>OY856412.1:1488423393-1490823393 GCA_963693085.1 Alisma plantago-aquatica
TGCAAGGCAATAAAGAAGAAGGGGAATTCATATCCAGTGCTAGAAGGAGAGGAGTCAAGAAGACTAGGATACTGAGAACCCAAGGGGTCAGCACTATCCTAGATACCACTAATAGTTTTGAGGCACTATCTGAGTCAGATAATGAGGAGGACCTCGTCTCCAAACAACATGAGCAAACAGCAAAGGGCAAGAATGTCGGGAAAGTGCCTTCGAGGCGTACCAGGTCAAACAAACACATTTGATATGTCCATGCTCTTGTGGAATATCAAAGGAGGGTACGACAAGAACAAGAAGAAAGAAATTAGAGAATGGATCACATCTAGAGGTCATTCAATGGTTGCTTTAGTGGAGACAAAGATAAAAGAACAAAACAAAAATAGTATTAAGTTTCTTTTTCCACAAGGTTGGGAGCACGTGTCTAATGTTGAATGTGCTGGTGTTGCTCGTGTCTGTGTGGCTTGGAAGCCCAATGCTTGGCAGGTTTCCGTTGTTCAGATGTCAGACCAACAGGTGACAGTGGACTGCGCCAATAATGGAGGTCTTCACATATGGTTGACAACTGTGTATGGCCATAATAACGGGAAGGCAAGATGTGATCTATGGGATGATATGATTTCTATTTCAAGTAAGGCTCAATTACCATGGATGGCTATTGGGGACTTCAATACAGTACGGCTATAGGCGGAAAAAAGAGGCAGAAGACTAGCTATTAATGCTGAGATGGATGCGTTCAACCGAGCCATTGATAAAGCCTGCTTGTTTGAACTACCTATGGTAGGGGGGACATCTTCACCTGGAACAATGAAAGAGGACCACAGGATAGGATAGCTAGCAAGCTTGACAGGGCACTGGTAAATGATGAGTGGCTGAAAATTCTCCCAAATGTGCAGGTTAAAGCGGAAGGGTCTGACATTAGTGATCATGCACCTATATCAATCCAAATAACAGAGAAAAAGTAGAAAAGAAGACCGTTTAGATTTCTAAACTACTGGGCAGACTGGAGAGGCTTTGATGATATTGTCAAACAAAGTTGGAGCATCCAGATGATGGGCAACCCCATGTACGTGTTCACTATGAAATTAAAGAATACCAAAGAGGCATTGAAGAAATGGGTAAAAGAAGAGGTGAATATCCCAAATATGTTGAAAGACACAAAGAAGGACTGCAAAGAGATTAGAAAAAAATTATTGGCTAATCCCTTGAACCCAAATCTTATTGAGAAGGAAAGGGAAGTGAAGAGGATGCTTGAGGATCTGAAAAAGGCTGAGGAAGAATTCTATTGGCAAAGAAGTAAAGAAATGGTTGGAGGATGGCAATAGGAATACTAAGCTCTATCATGCGGCAGTTAGAAGAAGAGAGGTAGGTAATATCATTTCCAAACTTATAAATGCAGAAGGACAGGTGATCAACAAGTAGGAGGACCTGGAGGAACACGCCACTCAATTTTACTCCTCTCTCTACAATAAAACCTTTTCAGAAGATATTGATGATAATAAAGAGGTGGACTGGAAGTTCAAGATTAATAGCACTCACAATAACATCCTCACAAGAAAGACAAATGAACAAGAGGTTAAGGATGCTCTGTGGAGCATTGGTAGCAACAAGTCCCCTGGATCAGATGGTTTTAATACTTTCTTCTTCAAAAGAACGTGGAATATCATTAAAGACGATCTACTTGCCTATGTTGACTGGTTTCTAGATGGAGGGAATATGGTAAGACAAGTTAATCATTCTTTTCTTGTTTTGATTCCAAAAAAGAAAGTTACTTCTTCTCTTGCGGACTTCCGACCCATTGCTTGCTGTTCGGTCCAATACAAAATCATTGCTAAAATTTTGGCTGCCCGAATGAAAATGGTCCTCCCCTACCTTATTTCTGTCAATTAAGGAGCTTTTGTCACCGGTAGAAGGATTAGTGATTGCGCCTTATTAGCGGGTGAATTCTTTCTGGATTTTAATGTCATTAGAGGAAGTAGGAAAGCTTGCCTAAAACTGGATATCTCTAAAGCCTATGATAGTGTGAGATGGGAAAAATTATGGTGGATCATGGAGCAAATGGGGTTTAATGAAAAATGGATTGGCTAGATGAAACAATGTGTTGGGACTACTAGCTATTCTGTCTTGGTCAATGGTACATCTGCAGGCTTCTTTCGTGGCGGCAACGGTCTACGTCAAGGTGATCCTCTCTCACCGCTTCTGTTTGTGATGGTCATGGAATATTTCTTGAGGCAAATGCAACAAGATGAAGACCGAAAGGAAATAAAGCCATACACAGTCCATGGAACAAAGGTTATGACACACTTGATCTTTGCAGATGATATCCTGGTTTTTGTAGAAGCATACCAGCAATGCATAGGGAACCTTAAAAATCTTCTGGAAAAGTTTGGGCAGCAAACTAGACTGTATGTCAATGCTAGTAAAACACATATCTTTCTATCAAAAAACTGCCACCAAATGGAGGAAAGACTTGTTAATGATATGGGTGTGGAGAGAGGAGAATTTCCCACAAAATATTTGGGATTTCCACTTGCCGACGGCAATCTTCAAGTAAAGGACTTTGCTGAATGCATAGACAAAGTGGAGGAAATGATTAGCAGATGGCCTACACAAAAAATATCTATGGCGGGACGCATGACTCTAATCAGAGCTGCTATTGAGGGTCTTCTTATCTTCTGGGTACAACAAGGAGAAATTCCTGTATTAGTTCTTGACAGAATGGAGATGAAGATGGCTAATTTCTTATGGGGGAGTGGACATCATCCTATGAAATATTCTAGATTGGCCTTCCCCAATGATGAAGGCGGGCTTGATTTGAAAACCCCAAGAGATATAGCGATATGGGCATCCATGAGACAGATTGTTGCTTATCAGGAAGGTTCGTCCACATGGGGGAAATGGATGAGAGACAGATATCCAAGGGGACTAGATTTCTCTCCAAAAACAAGAGAAGGCTACTCGAGATCCATCAACGTCATGCGAGAGATGTGGCCGCAAATCAAGCACTTGTTTGTGGTTAATGTCAATGGGGGATGGAGGCTCAAAGACAAGAAGATAAATATATGGGAGGAGTCTCGTATAAGAGGCACAAAGGATCCAGTGGGTGACCAACTGTGGATCGAAAGACATGTACCAAAATGGAGCATATGTGTCTATAAATTTCTGCACAACATACTTGCTACCTTGGACAGAATCAAAGGTTGGAACTATGACATATCTACTGTATGCATTCTATGTGGGGAAGAGGAGGAAAATCACAGCCATTTAGCGGGAGAATGTAAGTTTACAAGGGAGATCTGGGTGAATATATGCAACAAATTCAGCCTACAAATTCAGCTTTGTGTGGATCCGCAGAGGATGCTAACAAGATGTGGAACGAGTTCAAAGAAAAATCTGCTGTTGGCGGACCTTTACTACCATGTTTGGGAGGAAAAGAATGCGAGAAAACATCATGGAAAGTCTACTAGTGCAACTGTTATTTCTATAAAAATTAGTAAATGTATTAGACGCAGACTAAACATTGAATAGGTGTGTGGGTTGTAATGCTGATTTGGGTGTATGGCGTTGGTCCTACATGTACTCTTGATCCCCTAATATTTATTAGGGGGAATTTTGGAATATATTTACCAGATTCCAATACATACATATATATATATATATATATATATATATATATATAGAGAGAGAGAGAGAGTCAGGCTAGAATACACTCAAGTATACAGATCACACAAATACACTCAAGTGTGTTTTCATATCAAGACTATTTTTTGTAAAATGTAAACCAATGATCTTCACTGTCATACTGTAACTATGCTACATACAAATTTTGAGCCCATTTGGATGAGTGTAAGTCACTCATCTAAGGGAAACAAAATCGACGTACGAAACTAATTTGAAATATATAATTTTTGCGGTCTTTATAACATGACCTATAAATGTCCAAATCTGTTCAAATTTTGCGTATGAGCTATTCACAACATGTTTAACAAGATCAATGGATTAGATTTTTGAAAAAAAATATTGCATCATGAAAAACTACTTGAGTGTATTCTGCTCTGAATACACTCGAGTGTATTCTAGCCTGACTCTCTCTCTCTCTCTCTCTCTCTCTCTATATATATATATATATATATATATATATATATATATATATATATATATATATATATATATATATGTGTGTGTGTGTGTGTGTGTGTGTGTGTGTTTGTGTGTGTGTGTAAAAACTCTCCTTGTGTCCATTAAACTATAATAAAAACTTTGTTTCAATCATAAATCAAAAATTATATACATCCATGAAAGTATTCCCAAATCCTAAGGATACATATAGTAATACTTGTTGAGGCATATAATGAAATAAAGTTTGTTCTGCATTTAAAGGGACAAAGAAAGAGTGTTTCTAATTGTGTCCTGATAATGGTCTCAGTTTCAAATCTTTCAATGAATATATTATTTTTTTTACAAGGAGTCATGGTTTGATCATTTACATAGTTCCATTATGTAGTCATTTACATTTAGTATAATATTTAACTAGTTGACTTCTCCTAAGTTATTTTTTATTCATAACACTAGATATTAATTATCTTATTTATATCATAAATAAACCCTTACATTCAATACAATTAAATTATCTATCTATATTTCTTATCGAGTTTGTTTTTTTTTCAAACTCAAATATGCACAACTAATTTATGTCTTAGTAGTTAGCTTCTATTGGTAATTTTCACAATATAAAATCAATATATGGATAAAATAAAATTATAGTATCTTCATGAAATTATATGAAATTCATATAATTAAAATTTGTAAAATATAAACTACTATAATTAGAGAGAGATTTCCTTAAACATGATCATTATGACTTCTATTAAGTTCTCAAGATGTTTATATTCAACCTTTCTTCTAATGATATGTTTATAGTCAACCTGAGTACAACAATTTCATATTAATGCATTATTTTTCATACATTCTTTGACCACATTTTTAGCCAAGTTTGCATACTTGTTATCATTATTTGTCTTCTACCCTTCACACATATATACAGTATTCAACTATTCTTATCCAAAAAATGGTATTCTTGGTATCTCAATGTATCTTAGTCATTTTTCCTCTCTCAATCGATCTCCTCAACTCATTTCTTGTTGGCTCCCCCTCCCTCTCAAAACCCTTTTGTATTTCCTCCACAAAATAAAAAAAAGTTACAAAAAGGGTGGTCATATTATATAGATGATTTGTTTCTTATGACCACAAACCATTATCATTTTTTCTTTGGAAAATATGACTAACAACCATACATGCCAATAATTGCATTATTAACCCCCAATGTGTTTTAATCAAATGACTGATCAATCCACTGACAATGGTTTGAATCCATTCTAGCCCTCAACTAATGCCAAAGTTGATATGCAAAAGAAAGATGTGTCAAAGACCAATCACTTTTCCACTCTATATATCACATTGTATTAACTTTCTTTTTTCTTTTGTTTTCCTTTTGTATTTCTATCTTAAGTAGTGATGGTGAACCTTAAAAAATACCAATAACAAAGGATTTTGTCAATGGAGTTAGTTAATATATATACTCACTCTCCTTTTGAGAATTCATTTTGATTACTAAGTGAATAATACACACTCACTCATACACATACACACACAAACACGCAAAAACACATATATACATGGAGGTATATTTTTTACCCAGATGGGTAATATAAACTAGTTATCCACAATTTTGGTTTGGCATTCCAGTTATAAATCCTCAGTCCTCATTATATTTTGGGGTAGAGATTCTTTCCCCTAAATTGTAGTTTTTACTACTTTTAGCAACCATTTCTAACAATGTTCTTAGAAAATGAGTCTTTGTATTACAAATTTGGCCTTCTCATTATAGATTGGTGATGTATGCATTTTGTATGTACTTTTTGCACACTTTCTAACACAAATTCACTTCATTTTTGCTTCCATTTTGCCTCTAATTATACTTAATTTGCCATCCTTTTAGTTATTTTGCTCGTTACATGATTCTGATCTTAGGTACACAATGAAGATGATGAAATGGGGCTAATCCAACCCAAATACGACCTTAGCTAGATTCCCAGATGATTTGCATTTGATATAGAGTTGATTCCAAAGAAACTGAAGAAGATATGTTGTGCGTTAATTTATACACAATATGTAACTTTCCAAGAAGGATAAGCCTCAACGACAATGCAGAAGACACGGCATGTTTTATTAACACACAGCGTGTAAGTTTTGAGAGAATTTCCTCTGTAACTGTAGAACAGAAGACATGGTGTGTCGTTAACCAGACACAACATCTCCGTGCATTTAAAAGCCAAGATTCACAGTTCCGTCAACTCACATGGGTGTGTTAATTCACACACAGCGTGTGCCATCCGCCCAGTTTGACTTTAGTTACAGCTACACGGTGTGTCTTATCAGTGACACACCATGTACTCTTCATGGTGAGTATTTTGCCCGCCAGTTACATTGAGCGATACACTGTGTCTTCCAAAAGACAAGCTGTGTCTTTGTTGATTTTTGTAGATTTGTAAAAACAACCACCCCTCATTTTAAAAGATGAGACCATCCATATGGGGTGGTTATCACTTGTCATTTGAAACATTGGATGACTAGAGAAAGTTGTAGAGCAAGGGAGAGGAAATTTAGGGGAAGAAGGAGAGGTTTCTTGGGAAAGAAACCTCCATTCTTCATCATTTTCTTCTCCTTCTCTTCTCCAAGGGTGCAGTAGAGCTTCTCTACTCCGATCAAACTTCTTCTGAGGGAAGAAAGTCTGAGTTGGAGCATATGTAAGGGTGAAACATTGTCCTCAAACTAGAGTTTTACTCCATCCACTTTACTCATTAGTTTCTCTTAGCTTTTCTCCTCTCTAGTCATGGAAAATTCTAAACATTGTGACCTTCACTTATGTTTCTTCATCATGTACAGGTAGAACCCTTTTTCTTGGGCATGGGAGAGTATCTCCCATGCTATTACTCAGGTGAACTCATAATTTATATGTAATGCTGGTTAATTTGCTTCTCCAAGAGCTTCTAAGGTATTTTATTTCTTGTGTGCTTGATTGGACATCACATATGCATGGTTTATGCTTCTTTATGCGATTCGGGAGAATGTATAAAGGAATATGGAGTAGATATCTTCGAAACAAACTTTTGACCGTGAGAGTGGTTAGAGAATGTTGAGGATCTAAGGTTGCGTCCAAATATGAACATAGACATGGAAGTGTTATGTGAAGAAGAGAACCATCTCATGTTACCAAGAGGTGCATGATGATGGCAACCTTCCTTATAGGTTAATTCACATGTTTTTTTTGTAGTTGAACATGATGTAATGGTATGGAAGTCAAATCTTATGTCTAAGATCTTTTAAATCTGGTCTAGATCCTCTTAATTTAGTTCTTTCTCTTTAATTTGCTAGTTAACCAATCACAACCATATCCAACTTTTGTAAAATGATCTAGATTTTTTGAACAGTAACACAATTGTGATTAACAATATCTTACTCCTTAGATGACCTCAATAATACTACATGCACCCGTATACTTGGGGGTAGTGTTTGAGTTTAGAATTATTAAAAATTTGGCACATACCTAACAATTTTTTGGCACCGTTGTCGGGGAGCATTGCTAAACTTTTGTTAGAGTAAGAGTTGTTAACTAGCAAGTGAGACTAGATCACCCACCATCATTTCATCATTCACCCATCATTCATATCATATACTTATCTTCCACTACTTGTAAATTTTTAGGACTGCATGCAAAGATCAAAATGCGGTCTTCAACCATTATTGTTTCTAGACCCGAAGATTAGACACACACTCAACAGTCGTAGACGAGCAAGAATTAGTGAAGACTCTCCAAACTTGGGAGATTCACAACCATCATCACCACATTCTTCACAGTCATCTTCACTGTACAACCAAGAACCAATCATGGAAGACGACCGTCCTCTCAAGGACTTTGTTGTTCCAGTTGTAATCAACATTAATGGGGCTATCAATGGCACATCGAGTGAAGAAAATAACTTTTCTATCAGCCTGACGATCATGCAAATGATTTAGCAAAACCACTTTGGGGGAACTCCCATGGAAGACCCCAATCTTCATATAGCTGAAATTCTGCAATATTTCAATACATTCCAGATTAATGATGTTTCTCCTGATGGTTTATGCCTACTTTTATTTCCTTTTTCTTTGTGGGATAGAACCAAGGCATGGCTCTCTTCTCTACCAAGGAACTCCATAAACAATTGGGTCGCGCTTCTTAAAGTCTTCCTAGACAAGTATTTCGTACCTAGAAAGACAGCCCAACTAAGGAGTCAATTGACTAATTTTTGTCAATAGGAGGGAGAGACTCTATATGATACATGAGAGAGGTTTAAAGACCTTCAATGTCTTTGTCCTCGCCATGGTCTTAGCAATTGGCTGCTTCTCCAAACATTCTATCATGGGCTTTATTATAACACCAGGATGTCTATAGATGTTGCAACCAATGGAGCTCTTATGAACAAGTCTTACATGGAGGCTTTTTCTATTATAGAATACATCGCAAGAAATCATTGTTAATGGAGTATTGAAAGGATCAACCAGCCACATTCATCTTCTGCTTCTTCTGGGAGGCAAACAGGTGTCCATGCTATTGAAGCAGTTGATTGAATCTCTGCTAAGTTGGATGCTTTGACACAAAAGATTGAGAGGTTGATTGTTCAACCTTCCCAACCGATAAATCTAATTTGTGATGCAAGGGAAGCCATGGGACAAGTAGCTTCTTCAAGCTAAACTTCATTCACCCCAGCTGAAGAGAACATGGAGCAATGCAATGTTGCAGGAATCTTTGGGAACAAACCACTATACAATCCATATTCTAACACCTACAATCTCATATGGCGTGATCATCCCAATTTCTCCTACCACAACAATAAAATTCTCTAAATTCTAAACAAACTCAAGGTCAACAACCATTGAATGTAGGGAACATGCCACCCATGGGAAGAAATCCTCCAGGTTCAACAATAATGTCAATAGAAACTTCAACCAATAACAACAACATCCAAAGTCCAATTTGGAGTCTCTTCTTGAAGGATTTGTTCCATCTCAATTGAAGCAAAATGAGGAATTCTGCCAACATGGTCAAATCATGAAATATTTCACCCAACAACTCTCTTTTAAGGTGGATGATATTACTACTCACACAAAGTTGTAGGAGAATCAGATTTCTCAATAAGCTCTAACCAATCAAGGAACTTCTTCTGACACCTTACCCTGTCAGCCAGAGATGAATCCTAAAGAAACTTACAAACTTGTGAGTCTAACGAGTGGAGTAGTCCTAGGAGGATCCTCGCCACCTTCAAAGAGGAAATCCGAAGAGGTTATTGACACTTCTATGGAGGATACTACTGAAAACCAAAGGAAGAAATATGGTGGAAATTCGCATCAAGGTGATTCGTCTTCCAAGCCTAACATCCATTTCTCTCACAAGTTTACTAACACATAAGATGATGTTAAGTTCAACAAGTTTAAGGATGTTTTGAATACATTGTATACGAATCTTCCCTTAGTTGAAGTGATACCCAAAATGCCTTCTTATGACAAGTTTCTAAAAGACATTCTCACAAAAAGAAGGAGGATTCGTCAAGATGAAACTATTTTTCTATCTGAAAGGTTAAGCTCTATCATTCAAAATCGTTTACCTAAAAAACTTGATGATCTTGGTGCATTCACCCTTCCTTACAAAATTGGATATTGAAGTTGCGACAAGGTCTTAGTTTATCTTGGTTCCAGCATCAGTTCGATTCCTTTTTCTCTATGGCAAAAGTTAGACTTGGGAGAATTGAAACCAACAACAATGACAATACAGCTAGTTGATCTTTCAATTACATATCCTAGAGGGGTTGTTGAAGACATTCTCACGTAGATAAGGAAATTCTACATCCCTTATGATGTAACATCCCTGACCTGGGTTATGAAGTAACCCTAGGTGTTTTGCATAATGAGAGTAATTATATGCATGCTTTTGTCCGTGAAAAGTAATTAGAGCTCAAGAAGAATTTATAGTACAATTTAGTCCTTTTTTAATATTGTTGAAATCAATATTTTTCCTATTTTGGACTAAAGTGCAAATTACCCAAGTTGAGGGGTCTATTTGCAAATTGTGCATGATAATATGTTCCTCATGTGTTGAAGAATCATGAGAGTAAAGGTGATATAGAGGTATGGCTTGTGATAGCCTGAATTCCAAGAAAGAGCTGATAAAATAATGTTTGTGCATGAAAACCTAGTTTTGGTGTAATGTGCAATTTACCCAAAACCTACGGTGCAATATGTAAATTACCACTTCAATAAGGTCCCTAATGTTTCTTGGCATCATGTGGAGCAAATAAATAAGAGGGGTGCCTCATTTGAATTAAGTTGAAGGAGAGAGAATCTTGATATTAAAATAATCAAGATTTAGGCATAATGGATATATTAATGCAAAAATAAATAAAATAATTGAAGGACCTTCAACCAAAATTAAAATGGTGAAATTCAGATGCATGATTTGACGTCCTTGATCTTTTCAAGGACCGAATATATCTTAAGGAGGTGAAATTCCACTCAACTTATTATAAGGAAAAGAATTTCCACTCAAAATATATATTAATATTATAATGTATTAAGGTGCTTATTTTCTTTTCCCTTAATCCATGGATAATGGAAGGGAGTTCGGTGGGTTTGAGTTGACTTTGCATGCAAGCAAACCAAGGAGGAAGAGGTGGTACCATTTTTGGAATTAATTGATTTTTAAATAAAACATTTTCTCTTTCATCAATTTTCTTATAAAAGAGCCTTTTCCAACCCACCTAAGGGTCTTTTTCGATTCCTTTCTTCCCCTTGCTTGCAAAAATCGACCAAGAGAGCTAGGAAAAGCAGGCAGAACGTCCCCAACCTGTTGGTAAGCCTTTGACCTTCGTTCTTCTTGATTTCATGGTGAAAATCATAAAACAATGTATGATTTCTTCAGTTCTTCACTCCATCTTCAACCCTAGCCGATCCGTTCACTCCAAAAGCTTGAGAAACGACCTTGGGAGGTTGATAGAGCTTCAACCACCATTGGATCCGTGAAGCTAGGAGCTTGGGATCAGATTTGAAGGCGGGTTATATAACTTCTACCCTTAATCTTTGCCATCGAATTCGATTTCTTCATATAATCGATCTAATTGTTATTATTGCAATAACCTTGCTTGATTGATGGAGTTGCCATGGAAATTGTAGTAGCTTTCGTGAGTATAAAGGTTGAAGATGATAATATGTTCATAAGCACACACCTTAATCTAAGAACAACAACAAACGGTCTTGGACTTTTGGTCCAGTTTGGTAAAGTTGAATTCCAAATCGCATAGCATGGTTGACCGTTTGGTATAGTTGACCGTTTGGACTCCAAACCGCATGGCATGGTTGACCGTTTGGTATGGTTGACCGTTTGGGGTATGAAATTAATCATAGGTTGGATGATAATCCAATGGACTCAATTGATTGATCTAATGTGTGCACGATCCTTCAAGTGGAAACCCTAATTGAATTGATTGAAGAAATCCTTGATTAATCCTAATGATTTCAAGACTTTTTGGGGCAAACGGTCTTAAGATCG
Organism: Alisma plantago-aquatica; assembly: GCA_963693085.1. NCBI lineage: Eukaryota > Viridiplantae > Streptophyta > Magnoliopsida > Alismatales > Alismataceae > Alisma > Alisma plantago-aquatica. The sequence continues at coordinate 1,488,435,029 of OY856412.1, forward strand.
TTTGAGCCCAAATGGTCTTGAGACTGTTTGGGACCAAACGGTTTCAAATCCGTTTGGTGGATTGAAGGTTGATCCTTGACCCATGGATGGTGATCTAATGGTTTAGATTGATGATCCCTTCAATTGAATAATCAATGGCCATTTCAATGGTGCAATTGGAAATCGATTTGATTGAGATTTGACCTAGTTAGCCCTTGCAGTTTTGGGACTGATTTGGCCAAATGGTCTTGATCAAGTTGAGAGGTATGATAACATGGAGTTGATACATGAGTATGACTCATATGGTGATTAAGGGTATGATTCTTAAGTAATAAGATCATGGAACCCTAATCATGAACCTAAACCCTAATTGACAAGGTTGTTGATCCTTAACCCTAATCTAGGGAAATTATAATTGAAAACCCTAATCCAAGGTATGGTTGTAACACTAATTTAGGGTGATGATGTGAACAAACCTAATCAAGAGTAATGTGATCTGAAACCCTAATTGGGATGAATAGTAAACCCTAATTATGGGTGATGTATTATGAAACCCTAATTGGGATGAATAGTAAACCCTAATTATGGGTGATGGATTATGAAACCCTAATTGGGATGAATAGTAAACCCTAATTATGGATGATGGATTATGAAACCCTAATAGGGATGAATAGTAAACCCTAATTATGGGTGATGGATTATGAAACCCTAGTTGGGATGAATAGTAAACCCTAATTGTGGAATAATGGATGTAAATCCTTTTATAGAGTGAATTTAATGTGAAACCCTAACTAAGGATGGTTTTATGAGAAACCCTGATGTTTGATGTGCTATAAAGCCCAAACCCAAGGTACTGTTATGTATTTCCTAATGAACCCTAATTTTGGGTAGTATGGTGATAAACCATAACTATGATATGGTAATGAGATGATTATTCTCTTATAACATGAAATGGGAAACCATAACCCTGGTAAGGGTATAGTGGTGATACCCATGAACAGTGAATTCATATTGGTTGAACATGGTTTTGGTATGCAATTGATATCACTCTTATCATCCGTGATAACCATGTAGGTATGTTAAAATGATGATCATGGCCAGTTATGAGCTGTGATGTTTAATTCACTATTGTGAATGGGCCTTGTGTGCCATAATATACCTTGTTTCCTGGTAAGATATAACAAGAGACTTAATGGGCCTCAAGCACCATGAGTGATGCTTGTAACAACAAATATCATGTTTGCCTTGGTTAGTTGACCTGAAGGTGATGGTTACCTGGAAAAGTGGTAACAATGCTTAATGATGAATCAAGGGTTTAATTACCCAGGACCATATGATTATGGTGATGAAATTGAGAAGGGATTGAGTCCCCAACATCTTTTAAGACTGTTAAGTAAGTGATGATTAGTACATGTTTCCTTATAGCATTGATATAATAGTTATGTTTGAGAACTTACCTGATGCTAAATGAATATGAAAATGTACTTAATTAATCAAGTGAAATCTATTCATGTAGTGCTCTGACCATAGATCCATCATCGTCAGCAACTGGTGATGGTGAAACAGGTTTTCTATGGAAATCCTGGAATTCGCATATTTTGAATATGTGGGGTTAAATGGGCGAAAATATCCTTATGTCCAGGTGAAGAGATTGAGGAAGGGTAAACACTAAACCTCTCGATCCTTCGTGTGTCAGGATAGATATATCATAAATCTCCCGATGGTTGGGATGGATGAATCATTAATCCCCCAATGTTGTTTTATGTCGGGTCGATAGAGATAAACATTAATGCTCTCGATTACCGATGAGAGTGCAGTTGACGCTATAACTCAGTAGAAAAGTTCCAGTATACCCTGGAAAGCTATTTGAGTAGTTGACACAGTCCTGCTTGTAGTTCTAATTTTGTGTAAATAGTCCTATAGTCGTCTCTATAATCTCAGGTCCTAGCAGTTAGTGTTTTTATACTTTGATCTGAGATTTTGTGCATGTATGCCTCGAGGTGCAATGATGCATGTAATGTATATATGAACCAGGATGTAATGTTTTACTTTGGTTCTGAATGAAAGAGTTTTCCTTGAATGGATCTCTCGATAAACGGTTTTAATTTTTAGCGATTTTCTGTAATCCGTTGTTAGCAATTGCTTCCGCGTTAGTTAATCTGGTTTTTATGAGTTGTATGCCACATTTGACTTCTTAGTCTTGGACATGCATGAAGATTTGTCTAACCCAATCCTTTTTGGAAGGCCATTCCTCCATATTGCAGGTTGTATTGTGCACATTAGATAAGGGAAACTAACTATCAGAGTTGAATAAGAAGCTCTTGTGTTTTTGTCTATGATGCAATGAAGACACCTAGAACTAAGTAATATATTTGTTTAATTGATAACATTGATACTCTACTAGATGAGGACAATACCCATCTTGAACAAATTTTTGATGAACTTGAAGATGAAGAAGATAAGGATGACTCGATGACTATTCTTAATGAGGAGGATTATGGAGCTGCATCAAACTCATCATCCAAAGAGGTACCCACTGAGAAGGAGGAAAGTGGTACCACCACCACTTTAGTAAAAAAGGTAGAGCTTAAACCTCTCCAATTGGGGTTAAGGTATGCTTTATTGGACCCAAATTTCTCCTCCCCAATTATAATCAATGTTGATTTGACTCAAGAACAAGAAGCTAAGTTGTTGAATGAACATAGATTGTATAAATAGGTGATAGGATACTCCATTGGTGATCTCAAAGGAAATAACCCTTCTATTTGCATGCACTGTATAGCCTTACAAGAAGATGCCAAGCCTTGAATTGAACCACCAAGAAGGTTACCAAATATGATGGAGGTTGTTAAGAAAGAAATATTTAAAGTAAAGGATGTGGGCATAATATATTCTATTAGTGACAACCCATGGGTAAGTGCTATCCAAGTGGTACACCTATAAAGGGAGGGACCATTGTAATAAAAGGATATCATGATCAATTGATTCAAACTATGGTAGTAACAGGGTGGCGAATGTGTATAGATTATAGAAAACTAAACAAATACATGAGAAAAGACCATTTCCCCTTACCCTTCACTGACTAAATGTTGGAGAGACTCATTAATCACTCTTATTTTTGTTATATGGATAGATATTCTAGATTTTTTGAGATTTCATCTATCCTTCCAATCAAGAAAAAACAACCTTCACATGCTTAAATGGAGCATATTCTTTTAAAAGAATGTCCTTTGGGTTGTGTAATGCACCCACTACTTTTCAAAGATGTGTTATGGCTATATTCTCTGATTTCATAGAAAAGACCATGGAAATTTTTATGGATGATTTCAGTGTTTATGGAAATTCCTTTGATGATTGGTTTCTGAATTTAACTAAAGATTTACAACTATGTAAATAGGTAAACCTTGTGCTCAAATTAAAAGGTGAACCGTGTGCTCAGTTGGGATAAGTGTCATTTTATGGTAGTCAGGAGTTGTACTTGGCCACATCATTTCAAGAAAAGAAATTGAGGTTGATACGTAAAAGTTAAAGCTATTGAAAAGATGTCAAATTCAACAAATATGAAAGAAATTTGTAGCTTTGATATCCCACGAGTCCTTTTGCATTTGTCACATACCAACAAAAAAGGAAGTTCCTTCACGATGTTAAATTCTACTATTAGGATGATCCACTATTGTTCAAACAATGTGCAGATGCGTTGATTAGGAGATGCATTCCTAATGAGGAAATTCCTAGTGTGATTACAGAATGGCATTCCTATCCTTATGGAGGACACATTGTAGGTAACATGACTTCTATAAAGATTCTTGAGGTAGGTTTCTATTGGCCAACTCTATTCTGTGATGTACAGACATTTGTTAAAGTATGTGACAAATGCAAAAGGACTCGTGGGATATCAAAGCAAGATGATATGCCTCTCAACTCCATATTGGATATTAAATTATTTGATGTATGGGGTGTCGATTACATGGGGCCCTTCCCATCCTGATGTGGTTACAAGTACATATTGGTTTCTTGTGATTATGTTTCAAAATGGGTAGAGGCTATTCCTATTATCACAAAACCATTCTTACCCTAATACCAATCCCACTTTCCGAATCGGAAGTGTTAAAGAGATTAGAGAGCCCCTCCCTAAGTGTCCCAAAAATCACACATTGATAATGTGCAAAAAGGAAAAACATTCTTCTTTATTGAAAATGAACCAAAAATGTTTATTACATATGGCTCGTAGGCAACTTTGGAAAGAAAGAAACAAGATAAGAAAACTAAACCAACAACTACATCCCTTTATATTAGAGCTCCCATGTAGAGTCTGTATTGATGTAGTAGTCTTTATTTTCAGCAGATAACAAAAGATGTAGATAGAATATTTGTCAGGTGCATAATCTTTAGTTCTTTGCATTGCCTAAAATCAAGAAAATCATGTCATAATCACTGCAATTGCATGGTACGCTATTAAAACAAGTAAAACAATTTTATATCAAAATATTAAACTTGGAAGGACTAATATTCAAATAATCAACAAGCGATTTTCAAAACAACATTTATTTGACAAAATTTTATTACAAGTTTCCCATTATGCTGATATCAAGAAGCATGCTTATATATTCTTGTGGCTCCATTGACCCAATGAGATACGGGAGGTCACTAGGCTCCATGTCTCCAAATGAGAGAGGAGGTCAACAACATGTATAAGTTTCACCCTCCAAATGAGGATATCACTTATACTCAATATCAACAATCATTATTATTGGCAGTCATAATGGGAAAAATCATTAATGTTTCATGTGTGTTGCAAACTATAATATAGAAAATCAGAAGACCAATCATTAGGGAACGATGTAGCTCAAACAAATACATATCCAAGTATACATTTCAAGAGGTACATAAAATGTATCATAAATACTATTAGTCTGTTCAAGGAGGAGGTATAATAGCGTACTTTCTTGGTTTATTTTAATAGCATAAGATCTCAATAAGTAATAGGTCAACCCCTCAAGACAGATCCTAGATCATCAAGATTTGGATCAAGGGTCAAAATCATGATATTTTAAAGATCATGTTCCAATATTCAAGATTAGTGTTATTCATTATAATTCAACCTTAGGGTCAGGCCATTCACTTATGATCAACAAATTTCAAGATGCCCAACATTTATTCAAGTGTCAAGTATATTTTTTAGTATGAATGGCCTACCTAGGTATTTTAGGAACATATATTCTAACCCTAATTATTATAATCAATATTCAAGTCTTTAGATCATCATTATGATAGGTTTGTTATCAAGACCATATTAGGGTTGATTGATGTCATAAGGAATGCCAGGGATCAATCTTAGGTTAGATGATCAACTATTAATAATAAAAGATCACATATAAGCATTTGATTAGATGATTTACTAAATATGGAAATAGGGATGAGAATAAGGTATTGAAACCATTTTTATTAAATTAGGATAATTGTTTTGGAAAAAAATGGACTGCAATTTTGATATATATGGAGTTACAATGCATTTTCTATGATTTAACTAAGATCTGGCCATTTTCATTGATTATTTGTCAGAGAGAGTTGAAAGCATACCATTAATAGGAAAAATCATGATCATTCAATGATGAGTGGATGATCATGATCGAGCCACATAGGCACTTGCGAGTGAGGCAGTTCACTGGGCTAAAGATTCAATATCTCCTTGACTCGTTGGTCAAATTCATGGTTTGTTGGGTCCTTGGACTAGGTTGATTTCCTTTTGGACCAGTGGTTCTATGATCTCTCCCTCACACTTAGACCTCCGCATAAGGTTAGGGAGATGAGGTAGAGGGCTCACCAAATCTAGGCGGGCTAGGGGGTAGGAGGAACCGAGGAAGGCAGAGGAGGTGTTGCTCAAACTCATTGTGCCTTCGCGAAGAAGATAAGGGATCTTGATTGTTGGGCAGATGATGCTAGGGAAAGATGCAAAAATCAAGAGGGTGATGGTGTAGTTCAGGATGATAAAAATAATTGAGGGTGATTAGGGTGTAAGAGAGGACAAAAGTGAGGGGTTATCGTGTGGGATAGTGGTGGCGGTTCTTTAGGGGGGGTTATATAGGATTAAAGGGTAATTTTGGGGTTAAATAAGATCTAGGTTACTGGTTGAGATCGTAGGAGTGAGAAGAATGAGTGAGAAACACGTTGTGATGGAATAACCAAGCATTACCTATGTTTAAAGTGGGGATGGGTGAGTGCAAAATTGCTAGACAAACATTTTCGTTCCATAAGAATTTCGATTCTTGGTCAAAGTAGGTAGATCGATCATTATGGCTTCTTTGTCTCCTCCTTGCAATCACTTGGAGGTAGGAGACAATGCCCTGGATGCTCAATTAGTCCTTTGATCCATGGGAGCCTGATTCGAGGGTCAGGGTTTGTCCCTAAATCTTGGATCGGCTCACTGACTTGAAAAAGGGTCAAATAATAGGGAAATAAAGGGGATTTTAGCACATAACTTCAAGAAATTGTAGAAAATTTTAGGAATGTCCAATTGAGATGAAATTTATATCATAGGCTCACAATAATGTGTAGAATACTTATAAAAATTATGAGGACAAATAGATCAAGTTACATGACTAAATGTACTTCTTTGGATGAAGTGATAGATTAACCTAAGTTGTAGTGTCACAGGGTGTATAAAATTTATATTGATCATTATATTGCAAATTTGAGTGTCAATATTGTTCAATTAGTTAAGGAATAATAAATTGGGGACATACGTTAACATAATGAGTGCAAATTATCAATTCAACAAGAATTGAGGAAAACTCACTTTATCACATCCTCCCCTCCTTATTAGGAATTTTGTCCCCAAAATTCAAACTTCCTTGAAGAGATCAGGAAATATTTTCCTCCATATCTGACAACAAATCCCAGGTAGCATAATCACTGTCATGGTCCTTCCAAAGCACTTTAACCATATCAATTTTCTTATTTTTGAGCTCCTTGGTGTGAGTATCAAGTATCTTGACTGGAAGTTCCTGGTATACAAGGGTGTCCTTCAATTGAACTGGTTCATGATTCAGAACATGTTTAGGGTTCTTAACATACTGCTTCATGTTTGACACATGAAATATGTTGTTATCATGCTATATTATGGAGGTAGACCCAATCTATATGCAAATTCCCCAATTGGTCCAAAATTTCAAATGGACCCACATATCTAGGGCTAAGTTTTCCTTTATTCTTTTCAATAGGTCAAATTGGTTGAACCTTTAGGAAAACATAGTCACCTACGAAAACTAAGTGTGTGTCATGTCTACATTAGTATAAGACTTATGATGATTATGTGCCCTTTTCATCCTTTGCTTGATTAGGTTGACATTATCAGAATAAATCTGTAGCTCCTCGGACTTTAGAATTCATCTTTTGCCTACTTCATCCCAGTAAAGTGAAGACCTAAACAACCTTCCATACAAGGCTTCATATGGAGGCATTTCCATATTGGATCGGTAGTTATTGTTGTAGGCAAACTCGACAAGGAGAAGATGTGGTCCCATGAACCACCCCAATCAAGGACACATGATCTCAGCAAGTCTTCTAAAACTTGGATTGTCCTTTCAGACTATCTGTTAATTTCTGGATGATATGTAGTACTAAAGTTCAACTGAGTCCCTAGTTCTTCATGTACTTGTTGCTACAAGTGAGAAGTGAACTTTGCATCACAAACTGACACAAAGGATACAGGAATCCCTTGTAATCTGACTATCTCACGAATTTAAAGCTCTTCTAACTCTGGGACATTGGTTTTTGTCTTGATCGGAATAAAATGGGATGATTTAGTCAGACGGTCAACTACAACCCAAATGGCATAACTCCCTTTCTTGGTCCTAGGTAGACCCAACACAAAATCCATGGTGATGTTTCCCCGTTTCCATTAAGGGATAGGTAGGGGTTGTACAAGACCTCATGGACGTTGATGTTCAACCTTGATCTGATGGCAATTCAAAAACCTAGAGATGAAAGCAATGATGTCAGTCTTCATATTTATCCACCAAAAGTGCATCTACAGATCCTTGTACATTTTAGTTGATCCAGGATGCACTGTATATTTTAACCCATGAGCTTCTCATAACACCTTCACTGTCATATCTGAATCCTCTGGGACCCATATGCATTGTTTGCATCAGATTCCACCATCCATACCAACTGTCAGATGTGTTTGGGTCTTCTCTAGCAACTTAGTCATCTCAAGACTCTTGCTATTCTTCTAGGCTAACAAAATCTCAGAATGGAGGCCTAGTTTGATATGAATGATGGCCAAGATGAGAACATGACACACACACCTTGGGGCCCATGGTGACATGAGTTCCATGTTTCTCCACTCGATAGTGAAGACAACAACACATTTAGATTGTTTCCTATTGATCACATCAGTCACTATGTTTGCCTTACCATGGTGGTAGTCATCGGTGAAGTCATTCTCTTTGAGGAACTCAAGGCATCACCTCTGTCTGAGATTAAGATCCTTCTGTGTCAGGATGTACTTCAGACTCATGTAGTCAGTGAGGATGTCGAAGGTGGAACAGGTAGTGTCGCCATATCTTTAGAGCATATATGATGGAGGAAATCTCGAGTTCATGGGTTGGGTAGTTGATTTCGTTTGAATTAAATTGTCAAGAGGCATAAGCAACTACCTTTCTTTCTTGCATGAGGACACAACCCAGACTGAACCTCAATGTATCAGTGAAGATGATTAACCCATCATTTCCTAAGGGAAGGGTCAAGACAGGTGTGGTTATCATCTTTTTCTTCAATTCCTAAAAACTATACTCACACTCTTGTGACTAGACAAACTGCTCTCCTTTCCTGGTGAGATTTTTGAGGGGCAAGGTGGTCTTGCAAAAGTTGGGTATGAAACATCGGTAATAGCCAGCAAGACCCAAAAAACTTCAAATTTTAAAAACATTTTTGGGGGCTTGCCACTCAAGAATGACTGAGACTTTGGTGGGGTCAACAAAAAATTTCCCACCAGAAATTATGTGACCCAAGAACATGACTTCAGACATCCAAAATTCACATTATGACAATTTTGCATAAAATTTATGTGATTGGAGGATATCAAGAACCTTGTGAAGGTGGTCGTGATGCAAATGAAAGTCAATTGAATATATCGGGATGTCGTCAATAAAGACCACTATAAACTCATCAAGGAAAGGTTGGAAGATATTATTCTTCAAATTCATAAAGACACTAGGGGCATTGGTCAACCCAAATGGCATGACCAGAAATTCATAGTGCATATACCAAGTTCAAAATGTGGTTTTAGGGATGTATTCTTTGTTAACCTTGAGTAGGTGGTAACCCAAACGGAGATCAATTTTAGAGAAGACATGAGTAGAATGAAGTTTATCAAAAAGGTTGTTAATTATGGGTAGCGGATATTTAATTTTCATAGTAGCTTGATTTATCGTACGATTGTCAATGAACATATGAAGTGATCCATCCTTTTTCTTGACAAAGAGAATGTGTGCTCCCCAAGGAGAGGTAGTAGGGCAGACAAAACCATTGTCTAGCAATTCCTACAACTGCTTTTTCAATTTGGTCAATTCAGTAGGAGCCATTTGATAGGGTGCCTGAGAAATAGGTGTGGTACCGGGTGGTAAGTCAATAGAAAATTCAATATCACGAGCAAGAGGTAGCCCAGGGAGCTCCTCAAGAAAAGCACTCAGTTACTCAGGCACTATGTCAATGTTTTTTAGGGCACTCATATCAGGATTGACTATAGTTACAGTTGCAAGTAATGCTTTACACCATTTGGATATCAAGGTTTGAGCTTTGATCAAAGAAATGACAATATTCCGATTTTGATCTATCCTTCTAGGAACTACAACAATGGGGAGGTTGGGTTTAGAAATGATGATTTTCTTGGTAGGACAATCGATTGTAGAATAATTTTTATGAAGCCAATCCATCCCCAAAATAAAGTCAACATCTACCATGTCTATGAGTAGAAAATATGACTCAAGATTACGACCAACATAAGATAGAGGGACTCTTTAAACAATATAGTAGGAGACTTTCATCTTCCCACTTGGGGTAGTTACATCAAGTATATACCCTAAATCACGTGCTTCAAGATTGAGCATAGAGGCAAGACTCTTAGACATGATGGTATATGTTGACCCAGAGTCAAATAGATTGGCAATAGAATGGTCATAGATTTTCATCATATCTATATATATGTATGTTCGATGCAAGATTTATGCACTAGATAATCATGATACTACATTATGGAAATAATTTCGAATTTAATATAGTACCTTACATGATTTTGTTCCCATTGGCATTTGCCACATCTGCATTTACTGCAAAGACACGAGCTTGTCAATGCTCGCCCTATTTGGCTCATGTTGGAGGAGGGTGGGGGCAATTGTCTCTGAAGTATCCCCCTTATTTGCAAGAATGAAAGAATGGAGACGAGTACTTGCATTGGCCAGAATGAATATTACTCCAGTTGCGGCAACAAGGAACATTGGGATTTCGACCTTAACCTCTATTTGGTCCAGTATTCTGATTCCAAGCATGGCCTCAGTTGTAGTTCTGGTCCTGGCCTTGGTTGTTGTACCGGTCATGATGATTTCTAGATTCTTCTATCATTTTCTATTCTTATTGCCACTATTATGGGGTTTCCCTTTTTTTCTCAAGCTTTGCGGGCACAACATTAGTAAGCCCTAGGTAGGCAAGGGTAGGTAGTGGCTTCCCGTTTCTCATCCCCATGGTTCTCTCCATGGACAAGGCATGGTCATAGGTTTCCTAAAAAGAGGTTGGTTTGGATGAGGAGACAAAGGCTTTGAGGGTTAGGAAGAGTCCATCAATGTAACGGTTTAGCTTCTGCTCTTCTGTGAGGTTTGTGACATGTCTCTCCAGGAGATAGAATTGTCGACTATACTCTGCTATGGTGTTGGTACCTTTGGTTAGGGTAAGGAATTATTTTTTTTCTCCTCTTTCCTTTTAGAGGTAATCTGGAAATGATTGGCGAAAATGGGTTTAAAGGCTTCCCCGTTAATAGGGATGAGTTGTTGTGATTGGACATAGTTCTCCCACCACAACTTGGCTTCCCCTTTTAACTGGTAGGTAGAAAATGCAACTTTGTTTTGTTTAGGGCACCTCAAGAACCTAAAGGTGTTCTCCATAAACACTAACTAGGCATCAACTTTATCTAGGACATCATCCTTATCCTCCCCATAAAAGGCTTTTGGGCAAAGTTTTAGCAAGTCTTGGATGGTAATGGGTTTTGAGTTATGGTAGTTTCAGGAAGTCTTGGATGGTAGTGGGTTTTGGGTTATGGTTGTGCACTAGGGATGTTGTAAGGAATGCCAAGTTGTGGAGGGCATCCATAATGTCTTTCTGATTCACATCCCAATCCCCCATATATGTGGTCTTATTGGCAAAACTGACATCCTCTTCATTACTCCCATGAGGCCTCTTTCCTTTATTATTGGTTCCAGAAGTTCCTTCACCATCCCTATTGTTCTTGGTTTTTGGGGCTATCTGCAAGGGTTCAATTGATTTTAGTTTTCTTATTTATAATTTTCAAATGAAGGATATGATACATCATGGAAATATTGCAACTTTAATTCAATCTTTCTCAAATTATTGTTGAATTTTAGTTCTTTCCCATCCTTAGGCTACCCAAATACAGAGAGTATAGATCAAGTCATAACATCTTATTGTGAGCAAAAAGATGAGAAGTGACCCTACTTCCTTCTAATAGGTGTCTTGGGTAGTCCTTAAAGAATTGATGAGAGCTAGATGACTCTCTAGGGTTATAGGAAGTCCTTCCATCCATTTTTTGATCCACTAAGGCCAGGTGGAGCTGGGAGAACCTCAACCACCGTGAAGACAGATAGTAGGTGATTATGCCAGAACCCCCTCTATGCTCTTTCTATACACCTCAATTTCACCATAGTGAACTTTAGGGCTTCCTTTGTTCAACGATTAAGAACAACATTTCATGAGTGTATATGAAGTCTGTTATGGCTCTAATACCAACTATCACGGAACCATTCTTACCCAAATCCAAATCCCAGTCCGAATAGGCAGTGTTAAAGGGATTAGATCACATGTCCCTGAGTGACCCAAGCATCACACACAGATAATATACAAAAAGGAAATAATGTTCTCCTTTATTGAAAATGAACCAAAATATTTATTGCATAGGGCTCGTAAGAAACTTTGGAAGGAAAGAAACAAGATAAGGAAACTAAACGAACAACTAAATCCCTTAATATTAGAGCTCCCGTGTAGAGTCTAGATTGATGTAGCAGTCTTTATTTTCAGCACATAACAAAAGATATAGATAGTAGATTTGGCAGGTGCATAATCTTTAGTTCTTTGTATTGCCTAAAATCAAGAAAATCATGACACAATCAATGCAATTGCATGGTTCTCTATTAAAACAAGTAAAACATATTTATATCAAAATAGTATACTTGGTAGGGATTATATTCAAAATAATCAACAAGCGGTTTTGAAAACAACATTTATTCGACAATATTTTATTACAAGTTTCCCATCATGATGACATCGAGAAGCATGCTTATATATTCATGTGGCTCCACGCCCCAATGAGATGGGGAGGCCGCCAAGATCCATCTATCCATATGAGATAGGAGGTCAATGACATGTACAAGTTCCACCCTTTAAATGAGGAAGTCACTTGTACTCAATATCAACAATCATTATTATTGGTAGTCATAATGGGCAACATCATTAATGTTTTAGGTGTTTTGTAAACTATAATATAGAAAATCAGAAGACTAATCAGTAGGGAATGAGGTATCTCAAACAAATACATAGACAAGTATACATTTCAAGAGGTGAATAAAATGCATCATCAATACTATTAGTTTGTTCAAGGAGGAGGTATAATAGTGTACCTTCTTGGTTGATTTTCAGAGTACAAGATCTCAACAAATAATAGGTCAACCTCTTGAGTCAGATCCTAGATCAATAAGGTGTGGATCAAGGGTCCAAATCATGATGTTTTAAAGATCATGTTTCAATATTCAAGATTAGGGGTACACATCCCTATTAAACTTTGGGGTTAGATCATTCACTTACGATCAACAAATTTCAAGATGTCCAACATTTATTTAAGTGTCAAGTATATTCTCTAGTATGAATGACATACCTAGGTATTTTAGGAACATATATGTCAACCCTAATTATTATTAACAATATTCAAGTCATTATCAAGTCTTTAGATCAACATTATGATAGGTTTGTGCTCAATATCAAATTAGGTTTGATTGATGTAATAAGGAATGTCAAGGATCAATCTTAGGTTAGATGATCAAGTAATAATATGAAAAGATCACATATATGAATTTGAATATATTATTTACTAAATATGGGAATAGGGATTCAAATCAGGTCTTGCAACCATTTTTATTAAATTAGGCTAATTGTTCTGATAAAAATGGACTATTATTTAGATATGTTTGGAGTTACTATGCATTTTCTATGATTTAACTAAGATCTGGCCATTTTCATTGACTATTTGTCAGAGAGAGTTGGAAAATTAGATGTAATAGGAAAAATTACGATCATTTGATGATGAGTGGATGATCAATATCAGGTTATGTAGGCACTTGTGGGTAAGAAGGTTCATCGGACTAAGAATCCAGTTTGATCCTTGACTCACTGGTCCAGTTCATGGTTTGTTAGTCCTTGGACCAGGTTGATTTCCCTTTAGACTGGCGGTTCTATGATCTCTCCCTCATGCTTAGACCTTCACACGAGCTCAGGGAGATTAGGCAGAGGGCTTGTTGGAGCTAGGAGGGCTAGGGGTAGGAGGAACCGAGGAAGGCAGAGGAGGTGCCACGCAAACTCGTTGTTCCTCCCAAAAGAGGATAAGGGGTATTGATTGTTGGGAAGATGATGTGAGGGCAAGACGCCCAAATCAAGAGGGTGGCAACACTGCTCAGGAAGAGAGAAGGAATTGATGGTGATTAGGGTGCGAGAGAGAATGAAAGTGAGGGGTTATCGGGTGGGACTATGGCAGCGGTCCTTTGGGGGGTTATATAGGATTCAAGGGTAGGTTTAGGGTTAAAAAGATCTGGTTTATTGACTGAGGTCGTCAGAGTGTGAAGAGTGAGTGAGAAACTCATTGTTATGACATACTAAGCATTAATTATGGTCAAAGTGGGTATGACTAAGCACAAAATTGAGACATGAACATTTTCGTTCGAATAGAATTTCAAATATTAGTCAGAGTAGGTAGATCAATCATTATGGCTTCCTTATCTCCTCACCCCCAATAGTCAGCAAGAGGTATGAGATGAAACCCTGGATGCTCGATCATGCCTCTGATCTATGGGATCCTAATTCAAGGGTCAGGTTTCATCCCTAAAGCTTGCCTCAACATGCTCAATTGGAAAAAGGGTCAAATAATAGAGAAATAAAGGGGATTTTACCACATAACTTCAAGAAATCACATAAAATTGTAGGAACGTCCAACTGAGATGAAATTTGGACCATAGGTCCACAGTAATGTGTAGAAACTTAGAACATTAGACAAAAAGATGAAGTTACATGACTAAATGTGCTTCTGTGGATAAAGTGATAAATTAACCTTAGTTGTAGTGTCATAAGATGTATAAAATTTATTTTGATCATTGTATTTCAAATTTGAGTGTCAAAATTGATCAATCAAACAAGGAATTATAAATTGGGGTCATGAGTGAACATAATGAGGGTAAAATAGGAATTTAACAAGAATTTAGGAAAACTAACTTTATCACACCTACCCAAGCCCCAGAAGTATGTGCTTAAGTTGTTCCAGAGAATTATTTTCCCTTGTTTTGGAGTTCCAAGGGTTGTTATCTCGGATGGAGGGATACATTTTAATGGGAAATAGTTCAATAATCTTCTATCTAAGTATGGGGTGAATCATAAAATCTCTACACCCTACCACCCCCAAATAGTTGGACATGTTGAAGTATCAAATAGACAGCTGAAAAACATTCTAGAGAAGACCGTTTCAATCTCAAGAAAGGATTAGGAACTCAAGTTAGATGATGCTCTTTTGGCATTCCAAAGATCCTATAAGACTGTCATTGGGAACACACTATTTTGGCTCATCTATGGCAAATATTGCCGTCTTCCTTTGGAGCTGGAACACAAAGATCTATGGTGTCTTCTTAATTGGTGTCTTCTTAATAATTGATGCAATTGGAAAAAGTTGTATGCCTTAATAATTGACTGTAGACGTTGGTGTTGGATGGGCAATAGTTGAATTATTTTGGATCTTGGATCTCTAGAAGGTTGTACGTTGCAATCTTACAAATTTATATGTGGAAGCTATAAATTTGAATAAAATAGTGGGAGTGATAGTTAATTAAATACCCAATAAACATTGTAAAATTTTATACATGTCAAATCAAATCAAAAATGAGTTCTTAAAAAAATTGCAAATCTTTTGTAAAACCAAACAGCAACACACAACAACATCTTTTCTCTATGATCAGTCGTTGAGAAGGACAAGTTAAATGGGAATTACTTCCATGACTGGTTCATGACGTTAAGATTTTTTCCCACAGAAGAGCACAAGCTCTATGTCCTAGAGATATCAGCGCCTATTGAACCTCCTCCCCATGCACCTAAGGCTGATAGAGAATCTTACAAGAACCATACTAAAGATGTCGTTGATGTCAAGTTCTGATGTTGTGTTCCATGAACTATGAGTTGCAAAGACAACATGACAACATGGATGTAACCAAGATGGTCACAAATCTCAAGAATATGTTCTAAGATCACGCAAGACAGGAGAGGTATGATGTCTCCTAGGAACTGTTCAAATGTAACAATTGCAGAAGGAGATTCAGTAGGTCATCATGTGATCAAGCTCACTAGGTATGTGGGGAACCTATCTAGACTGGTATTCCCCTTGCGTCAGGAGTTTGCCAGTTATGTGATTCCGTAGTCTCTGCCAGAATCCTACTATTAATTTGTGATGAAGTACAACATGAACGACTTTGACAAACCATTGACAGAGTTACTAGGCATGTTAAGAACAGTTGAGTCACAAATGAAGAAAGACAAGTCCAAGAATGTGATGATGATCAATAAGACAAAGGGAAACTCTAAGGGCAAAGACAAAGCTAAGAAGAGTTCTAAATCTGGTCAAAAGTCCAAATTTTCATATCTCAAAGAAAAAGGAGGAGTAAAGAAGGGAGGAAAATGTCACCACTGTCACCAAGATGGATACTGGAAAAGGAATTTTCCTCTCTTCCTGTAGGAACTAAAAAAGAAGAAGGAAGAGGTAGAGGCCTATACTTCGGGTATAAATGTTTAAAGATAAATTTGATTACTTCTTCATCTTTGTATGTGACACCGGATGTATATATGACATACGTTGATGTGCAGGATCTGATAAGAAGTACCGGATGTATATATAATACAAAACTCTTGAATTGTTCAAGGAGATTACATGCATGAAGCACACAACTTCCTCAAAGGTATTAAGATACTTGATATGATCAAAAGTTGAAATACTTTATTGGAAAATTTTGAGATCCTTCTGGAGTGAATGGTATAGTGTATCATGATTAAGTACACCTGAACATGATGATGTGTCAGAAAGAAGGAATCACATCATCATGAGTCATGATATAATTATCATTTAAGCTAATCTTCTAAATTTTGTCAAAGGAATATGCTAAGCACTAGAACAATGCATCGTCCACAAATGGTTTTAATGAACAACATATGAGATACGTTATAGGAATGTCCCAATATGTCCTAATGATTGAAACTTGTATAAGAAAATAGTTTCTTGAAAAGATTCAATACATAAATGTTAGTTTGTTGAACACTACTTATCTCAAACCAATACCAAGAATGTTTGTTGTTGGATGGTTGAGTTCCATTGGAATCAGTGGGAGTAAAGTAGAACTTGAAAATTTCGAATCCAAAAAAAAACATTTGAACCATAGGAGGCATAATGAGAACCTAGATAATCACAAATTGTTATGGAATGACAAGTTCTATCGTAACACACAAAACTCAGTGTTGGTAAAACATGTCTAAGACTAAGAGATTGTGAATTTTATAACTCTGATAAGTTGTGAGTTGGTCATAAGATGATGAGCCAATGATCAACTAAGAACTATTGAGATACCAGAGTCTAAGTAATAGCTTGAGGCCATGATATCCAAAATGGAATTTGTGAACACCTATAAGGTATGGCCTTGGTGGTACCACCTAGAGAGGTAAAAAACATAAGGTACAGTTGGGTTTTCATAAGGAAAACCAAATGGATGATATAAAGGATAGATTGGTTGAAAGGTTTTTCAATTCATTTCAAAGTGTTGAATATGATGAAATTCCTTTGAATGTGCTTCTTATTGCTTGTTATTGTAGCTTATCGAGACTATGTAATTTGGCATATGAAGTTTAAAATACATTCTTTAATAGGAACAAATAAAAGTATGTGTATGTGACACAATCCAAAGATTTTATGATACTATTTATGTAAATAAAGTCTATAAGCTACAGTGTTAAATCTGGAGATTAAAATAAGCATCTCAGAACTGAAATCTTTGATTTGACAAGATAGTCAAAGAATTTGACTTGAGTCAAGATAAAATATGAAATCTATGATTACAAAAAGTTTAGTGGGAGCATATTTATTTACATATACATACTATTCTACCATACTAAATGACTATTCGACCATACTAAGGGCACGTTTGGTTTGCCGGATTTTTAGAAATCCTATATTTTGTCCATCCCGTATTATTAAAATGCTGCATTGTCAAAATCCCGCAAAATAAAATTTTATGTTTGGTTTGCTGGATTTTGTAAGTGCGGGATTTATTTTTTTTCGTGTCCACGACGTTCGCTATGTTGGATTTTGGCATCCGGGAGAATTTTGATGGAGACCAAAATGCGGAATTTCTATTATGTTTGAAAATCCCGGGATTAACCTCAGTTCTCCAATCCTACAAACCAAACGTAAAATTTGTTGAACTGGAGTCCAAAATGCAATCCAATACAGCAAAATCCAAGTAACCAAACATGCCCTAAATGTAAGCACTCGTCTCCGTCCTTTTCTTTTCTTTGTTGCGACAAAACGGTTCTCTCTAATTATCTTGAACACAAATGATATTAGTTTGCCGTTCTGATTAATATTTTATATAAGTCTGGACCCTGGTTCTGTGAATGAAGGGACTCTTGGTTTTTTTTTTTTAGGGTAAGCCTTTAGCTTTCATTAGTCTAGTAAATCTGTCTCCGCATAGTTCATTACAAAAGATGGGAAAGAAGAGGTGCAAATTAAAGATTCGCTATGTGATACTGTCCTACGGCCTAGCGGATGAGCTAATCCATTGGCTTGTCTCCTACAAAAAGAAAAAGAAATGCTAGGGAAAAGCTTAGTTGACCGAGCAATGTCATTAAGAAAAGTGCCCAAGAGGTCGCTCCGCTTGACTGCTCCAGTGATGAGGTTTATGATTGCCTCTGCATCCGTTTCCACTATCAGCTTGTTGACGTTCATATCTGCTGACTGTCTGACGGCCTCCCTCACCGCCCATGCTTCAGCACATCTGGCCTGCTCCGCGAGCGATGGCCTTCTGCAACCTGCTGTCTTCAGAACCTTGCCCTTGTTGATGAAGGGACTCTTAATTCATTGGGTATTCCCAGTTCCCAAATATTTTAGGTATCATTATTTCTGTGCAATAAATATGAGTCTTAGCATTATTTTTAATTGCTTTTATGCAGCCAGAGGCTACAAGGGGAGATGCCTTCGGGGTTTCTTGGCGGTGCAATGTTGTTAGGTCTTTGGCTCTGCTGCAGCGGAGGTGCTCCTGTAGCATGTAAAGTTGTCATCTGCATCTCGTTGAGCTACGACTTTGGACTTCTTAGCGATTTGGAAACGCAGGGTCATGATGGTCTGGGATCTTGCAGCCACGGAGGTGTACCTGCGACATCTGAAGTTGTCATGTACATCATCTAAAGGTCATAACTTTGGCCTAGATCAGTTTGCAACTCTGATATATGTTTTGCAACATCAATACTCTTGACGGTGCAACAGAGTTGTTGGATTCTGCCCGATGGGATGGATGGGTGGTAGGTCTTTGGGCAGAAACGCCGCAAAGGGAAAGAACATAGTTCTTCATTGCCCACGATCTTCAGCCATATTAGTTTTTGATTTGGATTGGAGTGCTGGAAGCAACAATATTAGAGCCGGACTTCCGCAGATTTCACTGCAATGACGCTATATGTGTGGTGGCGTGCAAAAAGGAGCATGTTGGAGTACGTCATTGGTGTGTGTACCTATTCCTAAGATGGTGGCTGGATCTGACTTTGTCGAAACTTGCTTGGTTTGCTCTGAAACAATTTTATTGATGCCTGTCTTTCTACCGTTGAGGCACGTATAATGTGGCAACCTCGATTACCATATTATTGACCAATGTGAGATACCTTTATGTTTTGGTCTTCATTGACGTACACGGAAATGTCGATAGTTCTCTAAGAACCGTCGTAGGTGTGTGTACCAACAACGCATCTGCTATGGAATCACAACTAAGGGGATGCCCACAACTTCTTCCAGCTCCGTGGTGATAGAAGCTCCCAAACATATTCTATTACATCATTTGTTGTACTCAGTGTTGTACTCAGTTAAGCAATATGCGCTCGTAAAAAACATGCACCATAACTTTAACTGGTATGTTAATTTCTTTGCCGATCCCATGTTACCCGTTTGCAACTTCAGTACTCCTTACCATCAAAAATTGTGTCATATAACATATTGTGTAGCATTAACAAGAATCTAGACACTAAATGATTTTGATTTGGTTTAATATGCTGCTAGAAAAATTCACGTGCATTCAAGAACAATTAATGCTTGGGGTGCAACTTACTACCTAGCAGCACATAGGAGTCCTTTTAGAAAGGATTTCTACCATAAGGAACACGATTTCTTATCTATCTATCATTCATTAAGACAAAATGAAAGTGAAAACTTTGACGAATATTTTACTTCTCAAAAACAAAGACATATGCACACTTTTTTTTTCTTATTGTTACCACCAATCAGTTTTCTTTGGAAGTTATTTTTGATGAACTACATATAGTGTTCAATGATGCATAATAATTATTTTTGATCAAATAATTTTAGATTTACATATTCTCTTTTTGGGATTTTGGGATCAGCGATTTAGAAATTGAGTGAGATCATGGGGGTTCATTAATTTGTAATATTTATGACTTATTTGTATTCATACTTCAAATTCCTTTCAGTCCAATAACATAACTATGATGCATGTACTTTTTTTTTATTTAAATCTACAAGTGTGGTTGCTAAACATGTAAACTAAGCATCTTTTCTAAATTGTGTCTTCAACTTCATCTTCCTCCAACATGTAAAAACCTAATGAGTAGGAATTTTTAAAGTGATAATAATTTATCTACACATTTTATTATAAAAATAGGTGATAACCAAGATAATTTGGTAAACCCATACGCTTTCGGAGAATTATGGAAAAATAGTCTTTGAAAAGGTTTTTTTGAGTCAAATTTGATTTTAATGTTTCCAAATCCTAATTCCATCGTCTCTGACGTGTTTTCCTAAAAGACCCAAATTATGGTTTAGGATGTATTAAGTTGATAATTAATATAAATCATGTAATTTTAAGAACTTAGGATTTGATTAAGATCAAAAGGACTATGATAGGATTTTCTTTCCTCCAAGTTTAGGTAAGCGGGTTCATGCACTTTGAGTATTTAATATGGCTTTTCATCACCTTATAATTATTATGATGATCAAGATGGATTATTTACATAGTTATGTGTTTCAATTAAATCTTAAGTGCACGAGAGAATCCTTAAAGTTATTAGTTTCATAGTATGCTTCAATGCTAGTTCAAAAATTCATGTCATGTTCATGTAGAATTAGTTCAAGTAATTATTCCAAGATAATGATGAATCATATAGTGGGTTGTATTATGTTATCCTCATCATCTTAATATTGATCATATAGGCCTTATGAGCACCATTGGTGCATAAGTATCGAGGATACTTTAATCAACCACCAAGATTAAGTTACATGAATCAAAATCTATTATTCAATTAGTTTTACTTTTTTTCTTATTGACAAGTTATTATGTTGTTATAATAATATGCAATATCGCTTACTCTAATGTGGTTTTTATTGCATGCATGGTTGGGGGCGCGATGCCCGCAGGTACAAAGAAATTTCTAGGAAAGAGCCATATGAAGGTCAGCTTAAGGAATAGGTCAAGGTTTCCAAAATACATATATGGTGGGGTGCCATCTACAATAGAAGATCCTAAAGTTTATAGATAACTTCATGTATAAATAATGTTTGATCACATTTGATAGTTAATTTCAATTCAACAAATGAATTGTGAACAATGTATGAATCAAGTTCAATTTTAATGTATGGTGTTTCATTTATCTTTTTGCTATGAATATCATATTTTATAATGTTTCTCTAAGCCAAGTGACCCATGTTATGGACAATGTAGGGTTTGCTTTCGCTGACATATATATGTGCTTGTAGGGGTGTTACATCAAGCTACCATGGGCTTAATAAAATATGTAAACCAACTGTGTAGTATATGTTTTAGGGCTATTTGGTGAATCACATTGGATGATAAATATTTCTTTGCGACTCATACTAGTATCTTATGTGATTCATATCCTTACATGTTCGTTTATCTGTACATGTACATTCGATGCACAAATTCATTTTATGAACTTTGATTAGTTCTCTAACATGTTATAATATCTGCTTGAACTATTTTAATTATATAGCATATTAGTGAGCAATTAATGTTACTACAAGTTATATCATATCGTTGGGGCTTTGATAACCTCCCATTTTGTGATGTTATCTTACAGTTTTTCTCAGTTTTCCATACTCTTTCTTAGATAAATTAGATAGAATCTTTAACTTTCCACTCTATTGTGAATATACCATTAAACTAACTTTTCTCCTTTTTTTCTTAAAGAAAAAAACACAAAAAAGTTTACAAAAACTCCAAACGGTCCCAAGACCAAATGAAAGACAAGCGGTCCCAAGACCGAATGGAAGATAAACAGTCCCAAGATCGTGTAAAGCCAAACGGTCCCGGGACCGCATGAAGCCAAACGGTCCCGAGACTGTGTGAAAGTCAAATGGTCCCGACACAGTATGAAGACCAATCGGTCTTGAGACCGAATAGAAGCGAAACGGTCCCGAGACTGTATGCAAGCCAAACGGTCTCGAGACCGCATGAAGCCAAACGGTCCTGAGACCGCGTGAAATCCAAATGGTCCCGAGACCGTGTGAAGACCAACCGGTCCTGAGACCGAATAGAAGTGAAATGGTCCCGAGATTGCATTAAGCCAAATGGTCCTGAAACCATATGAACGCTAAACGGTCCCGAGACCACATGAAGCCAAACGGTCCCAAGACCATATGAACGCAAACAGTCTCCAAACCGTGAGGACTCAAACGGATTCCAAACTGAGAGAGTCCAAATGGTCTCCAAACCGAAAGAGCCCAAATGGTCTCTGCGACCGTTTGGACCCATATAACTCAAACCGTTAAAGATTCACTAAAGCCTATAAATAGGACCCAAGGGGTCTTCACAAGGCATCGACTTCTTGGATGCCCAAAGGATACCCAAACCATTCTAGAGTTGTTTCATCTTTCATCCTATGCCCCAAGGCTGCCGGTCTGAGATCCACACTTCATCCTCAAGTTGCTTTCTCTCTCATTGAAATAGAAGGTGGGAAGTGAAGAAGTCTTCATCAAGTCAACCAAGTGGTGTGAAGATAATTGCTCTCTGCTCCAAGGGGTCGACCTTCCTCCCTCCTACATGGAGATGATGCTTTCTTTCTCTCATCCTGCCTCCTTCTTTGTTCTTACCATGAGCGAGTAGTCTCATACACTAGGGTGTGGGGAGTAGCCCTGCTACCCATATTTTAATTTCATACATTGTAATTCACGAGTTTGCAATAGAAAAATACTATCTTTTCAGTTCATCAATCGTTTAATGAATGTTAAGTGCTTGATCACCAACTTGTGTTGTCTATTATCAGTTAGTACAAATTGTCTATGTTTTTACTTCTAGATTCGAATATCGACTGCTTGTTGGTTCCAGATTGTATGTAGTCACCATACGTTTGGTTCGGTGTCTAGGAGTGTTTCTCAAGGAGTGGAGTAAAATCACCTCTATCGTTGTACTTTCATACTGTGAAATGGAATCAGTTGACGTATGAAAGTACAACCTTGATAGGTCGAGGAACACACTTTGTGAGGGGAGTAAAGCAAAGTAAGTGACCATTCATTTGGTGATGGCTGGCATTGCAACGCTTCCACATTTCTCATAGTTAGTTATCCGAAAGGAAGCTAAGTCTACAAAGATACTAACTGTTTAGACTCTCTTATTTGCAAGCCATGTTATTATGATGTATGTTTTGATCCATGCGTAGTGGTGGTGAAACTCGATCACATCCTAGTGGTTTCCAATTATCGTCTACAACCTTAAGTTTACTTTCTTGCTAGTTACTTTCTCCGCACATTAGATTAATCATCAAACCAACTCTTTGATCTAAATATCAACTTTCGAGTAGATAAGTAGAATTATTACATTTTCCATCTTGTTAAACTCTTAACAAGACCATTGTTTCATAGATTCGACCCTTAACTGTACTACGATAAGACTTCCACATATCTTAGCATACGTGGGTGGAGATCTTATTTTAGCATACGCAAGGCTAAACTTAGAGACTTACTATCTCTAGGATTTTTAGTGGTACACGCAACTCAACATAAGTGGAGGCTCCATCAAAAATTGGCACTGTTGTCGGGGACAACGAAACGTTTTAATTTTACTTGTTAACTTTCTATTTGATTAGGATTTACACTTTTCTTTAACCATAATTCATATCATCTTGATTTCATCATTTCTCCACATTATCTAAAGTGTGTTTCTTCTTCTACTCAGGTAGAAAATGTGTATGCAACCTTTGCATAACATCAGATTCTCCCCTGAACCAGAGTACGACTCTGAGGTAGAACGAAGCTTCCACCGATGCATCAGACTCAACCGCCAATGAGCCAGACAAATGGCTGACGAACAGCGCCAAGCCACCTTGGTTATGGAAAGAGTCAATGCGGCCATAGCATCTCAAAGAGCATAACTTATTGCTAACACACGTGCTCAGATTCAAGCTGAGGTTCGAGCTAAAGAACAGGCCCACAATCAAGTTGTGAATGAAGCAGCCACAGGTGTTGCTCAGATAGTGTTGAGAAACAAACAACTTCGGGATTATGTTGTTCCTAAGAACTTTGAAGATAATCACCCAGTTAGGCCCCCGCTCATTAATGTTCCTAACTTCGAGATCTGCATGCAATGGATCTTGATCATGCAAGGCATTTCATTCTCTGGAAGTGTTGCAGTTGACTGCATGGATCACCTGAAGAGATTCAAGTCTCTTTGTCGGCTAGTACCACATGTCGGAGTTCCTTATGATGCAGTCATGCTACACCTTTTTCACTTCACCTTGTCCGGAAGGGCATTGAGCTGGTATAACGTGCTAGATGGGGAGTCAATCACCACTTGGGCTCCCTTGGAAGAAAAAGTTTCTAGAGAAGTTTTTTCCACCTTCGTTGACTTATGAGATTAGGGGACAAATTAATCACTTTTCCCAACTCCCAGGGGAATCACTGGCAGAATTGTGGGAAAGATTCAAAGAACTTTTGAGGAAATTCCCGCATCACGGAATCTCCCAATATCAACTGATAGAAACATTCTATATAGGAGTAAGTGATGACATTAAGAAATGTTTGGATTCCTAATTTGGGGGGAATTTCATGCGAAAGAACTATGAAGATTCCTGGAGGATTGTTACACTTGGAGCCGAGAACCAATCTAATTGGGGAAGGTCATCCACTGGAGGAATTCTAAAGTTTGTACAGCTGAAGAATCAATGGAAATGAAAGTCATCGTCGAAGCCCTAAAAACTATAGCTCACAAGCAATAAGTCCTTGAAATGACACTGGGAGAAAATAAGAGCCCCCAACAGGTCAAGGCAGCTACTGTGACTTGTGAGGCATGTCATGCATCTGATCATCCCACATTATCATGTGGTCTCCTATACAATGTGATGATGGACATGCAGACACCCTAGCCAC
Source organism: Alisma plantago-aquatica (assembly GCA_963693085.1). Lineage (NCBI taxonomy): Eukaryota > Viridiplantae > Streptophyta > Magnoliopsida > Alismatales > Alismataceae > Alisma > Alisma plantago-aquatica. The sequence goes on from OY856412.1 coordinate 1,488,460,182, forward strand.
AGTATGAACCGATCATCGAACATCCTGAGGATCTATTACCGGAGCAAGTCAATTCCATTCACACCATACCAGGACAAGCTTATTATAACCCAAATCAACCAAGAAACCATTCCGGGTTTCAATATGGGAATCCTGTAGGGACTGCCAACCTGCAACACCAGACCCAAGGAGGAGTTTTTAATAGATCGCCACCAGGTTTCCAAAACAACTATAATCAAAACCAGGGAAACTTCAAAGGAGGATTGCAAGGGTTCGCACAACCAAGAAACCCTTCTGCATATTACCAATACACTCATTTGTCGTTGCACTTGCAATTGCAGCAACCTCAGCTGCAACAAATACAAATTCAACAACCCCAATTACCTGCACCTCAGCAGCAGCAACCACAACAGTATCAACAAAATCCACAAAAGAATAATCCGCCTCCACCAACAAATGAACTGTCATTGATAAGATAAATGTTGCAATCATAACAAACCATGCTAGCCAACCAGCAAGCCCAAAAAAAAGCCATCGAAGCACAGTTAGCACATATTGCAACCCAATTAAAACCTCTAGCAGGAACCTTTGCTGGTCAGCCAGAGATAAACCCAAGACACGATCAACCCAGATAAGAATAATTGAAATCCATTACTACAAGGTTTGGTCGTGTCCTCATGGAAGCCACAAAAATCATTTAGGAAAATGAAGACATAGATGTAATCACCCTAATTGCAAGCACGAATCCAGAAACTAAAAAGACTGTAGAAATCGAGAAGGGGAAGGAAAAGGAACTAGATTTCAAAGAACCTGAAGTCCTGTCGTATAAGCCCAGAATACCATACCCAGGCAGGCTAAGAGGGACTAAACTAGATACTAGATTCCAAAATTTTAAGGAAGCAATGAATAAACTTTATGTTGATATCTTGTTCCTTAATGCCCTCTCCGAAATACCAGCTTGGGCCAAATACTTGGAGACCTTGCTATCAAGGAAATGTATGACTGAAGAACAAGAGACTGTTAAACTAGCTCAGACAATTCTGATATTATTCTTAACAAAATGCCAAAAAACATAAGGATCCTGGTTCCTTTGGTATCCAATGTTCTATCGGAAACGCCTCTAACAAAAAAAGATTAGCTGAACTGGGAGCTAGCATATCTATTATGCCCTTCTCAATGTGTAAAAGGTTGGGTTTTACTGAATTGTTACCCACTGCAATGACAATATTGTTGGTACCATCACTGCACCGTTGGGGATCATTGAAGATATCCCAGTCAGGATAGGAAAGGACTCTTATGTCCCTTGTGACTTTGTTATTATGGATATAAAGGAAGATCTAAGATATCCAATAATATTCGGAAGACCTTTCCTTGCCACGGCCAGAGCACTTATCGACGTTGCGTCCGATACAATTATCTTAAGACTAGGAAAGGAAGCCATTCAATTCAGAATCCTTAACAGCCTAAAAGGTCCCAACATCTAGGATGAAGTTTTCCTTCTCGAGGCAATAGAACAAATGTCTCAATTACAACAAGAAACGGTTGAACCATCTGATGATCTGGAGAACGTCTTGAAAAATCTAGAATTTGAATTCTCAGCCAACGAACTAGTACAGCAATGTATGTGATATTTAGACCAAGCCGAATAAGCTCTAGTAGCCACCTTTGAGGAATTGAAATCTGTCACCATTTTGGAAACTATAGAAGTACCCAAGGCCCCTGACATGAAAGCCTTACCAATAGGACTCAAACATGTTCTCCTGGATGAAGAAAAATTGTGCCCAGTCATAAACAACTCTACCTTAATAGATGATCAGGAAGAAAGACTTCTTACTGAGCTAAGGAAACACAAGAAAGCTATCGAGTATAAAATGACTGACCTAACAGGAATAAATTAATTCAGCTTTGTGCATTCACAGACTACCTATGGTAGATGAGTTTAAACCATCGAGGGAACATCAGAGAAAACTAAACCCAAACCTTAAATAATTGGTTCACCTCGAGGTCCTTAAACTCCTAAAAGCTGGTATCATATATCCCATTTCTGATTCTCAATGGGTTAGCCCGATCCAAGTGGTCCCTAAAAAAGGGGGGACTACTGTTGTTCTTAATGATAAAAATGAGCTAGTACCCACAAGGACTGTCACTGGATGGAGGATTTGTATCGATTATAGGAAGCTAAACAAAGCAATAAGAAAAGATCACTTCCCTCTACCTTTTCTTGATGAAGTCCTTGAACGTTTGGCCCACCAAAATTTCCTTTGCTACCTTGACGGTTATTCTGGGTTCTATCAAATCTTGATACACCCAGAAGACCAAGAAAAGACAACTTTCACTTTCCCATTTGGAACTTACGCCTTCAGAAGGATGTCTTTCAGGCTATGTAATGCGCCCGCAACCTTCCAAAGGTGCATGTTTGCAATATTCACAGGATTAACTGAGTCAATCATGGAAATATTTATGGATGATTTTTTAGTCTACGAAAATTCTTTTGATAACTGTCTACTTAACTTTGGGAAAGTTTTACAAAGATGCGAGGAATCAAACCTGATCCTAAATTGAGAGAAATGTCACTTTATGGTGACAGAAGGTGTTGTCCTCGGGCACCGAGTGAGTGAAAGAGGAATGAAGTGGATAAGGCAAAGATTGATGTCATTTCAAAATGGTCACTGCCTAAAGACATTAGAGGAGTGCGAGCATTTCTGGTCCACACTGGATTTTATCAAAGATTTATTAAAGATTTCTCCAAAATAGCAAAGTCCATGACCTATTTGTTGACAAAAGATGCAAATTTCAATTTTGATCAAGAATGCTTAAATAGCTTCATGCCTTAAAAAATGCTCTAATCTCTGTACCCATTCTGAGAGCACCTAATTTCTCATAACCGTTCGAGATAATGTGTGACGCAAGCAACTACACTATAGGAGCGGTGCTAGGGCAAGGAATAGACAAGAAGCCCTATGTGATATACTATGCATCACATACACCAGATGAGACCCAAAAGAATTATACAACTACTGAAAAAGAATTTTTGGCTGTCGTTTACGCCTTTGAGAAATTTCTCTCTTATCTAATAAGATCAAAAGTCATAGTATACATCGACCATTTTGCAATTAAATACCTAATTTAAAAACAAGATGCAAAACCCAGACGCATCCGTTGGGTGTTGATGTTATAAGAATTTGATTTGGAAATAAAAGATAAAAGCGGGGTAGAAAATGTCATTGCAGATCACTTAAGTCGCATCGAGCCTCTGGAGGATGACAATATACCTATTCGAGACTCTTTACCTAACAACCAACTCATGAAAGTCACTACCAGATTTCCTTTGTATGTCGATATAGTAAACTACCTGGCTACAGGAATTGTCCACCCTTCTACTTCCTACCACAACAAAAAGAAATTTCTTCATGATGCCAAGTAGTATTTTTGGGATGAACCATATCTTTTTCACTTATGCGTAGACGGACTATTCCATTGTTTCCTACCAGAAGTAAATTATCGCAGTTCTAGAACATTGTCATTCTGGCCCTACTGGGGGCATATGAGTTCAAAGAAGACCGCCCTCAAAGTTCTACAATCCAGATTCTTTTGGCCAACAATAGCAAGGGACGCCCATGATTTTGTACGATCTTGCCATAAATGTTAGCTTTCTGGTGGTATATCTAAACAGAATGAAATGCCTCTTACTCTGTGGCAAGAGATTGAAATCTTTGATGTATGGGGAGTAGAATACATGGGCCCATTTCCCCCATCTTATGGATTTTCCTATATATTGGTCGATGTGGATTACGTTTCAAAATGGGTAGAGGCTATACACACTACTTCTTGTGACTCCAAACCAGTTATCAAGATGTTCAAGGATATCATCTTCCCTAGATTCAGAGTCCCTCAAACAATCATATCAGATGGAGGATCTCATCTCTTAGAATGAAGTTTTGAAGCTCTCCTAAGAAAATATGGAGTTAAACATAAGGTCTCACACCTTACCATCCACATACAAGTGGCCAAGTTGGTTTCAAATAGACAGCTAAAGCCAATTTAGAAAAGACGGTCAACAGACATCGCACAGACTGGTCTACCAAGCTCCTTTATGCTCTTTGGGCATACCACACTGCTTACAAAACACCAATAGGAATGACACTGTTTCATTTGGTATATGGGAAGTCATGTCATCTTCCAGTTGAACTGGAACATAAAGCTTGGTGGGCCATAAAACAATTGACTTTTGACTTCAAAAGTGTTGGTGAGTATAGACAACTGCAATTACAAGAACTTGAGGAACTACGAATGACTGCCTACCAAAGTGCCAGGATCTCTAAGGAACAAACTAATATGTGGCACGATGGACATCTCAAAAGGAAGGATATCGTCGTCAGAGATAAAGTCCTTCTCTTCAACTCCAGACTCAAGATGTTCCCTGGAAAACTTCACACAAAGTGGTTTGGGCCATTCACCATCAAGCACATCTATCCAACTGGAGCCATCATCATTATTGATGACAATGGAGGAGAGAGAATTGTTAATGGCCATAGACTGAAGAAATACTATACTCTAGATGATAAAATTCCAAGACAAACTATTAAGATTCATGATCCTGCTACATCTATCTAACGAAGTCGGAACTTTGTCAAGCCAGCGACGTAAAACCAAGGTGCTACTTGGGAGGCAACCCAAGAACTGAGTATCACCTTTTATTTTATTTTACTTAGTTTTGATAATTTTCGAGTTTCTTATTTCTTATTTTTAGACCGATCATAGAATCCAAAACAAACATAAAAATATAAAAACCAAAAACCTTTTTAATCTTATCCTAATGGTTTTGAAATCGTTTGGATCCACACAGTCTCAAAACCGTTTGGATCCACACAATCTCAAAACCGTTTGGATCCACACGGTCTCAAAACTGTTTGGATCCTTATGGTCTCGAAACTGTTTGGCTCCATACAGTCTTAAAACCGTTTAGATCCACGTGGTCTCGAAACCGTTTGGCTCCATACGGTCTCGAAACCGTTTGAATCCAAACGATCTCGAAACCATTCACCCTTGAGAATTTGTACCGTCGCCCCTCCTTTTTCAATAAATATCACTTCATCCCCTCCACTTTTCTTTCGTTCGATTTCTCGAATTTTCTCTCTCGTGTGAAATCCATGTTCCATTCCTTCAGTTCTCCGCTCCTGCGCGACCCGCCCACACCCCCTCCCTCACTGCTCCATTCCAAAATCACTTATGTCGTCTCTATGTGCATCTAAGGAAGCTGTTCCACCGTTCCGTCACCCACCTTTCTCTGACGTTCCCACCACTGTGATCTTTTTCACCCTCAGACAGTGAGGTAGACCGCCGTGACCATCATCGTCACTGTCACTGTCGCCTCCTTCCCTACCGCAAATGATGCATTCATCTGCTGTCGTCGCCAACGCATGCGTCCCGGGAGCCGTTTGCGCTGTCTCCGCCACCGCTTTAGTTGATTCACCACCTCTTTCGTTTCACCATCCTAGCGGTTTCATCTCAAACGGTCTTGTACCCAAATGGTTTTAAAACCGTTTGGGGCTCAGAACTATTTGAACCCAAACGGTCGTGAAACCTTTTGGATCCCAAATGGTCATGAGACCGTCACGACCGTTTGGACCCCAAACGGTTTGGACCCAAACGGTTTTTACGATTTCACTCTTAAAAGTCATCCAAACGGTTTTGCAAACCATTTGAGCCCAAATAGTCTACAAAACTATTGTGACCCAAACCATCTTGCAAACCGTTTGATTCCTTCAACAATCTAAAAACAACATTTTTTTATTATTATCCAATGTTACAACCTTTTTTTATAAATCCAATTTTTTACTATAACTTCAAACTTTACTAATACATGATTTCTTGTCGATTATTCAGAATGGCATCACCTACAAAGGAGCTTGTTGACACATAATGGACCAGAGAAGATCTCCTAGAGCGTCGCTCGAAGCTTCAACACATTCTCAATATATGTGAAAAGACTGGAAGGATTCTATCAAAAGTTGACTTGCCCAAGATCATCCACGACCTTGAGTGATTCAACAAATGTTTAGCAGAAGATCCTAGTCAAGAAGTTGAAGAAATATCCTCAATAGATGAAGATTCGGAATACGCACCCAATTCCGAGGAGGATTCCCCAATCACTACGTCCAAGGGAAAACAGAAGGCCCAAGAGGTTACCGCAGAGCAACCGACCAAAAAGTGGGCACGGAAGCAAGTTCGGCCCTCTACTATGAGGGAACAAATCATGACAGAATAAGCCACCCCTGTTGTTGCCTTTCCTGCTACTACCACCGTAGAACCAGCACATGTTGACTTGTACATCCAAACCTCCCGGCTGGTGATAAAGCTTTGCGCCCAACCAAGTATGTCTACTCAAACATATTGAAGAGGATGGGGATTTATGACAAAGTTCTTGCCTTGCTTGACAACGCGAATCTCTCCAAACTATGTTTTGTCACAAAAACCTCTTATGTTGAGCCCACGACAGAGTTGTTCACATACCTCAACAAAGAAACTGTGGCCGAAAAGGATAAATGGAAAGACAGAGGTGACCGCAGGCTGGTCACCTCACTCTTTGAAAACAAGGTTGCCTTAACTGAGAACATGATGAATGAGATCTTCATCGACAACTAGGATCAGCTGAAAAAGGCTAAAGTTGTGGGCCTGGACAACTCCCAGTTCAACATGCACACCTTCTGGAAGTCCTTTACAGGGATTCCAACCTACGAGGCAAAGACTTGCAAAGCCTCCAACATACATTCTGGCCTGGTGCGCACACATCACAAAATTATTACAGGCGCCCTTTTCCCAAGGACAGAGAGTGGAAATGTTATTATCTCAGATCTCTTTATCCTAGGGTCCATTCTCAAAGGGCAGCCAATCAACATAGGTCGACACTTCATTCAAAAACACACAGCTTATGCCCCCGGGAAAGAAATCTATATGGGTGGTCATATTACATCAATTCTGAAATATCTTAAGATGGACAAACTACTTCCCAAGTGCACAATAATAAAGGGTGACATCATAACCAATGAGCAGAGTCTAAGAAACTCATATATCACAAAGGAGAAAGATGCCAAGCTGCATTATATTTTTTACCCAACCGTCAAAGCATCCAGAATGATGCTACCTCTTCCAGAACTGGCTGACTATGAGAAAGAAAAGCTTCTCTTCACTGACAAAGAGATTGCCAACCTCATAGCCTCAGTCACAGCAAAAGTTAAACAAGCAAAGGCGGGGCAGACAGAGCACAACATCAATGCCCCAGCAACAAGGCCAAAGAAAATTCCAGTCACACGGGCATCTAAACTACGTGCACAAAAACAATAGCAATCGGGGACACCCACATCAAAATCAACCCAGAGGCAGAACCCCCACACAGTGCAGCGAACATTGTGGATCCAACACCAGAACCATTCCTTTTTGATCTGGATGTTTGGTTTCCCTCTACAGCCACCCCCACCACACTCCCATCTCCCACTCTTCCACCATTTTCTACAACCACCCCTACCACACTCCCGTCTCCCACTCTTCCACCATTTTCCACAACCATACCCACCACTATCCCTTCCTCCACATCCACAACTTCACCCACATCTTCCGCTTCACTCATCTTCTCTTCGGGCATTCCATTCTCCACCTTGATGCCTGATATCACCTTCACTTCCACCTTCACTTCAACCACTTTTCCCTCGACATTCCCAACTTCTCCCTTTTCAGTTGGGATGTCACCACCATTCTCATCTACCACCTCGATATCTCTAGTGACTCCATCTACAGTCACCATGCAATTTGCGGGTCCATCAATCGTGTCTCTTTTGCAAGGCACTACCACCCTTCCACCATGTCCCCAACCATCTCACCCATTCATATCTGGGGTCCCCTTTTCACAATTTGCTGAGGAATTTGGACGCCAATTTGATGCTATTCGAAACCTCCTCATCGACCCCTCTAATATACTACAATCAATTTTTTCTTGCATGTAGGGAATTGCTACACAGGTCTCCAAGATTGATAAACGGAACAACGCCTTACCAGGCATCCTCTCTAGCATTCAACAACGGCAAGATGTAGCGGCCCAACAAGTCAACTGCATCGACGACCGCCTACAACACCTGCCAGAGTTGGTACTCGATATGAAAGTCCAGTAAGAAGCGTTGGCCCAGCAAGTTGATAGGGTCTCTAAGCAAACTCAACCTTTTCCTGAGACCCTTCGCGAGCTTCAACAGCAACAAACTGCCCTTAGCACGTGCTTGGACGACATCAACAACAACCTTGCACAGCTCATCCGCCGCCAAGAGGAGCACTCTAACGATGAACTCAATCAACTACGTGCATAAGTAACTGATCTATCAGCATGACTCCTCTCTACTGAGGCAATATATACGGATCTCAAAGAGAGCCATGACGCACTGCTTGAAACCCACGAGCATGTGCAAGCACTTGATGAAATACAAGCCATTCATCGACAGTGCAAGAAAACATCAACTAAGAAAACAACAGATAAGGCAGTGGATGATGATGAAGATGAAAGTGAAGATGACGATGAGGATTCGAATTACTCCAACAATGACAGCTCCTCCCCATACGATCAACCTGATGACCCAGGCAATGGGGGGGAGGGCACCAGCCGAGGGACAGAACCTGCAAAGAAAGGAGATGATAAAGACCACCAAGAGAGTGGAAACAAAGATCCCAAGTCCCCCGACAATAATGACAATGTCACAATGTCATATGGGGACCAGTTCTTTAACTTTTCATCTATGGGATCCCTGAGGGATGCTGCCAAAGACGCAGCTTTTGCTAAGTTCCAACAATGCATACTAGGAACCAGCATTAGCCCACCCACAACAGTCATTCACCAATGCTCCACTCCAGAGAAACATGCGCCTTTCCCCCCAGAGTAGGAAGAATCTAACAAAGTGAGTATAGAAACAGACGATAGACTCAACTCTGATTATGACTCTGATAAATATGAAGATCTGCCATTTTTTCTGGATGACAACAAGCAGACTTCAATTCCTCCACCACAAGACCTTCCCCCGCCGCCACCACTACCTCACAAAATGCATGACTTGGACATGGCAGCCATCTCTACATTATATGTTTAGGACATCTTCATCCTGAACACTATCGTAGACGATGCCAAAGACGGGGGGGGGGGACATCATCTACAACAATACAAAGACAGAGCGCAAGTTGACACGAGAAGAATTCTGTATCGTCCTTCGACCACAATCGAAGGTGAAGATGGATATCTTATGTGACTTCCTTGCCAATTATATTGAGGAATTCATGACCCCAAAAAAGTTGCAGTCTGTCTTCAACGCTTCACCTACTCTATCCTTAAGCTTATTACAAAAGGAATTCCGGGCAAAGTCCATTGAGCGACTGCGAACTGGCCTTGCATGAAAGGCATGCTACATTTCTGTGCCCTTCAGATTTTTCGACCACTGGCTGCTCATGACTGTCGGCATCGCGGCCCGTGACGCCAAGGTGTACAACTTCTGTGCCGGTGAGCTAAAGGTCAGACAAATAAATTTTGTTGGACTAGAAGTCGGGGAAGCACGATGCATACCTTTCCTGCTTCTCAAAATAATATGGGTTTCTTGCCCATCTCTGCGACATGGTTGGAGCCAACCCTGGTTCCATAACATCAACCCAATAGTCCAAACATTAGTTGGTTTAGGGGATTGCACTTTATGTACAATACGATTCATAGAAGTGCTCAATAGACAAATCCCCTTCACCGAGCTAGCCAAAAAAGATATACACTCCCTATGAGAATGTTACGCCATGGAGCTTATCTTCGACATACGGTTCTTTAGGGACCCAACCATGGCGCCAAACGACATACCACGATACCTTTTCTCTGCTATCCAACGTTCGCAAAAGCGTCCATACAGAACAATCCTAAAGGAGTTGGAGAAAAAGCAACAACAAACCACCAAGGCCCCAGAACAACGCCAATGGGACCCTTATACTTTCGACATGGCGGATGATCAGGGGGACATCAATTTGATAACAGGGTCCATCAACAGATCATCTCAACCAATGGTACCTCTATCTGCCATAGAACCAACGTTTCCAAAATTTGACCTTGTCGCATGCAAAAACCTTTCTGATAATGAACTCAGACTCATCATGTCTAGGCTTTACGTAGAGAAAGATGAGCTTGTTTTCATGCATAAAAACATCCTAATAATGGCATATTCTCTCCGTGAAACTGTACAAACCAAAGGTTCTTTATCCATGAGCTTGATGATGGCCTACCAGTTTCTTCTAGCACGGGACTTACCTACGATTTATATGGCGTCGACATACATGAAAGATGATTTACTTGGATCCAAGAACTTCGAAACCATGAAGGACCTTATCTTGTATCTCCAAAACATGAATCAAAAGTTCATTATGTTTTCTTTTCTTCACTCTGAGCACTAGATGCTAATGGCAACAAATTTTCATGAGGGAACTACAATCATTTACAATAGTTCCGACATCCAGTTTGATCCAAACCAAAGACAGTATGTTGTAGCATCAAAATGCCGACGGAGGAAGTGGCTAAGGAATGCGATGAACGACTACATGATCTCCTAGGAAAACACACAAAGGCATACAAAAAAGAACATTTCCATCGCCCAACCTTCAGCCACAGATGTCCCGAGCAGATCAGAGAATCAAATGACTGTGGTTTCCACGTCCTCTACTGGATGTATACCATCATTGTTCTTGGAAAACAAGTGGAGTACGTGAAGGACGTGGATTACCACACTTTACATGGAAAATTAGCAGCTAATCTCCTATGATCTCATGGAGCAAACAAGGGATTAATAGAACCTTAATACCCTTGCCCATGGACTTCTCAACCTATCACTTTGACACCCTAAGGACAGAGTGAGTGATAAGTTAGGGGGAGGGTACACTGGGAAAGGGTGAGGTATCATATTCAAACCCTTTTTTCTCTACTCTTTCTTTCATCTCTGTTCTTCTGTACAAATTTTTCCTTTCCTTTGACATTTAGATTTTTTAGTAATTTCTTTGATAGAATAACTCTTGCATATAAAACAACTTCCGCTTCAGAAAAGAGTCACCCCTAGCTAAATTAGAGACAAAGTAGTCCTCAAAAGCAACTACATAAGTAGCATTTAGGCATGTAATGGCAAATTAATAAATCACTTTCATACTTGATTCTTATGCTTCTTGCTTCAATTCTGCATCAGACTCTCCACAGGTTAACATCTTGACTGAAACAAGCTAAACACTCTCAAGGACGGGAGGGAACCAGGCAAAATCCAAATCAAGGAACCTCAGAAATGGACCACCAAGTACGAAACCGTAATAAGTGCATGTCAGGAAACCCTAAGAAACATTTTCTTCGTTTCAAAAAGAGGTTTGGCAGCCCAAATAAAATCCTAAATATCCAACTCCTAAGCCTGTGAGCATATGAATAAAATCCTGAGTGTTGAATAAAAACATGAGAGTTGTGCCATGTTTAAGGAATTATACGAAGAACCAATAAAGGTCTTGCTCGGCCGGTACATTCAACTTCCCTCACAAAGGCAGATGTGTCGCGCCCGGTAGTGAGATCCTAAGGTCTCCAAGTATATGAAAATTTTGATAAAGGACTCACCAGGCCGATACATTCAGCTATCCTCACAAAGGTAGATATGTTGCGTCTGGTAGTGAGATCCTAAAAGTTTAGATAAATCCTCTCCCACTTAAAGGGGGAGTTACACAACATCATTTAGCCAACCCTCATACATATCTTAGCTTCTAGTAGGAATTTCAAAGAAGTATAAAACTGCTTAGAGTCGAAGACATGCATAGAATACGATAAAGGAAAAGGTGGTCCCAATGCGAGTTACGTGATGCGGATGAAACCTAAGATCCATGCAACTCTAGATACATGAAAGAGTTAGTGCAAGAGGAAGCCCCGATAAAACTCTAAGAGATCTCTGGTTTAGAATTGAAGCATGACTATAGAAATATTCACTAAATAAAATTGCCTCGCCACTACGTGCCTTATCTCTATCTAGCTTGAAGACAAACTAGACTCTAAGTTGGGGGGTGATAACCTCCCATTTTGTGATGTTATCTTACTAGTTTTTCTCAGTTTTCCATACTCTTTCTTAGATAAATTAGATAGAATCTTTAACTTTCCACTCTATTGTGAATATATCATTAGATTAAATTTTCTCCTTTTCTTCTTACAGAAAAAAACACAAAAAAAGTTTACAAAAACTCCAAACAGTCCCAAGACCGAATGAAAGACAAGCGATCCCAAGACTGAATGGAAGACAAATGGTCCCAAGACCATGTAAAGCCAAATGATATTGAGACTGCATGAAGCCAAATGGTCCCAACACTGTATGGAAGCCAAACGGTCCCAAGACCGTATGAAGACCAACCGGTCCTGAGAACGAATAGAAGCAAAATGGTCTCGAGACCGTGTGTAAGCCAAACGGTCCCGAGACTGCATGAAGCCAAACGGTCCCGAGACCGTGTGAAAGCCAAATGGTCCTGAGACCGTATGAAGACCAACCGGTCCTGAGACCAAATAAAAGTGAAATGGTCCCAAGATCGTGTGAAAGCCAAATGGTCCTGAGACCGCATTACGCCAAACGGTCCCGAAACCATGTGAAAGTTAAACGGTCTTGAGACCGCATGAAGCCAAACGGTCCCAAGACCGTATGAACGCAAACGGTCTCCAAACCGTGAGGACTCAAACGGTCTCCAAACTGAGAGAGTCCAAACAATCTCCAAACCGAAAGAGCCCAAACGATCTTTGTGACCGTTTGGACCCATATAACTCAAACCGTTCAAGATTCACTCAAAGCCTATAAATAGGACTAAAGGGGTCTTCACAATGCACCGACTTCTTGGACGCCAAAAGGCTGCCCCAACTGTTCTAGAGCTGTTTCATCTTCCATCCTCCACCCCAAGGCTATCGGTCTAAGATCCACACTTCATCCTCAACCTGCTTTCTCTCTCATCGACATAGAAGGTGGGAAGTGAAGAAGTCTTCATTAAGTCAACCAAGTGGTGTGAAGATAGTTGCTCTCTGCTCCAAGGGGTCGACCTTCCTCCCTAATATGTGGAGATGATGCTTTCTTTCTCTCTTCCCGCCTCCATCTTTGTTCTTTCCATGAGCGAGTAGTCCCATACACTAGGGTGCAGGGAGTAGCCCCGCTACCCATGTTTTCATTTCATACATTGTAATTCACGAGTTTGCAATAGAAAAATACTATCTTTTCAGTTCAACATCAATCGTTTAATGAATGCTAGTTGCTTGATCACCAACTTGTGTTGTCTATTATCTGTTAGTGCAAATTGTCAATGTTTGTACTTCTAGATTCGAAAATCGACTGCTTGTTGGTTCCATATTGTATGTAGTCACAAAACATTTGGTTCGGTATCTAGGAACATTTCTCAAGGAGTGGAGTAAACTCACCTACATCATTGTACTTACATACTATGAAATGGAATCAGTTGACGTATGAAAGTACAACCTTGACAGGTCGAGGAACACACTTTGTGAGGGGAGTGATGCAAAGTAAGTGACCATTCATTTGGGGATGGCTGGCATTGCAATGCTTCGCCGTTTCTCATAGTGAGTTATCCGAAAGGAATCTAAGTCTACAAAGATACTAACTGTTTAGACTCTCATTTTTGCAAGCCATGTTATTATGATCTATGTTTTGATCCATGCATAGTGGTGGTGAAACTCGATCACATCCTAGTGGTTTCCAATTATCATCTACAACCTTAAGTTTACTTTCTTGCTATTTACTTTCTCCGCACATTAGTTTAATCATCAAGCAAACTCTTTGATCTAAATATCAACTTTTGAGTAGATAAGTAGAATTATTATGCTTTCCATCTTGTTAAACTCTTAACAAGACCGTTGTCTTGTAGATTCGACCCTTAACTATACTATGATAAGACTTCCATGTATCTTAGCATACGTGGGTGGAGATCTTATTTTAGCATACGTAAGGCTAAACTTAGAGACTTACTATCTCTAGGATTTTTATTGGTGCACACAACTCCACGTAAGTGGCAGCTCCATCAAGCTTGGGTTTCGCCTTGTGGGTTTCCATACCCTTTTTAGGTGATCAGTAGCACAGTTAGACTCTTTATGGAAAGGAAGCCTTGCTCAGAGAGTTGTAGAGATGGGAGGTTGGTGTGGTTCTTTTTAGAGTCCTAGAATCATCCATGTATTCCTAGGTCCGATCAGGGGGATTTTATGTGATGTATATTGACTCGAGTTTTTGGTTTTATGTCATGAATAGTGTAAATGTTGTAATTATTTTGGAAAAAACATTTGTATATAGGTTATGGTTGAGGTCATGGTTACTCTTGTAAAGATACATGGTATGAAATTATGTGACGTTGGTCCTTTATGCAAGTTTTCATATGGATCTTTGGGAAGAAAAAAAATTGCTTTTAATTTTGTACCTTTTTATAAATATGGATAATTAGTGTTCCAGTGTTTTATCTTTGAGTAATCTCATTTAGTGTGGAAGTTATCATAATTTGGTGGTATAAGAGCTTTAGATTTGTTGATTCCATTGGGACATAGGACTAAGGTTGTTGTGTTTATTCTTAAATATCAAACAAATCTAATCATGGTTTATCGTTATGTAGAAATGTCTACTAACATGAAGAACATCCCAAGAGTAGTTAGTTAGCACTTGAAGGTGGCGGTAGAAGATGGGTATCGAAGGGAGGAGCACCTGAGATAGGACCGCAACATCCCGTCTCACCGCAACATCCCGTCTCACATACTTTTGACCCACAACCTTAGATGATCTAGTCTTACAATCAACTTTTGAGAAACTAACGGAAACGATAATGCATTTGGCTGATATGGCACATGTACCTTCACCTAGGGTGCCTTCTCTAAATGTTGAGCTACATGGTCTAGGGTAATGCTGAATTGTATGGGAGCCATCGAGTATGAGGCAACAGCAGACTCGGAAGACGTGGATATGGATAATGGAGTGGGAGATAGAGAAGGCATTTTAAAACCTAAATATAGTTGAAAAAGACAAGGTTAAGCATGCGATCTGCCTTATGAAGGATAGTGTTGGCTACTGGTGGGCCATTGATGAAGAGAAGAGTCGAGTGAAGTGATCGATTGGGAATAGTTTTGGTGGGAGTTTGTCATCTGTTATTTTCTAAGATGAGTCTAGAGAGAAGACAGCTCAGTTCGAGCAGTTTTGCGAAGGGTCACGATCGGTGAATGATTATGATGTAAAGTTTAAGGAGTTGTTTAAGTTTTTTCCTCACATGTCTTCAAAGGAGAACGAGAGTATAAGAAGGTTTGAAAAGGGCTTGAATGCTGATTTGACACAAATGGTGTCAGCTTTAGAGTACCACGAGAGGTTTTCCTCCTTAGTGAGTGTGTTAGGAGGATATAGTGGATAGGTGTGGACCAATAATATGCTAGCGCAAGTAAGAGGTTATCTCAATTTTAGGGATAGTAGTCAGGAAGTTTCAAGAAGCACGTGTCTTTTGCGCCACAGTACCGGCAGTCACAGGAGATGTCACCATTTTCTAAAGAAAGGACATATATACAGTCATAGTGGTATCCTATCAAGGGAAGAGGTTGTAGTTTTCTTTTGGCTAGGGCAAATATTTTGGGATCTATGTTTGTGACAGGGATGTCTAGGATGTAGTGTGATACAAGGATATCTTCAAGTGTCACCGGTTTCATCATGTGAAATGGTCTTTCCCCATGAAAAACTAGGAGGTTACACAACAATTGAGGTAAAGAAAATAGGACTCACAATAGCAATATTATAGTGGCAGTGGTGGTAAATGTGTGGCCAAACATATTAGGTGGGGTCTTAGGACCAACAAGGAGAGGTCGATGATGAAAATAGGCAATGGCTATATTCCTTGTCATGAGTCAGACTGAATGAGTGGTCAACCTGCGAGTAGTGACAAGTCAAATGGAACTTTTTCATATTGACTTATCTACATATACATATGTATCTCTTTTGGTTGACCAGGGTGCAACACGCTCATTTATCAGCAAAGAGGTGACAAATAGTTGTAACTTTCTTGTTTATAGTAGAATCGATAACCTCTTCTTAGAGACCTCTTTAGTTGGTTTCGTTGTGTTGTGGGAGTTGTATCCACCACACACTCTTACTTTCTTAGGAAATAGCATTCAAGTGGATCTTATATTTCACTTGATATGCATGGGTTCGATGTAATCCTTATAATAGATACCTTAGAGAAGTACAAGGTTGTTTTGTACTATGGTTCTATAATTGCAAAGTTTTATGATGGGGATATCTCTAGAAACTTTGAAGGAGGTCGAATGATTCTCTCTACATGTCTAGTAGTGGTTTTTATGGAAGAGAAGTTGATGAGACAAGGGTGTGAAGCCTTCTTAGCACACATGGTTGATGTACCTATGGTATGTGAGTTCAAGGATGTTTTTCCTATGAGTTTCTTGATGTTCCACCCCCAAGAGAGATTGATTTCTAAATCTTAGTAAGCACCATATAGTATGGCACTATCTGAGATGATGGGGTTGAAGAAACTGTTATAGGAGTTGTTGGAGAAGGATTTCATACGACCGAGCACATCCCCTTGGGTTGTTCCAGTGCTATTTGTGAAGAAGAAAGATGGTTCTATGAGGATTTTTATAGAATATCAGTAGTTGAACAAGGTCAGGGTGAAGAACAGTTATTAGTTCTCGAGGATAGATGACTTGTTTGATCAGTTGGGAAGTGCTACAGTGTTTTTGAAGATAGATATGAGGTCTGAATATCACCAAGTTGAGGATCAAGTCAGATGACATACCTAAGACACCTTTTAGGACTAGGTATGATCATTATGAGTTTGTCGTTATGGCATTTAGGCTAACCTTGTGTACACAATCATCTTGGTGTTCTCTATAGTCCGTTGAACTATTGCATGATCACCTTGAACTTCTCTATAGTCTGTTGAACCAATTCAAGACTCAAAAACTAATACTCACCTGCCTCATACCAAAAAAAGACATGACCTTCAGCGTATTTTGTAGAAAGCATCATACCATGTCATATCTTTGCTCCTACAGAGAAGTATCAATACCTTGAAGTTAAAGGTATGATCAAGTAAAAGTCATATGTAGACAATCAACATCTACCCTTGGTGTTCCAAGTTGGTGATTGTGTGTATCTTAAAGCCTCCCCTTAGAAGGGTGTCCTAATCTTTGGAAAGAAAAGTAAGTTGGCTGTAGGTTTATGGGACCTTACCCAATCATATATAGAGGAGGGAAAGTGGCATACATACTCGAATAACTACCACAGTTGCAGAGTTTGTGCAATGTGCTTTATATTTCTATGTTGGGGAAGTGTCACCCAGGCAGAGAACAGATGATATAGCCAGTGGAGGTGGAGTTGAATGATGATGTCTTTTATGTTGAGTCACCAATTTTAATCTTGAATAGGTGTGTGCGGAAGTTGAGGAAGAAGGATATAGATTTAGTGAATGTGTTTTGTCAACATCATGGGGAATAGGAATCCACATAAGAGTTAGAGGATGATATATGTAGGAAGTACAGTCTTTATTTCTTAGGATTTTGGAGGTGAAATCTTTGATTGGGTTTTATGGTTGTAAGGCCCCTAACCTTTCTTGAATTACTAAAATGCTTGATTAACTTAATTGGATGTTTAATTTTCTAATTAAACTCTATATTATTATCTAATATTACTTGAAAAGATATGTTTTGAATTTTATCCAATTTTGATTTCGTTTGCTCAAGTTATGAAATTTTATATACTTTTGTTGGCTTGTCTGCAATTTTACCTTTTGGGGGGAGGGGTCTAGCTGTAGTTTTTAGCGCATGTATATTTTATCACATGGTGATATTTATAGTTTGGTAAAACATTATCTTATTTGAATTTTGTTGAACCTTGTTGCATAAAGGTGTCAACGCCTTATGTTAGTTTTGTGTGGAAGTGAAGGTAAGTGCACTAGTCGATGCTTGATTAGCTTCATCAAAAAAGGACTTTTATTTTGGTGTGACAAGTAAAGGTTATTTTGAGTGTGTCAACTGAAGGTTGTTTTGGGTGTGACAACTGAAGGTTATTTAGGGTGTGTCAACAAAAGGTTGTTCTAACTGTTCATCAATCGAAAGTTGTTATGCATGTTCACTAATCGAAGGTTGTTCTACATGCTCATTGATAGAAGATTGTCCTACATGCTCAAAAATTAATTAAAGTTCTCTAGTTTTATAAACCAATGGTTTCTATATGTTTGCAAACCAATGGATGTGTTGGGACATACAAACCAATGAGAAACATGCCCCTTTGATTGATGATAACACTGCTTTTGGTCCTTCAACTTTATCTTTCTACCATCCTAGCTATAAATACCCCTCCCTACTCCCTTTAGATGAACTTTTTACTCCACTTCTTTCTACTATTAGATATAGACTAAAAACCATCGATAGATAATGGGTAGACTTGTTGGGGGAGAAGCCTTGCAAGATTGTGGATGCATGTTGTTGCAAGCTTTGGATCTAGCTCCCCTAGAATGGGTCTAGGCCTTCTTGCCTAGTTTCTTACTTTGTACATGTAAGATTCTCTCCTAACCCTTTTTCTAGCTATTCTTCTCTTCTATCATCTACCATGATTGTGATCCATGGTGCTTCAAGTAGGAAACGCATGCATATGGATAAAGAACTCTCTTTTCTTCTCTCTTTGCTCGAGATACACCTCATTCTTGAGAATAGGAGCTTTCTTGGAGATTTTGGATGATAAAGCTCGGTTGTTTCCTTATTTTTTTGTGGGTTCCTTGATGTTTGGACTTTTTCTCACCCTTAAAGCAAGTGGTATAATCTTTGATGCATTTCTTACCTACTTATGACATGCAAAATGGTAATCTTACTCTGAACATTCGTACTAGACTAAAATGTAGTCCCTTATGCATTGTTTTTCATGAGTAAGGTGGTAGTATGAATATTGAAGTATATTTTGGACTTTAAGAATACATTCTACTTTACTAGAAGGATCTACTTTAAGCATTCAATAAAAAAAAATTAAAATACAAGTGGAAAGACTCTTTAAAATGTCATTTTATGGTGTTTTGGCTCCCAATAAGAGGAAGTCTGACTCACATGTTAATTATTGTTGTATGTTAATAATCTTATGGAAATACCAAGGTTTTCATTTGTTGTTATTGTGTTGCAATAATTATTAGATGAGATTCCAGTAATAAAAATTTCCCATCCATGCTAGGTTTTGACCTCATTTGGCTCAATTCTTAGAAATAACATAACGTTCACATGTGTTGGATTCAGAAGGATAAATTTGGACTGCTTCTTTTTTATGCATTACTAAGATCTCTAAAAAATTTTGGATGCTAACTAAATTCCTACAGGGAGTTATCACTATTATGTTGTAAATGACATATTGAGCTCTTATATGCCCTAGTTTGTGGCTTGCTCCTCTTTATGGTCATGGATGGATAAAAGCACAATTATGGAGTAACATGGAGTTATTTCATACATTGTATATCTTATGAAGTCAAAATCCATAATTTATTTTACAAGATTCATTTAGGAACATGTGAGCTTTGATTGATGCTGTCAAAAATACCTAAATTGGCTTAATTAATCAAGTGTATCCTTAATCATGTAGTGTCATGTGATCGCAGAACTATCTCAATGTTGGATTTATTGTTAGTGAAATGAGTACCTAGAACTTGAGGCCTCAGATAACATGATCTTAAAATAAATGGTTGGACTACCCATATCACCAAGGTGCACCTCTTTTTCAGGGAGCCCATCTCTAAAGAACTCCATATATAAGTGTGCTCAGCTTGGAGTAGTACTAGGATGGGTGACCAGTCAGGAAGTTTATCCTGGCTTGTGTGTGAGTGAGGACAAGACACATAGTTTAAGATAGTGGTGGTCTGTGGGGCCAGGCGCCATTCCTGAATCTCTACTAGAGCCTAGAGTAGTGGGCCCAGGCATTACAAATGGTATCAGATCCATAACCTCTCCAGTAGGTGGGGCCCACATGGGCATGTGGCATGACGGTCTTGAGATGTGCGGTCCAGGCATGTTGGAAAGGTTTGTCCATGGTTGACGTAGCCAACCTTGTGTTGGTATTCCATGATTGGGAGTTGGGTGACCATGGGCCATTTTAGGTCTACACTAAAATGGGATTATATTATGAGGCCATATAGTTAAGCCTTGACGAGGACATCAAGAGTCTATGTGGGGGAGATTGTAACGTCCTAGTATTTGAGGCATCAGATAAAATGATCTTAAAAGGAATGATTCGACTACCCATATCACCAAGGTGCACCTCTTTTTCAGGGAGCCCATCAGTAAAGAACTCCATAGTTAAGCGTGCTCATCTTGGAGTAGTACTGGGATGGGTGACCAGTCGGAAAGTTGATCATGGCTTACGCGTGAGTGAGTACAAAGCACGCAGTTAAGGCTAGTGCTGGTCTGTGGGGACATTCGTCATTCCTGAAACTCTACTAGAGCCTTGGGTAGTGGGCCTAGGCATTATAAAGTTGATCTCTAGGATTACTTCCTCATGTACACATTTTAAGGTTGGAATGTGTATAAGAGGAGAGGCTCAAAGTGAGAGAATATAGAAGGAGGGAGTGAAATTTTTCTTGAAAAGGGTTGGGGGTAGCAAAGGAAGGTGTCGTTGGAATCCATCCCCAGAAAATCTATTTGTTCTCTTTTGTCAAGTGTGGGAGGAATGTCAGCGTACAAAGTACTTAGGACTTGCCTCCAACTCTTTTTAGAATAAGGCAAACAAAGTAGGAAGAATGGAAAAACGAAAGGGACAAGGGTGGTCATCATTTGGCTCTAAAGGTTGTTGATTTGGGTGTTCTTTCACAATCATTCAAATAAATTTGTTGTACAGTGTGGATAGAATAATGGCAAACTAATTATAATGTTAGATAATCTTTACTCATTTGATTGTAAATAATTTAATTAACCATAGTCAATTAAGTAAGTTATGATGTTGATTTATCACAATAGTGTCAACCTCACTAGTGTAGCAATAAATAGTAATTCAATTGGTTCTTTATGAAGTAAAGAAAATTTTCTTAATTTCTAGGCATTTACATGAAATTTAGTTAACATGTCATGATCCCTTAAATCATGTTTTATTTTACATGTACATAACACAAACACACCCTCGTTCATCGTCAAATTAGATTGTACTATTTTTCTCTCAAAAGTTATTATTTGTAAAAATCTTCAATACTTAATTTTACTTGGTAAGCCACTTTGAGTCATCATAGTGGTATCTAATGGTTTCTTTATGGAGGAAGATCATGCATGATCATGT
Source organism: Alisma plantago-aquatica (assembly GCA_963693085.1). Classification (NCBI taxonomy): domain Eukaryota; kingdom Viridiplantae; phylum Streptophyta; class Magnoliopsida; order Alismatales; family Alismataceae; genus Alisma; species Alisma plantago-aquatica. Next base: position 1,488,481,499 of record OY856412.1, read on the forward strand.
GTTTCCTTGACCCTATTAATGCAACTTACATCGTTGCCCCATGTAGCCTACTAGTGTGACCTGCAAGTGAGAAAATTTGGTAATATGACCTAGCATGTGTTGTGGAGCTCATTCATATCTTGAACATCCCCCATCTTGGGAATCTCAAGGAATAGTAACCATTTCTTTTTTGGTACAGTTTAATCTCATGTCAATGCTACAAGCATCATACTCGACCTAGAGTATATGTTGGTACTCATACGGTAGGACTAGGATAGACTTCTCCACAATTCTCACCATATAGATTGACTCATTTATTCATCTTTTTGTCATCAACATTTCCCATAAGTGTTTTTTTGTAGGTGATGAGCCAATGTAGTTGGTTCCCTACAATATTTTATCTTCAATTTCAGTTTGTTTTTTTGTCCCTTATTATTCCCTTTAGTGAGTTTTTCAACACTTCCTCGAAGTATTAAGTTTGATGGAGATGGCAAGGGCATGAGATTAGGACGAAGTTTGCTCGCACTCTATAGTCATGTTTTCATACAAAAACTTGTTCAATGGAAAGAAATGAGTAAATATGAGGTGAAAAGGATTTGATGTTGATTATATGATGATTGTCTTTAAAGTAAATGGTGCCATTTGCAATTACAATGAGACTTATCAATGTGATATTTTGATCATATCCTCCACAAGGTGTTAAATAGTGTAACCATATTTGAAATAATCTTATTTTCATCATGTGATCCATGAATATATCTATTTTGATATTCTTTCACTTACAAACAGTGGTGGGTCTAGAAATCCAATGTTGGGTCAAATTGTAATGATAATATAAATTTGCAAAAATCAATTTATTATTTTCTTTTTGAGGTCAAACCTAGTAGAGTTAAAGAAAAACACATACGTAACTTATGGGAACCAAATGAGATTGTCACTATATATATATATATATATATATATATATATATATATATATAGACACACACATGTATGGCTAGTTTCCTAGGAACGTGTGATCATTGAATGTTGTGCCAACTGCTTCCAAGTAGTTAGTAGCGGTTATGGCTGTTAGGACCGACCATAATAAGCAACCAGCAAGGAGCAAATGTGGCTAGCACCAGCTTTCAAACACCATCTTCTGACATGTGAGCTTCCTACCGGACAAATCTCCTTGATTTATACGACTAAGGAAAATAAAATGAGGCCATGAACCAATTACATGATAAATGAGAAATAGTGTGCAACCATATACAAAAAGCTCATGGGAATTTGGAATGTGAGCTTAGGAAAAAATAAAATAAACCATTAAAAAGTGAAAGTGAAATTAAGAATATGGGTTAGGAATTTATAGTAACAGAGTGCAGTCACCAATGTATCCCTTCCTCAAGGGTGGTTCCACCGCCATCAAAAGAAGAAGAAGAAATTAAAGCCTTCCGAACAGTGGTGGAGCCCGACTTTAGATAAGGGGAGGGTGCCTTAATGCAACAGTTGAATGGGTAGGGCATATAATAGGTCTTTTATTCAGAATCTATGATAAATATGTATAAACTAGTGCATATATTGGCAAGCATGGGGAGGGCATGTGCCCATCCATGTCGTCATGTGGCTATGCCACTGCTCCCAAATATAAGTTCCTATACTTCCACAGCATGTGCTCAACCAACCAAGTAGTACTTTCATATGTTGAGTGGATCAATACCATCTAAAACTCCACAAGTATTTATAAACCTCTTTACATCAGATGTAGGATATTTTTTCGTGTGTCAATGAACACCTAGAAATAACACACGGCCCAACGTAGAAGAGTATATTATGGGACCAGATACTTAGTGACAGATCAACCCCGTGTTTCGCCCAATAGTGTAGAGTGTCATCATCACTAGATTGACCTCTGACCAACGTCAATGTAGAATATAATAAAGTGATATCAACGAATATAGTAACAATTAGCCATTGACGCAAACAAACTATAATTCATCACGTAGGCGAGAACCTTGTTGAGTAAATTCATTTGGATCAGAATTTTAAATATTAATGGGATGTCCCGGATCTACCATGTGAGGCCGCACCTGAATTGCAATGAGTCATTCTTTGGTGCCGGGTGAGGCCATTTCTTCATTGGGCCTTATGTAGATCCATCGCAGCTTCCGTACAGATATGGCAGAAGGTGGCCTGCGAGTTATTTACCTTAATCGGCCCCAATCATGGTAATAAAAAATCCGTCTTGAGGCTCTTAAGGCTATCCCAAATGTGCCTCTGAGGCTTACGCCTCGGTCTACTGGACTGAGGCTTACGCCTCACAACATTTGAGGCCCGTCTCAAAGCACTGAGGCTCTGAGGCTTAGCTGAGGCGCATGCCTCAATTCGGATGATAATGTCTTATGTTAACCACCAAATTGCCCACTTTTAAGACTATTACAAATACTTTTGAGTTCTTGTAGTTAGTTGTTATTTTTCATTAATAAACATTTAATCATCACTTTCTGAGTGACATCTTTCAATCTCCATTGTTAAATTTATCTTTGTTTGCTATCTTCTTATTCACTATGTTGGTGAATTTTATATCATTGTTAACTAATTTTAGTTCCTCGTTCCCACTAATTTAAAATTCTATCTCCTTTAATTTTTCTATTGACATCTTTTATTGTAGTAGTATAAAGAATTGATATCTCATTACTTTTTTACATATTTGTTTTGGTATTGTGGTGTTCTTTAGTCTCCACTATCATTATTAAGTTTCAGAATTAATTTCTATTTCATATTTTTATGCTCGCATTTATATATCTATTTTTGTTATACACACATTCATATTATAACATATATATAGGCTTTGTATTGGATGCCCGCGCGGGTAGCCAAGTTAATTACCCTTGCATTGATACATGGTGGCATGATGTGTAATTAAATCGAACTCCATTACGGTTGCATGGTAGCGGTGGCATGTATTGTAATTACACATATTTCATTCACGTATGCATGGAGTAGCGGTGGCACATATTGTAATTAAGTAGAAATCAACTACGTATTGCATGGAACACGGTGGTAGTATTTTTTAATTCAACATCCTTTACTAGTGCATGTGCATGATTCCACTATTTGTAGCTAGAAGACAATGAATTATGAGTGCATGCAATAGTGGAAAAGATAGCTAGAGACATTGAGGCATACATTTTTGGTGAATAAAAAATTAGTTGAGGACAAGAGCTTTAATCATTTTGAACACATGTTCACCGTTGACTCATAATTAGGATATGTTCCACATAGTTGTCATCTACATAATATGCATATAGTTCTTGATACATTCAGGTTGTATTACAAGACGTGAACCTTGGTTACATTATTTTCATTCTCATTACACTTTATTTATTTGTATTACATATTTTTCCTTCTTATTACAATTTATTCTGTATCAAAGTTTATGCTCATAAATTTTTGTTTAACACCTTGTGGGTCATCTATTATATCATCAAACATCTACATTAGTTACAATTTTCTCCTCCTTATCATAATTGTCTTTGCTCAAGTCTTTTTACAAAATATTAAACATGGTTGTATTTTCAATTTGCAAAACAATATTATAATATTTTGGATGATAAGCCTACCATTTTACATGTGAAGTTCTTAAACCTACAGATTCTTTCTTTGTCTTGTGTTCACATAGAATTCTCTAGTTATTGAATCTTGATTGTTAGTGTAAATGCTACAGGTAAATTTTAATGCCTTAATGTAATAAGAAAGTGTCATATATAATATGGACAATCACATTGTAATAGGCAAGGGTCAACCGTAATGTCGGTGACAGTTTTGTAATATGGATATCATATTGTAATAAGCAAGTGTCATTTGTAATATGGACAGTCACATTGTAATAGGCAAGAGCCAACCGTAAGTAGGTCACAGTTTGGTAATATGGATACTCATATTGTAATAAAAAAGTTACATATGTAATATGGACAGTCACATTGTGATAGGCAAAAGCCAACCGTAATGTATGTGACAATTTTGTAATAAGGATACTCATATTGTAATAAGCAAGTGTCATCTGTAATATGGACAGTCACGTTGTAATAGACAAGAGCCAATCGTAATATAGGTGACCATTTTGTAATATGGATACTCATATTGTAATAAGCAAGTGTCATTTGTAATTGTATGGGTTGACAGAGACCTCATGGTTGTGGTCATGGTGGTCGACGACGTGGTTTGCACAATAGTTTGACCAGTCGGGCAGTGAGCAGATCGATGATTCGGAAGGGACAACCATAGTAGTGAGGAGGATTTGTAGGGGATGGAAGAAAAGGCAAGGAAGGCGGTGGTAGGAAGAGAGGTATTTAGAGGCCCTAAGTAAAAATCTAAAGAACCTATTACGCCATGTATTGGGTTGCGGGTATGCCTGGTTTAGTGGTGGGTTCAACTCCACCAAAGACTTACAACACCAAGTTTCTACAATTTGCACTCATCGTAGTGCTTTTGGAGAGTACATCAGTATTGAATAACTTATAATATCCGTCCTTCAACAACTTCAACTTGTGCCCGTAATAAAGAACTTTGACTTATTTGAGACATTCATGTGAGGTAAACAAAAAAATGAATGTTGAAGAGAATAACCCAGAACGTATTTGGATAATTTGTAATGTATTTGGAAATACTACAATACAAATGAGTAATTTGTACATATGGTAGATATGTTGTAATATATAGACATAAATTGTAATATGTAAAAAGAGTCTGAATTATCTTGCTAGGAAGGAATATGAAATAAACTTCATCGATTGTCATCCTTAATTACAACTTTCTCATTCTCATTATGGATTCTCAGTTCTCATTACAAAATGTAATTGTCATTGTAGTTCACTATACTTCAACATAATGTCACTTGTTTACTTACTATTATTTCTTATAATTATCGTCTTTGTAAGGATAAATGATATGTTGTAATGAGAACAGAGACTCTGTAATGGAAAGGAGAAATTTATAACTAAGAATGATGTTACGTAAGACAATTTGGATGTATCATTTCTCTTAGACAATGGAATTTGATTCATTTAGATTTGTATTATAAAATGTCATCCGTGATTACATATCTTTCCTTTCCATTACAATTATCTATTTTGATTACAGACATTTCTTTCTTATTACAAAATGTCATCTTTCTTTACTTGTCATTGTAATTCACTATATGTTATCAGAATGTCACTTGTTTACTTCCTGCTATTTCTAATAATTATTGTCTTTGTAAGGATAAATGATATGTTGTAATGAGAACAGAGAATCTTTAATGGAAAGGAGAAATTTGTAACTAAGGATGACGTTACGTAAGACAGTCTGGAAGTATTATATTATTTCCCATATGTTTATTTGTCTTCACAAAACGACACCACTGTAATGATTTTAGACATGTTATATTGGACATTGGTATATTTAATGATGGGTACGTGTCCAATATTGACGTGGTTGGTGCATACTATTTTTACTCTTAGATGAGTCTCGCACCACCACTCCATGCACATATAATTTTTTATTAAATAATTACCAATAGTGCCACCGCTATTCTATTACATGCACGTACAATAGTTGCACATGTTTACAATTATTGCCACCGTTTCAAATCAATGCAGCGCAATGCATAATGAGGCACGGGTAACTTCACTTGTCTACCCGCGCGGGCAGCGAGTGAATTGCCATATATATATATATATATATATATATATATATATATATATATATATATATATATATATATATATATATATATATGATTTTGAGTGTGTCAACTGAAGGTTGTTTTGGGTGTGACAACTGAAGGTTATTTAGGGTGTGTCAACAAAAGGTTGTTCTAACTGTTCATCAATCGAAAGTTGTTATGCATGTTCACTAATCGAAGTTTGTTCTACATGCTCATTGATAGAAGATTGTCCTACATGCTCAAAAAATAATTAAAGTTCTCTAGTTTTATAAACCAATGGTTTCTATATGTTTGCAAACCAATGGATGTGTTGGGACATACAAACCAATGAGAAACATGCCCCTTTGATTGATGATAACACTACTTTTGGTCCTTCAACTTTATCTTTCTACCATCCTAGCTATAAATACCCCTCCCTACTCCCTTTAGATGAACTTTTTACTCCACTTCTTTCTACTATTAGATATAGAATAAAAACCATCGGTAGATAATGGGTAGACTTGTTGGGGGGGAAGCCTTGCAAGATTGTGGATGCATGTTGTTGCAAGCTTTGGATCTAGCTCCCCTAGAATGGGTCTAGGCCTTCTTGCCTAGTTTCTTACTTTGTACATGTAAGATTCTCTCCTAACCCTTTTTCTAGCTATTCTTCTCTTCTATCATCAACCATGATTGTGATCCATGGTGCTTCAAGTAGGAAACTCATGCATATGGATAAAGAACTCTCTTTTCTTCTCTCTTTGCTCTAGATACACCTCATTCTTGAGTATAGGAGCTTTCTTGGAGATTTTGGATGATAAATCTCGGTTGTTTCCTTATCGTTTTGTGGGTTCCTTGATGTTTGGACTTTTTCTCACCCTTAAAGCAAGTGGTATAATCTTTGATGCATTTCTTACCTACTTATGACATGCAAAATGGTAATCTTACTCTAAACATTCGTACTAGACTAAAAGGTAGTCCCTTATGCATTGTTTTGCATGAGTAAGGTGGTAGTATGAATATTGAAGTATATTTTGGACTCTAAGAATACATTCTACTTTACTAGAAGGATCTACTTTAAGCATTCAATAAAAAAAATTTAAAATACAAGTGGAAAGACTCTTTAAAATGTCATTTTATGGTGTTTTGGCTCCCAATAAGAGGAAGTCTGACTCACATGTTAATTATTGTTGTATGTTAATAATCTTATGGAAATATCAAGGTTTTCATTTGTTGTTATAGTGTTGCAATAATTATTAGATGAGATTCCAGTAATAAAAATTGCCCATCCATGCTAGGTTTTGACCTCATTTGGCTCAATTCACATAACGTTCACATGTGTTGGATTCAGAAGGATAAATTTGGACTGCTTCTTTTTTATGCATTACTAAGCTCTCTAAAAATTTTGGATGCTAACTAAATTCCTACAGGGAGTTATCACTATTATGTTGTAAATGACATATTGAGCTCTTATATGCCCTAGTTTGTGGCTTTCTCCTCTTTATGGTCATGGATGGATAAAAGCACAATTATGGAGTAACATGGAGTTATTTCATACATTGTATATCTTATGAAGTCAAAATCCATAATTTATTTTACAAGATTCATTTAGGATCATGTGAACTTTGATTGATGCAGTCAAAAATACCTAAATTGGCTTAATTAATCAAGTGTATCCTTAATCGTGTAGTGTCATGTGATCGCAGAACTATCTCAATGTTGGATTTATTGTTAGTGAAATGAGTACCTAGAACTTGAGGCCTCAGATAACATGATCTTAAAAGAAATGGTTGGACTACCCATATCACCAAGGTGCACCTCTTTTTCAGGGAGCCCATCTCTAAAGAACTTCATATTTAAGTGTGCTCAGCTTGGAGTAGTACTAGGATGGGTGACCAGTCAGGAAGTTTATCCTGGCTTGTGTGTGAGTGAGGACAAGACACATAGTTTAAGATAGTGGTGGTCTGTGGGGCCAGGCGCCATTCCTGAATCTCTACTAGAGCCTAGAGTAGTGGGCCCAGGCATTACAAATGGTATCAGATCCATAACCTCTCCAGTAGGTGGGGCCCACATGGGCATGTGGCATGACGGTCTTGAGATGTGCGGTCCAGGCATGTTGGAAAGTTGATGACAAAAAGATGAATAAATGAGTCAATCTATATGGTGAGAATTGTGGAGAAGTCTATCCTAGTCCTACCATATGAGTACCAACATATACTCTAGGTCGAGTATGATGCTTGTAGCATTGACATGAGATTAAACTGTACCAAAAAAGAAATGGTTACTGTTCCTTGAGATTCCCAAGATGGGGGATGTTCAAGATATGAATGAGCTCCACAACACATGCTAGGTCATATTACCAAATTTTCTCACTTGCAGGTCACACTAGTAGGCTACATGGGGCAATGATGTAAGTTGCATTAATAGGGTCAAGGAACCACATGATCATGCATGATCTTCCTCCATAAAGAAACCATTAGATACCACTATGATGACTCAAAGTGGCTTACCAAGTAAAATTAAGTATTGAAGATTTTTACAAATAATAACTTTTGAGAGAAAAATAGTACAATCTAATTTGACGATGAACGAGGGTGTGTTTGTGTTATGTACATGTAAAATAAAACATGATTTAAGGGATCATGACATGTTAACTAAATTTCATGTAAATGCCTAGAAATTAAGAAAATTTTCTTTACTTCATAAAGAACCAATTGAATTACTATTTATTGCTACACTAGTGAGGTTGACACTATTGTGATAAATCAACATCATAACTTACTTAATTGACTATGGTTAATTAAATTATTTACAATCAAATGAGTAAAGATTATATAACATTATAATTAGTTTTCCATTATTCTATCCACACTGTACAACAAATTTATTTGAATGATTGTGAAAGAACACCCAAATCAACAACCTTTAGAGCCAAATGATGACCACCCTTGTCCCTTTCGTTTTTCCATTCTTCCTACTTTGTTTGCCTTATTCTAAAAAGAGTTGGAGGCAAGTCCTAAGTACTTTGTACGTTGACATTCCTCCCACACTTGACAAAAGAGAACAAATAGATTTTCTGGGGATGGATTCCAACGACACCTTCCTTTGCTACCCCCAACCCTTTTCAAGAAAAATTTCACTCCCTCCTTCTATATTCTCCCACTTTGAGCCTCTCCTCTTATACACATTCCAACCTTAAAATGTGTACATGAGGAAGTAATCCTAGAGATCAACTTTATAATGCCTAGGCCCACTACCCAAGGCTCTAGTAGAGTTTTAGGAATGACGAATGTCCCCACAGACCAGTACTAGCCTTAAATGCGTGCTTTGTACTCACTCACGCGTAAGCCATGATCAACTTTCTGGCTGGTCACCCATCCCAGTACTACTCCAAGATGAGCACGCTTAACTATGGAGTTCTTTACTGATGGGCTCCCTGAAAAAGAGGTGCACCTTGGTGATATGGGTAGTCGAATCATTCCTTTTAAGATCATTTTATCTGATGCCTCAAATACTAGGACGTTACAATCTCCCCCACATAGACTCTTGACGTCCTCGTCAAGGCTTAACTATATGGCCTCATAATATAATCCCATTTTAGTGTAGACCTAAAATGGCCCATGGTCACCCAACTCCCAATCATGGAATACCAGCACAAGGTTGGCTACGTCAACCATGGTCAAACCTTTCCAACATGCCTGGACCGCACATCTCAAGACCGTCATGCCACATGCCCATGCGGGCCCCACCTACTGGACAGGTTATGGATCTGATACCATTTGTAATGTCTGGGCCCACTACTCTAGGCTCTAGTAGAGATTCAGGAATGGCGCCTGGCCCCACAGACCACCACTATCTTAAACTATGTGTCTTGTCCTCACTCACACACAAGCCAGGATAAACTTCCTGACGGGTCACCCATCCTAGTACTACTCCTAGCTGAGCACACTTAAATATGGAGTTCTTTAGAGATGGGCTCCCTGAAAAAGAGGTGCACCTTGGTGATATGGGTAGTCCAACCATTTCTTTTAAGATCATGTTATTTGAGGCCTCAAGTTCTAGGTACTCATTTCACTAACAATAAATCCAACATTGAGATAGTTCTGCGATCACATGACACTACATGATTAAGGGTACACTTGATTAATTAAGCCAATTTAGGTATTTTTTACTGCATCAATCAAAGTTCACATGTTCCTAAATGAATCTTGTAAAATAAATTATGGATTTTGACTTCATAAGATATACAATGTATGAAATAACTCCATGTTACTCCATAATTGTGCTTTTATCCATCCATGACCATAAAGAGGAGCAAGCCACAAACTAGGGCATATAAGAGCTCAATATGTCATTTACAACATAATAGTGATAACTCCCTGTAGGAATTTAGTTAGCATCCAAAATTTTTTAGAGAGCTTAGTAATGCATAAAAAAGAAGCAGTCCAAATTTATCCTTCTGAATCCAACACATGTGAACGTTATGTTATTTCTAGGAATTGAGCCAAATGAGGTCAAAACCTAGCATGGATGGGAAATTTTTATTACTGGAATCTCATCTAATAATTATTGCAACACTATAACAACAAATGAAAACCTTGGTATTTCCATAAGATTATTAACATACAACAATAATTAACATGTGAGTCAGACTTCCTCTTATTGGGAGCCAAAACACCATAAAATGACATTTTAAAGAGTCTTTCCACTTGTATTTTAATTTTTTTTTTAGTGAATGCTTAAAGTAGATCCTTCTAGTAAAGTAGAATGTATTCTTAGAGTCCAAAATATACTTCAATATTCATACTACCACCTTACTCATGCAAAACAATGCATAAGGGACTACCTTTTAGTCTAGTACGAATGTTTAGAGTAAGATTACCATTTTGCATGTCATAAGTAGGTAAGAAATGCATCAAAGATTATACCACTTGCTTTAAGGGTGAGAAAAAGTCCAAACATCAAGGAACCCACAAAAAGATAAGGAAACAACCGAGCTTTATCATCCAAAATCTCCAAGAAAGCTCCTATACTCAAGAATGAGGTGTATCTAGAGCAAAGAGAGAAGAAAAGAGAGTTCTTTATCCATATGCATGAGTTTCCTACTTGAAGCACCATGGATCACAATCATGGTAGATGATAGAAGAGAAGAATATCTAGAAAAAGGGTTAGGAGAGAATCTTACATGTACAAAGTAAGAAACTAGGCAAGAAGGCCTAGACCCATTCTAGGGGAGCTAGATCCAAAGCTTGCAACAACATGCATCCACAATCTTGCAAGGCTTCTCCCCCAACAAGTCTACCCATTATCTACCGATGGTTTTTAGTCTATATCTAATAGTAGAAAGAAGTGGAGTAAAAAGTTCATCTAAAGGGAGTAGGGAGGGGTATTTATAGCTAGGATGGTAGAAAGATAAAGTTGAAGGATCAAAAGCAGTGTTATCATCAATCAAAAGGGCATGTTTCTCATTGGTTTGTATGTCCCAACACATCCATTGGTTTGCAAACATATAGAAACCATTGGTTTATAAAACTAGAGAACTTTAATTAATTTTTGAGCATGTAGGACAATCTTCTATCAATGAGCATGTAGAACAACCTTCGATTAGTGAACATGCATAACAACTTTCGATTGATGAACAGTTAGAACAACCTTTTGTTGACACACCCTAAATAACCTTCAGTTGTCACACCCAAAACAACCTTCAGTTGACACAATCAAAATAATATATATATATTTATATATATATATATGGCAATTCACTGGCTGCCCGCGCGGGTAGACAAGCGAAGTTACCAGTGCCTCATTATGCATTGCGCTGCATTGATTTGAAATGGTGGCAATAATTGTAAATATGTAAAACTACTGTACGTGCATGTAATAGAATAGCGGTGGCACTATTGGTAATTATTTAATAAAAAATTATATGTGCATGGAGTGGCGGTGCGAGACTCATCTAAGAGTAAAAATAGTATGCACCAACCACGTCAATATTGGACACGTACCCATCATTAAATATACCAATGTCCAATATAACATGTCTAAAATCATTACAGTGGTGTCGTTTTGTGAAGACAAATAAACATATGGGAAATAATATAATACTTCCAGACTGTCTTACGTAACGTCATCCTTAGTTACAAATTTCTCCTTTCCATTACAGATTCTCTGTTCTCATTACAACATATCATTTATCCTTACAAAGACAATAATTATTAGAAATAGTAGGAAGTAAACAAGTGACATTCTGATAACATATAGTGAATTACAATGACAAGTAAAGAAAGATGACATTTTGTAATAAGAAAGAAATGTCTGTAATCAAAATAGATAATTGTAATGGAAAGGAAAGATATGTAATCAAGGATGACATTTTATAATACAAATCTAAATGCATCAAATTCCATTGTCTAAGAGAAATGATACATCCAGATTGTCTTACGTAACGTCATTCTTAGTTATAAATTTCTCCTTTCCATTATAGAGTCTCTGTTCTCATTACAACATATCATTTATCCTTACAAAGACGATAATTATAAGAAATAATAGTAAGTAAACAAGTGACATTATGTTGAAGTATAGTGAACTACAATGGCAATTACATTTTGTAATGAGAACTGAGAATCCATAATGAGAATGAGAAAGTTGTAATTAAGGATGACAATCGATGAAGTTTATTTCATATTCCTTCCTAGCAAGATAATTCAGACTCTTTTTACATATTACAATTTATGTCTATATATTACAACATATCTACCATATGTACAAATTACTCATTTGTATTGCAGTATTTCCAAACACATTACAAATTATCCAAATACGTTCTGGGTTATTCTCTTCAACATTCATTTTTTTGTTTACCTCACATGAATGTCTCAAATAAGTCAAAGTTCTTTATTACGGGCACAAGTTGAAGTTGTTGAAGGATGGATATTATAAGTTATTCAATACTGATGTACTCTCCAAAAGCACTACGATGAGTGCAAATTGTAGAAACTTGGTGTTGTAAGTCTTTGGTGGAGTTGAACCCACCATTAAACCAGGCATACCCGCAACCCAATACATGGCGTAATAGGTTCTTTAGATTTTTACTTAGGGCCTCTAAATACCTCTCTTCCTACCACCGCCTTCCTTGCCTTTTCTTCCATCCCCTACAAATCCTCCTCACTACTATGCTTGTCCCTTCCGAATCATCGATCTGTTCACTGCCCGACTGGTCAAACTATTGTGCAAACCACGTCGTCGACCACCATGACCACAACCATGAGGTCTCTGTCAACCCATACAATTACAGATGACACTTGCTTATTACAATATGAGTATCCATATTACAAAATGGTCACCTATATTACGATTGGCTCTTTTCTATTACAACGTGACTGTCCATATTACAGATGACACTTGCTTATTACAATATGAGTATCCTTATTACAAAATTGTCACATACATTACGGTTGGCTTTTGCCTATCACAATGTGACTGTCCATATTACATATGAAACTTTTTTATTACAACATGAGTATCCATATTACCAAACTGTGACCTACTTACGGTTGGCTCTTGCCTATTACAATGTGACTGTCCATATTACAAATGACACTTGCTTATTACAATATGAGTATCCATATTACAAAACTGTCACCTACATTATGGTTGACCCTTGCCTATTACAATGTGATTGTCCATATTATATATGACACTTTCTTATTACATTAAGGCATTAAAATTTACATGTAGCATTTACACTAACAATCAAGATTTGATAACTAGAGAATTCTATGTGAACACAAGACAAAGAAAGAATTTGTAGGTTTAAGAACTTCACATGCAAAATGGTAAGCTTATCATCCTAAATATTACAATATTGTTTTGCAAATTGAAAATACAACCATGTTTAATATTTTGTAAAAAGACTTGAGCAAAGACAATTATGATAAGGAGGAGAAAATTGTAACTAATGTAGATGTTTGATGATATAATAGATGACCCACAAGGTGTTAAACAAAAATTTATGAGTATAAACTTCAGTACAGAATAAATTGTAATAAGAAGGAAAAATATGTAATATGAATAAATAAATTGTAATGAGAATGAAAATAATGTAACCAAGGTTCACATCTTGTAATACAACCTAACTGTATCTAGAACTATATGCATATTATGTAGATTACAACTACGTGGAACATATCCTAATTATGAGTCAACGGTGAACATCTGTTCAAAATGATTAAAGCTCTTGTCCTCAATTAATTTTTTATTCACCAAAAATATATGCCTCAATGTCTCTAGCTATCTTTTCCACTATTGCATGCACTCATAATTCATTGTCGTCTAGCTACAAATAGTGGAATCATGTACATACACTAGTAAAGGATGTTGAATTAAAAAATACTACCACCGTGTTCCATGCAATACGTAGTTGATTTCTGCTTAATTACAATATGTACCACCGCTACTCCATGCATACGTAAACCAAATATATGTAATTACATACATGCCACCGCTACCATGCAACCGTAATGGAGTTCGATTTAATTACCAATCCTGCCATCGTGTATCAATGCACGGGTAATTAACTTGCCTACCCGCGCGGGCATCCAATACATACTATATATATATATATATATATATATATATATATATATATATATATATATATATATATATATATATATATATATATGTGTGTGTGTGTGTGTGTGTGTGTGTGTGTGTGTGTGTGTGTGTGTGTGTGTAAATACATGTATAAATTTATTTTTTATGACCATTTCACACATATTTTGAGACTTATGCCTCGCCTCACTGTGACAAAATGCCTCATTACGCCTCACCTATTTTACAACCTTGGCTCCAACATTTGCCGCCATGTTACCGATAGTAGAAACAAGCTTAATTATGACGGTCATAATCAATATAATATTGTCATTGCATGATATCCACATTATGCATGCTTATGAATCTGACATCACCCAAGGTTTAGGTGAAGGTGTCACGTTACCAATTCAATCTTGCGCTTATGAATCGACATATCACCCAAGGTTTAGCTGAAGGTTTCACGTTACCAATTCAATATCTACACATTTCAATTTGGCAATCGCACGCCGGTGACATGCGTATAAAGATGAATTTAGGTAGACATCTGAATAACATTATTATATTGCTACAATGAATTGAATAGTATATTAATTGAGCTGACTAACTATATTAAATTCATTTTTGGCGCCATAATAGAGTAGCGTGTTTCCCTTCGTTACTTGCTTTAAATAATTTCAAAAGTTGGAAGCATATGCATAAGTAATTATCTACATGATTAATATGTGCTATCTTCCTGGTCAATAAGCTAGCAGTGGATAGAACAAGGGAGATGAGTCTTAAGTGTGCTCAACGTTAGCTGAATTTTTTGTGTAGGATGTTTAATGCAAAGGACAAACTGAAACTTATATAAAATTTTGCTTCGAAGTACAGGTGACTCGATCTGGAGGAAGGAATCACAGTGTCTAGCTCCGTTTAACTAGACATTTTTCTACTGTCTCACGCTAGATTTGTATTCAGTTCATGGAGAGCATAAAGCTTCTCAGTGCTTCACTGTTGAAGAAATTCTAAATCTCATCTCAAATTTAAGCCGCAATAAATTGATTATGTCTCATCTTCTTACTGTAAGTGTTGAACAACATATTCGCAAAGCATTGAGCTCTACAACAACAACAAAGTAAAAATGACTAATTGATAGTCTCGTCATCTTATTGTAAGTGTTAAACAACATATTCACAAAGCATTGATCTCTACAACAACAACAAAAAAGTAAAAGGGATTAACCATCACAAAATTATATATACTAGCCTATTCCAGAAATAATTCCTCAGATACAACTTCCGATGTCCAGTACTGAAGGAGAGATTCAACTGCCAATCGCCGAGTTGCACTCAGCATTGAGATAAAGAATCGGCAACCATCGATTTTGTATTCTTCTAGAGGATTCCTGTGCCCAAAGCTGCGGACATTCACCTGTCACAGCACCACCATACACCACATTATATCTTTAGAGAAAGACGGTGTTCTAATTCAGAGAAAAGACTTACAGATGAACTTAGCCTGTTCATGTTTATCAAGTGATTTCTCCAAAAAACAATCTAACGTTTTCACAAGCACCGATCTCTGATGACACATAAGTAGACAATGTTTAGCCATTAGATAACTGATGTTGCTGCCTTACAAAGAAATATATGAGTAACGAGGTGCCCACTGCAGTCAGGCGCAAGCCGTGCAACAATATAGGCTCTCCTTTGAGGAGGCTAATTTTTTTTTTTTTTTGCAAAATGGCAAATATACAAAGCAGGGAGGCAACGAGAACTTCGAGAAAAAGGATATATTACCAACAGATATCTGTTACCTCAACTCATACCTATACTTCTGAATTACCAAACTCCATGTAGAATGCTCATAACCTCAATTCCACACCTTGCAAATTAGGAATACAAATATTCAAATTCATGACCCCCCTCCCCCGAGACACCAAAACGAACGAACACCACTAGTCCAGCCTTCCGTCTTCCCAGCACGCGAACATGGCCTCCTATGTGCTGCCACTCTAGCGCATCGCTGCCTCGTGACCACACTGCAACAAAACTACCACACCTTACTACCATGATGTAGGCCACACCACACCACCCAACTGTACCCAAGGCAGAGTGAGAGCATCGCCATGGTGTGCAACAAGTAACAAGGTAGCAATGTGGTGCCATAGAAGCACGGGATTGACGAACAGGTGGTGCTAGGCAATGACAGGCAGTATGGATGGCAGTACTACCCATATCAACCTGAGGCAAGCGGGTCATATCGGGTCAATTTCAGGTCGAAATGTTCAGAAATCTTAAAACTGAATGTGAAAATGGAATCTTCATAAAAATTGATTCTGGGTCATTCAATTCAGGTATGGCTTATTCGGATCTCATACAAACAAAAATGCTCACAAATGAACGAAATTAAGTTTGGAGTAAATTAAAAATTTTCAGGTCCTGTTGGGTCAAAAATTTCCGCCCCAACTATAATGTGTAAGAATCTTGCTGCTTGAAGCGTTCGTCTACATTTTGCCCTGTGCACTGAACTGATCTTCTTGTTGTTTTATCTACTATGCTCGGATAATGACTGATAACCCACTGTTCTATAATGGACAACACTTGAAGCTAACCCACGGAAATATTTAAATTCACAGAACCAGAAATTTAGGTACACATATATTGATTAGCTGCCACAAGTACATATTTGTGGGCAATATAGATACCTATATACGACCATAGTGGCAAATTTGGGATTCCGCAACTTTTCGGCTGGCAGGAAAAAATCGTGGAAAAATTGATATATTTAGGTCAAAGTTCAGTCAACTATTCGGAGAAGAAAAAAAATTGAGAATAAGTCGGATATATATATATATATATATATATATATATATATATACAGAGAGAGAGAGAGTCAGGCTAGAATACACTCAAGTGTATTCGGAGCATAATACAGTCGAGTAGTTTTCCATGATGCAATATTTTTATTAAATCTAGTCCGTTGATCTTCTTAAACATCATATGAATAGCTCATATATAACATTTGAGCCCATTTTGACATTTACAGGTCATGTTATGAAGACTACAAAAATTATGCATTTCAAATTAGTTTCGTGCGTCGATTTTGTTGCCCTTGTGAGAAGAGATGAGAGGAGACGAACACTGAGAAATTTGTCGGCTGCAAAGAGTAGCTTTCTTGAGAGGGCAATAGCCATCTCTCCTTGTTTTTATATATTAGGGTAAGATACATTGTGGTACAAAGAAGAAAATAAGAGAAAAACAATAAAACAAATAATATAATAAAGATAGAACCAGGAGACGACTCGTCGATTTCCGCCGCTGATCAACTCTCGATACCATCGACGGAATGCTCTTCTGTTGTTGTGATAAAGTCGATACCATCGACCTCCTGTCGATAGTAACGACGAGATGCATGTTGTTTCACACTCCCCCTCAAGCTGGAGAGTACACATCGTGTATGCCCAGTTTGCCACATAATCTCTGAAAAGTTGTTGAACCTAAAGGCTTTGTCAAGATATCCACCAGTTGATCTTCAGACTTGACGTATGGCGTCACAATAGTACCATCTTTGATTTGATCATGAATAAAATGGCAATCAACTTCTATATGCTTTGTACGCTCATGAAAGATAGGATTCCTGGCAATGTGTATAGCAGACTGGTTGTCACACTTGAGCTCCATAGAAGACATAATAGTGATTTTTAACTCAGAAAGAACAGATTTGACCCATTGTAGTTCACAACATGCATGGGCCATAGCACGGTATTCAGCCTCAGAGCTGGATCTAGCTACCACATTCTGCTTTTTGCTTTTCCAAATAATCAAATGATCACCTAGGAAGGTACAGTAGCCTGATGTAGACCTTCTATCAGTATGATCACCAGCCCAATCTGCATCTGAATACCCTGTGAGAGTTAAAGTAGATGGAGTCACCTTGGGTTTAGAATAAGTGATCCCCTTACTAGGAGCACTCTTCAGATATCTCAGAATCCGGCAAACTGTTGTCCAGTGTGACTGTCGTGGCGAGTGCATATGTTGACTCACAACACCTACAACAAAAGAAATGTCAGGTCGTGTAACAGTCAGATATATTAGCTTGCCAACTATTCTCCTATAATATCCTGGATCTGAGTACTCAACATCATCAACCGTCTCCTTGATGTGATAATCCATAGGAGTAGATATCGGTTTAGATTCAGTCATGCATGTCTCTTGTAGTAAGTCAAGTACATATTTCCTCTGAGATAGATTGACACCTGCATGAGATCTAAGAACCTCAATGTCCAGAAAATATCTCAGTTTACCCAGATCCTTTGTTTGGAAGTGTCTCTGCAAACCTTCCTTCACACGAGATATGCATGTAGAATCACTACCAGTACTCACTATGTCATCAACATATACAACAATAAGGATAGAGCCACAAGAAGAGCTAGAGTAGAATAAAGAGTGATCAGTCATGGAGCGAGAAAAACCCATCTGGAGTGCAACGTCACTGAACTTGTCAAACCAAGCTCGAGGAGACTGTTTCAGCCCATATATGGCTTTCTTCAATTTACACACCTTCTGACACTCCCCCTGAGTAACAAACCCAGGAGGTTACTCCATATATACCTCTTCCTATAGGTCACCATGTAGAAAGGCATTCTTAACATCAAGCTAAAATAGGGGCCAATCAAAGGTAGTAGCCAGAGAGATAATAATCCGCACAGAATTTAGACGAGCTACTGGAGAAAAGGTCTCAAAGAAATCGACTCCGTAGGTCTGTGTGTAGCCTTTTGTTACCAATCTCGCCTTCAACCTCTCAACGGATCCATCCGAATTATGTTTGATGATGAAAACCCATCTGCAACCCACTGCTTTCTTTCCTCCAGGTAAGTCAACAAGATCCCATGTGCCATTATGCAAAAGAGCTGACATCTCAAGCTGCATTGCCTGTTTCTAGCCACTGTCCTTCATAGCATCATAGTGATTCCTTGGTATATCAACAGAATCAATCCCAATAGCAAATGTGCGGGCCTGTTTAGATAAGTGGGATAGACAACACACATTTGTAATAGGATGTCTAATAGTACAAGTACGAGTACCTTTCTGAACATCAATAGGAAGATCAAGATCTGATGCTTCTGCAGGAATCTCGTGAGTAGAAGATGATGAGGAAGGCTTAGGGATTGGTGTCGCTACCTCTTCTAGATCTTATCTTCCTCGCCTACTATAAACATATGGGTACTTCTGAATAACAAGCTTGTCAGCTGCCTGCTCGTCCTGAATAAAAGTATAATTAGGAATGATGGGTGGCACTCCCTCACTCTGCACAGATGATGCTACTCTCTCACTCTGAAAATCTGGTGGCACTCTCTCTCAACTGTTCCCCCTTACTCATAGCATGGGAGAAATATGGAGTGGTCTCATGGAAGGTAACATCCCTAAACACAAACATTCGACGAAGACTAGGACAGTAACACTTGTATCCTTTGCTAGTACTAGAATAACCAAGGAACAATGTTTTAATGGACCTAGGAGAAAGTTTGTCACCCTTAGGGTCAAAATTATAGACAAAAGAAGTGCAACTAAATACTCTAAGGGGAATAGAGAAGGGCTGATCCGTGGGTGGTAGCACAGAGAAAGGAGTTTGTCCTTTGAGAACAGAGGATGGTTGTCTATTAATTAATAAGCAAGCGGTTAAAAGAGCTTCAGACTAGAATTTCTTAGGCACATTGGATTGAAACATGATTGAACGAGCAATATCAAGAAGATGACGATTTTTCCTCTCAGCCACCCCATTTTGTTGAGGGGTGTGAGGACAAGATGTGTGATGAATCATGCTCACAGAGCTGCAAAAATCAGACATAGCATTTTGAACATACTCTAAAGCATTATCAATTGGAGAGTTTTTATATTACAGTCAAATTGAACTTTTATTTCTTTATGAAAATGTTTCACAATAGATAGCACAGACTCTCGACTTTTGATAAGGTAGATCCATGTCATGCGGGAAAAATCATCCACAAAGGAAATAAAATAATGGAAACCATTATAATTCTGGTCTCTAACAGGAACCCATACATCACGGTGGACTAACTCAAAGGGACAAGATGCCCGCTTATTGACACGACTGGGATAAGACAACCTATGATGTTTTCCCAGCTGACATGACTAACACTCTAAAGATGACACTTGGGAGAACTCATGTTCCAACTTTCACAGGCTCTCTAACGATGAATGTCCATATCTGCAATGCCATAGTAAGGGGGAACCACTCAACAGAATGGATGGAGCTGGAGCAGATAGTGGGTGAGGCAGACTGTCACCTTGGAAAAGGTAGAGATCACATTTCCTAGGCCCCCCACCAATCGTCCTCATACTCTTGAGATTCTGTAAGACAAAACAAGAAGGCCCAAATGTTACCGTACAATTTACAGTGTCATTCAATTTTGCAACAGAAAGAAGATTTAAAGGAAACTCAGGCACAAAGTGTAAATATTTAGGATCAATCTTGGGTGTTAAAGAGACAGATCCACTAGCGAACACTCTCCTCACTGAACCATCTGTCAGTGTGACAGATTGGTGAGGGATATATGAGTCAATAGATTGGAGCAATCTCTTCATACCAGTCATGTGTTGTGACGTGCCAAAGTCAACCACCCAAGATGAAGTAGAGCCAGAAGTTATGAGAGATGTAGCCTGATTACCCGCAGTAGATGTCAGGTGTGTTGATGACGAAGATGAAGATCCCACACTCATGTGTTGTGTAGCCTGAATGAACCGATCATACTCCTCTGAGTAAGAGTGATGTCGGTCCCAGAATTGGTGCCCACAGCTGAAGACGGAGAAGAATCTGTAGAAGTGGCACAATGTGCTGCCCCCACTGGAGGTGCAGCAGGTCTCCCACGTTTCTTCCAACACTTCTCCATTGTATGTCATGGTTTGTGACAGAAAGTACACTTAGGACTTGTCTCACGTCCTCTGCCCATACCAGGTCATCCTCCTCTCACCGCAGCAGCTACAGATGCATGAGACTCCCCTGAAGATATAGTAGAGATAGGATTAGCAGACTCAAAAATAGATTGTTGAATTCTCGAATAGGCTTCCACAAAACTTGGCAATTTATCAGAAGCCAGAATGATGCTCCGGGCAGAATCACAAATAGGATTAATCTTGGATAGGAATTTAGTAGTAACCAGGTCGTCTCTGTCTTTGATCTGTGCACCAAGTGTCACAGGATGATAGTAGCTCAGCTCTTGAGAAAGTGCCTGAATAGTGCCAAAGTATTCCTCAAGAGATCTATCACCCTGCCTCTCAGCAAACAGACGATCATATATCATGAATTGCCGAAGAGCATTCTTCTCCTGAGAATAATGTTGTTTCATTGTGTCCCATATCTCTTTCGTTGTAGTATAGAACATAAACCTAGCCACAATTGCAGGTTCCATACTATTCCATAACCAAGTCTTCACAAGAATGTCATGATGCTTCCATTCAGCGTATCCTTTGTCAGTAGATTCCAAGGGACCCGAGTCAACATGTCTCGCCTTGTCACGAGATTCCAAGACAGTGTGAACAAAGTTCATCCATAGTAGATAGTTTTTCCCATTGAGCTTGATGGAGGGGATAGGGGACGCCTCACTGTAGGGAGTCTTAGTGTCCTCCATTGTAGATGGGAACTTAGTGATGGATTGATACACGTCACAGAAAAGGCATAGGTGACGGAGAGATACACGTCACAACACAAAAAAAACACGGATAAATGTGTTACTGACGCATTCACAGCCTCCAATTGATTTTCCTAATCACACATGGAGGACATGTGATTAGGAGAGCACTCTGGAAGAGACAAGTTCCTCGGATTGGGATTTAGATAGCCGTTGGATCGCCCGAAGACTCCCAAACAGTAGTTCCGGCTCCCGAGAACTGGCCGAAACTGTTGTAAATCAACCGGAAGCTTGCTAGCGGCTCCTGTCCTTGGTGTCTAGATCTACAATAGTGAGGGAAAGATGCTATCGATCCAGCAATGCAGACGGCTAGCGGATGTTAGCCCAACAACACCCGTGTCGACGGGCAGGCTGTTGTTCCTGCTGGCCCGACGACCGAGGTGGCCGCAGCGCCTGGAGAAGTTGGGGGCGGCGGCGGCTGATAAGGAGAAAGGAGACGGGGAGGCTGTGGCGGCGGCTTGTTGAGGAAGCGGGGCGGCGGATCAAAGCCGCTCTGATACCATGTGAGAAAAGATGAGGAGAGGAGACGAACACTGAGAGATTTTTCAGTTGCAAGGAGTAACTTATTTGAGAGGGCAATAGTCGTCTCTCCTTGTTTTTGTATATTAGGGTAAGATACATTGTGGTACAAAGAAGAAAATAAGAGAAAAACAATAAAATAAATAATATAATAAAGATAGAACCAGGAGATGGGTCATCGATTTCCGCCGCTGATCAACTCTCGATACCATCGACAGGATTGTCGATGGTATTGACAGAATGCTCTTATGTTGTTGTGATAAAGTCAATATCATCGACCTCCTGTCGATAGTATCGACGGGGATGCAGGTTGTTTCACATCCCACAAATGAGTGACTTATACTCATCCAAATGAGCTCAAAATTTGCATGTAGCCTAATTATAGTGTAACAATGAAGATCAATGTTTTACATTTTGCAAAAAAATAGTCTTGATATGCAAACACCACTTGAGTGTAGCGTGTGATATGTACACTCGAGTGTATTCTAGCCTGACTCTCTCTCTCTCTCTCTATATATATATATATACATATATATATGTATATATATATTGTGAGAAGAAATGAAGATGAGAAGACGACAAGAACACCGATCAAATGTTGACTGCAAGACGCAGCAAACGTGAGAAGGGCTTGAGCCTACTCACTTGTATTTATATATAATCCGTTGTTAGCAATCGCTTCCGCATTAGTTAATCTGGTTTTAATGAGTTGTATGCCACATATGACTTCTTAGTCTTGGACATGCATGAAGATTTGTCTAACCCAATCCTTTTTGGAAGGCCATTCCTCCATACTGCAGGTTGTATTGTGCACATTAGATAAGGGAAACTAACTATCAGAGTTGAATAAGAAGCTCTTGTGTTTTTGTCTATGATGCAATGAAGACACCTAGAACTAAGTAATATATTTGTTTAATTGATAACATTGATACTCTACTAGATGAGGACAATACCCATCTTGAACAAGTTTTTGATGACCTTGAAGATGAAGAAGATAAGGATGACTCGATGACTGTTCTTAATGAGGAGGATTATGGAGCTGCATCAAACTCATCATCCAAAGAGGTACCCACTGAGAAGGAGGAAAGTGGTACCACCACCACTTTAGTAAAAAATGTAGAGCTTAAACCCCTCCAATTGGGGTTAAGGTATGCTTTATTGGACCCAAATTTCTCCTCCCCAATTATAATCAATGTTGATTTGACTCAAGAACAAGAATCTAAGTTGTTGAATGAACATAGATTGTATAAATAGGTGATAGGATACTCCATTGATGATCTCAAAGGAATTAACCCTTCTATTTGCATGCACTGCATAGCCTTACAAGAAGATGCCAAGCCTTGAATTGAACCACCAAGAAGGTTACCAAATATGATGGAGGTTGTTAAGAAAGAAATATTTAAACTAAAGGATGTGGGCATAATATATCCTATTAGTGACAAACCATGGGTAAGTGCTATCCAAGTGGTACACCTATAAAGGGAGGGACCACTGTAATAAAAGGATATAATGATCAATTGATTCAAACTATGGTAGTAACAAGGTGGCGAATGTGTATAGATTATAGAAAACTAAACAAAGACATGAGAAAAGACCATTTCCCCTTACCCTTCACTGACTAAATGTTGGAGAGACTCATTAATCACTCTTATTTTTGTTATATGGATAGATATTCTAGATTTTTTGAGATTTCATATATCCTTCCAATCAAGAAAAAACAACCTTCACATGCTTAAATGGAGCATATTCTTATAAGAGAATGTCCTTTGGGTTGTGTAATGCACCCACTACTTTTCAAAGATGTGTTATGGCTATATTCTCTGATTTCATAGAAAAGACCATGGAAATTTTTATGGATGATTTCAGTGTTTATGGAAATTCCTTTGATGATTGGTTTCTGAATTTAACTAAAGATTTACAACGATGTAAATAGGTAAACCTTGTGCTCAAATTAAAAGGTGAACCGTGTGCTCAGTTGGGATAAGTGTCATTTTATGGTAGTCAGGAGTTGTACTTGGCCACATCATTTCAAGAAAAGAAATTGAGGTTGATACGTAAAAGTTAAAGCTATTGAAAAGATGTCAAATTCAACAAATATGAAAGAAGTTTGTAGCTTCTTGGGACATGCAAGGTTCAATAGAAGATTCATTAAAGACTTTTCAAAGATTGCAAAGACTCTGTGTTCCTAGTTGGCTAAATATGTTGAATTCTTATTCAATGAAGATTGCAAAATTGCTTTTCAAATATTAAAAGATGCTCCCACCTTAGCCCCTATCATCCAACCACCAGACTGGAGTGCTCCTTTTGAAATTATGTGTGATGTCAGTGATTACGCTATAGGGGTAGTTCTAGGTCAAAGGCGTGATAACAAGATCCATGCCATTCATTATGCAATAAAGACTCTAGACGAAGCTCAAATCAATTATGCCACCACAGAGAAAGAGATGCTTGCTATAGTCTTTGCTTTTGATAAGTTTTGGCAATATCTTATAGGCTCTAAAGTCATTGTATATATGGACCATGCGACAATTAGGTATCTCATGAGAAATAAGGACACCAAGCCTCATCTTATCCACTGGATAATGCTAGTACAAGAGTTTGACATGGAAATCAAAGACAAAAAGGGGACAGAAAACAATGTAGTTGATTACCTTTCATGCCTCTTCACTAGTGCCAAAGACAAAGTCCCTATTGGTGATAATCCTCCTATCGAGAAGTTGTATGCGGTAAACTCTCTTGATATGCCATGGTTTTCTGACTTTGCATACTATCTAGACATTGTACGCCTCCCTCCTAATGTCACATACCAACAAAAAAGGAAGTTCCTTCACGATGTTAAATTATACTATTAGGATGATCCACTATTGTTCAAACAATGTGCAGATGCGTTGATTAGGAGATGCATTCCTAATGAGGAAATTCTGAGTGTGATTGCAGAATGTCATTCCTATCCTTATGGAGGACACATTGTAGGTAACACTACAAAAAACTGGGCCATTATTCACGGGAGAGTCCTGTCACAAACCCCTCTCTACAGGCCCTCAGAAATAGGGACGGTTGAGGGTCTGGCCCTCACAAATGGTCCGTGAAGAGAACTCACATGACAAATACCAGTGGCCCTCACGAATACAGTTGTGAGGGACTATTTAGCCTTCATAAATACATTTTTGAGGGACTATTTAGCCTTCATAAATACATTTTTGAGGGACTATTTAGCCTTCATAAATACATTTTTGAGGGACTATTTAGCCTTCATGAATACATTTTTGAGGGACTATTTAGCCTTCATGAATACATTTTTGAGGGACTTGATGGTCCTGGAGAATATATTTTTGAGGGGCTATGTGGTAGTCATGAATGCAATTTTGATGGTCAATCTGGACCTTCATCAATATATTTATGAGGGACTACTGTAAATGATTTGGTTATTGATTATTGAATGATTTATTAAATGTTAATTAATTGTTACTATAGTGAATATCAAATTTTAAATGAAAACTTTGTATACATAACCTCAAGCAATATTTTTATACTAATTCACATGACATCATAAGAAGATTCAACACCAAAATGACACATAAAAATGTTAAATCACCTCAAACCAATTTTTTATATTGAAGCAAAATATTATCCATACATTGCGTGCTCAACGTTGATATAAATAAAGAGTACATATGGTTTTAAAATTTGAGATTGATGACAATGAACATATCATGCTAGAAACTCTTAAGATCTATAATGTCTCCATATTCCTTCAAATGGTGTGGTGCTCTTCATCAATGCCAGGCCTCATACGGTTAGGTACTTGAATATTCTTCTCCTAAAAATGACAAATCATTATATTCATATAATTTAAAGTTAATACATAAATCACAGTACAACAAATAACTTACCCTTATATTTCGGTTTTGGTCTACTCCAAGGCGCATTGTCGGTCAAAATGCATCATTAAAAGCAATTCTACCCTATCAATATAAATACAAAAAGGAATCAGAGCGAGTGCGAAGTAGAGAAAAATGTAAGTGAACCAACATAGCAGCAACATGCACCCGTAAACTAAAATTATGGTTGAGCTCAGTAACTAATACATAATTAAAAAAACTCAGTGGGTTAGTTAAATAGTACACGCCTATATCTCTGTTGACTGCACTTAGTTTCTTTCATAAGTGAGATGCATCTACACATACAAAAAGAGGACGATCCTCTCATGATTAACCACATGAACATTATTTTGCAGAAAAACTTCACATTATTGATGAGCATGAATAAAATTTTATCTATACACAAGCCTATATCTCATTCCAACTTCCATGCAGTTGGATCGTAGAGTTTAAACATTAGAACAGAGTCCAGTAGACAATTTAACATTAGAACCTCAATTACTGCAGCAAGTTGCTGCTTCCACTCTAGCAACCACCCCATCTCTCCCTCCACAACCTCTTAACACCTACACATTCTACTCTTTAACCATCTTTAGCATAGCAGCAAGCTGATGCTTCCACATCAGCCAACAACCACCCCAAGAAACCACCTCCACATCACCAACATGCTAGTACTTCCTCCCATCTCCTAGAAACCACCTACAAATCTATAGACCACCCAATCTTCTATCATAACATCATCATCTCCTAGCAGCATGCTACTGCACGCCACCACCATCCCACACCATCAGCCACCACCAAAAGCCTGCACCATCAGCCACCACCAACACCTACACATCAGCACTCCCACCCACCAGCCAACACCACCACCACCATCCAACATCCACCACCACCACCATCCAACATCCACCACCATCAATCCTAAGGGTTTTTGGAAACCAAAGGGAGGCTGCAGCTTTATCCTCAATTGAGATGTTAATTGAGAAGTTAAAGGAATTTCACAACCACGAGCTATGAGGATAAGATATGAAGATTAATAATATGTAGTAGGAATTGCACAACCACGAGGACAAGATAACATACCTAGAAGAGTTGAGACCTAACGAACTTGTATCATCAGTGTGCTTACATATATTAGAGATATTAGCAGCATGAAGTATATGAAGAAACTGACTAGGTTTCCTGAGAGAGTTTCTTGAGAAATTTGACCCCACCCCCACCCTTTAGAGAACACCATCAACCAGCCTCTCATCATCTCTTACACCCACCCTTTTGTCATAGACTCAAATGCAGTGCCACTTCCACACCTTATCTATAGCCAAGCAGCAGATGTACTAAAAATTTGAGGATATATTTCTGAATATCTATGCCTCTTAGAACTAAAAGGGAGTTTTGTAGCAAATGTAGCATTTAGCTATCCTGGTATGTAGCTTCCATATGGGACCATCATCACAATTACTGCCATCTTTAATTTGAATTGATAACTATAGGAGAATCAGGGACAACAGAATTAACATGAAGAAAATGAAACAACAGTAAGAGGAAGACAAGTACGAATTGGTGAGAGAAAATGGGATAAAAAGAGCATGCAAATGGTAGAAGTTTTGTAGGAAGAAGTCAGAATAAGACAAACCAAGGGCAGTAAATGGAGATTGAAAGAGGAAGAATCAACAAAACAAAATAAAAAACAGCAGTAGCAGGTGCTGGATTAGAAAATATAGAGGAAGGAATAGGTCAGTGAAAATAAATGGAAACATGCAAACAACAGTGGCTAAGAGAGGAGATTTAGGAGGAAGAAATCAGAAAAAAAAAAATTAGATATGTAAATAGTAGTAGTAGATTTCGTAGCAGGATGTATAGGACAAATTTGAAAAAGAAAATATGCACATGCTTGCATAGTAGTAGGAGGGAATATAGGATGAATAACTCAGAAAAAAACATAGCAGTAGGACACAGGAATAAGATGCAGGAGAATGGATAAAAAAAGAAAAGAGAAAGAAGCAAGAACAATAAAATATGAAAAAGTAGAAAAAACTTAACAAACAGCGCTATGAGGACATACCAATTTGGCCCAAATCAATCCTCATTTCCCCAAATCAGACCTGATTTTCCTAAATCAGACCTATATCAACCATGCAATGACTGGAGGTGATCTAATTTGACCAAATCTAGACTCGATTCATGCTAGTTTAGCCTTTAAATTGCATAATTTGGGCCTAAAACGCCTTAAACGCCCACTTCATGTAGATAAGCTGAAATGAATTACTTACAGGATTTAAACGCTAATTTCTTGGTGTGAAAGACACCGATGAAGATGTGGTTAGTGTGTTCTGCATTTGAGGATAACTTTGTCGATTATTACCAGAAGAAGGGGACCAACTTTCAACTGCAGCCTTTAATAAAGTGTACATGTTAATATTCTTATGTGTATGAATATTGAAAATAATCTATAGCTGTAATGAGTTACCTGTGGCGCAAAGATCCGTGGATGTCCATTTCCTTGTATGGAAAGCCTGCCTACTCCATTCTCCCTTGAATTGGCTTGTATGGAAAGTCTGCCTACTCCAGTCTCCCTTGAATTGCTTGGTCTAGAAAGTCTTCCTAAGCCATCCCCGCTTGAATTATTTTGGCTGGGAAACATGCCTACATCTGCACCATTACTTGTATTGTCTTGTATGTGAAAAGAACCCACATCCGACCTATTTGTGCCACTTTGCATGTGTAAGACACATGTAGTATTCTGATTGGGGTATTCAGCTGCACAATCAACATTAATACCGCCATCCTATAACAAATACATCAACAATGTCAAAAAAAATTATATATTACATTGACATAGACAACTGAATCTGAGTTACCTGTGATTGATTATACCAAGTCATTAATTGGGAGACGGAGTTCTTCAATCCATTTACTGTTTCTTCAAGTTCCTTAAGTTTATCCTGAAATAGAAAACAAATTACAAACATCAATCTAATAGACTAGTTGTAACTAATAGTTCAAGTTTAGATTCTCTCCAACATACATCCTTTGCATTGCTTTCCTCAAGAAGCATTTCAAATCTTATACGGGCAGCTTTTCCCCTATGTCCTATCTCTTTGTGCCCAATTCCAACACCTCGGATCCTAGCCTTTTTGGAAGGATTTAAAACTTGCAAATAAGCAGCACGTGTTAGATTATCAACACTTCTAGGATCTATTTCTTCTTGGTTTGCTACTTGGTTTTCCATGATATCAGAGATTTCAAGCTGTAATTAGAAAGCATCATAAAAGGAAAGCTTAAATTGAGATATCTAAGCATATGTAGCTTTTTAGACATCATAGGAAAGCAAATATCCATTTTCTAACCACTTGTGGGCTTTTGTCATAAACTTTTTCCAAAAATTTGTTAAGAGGCACAACGGGTTGATCGTCACTGACCTACACATGATAGATAACATAATAATTGTCCATGTTATATGTTCAAATCCTACTAAGAAAGACAAGTGTCCATTATTAATACCATTTCTTCCCAATAACAACTCCATGGCTTTGATCCTGTGGTATGATCCATCACTTTTTTTGCTCTGTTTGCCTTGTTGATCTCGGAAATTTTCTAAACCATAAGAAACATATAATTAGAAAAAGTAGATAGGTATACATGCAAGTTATATGAAACCATCCTCAATATAAGCAAGCCAATAGCTGGATGTGGAAGAACATCCTCAATATAAGAGATAGATATCTCTCTAATGTCCAATGAGCAGAATCAAAAAATCTGCAGCAGCGTTGAAGTACACCTGCTGCTGGAACAGAAATGAAGTACACCTGCTAAAGAATAGAAATGTAGCTCTTCTTGCTACTCTTATCATTTATCACATATGGATACATAGAAACAGATGTGTTTTTGAAGACAGTAGGAGCAAACCAAACAGTGTGTGGCATTGCATAAATACTGATTATAGAAGTTTGCATAGATAAATTGCATCCTTCTTTTTGACTTTTGATATCTATCTTTATAGATGTATTGAGCTTTGCTCCCCTTTGTAAATTTTGTGAGTAATGAAAGAGAAATGCACTTATTGATAAAAAAAAAGTTATATGAAACCATTGTACCTTAGACTTCTCGGTTCCCCATTCTTTAACAAGATTTTTAAACTGGTCCATATCTATGGAAGAATTTTTCTCAACTTTCTTCATCATCAATTCTGGTTCAATCTTGTACTTTTCATAGTAATCTTTCTTCAACAAATCCTTTTTGTAATACATGTGAGAATACCTCCTCCTCTGTTTTAAGGTATCTGTTCAAACATACCTTGCAAGGTCATATTAATTTCCCCTGTCTAGTTGGTCTCTGATGGATAAGAGCAAACTCAATGAACTTTCGTAACCCTGCCTTGAATACATCACTTCGCACTCTGTTCCCAATATACATCCAACTCCGATCTATTAGAAAATCCATCTACATGAAGGAAAATATATAATAAGTAGAGGAACAGCTGTTTGATATGTAGTCATGTAGGAGATGTAGTCATGTAGGAGCAAGAATAAGTAAGAAAAAGTAGAAGAAAACTTGCAAATAGAAGTGATACTAGTAGTCTAGTAGACGTGCGAGCAGGAGATGCAAGTAAGAATCTGAATTTCTGATATGAGTAACAAGGAAAAAGCAATAAGAGGGGACATAGAAGTAACAAAAATTTAGATGCAATAGCAGGAACATGAAATGAAGGAGAAATTGTAAAAAAAGAAAAGAAAAGAAGCTAGAATAGGAGACACAAGAGGAAATAGAAAAAAATCAAAGAAACAGTAGTATAAAAGGACTGATTTTTTTGCAACAATTACAGCAAAAGGGTGTCGAATATACAACATGAAAAAGGAAAAAGAGAAAAGGGGAGGGAAGGGAGAAGACATACATGAAGTCTATCAATATACAAGAAGCAAAAAAAGAGGCAGAAGAAACATCCTTCAAGAAAAATCCTTCAAGAACTGCAATAGCATAGGTACCCACCTAATCAATAATAGTTCACAGATCCATCCATTAACTTTTGCTCACATGTCTCAACATATACTCGATTACATGGGCTACTTATACTGTCAGACTAGCTACACAGCTTCTCTTCTCAAACTAGGCAATCTCTCTACTACAAAGGAGTATTTTGACGCATGGCTATTTAGACTCTACCAAAGGAGATTCAAAGTTGTGTGTGGTCCTGATGCTATGGGTTATGTCCAACATATCCCATAGAATCTCAATATTGTAGCAGATCTCTATGCATAAAGGCACTGACAGTCTATTTCTTCTTAGATCTGATATCAACATATTGTTATTACTTATAACAAGCATTATGAGACAAATACCTAACTGTCCCTATAAGTCAGCTGAAATACTTAAACATATAAGTATATGATATCATGTATAACATCTCATAAAATTAAGAACTGAAATACTTAAAATAAGTCAGCTGCATAAGACTTAACACCAACCAAGATAGAACATATGACATGCAGACCAGGACAACATGGACAATTTCATTGTTTGGTATCTTGTTAATAACACAACACTCAAATTATGATAGTAGGAGAGTGTAAACCAGCAGAACATTAGACTAGAAGAAGAAAACAGTTCATATATACCAACCACTACAGAAGAAAAGAAGTTTCCTCCCAAAAGAAACATTGTAGAAGTGTCTATCCCATCTAAAAAGATTACTTTCATTGATAGATGCTAGATATCAAAAGAGGAAAATACCCACTTCCGAAAAATGGCAATTTGGATACAGAGATGAGTAGCAATAGCCTCCAACCTGGGAGTACAATAAACACATTTAAAAATGTATATACTTTTGATTAACTTTGTAAATATACAGGGGAATCCTATCAATGAGTTTACACTCAACAGCCTTACCCCGATGAAATCAGCTACATGGCAATTAAAGAATAAATGTATGATAAATTCATTAGAACGTCTACACAGAAAACATATAGAAGTATAGAAAAACCCTCTTTTTTTAGGTTGTTCATCACTGAGATGTTGTTTCTAGCAATCTTTCGTAATAGGATTATAAATTCAGATGTATGATCATCTGAATTAAATACCAAGAAAGTTGACCATAGATATCAATATTTTAGATAGAATCCTTAAGAAGGTATTTCTCATGGATCAATTTGATCCATAGACTACCTTAAGAAGATGGTTACATCATCCCACTTAAGAAGATGGATATCATTCTTGCCTTCACACTATCCCCACAAGAAATTTATAATAATTATTTCCACTTCATCACAGATAGAAGTAGGAAGTGAAAAGGAAGAGGACCAGAATTTTTGATTGGCGGACATAGTAGAATTACAAAGTTCTAGTCTCCAATGGAAACTGAAATGATATGTAAATAAGTTTGGTATCTTTAAAAATCAAATGATGGGCATAGAAGCACTAAAGCATGGGCGTAAAATGAATGTAACTTCTGGTTCACTTGTATGATATGTATCATTATAAGTTAGTAGCATACCATCTTTGTGCACACTTAGCATCAATAGAATGTCTGTCATGACCATGGAAAGCTTCAGACATGCATTCAACAAAAGGTCTGCTCTGGTTGACAAGTCTAGTCAGAAGCCTCAAGAACGAATGGGTATTCTTCGTAATGTGGGTTCCTCCTTGATCCCTTTGTTGTTAAAACAACATTTGTATATTTGTCTTTTTTTGTTTTCCCCCTCCATCTAAAATAATACCCTTTCTGTAACATGTGGTTGTGATGTATGACCTAAAAGCCAATAACTATGGTAATGATCATCTGCTAAGTGCAGCTCTGTACTTAGAGATTAATTAAAGGCCGACTGCCTAGGGCTCCCATGGGACACATCCATTCCTAATATAATAGTTGGCTCTTAGGATATCTTTGGCATGGATGGAAGATGCAGAGAAGTTCACCACAGCTGAGCATCCTCCATCCATGCCAAAGATCTCCAAAGTGTCAACTATTATATTAGGAATGGATGTGTCACATGGGAGCCCTGGGCAGTCGGCCTTTAATTAATCTCTAAGTACAGAGCTGCACTTAGCCAAGGATCATTACCATAGTTATTGGCTTTTAGGTCATACATCACAACCACATGTTATAGAAAGGGTATTATTTTAGATGGAGGGGGTAAAGGAAAAAAGACATATAATATATCCAATTGTTGTTTTAGGAGGAACCCACATTACTAAGAACACCCATTCGTTCTTGAGGCTTCTACCTAGACTTATCAACCAGAGCAGACCTCTGAGATGTTGACAATGACTTAGTGTACCTCTGCAAAATGCAAAAACACCAGGCTATATTATACTTACAACCAAAAACAAAACATTCAAAAACAACGCAGTGAGAAAACAAAAAAACACTTGTACAAGTGACCCCCCATGACAATATTATTTCCATGAGAGTCAACTATCTAAACCATGTTGGCATGGAGGAAGATAAAAATATAATCCCATGTTGGTGATTCCATCATACATGTTTGACAAGATCTTTCCTAAGAAAATTGACTATGGGAAAAGAAAAGCCAACAATGTTGAGTTAGAAGAGAAGAATGTAACTCCCCAAGCTTTGCCTCACTTGAGAAGCAATTTAATGCAGCCACCAAAGCAATCTACAATTTTCACCCAATAAGAAATGTGTTTATAGGAATGGGTTTAAATGTAAGGGTTTTTAATCAGAATGATGCTTTGGTCACCTCTAGAACTGCTCTTTAAAAGAAAGATCATTTCAGCACAACAGTTTACAAGCATCTTGATCACCACTACATCAATAAACCAGTAACATCAGATGGAACCCTTCTTCATCTTTAGAAAATAAGCACAAGCATAGCAATTCCAGAAAAAAGAACACAGGGCTTGTTTAGTAAAGAAGCACTTTTATCTCATTATGGATAATAGACTATAGCATACTCACATTGACTAACCATTCCTCAAAAATCACCTTATTTCTATACCACCAGATATAGTAAAGGATACATATAATAGATTTAAAGGAGGTATTGCTTATTTCCTTCATACTGTCTTCAAAGAAACTAGGAATATTATTAATACATTCATTATCAACTACTTTGGCTCTGACCCATATATATGTGTGTCATGAGAACACTTGTTCATATAGAATAGAACAGAGTAGCAAAATTAAACATACATGCACACATGTGTATTGCTTTGAACCAAGCTTGAGCCTCAACAATTATATATGAGTAATATTTGATCAAGTATGACTTGGATTACATGGTAGGTATTATACATAAATTCGAGTTTGTACAATTAATATATATTGTACATATTTGAGAAAGACAATATTCAATCAAATACTATATCTACTCAATCACATCAGTAAATTATTCTTTTCTTATTGACAAAACACCAAGTTGTATGATAGAAAATCATTATGAGGATGCTATACTATAGATGCATAGCCTAGGAATTTATGTACATCACAACTTTGATTCCCTTCCATTTAGTTATGGTAGCTACTCCCAAGGAGCTATTTCCTCACTTCCAAATATTGAACATGCCCCTGACTACTCTCTATTACTGCTGTATGACCATCTCCATGCAACTGAGTATAGTCAAAGTTTTTCAACATTGTGATATGTTTCTTATACGTGAGAACGTTAACCCTTAGGGGAGGGGGAGATAACTCATATGAATACTAGATGGTTAGTATTTTTACTAAGTAAACCCAGCTAATCCTATGCAGATCACATTGGGGGGAGATGAGGCAGACACATGAGGTATGAACTGGAAGCCCATTGGAGGAAGAACCAATCTTGGCTATCAGGGGTCGAAGTGGGGGCTAGTGCTCTCCCAAATGAGAAAAACAGAAAAAGATGCGAACCTAGAGAGGATTCCAGTGGCCGAAAAAGCAAGTTGCGTAGTAGAAACGACCAATGGCCGAGCAGGGCGATCAGCGGCAATCAAGCACGGTGCCTGCGTAGCAGCAACGACCAATGCGGTGGGCAGCAACCGTCAATGGCGGAGGGCAGCAACCGTCAATGGCGGAGGGCAGCAACCGTCAACGGCGGCAAGGAGTTATGAAGGATGAGCCCAATGCGAAGGATGAACGGCAGAAACCGAGTAGGGCGATTGGCGTCAAGGATGACCCAATGCGGAGGAACCGATGAGAGAATCGGGAGGGGGAGGGTTCAGTGGAGGAGTGCGGAGGAAATGAGGGGGAAAGGAGCGCCCGCCGGGACTGGGTGATTTTTTCATTAATTTTGATACACGATTCAGTGTTTGAGAATGGAGGGAAGGATTATGAGATGGAGGGAACATTTGGCATGGAGTTTTTGAGGGGGTGATTTGTAAGAAATGTATTTGTGAGGGACCAATGTTCATATAAAATGCCTAACGATGTCAAGAACACGGTTGAGGGATTTGGTCCCATATTTGAAGGATGAGCCCTCACAAATGGACATCATTATTCACGATTTTTGGTTCCTCACAAATGTTCTTCAACAAAAGCCAATTTTTTTGTAGTGTAACATGACTTCTATAAAGATTCTTGAGGTAGGTTTCTATTGGCCAACTCTATTCCGTGATGTACAGACATTTGTTAAAGTATGTGACAAATGCAAAAGGACTCGTGGGATATCAAAGCAAGATGATATGCCTCTCAACTCCATATTGGAGATTAAATTGTTCGATGTATGGGGTGTCGATTACATGGGGCCCTTCCCATCCTGATGTGGTTACAAGTACATATTGGTTTCTTGTGATTATGTTTCAAAATGGGTAGAGGCTATTCCTACTATCACAAAACCATTCTTACCCTAATACCAATCCCACTTTCCGAATCGGAAGTGTTAAAGGGATTAGAGAGCCCCTCCCTGAGTGGCCCAAAAATCACACATAGATAATGTGCAAAAAGGAAAAACATTCTTCTTTATTGAAAATGAACCAAAAATGTTTATTACATATGTCTCGTAGACAACTTTGGAAAGAAAGAAACAAGATAAGAAAACTAAACCAACAACTACATCCCTTTATATTAGAGCTCCCATGTAGAGTCTGTATTTATGTAGTAGTCTTTATTTTCAGTAGATAACAAAAGATGTAGATAGAAGATTTGTCAGGTGCATAATCTTTAGTTCTTTGCATTGCCTAAAATCAAGAAAATCATTTCACAATCACTGCAATTGCATGGTACGCTATTAAAACAAGTAAAACAATTTTATATCAAAATATTAAACTTGGAAGGACTAATATTCAAATAATCAACAAGCGATTTTCAAAACAACATTTATTTGACAAAATTTTATTACAAGTTTCCCATTATGCTGATATCAAGAAGCATGCTTATATATTCTTGTGGCTCCATTGACCCAATGAGATACGGGAGGTCACTAGGCTCCATGTCTCCATATGAGAGAGGAGGTCAACAACATGTATAAGTTCCACCCTCCAAATGAGGATATCACTTATACTCAATATCAACAATCATTATTATTGGCAGTCATAATGGGAAAAATCATTAATGTTTCATGTGTGTTGCAAACTATAATATAGAAAATCAGAAGGCCAATCATTAGGGAACGATGTAGCTCAAACAAATACAAAGCCAAGTATACATTTCAAGAGGTACATAAAATGTATCATAAATACTATTAGTCTGTTCAAGGAGGAGGTATAATAGCGTACCTTCTTGGTTTATTTTAATAGCATAAGATCTCAACGAGTAATAGGTCAACCCCTCAAGACAGATCCTAGATCATCAAGATTTGGATCAAGGGTCAAAATCATGATATTTTAAAGATCATGTTCCAATATTCAAGATTAGTGTTATTCATTATAATTCAACCTTAGGGTCAGGCCATTCACTTATGATCAACAAATTTCAAGATGCCCGAGATTTATTCAAGTGTCAAGTATATTTTTTGGTATGAATGGCCTACCTAGGTATTTTAGGAACATATATGCTAACCCTAATTATTATGATCAATATTCAAGTCTTTAGATCATCATTATGATAGGTTTGTTCTCAAGACCAGATTAGGGTTGATTGATGTCATAAGGAATGCCAGGGATCAATCTTAGGTTAGATGATCAACTATTAATAAGAAAAGATCACATATAAGCATTTGATTAGATGATTTACTAAATATGGAAATAGGGATGAGAATAAGGTCTTGAAACCATTTTTATTAAATTAGGATAATTGTTTTGGAAAAAAATGGACTGCAATTTTGATATATATGGAGTTACAATGCATTTTCTATGATTTAACTAAGATCTGGCCATTTTCATTGATTATTTGTCAGAGAGAGTTGAAAGCATACCATTAATAGGAAAAATCATGATCATTCAATGATGAGTGGATGATCATGATCGAGCCACATAGGAACTTGCGAGTGAGGCAGTTCACTGGGCTAAAGATTCAATATCTCCTTGACTCGTTGGTCAAATTCATGGTTCGTTGGATCCTTGGACCAGGTTGATTTCCTTTTGGATCAGTGGTTCTATGATCTCTCCCTCACACTCAGACCTCCGCATAAGGTTAGGGAGATGAGGCAGAGGGCTCACCAAATCTAGGAGGGCTAGGGGGTAGGAGGAACCTAGGAAGGCAGAGGAGGTGTTGCTCGAACTCGTTGTGCCTTCGCGAAGAGGACAGGGGATCTTGATTGTTGGGCAGATGATGCTAGGAAAAGATGCAAAAATCAAGAGGGTGATGGTGTAGTTCAGGATGATAAAAGTAATTGAGGGTGATTAGGGTGTAAGAGAGGACAAAAGTGAGGGGTTATCGTGTGGGATAGTGGTGGTGGTTCTTTAGGGGGGGTTATATAGGATTGAAGGGTAATTTTAAGGTTAAATAAGATCTAGGTTACTAGCTGAGATCGTAGGAGTGAGAAGAGTGAGTGAGAAACACGTTGTGATGGCATAACCAAGCATTACCTATGTTTAAAGTGGGGATGGGTGAGTGCAAAATTGCTAGACAAACATTTTCGTTCGATAAGAATTTTGATTCTTGGTCAAAGTAGGTAGATCGATCATTATGGCTTCTTTGTCTCCTCCCTGCAATCAGTTGGAGGTAGGAGACATTGCCCTGGATGCTCAATTAGTCCTTTGATCCATGGGAGCCTAATTCGATGGTCAGGGTTTGTCCCTAAATCTTGGATCGGCTCACTGACTTGAAAAAGGGTCAAATAATAGGGAAATAAAGGGGATTTTAGCACATAACTTCAAGAAATTGTAGAAAATTATAGGAATGTCCAATTGAGATGAAATCGGTATCATAGGCTCACAATAATGTGTAGAATACTTATAAAAATTATGAAGACAAATAGATCAAGTTACATGACTAAATATACTTCTTTGGATAAAGTGATAGATTAACCTAAGTTGTAGTGTCACAGGGTGTATAAAATTTATATTGATCATTATATTTCAAATTTGAGTGTCAATATTGTTCAATTAGTCAAGGAATAATAAATTGGGGACATACGTGAACATAATGAGTGAAAATTAGCAATTGAACAAGAATAGAGGAAAACTCACTTTATCACATCCTCCGCTCCTTATTAGGAATTTTGTCCCCAAAATTCAAACTTCCTTGAAGAGATCAGGAAATATTTTCCTCCATATCTGAAAACAACTCCCAGGTAGCATAATCACTGTCATGGTCCTTCCAAAGCACTTTAACCATATCAATTTTCTTATTTTTGAGCTCCTTGGTGTGAGTATCAAGTATCTTGACTGGAACTTCCTGGTATACAAGGGTGTCCTTCAATTGAACCGGTTCATGATTGAGAACATGTTTAGGGTTCTTAACATACTGCTTCATGTTTGACACATGAAATATGTTGTTATCATGCTATATTATGGAGGTAGACCCAACCTATATGCAAATTCCGCAATTGGTCCAAAATTTCAAATGGACCCACATATTTAGGGCTAAGTTTTCCTTTATTCTTTGCAATAGCTCAAATTGGTTGAACCTTTGGGAAAACATAGTCACCTACCAAAACTAAGTGTGTGTCATGTCTGCATTAGTATAAGACTTATGATGATTATGTGTCCTTTTCATCCTTTGCTTGATTAGGTTGACATTATCAGAATAAATCTGTAGATCCTCGGACTTTAGAGTTCATCTTTTGCCTACTTCATCCCAGTAAAGTGAAGACCTACACAACCTTCCATACAAGGCTTCATATGGAGGAATTTCCATATTGGACCGGTAGTTATTGTTGTAGGAAAACTCAACAAGGAGAAGATGTGGTCCCATGAACCACCCCAATCAAGGAAACATGATCTCAGCAAGTCTTCTAAAACTTGGATTGTCCTTTTAGACTGTCTGTTAATTTTTGGATGATATGTAGTACTAAAGTTCAACTGAGTCCCTAGTTCTTCATGTACTTGTTGCTACAAGTGAGAAGTGAACTTTGCATCACAAACTGACACAAAGGATACAGGAATCCCTTGTAATCTGACTATCTCACGAATTTAAAGCTTTGCTAACTCTGGGACATTGGTTTTTGTCTTGATCGGAATAAAATGGGATTATTTAGTCAGACAGTCAACTACAACCCAAATGGCATCACTCCCTTTCTTGGTCCTAGGTAGACCCAGCACAAAATCCATGGTGATGTTTTCTCGTTTCCATTAAGGGATAGGTAGGGGTTGTACAAGACCTCATGGACGTTGATGTTCAACCTTGATCCGATGGCAAGTCAAAAACCTAGAGATGAAAGCAATGATGTCAGTCTTCATATTTATCCACCAAAAGTACCTCTGTAGATCCTTGTACATTTTAGTTTATCCAGGATGCACTGTATATTTTAACCCATGAGCTTCTCATAACACCTTCACTGTCATATCTGAATCCTCTGGGACCCATATGCATTGTTTGCATCAGATTCCACCATCCATACCAACTGTCAGATGTGTTTGGGTCTTCTCTAGCAACTTAGTCATCTCAAGACTCTTGCTATTCTTCTAGGCTGATAAAATCTCAGAATGGAGGCCTAGTTTGATATGAATGATGGCCAAGATGAGAGCATGACACACACACCTTTTGGCCCATGGTGACATGAGTTCCATGTTTCTCCACTCGATAGTGAAGACAACAACACATTTAGATTGTTTCCTATTGAGCACATCAGTCACTATGTTTTCCTTACCATGGTGGTAGTCATTGGTGAAGTCATTCTCTTTGAGGAACTCAAGGCATCACCTCTGTCTGAGATTGAGATCCTTCTGTGTCAGGATGTACTTCAGACTCTTGTGGTCAGTGAGGATGTCGAAGGTGGAACAGGTAGTGTCGCATATCTTTAGAGCATATATGATGGAGGAAATCTCGAGTTCATGGGTTGGGTAGTTGACTTTGTTTGAATTAAATTGTCAAGAGGCATAAGAAAATACCTTTCTTTCTTGTATGAGGATACAACCCAGACTGAACCTCAATGTATCGGTGAAGATGATTAACCCATCATTTCCTAAGGGAAGGGTCAAGATAGGTGTGGTTGTCATCTTTGTCTTCAATTCCTAAAAACTAGACTCACACTCTTGTGACTAGACAAACTGCTCTCCTTTCCTGGTGAGATTTTTGAGGGGCAAGGTGGTCTTGCAGAAGTTGGGTATGAAACGTCGGTAATAGCCAGCAAGACCCAGAAAACTTCAAATTTTAAAAACATTTTTGGGGGCTTGCCACTCAAGAATGACTGAGACTTTGGTGGGGTCAACAAAAAATTTCCCACCAGAAATTATGTGACCCAAGAACATGACTTCAGACATCCAAAATTCACATTCTGACAATTTTGCATAAAATTTCTGTGATTGGAGGATATCAAGAACCTTGTGAAGGTGGGCGTGATGCAAATGAAAGTCAATTGAATATATCAAGATGTCGTCAATAAAGACCACTATAAACTCATCAAGGAAAGGTTGGAAGATATTATTCTTCAAATTCATAAAGACACTAGGGGCATTGGTCAACCCAAATGGCATGACCAGAAATTCATAGTGCATATACCGAGTTCAAAATGTGGTTTTAGGGATGTATTCTTTGTTAACCTTGAGTTGGTGGTAACCCGAACGGAGATCAATTTTAGAGAAGACATGAGTAGAATGAAGTTTATCAAAAAGGTTGTTAATTATGGGTAGCAGATATTTAATTTTCATAGTAGCTTGATTTATCATACAATAGTCAATGAACATATGAAGTGATCCATCCTTTTTCTTGACAAAGATAATGTGTGCTCCCCAAGGAGAGGTAGTAGGGCAAACAAAACCATTGTCTAGCAATTCCTACAACTGCTTTTTCAATTTGGTCAATTTAGTAGGAGCCATTTGATAGGGTGCCTGAGAAATAGGTGTGATACCGGGTGGTAAGTCAATAGAAAATTCAATATCACGAGCAAGAGGTAGCCCAGGGAGCTCCTCAAGAAAAGCACTCAGTTACTCAGGCACTATGTCAATGTTTTTTAGGGCACTCATATCAGGATTGACTATAGTTACAGTTGCAAGTAATGCTTTACACCATTTGGATATCAAGGTTTGAGCTTTGATCAAAGAAATGACAATATTCCGATTTTGATCTTTCCTTCTAGGAATTACAACAATGGGGAGGTTGGGTTTAGAAATGATGATTTTCTTGGCAGGACAATCGATTGTAGCATAATTTTTATGAAGCCAATCCATCCCCAAAATAAAGTCAACGTCTACCATGTCTATGAGTATAAAATCTGACTCAAGATTACGACCAACATAATATAGAGGGACTTTTTAAACAATATAGTAGGAGACTTTCATCTTCCCACTTGGGGTAGTTACATCAAGTATATACCCTAAATCACGTGTTTCAAGATTGAGCATAGAGGCAAGGCTCTTAGACATGATGGTATATGTTGACCCAGAGTCAAATAGAGTGGCAATAGAATGGTCATAGATTTTCATCATATCTATATATATGTATGTTCGATGCAAGATTTATGCACTAGATACTCATGATACTACATTATGGAAATAATTTCAAATTAAAATAGTACCTTACATGATTTTGTTCCCATTGGCATTTGCCACATCTGCATTTACTGCAAAGACACGGGCTTGTCAATGCTCGCCCTATTTGGCTAATGTTGGAGGAGGGTGGGGGCAATTGTCTCTGAAGTATCCCCCTTATTTGAAAGAATGACAGAATGGAGACGAGTACTTGCATTGGCCAGAATGAATATTACTCCAGTTGCGGCAACAAGGAACATTGGGATTTCGACCTTAACCTCTATTTGGTCCAGTATTCTGATTCCAAGCATGGCCTCAGTTGTAGTTCTGGTTCTGGCCTTGGTTGTTGTACTGGTCATGATGATTTCTAGATTCTTCTGTCATTTTCTATTCTTATTGCCACTATTATGGGGTTTCCCTTTTTTTCTCAAGCTTTGCGGACACAACATCAGTAAGCCCTAGGTAGGCAAGGGTAGGTAGTTGCTTCTCATTTCTCATCCCCATGGTTCTCTCCATGGACAAGCATGGTCATAGGTTTCCTAAAAAGAGGTTGGTTTGGATGAGGAGACAAAGGCTTTGAGGGTTAGGAAGAGTCCATCAATGTAACGGTTTAGCTTCTACTCTTCTGTGAGGTTTGTGACATGTCTCTCCAGGAGATAGAATGGTCGACTATACTCCGCTATGGTGTTGGTACCTTTGGTTAGGGTAGGGAATTGTTTTTTTTTCTCCTCTTTCCTTTTAGAGGTAATCTGGAAATGATTGGTGAAAATGGGTTTAAAGGCTTCCCCGTTAATAGGGATGAGTTGTTGTGATTGGACATAGTTCTCCCACCACAACTTGGCTTCCCCTTTTAACTGGTAGGTAGAAAATGCAACTTTTTCTTGTTTAGGGCACCTCAAGACCCTAAAGGTGTTCTCCATAAACACTAACCAGGCATCAACTTTATCTAGGACATCATCCTTATCCTCCCCATAAAAGGCTTTTGGGCAAAGTTTTAGCAAGTCTTGGATGGTAATGGGTTTTGAGTTATGGTAGTTTAAGGAAATCTTGGATGGTAGTGGGTTTTGGGTTATGGTTGGGCACTAGGGATGTTGTAAGGAATGCCAAGTTGTGGAGGGCATCCATAATGTCTTTCTGATTCACATACCAATCCCCCATATATGTGGTCTTATTGGCAAAATTGACATCCTCTTCATTACTCCCATGAGGCCTCTTTCCTTTATTATTGGTTCCAGAAGTTCCTTCACCATCCCTATTGTTCTTGGTTTTTGGGGCTATCTGCAAGGGTTCAATTGATTTTAGTTCTCTTATTTATAATTTTCAAATGAAGGATATGATACATCATGGAAATATTGCAACTTTAATTCAATCTTTCTCAAATTATTGTCGAATTTTAGTTCTTTCCCATCCTTAGGCTACCCAAATACAGAGAGTATAGATCAAGTCATAACATCTTATTGTGAGCAAAAAGATGAGAAGTGATCCTACTTCCTTCTAATATGTGTCTTGGGTAGTCCTTAAAGAATAGATGAGAGCT
This sequence comes from Alisma plantago-aquatica, assembly GCA_963693085.1. NCBI lineage: Eukaryota > Viridiplantae > Streptophyta > Magnoliopsida > Alismatales > Alismataceae > Alisma > Alisma plantago-aquatica. The sequence continues at coordinate 1,488,525,304 of OY856412.1, forward strand.
AGATGACTCTCTAGGGTTATAGGAAGTCCTTCCATCCATTTTTTGATCCACTAAGGCCAGGTGGAGCTGGGAGAACCTCAACCACCGTGAAGACAGATAGTAGGTGATTATGCCAGAACCCCCTCTATGCTCTTTCTAGACACCTCAATTTCACCATAGTGAACTTTAGGGCTTCCTTTGTTCAACGATTAAGAACAGCATTTCATGAGTGTATATGAAGTCTATTATGGCTCTAATACCAACTATCACGAAACCATTCTTACCCTAATCCAAATCCCGATCCGAATAGGCAGTGTTAAAGGGATTAGATCACATGTCCCTGAGTGACCCAAGCATCACACACAGATAATATGCAAAAAGGAAATAATGTTCTCCTTTATTGAAAATGAACCAAAATATTTATTACATAGGGCTCGTAAGAAACTTTGGAAGGAAAGAAACAAGATAAGGAAACTAAACAAACAACTAAATCCCTTAATATTAGAGCTCTCGTGTAGAGTCTAGATTGATGTAGCAATCTTTATTTTCAGCACATAACAAAAGATGTAGATAGTAGATTTGGCAGGTGCATAATCTTTAGTTCTTTGTATTGCCTAAAATCAAGAAAATCATGACACAATCAATGCAATTGCATGGTTCTCTATTAAAACAAGTAAAACGTATTTATATCAAAATAGTATACTTGGTAGGGCTTATATTCAAAATAATCAACAAGTAGTTTTGAAAACAACATTTATTCGACAATATTTTATTACAAGTTCCCCATCATGATGACATCGAGAAGCATGCTTATATATTCATGTGGCTCCACTTCCCCAATGAGATGGGGAGGCCGCCAAGATCCATCTATCCATATGAGATAGGGGTCAATGACATGTACAAGTTCCACCCTTTAAATGAGGAGGTCACTTGTACTCAATATCAACAATCAATATTATTGGCAGTCATAATGGGCAACATCATTAATGTTTTAGGTGTTTTGTAAACTATAATATAGAAAATCAGAAGACTAATCAGTAGGGAATGAGGTATCTCAAACAAATACATAGCCAAGTATACATTTCAAGAGGTGAATAAAATGCATCATCAATACTATTAGTTTGTTCAAGGAGGAGGTATAATAGTGTACCTTCTTGGTTGATTTTCAGAGTACAAGATCTCAACAAATAATAGGTCAACCTCTTGAGTCAGATCCTAGATCAATAAGGTGTGGATCAAGGGTCCAAATCATGATGTTTTAAAGATCATGTTTCAATATTCAAGATTAGGGGTACACATCCCTATTAAACTTTGGGGTTAGATCATTCGCTTACGATCAACAAATTTCAAGATGTCCAACATTTATTCAAGTGTCAAGTATACTCTCTAGTATGAATGACCTACCTATGTATTTTAGGAACATATATGTCAACCCTAATTATTATTAACAATATTCAAGTCATTATCAAGTCTTTAGATCAACATTATGATAGGTTTGTGCTCAATATCAAATTAGGTTTGATTGATGTAATAAGGAATGTCAGGGATCAATCTTAGGTTAGATGATCAAGTAATAATATGAAAAGATCACATATATGAATTTGAATATATTATTTACTAAATATGGGAATAGGGATTCAAATCAGGTCTTGCAACCATTTTTATTAAATTAGGATAATTTTTCTGATAAAAATGGACTATTATTTAGATATGTTTGGAGTTACTATGCATTTTCTATGATTTAACTAAGATCTGGCCATTTTCATTGACTATTTGTCAGAGAGAGTTGGAAAAATACATGTAATACGAAAAATCATGATCATTTGATGATGAGTGGATGATCAATATCAGGTCATGTAGGCACTTGTGGGTAAGAAGGTTCATTGGACTAAGAATCCAGTTTGATCCTTGACTCACTGGTCCAGTTCATGGTTTGTTAGTCCTTGGACCAGATTGATTTCCCTTTAGACTGGCAGTTATGTGATCTCTCCCTCATGCTTAGACCTTCACACGAGCTCAGGGAGATTCGGCAGAGGGCTTGTTGGAGCTAGGAGGGCTAGGGGTAGGAGGAACCGAGGAAGGCAGAGGAGGTGCCGCGCAAACTCATTGTTCCTCCCAAAAGAGGATAAGGGGTATTGATTGTTGGGAAGATGATGTCAGGGCAAGACGCCCAAATCAAGAGGGTGGCAACACTGCTCAGGATGAGAGAAGGAATTGATGGTGATTAGGGTGCGAGAGAGAATGAAAGTGAGGGGTTATCGTGTGGGACTATGGCAGCGGTCCTTTGGGGGGTTATATAGGATTCAAGGGTAGGTTTAGGGTTAATAAGATCTGGTTTGTTGACTGAGGTCGTCAGAGTGTGAAGAGTGAGTGAGAAACTCATTGTTATGGCATAACTAAGCATTAATTATGGTCAAAGTGGGTATGACTGAGCACAAAATTGAGACATGAACATTTTCTTTCGATTAGAATTTCAAATATTAGTCAGAGTAGGTAGATCAATCATTATGGCTTCCTTGTCTCCCCACCCCCAACAGTCAGCAAGAGGTATGAGATGACACCCTGGATGCTCGATCAGGCCTCTGATCTATGGGATCCTAATTCAAGGGTCAGGTTTCATCCCTAAATCTTGCCTCAACATGCTCAATTGGAAAAAGGGTCAAATAATAGAGAAATAAAGGGGATTTTACCACATAACTTCAAGAAATCACAGAAAATTGTAGGAATGTCCAACTGAGATGAAATTTGGACCATAGGTCCACAGTAATGTGTAGAAACTTAGAACATTAGACAAAAAGATGAAGTTACATGAGTAAATGTGCTTCTGTGGATAAAGTGATAAATTAACCTTAGTTGTAGTGTCATAAGGTGTATAAAATTTATGTTGATCATTGTATTTCAAATTTGAGTGTCAAAATTGATCAATCAGACAAGGAATTATAAATTGGGGTCATGAGTGAACATAATGAGGGTAAAATAGGAATTTAACAAGAATTTAGGAAAACTAACTTTATCACACCTACCCAAGCCCCAGAAGTATGTCCTTAAGTTGTTTCAGAGAATTATTTTCCCTTGTTTTGGAGTTCCAAGGGTTGTTATCTCAGATGGAGGGATACATTTTAATGGGAAACAGTTCAATAATCTTCTATCTAAGTATGGGGTGAATCATAAAATCTCTACACCCTACCACCCCCAAATAGTTGGACATGTTGAAGTATCAAATAGACAGCTGAAAAACATTCTAGAGAAGACGGTTTCAAGCTCAAGAAAGGATTAGGAACTCAAGTTAGATGATGTTTTTTGGGCATTCCAAAGATCCTATAAGACTGTCATTGGGAACACACTATTTTGGCTCATCTATGGCAAATATTGCCATCTTCCTTTGGAGCTGGAACACAAAGATCTATGGTGTCTTCTTAATTGGTGTCTTCTTAATAATTGATGCAATTGGCAAAAGTTGTATGCCTTAATAATGGACTGTAGACGTTGGTGTTGGATGGGCAATAGTTGAATTATTTTGGATCTTGGATCTCTAGAAGGTTGTACGTTGCGATCTTACAAATTTATATGTGGAAGCTATAAATTTGAAAAAAATAGTGGGAGTGATAGTTAATTAAATACCTAATAAACATTGTAAAATTTTATACCTGTCAAATCAAATCAAAAATTAGTTCTTAAAAGAATTACAAATCTTTTGTAAAACCAAACAGCAACACACAACAACATCTTTTCTCTATGATTAGTCTTTGAGAAGGACAAGTTAAATGTGAATTACTTCCATGACTGGTTCATGACGCTAAGATTTTTTCCCACAGAAGAGCACAAGCTCTATGTCCTAGAGATATAAGCGCCTATTGAACCTCCTCCCCATGCACCTAAGGCTGATAGAGAAGCTTACAAGAAGCATACTAAAGATGTTGTTGATGTCAAGTTCTGATGTTGTGTTCCATGAACTATGAGTTTCAAAGACAACATGAAAACATGGATGTAACCAAGATGGTCACACATCTCAAGAATATGTTCTAAGATCAGGAAAGATAGGAGAGGTATGATGTCTCCTAGGAACTGTTCAAATGTAACAATTACAGAAGGAGATTCAGTAGGTCATCATGTGATCAAGCTCACTAGGTATGTGGAGAACCTATCTAGAATGGTATTCCCCTTGCATCAGGAGTTTGCCAGTTATGTGATTTCGTAGTCTCTGCTAGAATCCTACTATTAATTTGTGATGAAGTACAACATAAACGACTTTGACAAACCATTGACAGAGTTACTAGGCATGTTAAGAACAGTTGAGTCACAAATGAAGAAAGACAAGTCCAAGTATGTGATGATGATCAATAAGACAAAGGGAAACTCTAAGGGCAAAGACAAAGCTAAGAAGAGTTCTAAATCTGGTAAAAAGTCCAAATTTTTATATCTCAAAGCAAAAGGAGGAGTAAAGAAGGGAGGCAAATGTCACCACTGTCACCAAGATGGATACTGGAAAAGGAATTTCCCTCTCTTCCTGTAGGAACTAAAAAAGAAGAAGGAAGAGGTAGAGGCCTATACTTCGGGTATAAATGTTTAAAGATAAATTTGATTACTTCTACATCTTTGTATGTGATACCGGATGTATATATGACATATGTTGATGTGCAGGATCTGATAAGAAGTAAAGCCTTTATGAACGGATAAGGATGGACTGCGATGAGAAAGAATTGCTACAACTTCAGTCTGCATTTAGAATTTATGGTATCCCATTGAGCATGTAATAGAGTTAGTTGAACTACTATTTCATTATGTCAATAAATAGAAATATTTACTTTATGCATCTTGTATGGACAAGGATAATTATAAATAAAGAATGGTTAATGCTTCTATTTCAAATATATAATCTTGTATGGAAATATCCCAAATGTCTTATGATCTTTATGTGATTGGAGAAAAATATGAATGATCATAATGTAAATACTAAAGGATTATAATCGATAACTCAAACAATCAACAATCGATAGCATTATCATCTAGAACACACATATGAGAAATGCATTTTTAAAATTCATATTGATATTTATCTAGACTCCTTTGGTTATTGAAGCAATAAGAGATATGCAAGTCTTATATATCAGCAACATGAAAAACCACCTCTCACTCGGTGTAGTGGGAGAATAAACATTCCATTAGGACATGTACATAATGATGTACAACGACCATTGGAATAAATGCTACAGATAGTTGTTTTTTCTTCATTATATTTATTTATAATATACTGATATGTGCTCAGTATAATACAAAACTCTTGAAGTGTTCAAGGAGATTACATGCATGAAGCACACAACTTCCTCAAAGGTATTAAGATACTTGATATGATCAAAAGTTGAAATACTTTATTGGAAAATTTTGAGATCCATCTGGAGTGAATGTTATAGTGTATCATGATTAAGTACACCTGAACATGATGATGTGTCAGAAAGAAGGAATCACATCATCATGAGTCATGATATAATTATCATTTAAGCTAATCTTCTAAATTTTGTCAAAGGAATATGCTAAGCACTAGAACAATGCATCGTCCACAAATGGTTTTAATGGACAACATATGAGATATGTTATAGGAATGTCCCAATATGTCCTAATGATTGAAACTTGTACAAGAAAATAGTTTCTTGAAAAGATTCAATACATAAATGTTAGTTTGTTGAACACTACTTATCTCAAACCAATACCAAGAGTGTTTGTTGTTGGATGGTTGAGTTCCATTGGGATTAGTGGGAGTAAAGTAGAACTTGAAAATTTCGAATCCAAAAAAAAAATTTATTTGAACCATAGGAGGCATAATGAGAACCTAGATAATCACAAATTGTTATGGAATGACAAGTTCTATCGTAACACACAAAACTCAGTGTTGGTAAAACATGTCTGAGATTAAGAGATTGTGAATTCTATAACTCTGATAAGTTGTGAGTTGGTCATAAGATGATGAGCCAATGATCAACTAAGAACTATTGAGATACCGGAGTCTAAGTAATAGCTTGAGGCCATGATATCCAAAATGGAATTTGTGAACACCTACAAGGTATGGCCTTGGTGGTACCACCTAGAGAGGTAAAAAACATAAGGTACAGTTGGGTTTTCATAAGGAAAACCAAATGGATGATATAAAGGATAGATTGGTTGAAAGGTTTTTCAATTCATTTCAAAGTGTTGAATATGATGAAATTCCTTTGAATGTGCTTCTTATTGCTTGTTATTGTAGCTTATCGAGACTATGTAATTTGGCATATGAAGTTTAAAATACATTCTTTAATAGGAACAATTAAAAGTATGTGTGTGACACAATCCAAAGATTTTATGATACCATTAATGCAAATAAAGTCTATAAGCTACAGTGTTAAATCTGGAGATTAAAATAAGCATCTCAGAACTAAAATCTTTGATTTGACAAGATAGTCAAAGAATTTGACTTGAGTCAAGATAAAATATGAAATCTATGATTACAAAAACTTTAGTGGGAGCATATATATTTACATATACATACTATTCTACCATACTAAATGACTATTCTACCATACTAACTGTAAGCACTCGTCTCCGTCCTTTTCTTTTCTTTGTTGCGACAAAACGGTTCTCTCTAATTATCATGAACACAAATGATATTAGTTTGCCATTCTGATTAATATTTTATATAAGTTTGGACCCTGGTTCTGTGAATGAAGGGACTCTTTTTTTTTTTTTGAGGGTAAGCCTTTAGCTTTCATTAGTCTAGTAAATCTGTCTCCACATAGTTCATTACAAAAGATGGGAAAGAAGAGGTGCAAATAAAAGATTCGCTATGTGAGACTGCCCTACGTCCTAGCGAGCTAATCCATTGGCTTGTCTCCTAAAAAAAGAAAAAGAAATGCTAGGGAAAAGCTTAGTTGACCGAGCAATGTCATTAAGAAAAGTGTCCAAGAGGTCGCTCCGCTTGGCTGCTCCAGTGATGAGGTTTATGATTGCCTCTGCGTCCGTTTCCACTATCAGCTTGTTGACGTTCATATCTGCTGACTGTCTGACGGCCTCCCTCACCGCCCATGCTTCAGAACATCTGGCCTCCGCGAGCGATGGCCTTCTGCAACCTGCTGTCTTCAGAACCTTGCCCTTGTTGATGAAGGGACTCTTAATTCATTGGGTATTCCCAGTTCCCAAATATTTTAGGTATCATTATTTCTGTGCAATAAATATGAGTCTTAGCATTATTTTTAATTGCTTTTATGCAGCCAGAGGCTACAAAGGGAGATGCCTTCGGGGTTTCTTGGCGGTGCAATGTTGTTAGGTCTTTGGCTCTGCTGCAGCGGAGGTGCTCCTGTAGCATGTAAAGTTGTCATCTGCATCTCGTTGAGCTACGACTTTGGACTTCTTAGCGATTTGGAAACGCAGGGTCATGATGGTCTGGGATCTTGCAGCCACGGAGGTGTACCTGCGACATCTGAAGTTGTCATGTACATCATCTAAAGGTCATAACTTTGGCCTAGATCAGTTTGCAACTCTGATATATATTTTGCAACATCAATACTCTTGACGGTGCAACAGAGTTGTTGGATTCTGCCCGATGGGATGGATGGGTGGTAGGTCTTTGGGCAGAAACGCCGCAAAGGGAAAGAACATAGTTCTTCATTCCCCACGATCTTCAGCCATATTAGTTTTTGATTTGGATTGGAGTGCTGGAAGCAACAATATTAGAGCCGGACTTCCGCAGATTTCACTGCAATGACGCTATATGTGTGGTGGCGTGCAAAAAGGAGCATGTCGGAGTACGTCATTGGTGTGTGTACCTATTCCTAAGATGGACGTGGCTGGATCTGACTTTGTCGAAACTTGCTTGGTTTGCTCTGACACAATTTTATTGATGCCTGTCTTTCTACCGTTGAGGCACGTATAATGTGGCAACCTCGATTACCATATTATTGACCAATGTGAGAAACCTTTATGTTTTGGATAAAAAACCAAAATAGCACACTTTGATAAAAATATGTACTGAAATAGCATCAAACACATCTTAATTCCCGAAGTAGCCCACTTTCAAGAGAAAGCGCCAATACTTTTGGCGTTTTACTGTTTCCAAGACCAAAAGCGCCAAAAAAAAATGGCGTTTTACTGTTTCCAGCAGTAAAGCGTCAAAAAAATGGCGTTTTCAACTGAAAGCACCAAAAAAATGGCGTTTTCTGTTGAAAAACGCCAAAAAGTAGGCATTTTTTTATATAGTTTTACATGAAAAAGCCTAACTTTTGGCGTTTTCAGGTGAAAACGCCATTTTTTTGGCGCTTTCAATTGAAAACGCCATTTTTTTTACGCTTTTGGTCCTGAAAATAGTAAAACGCCGGCGCTTTCTCTTGAAAGTGGGCTATTTCGGGAATTAAGATGGGTTTGGTGCTATTTCAGTACATATTTTTATCAAAGTGTGATATTTTGATTTTTTATCCTTATGTTTTGGTCTTCATTGACGTACACGGAAATGTCGATAGTTCTCTAAGAACCGCGTAGGTGTGTGTACCAACAACGCATCTGCTATGGAATCACAACTAAGGGGATGCCCACAACTTCTTCCAGCTTCGTGGTGATAGAAGCTCCCAAACATATTCTATTACATCATTTGTTGTACTCAGTGTTGTACTCAGTTAAACAATATGCGCTCGTAAAAAACATGCACCATAACTTTAACTGGTATGTTAATTTCTTTGCCGATCCCATGTTACCCGTTTGCAACTTCAGTACTCCTTACCATCAAAAATTGTGTCATATAACCTATTGTGTAGCATTAACAAGAATCTAGACGCTAAATGATTTTGATTTGGTTTAATATGCTGTTAGAAAAATTCACGTGCATTCAAGAACAATTAATGCTTGGGGTGCAACTTACTACCTAGCAGCACATAGGAGTCCTTTTAGAAAGGATTTCTACCATAAGGAACATGGTTTCTTATCTATCTATCATTCGTTAAGACAGAATGAAAGTGAAAACTTTGACGAATATTTTACTTCTAAAAAACAAAGACATATGTACACTTTTTTTTATTTCTTTTTGTTACCACCAATCAGTTTCTTTGGAAGTTATTTTTGATGAACTACATATAGTGTTCAATGATGCATAATAATTATTTTTGATCAAATAATTTTAGATTTACATATTCTCTTTTTGGGATTTTGGGATCAGCGATTTAGAAATTGAGTGAGATCATGGGGGTTCATTAATTTGTAATATTTATGACTTATTTGTATTCATACTTCAAATTCCTTCCAGTCCAATAGCATAACTATGATGCATCTACTTTTTTTTTATTAAAATCTACAAGTGTGGTTGCTAAACATGTAAACTAAGCATCTTTTCTAAATTGTGTCTTCAACTTCATCTTCCTCCAACATGTAAAAACCTAATGAGTAGGAATTTTCAAAGTGATAATAATTTATCTACACATTTTATTATAAAAATAGGTGATAACCAAGATAATTTGGTAAATCCATACGCTTTCGGAGAATTATGGAAAAATAGTCTTTGAAAAGGATTTTTTGAGTCAAATTTGATTTCAACGTTTCCAAATCCTAATTCCATCGTCTCTGATGTGTTTTCCTAAAAGACCCAAATTATGGTTTAGGATGTATTAAGTTGATAATTAATATAAATCATGTAATTTTAAGAACTTAGGATTTGATTAAGATCAAAAGGACTATGATAGGATTTTCTTTGCTCCAAGTTTAGGTAAGCAGGTTCATGCACTTTGAGTATTTAGTATGGCTTTTCATCACATTATAATTATTATGATGATCAAGATAGATTATATACATAGTTATGTGTTTCAATTAAATCTTAAGTGCACGAGAGAATCCTTAAAGTTATTAATTTCATAGTATGCTTCAATGCTAGTTCAAAAATTCATGTCATGTTCATGTAGAATTAGTTCAAGTAATTATTCCAAGATAATGATGAATCATATAGTGGGTTGTATTATGTTATCCTCATCATCTTAATATTGATCATATAGGCCTTATGAGCACCATTGGTGCATAAGTATCGAGGATACTTTAATCAACCACCAAGATTAAGTTACATGAATCAAAATCTATTGTTCAATTAGTTTTACTTTTTTTCTTATTGACAAGTTATTATGTTGTTATAATAATATGCAATATCGCTTACTCTAATGTGGTTTTTATTGCATGCATGGTTGGGGGCGCGATGCCCGCAGGTACAAAGAAATTTCTAGGAAAGATCCATATGAAGGTCAGCTTAAGGAATAGGTCAAGGTTTCCAAAAGACATATATGGTGGGGTGCCATCTACAATAGAAGATCCTAAAGTTTATAGATAACTTCATGTATAAATAATGTTTGATCACATTTGATAGTTAATTTCAATTCAACAAATGAATTGTGAACAATGTATGAATCAAGTTCAATTTTAATGTATGGTGTTTCATTTATCTTTTTGCTATGAATATCATGTTTTATAATGTTCCTCTAAGCCAAGTGACCCATGTTATGGACAATGTAGGGTTTGCTTTCTCTGACATATATATGTGCTTGTAGGGGTGTTACATCAAGCTACCATGGGCTTAATAAAATATGTAAACCAACTGTGTAGTATATGTTTTAGGACTATTTGGTGAATCACATTGGATGATAAATATTTCTTTGTGACCCATACTAGTATCTTATGTGATTCATATCCTTACATGTTCGTTTATCTGTACATGTACATTCGATGCACAAATTCATTTTATGAACTTTGATTAGTTCTCTAACATGTTATAATATCTGCTTGAACTATTTTAATTATATAGCATATTAGTGAGCAATTAATGTTACTACAAGTTATATCATATCGTTGGGGCTTTGATAACCTCCCATTTTGTGATGTTATCTTATAGTTTTTCTCAGTTTTCCATACTCTTTCTTAGATAAATTAGATAGAATCTTTAACTTTCCACTCTATTGTGAATATACCATTAAACTAACTTTTCTCCTTTTTTTCTTATAGAAAAAAACACAAAAAAAGTTTACAAAAACTCCAAACGGTCCCAAGACCAAATGAAAGACAAGCGGTCCCAAGACCGAATGGAAGATAAAAGGTCCCAAGACCGTGTAAAGCCAAACGGTCCCGGGACCGCATGAAGCCAAACGGTCCCGAGATCGTGTGAAAGTCAAATGGTCCCGAGACGGTATGAAGACCAATCGTTCCTGAGACCGAATAGAAGTGAAACGGTCCCGAGACTGTATGCAAGCCAAACAGTCTCGAGACCGCATGAAGCCAAAAGATCCCGAGACCATGTGAAATCCAAACGGTCTCGAGACCGTGTGAAGACCAACCGGTCCTGAGACCGAATAGAAGCGAAATGGTCCCGAGATTGCATTATGCCAAATGGTCCTGAAACCGTATGAACGCTAAACGGTCTCAAGACCACATGAAGCCAAACGGTCCCAAGACCATATGAACGCAAACGGTCTCCAAACCGTGAGGACTCAAACGGTCTCCAAACCGAGAGAGTCCAAATGGTCTCCAAACTGAAAGAGCCCAAATGGTCTCTACGACCGTTTGGACCCATATAACTCAAACTGTTCAAGATTCACTCAAAGCCTAGAAATAGGACCCAAGGGGTCTTCACAAGGCATCGACTTCTTGGATGCCCAAAGGCTACCCCAACCGTTCTAGAGTTGTTTCATCTTTCATCCTCTGCCCCAAGGCTGCCAGTCCAAGATCCACACTTCATCCTCAAGCTGCTTTCTCTCTCATCAACATAGAAGGTGGGAAGTGAAGAAGTCTTCATCAAGTCAACCAAGTGGTGTGAAGATAATTGCACTCTTCTCCAAGGGGTCGACCTTCCTCCCTCCTACATGGAGATGATGCTTTCTTTCTCTCTTCCTACCTCCTTTGTTCTTACCATGAGCGAGTAGTCTCATACACTAGGGTGTGGGGAGTATCCCTGCTACCCATATTTTCATTTCATACATTGTAATTCACAAGTTTGTAATAGAAAAATACTATATTTTCAGTTCATCAATCGTTTAATGAATGCTAAGTGCTTGATCACCAACTTGTGTTGTCTATTATCTGTTAGTGCAAATTGTCTATGTTTGTACTTCTAGATTCGAATATTGACTGCTTGTTGGTTCCAGATTGTATGTAGTCACCATATGTTTGGTTCCGTGTCTAGGAGTGTTTCTCAAGGAGTGGAGTAAACTCACCTCTATCGTTGTACTTTCATACTGTGAAATGGAATCAGTTGACGTATGAAAGTACAACCTTGATAGTTTGAGGAACACACTTTGTGAGGGGAGTAAAGCAAAGTAAGTGACCATTCATTTGGGGATGGCTGGCATTGCAACGCTTCCACGTTTCTCGTAGTTAGTTATCCGAAAGGAAGCTAAGTCTATAAAGATACTAATTGTTTAGACTCTCTTCTTTGCAAGCCATATCATTATGATGTATGTTTTGATCCATGCGTAGTGGTGGTGAAACTCGATCACATCCTAGTGGTTTCCAATTATCTTCTACAACCTTAAGTTTACTTTCTTGCTAGTTACTTTCTCCGCACATTAGTTTAATCATCAAACCAACTCTTTGATCTAAATATCAACTTTTGAGTAGATAAGTAGAATTATTACATTTTCCATCTTGTTAAACTCTTAACAAGACCATTGTCTCATAGATTTGACCCTTAACTGTACTACGATAAGATTTCCACATATCTTATCATACGTGGGTGGAGATCTTATTTTAGCATACGCAAGGCTAAACTTAGAGACTTACTATCTCTAGGATTTTTAGTGGTACACGCAACTCAACATAAGTGGAGGCTCCATCAAAAATTGTCACTGTTGTCAGGGACAACGGAACGTTTTAATTTTACTTGTTAACTTTCTAGTTGATTAGGATTTACACTTTTCTTTAACCATAATTCATATCATCTTGATTTCATCATTTCTCCACATTATCTAAAGTGTGTTTCTTCTTCTACTCAGGTAGAAAATGTGTATGCAACCTTTGCATAACATCAGATTCTCCCCTGAACCAGAGTACGACTCTGAGGTAGAACGAAGCTTCCACCGATGCATCCGACTCAACCGCCAATGAGCCAGACAAATGGTTGACGAACAACACCAAGCCACCTTGGTTATGGAAAGAGTCAATGCGGCCATAGTAGCTCAAAGAGCACAACTTATTGCTGACACACGTGCTCAGATTCAAGCTGAGGTTCGAGCTAAAGAACAGGCCCATAATCAAGTTGTGAATGAAGCAGCCACAGGTGCTGCTCAGATAGTGTTGAGAAACAAACAACTTCAGGATTATGTTGTTCCTAAGAACTTTGAAGATAATCACCCAGTTAGGCCCCCGCTCATTAATGTTCCTAACTTCGAGATCGGCATGCAATGGATCTTGATCATGCAAGGCATTTCATTCTTTGGAAGTGTTGCAGTTGACTGCATGGATCACCTGAAGAGATTCAAGTCTCTTTATTGGCTAGTACCACATGCCGGAGTTCCTTATGATGCAGTCATGCTACACCTTTTTCACTTCACCTTGTCCGGAAGGGCATTGAGCTGGTATAACATGCTAGATGGGGAGTCAATCACCACTTGGGCTCCCTTGGAAGAAAAGTTTCTAGAGAAGTTTTTTCCACCTTCGTTGACTTATGAGATTAGGGGACAAATTAATTACCTTTCCCAACTCCCAGGGGAATCACTGGCAGAATTTTGGGAAAGATTCAAAGAACTTTTGAGGAAATTCCCGCATCACGGAATCTCCCAAAATCAACTGATAGAAACATTCTATATAGGAGTAAGTGATGACATTAAGAAATGTTTGGATTCCTCATTTGGGGGGAATTTCATGCGAAAGAACTATGAAGATTCCTGGAGGATTGTTACACTTGGAGCCGAGAACCAATCTAATTGGGGAAGGTCATCCACTGGAAGAATTCTAAAGTTTGTACAGCTGAAGAATCAATGGAAATGAAAGTCATCGTCGAAGCCCTAAAAACTATAGCTCACAAGCAATAAGTCCTTGAAATGACACTCGGAGAAAAGAAGAGCCCCCAACAGGTCAAGGCAGCTACCGTGACTTGTGAGGCATGTCATGCATCTGATCATCCCACATTATCATGTGGTCTCCTATACAATGTGATGATGGACATGCAGACACCGCAGCCACAGTATGAACCGATCATCGAACATCCTGAGGATCTATTACCGGAGCAAGTCAATTCCATTCACACCATACCAGGACAAGCTTATTATAACCAAAATCAACCAAGAAACCATCTCGGGTTTCAATATGGGAATCCTGCAGGGACTTCCAACCTGCAACACCAGACCCAAGGAGGAGTTTTTAATAGATCGCCACCAGGTTTCCAAAACAACTATAATCAAAACTAGGGAAACTTCATAGGAGGATTGCAAGGGTTCGCACAACCAAGAAACCCTTCTGCATATTACCAATACACTCATCTGTCGTTGCACTCGCAATTGCAGCAACCTCAGCTGCAATAAATACAAATTCAACAACCCCAATTACCTGCACCTCAGCAGCAGCAACCACAACAGTATCAACAAAATCCAAAAAAGAATTATCCGCCTCCACCAACAAATGAATTGTCATTGATAAGATAAATGTTGCAATCATAACAAATGATGCTAGCCAACCAGCAAGCCCAAAAAAAATCCGTCGAAGCACAGTTAGCACATATTGCAGCCCAATTAAAACCTCTAGCAGGAACCTTTGCTGGTCAGCCAGAGATAAACCCAAGACACGATCATATAAGAACAATTGAAATCCATTACTACAAGGTTTGGTCGTGTCCTCATGGAAGCCACAAAAATCATTTAGGAAGATGAAGACATAGATGTAATCACCCCAATTGCAAGCACGAATCCAGAAACTAAAAAGATTGTAGAAATCGAGAAGGGGAAAGAAAAGGAACTAGATTTCAAAGAACCTGAAGTCATGTCGTATAAGCCCAGAATACCATACCCAGGAAGGCTAAGAGGGACTAAACTAGATACTAGATTCCAAAATTTTAAGGAAGTAATGAAGAAACTTTATGTTGATATCTTGTTCCTTGATGCCCTCTCCGAAATACCAGCTTGGGCCAAATACCTGAAGACCTTGCTATCAAGGAAATGTATGACTGAAGAACAAGAGACTGTTAAACTAGCTCAGACAATTCTGATGTTATTCTTAACAAAATGCCAAAAAACATAAGGCACCTGGTTCCTTTGGTATCCAATGTTCTATCGGAAACGCCTCTAACAAAAAAAGATTAGCTGATCTGGGAGTTAGCATATCTATTATGCCCTTCTCAATGTGTAAGAGGTTGGGTTTTACTGAATTGTTACCCACTGCAATGACAATATTGCTGGCTGATTCTACCATCACTGCACTGTTGGGGATCATTGAAGATATCCCAGTCAGGATAGGAAAGGACTCTTATGTCCCTTGTGACTTTGTTATTATGGATATAAAGGAAGATCTAAGATATCCAATAATATTCGGAAGACCTTTCCTTGCCATGGCCAGAGCACTTATCGACGTTGCGTCCGGTACAATTATCTTAAGACTAGGAAAGGAAGCCATTCAATTCAGAATCCTTAACAGCCTAAAAGGTCCCAACATCCAGGATGAAGTTTTCCTTCTCGAGGCAATAGAACAAATGTCTCAATTACAGCAAGAAACGGCCGAACCATCTGATGATCTGGAGAACGTCTTGACAAATCTAGAATTTGAATTCTCAGTCAGCAAACTAGTACAGCAATGTATGTGATATTTATACCAAGCCGAATAAGCTCCAGTAGCCACCTTCGAGGAATTGAAATCTGTCACCATTTTGGAAACTATAGAAGTACCCAAGGCCCCTGAAATGAAAGCCTTACCAATAGGACTCAAACATGTTCTCCTGGATGAAGAAAAATTATGCCCAGTCATAAACAACTCTACCTTAATAGATGATCAGGAAGAAAGACTTCTTACTGAGATAAGGAAACACAAGAAAGCTATCGGGTATAAAATGACTGACCTAACAGGAATAAATTAATCCATCTTTGTGCATGCACAGACTACCTATGGTAGAAGAGTTTAAACCATTGAGGGAACATCAGAGGAAACTAAACCCAAACCTTAAAGAAGTGGTTCGCCTCGAGGTCCTTAAACTCCTAAAAGCTGGTATCATATATCCCATTTCTGATTCTCAATGGGTTAGCCCGATCCAAGTGGTCCCTAAAAAAGGGGGGACTACTGTTGTTCTTAATGATAAAAATGAGCTAGTACCCACAAGGAATGTCACTGGATGGAGGATTTGTATCGATTACAGGAAGCTAAACAAAGCAATAAGAAAAGATCACTTCCCTCTACCTTTTGTTGATGAAGTCCTTGAACGTTTGGCCCACCAAAATTTCTTTTGCTACCTTGACGGTTATTCTGGGTTCTATCAAATCTTGATACACCCAGAAGACCAAAAAAAGACAACTTTCACTTGCCCATTTGGAACTTACGCCTTTAGAAGGATGTCTTTCGGGCTATGTAACGTGCCCGCAACCTTCCAAAGGTGCATGTTTGCAATATTCGCAGGATTAACTGAGTCAATCATGGAAATATTTATGGATGATTTTTTAGTCTACGAAAATTCTTTTGATAACTGTCTACTTAACTTTGGGAAAGTTTTACAAAGATGCGAGGAATCAAACCTGATCCTAAATTGAGAGAAATGTCACTTTATGGTGACAGAAGGTGTTGTCCTCGGGCACCGAGTGAGTGAAAGAGGAATGAAGTGGATAAGGCAAAGATTGATGTCATTTCAAAATGGTCACTGCCTAAAGACATTAGAGGAGTGCGAGCATTTCTGGTCCACACTAGATTTTATTAAAGATTTATTAAAGATTTCTCCAAAATAGCAAAGCCCATGACCTATTTGTTGACAAAAGATGCAGATTTCAATTTTGATCAAGAGTGCTTTAATAGCTTCATGACCTTAAAAAATGCTCTAATCTCTGTACCCATTCTGAGAGCACCTAATTGCTCACAATCGTTCGAGATAATGTGTGACGCAAGCAACTACGCTATAGGAGCGGTGCTAGGGAAAAGAATAGACAAGAATCCCTATGTGATATACTATGCATCACATACGCCAGATGAGACCCAAAAGAATTATACAACTACTGAAAAAGAATTTTTGGCTGTCGTTTACGCCTTTGAGAAATGTCTCTCTTATCTAATCAGATCAAAAGTCATAGTATACATCGACCATTTTGCAATTAAATACCTAATTTAAAAACAAGATGCAAAACCCAGACTCATCCGTTGGGTGTTGATGTTATAAGAATTTGATTTGGAAGTAAAAGATAAAAGCGGGATAGATAATGTCATTGCAGATCACTTAAGTCGCATCGAGCCTCAGGATGATGACAACCAACTCATGAAAGTCACTACCAGATTTCCTTTGTATGCCAATATAGTAAACTACCTGGCTACATGAATTGTCCGCCCTTCTACTTCCTACCACAACAAAAAGAAATTTCTTCATGATGCCAAGCAGTATTTTTGGGATGAACCATATCTTTTTCACTTGTGCGTAGATGGACTATTCCGTTGTTGCCTACCAGAAGAAGAAATTATCCCAGTTCTAGATCATTGTCATTCTGGCCCTACTGGGGGCATATGAGTTCAAAGAAGACCGCCCTCAAAGTTCTACAATCCATATTCTTTTGGCCAACAATAGCAAGGGACGCCCATGATTTTATACGATCTTGCCATAAATGTCAGCTTTCCGGTGGTATATCTAAACAGAATGAAATGCCTCTTAATCTGTGGCAAGAGATTGAAATCTTTGATGTATGGGGAGTAGAATACATGGGCCCATTTCCCCCATCTTATGGATTTTCCTATATACTGGTCGATGTGGATTACATTTCAAAATGGGTAGAGGCTATACACACTACTTCTTGTGACTCCAAACCAGTTATCAAGATGTTCAAGGATATCATCTTCCCTAGATTCAGAGTCCCTCAAACAATCATATCAGATGGAGGATCTCATCTCTTAGAATGAAGTTTCAAAGCTCTCCTAAGAAAATATGGAGTTAAACATAAGGTCGCCACACCTTACCATCCACATACAAGTGGCCAAGTTGGTTTCAAATAGACAGCTAAAGCTAATTTAGAAAAGACGGTCAACAGACATCGCACAGACTGGTCTACCAAGCTCCTTGATGCTCTTTGGGCATACCACACTGCTTACAAAACACCAATAGGAATGACACTGTTTCATTTGGTATATGGGAAGTCATGTCATCTTCCAGTTGAACTGGAACATAAAGCTTGGTGGGCCATAAAACAATTGACTTTTGACTTTAAAAGTGTTGGCGAGTATAGACAACTGCAATTACAAGAACTTGAGGAACTACGAATGACTGCCTACCAAAGTGCCAGGATCTATAAGGAACAAACTAATATGTGGCACGATGGACATCTCAAAAGGAAGGATATCGTCGTCGGAGATAAAGTCCTTCTCTTCAACTCCAGACTCAAGATGTTCCCTAGAAAACTTCGCACAAAGTGGTTTGGGCCATTCACCATCAAGCACATCTACCCAACTGGAGCCATCATCATTATTGATGACAATGGAGGAGAGAGAACTGTCAATGGCCATAGACTGAAGAAATACTATACTCTAACTGATAAAATTCCAAGACAAACTATTAATATTTGTGATCCTGCTATATTGATCTAACGAAGTCGGAACTTTGTCGAGTCAGCGACGTAAAACTAAGGTGCTACTTGGGAGGCAACCCAAGAACTGAGTATCACCTTTTATTTTATTTTACTTAGTTTTGATAATTTTCGAATTTCTTATTTCTTATTTTTAGACCTATCATAGAATCCAAAACAAACATAAAAATATAAAAACCAAAAACCTTTTTAATCTTATCCTAATGGTTTTGAAATCGTTTGGATCCACACGGTCTCAAAACTGTTTGGATCCACACAGTCTCAAAACCGTTTGGATCCACACGGTCTCAAAACTGTTTGGATCCTTATGGTCTCGAAACCATTTGGCTCCATACAGTCTTAAACCCGTTTGGATCCGCACGGTCTCGAAACTGTTTGGCTCCATACGATCTCGAAACCGTTTGAATCCAAACGATCTCGAAACCATTCACCCTTGAGAATTTGTACCGTCGCCCCTCCTTTTTCTATAAATATCACTTCATCCCTCCCCTTTTCTTTCCTTTGATTTCTCGAATTTTCTCTCTCGTGCGAAAGCCATGTTCCATTCCTTCAGTTCTCCGCTCCCGCGCGACCCGCCCACACCCCCTCCCTCGCTGCTCCATTCCAAAATCACTTATGTCATCTCTATGTGCATCTAAGGAAGCTGCTCCACTGTTCCGTCACCCACCTTTCTCTGATGTTCCCACCACTGCGATCTTTTTCACCCTCAGACAGTGAGGTAGACCACCATGACCATCACCATCACTGTCACTGTCGCCGCCTTCCCTACCGCAAACGACGCATTCATTTGTGGTCGTCGCCAACGCATGCGTCCCAGGAGCCGTTTGCGCTGTCTCCACCACCACTTTAGTTGATTCGCCACCTCTTCCGTTTCACCATCCTAGCGGTTTCATCTCAAACAGTCTTGAACCCAAATGGTTTTGAAACCGTTTGGGGCTCAGAACTATTTGAATCCAAACGGTCGTGAAACCTTTTCGACCCCAAATGGTCGTGAGACTGTCACGACCGTTTGGACCCAAACGGTTTTTACAGTTTCGCTCTTAAAAGTCATCCAAACGGTTTTTCAAACCATTTGAGCCCAAATAGTCTACAAAACTATTGTGACCCAAACCATCTTGCAAACTGTTTGATTCCTTCAACAATCTAAAAACAACATTTTTTATTATTATCCAATGTTACAACCTTTTTTTATAAATCCAATTTTTTACTTTAACTTCAAACTTTTCTAATACATGATTTCTTGTCGATTATTCAGAATGGCATCACCTGCAAAGGAGCTTTTTGACACCTAATGGACCAGAGAAGATCTCCTAGAGCGTCGCTCGAAGCTTCAACACATTCTCGATATATGCGAAAAGACTGGAAGGATTCTATCAAAAGTTGACTTGCCCAAGATCATCCACGACCTTGACTGAGTCAACAAATGTTTAGCAGAAAATCCTAGTCAAGAAGTTGAAGAAATATCCTCAATAGATGAAGATTCGGAATACGCACCCAATTCCGAGGAGGATTCCCCAATCACTACGTCCAAGGGAAAGCGGAAGGCCCAAGAGGTTACTGCAGAGCAACCAACCAAAAAATGGGCACGGAAGCAAGTCTGGCCCTCCACTATGAGGGAACAAATCATGACAGAATAAGCCACCCCTGTTGTTGCCTTTCCTGCTACTACCACCGTAGAACCAGCACATGTTGACTTGTACATCCAAACCTCCCGGCTGGTGAGAAAGCTTTGCGCCCAACCAAGTATGTCTGCTCAAACATACTGAAGAGGATGGGGATTTATGACAGAGTTCTTGCCTTGCTCGACAACGTGAATCTCTCCAAACTATGTTTTGTCGCAGAAACCTCTTATGTTGATCCCACGATAGAGTTGTTCACATACCTCAACAAAGAAACGGTGGCCGCAAAGGATAAATGGAAAGACAGAGGTGACCGCAGGCTGGTCACCTCACTCTTTGAAAACAAGGTTGCCTTAACTGAGAACATGCTGAATGAGATCTTCATCGACAACTAGGATCAGCTGAAAAAGGCTAAAGTTGTGGGCCTGGACAACTCCCAGTTCAACAGGAACACCTTTTGGATGTCCTTAACAGGGATTCCAACCTACGAGGCAAAGACTTGCAAAGCCTCCAACATACATTCTGGCCTGGTGCGCACACAACGCAAAATTATTACAGGCGCCCTTTTCCCAAGGACAAAGAGTGGAAATGTTATTATCTCAGATCTCTTTATCCTATGGTCCATTCTCAAAGGGCAGCCAATCAACATAGGTCGGCACTTCATTCAAAAACACACAACTTATGCCCCCAGGAAAGAAATCTATATGGGTGGTCATATTACATCAATTCTGAAATATCTTAAGATGGACAAACTACTTCCCAAGTGCACAGTAATAAAGGGTGACATCCTAACCAATGAGCAGAGTCTAATAAACTCATATATCATAAAGGAGAAAGATGCCAAGCTGCATTATATTTTTTACCCAACCGTTAAAGCATCCAGAACGTTGCTACCTCTTCCAGAACTGGCTGAATATGACAAAGAAAAGCTTCTCTTCACTGACAAAGAGATTTCCAACCTCATAGCCTCAGTCACAGAAAAAGTGAAACAAGCAAAGGTGGGGCAGACAGAGCACAACATCAATGCCCCAGCAACAAGGCCAAAGAAAATTCCAGTCACACGGGCATCTAAACAATGTGCACAAAAATAATAGCAATTGGGGACACCCACATAAAAATCAACCCAGAGGCAGAACCCCCACACAGTGCAGCGAACGTTGTGGATCCAACACCAGAACCATTCCTTTTTTATCTGGATGTTTGGTTTCCCTCTACAGCCACCCCCACCACACTCCCATCTCCCACTCTTCCACCATTTTCTACAACCACCCCTACCACACTCCCATCTCCCACACTTCCACCATTTTCCACTACCATACCCACCACTATCCCTTCCTCCACATCCACAACTTCACCCACATCTTCTGCTTCACTCATCTTCTCTTCGGGCATTCCATTCTCCACCTTGACGCCCGATATCACCTTCACTTCCACCTTCACTTCAACCACTTTTCCCTCGACATTACTAGCTTCGCCCTTTTCAGCTGGGATGTCACCACCATTCTCATCTACCACCTCGATATCTCTAGTGACTCCATCTACAGTCACCATGCAATTTACGGGTCCATCAATCGTGTCTCTTCTGCAAGGCACTACCACCCTTCCACCTTGTCCCCAACCATCTCACCCATTCATATTTGGGGTCCCCTTTTTACAAGTCGTTGAGGAATTAGGACGCCAATTTGATGATATTCGAAACCTCCTCATCGACCCCTCTAACATACTACAATCAATTTTTTCTTGCATGCAAGGAATTGCTACACAGGTCTCCAAGATTGATGAACGGAACAACGCCTTACCAAGCATCCTCTCTAGCATTCAACAACGGCAAGATGTAGTGGCCCAACAAGTCAACTACATCGACGACCGCCTACAACACCTGCCAGAGTTGGTACTCGATATGAAAGTCCAGCAAGAAGCGTTGGCCCAGCAAGTTGATAGGGTCTCTAAGCAAACTCAACCTTTGCCTGAGACCCTTCGCGAGCTTCAGCAACAACAAACTGCCCTTAGCACGTGCTTGGAAGACATCAACAACAACCTTGCACAGCTCATCCACTGCCAAGAGGAGCACTCTAACGATGAACTCAAACAACTACATGCACAAGTAACCGATCTATCAGCATGACTCCTCTCTACTGAGGCAAGATATACAGATCTCAAAGAGAGCCATGACGCACTGCTTGAAACCCACGAGCATGTGCAAGCACTTGATGAAATACAAGCCATTCATCAGAAGTGCAAGAAAACATCAACTAAGAAAACAACAGATAAGGCAGTGGATGATGATGAAGATGAAAGTGAAGATGACGATGAGGATTCTAATTCCTCGGCTGACTCCAACAATGACAGCTCCTCCCCATACGATCAACCTGATGACCCAGGCAATGTTGGGGAGGGCACCAGTCGAGGGACAGAACCTGCAAAGAAAGGAGATGATAAAGACCACCAAGAAAGTGGAAACAAAGATCCTAAGTCCCCCGACAATAATGACAATGTCACAATGTCATATGGGGACCAGTTCTTTAACTTTTCAGCTATGGGATCCCTGGGGGATGCTGCCAAAGATGCAACTTTTGCTAAGTTCCAAAAATGCATACTAGGAACCAGCATTAGCCCACCCACAACAATCATTCACCAATGCTCCACTCCAGATAAACATGTGCCATCCCCCCCAGAGTAGGAAGAATCTAACAAAGTGAGTATAGACACAGACGATAGACTCAACTCTGATTATGACTCTGATAAAGATGAAGATCTGCCATTTTTTCTGGATGACAACAAGCATACTTCAATTCCTCCACCACAACACCTTCCCCTGTCGCCACCACTACCTCACAAAATGCATGACTTGGACATGGCGGCCATCTCTAAATTAGATGTTCAGGACATCTTCATCCTGAACATTATCGTAGACGATGCCAAAGACGGGGGGGACATCATCTACAACAATACAAAGACAGAGCGCAAGTTGACACGAGAAGACTTATGTATCGTCCTTTGACCACAATCGAAGGTGAAGATGGATATCTTCTGTGACTTCCTTGCCAATTCTATTGAGGAATTCATGAGCCCAAAAAAGTTGCAGTCTGTCTTCAACGCTTCACCTACTTTATCCTTAAGCTTATTACTAAAGGAATTCCAGGCAAAGTCCATTGAGCGGATGTGAACTGGCCTTGCATGAAAGGCACGCTACATTTCTGTGCCCTTCAGATTTTCCGACCACTGGCTGCTCATGACTGTCGGCATCGCGGCACGTGACGCCAAGGTGTACAACTTCTGTGCCAGTGAGCTAAAGGTCAGACAAATAAATTTTGCTGGACTAGAAGTCGGGGAAGCACGATGCATACCTTTCCGGATTCTCAAAATAATATGGGTTTCTTGCCCATCTCTGTGACATGGTTGGAGCCAACCCTGGTTCCATAACATCAACCCAACAGTCCAAACTTTAGTTGGTTTAGGGGATTGCACTTTATGTACAATACGATTCATAGAAGTGCTCAATAGACAAATCCCCTTCACCGAGCTAGCCACAGAAGATATACACTCCCTACGAGGATGTTATGCCATGGAGCTTATCTTCGACAGATGGTTCTTTAGGGACCCAACCATGGCACCAAACGACGTACCACGATACCTTTTCTCCGCTATCCAACGTCCGCAAAAGCGTCCATACAGAACAATCCTAAAGGAGTTGGAGAAAAAGCAACAACAAACCGCCAAGGCCCCAGAACAACGCCAATGGGACCCTTATACTTTCGACATGGCGGATGATTAGGGGGACATCAATTTGATAACATGGTCCATCAACAGATCATCTCAACTAATGGTACCTCTATCTGCCATAGAACCAACGTTTCCAAATTTTGACCTTGTCGCATGCAAAAACCTTTCTGACAATGAACTCAGACTCATCATGTCTAGGCTTTACGCAGAGAAAGATGAGCTTGTTTTCATGCACAAAAACATCCTAATAATGGCATATTCTCTCCGTGAAACTGTACAAACCAAAGGTTCTTTATCTGTGAGCTTGATGACGGCCTACCAGTTTCTTCTAGCACGGGACCTACCTACGATTTATATGGCGTCGGCATACATGAAAGACGATTTACTTGGATCCAAGAACTTTGAGACCACGAAGGACCTTATCTTGTATCTCCAAAACATGACTTTGAAGTTCATTATGTTTCCTTTTCTTCACTCTGAGTATTGGATGCTACTGGAAACAAATTTGCATGAGGGAACTACAATCATTTACAATAGTTCCGACATCCAGTTTGATCCAAACCAAAGACAGTATGTTGTAACATAAAAACGCCGACGGAGGAAGTGGCTAAAGAATGCGATGAACCACTACATGATCTCCTAGGCAAACACACGAAGGCATACAAAAAAAAAACATTTCCATCGCCCAACCTTCAGCCACAGATGTCCCCAGTAGATCAGAGAATCAAATGACTGTGGTTTCCACGTCCTCTACTGGATGTATACCATCATTGTTCTTGGAAAACAAGTGGAGTACATGAAGGACGTGGATTACCACGCTTTACATGGAAAATTAGCAGCTAATCTCCTATGATCTCATGGAGCAAACAAGGGATTAATAGAACATTAATACCCTTGCCCATGTACTTCTCAACCTATCACTTTGACACCCTAAGGACAGAGTGAGTGATATGTTAGGGGGAGGGTACACTAGGCAAGGGCGAGGTATCATATTCAAACCCTTTTTTTCTCTACTCTTTCTTTCATCTCTGTTCTTCTGTACAAATTTTTCCTTTCCTTTGACATTTAGATTTTTTAGTAATTTCTTTGATAGAATAACTCTTGCATATAAAACTACTTTCGATTCAGAAAAGAGTCACCCCTAGCTAAATTAGAGACAAAGTAGTCCTCAAAAGCAACTACATAAGTAGCATTTAGGCATGTAATGGCAAATTAATAAATCACTTTCATACTTGATTCTTATGCTTCTTGCTTCAATTCTGCATCAGACTCTCCACAGGTTAACATCTTGACCGAAACAAGCTAAACACTCTCAAGGACGGGAGGGAACCAGACAAAATCCAAATCAAGGAACCTCACAAATGGACCACCAAGTACGAAACCGTAATAATTGCATGTCAGGAAACACTAAGAAACAGTTTTCTTCATTTCAAAAAGAGGCTTGGCAGCCCAAATAAAATCCTAAATATCCAACTCCTAAGCCTGTGAGCATATGAATAAAAGCATGAGTGTTGAATAATAACATGAGAGTTGTGCCATGTATAAGGACTTATACGAAGAGCCAATAAAGGTCTTGCTCGGCCGGTACATTCAACTGCCCTCACAAAGGCAGATGTGTAGCGCCCGGTAGTGAGATCCTAAGGTTTCCAAGTATATGAAAATTTTGATAAAGGACTCACTAGGCCGATACATTCAGCTGTCCTCACAAAGGTAGATCTGTCGCGTCCGGTAGTGAGATCCTAAAAGTTTAGATAAATCCTCCCCCACTTAAAGGGGGAGTTATACAGCAGCATTTAGCCAACCCTCATACATATATTAGCTTCTAGTAGGAATTTCAAAGAAGTATAAAACTACTTAGAGTCAAAGACATGCATAGAATATGATAAAGGAAAAGGTGGTCCCAATGCGAGTTACGTGATGCGGAGGAAACCTAAGATCCATGCAACTCTAGATACCTGAAAGAGTTAGTGCAAGAGGAAGCCATGATAAAACTCTAAGAGATCTCTAGTTTAGAATTGAAGAAAGAGTATAGAAATATTCACTAAATAAAATTGCCTCGCCACTACGTGCCTGATCTCTATCTAGCTTGAAGACAAACTAGACTCTAAGTTGGGGGGGGGGTGATAACCTCCCATTTTGTGATGTTATCTTACTAGTTTTTCTCAGTTTTCCATACTCTTTCTTAGATAAATTAGATAGAATCTTTAACTTTCCACTCTATTGTGAATATATCATTAGACTAACTTTTCTCCTTTTCTTCTTACAGAAAAAAACACAAAAAAAGTTTACAAAAACTCCAAATAGTCCCAAGACCGAATGAAAGACAAGCGATCCCAAGACTGAATGGAAGACAAACGGTCCCAAGACCATGTAAAGCCAAATGGTATTGAGACTGCATGAAGCCAAATGGTCCTGAGACTGTGTGGAAGCCAAACGGTCCCAAGACCGTATGAAGACCAACTGGTCCTGAGAATGAATAGAAGCAAAACAGTCCCGAGACCGTATGAAAGCCAAACGGTCCCGAGGCTGCATGAAGCCAAACGGTCTTGAGACCGTGTAAAAGCCAAATGGTCCTGAGACCGTATGAAGACCAACCGGTCCTGAGACCAAATAAAAGTGAAATGGTCCCAAGATCGTGTGAAAGCCAAATGGTCCTGAGACCGCATTTAGCCAAATGGTCCTGACACCGTGTGAAAGTTAAACGGTCTCGAGACCGCATGAAGCCAAACGGTCCCAAGACCGTATGAACGCAAACGGTCTCCAAACCGTGAGGACTCAAACGGTCTCCAAACCAAGAGAGTCCAAACAATCTCCAAACTGAAAGAGCCCAAATGGTCTCTGCGACCGTTTGGACCCATATAACTCAAACCATCCAAGATTCACTCAAAGCCTATAAATAGGACTAAAGGGGTCTTCACAAGGCATCGACTTCTTGGATGCCAAAAGGATTCCCCAACCGTTATAGAGCTGGTTCATCTTCCATCCTCCACCCCAAGGCTGTCGGTCTAAGATCCACACTTCATCCTCAAGTTGATTTCTCTCTCATCGACATAGAAGGTGGGAAGTGAAGAAGTCTTCATTAAGTCAACCAAGTGGTGTGAAGATAGTTGCTCTCTGCTCCAAGGGGTCGACCTTCCTCCCTCCTACGTGGAGATGATGCTTTCTTTCTCTCTTCCCGCCTCCATCTTTGTTCTTGCCATGAGCGAGTAGTCCCATACACTAGGGTGCGGGGAGTAGCCCCACTACCCATGTTTTTATTTCATACATTGTAATTCATGAGTTTGCAATAGAAAAATACTATCTTTTCAGTTCAACATCAATCGTTTAATGAATGCTAGTTGCTTGATCACCAACTTGTGTTGTCTATTATCTGTTAGTGCAAGTTGTCAATGTTTGTACTTCTAGATTCGAATATCGATTGCTTGTTGGTTCCATATTGTATGTAGTCACAATATGTTTGGTTCGGTATCTAGGAGCATTTCTCAAGGAGTGGAGTAAACTCACCTCCATCATTGTACTTACATACTAGGAAATGGAATCAGTTGACGTATGAAAGTACAACCTTGACAGGTCGAGGAACACACTTTGTGAGGGGAGTGATGCAAAGTAAGTGACCATTCGTTTGGGGATGGATGGCATTGCAACGCTTCCACGTTTCTCGTAGTTAGTTATCCAAAAGGAAGCTAAGTCTACAAAGATACTAACTGTTTAGACTCTCTTCTTTGTAAGCCATGTTATTATGATCTATGTTTTGATCCATGCATAGTGGTGGTGAAACTCGATCACATCCTAGTGGTTTCCAATTATCGTCTACAACCTTAAGTTTACTTTCTTGCTATTTACTTTCTCCGCACATTAGTTTAATCATCAAGCTAACTCTTTGATCTAAATATCAACTTTTGAGTAGATAAGTAGAATTATTATGTTTTCCATCTTGTTAAACTCTTAACAAGACCGTTGTCTCGTAGATTCGACCCTTAACTGTACTATGATAAGACTTCCATGTATCTTAGCATACGTGGGTGGAGATCTTATTTTAGCATACGCAACGCTAAACTTAGAGGATTACTATCTCTAGGATTTTTAGTGGTGCACACAACTCCACGTAAGTGGCGGCTCCATCAGGCTTGGGTTTCGCCTTGTGGGTTTTCGTACCCTTTTTAGGTGATCAGTAGCACAGTTAGACTCTTTATGGCAAGGAAGCCTTGTTCAGAGAGTTGTAGAGATGAGAGGTTGGTGTGGTTCTTGTTAGAGTCCTAGAATCATCCATGTATTCCTAGGTCCGATCAGGGGGATTTTTATGTGATGTATATTGACTCGAGTTTTTGGTTTTATGTCATGAATAGTGTAAATGTTGTAATTATTTTGGAAAAAACATTTGTATATAGGTTATGGTTGAGGTCATGGTTACTCTTGTAAAGATACATGGTATAAAATTATGTAACGTTGGTCCTTTATGCAAGTTTTCATATGGATCTTTGGGAAGAAAAAAAAATTGCTTTTAATTTTGTACCTTTTTATAAATATGGATAATTAGTGTTTTAGTGTTTTATCTTTGAGTAATCTCATTTAGTGTGGAAGTTATCATAATTTGGTGGTATAAGAGCTTTAGATTTGTTGATTCCATTGGGACATAGGACTAAGGTTGTTGTGTTTATTCTTAAATATCAAACATATCTAATCATGGTTTATCATTATGCAGAAATTTCTACAGAACATGAACAACATACCAAGAGTAGTTAGTTAGCACCTGAAGGTGGTGGTAGAAGACGGGTATCGAAGGGAGGAGTATCTGAGATAGGACAGCAACATCCCGTCTCACATACTTTTGACCCACAACCTTAGATGATCTAGTCTTACAATCAACTTTTGAGAAACTAACAGAAACGATAATGCATTTGGCTGATAAGGCACATGTACCTTCACCTAGGGTGCCTGCTCTAAATGTTGAGCTACATGGTATAGGGAAGACCTTTGTAATGTTGAATTGTATGGGAGCCATCGAGTATGAGGCAACAGCAGACTCGGAATATGTGGATATGGATAATGGAGTGGGAGATAGAGAAGGCATTTTAAAACCTAAATATAGTTGAAAAAGACAAGGTTAAGCATGCGATCTGCCTTATGAAGGATAGTGTTGGCTACTGGTGGGCCATTGATGAAGAGAAGAGTCGAGTGAAGTGATCGATTGGGAATAGTTTTGGTGGGAGTTTGTCATCTGTTATTTTCTAAGATGAGTCTAGAGAGAAGACAACTCAGTTTGAGCAGTTTTGCCAAGGGTCACGATCGGTGAATGATTATGATGTAAAGTTTAAGGAGTTGTTTAAGTTTTTTCCTCACATGTCTTCAAAGGAGAATGAGAGTATAAGAAGGTTTGAAAAGGGCTTGAATGCTGATTTGACACAAATGGTGTCAGCTTTAGAGTACCACGAGAGGTTTTCCTCCTTAGTGAGTGTGTTAGGAGGATATAGTGGATAGGTGTGGACCAATAATATGCTAGCGCAAGTAAGAGGTTATCTCAATTTTAGGGATAGTAGTCATGAAGTTTCAAGAAGCACATGTCTTTTGCGCCACGGTGCCGGCAGTCACAGGAGATGTCACCATTTTCTAAAGAAAGGACATATATACAGTCATAGTGGTATCCTATCAAGGGAAGAGGTTGTAGTTTTCTTCTGGCTAGGGCAAATATTTTGGGATCTATGTTTGTGACAGGGATTTCTAGGATGTAGTGTGATACAAGGATATCTTCAAGTGTCACTGGTTTCATCATGTGAAATGGTCTTTCCCCATGAAAAACTAGGAGGTTACATAACAATTGAGGTAAAGAAAATAGGACTCACAATAGCAATAGTATAGTGGCAGTGGTGGTAAATGTGTGGCCAAACATATTAGGTGGGGTCTTTAGGACCAACAAGGAGAGGTCGATGATGACAATAGGCAATGGCTATATTCCTTGTCATGAGTCAGACTGAATGAGTGGTCAACCTGCCAGTAGTGACAAGTCAAATGGAACTTTTTCATATTGACTTATCTACATCTACATATGTATCTCTTTTGGTTGACCAGGGTGCAACACGCTCATTTATCAGCAAAGAGGTGACAAATCGTTGTAACTTTCTTATTTATAGTAGAATCGATAACCTCTTCTTAGAGACCTCTTTAGTTGGTTTCGTTGTGTTGTGGGAGTTGTATCCATCATACGCTCTTACTTTCTTAGGAAATAGCATTCAAGTGGATCTTATATTTCACTTGATATGCATGGATTCGATGTAATCCTTATAATAGATACCTTAGAGAAGTACAAGGTTGTTTTGTACTATGGTTCTATAATTGCAAAGTTTTATGATGGGGATATCTCTAGAAACTTTGAAGGAGGTCGAATGATTCTCTCTACATGTCTAGTAGTGGTTTTTATGGAAGAGAAGTTGATGAGATAAGGGTGTGAAGCCTTCTTAGCACACATGGTTGATGTACCTATGGTATGTGAGTTCAAGGATGTTTTTCCTATGAGTTTCTTGATGTTCCACCCCCAAGAGAGATTGATTTCTAAATCTTAGTAAGCACCATATAGTATGGCACTATCTGAGATGATGGGGTTGAAGAAACAGTTACAGGAGTTGTCGGAGAAGGATTTCATACGACTGAGCACATCCCCTTGGGTTGTTCCAGTGCTATTTGTGAAGAAGAAAGATGGTTCTATGAGGATTTTTATAGAATATCAGCAGTTGAACAAGGTCAGGGTGAAGAACAATTATTAGTTCTCGAGGATAGATGACTTGTTTGATCAGTTGGGAAGTGCTATAGTGTTCTTGAAGATAGATATGAGGTCTGAATATCACCAAGTTGAGGATCAAGTCAGATGACATACGTAAGACACCTTTTAGGACTAGGTATGATCATTATGAGTTTGTGGTTATGGCATTTAGGCTAACCTTGTGTACACAATCATCTTGGTGTTCTCTATAGTCCGTTGAACTATTGCATGATCACCTTGAACTTCTCTATAGTCTATTGAACCAATTCAAGACTCAAAAACTAATACTCACATGCCTCATACCAAAAAAAGACATGACCTTCAGCGTATTTTGTAGAAAGCATCATACCATGTCATATCTTTGCTCCTGTAGAGAAGTATCAATACCTTGAAGCTAAAGGTATGATCAAGTAAAGTCATATGTAGACAATCAACATCTACCCTTGGTGTTCCAAGTTGGTGATTGTGTGTATCTTAAAGCCTCCCCTTAGAAGGGTGTCCTAATCTTTGGAAAGAAAAGTAAGTTGGCTCTAGGTTTATGGGACCTTACCCAATCATAGATAGAGGAGGGAAAGTGGCATACATACTGGAATAACTACCACAGTTGCAGAGGTTGTGCAATGTGCTTTATATTTCTATGTTGGGGAAGTGTCACCCAGACAGAGAACATATGATATAGCCAGTGGAGGTGGAGTTGAATGATGATGTCTTTTATGTTGAGTCGCCAATTTTAATCTTGAATAGGTGTGTG
Organism: Alisma plantago-aquatica; assembly: GCA_963693085.1. NCBI lineage: Eukaryota > Viridiplantae > Streptophyta > Magnoliopsida > Alismatales > Alismataceae > Alisma > Alisma plantago-aquatica. Next base: position 1,488,556,861 of record OY856412.1, read on the forward strand.
CGGAAGTTGAGGAAGAAGGATATAGATTTAGTGAATGTGTTGTGTCAACGTCATGGGGAATAGGAATCCACATAAGAGTTAGAGGATGATATATGTAGGAAGTACCAGTCTTTATTTCTTAGGATTTTGGAGGTGAAATCTTTGATTGGGTTTTATGGTTGTAAGGCCCCTAACCTTTCTTGAATTACTAAAATGCTTGATTAACTTAATTGGATGTTTAATTTTCTAATTAAACTCTATTTTATTATCTAATATTACTTGAAAAGATATGTTTCGAATTTTATCCAATTTTGATTTCGTTTGCTCAAGTTATGAAATTTATATACTTTTGTGGGCTTGTCTGCAATTTTACCTTTTGGGGGGAGGGGTCTAGCTGTAGTTTTTAGCACATGTATATTTTATCACATGGTGATATTTATAGTTTGGTAAAACATTATCTTATTTGAATTTTGTTGAACCTTGTTGCATAAAGGTGTCAACGCCTTATGTTAGTTTTGTGTGGAAGTGATGGTAAGTGCACTAGTCGATGCTTGATTAGCTTCATCAAAAAAGGACTTTTATTTTGGTGTGACAAGAAAAGGTTATTTTGAGTGTGTCAACTGAAGGTTGTTTTGGGTGTGACAACTGAAGGTTATTTAGGGTGTGTCAACAAAAGGTTGTTCTAAATGTTCATCAATCGAAAGTTGTTATGCATGCTCACTAATCGAAGGTTGTTCTACATGCTCATTAATAGAAGATTGTCCTACATGCTCAAAAATTAATTAAAGTTCTCTAGTTTTATAAACCAACGGTTTCTATATGTTTGCAAACCAATGGATGTGTTGGGACATACAAACCAATGAGAAACATGCCCCTTTGATTGATGATAACACTGCTTTTGGTCCTTCAACTTTCTCTTTCTACCATCCTATCTATAAATACCCCTCCCTACTCCCTTTAGATGAACTTTTTACTCCACTTCTTTCTGCTATTAGATATAGACTAAAAACCACGGTAGATAATGGGTAGACTTGTTGGGGGAGAAGCCTTGCAAGATTGTGGATGCATGTTGTTGCAAGCTTTGGATCTAGCTCCCCTAGAATGGGTCTAGGCCTTCTTGCCTAGTTTCTTACTTTGTACATGTAAGATATTCTCTCCTAACCCTTTTTCTAGATATTCTTCTCTTCTATCATCTATCATGATTGTGATCCATGATGCTTCAAGTAGGAAACTCATGCATATGGATAAAGAACTCTCTTTTCTTCTCTCTTTGCTCTAGATACACCTCATTCTTGAGTATAGGAGCTTTCTTGGAGATTTTGGATGATAAAGCTCGGTTGTTTCCTTATCTTTTTGTGGGTTCCTAGATGTTTGGACTTTTTCTCACCCTTAAAGCAAGTGGTATAATCTTTGATGCATTTCTTACCTACTTATGACATGCAAAATGGTAATCTTACTCTAAACATTCGTACTAGACTAAAAGGTAGTCCCTTATGCATTGTTTTGCATGAGTAAGGTGGTAGTATGAATATTGAAGTATATTTTGGACTCTAAGAATAAATTCTACTTTACTAGAAGGATCTACTTTAAGCATGCAATAAAAAAATTTAAAATACAAGTGGAAAGACTCTTTAAAATTTCATTTTTATGGTGTTTTGGCTCCCAATAAGAGGAAGTCTGACTCACATGTTAATTATTGTTGTATGTTAATAATCTTATGGAAATACCAAGGTTTTCATTTGTTGTTATAGTGTTGCAATAATTATTAGATGAGATTCCAGTAATAAAAATTGCCCATCCATGCTAGGTTTTGACCTCATTTGGCTCAATTCTTAGAAATAGCATAACGTTCACATGTGTTGGATTCAGAAGGATAAATTTGGACTGCTTCATTTTATGCATTACTAAGCTCTCTAAAAAATTTTGGATGCTAACTAAATTCCTACAGGGAGTTATCACTATTATGTTGTAAATGACATATTGAGCTCTTATATGCCCTAGTTTGTGGCTTGCTCCTCTTTATGGTCATGGATGGATAAAAGCACAATTATGGAGTAACATGGAGTTATTTCATACATTTTATATCTTATGAAGTCAAAATCCATAATTTATTTTACAACATTCATTTAGGAACATGTGAACTTTGATTGATGCAGTCAAAAATACCTAAATTGGCTTAATTAATCAAGTGTATCCTTAATCATGTAGTGTCATGTGATCACAGAACTATCTCAATGTTGGATTTATTGTTTAGTGAAATGAGTACCCAGGACTTGAGGCCTCAGATAACATGATCTTAAAATAAATGGTTGGACTACCCATATCACCAAGGTGCACCTCTTTTTCAGGGAGCCCGTCTCTAAAGAACTCCATATTTAAGTTTGCTCAGCTTGGAGTAGTACTAGGATGGGTGACCAGTCAGGAAGTTTATCCTGGCTTGCGTGTGAGTGAGGACAAGATGCGTAGTTTAAGATAGTGGTGGTCTGTGGGGCCAGGCGCCATTCCTGAATCTCTACTAGAGCCTAGAGTAGTGGGCCCAGGCATTACAAATGGTATCAGATCCATAACCTCTCCAATAGGTGGGGCCCACATGGGCATGTGGCATGACGGTCTTGAGATGTGCGGTCCAGGCATGTTGGAAAGGGTTGTCCATGGTTGACGTAGCCAACCTTGTACTGGTATTCTATGATAGGGAGTTGGGTGACCATGGGCCATTCTAGGTCTACACTAAAATGGGATTATATTCTGAGGCCATATAGTTAAGCCTTGACGAGGACGTCAAGAGTCTAAGTGGGGGAGATTGTAACGTCCTAGTATTTGAGGCATCAGATAAAATGATCTTAAAAGGAATGATTCGACTACCCATATCACCAAGGTGCACCTCTTTTTCAGGGAGCCCATCAGTAAAGAACTCCATAGTTAAGTGTGCTCATCTTGGAGTAGTACTGGGATGGGTGACCAGTCGGAAAGTTGATCATGGCTTACGCGTGAGTGAGTACAAAGCACGCAGTTAAGGCTAGTGCTGGTCTGTGGGGACACTCGTCATTCCTGAAACTCTACTAGAGCCTTGGGTAGTGGGCCTAGGCATTATAAAGTTGATCTCTAGGATTACTTCCTCATGTATACATTTTAAGGTTGGAATGTGTATAAGAGGAGAGGCTCGAAGTGGGAGAATATAGAAGGAGGGAGTGAAATTTTGCTTGAAAAGGGTTGGGGGTAGCAAAGGAAGGTGTCGTTGGAATCCATCCCCAGAAAATCTATTTGTTCTCTTTTGTCAAGTGTGGGAGGAATGTCAGCGTACAAAGTACTTAGGACTTGCCTCCAACTCTTTTTAGAATAAGGCAAACAAAGTAGGAAGAATGGAAAAAGGAAAGGGACAAGGGTGGTCATCATTTGGCTCTAAAGGTTGTTGATTTGGGTGTTCTTTCAAATTCATTCAAATAAATTTGTTATACAGTGTGGATAGAATAATGGCAAACTAATTATAATGTTAGATAACCTTTACTCATTTGATTGTAAATAATTTAATTAACCATAGTCAATTAAGTAAGTTATGATGTTGATTTATCACAATAGTGTCAACCTCACTAGTGTAGCAATAAATAGTAATTCAATTGGTTCTTTATGAAGTAAAGAAAATTTTCTTAATTTCTAGGCATTTACATGAAATTTAGTTAACATGTCATGATCCCTTAAATCATGTTTTATATTACATGTACATAACACAAACACACCCTCGTTCATCGTCAAATTAGATTGTACTATTTTTCTCTCAAAAGTTATTAATTTGTAAAAATCTTCAATACTTAATTTTACTTGGTAAGCCACTTTGAGTCATCATAGTGGTATCTAATGGTTTCTTGATGGAGGAAGATCATGCATGATCATGTGGTTCCTTGACCCTATTAATGCAACTTACATCGTTGCCCCATGTAGCCTACTAGTGTGACCTGCAAGTGAGAAAATTTGGTAATATGACCTAGCATGTGTTGTGGAGCTCATTCATATCTTGAACATCCCCCATCTTGGGAATCTCAAGGAATAGTAACCATTTCTTTTTTGGTATAGTTTAATCTCATTTCAATGCTACAAGCATCATACTCGACCTAGAGTATATGTTGGTACTCAAATGGTAGGACTAGGATAGACTTCTCCACAATTCTCACCATATAGATTGACTCATTTATTCATCTTTTTGTCATCAACATTTCCCATAAGTGTTTTTTTGTAGGTGATGAGCCAATGTTGTTGGTTCCCTACAATATTTTATCTTCAATTTCAGTTTGTTTTTTTGTCCCTTATTATTCCCTTTAGTGAGTTTTTCAACACTTCCTAGAAGTATTAAGTTTGATGTAGATGACAAGGGCATGAGATTAGGATGAAGTTTGCTCGCACTCTATAGTCATTTTTTCATACAAAAACTTGTTCAATGGAAAGAAATGAGTAAATATGAGGTGAAAAGGATTTGATGTTAATTATATGATGATTGTCTTTAAAGTTAATGGTGCCATTTGCAATTACACTGAGACTTATGAATGTGATATTTTGATCATATCCTCCACAAGGTGTAAAATAGTGTAACCATATTTGAAATAATCTTATTTTCATCATGTGATCCATGAATATATCTATTTAGATATTCTTTCACTTACAAACAGTGGTGGGTCTAGAAATCCAATGTTGGGTCAAATTGTAATGATAATATAAATTTGGAAAAATCAATTTATTGTTTTCTTTTTGAGGTCAAACCTAGTAGAGTTAAATAAAAACACATACGTAACTTATGGGAACCAAATGAGATTGTCACTATATATATATATATATATATATATATATATATGTGTGTGTGTGTGTGTGTGTGTGTGTGTGTGTGTGTGTGTGTGTATAGACACACACACACATGTATGGCTAGTTTCCTAGGAACGTGCGATCATTGAATGTTGTGCCAACTGCTTCCAAGTAGTTAGTGGCGGTTATGGCGGTTAGGACCGACCATAATAAGCAACCAGTGAGGAGCAAATGGAGGTAGCACCAGCTTTCAAACACCATCTTCTGACATATGAGCTTCCTACCAGATAAATCTCCTTGATTTATATGACTAAGGAAAATAAAATGAGGCCATGAACCAATTACATGATAAATGAGAAATAGTGTGCAACCATATACAAAAAGCTCATGGGAATTTGGAATGTGAGCTTAGGAAAAAATAAAATAAACCATTAAAAAGTGAAAGTGAAATTAAGAATATGGGTTAGGAGTTTATAGTAACAGAGTGCAGTCACCAATGTATCCCTTCCTCAAGGGTGGTTCCACCGCCATCAGAAGAAGAAGAAGAAATTAAAGCCTTCTGAACAGTGGTGGAGCCCGACTTTAGATAAGGGGAGGGTGCCTTAATGCCACAGTTGAATGGGTAGGGCATATAATAGGTCTTTTATTCAGAATCTATGATAAATATGTATAAACTAGTGCATATATTGGCAAGCATGGGGAGGGCATGTGCCCATCCATGTCGTCATGTGGCTATGCCACTGCTCCCAAATATAAGTTCCTATACTTCCACAGCATGTGCTCAACCAACCAAGTAGTACTTTCATATGTTGAGTGGATCAATACCATCTAAAACTCCACAAGTATTTATAAATCTCTTTACATCAGATGTAGGATATTTTTGCGTGTGTCAATGAACACCTAGAAATAACACACAGCCCAGCGTAGAAGAGTATATTATGGGACCAGATACTTAGTGACAGATCAATCCCATGTTCCGCCCAATAGTGTAGAGTGTCATCATCACTAGATTGACCTCTGACCAACGTCAATGTAGAATATTATAAAGTGATATCAACGAATATAGTAACAATTAGCCATTGATGCAAACAAACTATAATTCATCACGTAGGCGAGAACCTTGTTGAGTAAATTTATTTGGATCAGAATTTTAAATATTAATGGGATGTCCCGGATCTACCATGTGAGGCCGCACCTGAATTGCAATGAGTCATTCTTTGGTGTCGGGTGAGGCCATTGCTTCATTGGGCCATTCCTTCTTATTACAATTTATTCTGTATTGAAGTTTATGCTCATAAATTTTTGTTTAACACCTTGTGGGTCATCTATTATATCATCAAACATCTACCTTAGTTACAATTTTCTCCTCCTTATCATAATTGTCTTTGCTCAAGTCATTTTACAAAATATTAAACATGGTTGTATTTTCAATTTGCAAAACAATATTGTAATATTTTGGATGCTAAGCTTACCATTTTGCATGTGAAGTTCTTAAACCTACAGATTCTTTCTTTGTCTTGTGTTCACATAGAATTCTCTAGTTATCGAATCTTGATTGTTAGTGTAAATGCTACATGTAAATTTTAATGCCTTAATGTAATAAGAAAGTGTCATATATAATATGGACAGTCACATTCTAATAGGCAAGGGTCAACCGTAATGTCGGTGACAGTTTTGTAATATGGATATCATATTGTAATAAGCAAGTTCATTTGTAATATGGACAGTCACATTGTAATAGGCAAGAGCCAACCGTAAGTAGGTCACAGTTTGGTAATATGGATACTCATGTTGTAATAAAAAAGTTACATATGTAATATGGACAGTCACATTGTGATAGGCAAAAGACAACCGTAATGTATGTGACAATTTTGTAATAAGGATACTCATATTGTAATAAGCAAGTGTCATCTGTAATATGGACAGTCACGTTGTAATAGACAAGAGCCAATCGTAATATAGGTGACCATTTTGTAATATGGATACTCATATTGTAATAAGCAAGTGTCATCTGTAATTGTATGGGTTGACAAAGACTCATGGTTGTGGTCATGGTGGTCGACGACGTGGTTTGCACAATAGTTTGACCAGTCGGGCAGTGAGCAGATCGACGATTCGGAAGGGACAAGCTTAGTAGTGAGGAGGATTTGTAGGGGATGGAAGAAAAGGCAAGGAAGGCGGTGGTAGGAAGAGAGGTATTTAGAGGCCCTGAGTAAAAATCTAAAGAACCTATTACGCCATGTATTGGGTTGCGGGTATGCCTGGTTTAGTGGTGGGTTCAACTCCACCAAAGACTTACAACACCAAGTTTCTACAATTTGCACTCATCGTAGTGCTTTTGGAGAGTATATAGTATTGAATAACTTATAATATCCATCCTTCAACAACTTCAACATGTGCCCGTAATAAAGAACTTTGACTTATTTAAGACATTCATGTGAGGTAAACAAAAAAATGAATGTTGAAGAGAATAACTCAGAACGTATTTCGATAATTTGTAATGTGTTTGGAAATACTGCAATACAAATGAGTAATTTGTACATATGGTAGATATGTTGTAATATACAGACATAAATTGTAATATGTAAAAAGAGTCTGAATTATCTTTGCTCGGAAGGAATATGAAATAACCTTCATCGATTGTCATCCTTAATTACAACTTTCTCATTCTCATTATGGATTCTCAGTTCTCATTACAAAATGTAATTGTCATTGTAGTTCAATATACTTCAACATAATGTCACTTGTTTACTTGCTATTATTTCTTATAATTATCGTCTTTGTAAGGATAAATGATATGTTGTAATGAGAACAGAGACTATGTAATGGAAAGGAGAAATTTATAACTAAGAATGACGTTACGTAAGACAATCTGGATGTATCATTTCTCTTAGACAATGGAATTTGATGTATTTAGATTTGTATTATAAAATGTCATCCTTGATTACATATCTTTCCTTTCCATTACAATTATCTATTTTGATTACAGACATTTCTTTCTTATTACAAAATGTCATCTTTCTTTACTTGTCATTGTAATTCACTATATGTTATCAGAATGTCACTTGTTTACTTCCTGTTATTTCTAATAATTATTGTCTTTGTAAGGATAAATGATATGTTGTAATGAGAACAGAGAATCTGTAATGGAAAGGAGAAATTTGTAACTAAGGATGACGTTACGTAAGACAGTCTGGAAGTATTATATTATTTCCCATATGTTTATTTGTCTTCACAAAACGACACCACTGTAATGATTTTAGACATGTTATATTGGACATTGGTATATTTAATGATGGGTACAGTGTCCAATATTGACGTGGTTGGTGCATAATATTTTTACTAGATGAGTCTCGCACCGCCACTCCATGCACATATAATTTTTTATTAAATAATTACCAATAGTGCCACCGCTATTCTATTACATGCACGTACAGTAGTTGCACATATTTACAATTATTGCCACCGTTTCAAATCAATGCAGCGCAATGCATAATGAGGCACAGGTAACTTCGCTTGTCTACGCGCGCAGGCAGCGAGTGAATTGCCATATATATATATATATATATATATATATATATATATATATATATATATATATATATATATATATATATATATATATATATATATATATATATATATATATATATATATATATGTGTGTGTGTGTGTGTGTGTGTGTGTGTGTGTGTAAATACATGTATAAATTTATTTTTTATGACCATTTCACACATATTTTGAGACTTATGCCTCGCCTCACTGTGACAAAATGCCTCATTACGCCTCACCTATTTTACAACCTTGGCTCCAACATTTGCCGCCATGTTACCGATAGTAGAAACAAGATTAATTATGACGGTCATAATCAATATAATAATGTTATTGCATGATATCCACATTATGCATGCTTATGAATCTGACATCACCCAAGGTTTAGGTGATGGTGTCACGTTACCAATTAATTCTTGCGCTTATGAATCGACATATCACCCAAGGTTTAGCTGAAGGTTTCACGTTACCAATTCAATATCTACACATTTCAATTTGGCAATCGCACGCCGGTGACATGCGTATAAAGATGAATTTAGGTAGACATCTGAATAACATTATTATATTGCTACAATGAATTGAATAGTATATTAATTGAGCTGACTAACTATATTAAATTCATTTTTGGCGCCATAATAGAGTAGCGTGTTTCCCTTCGTTACTTGCTTTAAATAGTTTCAAAAAGTTGGAAGCATATGCATAAGTAATTATCTACATGATTAATATGTGCTATCTTCCTGGTCAATAAGCTAGCAGTGGATAGAACAAGGGAGATGAGTCTTAAGTGTGCTCAACGTTAGCTGAATTTTTTGTGTAGGATGTTTAATGCAAAGGACAAACTGAAACTTATATAAAATTTTGCTTCGAAGTACAGGTGACTCGATCTGGAGGAAGGAATCACAGTGTCTAGCTCCGTTTAACTAGACATTTTTCTACTGTCTCACGCTAGATTTGTATTCAGTTCATGGAGAGCATAAAGCTTCTCAGTGCTTCACTGTTGAAGAAATTCTAAATCTCATCTCAAATTTAAGCCGCAATAAATTGATTATGTCTCATCATCTTACTGTAAGTGTTAAACAACATATTCGCAAAGCATTGAGCTCTACAACAACAACAACAAAGTAAAAATGACTAATCGATAGTCTCGTCATCTTATTGTAAGTGTTAAACAACATATTCACAAAGCATTGAGCTCTACAACAACAACAAAAAAGTAAAAGGGATTAACCATCACAAAATTATATATACTAGCCTATTCCAGAAATAATTCCTCAGATACAACTTCCGATGTCCAGTATTGAAGGAGAGATTCAACTGCCAATCGCCGAGTTGCACTCAGCATTGAGATAAAGAATCGGCAACCATCGATTTTGTATTCTTCTAGAGGATTCCTGTGCCCAAAGCTGCGGACATTCACCTGTCACAGCACCACCATACACCACATTATATCTTTAGAGAAAGACGGTGTTCTAACTCAGAGAAAAGACTTACAGATGAACTTAGCCTGTTCATGTTTATCAAGTGATCTCTCCAAAAACAATCTAACGTTTTCACAAGCACCGCTCTCTGATGACACATAAGTAGACAATGTTTAGCCATTAGATAACTGATGTTGCTGCCTTACAAAGAAATATATGAGTAACGAGGTGCCCACTGCAGTCAGGCGCAAGCCGTGCAACAATATAGGCTCTCCTTTGAGGAGGCTAATTTTTTTTTTTTTTGCAAAATGGCAAATATACAAAGCAGGGAGGCAACGAGAACTTCGAGAAAAAGGATATATTACCAACAGATATCTGTTACCTCAACTCATACCTATACTTCTGAATTACCAAACTCCATGTAGAATGCTCATAACCTCAATTCCACACCTTGCAAATTAGGAATACAAATATTCAAATTCATGACCCCCCCTCCCCCCAGACACCAAAACGAACGCACACCACTAGTCCAGCCTTCCGTCTTCCCAGCACGCGAACATGGCCTCCTATGTGCTGCCACTCTAGCGTATCGCTGCCTCGTGACCACACTGCAACAAAACTACCACACCTTACTACCATGATGTAGGCCACACCACACCACCCAACTGTACCCAAGGCAGAGTGAGAGAATCGCCATGGTGTGCAACAAGTAACAAGGTAGCAATGTGGTGCCATAGAAGCACGGGATTGACGAACAGGTGGTGCTAGGCAATGACAGGCAGTATGGATGGCAGTACTACCCATATCAACCTGAGGCAAGCGGGTCATATCGGGTCAATTTCAGGTCGAAATGTTCAGAAATCTTAAAACTGAATGTGAAAATGGAATCTTCATAAAAATTGATTCTGGGTCATTCAATTCAGGTATGGCTTATTCGGGCCTCATACAAACAAAAATGCTCACAAATGAACGAAATTAAGTTTGGAGTAAATTAAACATTTTCAGGTCCTGTTGGGTCAAAAATTTCCGCCCCAACTATAATGTGTAAGAATTTTGCTGCTTGAAGCGTTCGTCTACATTTTGCCCTGTGCACTGAACTGATCTTCTTGTTGTTTTATCTGCTATGCTCGGATAATGACTGATAACCCACTGTTCTATAATGGATAACACTGGAAGCTAACCCACGGAAATATTTAAATTCACAGAACCAGAAATTTAGGTACACATATATTGATTAGCTGCCACAAGTACATATTTGTGGGCAATATAGATAACCTATATACGACCATAGTGACAAATTTGGGATTCCGCAACTTTTCGGCTGGCAGGAAAAAATCGTGGAAAAATTGATATATTTAGGTCAAAGTTCAGTCAACTATTCGGAGAAGAAAAAAAATTGAGAATAAGTCGGATATATATATATATATATACAGAGAGAGAGAGAGTCAGGCTAGAATACACTCGAGTGTATTCGGAGCAGAATACACTCGAGTAATTTTCCATGATGCAATATTTTTTTTTAAATCTAGTCCGTTGATCTTCTTAAACATCATGTGAATAGCTCATATATAACATTTGAGCCCATTTGGACATTTACAGGTCATGTTATGAAGACTACAAAAATTATGCATTTCAAATTAGTTTCGTGCGTCGATTTTGTTGCCCTTGTGAGAAGAGATGAGAGGAGACGAACACCAAGAGATTTGTCGGCTGCAAGGAGCAGCTTTCTTGAGAGGGCAATAGCCGTCTCTCCTTGTTTTTATATATTAGGGTAAGATACATTGTGGTACAAAGAAGAAAATAAGAGAAAAACAATAAAACAAATAATATAATAAAGATAGAACCAAGAGACGGGTCGTCGATTTCCGCCGCTGATCAACTCTCGATACCATCGACCTCCTGTCGATAGTAACGAAGAGATGCATGTTGTTTCACACTCCCCTCAAGTTGGAGAGTACACATCGTGTATGCCCAGCTTGCCACATAATCTCTGAAAATCTGCCGGACCCAAAGGCTTTGTCAAGATATCTGCCAGTTGATCTTCAGACTTGACGTATGGCGTCACAATAGTGCCATCTTTGATTTGATCACGAATAAAATGGCAATCAACTTCTATATGCTTTGTACGCTCATGAAAGATAGGATTCCTGGCAATGTGTATAGCAGACTGGTTGTCACACTTGAGCTTCATAGAAGACATAATAGTGATTTTTAACTCAAAAAAAAACATATTTGACCCATTGTAGTTCACAACATGCATGGGCGATAGCACTGTATTCAGCCTCAGAGCTGGATCTAGCTACCACATGCTGCTTTTTGCTTTTCCAAATAATCAAATGATCACCTAGGAAGGTACAGTAGCCTGATGTAGACCTTCTATCAGTATGATCACCAGCCCAATCTGCATCTGAATACCCTGTGAGAGTTAAAGTAGATGGAGTCACCTTGGGTTTAGAATAAGTGATCCCCTTACTAGGAGCACACTTCAGATATCTCAGAATCCGGCAAACTGTTGTCCAGTGTGACTGTCGTGGTGAGTGCATATGTTGACTCACAACGCCTACAGCAAAAGAAATGTCAGGTTGTGTAACAGTCAGATATATTAGCTTGCCAACTATTCTCCTGTAATATCCTGGATCTGAGTACTCAACATCATCAACCGTCTCCTTGATGTGATAATCCATAGGAGTAGATACCGATTTAGATTCAGTCATGCATGTCTCCTGTAGTAAGTCAAGTACATATTTAGATTCAGTCATGCATGTAGAATCACTACCAGTAGTCACTATGTCATCAACATATACAGCAATAATGATAGAGCCACAAGAAGAGCTAGAATAGAATAAAGAGTGATCAGTCATGGAGCGAGAAAAACCCATCTGGAGTGCAACATCACTGAACTTGTCAAACCAAGCTCGAGGAGACTGTTTCAGCCCATATATGGCTTTCTTCAATTTACACACCTTCTGACACCCCCCCTGAGTAACAAACCCAGGAGGTTGCTCCATATATACCTCTTCCTATAGGTCACCATGTAGAAAGGCATTCTTAACATCAAGCTAAAATAGGGGCCAATCAAAGGTAGTAGCCAGAGAGATAATAATCCGCACAGAATTTAGACGAGCTACTGGAGAAAAGGTCTCAAAGAAATCGACTCCGTAGGTCTGTGTGTAGCCTTTTGTTACCAATCTCGCCTTCAACCTCTCAACGGATCCATCCGGATTATGTTTGATGATGAAAACCCATCTGCAACCCACTGCTTTCTTTCCTCCAGGTAAGTCAACAAGATCCCATGTGCCATTATACAAAAGAGCTGACATCTCAAGCTGCATTGCCTGTTTCCAGCCACTGTCCTTCATAGCATCATAGTGATTCCTTGGTATATCAACAGAATCAATCCCAATAGCAAATGTGCGGGCCTGTTTAGATAAGTGGGACAGACAACACACATTTGTAATAGGATGTCTAATAGTACAAGTACGAGTACCTTTCCGAACATCAATAGGAAGATCAAGATCCGATGCTTCTGCAGGAATCTCGTGAGTAGAAGATGATGAGGAAGGCTTAGGGATTGGTGTTGCTACCTCTTCTAGATCTTGTCTGCCTCGCCTACTATAAACATATGGGTACTTCTGAATAACAAGCATGTCAGCTGCCTGCTCGTCCTGAATAAAAGTATAATCAGGAATGATGGGTGGCGCTCCCTCACTCTGCACAGATGGTGCTACTCTCTCACTCTGAAAATCTGGTGGCACTCTCTCTCAACTGTTCCCCTTACTCATAGCATGGGAGAAATATGGAGTGGTCTCATGGAAGGTAACATCCCTAAACACAAACATTCGACGAAGACTAGGACAGTAACACTTGTATCCTTTGCTAGTACTAGAATAACCAAGGAACAAGGTTTTAATGGACCTAGGAGAAAGTTTGTCAGCCTTAGGGTCAAAATTATAGACAAAAGAAGTGCAACCAAATACTCTAAGGGGAATAGAGAAGGGTTGATCTGTGGGTCGTAACACAGAGAAAGGAGTTTGTCCTTTGAGAACAGAGGATGGCTGTCTATTAATTAATAAGCAAGCAGTTAAAAGAGCTTCAGACCAGAATTTCTTAGGCACATTGGATTGAAACATGATTGAACGAGCAATATCAAGAAGATGGCGATTTTTCCTCTCAGCCACCCCATTTTGTTGAGGGGTGTGAGGACAAGACGTGTGATGAATCATGCTCACAGAGCTGCAAAAATGAGACATAGCATTTTGAACATACTCTAAAGCATTATCAATTGGAGAGTCTTATATTGCAGTCAAACTGAACTTTTATTTCTTTATGAAAATGTTTCACAATAGATAGCACAGACTCTCGACTTTTGAGAAGGTAGATCCATGTCATGCGGGAAAAATCATCCATAAAGGAAATATAATAACGAAAACCATTATAATTCTGGTCTCTAATAGGAACCCATACATCACGGTGGACTAACTCAAAGGGACAAGATGCCCGCTTATTGACACGACTGGGATAAGCCAACCTATGATGTTTTCCCAGCTGACATGACTAACACTCTAAAGATGACACTTGGGAGAACTCATGTTCCAAGTTTCGCAGGCTCTCTAACGACGAATGTCCATATCTGCAATGCCATAGTAAGGGGGAACTACTCAACAGAATCGATGGAGCTGGAGCAGATACTGGGTGAGGCAGACTGTCACCTTGGAAAAGGTAGAGATCACCTTTCCTAGGCCCCCCACCAATCGTCCTCATACTCTTGAGATTCTGTAAGACAAAACAAGAAGGCCCAAATGTTACCGTACAATTTACAGTGTCATTCAATTTTGCAACAGAAAGAAGATTTAAAGGAAACTCGGGCACAAAGTGTAAAGATTTAGGATCAATCTTGGGTGTTAGAGAGACAGATCCACTAGCTAACACTCTCCTCACTGAACCATCTGTCAGTGTGACAGATTGGTGAGGGATATATGAGTCAATAGATTGGAGCAATCTCTTCATACCAGTCATGTGTTGTGACGCGCCAAAGTCAGCCACCCAAGATGAAGTAGAGCCAGAAGTTATGAGAGATGTAGCCTGATTACCCGCAGTAGATGCCAGGTGTGTTGATGACGAAGATGAAGATCCCACACTCATGTGTTGTGTAGCCTGAATGAACCGATCATACTCCTTTGAGTAAGAGTGATGCCGGTCCCAGAATTGGTGCCCACAGCTGAAGACGGAGAGGAATCTGTAGAATTAGTACAATGTGTTGCCCCCACTGGAGGTGCAGCAGGTCTCCCATGTTTCTTCCAACACTTCTCCACTGTATGTCCCGGTTTGTCACAGAAAGTACACTTAGGACTTGTCTCACGTCCTCTGTCCATACCAGGTCGTCCTCCTCTCACCGCAGCAGCTACGGATGCATGAGACTCCCCAGAAGATATAGTAGAGACAGGATTAGCAGACTCAAAAATAGATTGTTGAATTCTCGAATAGGCTTCCACAAAACTTGGCAATTTATCAGAAGCCAGAATGACGCTTTGGGCAGAACCGCAAATAGGATTAATCTTGGATAGGAATTTAGTAGTAACCAGGTCGTCTCTGTCTTTGATTTGTGCACCAACTGTCACAGGATGATAGTAGCTCAGCTCTTGAGCAAGTGCCTGAATAGCGCCAAAGTATTCCTCAAGAGATCTATCACCCTGCCTCTCAGCAAACAGACGATCATATATCATGAATTGCCAAAGAGCATTCTTCTCCAGAGAATAATGTTGCTTCACTGTGTCCCATATCTCTTTCGTTGTAGTATAGAACATAAACCTAGCCGCAATTGCAGGTTCCATACTATTCCATAACCAAGTCTTCACAAGACTGTCATGATGCTTCCATTCAGCGTATCCTTTATCAGTAGAGTCCAAGGGACCCGAGTCAACATGTCTCGCCTTGTCACGAGATTCCAAGACAGTGTGAACAACGTTCATCCATAGTAGATAGTTTTTCCCGTTGAGCTTGATGGAGGGGATAGGGGACGCCTCGCTGTAGGGAGTCTTGGTGTCCTCCATTGTAGATGGGAACTTAGTGATGGATTGATACACGTCACAGAAAAGGCAGAGGTGACGGAGAGATACACGTCACAACACAAAAAAAACATGGATAAATGTGTCACTGACGCATTCACAGCCTCCAATTGATTTTCCTAATCACACATGGAGGACATGTGATTAGGAGAGCACTCTGGAAGAGACAAGTTCCTCAGATTGGGCTTTAGGTAGCCGTTGGATCGCCCGGAGACTCCCAAACAATAGTTCCGGCTCCCGAGAACTGGTCGAAACTGTTGTAAATCAACCGGAAGCTTGCTAGCGGCTCCAGTCCTTGGTGGCTAGATCTACAACAGTGAGGGAAAGCTGCTATCGATCCAGCAATGCAGACGGCTAGCGGATGTTAGCCCAACAGCACCCGCGTCGGCGGCAGGCTGTTGTTCCTACCGGCCCGACGACCGAGGTGGCCGCAACGCCTGGAGAAGTTGGGCGGCGGCGGCGGCTGAGAAGGAGAAAGGAGACGGGGAGGCTGTGGCGGCGGCTTGTTGAGGAAGCGGGGCGGCGGATCAAAGCCGCTCTGATACCATGTGAGAAAAGATGAGGAGAGGAGACGAACACCGAGAGATTTGTCAGTTGCAAGGAGCAACTTTCTTGAGAGGGCAATAGCCGTCTCTCCTTGTTTTTATATATTAGGGTAAGATACATTGTGGTACAAAGAAGAAAATAAGAGAAAAACAATAAAATAAATAATATAATAAAGATAGAACTACGAGATGGGTCGTCGATTTCCGCCGCTGATCAACTCTCGATACCATCGACAGGATTGTCGATGGTATCGACGGAATGCTCTTATGTTGCTGTGATAAAGTCAATACCATCGACCTCCTGTCGATAGTATCGACGGGGATGCAGGTTGTTTCACAGCCCACAAATGAGTGACTTATACTCATCCAAATGAGCTCAAAATTTGCATGTAGCCTAATTATAGTGTAACAATGAAGATCAATGTTTTACATTTTGCAAAAAAATAGTCTTGATATGCAAACACCACTTGAGTGTAGCGTGTGATATGTACACTCGAGTGTATTCTAGCCTGACACTCTCTCTCTCTCTCTCTCTCTCTCTTTATATATATATATATATATATATATATATATGAAGAAGAAGAAACAACAGAGGAAAACCCACGACTTAACGTTACTGTCGGGGTGCTTGTATTGTATAAACAAGAAGCTTTACATACTTTACACATAGCCCCCTGACCTTTCTTACACTTACAAGTAGGTCCCTACATATACATATCAACACTCCCCCTCAAGTTGGAGCATATATATCATATGTGCCCAACTTGTTACATAAGTATCGGACTCGACAACCATTCAGGGACTTTGTAAATAAATCAGCTAACTGGTCTTCTGATCTGACCGGTGACAACTTAATCAACTTTTGTTGAATCTTTTCCCGCAGAAAATGACAATCAACTTCTATATGTTTGGTTCTCTCATGAAAGACAGGATTTTGGGCAATGTGGACAGCAGCCTGATTGTCACATTTTAAGTCCATGGGAACTTCCTGCATAAAGCCAAGCTCCTCTAACAAGTGGTGAATCCATAACAACTCACATGTTGCTAGGGCCATAGCTCTATACTCAGATTCTGCAGAGGACCTTGCTACTACAGTTTGCTTCTTGCTCTTCCAAGACACGAGATTTCCTCCCACAAACACACAATAACCAGAAATAGACCTTCTATCAATGCTAGATCCAGCCCAATCCGCATCTGAGAAACCTTGCACTTGCAGATGTCCATGATTTTGATAAAGAAGTCCCTTGCCAGGAGACCTCTTGAGATACCTCAAAATGTGCATAACAGCCTCCATATGACCTGTACATGGCTTATCCATGAACTGACTAACAACACTAGTCGCAAAGGCAATGTCGGGTCGAGTGACAGTCAAGTAAATTAACTTCCCAACAAGTCGCCTGAACCTCCAAGGGTCATCAAGTAACTCTCCTTGCTCTATGGATAATTTGACTTTAGGATCCATTGGAGTATCAGCAGGTTTAGCCCCAAGCATCCCTGTCTCAGTGAGAAGATCTAAGACATACCTCCTCTGTGAAATAGCAATTCCAAACTTAGACTTGGCAACTTCAATCCCCAAGAAATATTTAAGACTTCCCAAGTCCTTTGTCTGAAATTGACCCTGCAGAAAGAGTTTTAATTGTGCAATGCCATGCTTGTCATCCCCAGTAATCACAATATCATCAACATATACCACTAGAAAAATGCTCCCAGAACTCTGTCTCTTATAAAAGACGGAATGATCTGTGGTACATCTATGGAGTCCAAACTCAAAAAGAGCACTACTGAATCTTCCAAACCAAGCACGAGGCGACTGCTTCAGACCATAGAGAGACTTGTGAAGACGACATACAAGATCTGACTCCCCCTGAGCAACAAATCCAGGCGGTTGCTCCATATAAATTTCCTCATCCAAATCGCCATGCAAGAATGCATTTTTAATATCAAGTTGGTGTAGATGCCAAGAGTGAGAAGCAGCTAGAGACAAGAAAATGCGAACAGATGCCATTTTTGCCACAGGAGAGAAGGTCTCTGAATAATCCTCGCCATAAACTTGAGTGTAACCTTTGGCAACCAAACGTGCCTTGAGTCGATCAACACAACCATCTGCACCCACTTTGACAGTATAAACCCAACGACATCCAACAACAGACTTGTCATGTGGGCGTGAAACAAGAGACCATGTCTTGTTAAGGTGAAGAGCTGACATCTCTTCATCCATAGCATGGCGCCAACCTGGGTGATCAAGTGCAACTGAAACAGACGAAGGTATAGAGACAGAGGATATAGAAGAGATAAAGGCATAATATGAAGGTGAAAGATGGCTATATGAAACAAAGTTAGAAATGGAATGCTGAATATTTTTAAGAGTGCAAGATCTAACACCTTTTCTTAAAGCAATAGGAAGATCCTGATGTGGAGGTGGAGAAGGAACTGTCTCTACCTGACTTTCTGACAAGGAAGCATCTGGAGAAGGAGATGAACTGGCATGTGTCTCTACTCCTGCATTGGTACCTGAATCGGGTTGTCCACCTGCAGTTGTACGGCGAGTATAAACCTGAGTGATCGGTGGCCTAGTGGAACTGGTTGGAATAACATCATGCGGACAACCACTAGCATGAGACGAAGGAACAACAGACTGAACAACAACAAGAAGAGGCAAGACCTCCTCTACAACAACTGGTGTCATTGATGCATTGTCGCCAAAGAAGGGTGTGTCTTCAAAGAAGGTGACATCAGCAGACACAAAGAAGCGACGTAAGGTAGGACTAAAACACTTATACCCCTTTTGCACCCTAGAGTAACCTAAGAAGACACACTTGGTGGCTTTGGGACCCAACTTGTCCACTCCAGGACCAAGGCAATGGGCAAAACAAACACAACCAAACACCTTGGGTGGAACATGGTACAATGGCTTCATAGGATGAAGAATCTGAGCAGGTATGCGATGTTTGAGGACAGATGACGGCATGCGATTAATGAGATAAGCAGCAGTAAGAATAGCATCACCCCAAAATTCCTTAGGTACATGCATGTGAAGAAGAAGAGTGCGGGCGGTCTCAACAATATGGCGAATTTTTCTTTCAGCCACTCCGTTCTGTTGTGGTGTATGTGGGCAAGATGACTGGTGGATGATGCCATTGGTGGTAGTAAAATGAGTGAAGTCATGGCTGAAATATTCTCTAGCATTATCCGATCGAAGGGTACACACTTTCTTCTTAAATTGAGTTTCCACTTCCACACAGAATGATTTGAATATAGACAAGAGTTCAGATCTCTCTTTCATCAAATAAAGCCATGTAGCACGCGAGTAGTCATCAACAAAGATAACAAAATACTTATAGCCGAGCTTGGAAATAACACGACTTGGTCCCCATATGTCTGAATGAATTAACTCAAAAGTAGACTTGGTTCTTTGACTCTCTTTGGACCTAAAGACGGACCTTGTATGTTTCCCTAACTGACATGGCTCACACTGCAAACTCTTCAGGTTGGACAGACCTGGAACCAAGACTTTGAGCTTATCTAAAGGTGCATGACCAAGACGACTATGTACCACCAAAGGAGAAGTCGTGACACATGCTATAGGCGACCTTTGCAAGTAATATAGACCGGCCAATTCATACCCTTCGCCAATAGTGTCCCCTGTCTTCAAGTCCTGTATCAGACAAGTATCTGGTAAGAACGTAACAGATGCTTGAAGAGCACGAGTTAATTTACTTATTGATAATAAATTGAAAGGAAAATTTGGAATGAAAAATGTAGATGGAAGGGATATTTGTGGAGTTGGTGACACCATCCCAATTCCCTTAACGGAGGCAACAAAGCCATCTGCAAGGGTGACACCGGGTAGATTAGGCTTTTGGGCATAGGTGGTGAACATCTCTAATGTCCCCGTGATGTGATCAGTTGCACCTGAATCAAGAACCCAATCAGACTTGGACATAGCTGCATTAGAAGCCTGAGAGGTACATGCTGAAGTAGTAACTCCGGGAATAAGAGAGGCAACTGAAGATGTAGACTGTTGTGAAGCTCGGATGCGCATCAACTGTGAGTACTCCTCTTCCGACAGTATCACCTGATATGTAACTTCTTTCTCCTTTGACATCATTCCGAATTAAAATCTGAAAAATTGCACGTTTTAAGACCACTTGCACGTGGAGGGGTGCACTAGTATTAATATCTTGACTTTTATCTTGACTGCGTCTTCCTTGAATTCCTTCTGCCCTTGACCTTCTAGGACAACGAAGTTAAGGTAGGGACGCCCCCTTTAGACCAAATTCAAGGGAGGGACCAACCCCTCACACCGTCTTTATTGAAGCTGAAAACTGCTGCAATAAAACGCTGTTGACAGCAGCCTAATGCACGCTTGACATGGAGAAGAAACGGAGACGTAGTGGCTAGCCGCAAGCACCTTGCGGCAGCTAGGACCAAGAGGAATGACGCCCTAAAATGACAATATCCAATTCCAACCGGAGAGAGAGCAGCAGCCACTTTTGTGGCCGTCGTGCTACAGTACGTGTACTGTAGCGCGGACGGAAAAGTGTTAGCTTCTGCCGCTTCAGATGTTTGTAAACTCCCAGATCGTGACGACCACTCACTAGCACTTCCTTGGAGAGATTGATAGCTCTCCTAAGGTTTTCCCTGCTCTGATACCATGAAGAAGAAGAAACAACAGAGGAAAACCCACGACTTAACGTTACTGTCGGGGTGCTTGTATTGTATAAACAAGAAGCTTTACATACTTTACACATAGCCCCCTGACCTTTCTTACACTTACAAGTAGGTCCCTACATATACATATCAACAATATATATATATATATGTATATATATATTGTGAGAAGAAATGAAGACGAGAAGACGACAAGAACACCGATCAACTGTCGGCTGCAAGACGCAGCAAACGTGAGTAGGGCTTGAGCCTACTCACTTGTATTTATATATTAGGGTAAGTACATGAGGTACAAAGAGAGAAAAGAAATAAAAAATAAATATTATGAAGAAAACAGAACCGCCGCTGGATTAACGAGCCGCCGCTGCGCCGGTGTCGATACCATCGACATGAATGTCGATGGTATCGACAGAATATCATCTCGACCCTGAGTCGGTGTCGATACCATCGACGTGAGTGTCGATAGTATCGACCGGGATGTCGATTGCTTCAACTTATCCCTGACCTGATCTCGATACTATCGACAGAGTGTCGATAGTATCGACCAGGATGCAGATTGCTTCACACTCCCCCTCAAGCTGGAGAGTACACATCGTGTATGCCCATCTTGCCACAGAGTCTTTGAAAGATTGCTCAACCCAAAGGCTTTGTCAGGATATCTGCTAGTTGGTCCTCAGATCTGACATATGGTGTCACAATAGTGCCATCTTTGATTTCATCACGAATAAAATGGCAATCAACCTCTATGTGTTTTGTACGCTCATGAAAGATAGGATTCCTGGCAATGTGCATAGCAGATTGATTGTCACACTTGAGCTCCATAGAAGGTAGAAGAGAAATTTTTAATTCAGATAGAACAGATTTGACCCATTTTAGTTCACAACATGCATGGGCCATAGCACGGTATTCAGCCTCAGTGCTAGATCTAGCAACCACATGTTGCTTCTTACTTTTCCATGTGATAAGATGATGACCTAGAAAGGTACAATAGCCTGATGTAGATCTCCTATCAGTATGATCACCAGCCCAGTCAGCATCTGAATATCCTGTGAGAGGCAGAGTGGATGGAGGTGCCTTTGGTCTAGAATATGTGATACCCTTACCAGGAGCACTTTTCAGATATCTCAGAATTCTGCAAACTGCTGTCCAGTGTGACTGTCGCGGAGAGTGCATATGTTGGCTGACCACGCCCACAGCAAAAGAAATATCAGGTCGAGTGACTGTTAGATATATTAACTTGCCCACTATTCTCCTGTAATATCCTAGATCTTAATACTCAGCATCATCAACCACCTCTTTGATGTGATAATCCATCGGTGTAGATATCGGTTTAGATTCAGCCATGCCTATCTCCTGTAGTAAATCAAGCACACATTTCTTCCGAGATAAATTGACACTTGTATGAGATCTAAGCACTTCAATGCCTAGAAAGTATCTTAGTTTGCCCAGATCCTTTGTATGGAAGTGTTTTTGCAAACTTTCTTTGACACGAGATATTCCCATGGTGTCACTGCCAGTAATTACTATGTCATCAACATATACAATAAGAATAATGGATCCACAAGAAGAGCTGAAGTAAAATAGGGAATGATCAGTCATGGAGCGAGAAAAACCCATCTGAAGAATAACTTCACTGAACTTGTCAAACCAAGCTCTAGGTGACTGTTTCAGCCCATATATAGCTTTCTTTAATTTACATACTTTCTGACACTCCCCCTGAGCAACAAACCCAGGAGGTTGCTCCATATATACCTCTTCCTGTAGATCACCATGGAGAAAAGCATTTTTTACATCCAGCTGAAACAGGGGCCAATCAAAGGTAGCAGCAAGAGAAATAATGATCCGCACAGAATTCAGGCGAGAAACAGGAGAAAAGGTTTCAAAGAAGTCAACACCATAGGTTTGGGTGTAGCCCTTTGCGACCAATCGGGCTTTCAACCGTTCAACTGATCCATCCGGATTGTGTTTGATAGTGAAAACCCATCTACAGCCCACTACTTTCTTTCCTGCAAGAAGATCAACAAGATCCCAAGTGTCATTATTTAAGAGAGCTGACATCTCAAGTTGCATAGCATGTTTCCAGTCGTTGTTCTTTATAGCATCATAATGATTTCTTGGTATAGTCACAGAATCAATCCCAATAGCGAATGCACGGGCCTGCTTAGATAGATGAGACAGGCAACATACGTTTGTAATAGGATGTTTAATAGTATAGGACCGAGTACCTTTTCGAACAGCAATAGGAAGATCGAGGTCTGATGTCTCTGTAGGAGTCTCTTGAGTAGAAGGCGATGATGAGGGCTCAGAGACTGGTGTCGCTACTTCTTCTGGATCTTGCCTGCCTCGCCTATGGTAAACATGTGTGTAATGCTTAATGGTAGGTTTATCTCTCACTTGTTCATCCGGAATAGAAGTAAAATCTGGAATGATAGGTGGCACTCCCTCACTCTGCACCGATGGTGCAATTCTCTCATTCTGTATTTTTGATGGCTCTCCCTCTCTCAACTGCTCCCCCTTGCTCATAGCATTGGAGAAATATGGAGTGGTCTCATGGAAGGTGACGTCCCTAGACACAAACATGTGGCGAAGACTAGGACAGTAACACTTGTATCCTTTGCTAGTATTAGAGTAACCCAGGAACAGTGTTTTAATGGACCTAGGAGACAGCTTGTCGGCCTTAGGGGTCAAAGTTATGGACGAAGGAAGTGCAACCAAACACTCCAAGAGGAACAGGAAAGGGGGAGACCATGGGACGCAACACAGAAAACGGAGTCTGTCCTTGAAGAACAGAAGAAGGTTGTCTATTAATCAAGAAACAAGCAGTTAAAAGAGCATCAGACCAAAACTTCTTGGGCACATTGGATTGAAACATAATGGATCGAGCAATATCAAGAAGATGGCGATTCTTCCTCTCTGCCACCCCATTTTGCTGAGGGGTGTGAGGGCAAGATGTGCGATGAATCATACAAACCGAGCTGCAAAAATCAGGCATAGCCTTTTGAACATACTCTAAAGCATTATCAAACTGGAGAATTTTTATATTGCAATCGAACTGAACTTTAATTTCAGTGTGAAAATGTTTCACAATAGACAACACAGACTCTCTACTTTTAAGAAGGTAGATCCATGTCATGCGTGAGAAATCATCGACAAAGGAGATAAAATAACGAAAACCATTATAACTCTGGTCTTTTACAGGACCCCACACATCACTATGCACTAACTCAAAGGGACACAAAGCCCGCTTATTGACTCGACTGGGATAGGATAACCTATGATGCTTGCCCAGTTGACATGACTGACACTCTAAAGAAGATAATTGGGACAGCTCAGGTTCCAACTTCCGCAGGTTCTCCAAAGAAGGATGTCCATATCTGCAATGCCATAGTAAGGGGGAACCACTCAACAGGATGGATGGAGCAGGAGAAGGAATTTGGCGAGGCAGACTGTCACCGTTGAAAAGGTAGAGATCACCTTTCCTAGGCCCCCCACCAATCGTCTTCATACTCTTGAGATCCTGTAATATGAAACAAGAAGGTCCAAATATTACCCAACATTTTAGAGTGTCAATCAATTTGGCAACAGAAAGAAGATTAAAAGAAAATTCAGGCACAAAGTGAATAGATTTAAGATCTAACACTCTCTTCACTGAACCATCTGCCAGTGTAACAGATTGGTGAGGAATAGATGAGTCAATAGTGTGGAGCAATCTCCTCATACCAGTCATATGTTGTGAGGCGCCATAGTCAACCACCCAAGATGAGGATGAGCCAGATGCTATGAGAGATGTAGTCTGATTACCAGCAGTAGATGCCAGATTTGCCGATGAAGATGATGATAATGATGCCATACTCATGTGCTGTGTCGCCTGAATGAACCGATCATATTCCTCTTGGGTAAGAGTGATGTCGGTGCCAGAGGTAGTTTATCAGTAGCCAGAATAACGCTCCGAGCGGAGCTACAAGTCGAGTTGAGCCCATATAAGAATTTGGCTGTAACAAGATCATCTCTATCCTTTATATGTTCAGCAACAACCACAGGATGGTAATAACTTAGCTCTTGAGCAAGAGCCTGAACCGCCCCAAAATACTCCTCAAGAGATCAGTCACCATGTTTCTCAGCAAACAGACGATCATAGATCATAAACTGACGGAGAGCATTCTTCTCTTGAGAATAATGTTGCTTCACTGCGAACATGAACCTTGCGGCGATTGCAGGTTCCATACTATTCCACAGCCAAATCTTCACAAGACTGTCATGACGCTTCCATTCAGCATACCCTTCGTCAGTAGATGCCTTGGGACCCGAGTCAACATGCCTTGCTCTGTCACGAGCCTCCAAGACGGTGTGGATGGCATTCATTCATAGAAGATAATTTTTCCCGTTGAGCTTAATGGAGGAGATAGGTGACACTTCGTTGTAGATCGTGGGTGTCTTGATATCCTCCATTGTAGAACGGAATATGTGACGAATTGATACACGTCAAACAGATTGTGGTGACGGAGAGATACACATCACACACAGAAGAAAAATAAGGAGAAATGTGTTACCGACGCATTCACAGCCTCCAATGATCTTCCTAATCACACATGGAGGTGTGACTAGGATGATGGCTGAGACGAAACTAGTCCTCCTGTTGTGTTTTTAGATGATCGTTGGATCACCCGGAGATCCCCAAACGCTTTGTGATGGAGGCTACGGTAGAGTTGGATATCTACCGCAGACCCAGAGTAGCTGACGGTGGTTCTACACAGCCGGTGGATTACGCCAAGTCGACGGGTGGGAAGCAGCCGACCGCTGGAGAGGGAGATGTGACAGAGTCAGGATTTCCAGAAAGCTCAGGGTTGCACAACGTGTGCACCCTCATATATATAATACTGAGAGATTTACAGAGAGGTCCATATATAAAGGAAAATAACAAAACAAATAACAGGCTATGTAAAACAGGAAATATATAATGTAACACTCCCCCTCAAGTTGGAGCATAGATGTCAATCATGCCCAACTTGTCCAACAGCATGCAGAACTGTTTCTTCGCCAAGAGCTTGGTGAAGATATCAGCAACTTGATCTTCAGATCTTGTGAATGGAGTGCATATCTTGCCAGCAAGAATAGATTATCTGATGAAGTGGCAGTCAACTTCAATGTGTTTGGTGCGCTCATGGTAGACAGGATTATTTGCAATGAAGATGGCAGCTCTGTTATCACAATGCATAGGAATGGCCGACGAAGACTCAATCCCAAACTCTTTCAGGAGAGAATGCACCCACAGCAACTCACAAGCAGTATGGGCCATGGCCCTGTACTCAGCTTCAGCACTAGATCTGGCCACGACATTCTATTTCTTGCTTCTCCAGGTGACAAGATTGCCTCCTACAAAGGTACAGTAACCAGAAGTAGATTTTCTATCAACTTTGCTGCCTGCATAATCAGAATCAGAATACCCTTCAAGAACACAGTGCCCATTCTTTTTATAATGAAGTCCCTTGCCAGGTGACTTTTTTAAGTATTTCAAAACTTGACATGCAGCATCCCAGTGGCACTGTTTGGGTTTGTCGAGGTACCTGCTAAGAAGACCTACTGCAGTAGCAATATCAGGACAAGTAACGGTCAAATAGATAAATTTACCAATCAACCGCCTGAATTTTTTATGATCAATAAACATAGCAGAGGAATCATCATCCCAATTAACATTGGGATCAAGAGGAGTGTCCGCAAGTCTCGCACCAAGCATACCAGTCTCCTGCAGAATATCAAGAACATACTTTCTCTGCGAAAGAACCAAGGCATTAGAGTTTCTAGAGACTTCTATGCCAAGAAAATGTCGAAGTCTGCCAAGATCTTTAGTAGCAAAATGCTTGCCCAAATGATCTTTGGTAGCCTGAATACCAAGAGTGTCGCTGCCAGAAATAATAATGTCATCAACATATACAATCAGAACAGTAATACCAGAAGAAGTCTTTTTTGTGAACACAGAATGGTCAACTTGTGACCTCAGAAAGCCAAAATCAATCATGATCCTGCTCAACTTATCAAACCAGGCACGAGGACTCTGCTTGAGCCCATAGATAGACTTCTTAAGCATGCATACTTTGTGAGACTCCTCCTGAGCAACAAACCCAGGAGGTTGCTCCATATACACCTCCTCCTGTAAGTCACCATACCGAAAAGCATTTTTCACATCAAGTTGCATGAGAGGCCAGTTTAGATTCACAGTAACAGATAAAAGAATCCTGACAGAGTTAAGGCGAGCAACAGGAGAAAAAGTCTCAAAATAATCAATGCCATATGTCTGAGTATAGCCCTTCGCAACAAGCCTTGCCTTCAACCTTTCAACCGTACCATCAGGTTGATATTTGACAGCATAAACCCACCTGCAGCCTACAGGCTTACACTGAGGAGGTGGATCCACCAGCTCCCAAGTGTCTCTGTCAGTAAGAGCAATCATCTCATTATTCATAGCAGATGTCCAAGCTGTACTTTTCAAAGCCTCCTGAACATTCTTAGGTACAGCCACAGCAGATAAGGCAGATACAAAATTGTTGGAATGAGTATGCAGATGAGCAGTAGACACACACTGAGCAATGCTATGAGAAGTGCAAGAACGAGTACTCTTACGGAGTGCAATAGGTATGTCAAGATCAGAGTGTACCTCAGGAGCAGCAGAACCTTCTGGAGGAGAAGATTGGTTGTCTTGGGGGGGTACTTGTGTGGAAGGTGCTTTATTCATGCGTTGATAAACAATAAGAGGAGGATCTTGCTTCTCAGTAATCTCAGTGTCAGTGCGGTCAGGCATGCATTCAGAAATAACAGGTAAAGGAGGAGCCAGAATGTCAGTCTGCAAACTATCTCCTGCTGAAGAATAATACGGTGTATCTTCAAAAAAAACATCACTACTGGTAAACCACTTCCGGGTGCTAGGATTATAGCATCTGTAACCCTTCTGAATTCGAGAATAGCCCAAAAAAATGCATTTAGCAGCTCGAGGAGATAGCTTATCAGAAGTGGGTCCAAGCAATCGAACAAAGCAAGTACACCCGAAAATCCTAGGAGGCACAGTAAACAAGGAGGCGTCAGGGTGCAAAACCTGGATGGGAATCTTATTTCCAATAACAGACGATGGCATCCTATTAATCAGAAAGCATGCAGTCAAGATAGCCTCAGGCCAATAAGAGTGGGGCACATGAAAATGCATCATTATCGTCCTGGTAACTTCTAATAAGTGTCTATTCTTCCTCTCAGCAACACCATTTTGTTGTGGGGTATAAGCACACGAAGTTTGGTGAATAGTACCCACAGATTTACAAAAAACAGCAACATCTTGTTTAACAAACTCTAAAGCATTATCAGTGCGAAAAACTTTAATAGGCAAGCCAAACTACGTTTTTATTTCAGCAAAGAAGTATTTGATAGTAGACAGCACTTCGGACCTACTTTTTAACAGAAACAACCAAGTAGTTCTCGAAAAATCATCAATAAAAAGAATGAAATACCTGTAACCAGATAAGCTTGGTACATGGCATGGACCCCATACATCAGAGTGGACTAAATCAAAAATGTTTTTACTGCTCACAGTACTACGTCTAGGATACACAGTACGAGTTTGTTTTCCTAGCTGACATGATTCACACTAAAAATGACAACTGCCAATATCAAGAACTAAACTACGCAGCTTCTCTGACGAGGGATGGCCCAGCCTGTAGTGCCACTGTAGAGCGGGAACAGAAGCAGATAAT
Organism: Alisma plantago-aquatica; assembly: GCA_963693085.1. NCBI lineage: Eukaryota > Viridiplantae > Streptophyta > Magnoliopsida > Alismatales > Alismataceae > Alisma > Alisma plantago-aquatica. The sequence continues at coordinate 1,488,585,615 of OY856412.1, forward strand.
GCAGATATCACAGCAGCTTTCTCTGATCGAGGTAACTGATCCAAGTAGAAGAGTCCATCAGCACCTTCATACCCCCCACCAATCTTCGTCCTCGTGCGAAGGTCCTGAAAAACGCACGAACCAGGAACAAATGTCAAGCTCCATTTTAAACTCCTCAAAATTTTGCTGACAGACAATAAGTTAAGAGGAAATCTGGGCACATATAAGGCAGATTTGAGGCCAAACTGAGAAATAATATCACCGACTCCAAGGACCGAGGACTTGGGAGCCATCAGCAAGCATAACAGAAGAATGTCGGGCAGGTGCAGATATATGTTTAAACAAAGATCTATTTCCAGAAATATGTGCAGATGCACCAGAATCTATCACCCATTTGGTATTACCAGAAGTAGAAGGTGAGGAGGAGCTCAGGAAGGCAGTGTCATAACAAGAAAAAGCAGCATGCGCTCCGCTAGTAGATGCAGCAGAAGCAGACCCAGCACGCTCAAGAAGAAGACGCTCCACCTCAGCACGAATGTAGTCTGCGGTAGCCCCCGCAGGCTCTAGAGCAGGTATCTGAGCACCACCCTCAGATGTAGTAGAAGAGGAATCTGTAGCAGCATTGGCCCACGCCGGCTTACTATACTTTTCCCAGCATTTTTCTTCAATATGGTTAGTCCGGCCACAGAAAGTACATACGCGCTGTCCCTGCTGAGGACGTGCAGCAGCAGAAGGTGAGGCAGCAGGAGGAGCTCCACGTCCAACACCAGGTCCCCGTCCCCGGCCTGCACCCAGGGGAGGACGGCCATCATTGGAGCGACCACGGCCACGTCCGTCCCAAGCAGCCAAAGCAGTAGAGTCTCCAGTCTCAGGAGGTGGAGATAGTGTAGACGACGGAAGGCGCTCGAGATGCTTGTAGGCAGTCTGCAAGGTAGGAAGTGGATCACTTGCCAAGATCTGATCTACCACGCCCGTATAGGACTCAGGTAAACCACTGAGAAACTGAATCAGTTGAAGTTCCGCCCGCTTTTTTTGCATAGTCGCCAAATCAGTAGACAGCGGGTGATACATCTCCAACTCACCCCACAGACCAGTGAAGGTGGAGAAATAGTCAGATATGTCAGAACCCGTAAACTGTAGGCGCCCCAGTTGCTTGGTGATATCAAAGACCTTCTTGGGATTTTCACTATGTAAGTAGGTACTGGCGAGCTGATCCCACATCTGCTTCGCCGTAGGCAGCTGAAGAAGAGTCACACTGATCTTCTCAACGGAGCTGTTGAGAATCCATGTCATAACTGTCGAGTCATCACGAACCCAGTCATCAAAGGCTTTGATGTCCTTTGCATCCGCCTCCTCTGCAGGCTGAGGCGGGCCAGTCTGAATCAGGTGAGAATACTTCCCTTGTGATTTGGCAAAGATCACAAAGGAGCATACCCACAGCTAGTAGTTGCGCCCGTCAAGTTTAACAGTAGTGACTTGACGACGCGAGTCTCTCCATATATCATCCCCAAAAGACGCCATGAGAACCGGCAGGAAGGCAGGCACAGTCACAAGTAGGCACAGACAGAAGACGGACTACGCCATCAGGCAGGCAGAAACAGGTAGAAACTAGTCACCGTGGACCTCTCACATACAGACCACGCCGAAGTGTAGCAGAAAACCCGGAGGTCGAAGCCTACACGGGCAGGCAGGCACAAAGAAACACGAACCGAAGGTTGTCCCTTAGACGAACAACGCGCTGATCTCCCCTGGAAGACTGATCTAGTCCAGATCTACCAGTGGCTCAGTGGTCCCGTAGAAAACGACCACCCGGCAGCGCACCTGCTGTGCGAACAACTAAGGTTGCTCAAGCACTAGCTGTGCACCACGCCAGGAGGCAAGACGGAACCACGGAGACCCCCACGGAGGGACCTGCGGCCCGCTGGAGGCGACCTGTCGGCGCTGCGGCGGCCCTAGCTAAGCCAGCGGCGGCGGCCTGCTGCTGCCGGCGGCGGGCGGCCTGCTGCCTGGCGGCGGGGGGGTGGGGGTGGGGGTGCGGCGGAGGAGAGAGAATGGAGGGAGGGAGGCAAAGACGGCTAGGGTAGAGCCTGCTCTGATACCATGTGACATAGTCAGGATTTCCAGAAAGCTCAGGGTTGCACGTGTGCACCCTCATATATATAATACTGAGAGATTTATAGAGAGGTCCATATATAAAGGAAAATAACAAAACAAATAACAGGCTATGTAAAACAGGAAATATATAATGTAACAGGAGAGATCCGCCGGTGAGAGGAAGGAGAAGCCCTAGATCGATCTCCACTCTGATACCATGTGAGAAGAAATGAAGAGGAGAAGACGACAAGAACACCGATCAAATGTCGGCTGCAAGACGTAGCAAACGTGAGAAGGGCTTGAACCTACTCACTTGTATTTATATATTAGGGTAAGTACATGAGGTACAAAGAGAGAAGAAATAAAAAAATATATATTATGAAGAAAACAGAACCGACGTTGGATTGACGAGCCGCCGCTGCGCCGGTGTCGATGGTATCGACAGAACATCATCTCAACCCTGATTCGGTGTCGATACCATCGACATGAGTGTCGATAGTATCGACCGGGATGCCGATTGCTTCAACTTATCCCTGACCTGATTTTGATAGTGTCGATAGTATCGACCAGGATGCAGCACACTTATATATACCTATATGTATATATCCATATATGTATACATATCCATATAGAGATATATGTATGTATATACATACATACATATATATCTATATATATGTATGCATATACATACATATCAAATGCAACTGTAACTGTTAAGGTCACTAGACATACAATTACAATCGTATTGAGTGAAAAAAGTAGGAAAAGAATAAAAGAAAAGTTGAATAATAGCAATGGACTGTCAGGAGAGTGGGCGATTGGAGGTTTAGTGTATATCAGGAGTTTTGTACATTGTTTGGTAAAAAAAAAAAGCAAACGACTTAAAAGAGAAAATTGTGAAAAAAAAGTAAAAACTCGTGAAGAATCGTGAAAAATCGTATAAATACAAAAAAAGTAAAAAATCGTGAAAAGTCGTGAAGAATCGGTGACCGACATATTAAACATGGTGAACATTCTGGAGCCTATAAAATCGCGAAAAAACGCTGATTTTTCGTAAAATTTGGAGACTTTTGTTACTATGTTTACGACACATTGCACTGGAGCAATCCTCAACCAAAACCCAACACTCTCAGCAATCTAAGAACAACCCTTTATAATAAAAACCTCAATAGAAGCATGATTGACCCCAAAATAAGAAATTCCATGACTCCACAACCATCCAAAAATACATTTTTGACAGCAACATTGCTACCGTCTCACCTTCAACCACCAAAGGTGATTGTAATGAGAAATCAACTTTGACGACTACACCTCAGCATAAAAAACTAGATATATAGATTCTATTTTTCTTGTTGAGAGTTATTTAGTTAGTTTTTTATTATTAGTTTGTAATATGGGCCTAAGTGTCTTGGCCCATTAGGGTTGTCTTATGTCCTGTACGCTTCCCTGTTCTCCTATTTATAGGAGCATGGTTTCTCCTATCTAATACATCGATTAGCCTTCTCTTATTTTCTAAGATGGTATCAGAGCAGCCATCCTAGGGACCAAAACCCTACGTGAGAGAGAGAGAAAGAAAAGTAGGAGCGACCCCTTGCGGGCGGCCGCCGCCCTTGGCGGTGCTTGGCTGCCCGCAAGGAATTCCTATCATTGTTCCTTGCCTATGGTCATCTTTGACTTCAGCCACCTTCTGTCGCGTTGTCGCCCCTGTTGTCTCCTCTCTTCCTGCGCCCGCCACTGCATGTCTAGTCGTCGCCGCTACCTGCCCCTGCGCCACTACCGCTCCGGTGTCGCCGCCCAGCCACTGCCTAGCCGCCGCTAGCTGCTCCTTACCCACCGCCAGCCCTTGTGTCTTCGCCTACTGCTGCCTCTAATCATCTACTGCTCTGTGCGCCGCTCCACTTCCTGCCGCCAAGTTACGCTGCCATCCACTACTCTGCCTGATGGCCTTCGCTGCTCTTGGTCGCCGCAGTTGTTTCTGCCTACCGCTCCTAGACGAGCCGCCACCAATTTGCTATTGTTGTCCACCACCCCATACCGCCTCTAATCGTGCCACCAAACAACCTAAATTTTTTTATTCCCTCAATATTTGTTGTTGCCCCCCCATATACACTCAAATATTTGTGCTAATTGGATCCATTTTTTAGCCTCCGAACAAATCCCCTTTTCGGGTCAGAGAAAGATCCATTTATTTTTCTATCTGGATCTACCTATTCGGGTCATTTTGCACCTTGACTCGCATTATTGGTTACTGCCTCCACATATTTACCTACACTAAACCTTGTCTCTACCTTTGTTTTGACTCTCCACGCCAACCACTCTTTGACTCCTTCCATGCTTGGCATGAGGGGGAGAATAGAGGATCAAGAGTAAAGGAAGAGATGAGATGGAGGAGTGATGAAGAAAGAGAAGAAGATATATATATGTTTCTATCTATATGGATTTTCATGTTGCTGCTATGTGGTGCTTTCTGCTGCTATCTATATGGATATTCATGCCACTTCGATTGTTGTTTTATGGATCTTCTTGCTGCTGCTATTTGGTGCTTATGCTGCTATTATTGCTTATTCATCATCTACCTCGACTGCTGCTATGAAGTTACATATTCAGACGTCTTTCTTACTACTTGTGCTATGATTAGCACATTTTGTTTGCTGGTTTGTGCTTTTGCACTTTCTGCTATCCGTGCTTTATTTGCACGTTGACTTTCTACTGTGGACCAGCACTCTCTGGATTTTGACGTTTGCTGTTGTAATGGATACTGTATGAAGAGGGAAGATGATGAACACATCTGCTCGGACCTTACATGGAGCTTCGCCTATTGGAGTTATTTACTTAATTGCTACTCTGTCCACTGGTCTTCTATCTGCCTACGTCGTAGATTTTTGCTACTGTGCGCCAGCACTCTCTGGCATGTCCGTGTTTTGACACGTCGACTCTCTACTTGTTTGTGCCTTGTTTGCACGTCGACCTACTACTTCTGTGATCCAGCACTCTCTGGCTACTACGACGACGACTTTGATGAAGACCTTGGTGCCTATCATCTATTTAAACTTTTGCTCCAGATGATCGTGTTGCTGCTTATTTCTGCTCCAGATGATCGAGAAGCTTCTGCTAGCGTGCTTGCCTACTTGCTTGGAGTATCTACATGAGGGGGAGTGTCTGAGTGTTTTGAGTGCTTTAATGTAATATTGAGGGGGAGAAAATTCTTATATGGGCTTAGTTTATCGTTTTATTCTATTTCTTTGTTTTCTTTGTCCAACTCTCTATTTGCAAGCTGATTTGGAATTCTCCCAACTTCAGTTTGAGGGGGAGTGTTGAGACTCGAGAGTTATTTAGTTAGTGTTATATTATTAGTTTGTAATATGGGCCTAAGTGTCTTGGCCCATTAGGGTTGTCTTATGTCCTGTACGCTTCCATGTTCTCCTATTTATAGGAGCAGGGTTTCTCCTATCTAATACATCGATTAGCTGTTTCTTATTTATTATAATTTCTCTTTCCAATTTTAGGTTGTAGCAAAAGATCACTACAAGATCTCTATAGCATTTTACCTCTTGAGACAGGCAAGGAAGGTTTCTCTTGTATCACCAGCAATAGACAAAGTGGCTCTTATGCAAAGTTGTAATGCCCCTTGATAGATTCCACCTGTTTCAGACTCAGTATGTTCTAGCTGGACAGTCTTGTTATCCCTATTAACGAGAGAGAAGGGAGACGAACAATGTTGGCGGTTGCTAGGTGCAGCTCTTGTGTGTGAGGGCAATAGCCGTCTCACTCCTTTTTATATATTAGGGTAAGATACAAGGTGGTACAAAGGAGAAAATCCTAGAAAAACAATAAAACAAATGGTATAATAAAAATAGAGACAAGAGGCAGATCGTCGGTTTCCGCTGCTGACCTTCTGTCGATACCATCGACATCGACAGATTGTTGTCCGGTTGTTGTGATAATCTCGATACCAACGACCACCTGTCGATGGTATCGACCGGGAAGCAGGTTGTTTCACACTCCCCCTCAAGCTAGAGAGTACACATCGTGTATGCCCAGCTTGCCACATAATCTCTGAAAATCTGCCGGACCCAAAGGCTTTGTCAAGATATCTGCCAGTTGATCTTCAGACTTGACGTATGGCGTCACAATAGTGCCATCTTTGATTTGATCACGAATAAAATGGCAATCAACTTCTATATGCTTTGTACGCTCATGAAAGATAGGATTCCTGGCAATGTGTATAGCAGACTGGTTGTCACACTTGAGCTCCATAGAAGACATAATAGTGATTTTTAACTCAGAAAGAACGGATTTGACCCATTGTAGTTCACAACATGCATGGCCACAGCATGGTATTCAACCTCGGTGCTGGATCTGGTTTCTGCTGTTTGCTTTTCCAAGTAATCAAATGGTCACCTAGGAAAGTACAATATCCTGATGTAGACCTTCTATCAGTATGATCACCAGCCCAATCTGCATCTGAGTACCCAGTGAGAGTCAACGTAGATGGAGGCACCTTGGGTTTAGAATATGTGATCCCTTTACCAGGAGCACTCTTCAGATATCTCAGAATCCGGCAAACTGTTGTCCAGTGTGACTGTTTTGGTGAGTGCATATGTTGACTCATAACTCCTACAACAAAAGAAATGTCAGGTCGTGTAACAGTCAGATATATTAGCTTGCCAACTATTCTCCTGTAATATCCTGGATCTGAGTACTCAACATCATCAACCGTCTCCTTGATGTGATAATCCATAGGAGTAGATACCGGTTTAGATCCAGTCATGCCTGTCTCCTGTAGTAAGTCCAGCACATATTTCCTCTGAGATAGATTGATACCTGCATGAGATCTAAGCACCTCAATGCCCAGAAAATATCTCAGTTTACCCAAATCCTTCGTTTGGAAGTGTCTCTGCAACCCTTCCTTCACACAAGATATGCATGTAGAATCACTTCCAGTAATTACTATGTCATCAACATATACAGCCATAATGATAGAGCCACAGGAAGAGCTAGAGTAGAATAAAGAGTGATCAGTCATGGAGCGAGAAAAGCCCATCTGGAGTACAACCTCACTGAACTTGTCAAACCACGCTCGAGGAGACTGTTTCAAACCATATATAACTTTCTTCAATTTACAGACCTTCTGACACTCCCCCTGAGCAACAAACCCAGGAGATTGTTCCATATATACCTCTTCCTGGAGGTCACCATGTAGAAAGGCATTCTTACCATCAAGTTGAAATACGGGCCATTCAAAGGTAGTAGTCAGAGAAATAAGAATTCACACAGAATTTAGACGAGCTACTGGAGAAAAAGTCTCAAAGAAATCAACTCCATAGGTCTGTGTGTAGCCTTTTGCTACTAATCTGGCCTTCAACCTCTCAGCAGATCCATCCAGATTATGTTTTATGGTGAAAACCCATCTGCAACCCACTGCTTTCTTCCCTGTAGGTAAGTCAACAAAATCCCATGTGTCATTATGCAAAAGAGTTGACATCTCACGCTGCATTGCCTGTTTCCAGCCACTGTCCTTCATAGCATCATGGTGATTCCTTGGGATATCAACAGAATCAATCCCAATAGCAAATGCGCGGGCCTGCTTAGATAAGTGGGACAGAAAACTCACATTTGTAATAGGATGTCTAATAGTACAAGAGTGGGTACCTTTCCTAACAGCAATAGGAAGATCAAGATCTGATGCTTCTGCAGGAATCCCATGAGTAGAAGACGAAGATGAAGGCTCAGAGACTGGTGTCGCTACCACTTCTGCATCGTGTCTGCCTTGCCTACTATAAACATGTGGGTAATGCTCAATAACAGACTTGTCTGCTGCTTGCTCATCCGGAATAAAAGTATAATCAGGAATGATGGGTGGCGCTCCCTCACTCTGCACAGATGGTGCCACTCTATCACTCTGAAAAACTGGTGGCACTCCCTCTCTCAATTGCTCCCCCTTACTTATAGCATCGGAGAAATATGGAGTGGTCTCATGGAAAGTAACATCCTGAGACACAAACATCTGACGAAGACTAGGACAGTAACACTTGTATCCTTTGCTAGTACTAGAGTAACCAAGGAACAAGGTTTTAACAGACCTAGCAGAAAGCTTGTCGACCTTAGGGTCAACATTATGGACAAAGGAAGTGCAACCAAACACTCTAAGGGGGACAGAAAAGGGCTGATTTGTGGGTCGCAACACAGAGAAGGGAGTTTGTCCTTTAAGAACCGAGGATGGTTGTCTATCAATTAAGAAACAAGCAGTTAAAAGGGCTTCATACTAGAATTTTTTGGGTACATTGGATTGAAACATAATAGATCGAGCAATATCAAACAGATGGCAATTTTTCCGCTCAGCCACCCCATTCTGCTGACGGGTGTAAGGACACGATGTGCGATGGATCATACCTACAGAGCTGCAAAAATCAGACATAGCCTTTTGAACATACTCTAAAGCATTATCAGATTGAAGAACTTTTATATTGCAGTCAAACTGGACTTTTATTTCAGTATGGAAATGTTTCACAATAGATAGCACAGACTCTCGACTTTTGAGAAGGTAGATCAATGTCATTCGAGAAAAATCATCCACAAAGGAAATAAAGTAACTCCATTATAACTCTGGTCTTTAACAGGACCCCACACATCACTGTGGACAAACTTAAAAGGACAAGAAGCCCGTTTATTGACACGACTGGGATAAGATAACCTATGGTGTTTTCCCAGCTGACAGGACTGACACTCTAAAGATGACACTTGGGACAACTCTGGTTCCAACTTGCGCAGGCTCTCTAAGGAAGGATGTCCATATCTGCAATGCCATAGTAAGGGGGAACCACTCAACAGGACGGATGGGGCAGGAGCAGATACTTGACGAGGCAGACTATCACCATGAAAATGGTAGAGATCACCTTTTCTAGGTCCCCCACCAATCGTCCTCATACTCTTGAGATCTTGTACTACAAAACAAGAAGGCCCAAATGTTACTGTACATTTTACTGTCAATCAATTTTGCAACAGAAAGAAGATTAAAAGGAAACTCAGGCACAAAGTGTATAGATTTGAGATCAATCTTGGGTGTTAGAGGGACAGATCCACTAGCTAACACTCTCCTCACTGAACCATCTGCCAGTGTAACAGATTGGTGAGGGATATATGAGTCAATAGAGTGGAGCAATCTCCTCATACCAGTCATGTGCTGTGACGCGCCAGAATCAACCACCCAAGATGAAGTAGAGCCAGAAGCTATGAGAGATGTAGCCTGATTACCCGCAGTAGATGCCAGGTTTGCTGACGATGATGACGATGATCCCATACTCATGTGTTGTGTAGCCTGAATAAACCGATCATACTCCTCTTGAGTAAGAGTGATACGAGTTCCAGAAATAGTTCCCACATCAGAAGAAGAAGAGGAATTTGTAGTAGTGGCATAATGTGTTGTCCCTACAGGTGGTACAGCAGGTCTCTCATGTTTCTTCCAGCACTTCTCCACTGTATGTCCCAATTTGTCACAAAAAGTGCACTTAGGATGTGTCCCACGTCCTCTGCCCATACCAGGTCGTCCCCCTCTCACCGCAGCAGCTACAGATGCATGAGACTCCCCAGAAGATATAGCAGGATCAGGAGTAGCAGACTCAAAGATAGATTGTTGTATTCTTGAATAGGCTTCCACAAAACTGGGTTATTTATCAGAAGCCAGAATGACACTCCGGGCGGAACCGCACGAAGGGTTAAGCTCGGATAAAAATTTAGTCGTAACTGGATCGTCCCTGTCCTTGATCTGTTCAACAACAGTCACTGGATGATAATAGCTCAGCTCTTGAGCAAGTGCCTGAATAGCTCCAAAGTACTCCTCAAGAGATCTGTCACCCTGCCTCTCAGCAAACAAACAGTCATAGATCATGAATTGTCGAAGCGCATTTTTTTCTTGAGAATAGTGTTACTTTACTGCGTCCCATATCTCCTTAGCTGTTGAATAGAACATGAACCTTGCCGCAATTGCAGGTTCCATGTTGTTCCACAACCAAGTCTTCACCAGACTATCATGACGCTTCCATTCAGCATATCCTTTGTCAGTAGAGGCCAGAGGACCTGAGTCAACATATCCCGCCTTGTCACGAGACTCCAGGACAGTGTGAACAGCATTCATCCATAGAAGAAAATTCTTCCCATCGAGCTTGATGGAGGCGATAGGAGACACCTCGTTGTAGATCATAGGCATCTTGATGTCCCCCATTACAGAACGGGACTGTGTGACAGATTGATATACGCCACAAAGAAGACTAAGGTGACGGAGAGATACACGACACACAAGAAACAAAGAGAAATGTGTTACTGACGCATTCACAGCCTCCGGACGATTTTCCTAATCACACATGTGACTAGGATAATAACCGTAGAGAGACTAGTCCTCTGATTTAGATTTTAGATCGCCGTCTGATCACCTGAAGATCCTCAAAGCGGCGGATTACGGCTGCACGCCGTGCGGCGGCTCAGTCGCAGCTGCTGCTGCCGGTACCGCGATGAGAAGATCCGGATGGAGGAAGGAAGGGGAAGATCCGGCGGACAAGGAGGAAGAAGAAGGAAGAGGGAGGGACTGCCGGTGGAGAGAGACGGCGGTCTAGAGCAGACCTAGCTCTGATACCATGTTAATGAGAGAGAAGGGAGACTAACAATATTGGCGGCTACTAGGTGCAGCTCTTGTGTGTGAGGGCAATAGTCGTCTCACTCCTTTTTATATATTAGGGCAAGATACAAGGCGGTACAAAGGAGAAAATCCTAGAAAAACAATAACACAAATGGTACAATAAAAATAGAGACAAGAGGCAGATCGCCGGTTTCCGCCGCTGACCTTCTGTCGATATACCATCGACAGGTCTGTCGATGGTATCGACAGACTGTTGTCTGGTTGTTGTGATAATCTCGATACCATCAACCAGTTGTCGATGGTATCGACCGGGAAGCAGGTGGTTTCACAATCCCAACTCTAAACTTGATAATCCCCATGCACCCCACACATACATACCCAAGCATATAAGAAAATCTTCTGCTCTTATCACTTTTTCTGCTCTGACCGGTCGACATGATTTAGCAAAGCCGCTACAATCTGGAAGAGCTCCTTCTGCTCCATTATGTTTTCCTTTCCTCATGAGAAGGTGTCACTTTGCCCATGCTTATATGTTTTACAATGAAGATGACCATGGATCCTGCAGCCATCCCTCTACTTGCACTCCAAAGAATATCCCCCATAATCTTATAGAGAAGCCCTAACTTAACATCTCACACCTTCAAAATCATTCATCCTAATAATCATAGCCACAGCTGCAGTAAAGCTACTTCCCTATTTAGTGGGTCAGTCCCCCCTAGGCCTAATAGCTGCATCACCTCCTCACCCAGCGCTGGAGACTCCAACCGAAACCCGGTCTACCCAGGCCCCCCACCAAACCTGTTTCCCTGGTTAAATAGCACTAAAGCCTCCACAAAGCATAAGCTCAAAACATACTTCCTGAATTATTGACCATCCATAATTCCATTACTCCATCAAATACAAAAATGTCATCTCATCTTGATAAACATCCAGTATGCTAAATTCGATTCTTTTGAGGGAAGCCAACAGCTCAGATTTTTCAAGCCAAGAACCCAAAACCAAATAATGAAACAATGGAAAAATTAAAGACTCTGGAATAACTATAACAAAGGACTTGTATATGGTAGTTTCTAGATCAGTAATGTCCCAACATACATTTTGCAAGAAATGAAAATTCATCAATCTGAAGATGGGGGAGAGGGGATTATGAATATAAATAAAAACACACCTCAACTTCCTGGATATATGTATGGTCATAACCGGAGTCCTCCACAATATCCAGATATGAGGCAATAAGAAAGTCTCCAAGGTACTTCCGGAGTATTCTAACACTTCCTTGGTAGTTCCCTTTCCTGAAATCAAATGAGATGTTTTACTAGGTTGATATGCTAAAATTACGTACATCTCGAAGACACAAGTCTACCAAAGATTATTTTACTTGGAAGCAATTCTCTTTACCTAAATGAATCATCGGAGCAGATGTTTATCCACCTTTTTAACATACTCACTTTTCTCCTTATTCCTCTGAAAGCATTAGGAATTTCTGGCATGTTTGGAAGAGAGATGTTTACCCCAACCGAATTTTCTCTGGTCTGTAGAAGGGACGACAAAAAGACTTCCTCCCTGATGCCCATAAACCTTTCTAGCTCATTAGCATTGAACATATGCATGGTGTAAGATTTGATGTAGAACACAATCGCTAAAAGGACATGAAAGAAAAGATTTGATAAAACTGTTACCACTTAATACAGTTTCAGAAATCCCAGTAAAGTCATTTAGGACTTCTTTCAAAGCCCATTTGCTAGGATGCTACAATGGGGAGAAACATCAACGGGCTGTTATAAAGTGCACTGACATTTTCATAACAGCAAATCAATAAGAGTCTACAGTATATAATTAAAACACCTGTCCCGGATCAGCATTCTTGAATATAATTTCATCCACTACAGCTTGCATGTACCTGAAGGATAAATGAATTTTGATGAAAATATATCAAACAAGGACTTCTGTGTATCAAAAACTTATTATACTATTCTAATCTCCAAGGGGAAAAGTAACCAAGTTAAAGAGAACTGAGCGATCTAAGGCAAGACAAAATGTGGCGAGTAACTGAAAATGCATGCTCTGAAAGCAATATAAGTGGAAAGCACTACATCAAATCAAATCAGAACACTGATCACGTTGAACGAGCAAACCTACTTAGTTTTGCAGACATGTCATGGGGGATAGCAAGCATAAGTTAGAGGCCTCATAACTATAAATAACAGTATCCAAGGCCCAGACTTCATTCTATGATGCAAGTATAGGCTTAAAGGATAAGCCTATTGCATATCTATAAATAAGCCTAGATAGCTATGAAGCAAAGATACTTAAAGAAAAGCCATGTATCCATACTGGACACATATTGGAAGTTCTTGGACACTCCTGGACATGAAATAGAATCCATAGTTTTGTTTACATTTATTTCTTTTTTTTACATGAAATACATATTGGACATTTATTATCACTGTTTTCCCTTCACCTATGCAGTGGAAAGGTTATGGGACATAGAGGCAACTAAGAAGGGACTTAGCAAAGATTGGGTTGTCCCCATGTACCCTATTAGGCAATCAGTGGAAATTGCCCCTAAGACATTAGACATATGGAGGACACTTTCATTGCACCTTGTTCCTCTGTTGGTGAGCGAAGGTAGATGGCCTTGAAAGGAGATGCAGATGCAAATGGAAGGAAGGTGCATCTTGGAAGATCTAATGCATAGATAGCCATAGGGGATACACTTCAAGATAAGGTGCAACTCTGCAGTAGGTGTGACTCCCTTCTTTTTAGGAATTACCACCTTTAGGCCATTTTTTCGTGTTTAATTTCCCAGCCTTCCACCCTCTTCCCCTATTTTCTTGTTCCTATTTTTACTTTAAAGGATCTTGTTCATTTTAGAAAGCCTTAGCAGCTACTTAGCTTATTTTCCCCAATTTTCATGCATACAGTGCAAACATCTGAAATTTTCTGTATAGTGGATGCAAAATCCCATTGCAGCCTTCTCTAACTTCTTACGGTTTCTTTTTACATTTGGCAATGAATAGCATAGACATGAAGTTGGAAGAGGATGATGTTTCATATATAATTTAAACAAAATACTTTTTGTTACAGAAAACGGCATATCCATATATTGCATACTTAAGAAGTGGGTTACCCTATGTCGAAGTCCGTGTTTGTGTCTGAAAATGTATATATGCTTCCTGGCTTGATAGATACTTAAACCAGTGTTATAAAATTCTGGTTGGACCATATATTGCATATTTGAAAAGTGGCTTACCCTATGCCAAAGTCAATGTTTGTGTCTGAAACATAGTTTAAAATTTCCACGAAATTGTCAAAATTTCCACAATTATTTTCATATTGATGGCCATCGGACATCGAAATGCACTGTCAAAAACGCACTGTCAATCGAAATTTTTCTCTCTTTTTTATGTAGTATGGACTGCCTGGAGCTTCTTTTTTTTGGCACAGTTTTGTGTCTTTAAGTCTATGCATTGTGCTTGCAAACTGTAATGACTTAATTCGTTGATTTCACCATTGAAAATTGACATCAAAATTCTCCATTGAAATCCCCATTAAAACAGTTCAGGGTCCTTCACTCACACGAGTAGACCCCCACCCCCACATATCCAGTATGAAATATTATAGCATATTTAAGTAGATCTACACTTGTAGATAATTATGGTAAAATTTCATAAATTAATCCGTTGGTTTTCCGTCGAAATGTTAGGATAGCATTTGTTGAAATTTCCATTGAAATTTTGGTAAATTTCTGTTTCCATGGCCAAAGAAATGGCATCGAAATTGGACATTTTCTTCCTTGGTCTGAAAATGTGTAAATGCTTCCTGGCTCGATAGATACTTAAGAGTTAAGACCAAATACTAGTCTTGTTGAATTGATACTTCAAGGGTCTTGAAACTTGACTTGCCACCCCACAAGTGTAGCAGGTTTGGTGAAGTTGAAGCTCATATTGGCCAACAACTGTCCTTGACACAGTGATCTGACCAATTCACTTGTTGACATGGTCCTCGAGTCCTAAGACCAAAACAACTATTAGTTGTTGTTATATTTACCACCCTAGATGTATGTGCGACTTATTCCCGTCCCCTTGCCCCTATCTCAATAACTCATCTATGTAAAACGTTTCTTGTTGCAAAACCATTAATTTGCTTGTTTACGTATTAATGGTTCATTTTGTATGTTTAGATTTTCACAATTGATTGTTGCGTGCTTTCATATAGTAGATTATATACATTTACACACATACATATTTATATATACACAGACAAATGTACTTATGTGTGTATGATGTCATGATGACGTCACTGAGTCAACTAGGTTGACCCCACAGTTAAACTAGAGAACCCGGACCCAAGAGCTTTTCCTAGCTAACCTTGGGGTTGGGTTTGAAAACCATAAATGCTTCCAAACAAGAATCGGTTTTCTCCTTACAGATTACTTAGCAATTACGATCTCCTGATAGATTACACAAGATCCATAAGAAAATTCCTTACTGAACAGAAACTAACGATCAAAGGTGCTTGCATTGATGCTCTGGCAACTCTGATCTAGTTTTAAGAGGGCAATGTCAGCACACGTGGAGCTTAACTGAATTGTTGGTGTGGCAACTCTAGGAAGTTTTTCAATCAGAAAACACATGGGGACATTTTTGGGAAATGGAATCTTTGATATCTCAAAAGGAGTCCAGGCAATGGAATATTATAATCATGGAAACCTCACTGTTCATGGCTTTTCAGATGTGGATTGAACGAGTTGCGTCATTGATCGGCAATGTTGTCTTGGGACATTGTTTATTTGTGGGAGGCAATCTTGTGTCCTAGAAAAGTAAGAAGCAAACAGTGATGGCTCGACCAACAGAATATCGAGTCATTGCTCCTGCCACCAGTAATCTCTTATGGGTGAAGAATATTTTGGAAGGAGCTTGGATATAATCAGTCAGATGCAATGGAGTTACACTACAATAATCAAATACCTGTTCATATTGCTTTGAATCTCATAATTCATGAGGTAGATTGTCATTTTATTAGTGAAAAGATCTAAAATCAACAAGTCAAGCTTGTTCCTTCAAATATCTTTACTAAGTCCCTTAATTAGTTTGGAGTCCAGTTTCTATGTAACAAGCTTGGTGCCTATACCAGCTTGAGGCAGAAAATTCGAATAATAAATATTTACGATTTATTATTCTTTATTTCTATTCTCTCTATTTATGGGATTACTCCCATTCTGTATAACTGGGTTATTTGACGCCATGCAAGTTTATAGAAGTAGGTGTGCCATGTTCATAATACAAACACAAGTCCCTCTGTCTCCAATATTCTTGTATTTAAGACTCTACAAGTGTCCTTCAACGTTAAACCATTTGCCTGGGTGCCACTGCTGAATCTGCAAAATCTGGCTGCTTTTTCTTTGTCAGAGTTTAATCAGTTTACAATATAATGATATAGTATAAAGTGAAGGCTGAAACATTACTGGTATACGTGTTCACAATAACTTTCAGGGTCACCAGTTAACATCAGCTGTCTCAGATTGTAGACATGCTTCCTCTGCACCTGATTAGAGAGAAACAATTTTGATTATAAGACACGTTCTCATTCAAAAAGGAGGACACACAAAACTGCTTTTCAAGTTTAGAAATCAAACAAAATCTATCATGGACGACCCTTCTGAACAGACTGTCAAGAAGTCTAAACAAACAAAATCTATGGTGGACGACTCTTCTGGTGCTAACATGGAAAACCCTGATGTAGTAAAATCTAAGAAAAAACTGGGGACAAAAGTAGTCAATTTTGTAGGTTAAAACATAAATCTTTGTTATTTCCAAGTTCTCGAAACAGCTGCTTGATATATAATTTTTTCCTTTCATAAAAATGGTTTAGAAATCAAACAGGAGAGGCATTTTAACATAAGAAGTTGAAAGGTACACATTGACCTTGTCCCACTTAATACTTGTTTAAAAAAACAACAGAAAACAATAATTACAAAAGGAGGGATTCCCAAATGATGCATAAATGATGCATCATTCAAATAAGAGTACGAACAAATTGTAAGATACTAACTCCACAGTTGAAAATTACAAAGAAATATGATAAAGATAGCCTATATACACAAACAAGTACTCTCAAATGATACTTGAATAGCCACAAGTCATCATTATAGAGTTACCTCTATACTTCAAAACAAAAGAAATACTCATAAGTTTAGCACCATCCTATCCACATGGAGATTCAATGTAGGCATTATAAGTAACTTATAAATAAGTCAAAGATGTGAATTACTTACAGATGTTTTGATCAATAACTGGGTCACATAATATGTATGCAACATAACTAGTGATTCTCATTGTAACTACATAAAATTATTCTTTCAGAGCATAAAATACCATATAAACTGCCAATTTTGGAGTATATGATGAGTGACAAAACTCAAAAGTGATGTGAGAAAACTAACAAGATATTCCTCTAACCTCCAATACTTCATCAAATTCAACAAGACTTTTTCTTATCCCAAAGAAGTATTTCTCAACATTTATTTGTAGAGATAAAAGCTGCAAGTATCAAAATATAATGGATAAGGAAGTAAGCCACCGCCACACACTTCAAATGTATGTGAAAATTGATACAAGTGATGCAAGTACCTGTTTCACAATAGCACCACCTTCTATGGGAATGTCCTCGTTATTCGTGATCCTGGATATGAGGTTCACAGCCCATTCAGTGTCAAAATTGAATTTCCGAAACATCTCATCCTGTAAGCTGAAAAAGAACATGTGTATAATCAACAGAATGCTTTTTATGCACACTTGGCAATCAAAAAGATGGGAGATTGCCATTTTTTCAAATAATAAAAATTGCTAAGTTCTATTAAATTAAAGATGAGTGCAAAGGAATTTAAATAAATTATTTAAACAACTAGTTGGTGAATCACATCTCCTGAACAACCTTATTACTACTGAATGCTTTTGTCAACTTGGAAACTGTTATTTAATGCCATTTTCAGACCTCGGTAACAGATAAAAGACGCTAATTCCCAAGAAAGTACCAATGGGATAATAGAGGGTTGGGTAAGCTTCTCAATTCATAAAACCAATCAATCATAGTAAGCAGTTAGCACTAAGAGAACTGTTAGAGAGTGTATTAGCCTATTTAGTTAATAGGTTAATTAGTTAGTGGGCTTTCGAGTCTCAGCCCGTTTGGTTTACTTGTGTCCCAAGTCTCAGGGTTTCTCCCTTGTTCCTACATATAAGACGGGTGTACGTCTTTTGTTATCAACTCACTATACAATCAATATTATTTCTCACAAGAACTATATCCATTATAGGACAAAAGTTGCAGGTTTTTAGTCTAGGGCACTGTTTGGCAAAGTGATCTTGCTACCATCCATTGCCCACCAGCCAATTTCTCACCACATGAATTTGGAGTCCTAGGAAATTATGAATCAAGTCATCAGCTCATCTTTGGCCACCGAAATCCTTGTATAGTAACTGATGTAGGACAAATGCATGCTATTAAATTATTGAGGTGTTATTTCCCTATATTATACTTTTTTAGCTTTTGTTAAAGCCTCATGGTTTAGTCCCACACTGGCTACCACTCCAATTGGGCTACTCAGCAGTGTTCAGAAGTTCGGTCTAATCACACCCTACTAGGCCAAAATTGTCTTAAGCAGACATTATCTGGTATAATATAGTCTAGATTTCCTAAATCAGACCTAATTTGACCAAAACTCAACCCTAATCATCGGACATTAACCTCAATACGCTAATTAGATGATCTAATGCTAGGAATGCATTAGGCACATTGTTTATGTCTGACTTGGGGACAAAAAGCAAGTGAAGCCAAAACAAACGTTGGTGAAAAGGTTGCCAGGACTGCGTTGTCTCGTAAGTTCAGTGACACAGTAGATAGTTTTCTGAGGGCAACAATGCAACTTGTTCAACTTCTGAGAATGGTTGATTCTGATGCTAAGCCATGTACATGAATATGACCATGGCACTCACCAAAGCACCTGACAAGATTGATTCAAATTTGGGCGGTGATGAAAGCCAGTATGAACCCATTTTGGACCTAAGAATGAGGTATCAGATATCGATGTCGTTTCGACTGTGTGGAAATAGGTATTAACTGGTATACCGACAGAAATTTTGACAGATACAACCCTGACTGTTTCGACGCAGAACGGACAAATTCAATCATGAAATTTACAGATCTAATCTTTACATCTAAATGCATAGTTTTATGCCATAAAATTTTATGTTGGATATGTGGGGGGTCCGTGTGGGGAGATAAGGAACCCGACATGTTACTTGGGGATTTCAATGAAGAATTTTGATGACAACATTGGAATTGTGTTGTGAGATTTTACTAGAACAATCCAAAACTGAAATACGCATACTTATGTGATAACATCATATATTGTTCTCATCACATGTATTTTCTCTAGAAAATTACAAAATCTATATTCTTTCACAATACTTGTTTGTCTGTGTTGTGAAGTAGTACATTTTATTGCTTTGTATGCCAAATAATACTAGTAACAAGAACATATGTATAGTATTAGCTTACAACTAAAAATGATAGCAAATTATACTTGTATTTAGGGAATTATTTAGGTATATTATTACGATTATACTTCATATTATGAGATAGTGTTGTAGATCTATGATCATAATCAGTTAGGAAGACATAAAGAAGCAGATTGGGGGATATTCGCCAATATAAGGTTTTTTTGGATGAATTTATATTTTAATGGAGATAGATGAGGTGTAAATAATTGAAATGGTAGAAAATATAAACCCTTGGATTAGGCTTATTTGAACCCCAATTGTTGAAATCCCCCTTGCCCCCCCCCCATTTTCTCCTCTCAAACAACAAAAACAGTCTACACGCAAAAATTGGTTTTTTTTTTTTGGTATACTGATACATTTCGTTGAAATTTAGCGATATTTGGTGAAATCTGGTGATATTTGGTATAATTTGGCGGTATTTGGTGAAATTTGGCAGTATTTGGCGGTATGCCCATCAGTATATTGATGTTTGTGATCCTATCTACGCTCGCAGAATATCGTATTTGACGGTATCAAAATTGAAATTTCGAGCGAAATTTGGTATCAAAATTGAAATTTCAAGCGAAATGTTGCCCGTTTCGACGATATTTCATTCCTTCATTTAGACATTGTTTGAGATCCCTACAAAGATCAGATGGGTACTATAACACATGATGTGGCTTTCTTCCTCAACCCTGGTGGGTGGTTTACTGTTGTAAAATCAGGGCTCCTATCAACTGAATCTGACATAGACACATCCTGATGACAACAGGAAGCATCAAACAATTGAGCATCAACAGGAAAAAGAAGATAATTAGTTTGTAGCTTCCTAATGTTTGATGCTCAATTGCTCATGCACAATCCTTTTTTGCTACAAACATTGTCCCCTTCATTCACCATTTGTAGAAGCTCTATAACCCTTTTTGTTGGTTTTATTTATAAATTCATATTATACATAAAAATACAACATATAAAAAGAAAAAATGCAAAAAAAAATGGAAACGCCTAGGCTGTCTGCACCCCCCCCCAAGGTAATGCCTGGTCACCTGGCCGCCTATACAACCACGATTAGATCAAAGTCGGCCCTAGATGGCCCAGGTGCCCACTCAAATCACAAAGAACAAGCACCCAAAATATATGTATTTGTACACAAACATATAATATATTATGTATTAGTATAGTAAATAAATAATACACAGCTAAACATATGAATATACAAGTCAAAAAAATATGCAACCATAAAAGAGAACCATAATTGATATACGGGAATGCACAATGCACTTATTAATTAAAAAGTGTTAGAGCATATGGTTTAATAAAGAAGAATCGGTAACCTAATACATATTATTTCTAGAGAAACAATCAGATCCTAGTTTTAGTAGTATTTAATCTAACATTCTGAAACAAGACAAAAAAAAGTCTGGGAAAATGCAATATCGAATCAATAGGGAAGAGAATAAGTAGGTTAAACTGCATGTCGCAGTCATAAAAATCAACAGTAATAAAACTGTAATCAGTATTAACCTTAGGTGCTAAGTCTGTTGACAAGTAAAAGCTATGTGAAAATCGTCAGTGATGCGTTGGCCTAGTGGAGAACGAACAAAAACCACAAAGTGGTCTGGGATCATATAAAAAGTGTAAGAGCATATGGGTTAATTAAGAAGAATCAGAAATCTAATACATATAATTCCTAGAGAAACAATCAGATCTTAATCTTAGTAGTATTTAGTCTAAGAATCTGGAATTAGACTAAAAAATATGGGGAAAATGTATTATGGAATCAATAAGGAAGAGAATAAATAGATTTTGAGCATACGCCGCAGTCATTAAAATCAGGAGTGAATAGTGAGTAAAACTGTAATCAGTATTAATCTTAGGTGTTAAGTCTTTTGACAAGTAAAAATTATGTGAAAATTGTCAGTGATGTTTGGCCTAATGGAGATGGAACCAAAACCACAAAGCAAGTGGTCCAGGATCAATCCCTGAAAACACACCTCAAAATATCAGAACTCACCTCCAGTCTCTGTGTGACGTTTTGGATCCATGGTTAGCTCATGGTCATGGACTCATGGGTCCCAGGTTTACCTTCCTAGGGGGTAAGCCACTAAGTGAATCTTCTAGGGAAGGCTTCACAGACAGAAAAAAAAGAATATGTAAATTATCTGTTAGTAACTATTTAAAAGAATTCTGTAACTTTGATCATTAATGTTTATTTTTTATTTTATTTTTTGAATTTATCTTTTAATATTTTTTGTGCAGGGTCTGCATGGTTATTGGTCCAGTTCGTCCATGTATTCAAGCATTTTGGATTGTATACTTTCAGTCCAGTCAGTCTGTGTTTCAGCAGCCTATAGGTGCTAGTTTAAAAAAAAATCAAGCAGCTTCACTCTTCTTATCTACATAATGTAATAAGCTAACTCTTTATATCTATCTTATATTTATTCCTATAAGAAGAGCGGCTTTTAGCTGTCAGTCTAGCTACTTGCCTACCTATTTGTGCGAGAAGTCAATCTTTAGCTACTCCTGTGTATTTGATTGTGCTGTCCTTCTCTGAGCTTAATAAGTTGGTCAGAGTGCTTTGTTTATGTTATTTCGTGCTTATGTATCCATTAGGGAGTCTATTT
Organism: Alisma plantago-aquatica; assembly: GCA_963693085.1. Taxonomy (NCBI): domain Eukaryota; kingdom Viridiplantae; phylum Streptophyta; class Magnoliopsida; order Alismatales; family Alismataceae; genus Alisma; species Alisma plantago-aquatica. Next base: position 1,488,607,487 of record OY856412.1, read on the forward strand.
ATTTATATTATTAAGTGTCTTTTGTAATATGGGACCAAGTATATCTTGGCCCATTAGGGTTTAGTTGAGTCTGTATGCTTCTTGTTCTCCTCTATATAGGAGCAGGGGTTTCTCTTCTTAATACAACAAGCCGTCTTTTATTCTCTGACATGGTATCAGATCAGTGATCCAACCTAACCTTAGAAGAGACAAAAAGATTTCTTCCGCCTGCGGGCGGCAACCTTCCTTTTTGGCTTGGCCACCCGTCGGGCATCTAGTCTGCCTCCACCTTTCGTCCTCCCTAGCTAATCCAGCACAGACCCTTCCCCCTGGCTACTCGCTGCTATCTTGTTACCCAACTATATTCAACATGACTGCCAGCCTTTTTTTCCGCCATTGCTGCTATACCCTCCCCTGTCGTTCATATCCATGCGCCCTTGTTGCCACACAGCACACCCGCAACCCCTCCCTTGTCCCCCCCCACCTGCAGCTCCCTAAAGATGGCAAGCGGTACACTCCCTGATTTGCGCTTAAAAACTACCTTAGGAGTCCAGACGCTCGATGCATACAGCCTTCCCGAAAAGGTAGGGCGGAAACTATATCAACGACTGCTCACTTAACTATGTACCGCCTCCATGCCATGGTGGAAACTATGGTCTGTCCTTTCTCCTCTCCTCGCACGCGGACACCCATCCTTCCGGATCCAAGCAGATAGGCAACTAGTCTCATATAGATAACTTGGAAATCTATATATGTAAGAAAATTATCTCAATACGGCCTCCGGATAATCACTGTCGATGATCTCTAAAACAGAGTCAGTAATTTCTGGAAACGTAGGGTTGCACAATGTGTGCACCCTTGTATATATAATAACGGAACAATTACATAAAGGTCCACATATAATGTAGAAATAACAAAACTAATAACAGAAGATATAAAACAAGATATATATGTTAACACTCCCCCTCAAGTTGGAGCATAGATGTCAATTATGCCCAACTTGTCCATAAGAGTGCAGAATTGCTTCTTCGCCAGGAGCTTGGTGAAGATATCAGCAACTTGGTCTTTAGAACGCGTGAAAGGAGTGCAGATCTTGCCGGTAAGAATAGATTCCCGAATAAAGTGGCAGTCAACCTCAATATGTTTGGCGCACTCATGATAAACAGGATTGCTGGCAATGAAGATAGCAGCTTTATTATCACAATGCATGGGTATAGCAGAAGAAGAATCAACCCCAAATTCTTTTAAGAGAGAGCGCACCCACAGAAGCTCACAGGCAATATGGGCCATGGCCCTGTATTCAACTTCAGCACTAGATCTGGCAGCCACATTTTGCTTCTTGCTCCTCGAGGTGACAAGATTGCCTCCAACATAAGTACAGTACCCAGAAGTAGATTTCCTATCAGCTTTGCTTCTTGCATAGTCAGAGTCAGAGTACCCAAGGAATTAAATGACCGATACCGACGTCGTTTCGACAGCTTGGGTATAGATATTTACAGGTATACCGACGGAAATATCGACAGATGCAATCTTGGCCATACCAAAGCCAAAATGAACGAATTAAATCATGAAATTTTACAGGCGTGGTCTCAACACCTAGATGCAACGTTTTATGCAATAAAATTCTATATTGGGTATGTGGGGGGGGGGGGTCAATCATGTGTGAGTTAAGGAATATGTCCTGTTTTTTGGAGATTTTGATGAAAGATATCGATGACAAAATGCAAGAATTAAGATCTAAAATTTTACTAGCACAATCTATAAACTCATGTTAACACACTTATGCAATAATATTCAATTTACAACAAACATATAACAACGTAGTAAATTACTAACTCACATCAGTTGTATGTTGAGTGGCGCGCTGGTTCTCGATACAATATGTTGTTCATATGCTCCACATATTGCTCCCATGTCATGTAACTTCTGTAAGACTTGTTGTATGAAACAACATGTTCCTCATACACTTCAGGATTGGCAAACTGCATCATCCCAAACTTCGGAAAATGTTCTTCCAAATCTTTTAGATATTTTTCCTTTGTTGCTGAAATGGAGGGAGGTTGAGTAGAAGCAGGTGGAGGTGCCCTTGCTCGAGGAGCTTGAGGTTGAGTAGCTGTAGAAGCAGGAGGAGCCCATGTTTGAGGAGCTTGAGGTTGTAATGGATAACCGGCAATAGGATAAATTGTAGTATGCCCACCACTCCATGTTTGACCTCCATCACCAGAGTATGCTTCGGTGTTCACCCGAAAGCATCCATAAGGGCTACGGACAGAGTATGCTTCGTGATATCCCATACCAGGTCCAAGTTCTAATTGTAATCTTGGTGGTGGTTCAGCATGATATCCAGGATACCCATGTTGGGGCTGAGATGGGTATGGAAGTGTCTGCCCAAATAACATATCTCCGAATGATTGTTGAGATTGAGAGTCAGATATGCTCATGTTATCCATTGAATCAGCAAGATCAGAATGATGATCACTTTGGCTATGATATGCACCGCTGTAATCTTTCCCAGTTCGAGTTTTTCTTCTTTGAAATCTTTTTTCAGCAATGGGATTTCCCTATTCTTATGGAGGTGCAGCATGACTAACATAAGGTCGGTCATCATTTTGAGGATCAACAACTGGAGGATATTCTGGAGAGCGTTGGCTGCGATTATCACCATCATTGCCGCCATCATCAGACTTAGATTTAGAACCAGATGTAGAAGAAGAATCTGAGCTACCTAATTGTTCTTCCACTTCTCTATTGATTTCCATATCAGTATCAACATGTGCAGCTTCAGGATCAAGTCTTTCAGGCGGGGCATCAATAATAATATCATCACCATTATTTGCATCAAATTGCTCTTCTATATATGGATCTGGACGTCCATCTAAACTATCAAGAACAGGACGGCCTATCTCATTCATCCATTCCTCTAAAGGATTTTCTGAATCATCCTCCAGTCCTCTACGTCTTTCAGTATTAAAAGTATATGCGGTGTCAATGGGATCATGGACAACAGCAAAATCCACTTCCTTGTAGTTGGCATCACGTATTGCTCTAGCCCTCAACCGCATGTTGTAATGAACGTATACAAGATCCCTCAACCTGTTTGCACCAAGTCTGTTCCTTCTCTTGGAGTGTATCAGATTGAAAGTGCTCCAGTTTCTTTCACAACCCCCTGCAGATGTTGTTTGAGAAAGGATGCGAATAGCCACTTTTCTTAAATGAGTGGCACCTGTTCCATTCCAAACCCACCACTCACAAGGATCACCTGCATCGCGGTCAGCAACCGCATTTGGATGGCCAAAGCATCCAGTGCTTTCACGAAACTGGCGCAACCGCAAAAATAATATATACGATATTAAGATGATGAAATCAAAGGAAAGAATAATGAGAAATAAAGAATGTAACTAAGTCATATAGTTATATACCTCTTCCAGTACTAGCAATCGCTCTTCTGGAGAGGTAATGAACTTGTTAGTGACTTCTCTCACTGCATTCATTAGAGTCGCATTCAAGCCTAGTGTTCGTGAGTATTGAAACCTCGGATTCAAATAGTAAGTTGTCACAAATATAGACAAGTATGAATTAGACCAATAACTTAGAAGTTAGAATATAATTGAGTCATTGAGAGAATCATATACCTGCTTTATGCAATGGATGCAAAAGCATATTTGTCCAACGATTCTCATAAATTTTTATGTATTGCTCATTGGACCTAGGAGCTGCTTCTTTGATATTGTCCACCATTGAGGTCATTGCATCATAAAGGAAAGGCATTGTTGCAGTTTTGTCACCATCTACAAGCCTCAATACTTTGACAATGGGTTCCATTATTTTCAGCACTCTAGTAACCTTATCCCAAAAAGGTCGGCTGGCAATCAACTCCTCAATTCTTCTGCCAACAGGGGTGTTGTGCTCCTTCATGGAGGTCCACTCCACTCCATTGAAGAGCCTCCTAAGTCCATCCTTTTTGGACTTTAACGATTGTAAGGCAAGAAAATTTGTTGCAAATCTAGTTGCCCCTGTTCTAATAAGATCACCACCACAGTACTCAGGTCGCCTTATGGCATTTAGCAGAAAAGAATGGTTGTAGATGAATCCCGTTATCAACCTACCATCAATGACAACAGATTTGATGAAATTAATTGATCCCATGTCCTTCAGAATGAGATCTATGCAGTGGGCAGCACATGGTGTCCAGTAGACCGGATATTTCTTCATTAAACTCTCACCGGCCTTCTTAAAGGCAGTAGCATTATCAGTAACAATCTGCACCACATTCTCTACACCAATTTGCTTCATGTATGTCGTCATTAATTTCTTTAGGTATTTGTGGTTCCTGACCTCACCTGAAGCATCAACAGAATCTAGAAAAATTGTGGATCCACGACAATATGCAAGAAAGTTGATAATTTGTCTTCTATTTCCACTAGTCCACCCATCACACATAAGCGTGACGCCATATTCAGCCCACATGTGTTTTTAGTCTGAAATCCATGCTTGTAGATCCTTCTTCTCTAGTGGAAGATACTTGTTCATTAATTCATATGAACTGGGGGCCTTGATGCCCCTACCAGACTCCCCTATCACATCTACCATATGCTGCAGATAGGGTTCAGTTGCAACATGTGCAGGTATACCATGAGCAAAGAAGAACTTACCCACTGCCTTACCAACCTTTTCTTTTGCACCAGTAAACATTGCTTTGAGGCCTTTTTGCCTAGCCTCAGGCTTCCTAACCCCTGGTTCATCAACATTCCTCAATCTCACACTTGCAGAACGGAAAAGTGTATCAATGCCTCCTTTCTTCCTTTTACCATAACCAGCTCGGTCTTCATCGTCGTCATCTAGGTCAACAACAGGAATACGTGCAGTCCCACTGCCTCCACCTGCACCAGATGGCCCATACCTCCTTGTAATTCGAGTTGCCTCCTCCCTTTCCCACTCACTTCTACGAGAATCTCTAATAGCACGTCTATACATACGACGTGAATAAGCTGTATCACATTCAGGAGGATATCCAATATCATCATCAGATTCAGCAGAAGAACCTGTGGGCCTAACATCAAATAATGTATTTGTATAAGCCCTTTCAACCTCCTTCATCTTATGTTGTTTTCGTTTCTTTGCGCCCATCAGTTTCTTGAAATCATCTCTAACACTGTGGGGACACCTTTGGCACATTGCCACATTTTTGTCACCACCAGTAATGTGACGTTTAAATCTAGTAATCCCCCCTCCACCAAGTGTCTTCTTGCAGTAATTGCAAATTATCTTTCTCCCCTCAGCAGGTGTGCAGTGATTCCATGCAAAATCCACATCCTTAGCTCCAACATTACCGGCCCCAACACCCTCACCATCGCTTGAAGACATCTTCTCAAATCAAAAGTCAACACTGCAAAAAGACAAAGACAAACAAAAATTAGGTGTATGAAATTAATAACCCATTAAGTTGCAAGAAATGAAGATATTATTCTATTTTATGTATTATAGAACAAAAAACAATACTTTAACTATATAAATGTTACATGTATCTATAGAAGCAAACACAATATTTTTTAAGATTTTTATTAACAAGAAAAAAAGGTTAAATAAATTAAAAAAAGTCTGAAATTATTTTAAAAAATAAAAAATTTGTCATTTATCTAGTATTAAGGCAAGTGATGTGTTACAAATTACTCATTCCATCTTATATTACACTAACACAAATAAATCTGTAGAAAAAACAAAAAAATGCATTTTTTTTTTATTTTCAGCATTTTTAATAAATGAAAAAACGAAAAATATATTTATTTGTAGTATATTTTTGTTTGTATTTGTTCATATTAGTATTTGGTACAACGTTTTCTACTAAACCTAAGTTAAATACCTATTATTAATAGAACTTATTGTATTATTACGAATTTTATATTAATTAGTGAAATTATGTGATAATATTAATTAATAGTAGTAGATCTAGTGATACATTAGTATATCTACATAAATTAATCATAGATCTATTGTTAAATAACATTAATCCTAAGTTTTTAGGAGTAGATCTAGATTTTGGGTGTGTTTAGAGAATTTGGAGAAGTTCTATGGTGAAAATAGAAGAAAATAGATAGGGGAGGGGTTAGAGAAGATGAGAAATGAAATAAATTAAGAAAACATACCTTGATCGGGGCTGATTCGGGCTTCAAGGAAGGAAATCGCCTCTAATCTCCAAGAAACTCCACTCAAACAGCAGCAGCAAGCAACAGGTTCATAAATATCGGCATGTCGGGCGGCATACCGCCTATATCGCCCGCAAGTTGGGCTTTTTGCAGCGATAACCCTCGGTTTTCGGCGGTAAGTGGCGGTAAGTGGCGGTAAGTCACCGGTATACCGATATTTGCGGCACCAGCGGTAGACTTTCTCAAACTGATACCCGATGGCGTCGGTATCGATATTTCGACCGGTATACCGGCGATATCGTCGATATTTCATTCCTTGAGAGTACCCTTCAAGAGAACAGTGTCCATTTTTCCTGTAATGAAGTCCCTTGCCAGGAGACTGTTGGCTAAATTGGACATTATGATAAATCCCTTTGTTTTGATGATGACAAACATTTCATTCTTGTTGATCTAACGTGCTACTTGAGTGTTGCAGGAATAAGGTGGATGACAAAGCTTTGGGAAACCTATATGCTTGAATGCTTGTATTTTTCATGAATTGTAATCAATTGTAAGAACTTGTACAAATATATAGTGTACAAGTACTTAGACATCATGTAAATCAAGCGTTAGATCTTCCCTAGCTAAACACCACACTTAGATAGGTCATCCCCTTCATTAGTGTCACATATGCATACTCACATATACACTTAGTACTTTAATCGAAACATTGAAACAGGGTCACTCTCGATCGACAAAATCCTCGACCGAGACACTCTCGGTCGACAAACTTCTCGACCGAGAAAGACCCAAGTAGCCGTTAGACTCAGCTGACAAAGTAGTTGGCAGTTGGAGATGAACGTTGCAAACACTTGCTCCAGAGAGCCTGTCGGTCGACAAACCCTCGACCGAGTAGGTATCTCGGTCGACAATTCCTCGACCGAGATGGGTTCTGACAGCACTTGCAGAATTAATTAACTAGCCGTTGCTAAAGCAACTAAAGTGTACCTAACGGCTAGTTAAGCACTTAGAACCCCCTAGAAAGTGTCTAGAACGTCCTTAAGCACTTGTAGGTCATTCCTATAAATAGGACATGCCTTAGGACACCTAAACTCACAAATTCTACACTTGAGCATACACTTGCATTAAGCAACCTGTTTTGAGCAATTGAGCATACTTGCAATTGGCTACTCTTCTCCTTGCTCTAATTTCGTGTCTTATAGGCTAGTATCTCCTATCCACAGCAATCACACTTCCATATACATTGGTTAGGAGATCTACACGCTTGATATAGGCAAATCAAGCCTTGTGCTTCAAAGGTTATATTGTAATTTCCTTTTCCTTTCTTGTTCACTCTTATTGCTTGTACTCTCCTTGCTACTCCTAGGGTTGGAGGCTGCGTATTGGAGAGGGTCGTGATCTTCTTGGTGAAGAAGGAGGCTTTGGACTACTTTAAGAAGGCTGGTGCAACGGGAGGCTACTTCAGAGGAAGGCTACTTCAAGGGGGAGCTTGGAGTTACTTCAAGAAGGTTGCCTCAAGTTGGTGCATCTACTTCAAAGTGAAGGTTGTCCAAAGGGGTGTAAGAAAGTATTGTATTTTATGTAAAATCCTTGAAGAGGTAATAAAATTAATACTTTCAAAATCCCGGTTGGGTAAGCAACCGGGTAGTGGACTGACTACCTTAGTATTTGCTAAGGTTGGAACCACTCTAAACCCCTTGTCTCCTTCTTGCTTTTTCATTTGTGGTTGTTTGAGTTAAATAATTATTGAATTATCTTTAAAAAACCCTATTCACCCCCCTCTAGTATTTTTTCAATTGGTATCAGAGCGGGCTTCAAGGAGCTCTAATCGAGTCTTGAAGAATGAAGGGTGGTGGTGCCTACAACCGCAAGCAAGTGAGCAGCTTGGACCAACCTTCAACAAGTTGTAATTGGTGCTTCTTGAAGCCCGCTCTGATACCAATTGAAAAAACACTAGAGGGGGGGTGAATAGGGTTTTTTAAAGATAATTCAACAATTATTTGACTCAAACAACCACAAATGAAAAAGCAAGAAGGAGACAAGGGGTTTAGAGTGGTTCCAACCTTAGCAAATACTAAGGTAGTCAGTCCACTACCCGGTTGCTTACCCAACCGGGATTTTGAAAGTATTAATTTTATTACCTCTTCAAGGATTTTACATAAAATACAATACTTTCTTACACCCCTTTGGACAACCTTCACTTTGAAGTAGATGCACCAATTTGAGGCAGCCTTCTTGAAGTAACTCCAAGCTCCCCCTTGAAGTAGTCTTCCTCTTTGAAGTAGCCTCCCGTTGCACCAGCCTTCTTGAAGTAGTCCAAAGCCTCCTTCACCAAGAAGATCACGACCCTCTCCAATACGCAGCCTCCAACCCTAGGAGTAGCAAGGAGAGTACAAGCAATAAGAGTGAACAAGAAAGGAAAAGGAAATTACAATATAACCTTTGAAGCACAAGGCTTGATTTGCCTATATCAAGCGTGTAGATCTCCTAACCAATGTATATGGAAGTGTGATTGTTGTGGATAGGAGATACTAGCCTATAGGACACGAAATTAGAGCAAGGAGAAGAGTAGCCAATTGCAAGTATGCTCAAAACAGGTTGCTTAATGCAAGTGTATGCTCAAGTGTAGAATTTGTGAGTTTAGGTGTCCTAAGGCATGTCCTATTTATAGGAATGACGCAGTCAACCTCAATATGTTTGGTGTGCTCATGATAAACAGGATTGCTGGCAATGAAGATAGCAGCTTTATTATTACAATGCATGGGTATAGCAGAAGAAGAATCAACCCCAAATTCTTTTAAGAGAGAGCGCACCCACAGAAGCTCACAGGCAGTATGGGCCATGGCCCTGTATTCAACTTCAGCACTAGACCACATTTTGCTTCTTGCTCCTCCAGGTGACAAGATTGCCTCCAACATAAGTACAGTACCCAGAAGTAGATTTCCTATCAGCTTTGCTTCTTGCATAGTCAAAGTCAGAGTACCCTTCAAGAGAACAGTGTCCATTTTTCCTGTAATGAAGTCCCTTGCCAGGAGACTTCTTCAAATATCTCAGAATGTGACAAAGTGCATCCCAGTGACACTGTCTGGGTTTATCAAGGTACCTCCTAAGAAGGCCCACTGCAGTAGAAATATCAGCTATAGCCACAGTCAAATAAATCAGCTTACCAATCAGCCTCCTGTACTTTTTATTATCAGAAAAAAATAGAGAAGACTCATCATCCCAATTGACATTAGAATCTAGAGGGGTGTCAGCCGGTCTAGCTCCAAGCATACCTGTCTCCTGTAGAATATCTAAGACATACTTCCTCTGAGACAGTACAAGAGCATTAGAGTTTCTAGATACCTCTATGCCCAGAAAATACCGAAGCTTGCCCAAATCTTTGGTAGCAAAATGTTTACCAAGATGGGCTTTAGTATCCTGAATACCAAGAGAGTCACTGCCAGATATAATAATATCATCAACATAAACGATCAGAATAACAATGCCAGCAGATGTCTTCTTAGTGAAGACAGAATGATCCACATGAGATCTCAGAAACCCAAAATCAATCAGAATTTTACTTAATTTGTCAAACCAGGCACGGGGACTCTGCTTGAGCCCATAAATAGACTTCTTCAACCTGCACACTTTGTGTGACTCCCCCTGAGCAACAAACCCAGAAGGTTGCTCCATATAAACTTCCTCTTGTAAATCACCATACAAGAAGGCATTTTTCACATCCAACTGCAGTAGTGGCCAATCAACATTAACAACAACCAGTGTTTTGAAAAGCGCTCCAGACGCCCGCCTAAGCGGCCGCTTGAGCGGCCAGGAGGCTCAACCGCCTGGTTACAGCCTTGAGCGGCCACTCAGGCGGCAGCCCATTAAGCGGCCACCTAAACCCGCCTGGCCCGCCTATTTGCCCGCCTGATTCTTTGTTTTGGGCGCCCGCTTTTGGCCGCCTAAATTTTAGGCGCTGGATTTTTGTACAATTGCTTTCTTTTTTCATTTTTTTCTAATCAAATGTTGTTGCTGCTACTATATATTTACTTTCCTAGTATCTATCTATGTGCATGAGTGACTATATTACCATGTAATATAATGTGCAATAGTAGAAGCCTGTAATAATGTAATACATTGTTGTTGTACATTGTTTAATATGAAACATTACTGTATAATACATTTTATAATACAATAATACATACATAAATATCTACTTATCTACTGCAAATTGTATTTCTTTACCTTTCTACCTTATATAACTATAATGTACTAATACATTCTATAGTGTAATATATATTCTATTGTTTACTAGATATTAATGAAAAAAATTATATATATTCTATTTGTTTACTGCATAAGCTACATTAATACATTATATATCTTCTACTGCTTACTGCATTTTAGTCTATATAGTTATAAATATATTCACTTCAGTAAAAGTAAACAATTTGGGTATTAGTAATACCCAAATACCATATTACAACTGTGTTAAAAACTATTTGGGTACTTTATTTTGTTGTGTAGGCTGTATAGATAAGTCTAATATATATATATATATATATATATATATATATATATATATATATATATATATATATATATATATATATATATATATATATATATATATATATATATATATATATATATATATATTTATATATATATATATATTTATATATGTATATATATATACACACACACACACAAACATGTATATCTTTTTATCAAATTATAGAAGAATTTAAGTATCCGCTTTTTCAAAAAGCGTCCGCCTGAGCGGCCGCCTGGCGCTCAAGCGGCCACAAGGTGCTCTCCGCACGCCTCCCGCTTCCCGCTTTCTAAAACATTGACAACAACAGAAAGAAGAATTCTGACAGAATTAAGACGGACAACTGGAGAGAAAGTCTCAAAATAATCAATACCATAAGTTTGTGTATACCCTTTAGCAACTAAGCGTGCCTTCAATCGTTCTACAGTGTCATCAGGATGGTATTTCACAGCATACACCCATCTGCAGCCTACAGGCTTACACTGAGGAGGTGGATCCACCAACTCCCAAGTATTTCTGTCAGCAAGAGCAAGCATTTCCTCTTTCATAGCAGACGTCCACGCAGTACTTTTTAAGGCATCATGAATATTCTTTGGAACAGCTACAGCAGACAGGGCAGATACAAAATTGCTAGCATGGACGTTCAAATGATCAGTAGAAACAAAGTGAGCAATGTTGTGAGACGTGTAGGAACGAGTACCCTTTCTAAGAGCAATGGGTATATCAAGATCAGAGGTTACCTCAGGTGTAGCAGAACCTTCTGGAGGTGAAGATTGGTTCGCCTGGGGGGGGGGGGGGTTTGTTCAGGAGGTACCCGGTTCCTGCGCTGATAGACAATAAGAGGTGGAGGCGTATGCTCAGGAGTCACAGTATCAGAATTATCAGACACACATTCAGTAGTAACAGGTAGTGGAGAAGCAATAACATCAGGCTGCAGACTATCTCCTCTAGTAGAATAGTAGGGCGTATCCTCAAAAAACACATCGCTGCTGGTAAACCATTTTTTCGCAGTACGGCTGTAGCATCTATATCCTTTTTGAGTACGAGAATAACCCAAAAAAATGCATTTCTCAGCACGAGGATACAGTTTATCATAAGCCGGTCCAAGTAAGCACACAAAACAAGTATAGCCAAAATTCTGAGGAGGCACAATAAATAAAGTAATGTCAGGTTGCAGAACTTGAACAGGTATTTTGTTCCCAATCACAGATGAGGGCATTCTATTTATCAGAAAACAAGCAGTCAGAATAGTCTCAGGACAAAACAACCTAGGAACATGGGTATGCATCATAATAGTTCTGGCAACCTCTAACAGATGTCTATTTTTCCGCTCAGCTACTCCATTTTGTTGAGGTGTATACGCACATGAGGTCTGATGTAAAGTACCAACAGATTTGCAAAAAACAACCACATCTTTTTGAACAAACTCAAGTGCATTATCAGTACGAAAAACTTTCACAAGCATACCATATTGGGTTTTCACCTCAACAAAAAAGAATTTTATAGTAGACATAACTTCAGACCTACTTTTCTTCATCAACAAACAGAATAAAATATTTATGACCAGACAAACTTGGCACATGGCACGAGCCCCATACATCAGAATGTACTAAATCAAAAATGTTTTTGCTGTTAATATGAGTGCGTTTAGGATAAACAGATCTAGTCTGTTTTCCCAACTGACAAGACTCGCACTGAAAACTTTGAGTGCAAACATCAGAAACTATATGTCGGAGCTTTTCAGAAGACGGATGCACAAGCCGGTAGTGCCACTGTAGAGCTGAAACTGATGTAGATAGTGCAGAAGCCATAGCTGCTTTGTCTGCTTTCGGCAAACGATCCAGATAATAAAGTCCATCAGACCCTTCATACTCCCCACCAATCTTCATCCTCGTACGAAGGTCCTGAAAAACACATGAATCAGGTATAATGGTCAGGCTACATTGCAGACTCCGCAATATCTTACTGACCGATAATAAATTCAGAGGAAACTGAGGTACATATAAAGCAGATTTTAGCAGAAAATCAAAAATAATATCGCCGACTCCAGATACAGCAGACTTGGAGCCATCAGCAAGCATAACAGACGAATTACGAACAGGTTTAGATAAATGTCTGAATAAAGCTCTATTGCCAGAAATATGAGAAGAAGCACCCGAGTCTATAACCCATTTTGTATTACTAGTACTAGGTGAAGGAGTACTCAGGAAGGCAGTGTCATAACTAGAATAAGTGGCAGCATGAGCGCCACTAGTCGATGCAGTAGACGACGAGCCAGAGCGCTCAAGTAATAGGCGCTCCACCTCAGCACAGATGTAGTCCGCAGTCGCACCCGAAGAGTCAGTCTCAGTAGGCTGAGTCGCTCCCTCAGATGCAGCAGTAGTAGAGTCAGCGGCCGCATTGGCCCACGCCGGTTTACCATATTTCTCCCAGCATTTTTTCTTCGATATGGTTGGACCGGCCACAGAAAGTACAGACGTGCTATCCTGACTGAGGACGCGCATCAGCAGTAGGAGCAGCAGGAGGAGCCCCACGACCAGATGTAGCACGTCCTCGTCCTGCACCCAGGGGAGGGCGGCTGTCAGTAAAACGACCACAGCCACGACCGCGGCCACGGCCCGACATGGCTGCAAGGGCAGTGGATTCCCCAACATCAGTAGACAGTGACGGTGACGAAGAAGGCAGGCGCTGAAGGCGCTTGTAGGCACTCTGCAGTGACGGAAGAGGGTCACTCGCCAAGATCTGATCCACTACACCAGCATAGGACTCTGGCAGTCCACAAAGGAACTAGGCTAACTGCAGCTCCTGGCGCTGACGCTGCATGGTGGCCAGGTCTGTGGATAGGGGGTGATAGGACTCCAGCACCCCCCACAATCCTGTAAAGGCAGAAAAGTAATCAGTAATGTCCGACCCTGGGATTTTGCATAAATCACTATGGAGCATACCCAGTGCTGGTAGTTGCGCCAGTCAAGCTTCACAATCGTAACTTGACGGCGGAATTCATCTCCCGAGGATGTCATGATAGCAATAGAAACAAACAGGCAGTAGAGTCTGGAGCGCAGAATGACAGGCACAGGCAGGCACGAGCAGGCAAAAGACGGACTATGCCGTCAGGCAGGCAGAGACAGGCACAGATCTACCACTGGTGGAACCTTTCACATACAAACTACGCCGAAGCGCAGCAGAGAACTCGGTGGCACAACGGCCTACACGGGCAGGCAGGCAAAAAACCGAAAAATCGGTCTACGTATCGACAAATTCAGGCCACCGAACAGTTGTGGATCTTCACAAAGCCAACGATCCGGCGGCGGTCAACCGCGGAGGCACGCTGGCCCCTGCGGCTGGGTGGGCTTGCGGCCCCGGCTGCCCGGCGGCGGCGCTGCTGGCCTGCCGGCTCGCAGGTGCGGCCGCGCGGGGAGGGGGAGCGGCGGGAAGGGGTGATGCTACTGGCGGGAGAGGGGGGAGGACGCCGGCGGAAGGAGAGATTGGGAAGGGGGGGAGGACGCCGGCGGAAGGAGAGAGAGGGAAGGGGAGGGTGGCAGTTGGGGCTGGATCTTACTGCTCTGGTACCATGAAACAGAGTCAGTAATTTCTGGAAGCGTAGGGTTGCACAATGTGTGCACCCTTGTATATATAATAACGAAACAATTACATAGAGGTCCACATATAATGTAGAAATAACAAAACTAATAACAGAAGATATAAAACAAGATATATATGTTAACAATCTCGTCTTTTTCCTACGGACGCACATCCTGATATTATAGGGTTTCCAGTAGCCATACCCATCTCGAATTTGTGTGATTTACTGTATGTGTGGTCATAATAAAAAAAGAAATGAACTTTTCCCCCAAGTCAACTACCATGAAAGGAATCAACTTGCTCGATATGATATTTACTTATTGGTATCGTGGATTGCTGCCAACAACTTGTAAGTGGGAAAGTATTTTTACTGCAACCAACATAGTTCAAGCTGTCTGAAATCCTCGTAGCAGAGCTCAGGCCATCAGTCATATCCTTGTTTGTGTGCCTGCTACCAAAACGTCAAGGCCTAGAGGAAGTATCCTTGGACCAAACAATACAGTCAGGTTGTATTCTATTTTCTCCTAATTGGAGGACCGTGCCCTCCTGACAATACTACGACCTATTTTCTATTCGGTGAAGTGTTTCTTTATCATTGTCCACCTCAACCACTCTTGGTTCTTTTCGTGGTTGGTGTGAGGGGGGAGAAATAGAGGAGAGATGAGATGAAGCAAGGAATTTTATTTTGTTTATATCTATGAGGCTCTTCTTGCTGCTCTATATATATTTCTGTGGATCTTGATGTACTTCTTGAACTACTTGTGGACTTTTTCTATTGATATTTACTACTATATGCTTCTTGGAGAGCTTGTTATCTGGAGATTCATGTATATTGCTTGCTTTTTCAAGATGATGGTCTTCTATCCGGCTACGTCGACTCTACTATCAACCTTTTGTCCGTGCTTTCTTTGCACGTTGACCTACTTTTACTGTGAACCATCACTCTCTGGACTTTTCTACTGTGAACCAGCACTCTCTGGCTTGTTCGTGCTTTGCGCACGTCGACTCTCTACTTGTCCATGTTTTGGGTGCATGTTGACTTTCTGCTATTGTGATCCAGCACTCTCTGGTTCGTCCGCACTCTGTTTGCACGTTGACTACTACTGCTGTTGTGACCCAGCATTCACTAGGATGCGACGATAGCGACTGTGATGAAGACCATGATGCTTTGCTTCTGTTTACTACTACTCCAGATGCCACATCTTTTTTATCAAGAAGCTTCTGCTACCTGTTTGTGGCATACACCGGCGACTTGAGACATACTTCAGATTCAACCTGCTTGCATACCTGCTCTGGGTTATCTATTTTGAGGGAGTGCTTTATTGTAATTTTAAGGGGGAGAAATCTTCTTGTATGGGCTTGGCTTATCCTTTTTCTTTTTTTAGTCTGTTTGTTTGTTTGCAAGCTGATTTGGGATTCTCTCAACTTCAGCTTGAGGGGGAGTATTAGGGAGTCTATTCATTTATATTATTAAGTGTCTTTTGTAATATGGGCCCAAGTATATCTTGGTCCGTTAGGGTTTAATTGAGTCTGTATGCTTCTTGTTCTCCTATATATAGGAGCAGGGGTTTCTCTTCTTAATACAAGTAGCCGTCTTTTATTCTATGACAGTATCTATTCTATTTTTAAATAATTTGATATTTGAGTTCTTTATATGCGTCAGATTTGTCTCTGTATGGTCATCCATTCAGTCTATGTGCTCCAGCAGCTTGGTTAGATGCTCAAGGGTCGAGTAAGTCTGTGTGTTTCAGTAGTATGTATGCATGTGAACCAGTCCAATCTGCCTATTGGTTTTAATTTTTTAGTTTTTTGTCAACTTTTGTGTCTGTGCGGTCATCTGTCCAGTATGCATGTGTTCCAGCAGCTTCAAATAGGTTGTTTCGTCTGGTACATAACTAATTCACAGCAACTCGAACAACTTTAGTCCACTGAAATTTTTGTACAGAAATATTGACAGATGTTACTGACGCAATAATCTTCAACGTTTTTTTTTACAAAAACACTGACAGATGCAGGTGCGACGTTATTCAAGCATCTTACTTCACTATGTAATATTTTTGACAATCCTACTCACACGATCATCTTCATCTTTGCCTTATTTATATCGTTCGGCCTCCCATACGAATTTATCTATGTGAGTCAAGTTCATTTTAATCATTGAAATATCATAATTATGGATAATATATATTTTTTGAAATGATTTTGTTTGGACATAATCTTCAAATGGTTAAGTTTATGGTCTGATAATTAACTTTTATGTACTATTCATGTGTGATTTATAATTTGTGATATTTTTTTATGTTAACTCAACTACTAAGCACGTGTTTTTAGCTAGTACTTTGAAAAGGAGGAGATTGGGACTATGCTGGGCTCTATTACCAAATAATGAAGACTGAGCTAGACTAACCGATTAATCTAACCTACTGAAACTGATCCAAATATGGCATGATTAGCCACTTGATAGTTATCATCCAATCAAATTTAATAGTATATTAGTTTAATTTTTTATCAAGCATCTACCTCTAAAGAGGGATTCAACAACTGAAATAGGTAATCAAACAAGAAACCTACTAGAAAGTACCGCATACCTATTTGATGATATCCCAACTGAACTTAATGTCCACAAGGTTTAGAAAGATGCCAATAGCAAAAACCATATTAACAGAATTCACAGTTATTCTATTAATAATAGAATAGTCTCTTATCCGGATAACTATGTTTTTAACAAAATAGAAAAATCCCTTCCTGCCCCGCCAACTTTGATGGCATCATGTTGCGCCCTTTAGCAGTCCACAGCAACCATGTGAGACATGATATTTTTCCCACAGCATCATACTTAGCACAAAATTGAAGATGCATGCATGTAATTATACGTGATGAGCCTACTATTTCATGATTTTGCATCAGGCTGACAGAATCTCCAAATGTTCATAGTTTTCTTTTTTTTGCACATTGCATTTCCCTTTAGCTATCCAGTGACAAAATAACGTTATACAATTAACATATATACTCTGACAGCCATACATACTCATACTGGGGGAAATGAGACTATACTCTGACAGCCATACATACTGGGGGAAATGAGACTAACTGGTGTTCACTGATTTTGATTAAACTGGTCTTTTGTTACTAAAAGAAAAAACACTGATCACAATTCTTAAACATAAATCAAAAATAAGCCATCTTGAATAACTATATTTTTTCACTAATTGAACTTTTAATTTCAATCATATAAGATGTGAAGCAGGATTAACATATTCACTATTTGGTATATATTCATTGTAACTCAATGTTCCCTTGATGATCCTACAGTCCAAATACCAATTTATATCCACAACACTTACCTCACCATGAACCTTGTCGACCCAGGATCACCTTGCCTACCAGCTCTTCCACGTAACTAAAAACATAAACAAATGATGTAAACATAAGGAAGGAGGCAAGATCACCTAATGGCATAACAAGGTAGCAAGAATGTCAGCTTCATATATATTGAGATTCATGTCATCGCTATGTAAACCTTAAAGCTGCTACAGCCCAGTGTAAAAGGGAAGCATTGTAATGATTGAACGCCTATTGGCTCTGCCATAGTATTTATAGCATGTTAAAGTTTCAAGTTGCAACCGTATGGCAGGTCAATGTTGCTAACATTCACCTTTTTTCTTTATATATTTGACAAATCAACTTGACAACCAGTAATGCATTTTAGGAACGGTCATTAGACATTTCAGAGAGATGGTCATTAGAGCTAAAGACCTTATGAAATTTGTGTACCAGTTCATATATATGACATGTTGCACTTTGGCTAAGACATCATACAACTTTGTTGAAACTACTTATAGTAAAAAAGGTACTCTAGCTGTTGTGAAAGCACTATAAACTGTATATAAAATGATAATTCATTTCTATATTATGTTTTGATTCTACTAGGAAACACAGACACTTCTAGACAGCCCCCCCGTGTCTGTGTCTGACAGGTTTTGGACGCGGACACTTCCTGGACACGGCCCAAAATGTTTTGGACCATAGTCACAATATATTTCCTTTTTTTCAAAAAAACGTGTTTAAAACGTGTATTATTCACCTGCCGTATATGACAGCCGTTTTAAACTCCAAACCGAACAATACATTTTAAACGTATTTTAAACACGTTCAGAACGTTTTTTTGCCGTTTAATACAGTTATGTACTTTTGCTTCACATTTGTTTTTTCCACATCCTTCTTTACTTGCAGCAGGGTTCCACTAAACCCTTCAACATTCCTCCTCTATCCCCCGACACACCCTGACCCAAGAGAACCCTCGACATTCTACATGTATGCTCCATCTTCCTCCTTCATTCCTCCCCCTTCTTCCCTGATTTGTGCCTGCTGCTTGCTGCTCCCACTTCTTCCCCATCTTCCTCCACCATCCTCTCTTCCCTCTCTGATTTCTCCCTGCTGCTTGCTGCTTCCGCTTCTTCCCCTTCTTCCTCCTCCGCCGTCCCCTCTTCCTCCCCGATTTCTTCCTGCTGCACCAATTCTTATTTCTTCCCATCCTTTCTCCTCCATCGTCCCCTCTTCCTCCCATTTTCTTCCTCTTCCTACTGCTTCCAATTTCCATGTTCCACCTCTTTTTCATCCTCGTCTTTATCTTTCTCCTACTTCTCGTTTGTCCCTTTCTCCTTCCTCCTCTCATTTCACCCATTTTTTTCATTTTCTTCTACTTCTTCCCTGTTAGACACTTAGACTGTTTGTTTCCTTTTTATACTGTACCATCCTCCTATTATCCATCTTTGGCTATATTCCCCTTCCTCCCTGATTTCCTCCTTTCTTTTGCTTCCACATCCTCCAACATCGTCAATCCCGTTCCTTCCGTTCCCAGCCTTCAATTACTTCCCCTTCATCCAACATCATCATCCCCTGTTTCACGTCAGTTTTGTTTTTTTTATTTTCATTCTTATTTTAGCTCAAGGAAGTTGGGATCATTGGATATGTGAATTTGACACAAGTCAAACAACATTCAAGCTCAAGATGAGTAATAGGCTTGCCAGCCCTCTACAACATCCACTGACCATGTAACCCTTCTTCCTTTTTCGTTCACTTTTTATTTGCAATCAGTTATCAGTCCATCGTATGATTATTCTGTAATTTTTGATACATTTATGTATTAGTCGATCTTTCAATATTAGGGTAATCAGTTTGATATTTAGTCATTTTAATTCATTAATGTGTGTATATATATAAACATATTATAAATCCGTTTTTTGCCGACTTTTTTCCAAATAGTTGACCAAACTTTTACCGTGCGTTGACCGATTTTTATCAGAATTTTCCGCATAATTCCCGAATTCCGAATTTTTCAGCTTGGCCGTACGTATCCCGAATACCGAATTTGTGACTGTTTTGGACACGGCTGGGACATGTCCAGTTCGTTTTGGTTATTTTCTACACCCTGTACACAGCTGGACACTGCCCATACACTTTTTGGGCGCATCACTACAGTGGCTGCTGCTGCAATCTAGCCTATTTCAGAGTGCAAATGTTTAACATACAGCTACGGTTTGTCTTATTGCTGAGAAAATGTTTCATAGAGCTGAGATCTAAACACAATTACAAACAATTTGTTGGAAAGAACCAATATGTAAAGTCTAAGATGAATGAGTAAGACAAACTCATATGTATATTCTCTGATCTACTATATTTACATAAATCACACGTACTTCATATTTTTCTACTACACACAAAGACACCTCTTTATGCATAAAGATTATACATGCATAGATACATTAATCTGAATAAATTTTAATATAAATTCCAGTTTATACATCATACACCCACACATGTATATATTAAAAAAATATTTTCACTCATCCAATGTTGTGTCCGTATCCTACGTTTTAGAAATTTGCCGCATCCCGTGTCCGTATCCGTGTCAGTGTTCGTGTCTAGAAACGCGACCGTGGTTTTGAATGAACCAAGGATTAAATCTTTTAATAATGTGAATAGTGCACACGAATATTGCTTCATTGCTCGGGATAGATTTTATCATGTGGTCTCCTTCATGTTTATACATTCTCCTACACACAAGATCTTGGAAACAAATCATCACATGTAGATAGAGGACTATTGCACATTCTATTGGAGAAGAGGTTTAGGGCATCAAATATGTGTTGATACTTACAAAATGGCACTGACGCATGGGCATACTTGTCATGTCAAGGTGGCATATCATTAACGCGCCAAGGCAGGACACTTGACGCCTAGGCGCCATTTAAAATTAATAAGTTCAGTACATTTTTGCTATATATATGTTAATATAGTGAACAAGGACCTTCTTGTATTATGTAGATAAGTAAGGGTCTACCTGTAAATGTGTATTTGCTTTTCTCTATATATACAAGTCACAAGAGCGACCATCGATTTAGTTTGTCTCCTTCTCCCAATATACCATTGTTTACATGGTATCAGAGCTTCAAGGATTTAACCTCTAGCAAAAAAAAGTCAAGAAGGAGGTGGTCATCATCCCCTCCTCTCTACCCTAGTTTTGGGGAAGTCCAACAGCATGCCCTTTGATATTGACATACTTTGAGCATGTGCTACAGTGCGTTACTGTAGCACGACGGCCACAAAGGAGGGAACTGCTCCCTTAATGGTTTTTTCTAGGGACCTTCAACCCCAAGTCACTCTTCTACAAGGTCAAAGCAGCCTCTAGGTACTAGTGGCAGGCTCTACATCTCTTTTGGAGAAACTTCTACGGCTTCTCCTTTCTCCAGGCAGGTGGTTGGCGGTGTTGTCCTTAAAGATTGCTCTCATAAGGAGGATACAGTCCAACAATCTATTGTTACGTCCCAAAATCATTTGATCTACTGTTGTTGTTGCTTTTTGACTATTTTCTGTTGTTATTATTGATTACTGATTGATGATTGGTAACTATTGAGGAACTATTGTTTGGGATTACCAAGCTACTTATGGAGAGGTTACAGCAAGTCAGTTTGACAAGGGATGAATACGTATATTTGATTTCAGGGTAGCGGAATGATAAATCCCTTGCCAAGTATCTCTGTTGATTCAACCTTGTACATCCCAAAGCTCCCTTTCAATTTAGTATCCCTCAATCGTCTCACTCTTTCACTTCAAGTTGTTATATTTCTGCCTGATTGTTGTGTTATACAAAATCTGAAGGCGCATAAGACCATTGGCAAAGGGTATGAGCGTGTTGGTCTTTACTACCTCAGTAAGCCTCCAAAAAGGTTAGTCGTCTAGGTCATATGGCGTTAGACAAACTTAAAGTGATGATACCTAATTTGTCCAATTTGGATAAATTAGATTGCGAGTCGTGTCAGCTAGGTAAATACCAACGATCCCCATTCAGGTCCAGACCCCAAAGTAGGGTGGAGTCGTCTTTTCATATCATTCACTCAGACATTTGGGGTCCTAGTCGGCATCCGTCAAAACTCGGATACAAGTACTTGGTCACCTTTATAGACGACCACTCACGAGTGACAAGGTTATATTTGATGAAGGAAAGATCAGAAATATCTTCCACCTTTCAATCCTTTTACCAAGAAGTTGAAAATATTTATGGCCAACATATTCAAATCCTACGCAATGACAATGCCCGCGAGTACTTTCGTCACAATTTTACCCAATTTCTTTCATCTCGTGGCATCATCCACCAATCCTCATGTCCACATACTCCACAACAAAATGGAGTTGTAGAACGAAAGAATCGCCACCATTGAAACTGCTCGTACTTTGCTTCTCCACATGAATGTCCCAAAAGACTTTTGGAGTGATGTTGTTTTTACAGCAACCTACTTGATCAACTGCATGCCACCATATGTCATTCAAAACCAAATTCCCTTCTCCGTCCTTCATCGCCAACAACCAATATACCATGTACCAGCTAAAGTCTTTGTGTGTGTTTGCTTTGTTCATATATTAGGTGATCATCAAGATAAGTTAAGCCGAAAGTCTACTAAATGCATATTTTTGGGTTATTCTCGAGTTTAAAAAGGGTATAAATGTTTTTGTCAATCGGAACATCGCTTCTTTGTCTCCGCTGATGTCAGTTTTAATAAGACGGTCCATATTTTGGTGGTCCCCATTCTCTTGAAGAGGTCGAGGAGTCTTTGCCATTTCCACCGGTCATTCCATCACAAGTCATTGAGCCACCAATCATTCAATCACAAGTAATCGAGCCACCAGTCATCCAATCACAAGTCATCGAGCCACCAATCATTCAACCACAAGTCATCGAGGCACCAATCATACAATCACCAACCATTCAGACACAAGTTAGTCAATTACCTATCATACAATCCCCAATCTCAGAAGTTAGCTCTCTTGTTTGTCCACCCATTACGCAAGCCTACACACGTCGAAAGGAGAATTTTTCTTCGGATTCTGTGCAGGACAATGCATGTCTCAATCCTTCTACAATCGTCACTCAGTTAGATGATTTGATGGAAACAAATGATGTGGTGGACTTGCCTATTGCCTTACACAAAGGAAAACAATCTTGTACCTCTCATCCCACATCCAACGTTATCTCTTATGTTCATCTTTCACTGTCATATTATGCCATCTTATCCTCTTTGTCTTCTATGTCCATACCCTTGCATGTCTCAGAGGCACTGAATCGCCCTAGATGGCATGCTTGCAATGATGGCAGAAATGTCTACTCTACAAAGCAACAATACATGTTGATTAGTTCATTGTCCCTTTGAGAAACCAATAGTTGGCTGCAAAAGGGTATTCACAGTCAAGGTTGGGCCTGATGGTATTGTTGATTGGCTCAAGGCACGATTAGTGGCCAAGGGATTCACATAAATTTATGGTGAGGACTACTTAGAGACATTTTGTCATGTGGCGAAAATGGCCTTTGTACATCTCTTTATGTCTCTTGCAGCTACACTCATGGACTTTGCATCAACTTCATATCAAGAATGCTTTTTTGCATGGTGATCTGTATGAAGAGATCTACATGGAGCAACCACCAGGATTTGTTGCTCAGGGGGAGTCTAATATGGTTTCTCGACTCCACAAGTCACTTAATGGTCTTAAGCAGTCAGCTCATGCTTTGTTTGGCAGATTCAGGCATAGTAACAAAAATCTCTGAATTTTACGAAAAATCGGCAATTTTTCACAATGTTATAGGCTCCCGAATGTTCATCGCGATTAATGCGCCAGTCGCCGATTTTTCACGACTTTTCACGTTTTATTCTGTTTTTTCACGATTTATACAATTTTTCACGATTCTACATGACTTTTCACGATTTTTCTCTTTTATGTCGCTTGCTCTTTTTTTACCAAACCATGTACACAAAACTCCTGATATACACTAAACCTCCAACCCCCACTCCTCCGAACAGCTCATTGATATTGCTCAAGTATTTTTTACTTTGTCTATTTTTTCACTCACTAAGATTGTATGTCTTGTGACCTTAATAGTTACATGCATCAAATATTTATGTATACATATACATACATGCATTTATCCGACTTATTCTCAATTGTTTCCGAATAGATGACCGAACTTTGACCGAAACTTATCGGTTTTTTTACGACTAATCTCGATTTTTTCCAAATTCCGATTTTTTCCAACCAGCCGAAAATTTGTCAAATCCCGAACTTGTCACTATGGATTCAGGTGTGTTCTTTCTGAGTTTGGTCTTCACAGATGCATCATGAGACATGGACCACTTTGTTTTCCACCGACGATGTGATTCTAGATGTAGTTTTCTAATAGTTTATGTTGATAATATTGTGATCACTGGCGATGATAGACAAGGTATTAAGCAGCTCAAGTGCTTTCTTTAAGATCGGTTCCGAACCAAAGACTTAGGCAATCTTAAATATTTTCTTGGGATTGAAGTTGCCAAGTCAAAGACTGGAATTATTATTTCACAACAGAATTATGTTTTGCATCTTCTCACAAGAGACAGGTATGCTTGGAACTGAGCCAACAAAGACTCCATTGGACCCTAAGGTCCGATTGTCCATGGAACAGGGGGAGTCACTTGATGACCCTTGGCGTTATAGAAGGCTTGTTGGGAAATTGAATTATTTGGTTGTCACCAAACCTGACATTGCTTTTGCTACTAGTATTGTTAGTCAAATCATGGAGAAGCCATATACAGGTCATTGGAAGGCTAATATGCGCATTCTGAGATACTTCAAGAAGTCCCCTGGGAAAGGATTATTGTACCAAAATCATAACCACATGAGAGTTCAGGGTTTTTCTGATGCAGATTGGGCAAGATCTAGTATTGACAGAAGGTCTATTTCTGGCTATTGTGTCTTTATGGGAGGTAATCTTGTGTCTTCAAAAAGTAAGAAGCAAATAGTTGTTTCCAGATCTAGTGTTGAATCAGAGTATAGAGCAACGGCGTAAGCCACTTCTGAATTATTATGGTTCAAACATCGACTAGAGGAGTTGGGTATTTGTCAAAGTAGCCCCATGGAGTTGGTGTGACAATCAAGTTGTTGTTCACATTGCCTAAAATCTCGTCTTTTATGAATGAACAAAGCATATAAATGTTGACTGTCATTTCCTTAGAGAAAAGATACAAGAGGGCCTAATCCAATTGTCACCAGTCAACTCAGAAGATCAGTTAGCTAATTTATTCACCAAGTCCCCGAATGGTTGTCGCATTCGATTCTTATGTAACAAGTTAGGAGCATATGATATATGTGCTCCAGCTTGAGGGGGAGTCTTAATATAGTGAACAAGGACGTTCTTGTAATATGTAGTCGGTCCGGTCAACGGTCCTTAAAATTTGAAATTTAGGTCTTCGGTCCGGTTCGGTCCAAAACCGAAAAAATCGTAAACCGAACCGTGGACTGATTGGTTGAGTGCTTTTTTACTAGATCGGCCCGGGTAATGACCCATCCAGTATCCCTGATTCCGTCTCCCTATGGTTGTGACCCAAAGCGGCAAAGCGAAGTAGCAAACGCGACTAGGGCACCGAAGCGGCGAAGCAACCGACGGTCCTCTTCTACGGCAGGGTACGCGGTGCGCTGTGCACGGCTCTGGGTACGCGGCGCGCGGCGCACGACGGAACTCGGAAGGCTAGTCTAGCAGCCGCCAACTGCTATCGTGCGAGTCCATTGTTGCTCCCAACTCAACCGGTCAATCCTGTTGTCTGTATTGGACGTTGCCGTGTTGGACGCTGCTGAGTGCTGGCTTCGTGACTTTGTGGAGGCAACAGATTCCGGTCAACTGATTACGATGTCCCGCTATAGATTGTGAAGCGTGAAACCAGAAGATAGGTTGTTCTTTTTGTTTGCTGATAGACCCATCTCCTTCAATTCAACGTCTAAAGTCTATTTGCTGCCATTCACCATAGAATCTCGGCTACTAGCCTACTTCTATCTGCAGGTAAATAATCGTTAACTAATTGTTAATTTTAGTTGTCTTTCTATTGGCCCTCTCTTTTCCGTTCAATTGTTCCTGTGTCTTCTCTTCGAAAATGTTAAATGCTTGGGGGTGGAAGGGGGTTTACGGCTTCTTTAAAAGTTGAATTCAGCATGTTACATTATATATTTCCTGTTTTACATAGCATGTTATTTGTTTTGTTATTTTCCTTTATATATGGGCCTCTTTGTAATTCTCTCAGTAATATATATATGAGGGTGCACACGTTGTGCAACCCTGAGCTTTCTGGAATTCCTGACTCTGTCACATGGTATCAGAGCAGGCTCAACCCTAGCCGCCTCCCTCCCTTCTCTCTCCTCCCCCCCCGCCCGCGCCCGCCGCCCGCAGCCGTCTGCGGTCTGTCCGCCGGCCGGCTGCAGCAGCCGCTGCCGGCTTAGCCAGGGCAGCCGCAGCGCCGGCAGGCCGCCTCCAGCGGGCCGCAGGTCCCTCCGCAGGGGTCTCCGTGGTTCCGTCTTGCCTTCTGGCTTGGTGCACCGCTAGTGCTTGAGCAACCTTGGTTGTTGTTCGCACAGCAGGTGCGCTGCTGGGTGGTCGTTTTCTATGGGACCACTGAGCCACTGGTAGATCTGGACTAGTTCCGTCTTCCGGGGGAGATCGGCGCATTGTTCGTCTAAGGGACTACCTTCGGTTCGTGGTTGTTTGTGCCTGCCTGCCCGTGTAGGATTCGGCCTCCGGGTTTTCTGCTACGCGTTGGCGTAGTCTGTATGTGAGAGGTCCACGGTGACTTGCTTCTGCCTGCTCGTGCCTGCCTGACGGCGTAGTCCGTCTTCTGTCTGTGCCTACCTGTGCCTGTTCCTGCCTTCCTGCCTGCCCGCATGGCGTCTTCTGGGGATGACATCTGGAGAGACTCGCGTCGTCAAGTCCCTACTGTTAAGCTTGACGGGCGCAACTACCAGCTTTGGGTATGTTCCTTTGTGATGTTTGCCAAATCACAAGGGAAGTACTCTCACTTGATTCGGACGGGTCCGCCTCAGCCTGCAGAGGAGGCGGATGCAAAGGACATCAAAGCCTTTGATGACTGGGTTCGTGATGACTCGACTGTTATGACATGGATTCTCAACAGCTCCGTTAAGAAGATCAGTGTCACTCTTCTTCAGCTGCCTACGGCGAAGCAGATGTGGGATCAGCTCGCCAGTACCTACTCTCATAGTGAAAATCCCAAGAAGGTCTTTGATATCACCAAGCAACTGGGGCGCCTACAGTTTACGGGATCTAACATCTCAGACTACTTCTCCACCTTCACTGGTCTGTGGGGTGAGTTGGATATGTATCACCCGCTGTCCACCGATTTAGCTACTATGCAAAAACAGCGGGCGGAGCTTCAGCTGATTCAGTTTCTCAGTGGTTTACCTGAGTCCTATACTGGAGTGGTAGATCAGATCTTGGCGAGTGATCCACTTCCTACCTTGCAGACTGCCTACAAGCGTCTCCAGCGCCTTCCGTCATCTATCCCGTCTCCGCCTCCTGAGACTGGAGACTCTACTGCTTTGGTTGCTTGGGGCGGGCGTGGTGGTGGTCGTGGTCGTGGCCGCTCCAATGATGGTCGTCCTCCCCTGGGTGCAGGCCGGGGACGTGGACCTGGTGCTGGACGTGGAGCTCCTCCTACTGCCCCACCTTCTGCTGATGCGCGTCCTCAGTAAGGACAGCGCGTATGTACCTTCTGTGGCCGGTCTAACCATATTGAAGAAAAATGCTGGGAAAAGTATGGTAAGTCGGTGTGGGCCAATGCTGCTGCAGATTCCTCATCTACTGCGTCTGAGGGTGGTACTCAGACACCTGCACCAGAGCCTGCGGGGGCTACCGCAGACTACATTCGTGCCGAGATGGAGCATCTTCTTCTTGAGCGTGTTGGATCTTCTCCTGCTGCATCTACTAGCGGAGCACATGCTGCTTTTTCTGGTTATGATACTGCATTCCAGAGCTCCTCCTCACCTTCTACTTCTGGTAATACCAAATGGGTGATAGATTCTGGTGCATCTGCACATATTTCTGGAAATAGATCTTTGTTTAATCATATATCTGCACCTGCTCGACATTCTTCTGTTATGCTTGCTGATGGCTCCAAGTCTTCGGTTCTTGGAGTCGGTGATATTGTTTCTCACTCTGGCCTAAATTTTGCCCTATATGTGCCCAGATTTCCTCTTAACTTATTATCTGTCAGCAAAATTTTACAGAATTTAAAATGTAGCATGACATTTGTTCCTGGTTCATGCGTCTTTCAGGACCTTCGCACGAGGACGAAGATTGGTGGGGGGGTATGAAGGTGTTGATGGGCTTTTTTACTTGGACCAGTTACCTCGATCAGAGAAAGCTGTTGTGATATCTGCATTATCTGCTTCTGTTTCTGCTCTACAGTGGCACTACAGGCTGGGACATCCCTCGTCAGAGAAGCTGCGTAGTTTAGTTCCTGATATTGGCAGTTGTCATTTTCAGTGTGAATCGTGTCAGCTAGGGAAACAAACTCGTACTGTGTATCCTAGACGTAGTACTGTGAGCAGTAAAAACATTTTTGATTTAATCCACTCCGATGTATGGGGTCCATGCCATGTACCAAGCTTGTATGGTTACAAGTATTTCATTCTATTTATTGATGATTTTTTGAGGGCTACTTGGTTGTTTCTGTTAAAAAGTAGGTCTGAAGTGCTGTCTACTATCAAATACTTCTTTGCTGAAATAAAAACGCAGTTTGGCTTGCCTATTAAAGTTTTTCGCACTGATAATGCTTTAGAGTTTGTTAAGCAAGATGTGGCTGTTTTTTGTAAATCTGTGGGTACTATTCACCAGACTTCGTGTGCATATACCCCACAACAAAACGGTGTTGCTGAGCGGAAGCACAGACACTTATTAGAAGTTACCAGGACGATAATGATGCATTCTCATGTGCCCCGTTCTTATTGGCCTGAGGCTCTCTTGACTGCTTGCTTTCTGATTAATAGGATGCCATCGTCTGTTATTGGAAATAAGATTCCCATCCAGGTTTTGCACCCTGACACCTCCTTGTTTACTGTGCCTCCTAGAATTTTTGGGTGTACTTGCTTTGTTCGATTGCTTAGACCTACTTCTGATAAGCTATCTCCTCGAGCTGCTAAATGCATTTTTTTGGGCTATTCTCGAACTCAGAAGGGTTACAGATGTTATAATCTGCAAAGCAAGATCCTCCTCTTATTGTTTATCAACGCAGGAATAAAGCACCTTCCACACAAGTACCCCCCCAAGACAACCAATCTTCTCCTCCAGAAGGTTCTGTTGCACCTGAGGTACATTCTGATCTCGACATACCTATTGCACTCCGTAAGGGTACTCGTTCTTGCACTTCTCATAGCATTGCTCAGTGTGTGTCTACTGCTCATCTGCATACTCATTCCAACAATTTTGTATCTGCTTTATCTGTTGTGGTTGTACCTAAGAATGTTCAGGATGCCTTGAAAAGTACGGCTTGGACATCTGCTATGCATGAAGAGATGATTGCTCTCACTGACAGAGACACTTGGGAGCTGGTGGATCCACCTCCTCAGTGTAAGCCTGTAGACTGCAGGTGGGTATATGCTGTCAAATATCAACCTGATGGTACGGTTGAAAGGTTGAAGGCAAAGCTCGTTGCCAAGGGCTATACTCAGACATATGGCATTGATTATTTTGAGACTTTTTCTCCTGTTGCTCGTCTTAACTCTGTCAGAATTCTTTTATCTGTTGTTGTGAATCTAAATTGGCCTCTCCTGCAGCTTGATGTGAAAAATGCTTTTCAGTATGGTGATTTACAGGAAGAGGTGTATATGGAGCAACCTCCTGGGTTTGTTGCTCAGGGGGAGTCTCATAAAGTCTGCAGACTTAAGAAGTCTATCTATGGACTCAAACAGAGTCCTCGTGCCTGGTTTGATAAGTTGAGCAGGATCATGATTGATTTTGGCTTTCTGAGGTCACAAGTTGACCATTCTGTTTTCACAAAAAAGACTTCAGCCGGTATTACTGTTCTGATTGTGTATGTTGATGACATTATTATTTCTGGCAGCGACACTCTTGGTATTCAGGCTACCAAAGATCATTTGGGCAAGCACTTCGCTACCAAAGATCTAGGCAGACTTCGGTACTTTCTTGGCATAGAGGTCTCTAGAAACTCTAATGCCTTGGTTCTTTCGCAGAGAAAATATATTCTTGATATTCTGCAGGAGACTGGTATGCTTGGAGCAAGACTTGCAGATACTCCTCTTGATCCCAACGTCAATTGGGATGATGATTCCTCTGCTATGTTTGCTGATCATAAAAAATTCAGGAGGTTGATTGGTAAATTGATCTATTTGACTGTTACTCGTCCTGATATTGCTACTGCAGTGGGTCTTCTTAGCAGGTACCTCGACAAACCCAAACAGTGCCACTGGGATGCTGCATGTCAAGTCTTGAGATACTTAAAAAGTCGCCTGGCAAGGGACTTCATTATAAAAAGAATGGGCATTGTGTTCTTGAAGGGTATTCTGATTCTGATTATGCAGGCAGCAAAGTTGATAGAAAATCTACTTCTGGTTACTGTACCTTTGTAGGAGGCAATCTTGTCACCTGGAGAAGCAAGAAACAGAATGTAGTGGCCAGATCTAGTGTTGAGGCTGAGTACAGGGCCATGGCCCATACTGCTTGTGAGTTGATGTGGGTGCGTTCTCTTCTGAAAGAGTTTGGGATTGAGTCCTCATCGGCCATTCCTATGCATTGTGATAACAGAGATGCCATTTTCATTGCAAATAATCCTGTCTATCATGAGCGCACCAAACACATTGACGTTGACTGCCACTTCATCAGAGAATCTATTCTTGTTGGCAAGATATGCACTCCATTCACAAGATCTGAAGACCAAGTTGCTGATATCTTCACCAAGCTCTTGGCGAAGAAACAGTTTTGCACGTTGTTGGACAAGTTGGGCATGATTGACATCTATGCTCCAACTTGAGGGGGAGTGTTACATTATATATTTCCTGTTTTACATAGCCTGTTATTTGTTTTGTTATTTTCCTTTATATATGGACCTCTCTGTAATTCTCTCAGTAATATATATATATGAGGGTGCACACGTTGTGCAACCCTGAGCTTTCTAGAATTCCTGACTCTGTCACACAGCATTCAGTCAAGTATGAATTGTTTTGATAATCTTTACCTAATTTTTATCAATTCACACCATCCTACCAGCCACGAGAGTCTAAGGGGGGCGCAGCTCACATGTGAGCTTGTTCATACTTATTCTTTGAGGGGAAGTAGGAAGAATATGCTCTGTAATTGTTGGAATTTGGCCACTAATTACTGTTTTGATTTCTTTAGCAAATGAAACTAGAGTTCAGTTCAACTTGTTTGAATTCTTGCTGCCTGAAATTTCGTTTTAGTGGTCCTGTGATCTCTGTGTTTTAATGGATAGTGGTCATAGTGCTAGTTTGTTTTCACTTTATAACAATGTTGGTTACTTTAGTTTTTTTTTTGAAACAGAGATTGTTTTTGCTGCAATTTCGTGTGGGTGGCTATCAATACGGATTCGTCTACAAGATTATTGTGCAATGTAAGATTTCTCCTTACGTTTACTTATAATATGTGGTCACCATGTTTAGGTACAATATTTTAACTACATACTTTGATGTCTATATGTACAGATGAGCTCCCAATCCAAAAGGCCAAACGTTACGTCAGGAGAGACAACAACTACAAATGAACCATCACCTCAAATGTTGATTGAATCCATGGAAGATCCTACTGTTGATGAAGTACACAACTCTGGAGAAGAAGGGGACTTTGAGAAAGAAGATGTGGGGAAGCCAAGAGTAAAGAAAAGATCTCGCAAGAGGTCAGAGGTTTGGTTACATTTTGAGGAGTTCATTTCTGATCATAACACAATTCGAGCTAGATGCAAGTATTGTAGTAAATCTTTTGCTACTCACTCTTCTAAACATGGCACTAAAAACTTGAACTTTCATTTGCCTAAGTGTGAGAAATATCCTGAAAACAAGACTAAGGGGATACAAACTCAAATAGTATTGGAAAGGGGAAGCAATGAAGAGGGACAAGGGAGACTAAAATGTTGGACATTAAATCAGGAAGATGCTAGAGATGCTCTAAGCTATATGATTATTGTGGATGAGTTGCCATTTAAATTTGTTGAACATCCTGGATTTCAGCATTTTCTGTCTATTGTTTGCCCAGATTTTCATTTGCCATCTCGTTTCACACTTTCTCGTGATTGCTACCAATTGTATCTTAATGAAAAAACTAAGTTGCAAAGTTTTTTGAAACACACATGTCAAAGAGTATGCGTAACAACTGATACATGGACCTCTATTCAAAAAATCAACTACATGACCTTGACTGCTCATTTTATTGATAAGGATTGGAAGTTAAGGAAGAAAATTTTAAACTTTTGCCCAATCTCTGGTCATAAAGGTGAGATCATAGGAAGAGCAGTAGAAAGTTGTTTGATTGATTGGGGTTTAGATGGTAAATTGTACACCATTACGGTTGACAATGCAAGTTCAAATGATGTTGCATGTAAGTATGTGAAACAGAAAATGGCACCGGGGGGGGGGGGAGGGGGGGGGGGGGGGGGGTTTATAAGTGATGGGAATTATCTCCACATGAGATGCATTGCACACATCATAAATCTTATAGTTGTTGATGGTCTAAAAGAATCCGAGACTTCTGTAGATCGTGTAAGGGCAGCTGTAAGATTTGTAAGGCAGTCTCCTGCTAGGTTGAAGAGATTTAAGGAGTGTGTACAAATTGAGAAAATTGAGAGCAAGGCACTCCTATCTCTTGATGTGGTAACTAGATGGAACTCAACATATCTAATGTTAAACTCAGCCTTAAAGTTTGAGAGGGCTTTTGAAAGATTTGGGTATATAGATCCATACTTTAGGTTGGAGTTAGATGATATTGAAGGTGGACATGTTGGAGTTCCAATAGAAAGTGATTGGGCAAATGTGAGACGTTTGTCTACATTTTTAGAATCTTTCTATGAAGTGACTCTTCGTGTTTCAGGGACATCATATGTTACTGCAAATCGTTTTTCTTTGAAATTGCTGCTCTGTATGATCTTTTATGCTCCCACATGTCTAGCAGTGATGTTGAATTGTGTAATGTGGCCACATCAATGAAAGCAAAATATGACAAGTATTGGGGAAATATTGATAAAATGAATATGATGATCTATATTGCAGCATTACTAGACCCTAGAGTGAAATTAGTTGGGCTAAAGTTATCTTTCATTAGGATGTATGGCACAAAAAAAGGTGAGGAGATGGCCGATAAAATAGAAACAGCTATGTCTGCATTGTTTGAAGAGTATAGGAAATTGTATGCCCCAATTGCTTCTCAATCTGGTCAAACAGGAGCATCTTCTAGTGGAGCAAATAAGACACTTGCTTGTAGAGGTGCTGGTTTTCAGAAGAATATCATGGGGGATATTAGGAGGATGAGAAATGGAGCAGACAATGGTTTTGTGAGGACTGAATTTGATAGATACTTAAATGAAGAAATGGCTGAAGATGAGTCTGATGATTTCGATATCTTGAAGTGGTGGCAAGTTCATGGGCCGAGATTCCCAATACTTTCTTGTTTGACGCAAGATGTTCTAGCTATACCGATATCTACAGTGGCTTCAGAGTCTGCATTTAGCACAGGAGGTTGACACCTTGATTCTTTTAGGAGCTCTCTCACTCCTAAGGTAGTAGATTTTAGTTTCTTTATTTGTTTTTTTGTCCATCTTTGCACTTTTATTCTTATTGACCACATCAAACATTGTCAAGACTGTCCAGTCTCTTATATGTGCACAAGATTGGCTTAAATCTACCCCTCACATGATTGATGTGGAAGCTGATCTTGAAGAGTTAGATCAACTAGAGAAAGGTAAATGGATGATTATTAGACATTTTTAATAAAAGAAGAAAATATTCTTATGTCTGATAATATTTGTAAAATCTTTCAGAGCTATCTAATCTCTGTGCAAATGATGTTGTCATTGATGTTTAGAGTTAACAAATATTTTGACATGTAAGTGTCTTTGCTTCCTAATACATTTTTAACTCAAGGTTGTATGTTCTATTGATGCCTATTATGTATTTTCAGAGTTTGTTAGCTGGATTCAAGATATATGATCATTGTTTTTCAGTCTGGGGAGTTACATAACATGCAAGTGGTCTATCTTTTTTGTGTTCGCAGTTTCTTTATTTTACCTATACTGACTTCTATTGTTTCTCCTTGTAGAAAATCGTTGTTGTGAACAAGTTCCATTCAAAATACATTGAGGAAGTCATTCACACGTCTTGGTCAAGTGAAGTAGTGGACTACGAATTTTGGCTTGTGCACTTGATTAGTCTCTAGTGATCATTACATTTCTCATGTTTTCGTTGTAGTCAATACAAACTCATGTCATGGAGATATTAATGTTGCATTTATATTTGTAGTTCCAAACATATTTTGAAGCTGCTGTATAAGCATGTATTTATACAGATTGAGACAAAAATGTTGACTTGATTTTGGTTTTCTGTATAAGCTGTATAAGCATTTTGGCTTTCTGTATAAGCTGTATAAGCTTTTTGTAGTTCCAAACGTTGTTTTATAACCTGTATAAGCATG
This sequence comes from Alisma plantago-aquatica, assembly GCA_963693085.1. Taxonomy (NCBI): domain Eukaryota; kingdom Viridiplantae; phylum Streptophyta; class Magnoliopsida; order Alismatales; family Alismataceae; genus Alisma; species Alisma plantago-aquatica. The sequence continues at coordinate 1,488,641,745 of OY856412.1, forward strand.
TATTTATGCTAGCTTATAGTTTACTTAGCCCAATGTGATTTACGTTTTCCGGGCTGTGTGGGCTGTTAAAAAATACTAGGACAACAAATATTGTCCCGTTGAACAAAAAAAGTTGGTCTCATTGAAAAGAAGGATAAGGATCAGGTTGTCCACCAGCTGCATTTTAAATTTAAGATAGCCTAAAACAATAAGTTATCATGTTGTTCATTTGTACAATGAAAACAGTCATCGTTGAGTGAAAATATTCATAAATCAGAACTTTTGTACAATGTTACAGCTCAAATTTCAAACAGCAAAAATGTTCTGCAATTTCGGTCTAAGCGGTCCGGTCTCGGTCCGGTCCAAATGCTAAACGGTCTGGGTCAGTCCGGTCCAAGTAAGAAACGGTCCGGTCTACGGTCCAAGTTTTTACATTTTTCGGTCTTCAGTCCGGTCCGGTCCGGGTTTGGACCGATGCTCACCCCTACGAGTCTACCTATAAATGTGTTTTATTACTTTTCTCTATCTATACAAGTCACAAGAGCGACCATCGATTTAGGTCGGATGCTTCTCCCAATATACCATTGTTTATAGTATACAAATATTTTTATAATTTTATGAGCATCCCCCATCATAGTGCACATCTTTTACAGTTATATATGTAAGTATATACATATATGTATGGCCAATCCCCTCACATACATATATTTTATGGTGTTAAGTAAATTCATGCCATATAAATGATATATCTGGCACATAACAAAGAGAACAATCTTTATATTGAACGTACAATCATATGAAGCATTGAAACCCCATAAATAAGCCCTAGGACCCATAAAAACAACTCAAGGCGGCAATATAGACAAGGTGCACCCCCCTTGGGTGCCTCGGCACCTAGGTATGTGCTTAACAAGTATGAGCATGGATCATCAATATAAGTTATTGTGGTCAATCGGATTAGTAAAATTACAACGCAAAGAATATACAACCCATGTGGATCCTTGACATATGAGTTTCTCTACAGAAGATTATATGACCACATTACTACGAACGAGATTGTGCGACTAGCGCCGCAATTATGTCATCCTAGAGTGAGCAACACTGAGTGGAGACAATGCTTTTGTGACTTCAACATACAGATGATTATTTGATGAAGATTAGGATCATTGTAACACGGTTTTGATGTGACTCGTACATGTATCAGATGTAGGCTAAGAGACACATTTTGGCCCTTGTTTACACACAAATGAAGTGTATACAAACTAGGAAGCTCGTAGTTGTCAAGGCGGCCAGTCGGCCACCTGCCTCACTTGGGTGACTAGCCGGTCAACGACTAGTCGGTCGCCTAGTTGTAGGTATAACATTTACATAATATTAGTTATGTGCATATAGCTATATACAATACATTATACAAATTTACTATAGTAAGCATGTATCCAAGCATAAAATAATATAGATTTGATAAATAATGTCATAAAACACCTTAAACAATTTCAATGAAGACTATTTAGTGTATTCAAATTCAACAAGTATAATTCGATTGAGGAGAGTGATGTTGTTAAATTCAAACTTTCCGTACTTGTTAAATTGTTGCAACTAAAATAAAAGTAATAAATACTAAATTAGTGTCGTGTGAATAAAATTAATATCCAGATCAAATCATGGTAAAAGACAAACAGAAACATTCCAAATTGGGATTGGGGGAATTAGAATTGCTAAAAAAACCTTACGTAGCCTGGGACCGTTCCTGACCCAGCGGACTCCTAGGCTTGGCTTGGGCCAATCAGTCGTGCTAGTCGGCCGACTAGCCTAGCCGACCAGTCGGCTTAGGCGGGAGCCAGTCAAGGCCCAGATGTGGGCAGTTGACTAGTCAAACCTCCCTCCAGTGACCAGTCAACTAGTCGGCCAACTCAACAACTATGGGAAGCCTACTTGTTTATTTGAGTATTTAATTGTAATATCTCCATTTTTAGTATATTTCCAGGTATAGGAGTTTAAGTATTTTGTTTAGTTATTTGCACAATTTGCTCGGCTTATTAGGGTTTTGAGTTTTCTCCACAAATATATAGGAACAAGGGAATGATTGTAGAGAGAATTGTTGGAGAAATAAATTATCTTAGTATCCCTAACTCTCTCCCTCATCACACAAATTCAAGTACGATAAGGCAAAATTGTCATGTGAAATTGTATACAACCCATATCTATAGCCCAAACACGACTTAATTAAGACAAAAGTATAAGCTCAACTCCATAATGACACTCTAATCCATCCTCAATCACAAGTTCACTATGCTCCCATATAGACAACAAAGAGACAAATGGCGGACATTGTAGAAACAGTGGAGGTTCATACAGAAAGCATACTGGTTAGTACAAAGCCAGAAGAGTTGAAGAACTGTGTATCTAGAGTACCCCTCTATCCGCAACATGTGTTGTAATCATTTACTTCTAGTGTGTATTATATTGCCTCTTTATAAGTATCCAAATGTAGTTTTGTAACTCAGGAATAACCCAGTGTGATACTTTATAATTGATTCCTAGTCATTGTCTTCCTTTACTATTTTTAACATGTAGGGATTTATAGGTAAATAATTAGGGACCTATTTGTAACTACTCTGGCACCTACTTATAAATTGTCATGTGTTTCTATGTATGTGAAATATAAGATGGAACGAGTCCCTAGGTACCCCCTTCCCCACTTACATATTTTCATGGTATCAAAGCAACAAGGCTAGAAACCCTAGGAGAATTGGTCCAAGAGCAGAGAAAGCCATTCTCCTCTTCTCCCTTTCTCTCTCTGAGTCACTAGGGTTTCTCAAGCAATAGTACAACAAAAACAAAGAAGTTTTGTTCACACAGTTTACATTGTTCATGAAAGAAGTATTGTTCACATCGAAAATCGTGCTTGTTTTTCTTGTTGCTCAATGTTATCACAAACATCTAGTAAACTCTTTTGTCTTCAGGTATCTCTAAGGTCTTTCTCCCCTACTAGGGTGTGGTTCATTTCAACCACAACCATGGCATAGAAGAAACAAAATGTGGCTATTGTGCAACAGCTTACTACAATTATCCGCAACCAGATCATCAACAACCATAGCCAAGGAGAAGAACTATAAATCAATTAAATGCATCATGAAGATCTTCATCAAGGGATGAAAAATATAAGCACTTGAGTGATGGTTTCGATTGTGGATAGAGTAGATTTTGAACAACATGATGCCAACCTTCAATTTTTCATGTAGAACTCTACAAAATCATGAATTGTTGATATGATGAATCATTTTGAAATTTTTAGGGACATCTAGGATCGTTTTCTTCCGGTGGATTCGAATAATATCCCACACATGTAGGACATGACACTTAAGTATATACGGTCTTCAAAAGGGGGATAAGTTTGTGTCACAATATTTTGCAGAAGTCACCCATCTGATGAACTAAATGGCATTTTACCTCACTATTGATGTCCTGAAGAAGTATGAGCAGAAAAATTTAATGTTTGTGATGGAGTTCTTGGATGAACTTCGGTGAGAGAATGAGGGACTTTGTAGTCAAATCCGCACAGAGCTCAAGTTCCATGTAGAGGCATATTCTAGAGTATCATGATTGTTCCTTAAACAGGATGCTACTTCCCTCAGCTTATCCTCGGTTGATAAGTCTACGTTTCTCACGCAATCTAGTTCCTCATGTGGTGATGGACCTGAGAGATGACCTAGTAGAGGTGGTGGTACTAGTGGTGGACATAGTACACTGCATCAACGCCATCGCCATGAGTGCTCTCATTTAGGCAGTAAGCCTCCGTTTGGTTCGAGATGTGGATTATAAAACCCAGACTGAGTTAGACCGGATACGTCCAGTCATCGAGATTATCCGGACTGGAGTTAATCATGTTTCTGTTTGGCAAACCAATCCCATCATTAAATTGGACTGACATCGTAACTTGTATTTTTCAGTCTGGCTGATAAAACAAAATACACAAAAAGACAGAGCCAAATCAAGACTGAGTTACGAAATCCTGCTGCTAGCAGGACTGAGTCAACCCAGATATCAGGATAACGGAACCCAAAACGGGACCATTTTAGGTTTTTGAACCAAACGCGCATCTGGCAAATCGGACTGGATCGTGCTAATGTGGCGCAGACGTGGCATAATAAGACAAGCCAAAATCCACCTGATATCCCGAACCAAACGGAGGCTAAGGGTCATACTAAGGACACTTATTATAAGTTACAAGGGTTACCTACCAAGTCAAAAAAATGTAGCATCTACTAGAGATGATCATTGCATGTAAAAAACAGAGATTGTGTTGTGTTTTATTACAGCTGCTAACTTACTAGCTTAAGAACCGCGTGCTTTTTCAAATACCTATGCCTTACTCAGATTCTTAAATTCCTTGTTGCATGCTTGCTTCAATTATTTAAAGCAATTGATCTGGTTAATATTAGCGCAGTTATAGATAAGTTGAAAAACGTTTACTCGTACAACAAAATCTAAGTATATTTTTGCAGGTTCAATTTGACTTTACAGTACAAGTTGTTAATGCTACAGGTACTATGCAAGTCTTACAATATGCGGGTTTTATAGACAACTATTTTTATTGGTGATCTGTGCCACGTCTCAAACTGGAGTCAGGTGTAGACTTAATATGTATGGCAGTGTAGTACCCAACCATAAAATTGATTTGGTCCAACCCAAAAGATTGTGTTGTGGGTTTAGATTTTGCCAGTTCTGAATTGGTTCGGATTAATAAGATGTATGAACTAAAATTGGGTCGATCCTAGTTCAGATTTCGTCAACCTGATTCAGTATTAGTTAGACATACTAGACAATCCATGCTGTAACATGTGGTGCAAATTAATATTATTTCCTGTTTTAGTACCCTATAAAAGAGAGGAACTTTGTTGTGTGATTTTCCAATTTTACTACTTGGTAGCTTGCATTGGTTCTTTTGTTTCAACTTTTTTGTTTGATAGCTTGCTTCAATTATTTTTAGCAGCTGATTCATCTATTACGAGCATGGTGGATGGACAATCTCAAAGAAGAGCTAAGGCACTCACCAAAAAAACTAAGTGCATTTGTGCTTTTCCAATTTATTTTTAGATTTTTATGGTATATGGTTAGCTCCGACAATATGCAAGTCTAATAGACAACTATGTCTATCGTTGTTGACTCATGCCACGTCTCAAAATGGAGTCAGATGTAGAATTACTATGTATGACAGTGTAATACATGACCATGAAATCGACATGGGTCGACCCAGAAAAATCGATTGTGAGTTTAGATTTTTTTGGTCAAGGGCGGGGTACGGGTTTGAAAGTTGATGTCTGAACTAAAACCGAGTCAGTTCCAGGTTTAAATTTTGTCAATCTGGCAGGTGCTGGGTTAACAAATTTGGATAATATGCGGTGCAAATTATGATTATTTGATTGTGTATTAAGATTATAGAGTTTGGGTTTTGTTTTGGGTTAGACATTACAAAATTAGGCTCAGCTGTGGGTTTAGCACTACAAAGAATGTTTGATTCTGGGTCAATTCGGGATTTAGAAGTTGATAATCATTTTATCAGCCCTCTCAGTAGAGTCATATCTATATCTGCCTATTGTGGACGGGATGCCTGCTTTTCTTGCAACATGCATAGCGTCCATATTACAATGAGTAGAAAAGTTAAAAACTGAAATGAAAACCAGGTCGTTTCCAGATTCTGACTTTGTCAATCCAGTCTATTCAAGGTTGACAAATTTGGACAATCCCGGTTCTAACATTCAATGCTAATCAATATTTTATAAATATGTAAAGAAGACTAAAAAGAATTTCAATTTTAGTCCGGGTTAAACACTACAAAACTGAGTCCGGATTCGAGTCTACCATTATGCAAAAAACCTGGTTGCAAGTTAGTGCATGATTGGAAGTTGATAATCATTTTGTCGGCAATTATCTCTACACTTATGTCTATATCTACAAATCATTGGGCATGACTGGCTTTGCTTATCTTCTTTCTTTAGATAAGTAGGAAGTTGATATCTAAATTGAAACTAGGTCAGTGTTGGATCTGGGTTTTGTCAATGTGGTTTTTGTGGGGCTAAAACCAGGACCGACTCGGAATCAAATTTTAATGCATCTTGATCAGAATATGACCCATAACGGAGCCGATTGGAAAAGAAGGATCCATGTAGCTGAACCCAACATGGTTGGAATTGAGGCTTAGATGATGACAATGATGAGTGGTAAAGTTAGAGTTGGACCCAATTTCATGTATAACTAACTTTATTTGTAAGAAATTATGTCTTGGACGATAGATTTTCTATTCTTTGAAAATTCATGTTGTCATTGAAGAGAAATATCAAAATAAAATTGTCAAATAGAAAACAGACAGCTCATTAGATGATTTGCGTGATAGAAACCCTACTCCTATGTATAGGAGAGGGGACACAAATTACAGACTTCGACACAACCCTAATGGGCCAAGACACTTAGGCCCATTTACTAACTAGATAAATAAAACCATTAACAAAATAACTCTCGACACTCCCCCTCAAACTAGAGCATGGGTGAAACACGTCTAGCTTGCCAAGATAGATCAAAGAAACACATACAAGATAACAAAACCCCATACAAAAAAATTGATCTCCCTAAATCCCATAATACAAAAGCTCAAACACTACCCCGTGAGAAGATGACTAAAACAAGTAGCAAGTTTCTCAGCCCATGAAGTAGATAATGTGAAGGTTGTAGCAGATAACCCGACTCCCTTTGAAGCACAATAGCAATAAAGAAGGAAGCATGAAGAAAAGTGTGCCAAGGTAGATAGCAGAAACACCTCCCAAATATATAGAGTAGCATATAGGGCAGTAAATAGAAACATATAGAGTAGCATATTATTTATTTGATGTGTCTAAAACAATTACATGGCACTCTCTTTTATAAGACAAGAGAGTAAGTAGTAAACAGAATTAGTAGATATGGGATAAAAGAAAAGGCTAAAGACAAAGACAAGTCTAAAGCATAAAAGCATTAAGCATATATCAAAAAAAAACGTGTGCAATGGTGTCCATCTTAGTTGTTGTCATTACAGTCCAGAGGGTATTGGTTACAGTCCAGATAGTGTTGAATCATAGACAGACAACAGTCAACGTGCATACAAAGCACGGACATGCCAGAGAGTGCTGAAACACAAGTACAAGATTCCAAAGAGTGTTGGAACACAATTGCAAGGAGTCAACGTGCATAAGAGAGCAGGGACAAATAGTATAGAAGTAGAGACGACGTAGCCAGATTGAACAACCACATTTGTAAATCAATAGGCAGCAAACAATCTTAAAGATGTATAGTAGCATAAATGAAGCTCCAGAATCTAAGCTCTTCAAGAAGCATATATAGTAGTTGTGAAGATCCATGATATATAGGAGAGATGCAAGATTCTCATAGATAACAACTGAAATAAATTTCTTCTCCTTATCTCATATCTCCTTTATTTTCCCCCTCACACCAACCACGAACAGCAACATAGTGGTTGGGTGGACAGTGATAACAAAACACCACTGAGAATCAGTCGTAGTACTGCCAGGGGGTCTGGGGGTTGCACCACCCAATGAGAGGGTCCCTTGCCCCTTAGAGGGCGGGAGTCGAGGGGAAGTCGCCTCTCAAGGGGGTTTTCGGATTGTAAGGTTTATGGAGGAGGAAGATCTACTTGACCGGCTATTATAAAGAGCATGGAGAGGCAATTAGGGCGTGGGTCGACCCCCCTCCTACTACAGTGGGGGATCTGCGGTGGCTTAACTCAGTGTCGACTCTCCTGCCCCATCACTGCTCCTCCTAAAGAACCGCATCATGGCGGATTTGCAGGCAAGAGTTGTAACGTTGGTGACCTAGATGAAGTTGTTGGAAGTCGGGCCTTCAATGTTGGTGAGCAAGATTCTACAGGGGCGGATACGTAGGAATCTCTGGAGAAGGTTTGAAGCCCCCCCCCAAAGGATGGGTTACAAAGACATCCTGGTACATGCGTGAAACATGTGAGAGTGTCGCCAGATCCGCACCTTCAAGCTCGACATTCGACCAATGGATGGCAAATCAAGCGGCGGTGTCCTCAGTGATTAATCAAAAGATCTCCACCTAAGGAAAGACCTTGTTGTCTGTTATCGGGTGACTAGAGAAGGACGATGATGCTAGAGAGGAGGCACCCTCACAGGTATGTGAAGGTGATGTTGGCTAACCGTCCTTCCAGGATGTCACACAATGCATTGGGACTTCCAGGATGTAAGGTCCACAAACTTTCTTTACCATACCCAAAGACGTGTGCTTCACATGCTTGTTGTTAATATATATGTTCTGTTATTTTTATTTTGTTATTTTACATTATATTTGGACTTCTTTGTAATTATCACATTACTATAAATATAAGGGTGCACACATTGTGCAACCCTAAACTCTCCAAATCTCATTGTCTTTCACATGGTATCAGAGCGGGTCGATCTACCTTAAACCTAATCCCTCTCTCTCTCCACCAACCCTAGCCGCCGCCACACTCCGAAATCTCCTTTTTTCCGCCGCTACAGTACTGCTGCAGTAGCGTCGCCGTCGCTACGTAACGCCGTCCACCCCTCTGCAGCCCTCCATCCACCTCTAATCCCCTAATAACCTCCATCCTTGTGGCCTAATCCACCACAGGCCCCTCCGTCTAGCTCCGTTTCTCTTTCCGAAATCTCCGGACAGCCTCGGTAACTTTCCAGTTCTGGCACGTTGACGGCGTAACGGGCTTCATCCTCTCTGTCTGCCTGCGCCTTATGGTGGAGCGACTGATGCTCCATGTTGGCGTAGGTTTTTTCTCTTCATTTGTTGCCCCTACGTGGGTTTTTTTTAAGATCCATGCGTGGATCTTCTACCTTCTACTACTAGTCCATGTGTTGGACTTCTGCCTCTGACTGCTGACTACTACTGTTGTGCCTGCTCTGTGCCTGTTGCTGCCTACCTGGATCTGTAGGCAGCCTTCTACTGCCTGTGCCTGACTGCTGCCTGCCTATAACTCTACATCTACATTTGTTTCTTCCTGATGGCGTCTACTCATGAAGATCTGCGACGTCAGGTGACACCTGTGAAGCTGGATGGGCAAAACTACCAGCACTGGGTGTGCTCTATGCAGATATATGTTAAATCACAAGGAAAAATGTCGCACCTGACGCGAGATCCACCACTCGTGCCTCCTGCAACAGCCGATTTGAAGGATGTGAAAGCCTATGATGATTGGGTGAAGGATGACTCCACAGTCATGACATGGATTCTGAATAGTAGTGAGACCAAGATTAGCGTCACCTTATTATACCTGCAAACGGCGAAGCAGATGTGGGATCAGCTTGCCAGCACTTATTCACACAGTCATAATCCTAAGAAGGTGTTTGACATCAACAAGCAGCTTAGCCGCATGCGTTTCTCTGGATCCGATCTGACGGATTGCTTTTCTGCTTTCAAGGGACTGTTGGGGGAATTGGAAGCCTACCATCCCTTGTCTACTGATTTGGCTACTATGCAACGACAGCGACAGGAGTTGCAAGTAGTCCAGTTCCTTTGTGGCCTACCTGATTCCTATGCAGGGGTGGTCGATCAGATTCTCGCTAGTGATTCGCTGCCTACTCTACAGACAGCCTTTCAGAGGCTACAGCGCTTGCCTGCATCGTCATCTGAGACTCCTACTGATACAGGGGATTCGACTGCTTTTACTGCGATGTCTGGTCGTGGTCGTGGCCATGGACGCGGTCGCTCATATGATGCTCGTCCTCCTCTTGGTGCTGGCCGGGGGAGGAATTCTTCAGGTCGTGGAGCATCCTCTGGACCTACTACTGCTACTGCTCGTCCTCAGACTGGCCAACGCTTCTGCAACTTCTATGGCCGGTCTAATCATGTTGAAGACAAGTGTTGGGAAAAATACGGCAAACCAGCTTGGGCCAATGTGGCCACTGATGCTACTACATCTTCTGAGACATCTACCCAGCCTGATGCCTCGGATACTTCTACTGATGACTTCATTCGTGCTGAGGTCGAGCGCCTGTTACTGGAGCGTATTGGCTCTTCGTCTACTGCCACCACCACGGGAGCACATGTTGTGACATACTCTGGTTGTGACATTGCCTTCCTTTCTGCACCATCCTCTACTACTGGTAATACGAAATGGGTCATAGATTCGGGCGCATCTTCTCATATTTTTGGGAATCGGTCATTGTTCAGAAAATTATCTAGACCGACTACTAATTCCTCTGTTATGCTTGTTGATGGCTCCAAGTCTACCGTTTCCGGAATTGGAGACATTGTGTCTGATATTGTGCTGAAATCTGCTCTATATGTGCCTCGTTTTCCGTTGAATTTATTATATGTTAGCAAAACTTTGTGGAACTTGAACTGTAGCCTGACTTTAGTACCTGGTTCATGTGTTTTTCAGGACCTTCGCACGAGGATGAAGATTGGTGGGGGGCATGAAGGCTCTGATGGCTTGTACTACCTGGACTATCTAAAACAAGTGGACATTGTGGCTCTGGCTTCTGCAGTATCTTCGTCAGTATCGGCTCTACAATAGCATTACAGACTTGGGCACCCATCATCTGAGAAATTGTACCATATTGTACCTGATGTAGGAACAAATGTGTTTCAATGTGAATCGTGTCAGTTAGGCAAACAGACTAGGGTTGTTTATCCTAAAAGTTCTCAGATTAGCAATAAATATGTTTTTGATCTTGTTCATGCTGATGTATGGGGCTCGTCATGTCCCTAGTTTATCTGGAAACAAATATTTTATTTTATTCATTGATGATTTTTCTTGAGCCACATGGTTATTTCTTTTGAAGAGTAGATCTGAAGTATTGTCCACTATTAAATTCTTTTTTGCTGAGATGAAAACACAATATTCTATGCCTGTTAAAAATTTTAGAACGGATAATGCACTTGAATTTGTTCAAAAAGATGTTGAGTTGTTTTGTAAATCCATTGGCACTATCCACCAGACTTTGTGTGCATACACACCTCAGCAAAATGGCATTGCAGAAAGAAAGAATAGACACTTACTAGAGGTTGCCAGAACTATTATGTTGCATGCTAATGTACCTCGGAGATTTTGGCCAGAAGCCATCTTGACTGCTTGTTTTCTAATAAATCGGATGCCTTCTTCGGTAATTGGAAATAAAATACATGTGCAAATTCTGAATCCTAATAAACCTTTATTTACTGTACCCCCTCGCATTTTTGGCTCTACATGCTTTGTAAAGTTGCTTGGTCCAATGCATGATAAACTATCTCCACGTGCTGAAAAATGTATTTTTTTGGGGTACTCTCGTACACAAAAAGGGTATAGATGCTATAGCCCAACTACCAAGAGATGGTTCACTAGCAGTGATGTTGTCTTTTTTGAGGGTACACCATACTACTCTATTCAAGGAGATAGTCTTCAGTCTGAGCTTATTACTTCTCCACTACCTATTACTAGTGACTGTGTTTCTGATGCCACTACTTCTGTACAACTGACACCTCCTCTTATTGTTTATCAGCGCAGGAACAGAGCTCAACCTACACAAGATCCCCCCCAACCAAGCCAATCTTCTCCTCCAGAATGTTTTGCATCACCTGAGGTAATATCTGACCTTGATGTGCCTATTGCTCTTAGGAAGGGCACTCGTTCCTGTACTATTCACAATATTGCTAACTATGTATCAACTGATCATTTAAGTGTTCATGTTAGCAACTTTGTCACTGCTTTATCTGTTGTTGCCATCCCAAAGACTGTGCAGGATGCCTTGCAAAGTACATCTTGGACGACTGCTATGAAGGAAGAAATGTTTGCTCTTTCTGACAGACAAACTTGGGAGTTGGTGGATCCACCTCCTCAGTGTAAACATGTAGGCTGCAGATGGGTGTATGTTGTCAAGTATCAACCAGATGGTACTGTAGAACGTCTGAAGGCACGTCTTCTTGCTAAAGGTTATACACAGACCTATGGTATTGACTACTTTGAAACTTTTTCACCTATTGCCCGTTTTAATTCTGTCAGAGTTCTCTTATCTGTTGTTGTTAATCTTGACTGGCCTCTAGTACAACTAGATGTTAAAATGCTTTCTTATATGGTGATCTGCAAGAGGTCTATATGGAGCAACCTCCCGAATTTGTTGCTCAGGGGGAGTCACATAAAGTCTGCAGGCTAAAGAAGTCAATTTATGGGCTCAAACAGAGTCCTCGTGCCTGGTTTGATAAATTGAGCAATATTCTAATTGACTTTGGTTTTCTGAGATCTCGGGTGGATCATTCTGTCTTTACTAAGAAGACTTCTACTGGTATTGTGATTCTGATTGTGTATGTGGATGATATTATACTTTCTGGCAGTGACTATTGCTATTCAGGCTACTAAAGCTCATCTCTGCAAACACTTTGCTACTAAAGATTTGGGTAAACTGCGGTATTTTCTGGGCATAGAGGTATCTAGAACTTCTAATGCTCTAGTGCTATCTCAGAGAAAATATGTCTTAGATCTTCTGCAGGAGACTGGTATGCTTGGAGCTAGACCTGTTGATACTTCTCTGGATCCCAATGTCAATTGGGATGATGAGTCTTCTCCACTCTTTGTTGATAATAAAAAATACAGGAGGTTGATCGGTAAAATTATATATCTGACTGTGACTAGAGCTGACATAGCTATTGTTGTGGGTCTTCTTAGCAGGTATTTAGATAAACCCAGACAGTGTCACTGGGATGCACTCTGTCATATTCTGCGATATCTAAAAAAGTCTCCTAGCAAGGGACTTCACTACTGGAAAAATGGACACTGTTCTCTTAAGGGTTATTCTGATGTTGACAATGCAGGGAGAAAAATTGACAGGAAATCAACTTCTGGCTATTGTACCTATGTTGAAGGTAATCTAGTCACATGGAGAAGCAAGAAACAAAATGTGGTTGCCAGATCTAGTGCTGAAGCTGAATATAGGGCCATGGCCCATACTGCCTGTGAACTCCTGTGGGTGTGTTCTCTCCTAAAAGACTTTGGGGTTGAGTCCTCTTCTTCAATACCCATGCACTGCGACAATAAAGATGCTATCTTCATTGCAAACAATCCTGTTTATCATGAGCGCACCAAGCATATCGAGGTTGATTGTCATTTCATTCGGGAATCTATCTTGACTGGCAAAATTTACACTCCTTTTACTCGCTCTGAAGACCAGGTTGTTGATATCTTCACCAAGTTGATTGTCACATTACTATAAATATAAGGGTGCACACATTGTGCAACCCTAAGCTCTCCAAATCTCATTGTCTTTCACACTTGCAAAGAGGTCACTAGATGGCACAATGTCCCTGACCCAACGTCTGCTACGTCTGTGGGGTTCCCAGACACCTTGTCGCGCACTACATCCGTTTTTGTGACTCTCCTCCCTCAAGATCAGGACCTCTCTACCTTCCCTATGTTGGCCACCATGAGTATGCTCCATGACAAGTGGTGAGCCTGAATGATGATGGTGGAGAGCGAAGCAAAACTGTTGATAGCCTGAAGAAGGCTATCGAGGTGGGATGGACTAATGATGCAAGTTGGGAAGGTAAGCACAAAGCGCTTGTGGATTGTTGGCCAATGGCCACTGACTGTGTGACAACCGCAGCAAAAAAGTTGTTGTTTTCTTTCCCAAAGAGCAGGCCGTCTTGCAGGTGCTTGAGAATGTTCCACAGAGGCTGAGGGGTCAAGATTTAACGCCGAAGAGGCCAGATGGATCCCCTATGGGAAGGGTAAAGAAAGTAGCATGGTTTTGGTGCGAGGATATCCCCTATGCTTGTAGGGATGTTGGGTCAATGAGGGAGATGATTAGAGCTTTTGGTTCTTTGCTTGAGCTATCTAGATGGAGGAGGGCAGGATCTGATGAGTCTGAAATTGTGCTGAAGATCGAATCTTATGATGAAGATGTGTCGCATTTTGTGGGGATCTGCTTTCGAGGCCGACGATACTCAACAAAGTTCACTCAGATTTTTGAATCGGGGATGTTTGATGATCAGTTGCGTCTCAATATGAGAGGGTTGGAATTCACCATCCCCATGGAGGCTCTGATGATAGCGAAGACTCTACTGACACCTCGCGAGAGGGACTCTTCGCCCCATCCTAGTAGGACGTAGTCGCATTTTGCTGAGGATAAATGGGTGAATCTAGATTGTCTTTCTCGCAAGATGGTAACAGGCCAGTATGAGGTTCGTAGACCTATACCCCACCGGCGTGTCAGGGACTTCTTGTGGTCCCTCTGTGTGATGGTGACACAAGGAAATGTCATTCTAACAAAGTTAGAAGGAATTGGAGATCCAGAGATGCAGTTGTAGAAGTTAAGAGTATGACATATCTGTAGACGATGAAGATGGTAGTGGGGCCGAGTGTAGAGGGGCTTTTCATGGTTTTTATGACCATGTTTTGAGCCCAAGGAAAGGCACAAGATACAAAGGATGTTGGTTTTTTAGCGGTGGTGGTCTGTTGAGACTTTTGTCTAGCGGTAAGTGTTGGGATGTCGTTAGTTTGGTTTGTTTTGCTTGCTCTAAGGTATAAGCGGGTTGTGATGGGGTCAATGTTGTGTGCTTGAAGTGAATGGGTTTATGAGGTAGATCTGTTGGTATGTAGTAGCAGGGGGGTTGGTATCCTAGGAGATGTGGTCGGAGTGGAAGGTGTTGGTTTGGCTTGTTTGTGTGGTTGAGTGGTGGTTCTCGTGGTCGGTCGTGTATTCTTACGGTTTTGAGGTGCGTTTTGCGGCTTGGTTCCCGCTTGACCCTTATGTTGATGTGGTGAGGGACTCCTCTTATAGCTATGATGTTTAGCCTGCTTTTGTGGGAGAGATGAATACAATTGAACCCACCTTAAATTTAAAAATAGGGTTGCCTCTCAAGGGGATTGGGGACAAAGCCCCCTAAGAAAAAGAGTTTATGATGATTTCGAGGATAAAAATCAAAGGTAGTTGTTGCATATAGGTAAAAAGGAGCAAACTACTAAAGGTTGGTATTGTTGGTGGCATATGGGTGTAACATCCCAAAAATTTAATTAAGGTAAGATCATGGTTTTTTTTTAATCATTAATTAATTAATTATCATGGAGTCATGGACCTTGACAAAATTTATCCAAATAATGAATAAGAGGCCACAAGATGATCGTTGAGTGGAGAATCACTGCAAATTTTGAAATTTGGTTCAAAACCTAACTCCCTAAGTAAAAGATGTTTCACCTTATCTCACCTTTTATATATATTATAAGACAATAGATCATGTGATTTTGATGGATAGAAGGTAATGAAATCTTAAATCTAACTGGATATGGAGAATCTAGACTCCTTGGATAACCTAGGATTAAAATTTGAAGTCAATACAACCTTGTTTGACCTTTCAAATCAATATAAGGAGTTTGTATATAGTTTCATTGAAAAATTAATCAAATATTTGAATTACTTTTAATTAAGCCTAAGTCCCTTTTTTGGGTGTCACGGTCCTTTTTCGGGTCGGACTGGGATGCGGACTCGTCCGCAGGTGGAGAGGTTATCTCCCCCACCTGAGTCCAGCGCGCCTTGGACTCTACAGTCCATCTCTCCACCGCTTTCCCAATCTCTCTCTCGGATCAGCCTCATCTCAAAGTGAGGCGGTTTTCACCATCTCCGAACATTCTCGAATCATCTGATCCCAAACGCAAAAGGATTTCGTGACCCAGAGCCCCCGTCGACAAGAACTCTCTCTCTTGCCCCTGTTCTCCCCCGCGAATTGCAGCCATCAAGATGCCCCGCCTATATAAGAAAACCTCTTTAGACAATCTACAGGCTCCCAACAACTCCCCTACATCGCTAGTTTCCCACAAATCGTCGACTTTATGTGCTTGGAACTTCGATTTGCTCATGTCCCGTCTGGTGGTCAGGGGTGAGAATCATGGTACCCAGGAGGAGTTGTCAATGCTTGGGTCGTTAATGGAGTGACATTCACGAAGCTTTTCCAGTTGCAGATTTAATTGTTGGCTAGGTAATTCATGTTTCCCCCTTTTATTGCTTTTCTGCATTTTCGTTCAACCACAGAGGAAATCCTAGTTTTGGTCAAGCTTGATCACATTTTTTCGTATCATTACCTTCAGTGGGGTGTTGCTAACTCATCCAGATTTCTAGTTTTCTCCGTTCTTGCCTTCCTTTTTTCCCCTTCGGTTTAACCCCTGGTGAGCCATGGCAGAGGATGTTCTGGCCGCCCCCCGCCACTGCTCTCTACAAGCTTGGGCTCGCTGGGTTCTGGCCGCTCCCCACCACTGCTCTCTGCAAGCTTGGGCTCGCTGGGTTCTGGCCGCTCCCCACCACTGCTCTCTGCAAGCTTGGGTTTGCTAGGTTCGGCGAAGGCCCGTGCAAATTGTGAGATTAATCCCTATTGCGGGTGTGTTGGGGATCAGGCTTGAGATTTTGGTTTGGGGGTGGATGCTTCTGATGCGAGCTTTTCTCAGAATCTCTCGCAGAGAAGACGAACAAAGCATGTCTTGATTTGGCGCTTATGCCCCTGGTGATATCTAGTTTTGTAACGCACACTCATGGGCAAAGTCGAGATTTTGTCACTTTGAGTTGGTTCTCAATCGCACGATGGGCAGGTGGGCCGCGGTGCCAGTTTGGCGATGTCTGATTGGGCCACATCAAAGTGGGGCCCGGCTCCTGACTGGCCACCTGTTTTGGATGGTATTACCTACGTGACTTTTTCTTGATTTGTGATTCGTCACTTTTTCAAAAATCCATAACTAATTCATCTTAAGTCAGAAAAATACAAACAAACATGTTTTGGAAAGGTTTCTCAATAAGGAATCTGATTTTATGGTTTTCGAGACCTAATTCAGACATCTCAGACCATGTTTCCTTAAAATACCCAAATTAAGATTTAGATTGTATTTAAGTCGGTCGTTGATGTAAAATATACTAATTTCAAGAATCTAGGGTTTCATCAACCTCAAGAGAATCAGTAGGAGTTACTCTAATTTTAAGTAACTGGTTTCATGCACTTTGAGTTAACAAGTATGGGTCAAGGGTTTTTATTAGATTATGATTATGAGAATCAGTTATAATGATATCAAATATATAGTTCTAATGAATGCTTACAAGAAAACTTATTACAAATCAGATTATAGTTTTCAGTAATATTCTCGTATATGATTGTGATAATGACATGTACATCCGTCTTAAGTAATATTTAATGTTTCAAGTTGTTATGCTCAAGAATAATGTTAGGAATAAGATAGTTGATTAATGTTGTTCTGTCCTAAGTTATTCGCCTTTTGGGCACATATCAAGCTCTTGAGAGCAATATCCAATACAAGCTCTTGAGAGCAATGTCCAATTCAAGCTCTTGAGAGCAGTGTTACAAATTCAAGCCCATGAGAGCAGTGTTATTCATCAAGCTCCTGAGAGAAATGCCACAGATCAAGCTCTTGAGAGCAATGTTATTTATTAAGCTCCTGAGAGCAATGAGCACATTGGTGCATATATATTTAAGCTCATGAGAGCAATGTTGTATATATCAAGCCCATGAGAGCAAGGTTATAAAAGAAAGACAATATAGTCAACTCAAGATAGCAATGTCAATGATTAAGAGAAATATAGATAAAGATAGATGATTAGAATAGTTTTTGTTAGAAGTAAAAAGGAGATATTAGTCATGTAATATGGGCTCGTGTCTGTAAGCCCATATAAGTCAGTCCATTAAGTCAGTCAGTCCATCAGGTCTAGGTTGTGTCCACCTCTCCTATATATAGGAGAGGGTGTCTTGTATCAAAAATATATACAACATACGTTGAATACATCTTTTAATCTTTCTACATGGTATCAGAGCCTAGGGTTAGGCTGTAGAGAGAGCAAAAGGAGTTCTCCGCCTGCGGGCGGCAGCCGCCGTCATGGCTGGCTGCCCGCAGGGCCATCTATGCTGGCGAGTAGTTGGCCTAGTCCTTCCTCTTCTGTAAGGTTGTCGTCTCCAGCCGTTTAGTTTCTCCTCCGACGTCGTCTCCTGTTGTCTCCAGCTCCCCCTAGCTTCGTCTCCAAGTCTTCTCTAGCTATCTCAAAAGTTGTCGTCAAGAAACAGCTGTCCAGTTTCTTCCCCCATTGTGGTTGCTGCTCTCTCCGTCAAAGTCAAGTTTGGTTTCTCTTCGAGCTTCTGCAGTTGTCATCTACATCAAAGGTATAGGGGAAACCCAGTGAGAGCCGTCAAACTCTCCAATAAAGTCTTCACGGGGTCTTCAACCATCAAGAAATGCAGCAGCTTGAAGTTTTACGTTCGTTACTACAGTGTCGTACTGTAGCTCGACGGCCAGTAAAGTGGATGTTGCTGCTTCTCCGGTTGAAATTCTGTCAAACCCTTTTGGGATGTCCTTCCCCTTGGTCCTAGCTCCCAAATGGTGCTTGCAGCTACCTGTTATATCTCTCTTTCTTCTCTAAATCAGCAAGAGTTTGGGCTGCTGTCAACAGCCTTTTATTGCAGCAGTTTGCGGCTTCAACAAAGGAGTGACAGAGGGTTGTTTCCCCCTTAAATCTGGTCCAAAAGGGCCGCCCCTGACCCTGCTACGCTGCCCTAGAAGGTCAAGGGCAAAGGTACTCCAAGGAGGGAGCATTGGTCATTCTTCCCAGGCGTTGTCACCGGCGGAGTACTGTAGCACGACTATTCTGGTCTCTTGTTGCTGTCCAAAGTCAATCTTTTTGGTCCATTCAAGTGCATTGCTGCTGCCAAAGTCAAGTTGGTCTTGTTCAACTCTTCCTCATCCACTCATGTCCCCCCCAACCCATATCCCCTACTTGTGAAAGGGGAGTTTATCTTTGTCTTTGTCCACCCCAACCACTCTTGTGGTCTCTTTGTGGTTGGTGTGCGGGGGAGATATAGAGATGAGAAGAGAAGAATGAGTATAAGGAGAAGAAGAGAGATGAAGAGCCAAGTCAAGTTAAGAGAGAGAAGAAATTTCTCTCATTCTATGTCATGCAGGTTGTCTACAGATTGGAGCTTCTGAGTTGCCATCCACAGGTCTTCATCGTCAAGGCAAGAAGATGGTAGTCATGTGGGCTGTCTCCTTTTTGGGTAGGGAAAGACATTGAGCTGGTTAAGATGTTAAAGCCCAAAGAGTTGTCTCCGATTTCTTCAGCTTACAAGCATCGAGAAGGTCAAGATGCTAATTCAAGTTTTGGTTAAAGCTTCAATAGTCTCAGGTCAGACCTGTTAATTCAAAGACATCGAGAAGGTCAAGATGTCAACGTCCAAGGAGAGCAAGCAAATTCAAAGGGGAGTGCAAATGTTGTGCAAAGTCTATCTTCCTTTTCGTCTATGTTTGTATTCTGTCTAAGTCTGTCTTGTCTATGTCCAAGCTGGTCGCGTGATTCTTCCATGCTCCAGCTTGCGGGGGAGTGTTAGAAGTAAAAAGGAGATATTAGTCATGTAATATGGGCTCGTGTCTGTAAGCCCATATAAGTCAGTCCATTAAGTCAGTCAGTCCATCAGGTCTAGGTTGTGTCCACCTCTCCTATATATAGGAGAGGGTGTCTTGTATCAAAAATATATACAACATACGTTGAATACATCTTTTAATCTTTCTACAGTTTTCAATGTTTATAATTGTGAAGAATAAGATTAGATTGAATGCAATGGGATGAAAACAAGACTAGACATCCTCTCCTTTATATAGGAGAGGGGAGACGCCCTAAGACTTAGGACGCAAGTAATCTAAACGGACTGAAATACAAAAGCCCATAACTAATTAACCTATTAACTAAATAGGCTAATATAGACTCTTTAACAATAATGTTTAATTTACATGTTCTCAAAAAGTATAGTTTATTTTTAGTTCATGTAATGTTACTCAGTGCCACTTACTCTAACGTGTTTTCCGTTTTGCCTTGCATGGTTGGGGGCGCGATGTCGGCAGGTACGGAGCAATGTTGAAGATAGAGCCATATGAAGATCAACCTAAAGAATAGCTCAAGGTTTTTCGAGATTTTGCCTAGTGGGGTGCCATCTACCTAGATGATCCAATCATTTGATTAGAGTTTCCTTCATGTTATAAGTCATGTTTAGATGTTAGATGATATATTCAAGATCTCAAATGTACCAGTTTTCCTTTTTGGAACAATGTATGAATCTAAATTTCCAATTAATGCATGGTGTTTCATTTATCTTTTGCTATGAATATCATGTTTTGTAATGTTCCTCCAAGCCAACATGAGGTTTGCTTCCGCTGACGTATATATGTGCTTGGAGGGGCGTTACAAAATGGTACCACAACCACGAGTAGATGTCCAGTAAGTTAAAGATTCATTTGTTCTAACCCTAGGTATAGAAGAAGTAAGTGAAAGATATTAGAAACCAAAGTAAAGGTCAAGGTATGAGACAAAGGTCTTGATGTTAACTCTAGGGTTTGCAGGTTTTGAGATTCCAAGGAAGATGGCAGATTCTAACCTTGTCCTAATTCCAAAGACTAACCTTCCTGATTCGTGCAAGCAACTGAGGCCGATCGCGCTTAACAACGTCAGCATCAAACTTCTATCAAAAATCATCGTTGAAAGAATCAAACTGTATCTTCCGGAGTGGGTCTCACCCCTCCAGAGCAGCTTCATCCCAGGGAGAAGTATCTCTGACAATATCATCATGGTTCAAGAAGCTATACGTTCGAAGAGGACGAGGACCTAGGCCAGAAAGCTATGGCTATCAAGCTGGACCTATTCAAGGCTTACGACAGAATGAGTTGGGACTTCCTACGGGAAACTTTACACTTAACTGATATCCATGTGAATCTGATAAACGTTATTATGAACATCGTCTCGTCTGGTACCATCTATATTGCTTGGAATGGTGAACAACTTCCTGCTTTCAAGGCCAGCAGAGGGGTCCGGCAAGGCGACCCGCTCTCTCCTTATCTGTTCGTCCTTTGTCTTGACAGATTCAGCCAAGTGATTGCTGAGGAGGAACGAAATGGTACATGGCATGCTCTTAAGATCACGAGGAAGGGCCCTTCAATCTCACATATCTGTTTTGCAGATGACATTGTTCTTTTCCTTGAAGCGTCGGTTACACAAGCTAGTATGGCTATAAATTGTATTAGGAAGTTTGGGGAAGCCTCGGGGCAGGTCTTGGCCAAGGAGAAGTCAGCGATTGTCTACACGAAGAACACTGAGGCTGTTCTGAGAAGGAGGATCAGCAGGAAGCTGGGGATTGCGACTACCGACAATCTCGGAAGACATCTGGGAGTGCCCATCTTACATTCGAGGGCCAACAAAACCACTTACTTGGGAGCCTTCAATGCTCTAGAGGCCAAGATCGAGGCCTGGTCAAGCAGAACTCTGTCCTTTGCAGGTAGAGTCACCTTAGCGCGATCGGTTCTTAATTCCAGTCCGGCTTACCTTATGCAATCTGCTCACCTTCCGGCTGAGGTGTGTGAGCGTATGGACCAAATCGTCAGAAGATTCATCTGGAGTGGTTGTGGGGAGAGAAGGAAGATGAGCGGGATATCCTGGAGGAAAGTGGTTGCATACACCAAAGATGGAGATTTGAATATCAAACCTGCCAGGATTCAAAATGAGGCGTTACTGTCTAAAGTGGTTTGGCGGTTCAGAACTGAGGAGGAAACACTATGGAGAGAGGCGATGGCGGCCAGGTACTTGCACCTGAAAGATCAAGGGATGACAACGGGATCTAGACTCTAGAAGTTTATAAGGAACACTTCTTCGCTGGACAATTTTGCAGGCAAAGTTATCATGAACGGCGAGGACTCGGTTGTTTGGGAGGATCAATGGGTTAACTACACTACTAGACCCACTTTAAAAGATAATCTTAGTATTCCAGCGTCTTTATCTGATCTCAAGGTGGCTTCCATGAAAAACCTTAATGGAGAGTGGGATGAGGAGTTCATCAGGGTCTGGTTCAATGAGACTTGTACCCAAATTCTACGTATGTTTCCACCTTCCGATCAAGCGGGTGAGGACCTATGGCAGTTCACTAGGAGCAAAGATGGCCATTTCAGTACTTCCACTGTCTTCAAAAAGCTGCTCACGAACTACAGAATCAAATCGCCTGGTTCCTGGCAGCGGTTCTGGAAAATACCAGTGCAGATTGTAACTAAGGGCCTGTTTGGTAGGGTGCAGATTGTCTGTCATGCTTTTAAATTCGCTGTTTAGATTGTGACTATCCATTTGGTAGGATGCAGTCCGGTGCAGTTGTGAGAATTGCATTTCCTCCAATTACACCATTCAGCCCGAAAAGCATGAGTTTGTACCGCGCATTTTTTCCGTGCGGTCGGGTGTAAAAGTTCTGTCCGGCATACAGAATGGCTGGAAGGCATTTATGGGCGGCACGTTAGTATCTCGCGTCACGGTGTTGTTGCTTGAGAAAATACCATCACGTGCATGGCGAGCTGCAAGTATAAAGAACTAATATCTTCACATGGAATTGACCGATGAACTCATCCAATTTATTAATGGTATGCTTGGCTATGATGGCAACCAGCAGCAGGTTCTAGACATTTTCAGACTAATACCAAACAAAAGAGATTAAATTCCCTGAGTTTAGAAACATCATACCAAATAAAATACATGTCGTTTAAAAGGTATACATTTGATTTCATGTTTTAAAAAACACCAATTTCACTCCGGCTACACCCTACCAAACAGGGCCTAAGCAAGGAGTCCCCAGTGACAGGTCCCTCCCGAATCTACTCACTGTGATATCGACCTTAAGGGGATTTAAAGACAATGTCACCACATGACATTGACAACATCCATGGAGATGTCCATTTGATGTGGGGCTCTTCACTCGCCTGTTGGACCTCTCTTAATTCTGGCTTCATTGTTTGTTCCTACTTCTTTCTTCCTCGCTACTTGTAAATGTGTCATCATGTCAGCTATAAGTCAACAAGGCAAAAGTCCTCTAGCCAGAAGCAACAAGCCATATTAGTTAGATGCCTTCATATCCCCCATCACATTTTCCCAGATCTTGTCGAAGGTGGTTTTTAGTGTGGGGATGACAACCATCTCACATGTGGAATATTAGGCCCGTTTGGCTCCGATGATTAAGAATCACGGTAATTTATGTGTCAAATGTGATACATCCATACACAGGTCACTGATAAGGGGTGTTCAACTTTTTAATGTGTTCATTATATCCATGTGGTACTCATATCTATGGCAGGTTTTGTAAAGCTGGCACCTACACCATCACAACTTTTTCGTAAAGCCATGGCTGGCAAAGCCATGTAAAATTGCTGGCTCATTGACTCACCCCTCCCACGGAGGTTGCTGCAGTCGTCCGCCAAAAGTTTATTTAATATATTAACTACTATGATTTAGAAGTACACAATCCAGATGTGCAACCAGCATGTCGGTCATCAACATCGGCCACGACACCACTGAGCTCGGTTGCTCAGACAAACTACTAAGTACAAAGCCACATGACTAGTGTCAATCCATATGAAATCATGCACTTGCAATTGCATTTCATATCTCCATACAGGCATACAATAACCACTAGAGTAGTACAATCAAAAATCTAATCATTTTCAGTGAGGCATAAAGCAATTTTTATGTGGATATAGAAATACTGTGTTATTTTCTGTTTCTACTGTGTTATTCTACTGTGGTCTTTTCCTTTGTATTAGTCCCATATTGCCTGCTTGTATGTATGTCTTACTCTCCGTTGTTATATAAGAGAGTACCCTGTAAACCTTTTTACTCACTGAATAAACAACATATTTCCACTTTATATGGTATCAAGAGCAGGTTATTTTTCCCACCCATCAGCCCACCCATAACGTAAGCCCCGCCCCCCCCCCCTCTCCTCCACCGCAGCCCGCCACCACCCCAGGCGCCGCCCTCCCCTTCTCCTTCTCTCTAGCCGCCGCCCCCCCCCCCTCTCACCCCAGCGCCGCCGCCCACCACCTGCCTCCCGCCGCTTAATCCTCCTCCCGTAGCCACCTCCTCTCCTCCACAACCTACCACCTCCATGCCCTCTCTCTTCTTCGGGGTCCTTCGCCTCCGGCCGGCGGCCACTGGTTTTTACCTCTCCTTTCGCTCTACGTTCGGGTGCTCGTCGGATCTACATTCGGACACCCACTGGCTGGTTGAGTTGAGAGTCTCTCCGGATCTTCGTTCTTTCTGCCTGCGCCTCATGGTGGAACGTTGAGCTTCCCTCATGACGGCGTAGGTTTCTCTATGCATATTCTGCCCGGTACGGGTCTTCTGATCTGACACGTCAGATCTCTGTTGCTGCTATCTGCCCTTTGTGGGTTTTCTGCTCTACTCTGCTTCTGCGCCGCCCCGCCTCTACCATGGCGTTTCCTGAGCCTCCCCGGTCTTTGTGTGTTACCACAGTGAAGCTCGATGGTGGCTCCAACTACCATCTCTGGTCGGCGTCCTTTGTGCTATATGTCAAAGCACAAGGTCGATATCATCACCTTACGGCTGAACCTCCTGCTGCTCCTACGGTTGATTCAGATGACAAAGTCAGACAGAGTTACGCACAATGGTCCAAGGATGATTCTGGCGTCATGTCTTGGATCCTCAACAGTACTGAACCTCGCATCAGCCAATCTCTTCTCTGCCTTCATGATGCGAAGGCTATGTGGGATCAATTATCCCATGTTTATTCACATCAGGAGAATCCAAAGCGCGTTTTTGAAATCTTCAAAACCTTGGCGAAAAAGGAGTTCTCGGCTGACATGTCTATTGATGACTTCTACAACCAATGCTCGGCACTGTGGAATGAGTTTGAACTCTACCACCCTTTGACGGCTGACATCAAAGTTGCTCAGAAACAACGCAATGAACTGCAACTGGTGCAGTTCTTGGCTGCCCTTCCTGCCTCCTTCTCTGGTGTGGTTGACCAGATCCTCTCTAGTGACCCACTACTGACTCTTCGGGATGTTCTTAAGAGAGTCCAGCGTCTGCCATCCATGACTCCTACTTCTGTTGTTGAGCATCCTGCACTCATTGCTCGCTCTGCTGATTCTGGCCGTGGCCGTGGTCGCGGCCGTGGCCGTGGTAGTCGTTCTCCTCCATCCGGAGGCCGTGGCTCCTCTGGACGTAGTGCTCCTTCCGGCCCTCGTTACTGCAACTGGTGTGGCCGGGACAATCATACTGAAGATCGTTGTTGGATTAAACACGGCAAGCCGGCTTGGGCTAACCAGGCTGCCACAGACGTTGCTGCTGACCCACCTACTGCTCCAGCAAATGCCGACTGGTTATGCTCGGAGTTTGAAAAGATGTTCCAGGAACGTCTTACGCAGATGCCATCCTCATCTACTTCCGGACCCTCTGCCATGCTAGCCTCTCCATCATCTGGTAACAAACAGTGGTGCATTGATTCAGGTGCCTCCACTCATATGGCTGGTGACCTTCACTTATTTTCAAGTCTCAATAAATTTGTTCCTATAACTTCTGTTACTGTTGTGAATGGTTCCAAAACTGTTGTCCATGGCACTGGCACGGTCCCGCTATCACCACAAATGCACCTGAAGTCTATTTTATATATTCCAAAATTTCCTGTTAATTTATTGTCCGTCGGTAAGATGATTAAACAACTCAAGTGCTCTATTAAATTTGATCCTTCTGGCTGTGTTTTGAAGGATCTCCGCACGAAGACGAGGATTGGTTCGGGCCGTGAAGGACCAGACGGGCTATATTACTTGGATGGACCCCCTTCTGCTGCAGCTCTGCTTTCTACTTCAGTGACAGGATTACAGTGGCACTTTCGCCTGGGCCATCCATCTGCTGCCAAACTGAAACATTTATTTCCTGCTTTATCCGAAAAAACTTTTTCCTGTGAAACTTGTGTTTTGGGCAAACAAACACGATCTGTTTTTCCTGCTAAGCACATTATTGCCTCTAAACAAATCTTTGATTTGGTTCATGCTGATATTTGGGGACCATGCTCTGTATCAAGTTTGTCTGGTGTGAAATAATTTATGACCTTTATTGATGATTATTCTCGCACCACATGGTTATTTTTGCTTAAAGGTCGGGATACAGTGTTAGATACTACTCGCACCTTCTTTGCTGAAATTCAAACACAATTTAATCGCCCCATTAAAATTTTTCGGACTGACAATGCTCTGGAATTCATGCAACACTCTGTTACATCTTTTTGTGCTGACCGAGGAACCATACATCAGACTTCGTGCCCTTACACTCCTCAACAAAATGGCGTTGCTGACGAAAAACCGCCATCTTCTAGAGGTTGCTCGCACCCTTCTCCTACACTATAAAGTACCCCAACATTTTTGGCCTGAGGCTGTCTCTACAGCATGCTATCTTATCAATCGCATGCCTTCTTCTGTTCTGCAAAATCAGGTCCCATACACTATTCTGTTTCCTGATAAACCCTTATTCTCTCTGCCTCCTCGCATTTTTGGGAGTACTTGTTTAGTCAAAAACCTTCGACCTGGCCTCACTAAGCTTGATGCTCGCTCGGTCAAATGTGTGTTTTTAGGATACTCCCGTACTCAGAAAGGGTATCGCTGCTTTGATCCTATAAAAAAACAGTGGTTGGTTAGTGCGGATGTGACATTTTTTGAGCATATGCCTTATTTTTCTACCTCTGGTGAAAAATAGTCGGATGACATTATGGCTCCCACACCATTACCTTTAGTTGTTGAAGAACCTCCTGCTCATGATGTGCCTCAAGAACGCCCTTTGCAAGTCTATCGGCGCAGGTCAAAGAACGCTACTTCTTCTGAAGCCCCGACCGAACCAACTCCTGCGTCTGCGGATGATCCACCTTCAACTGAGGTATTTTTTGACCTGGATATTCCTATAAGTCTACGGAAAGGCGTTCGCTCCTGTACTCAGCATCCTATCAGTAATTTCTGTTCATCTGACAATCTGTGTGGTAGCTTTGCGTGTTTTACTGCTGCTTTGTCTGTTGTGACAATTCCTAAATCAGCCACAGAGGCGCTCTCTCATCCTACATGGAAACATGCTATGGAGCAAGAAATGCAGGCACTTTGTGATCAACAGACTTGGGATCTGGTTGATCGTCCGTCCTCATGCCAAACTGTTGGATGTCGCTGGATTTTTACTATTAAATATCAACCGGACGGTACCATTGAACGCCTGAAGGCCAGATTAGTTACAAAAGGATATACTCAAACATATGGGGTTGATTATTTTGAAACCTTTTCTCCAGTGGCCCGCCTTAATTCTGTTCGAATCCTGATATCTGTTGTTGTAAATAAAGATTGGCCTTTGTATCAACTTGATGTCAAAAATGCTTTTCTCTATGGGGATCTGCAGGAGGAGGTCTACATGGAGCAACCTCCGGGTTTTGTTGCTCAGGGGAGTCTGCTTCTAAAATATGCAAACTCAGAAAGGCAATCTATGGTCTGAAACAAAGTCCACGGGCATGGTTTGACAAGCTTAGTCAGATCTTGATTACCTTTGGCTTTCGGCGTTCTCAATCTGATCATTCTGTGTTTATTCGTAAAACTGCAGCAGGACTTGTCATTCTTATTGTATATGTTGATGATATTGTCTTATCTGGCAGTGACAGTGCAGGGATACAGGCAACCAAACAGTATTTAGCACAACACTTCATCACCAAGGACCTAGGAAAACTACGATATTTTCTAGGTATTGAGGTTGCTAGATCTTCTGCAGGAGTATGCTTGTCACAAAGAAAATATGTTCTTGATCTCTTGCAAGAAACTGGTATGCTGGGTTGCAAGCCAGCCAATACTCCTTTGGATCCCAATATGAATTGGGATGATGATACTTCCCCACCTTATGCAGATCACCATCAGTTTAGAAGACTGGTTGGCAAGCTTATATATCTGACTGTCACTAGGGCTGACTTGGCAGCTGCTGTAGGATTCATAAGCCGGTATCTTGATAAACCCCGGCAATGCCACTGGGATGCTATCTGTCATATCTTACGCTATCTGAAAAGCTCTACAGGGAAAGGTCTTCTGTACAAAAAACATGGCCACTGCAATTTATCTGGTTTCTATGATTCTGACTATGCAGGCAGTCGATCTGACAGAAAATCTACGTCTGGATATTGTACGTTTGTGGGAGGAAATCTAGTTACTTGGCGCAGCAAAAAGCAGACAGTTGTTGCTCGATCAAGTGCAGAAGCAGAATATAGAGCTATGGCTCATACTGCATGTGAGCTCCTGTGGGTCCGTAGCCTTCTGAATGAATTTGATATCACTTCTTCTAGCCCTATTCCTATGTTCTGCGACAATAAGGCGTCTATTTTCATTGCGAGCAACCCCACCTTCCATGAAAGAACCAAGCATATCGAGGTTGACTGCCATTTTGTTCGGGAGAAAGTCCTATCTGGCCACATCTGCACTCCTTATCTCAGTACTGAGAAGCAGCTTGCTGACATCTTCACTAAAATTCTACCTAAAACTCGCTTCCAGACTCTGATTGACAAGATGGGCTTATTCGACATCTACGCTCCAGCTTGAGGGGGAGTATAGAAATACTGTGTTATTTTTTGTTTCTACTGTGTTATTCTACTGTGGTCTTTTCCTTTGTATTAGTCCCATATTGCCTGCTTGTATGTATGTTTTACTCTCCGTTGCTATATAAGAGAGTACCATGTAAACCTTTTTACTCACTGAATAAACAACATCTTTCCACTTTATAACTACTATGATTTACAAGTACACAATCCAGATGTGCAACCAGCATGTCGGTCATCAACATCGGCCACGACACCACTGAGCTCGGTTGCTCAGACAAACTACTAAGTACAAAGCCACATGACTAGTGTCAATCCATATGAAATCATACGCTTGCAATTGCATTTCATATCTCCATACAGGCATACAATAACCACTAGAGTAGTACAATCAAAAATCTAATCATTTTCAGTGAGGCATAAAGCAATTTTTATGTGGATATAGAATATTTAATTGATAATATACAGACAAAGCTTAACTGTGAGAATTACTTGGAATTCTGCGCATTTGATTTTTTATACATAGCATGTGAACAGTCTCAATTTCTAACCGAGGCATTTAAAAAAAAAAATTGTCAATCAGCACCACCTTGCATTCACAATAAAAAGAGACAGATGAATAATTTGAAATAGCAACCAACATCTGCAAATTGAGTAACACATCTTCTAAACAATACTATCAACTTTGGTGTCCAATTACATGAGATATATATATTTACAAATATCTAAGAATGGTTGCCTTGATTTTTCATGTGTTATCTATTTATTGCATCGAGAAATGGCGTTGAAGCTTTTATTATCTAACTTCTTGTGATTTTCCCCAAAGTGTTCTTCTACAATGACATGGGGGAGCTCATCAAGTGGCCCATCTCACATGTAGCAAATCAGGGGCCAATTTATTTGCATGGGGATTTCTTTTTATCTCTCAGACAAGTTATCAGGTGAGTTTCACAGGTTTATCAACATTTGTGTTTCCCAGAACCGCACTTATCTAAATTAAAATGGACAGGCTGTAAATGAGAACACTCCATCAACAAGTTCACTGCAATACAAGGGCGGTATATAATCCCAGAAGGAAAATCATATATCATTGGCCAATTTTCAATGAGAAACCAGTAATGAAACAATACCTACAGATTTGTAGGAAATAAGAATCATGTCATTCCTACCTGATTGTCGATTCTTCGAGACTCATGCAAAGACGTACCAATAACATGAAGGCCTCCTAACCTTTTTACTTCTAGTCCTTCATTCCAACAATGTTCTTCACAGTCTATCAAAACTGATGTATAAGCAAGGGCTATAGCTGGAGAGAGGGGAGAAATTTCTGACTTCTCAACCAAAAGCTTTTCCATTTTTTCTGTTTCAATAGTTTGGCTCATCTCTATCGAATCCGAAATAACTGATTTTGCCTTGGAATAGTCCCATGTTTTGGCTTCACTTTTACTTGCAAATTTTGCTGTAATAGAGACAGAGGTAGAAATATAAATATGTTGACGGTCTTATCGATCCTTTTCGCGAATCTTGTTTGACCAAGATCTATGCCGATTCGAAGTAGCAATTTGGATTACCAACCCATTAGCGCAGCCTTTGCAAGCAAGCCCATAGAGGATGGTCCAATCTTTATCTTTGAGAGTCTCTACAGGAATAATTTAAACTGATATGTGAATCTTTTTCCTTTACACTGTCAATAAGACAATAATTGCCCCATGAATGTAAAGCAAACACAAATCAATCAGGCAGATGCATGACAACTTACCTTCTGCGGTAGAGCTTCACCATCCACTTCAAAATTAGGAGGCTCCTTTGTCAAAAATGATAGTATACTATCTTCTATAATTTCTCTAGCAAGCATCTAAAGATGAAGAAAGCTAAGGAAATTAAAATATAATTAAAAGGATGTGAATGAATATTTCTAAATATAGTATTTTAACAGCATACTTTTGGATTTCCACCCAAAATTATGTCAGTGCCTCTGCCAGCCATATTTGTAGCTATAGTAATAGCGGCTTTTCGACCAGCTTGGGCAATTGTTTCAGCTTCCCTTGCAGCATACTGTAAGAAACAGATTTTTTTTACCAAAAACGTTCATGGAATAAACACCTAGGCATTAACTTTGTAACTATGTAAACTAGAACAATTATTGTAAGATGCAGATGACTGTTGATATGAGAAAGAACCTTCGGTCGAGCATTAAGGACATTATGCGGAATATTGCGCTCCTTCAGGAGATCAGACAAGTACTCGGAATTTTCAACACTGTTCTTCAGAAGCAAAACTAATTATTTAGTTACTGACAATAGTCGAACAACAGTTGGATGATTGAGCATCAGAAACGCCACCTGGTCGTGCCAACTAAAACGGGGCGTCCTAATCGAAACATCTCTTCAACTTCTTCACGGACATAATACCATTTCCCTTGTGCGGTCTAAAACGGCATAAGAATACAAGTCAAGAGCAACTAAACATTAAAAGTGGCATCACAATTTTGCCTTACCGCAAAAGCTTGAATTGGCAAGTCGACCCGTATGTTGGGTAAATTGGTAGGAACCTCAATTACAGGCATTTTAAACATTTTAAGGAATTCTTTCTCCTGAAAAATAACAGGCATATTGTATTACAAAATGGGCATTCAAAAGTTGTGCAAGCAATTAGCACAAAAGGGTTCTTACTTCAGTTTTAGCCGTCCCAGTCATGCCAGAAAGCTTTGGATACAGCTTAAATAGCGATTGGTAAGTAATTTGTGCAACAACTATTGAATCAGCCTGAGTCATAATATAATATACAAGATTAATACGCAAAATATCAATAAATCGGGTACTTTGGCGTTAAAGTACACAATGCATACCTAGCATAACTGAACTGATGTAAACAAGAGAGGCATACAAACTATCAACACACCTTATAACATCCCCTTCAAAAAACAAAGTGTACCTGGACTGTCAGACCTTCTTTGGCCTCTACAGCCTGATGTATGCCCTCAGACCACCTCCTTTTTTCTTCAACTCTACCGGTCAGCTGTGAATATATTAACAATTGAATATAATGTGAAACAGGTAACCCAGCGAATAATCCCAATACATCTGTACAATTTAAACCTAATGTCAAACGTCAGATCTTAATAATTGGCCTGGAAATTTTCATCAACACTTTTCAGATATAAATATAATATTTTCTACAGTCAACAGCTAATCATGAAAAGAATGGAGAATGTTACATACATGAAAAGGTCCTTGAGGTACCTTTTCATCAAACAACACAATATCATCAGCAAATAACATGCATCAAGGATTATGATGAGCATGCTTTTTCAGCTCATCCATAACAAGAATGATTAGATATGTCTGAGTGTTGATCCTTGAGGTACCCAAATGTGATAAGAAATGTTGGCATCTCTCCTCCAGGAGTCTTAACACTCGCACTTAAGCTATGATACATGTTTTTAATCAAGTCAATGTATTGGAATGGCACCGCCTTCTTCTTCAAAACCATCTACAACGCATCCTTAGGTAAAGGATCATAAGCCTTTTCCAAATCAATAAAAAACATATGAAAATGCCTTTTGCTTTCTTTATACTTCTCGATAAGCCTCTTTATCAAAAAAATAGCATATGTTGTTGAACTTCTAGGCATGACCAAATTAGTTGTCTGATATATGTGTTATAGATCTTAGCCTTTGCTTAATAATCCTCTCCCAAAGCCTCATGTGTGACTTATCAACTTGATAAATCTGTTGTTTGTGCAGCTATGAACATCTCCTTTGTTCTTGTAGATGGGGACTATAGTACTATTTCTCCACGTATCCCGCATCTTCTTGGTCTTCATAATCTTATCAAAGAAATTTGTTCACCACATAGCTCCTTCATCTCCCATACTCTTTCGTACTCAATGACAATACCGTCTGATTTGCATGCCTTTCACATTTTCATCTTTGTCTCAGAGCATTCTTGACCCCAGATAGTGAAACCCGTCGTCTGTAAGTGATATCTCTTGTATCTGTGTCACATGAGCCTCATACATTATTCACAGTGTCTCCATTGAAAAGCTTATGAAATTAGTTTCTTCATTGGTTGTTGATATCATCATCCTTTACCGGCACTCTACTATTTTCATTCTTAATGCATTTTACTTGACTCAAGTCTCTTCCTTTCCTTTCTCTTATAAGAGCCACTTTATATATGTATCTTTTTCCCCTTCTCTTGTGTCCATCTTCTTATAAATCTCTTCAAACTATCTGGACCTTGCCTCTTGAACAGCCTTTATTCTTCTTTCTTTGCTTGCTTGCATCTTTGCTATGATTCTATTGCCCATCCTTGTGATCTTGACAACATCATCCTTCAACATCTTATCAACAATAATGCCTATGCCATATTTATGTTTGTCAATACTTGTATACCTAATTATATACCATGTATCTCAAGTCTCTCTGCATCGTTCCCCTATCCACTTAGTTTCCTACAAACAAGCTATATTGGTTTTTCTTCTAGTCATGGTGTCTATCAATTCTAAGGACTTTCTTGTCAAAGAACCAATATTCCAAGATCTCACTCTAATCCTTTTTTGTTGAAATTGCTTTGTAAGCTTCCTCCGTCGAAAATGTTGCCCTTGCACATTTTTCACTACATCTAGGAAATGATGCAGCGGGACTAGCTTATTTACCCACACATGTCCAGGGTGAGGAAACTCTTGCTTGTCCTTCAACACAATCGGACGCCACTTTGTCGAACCCTTGCATATTTATCATTGCACCCGGGTGCCGATGCAACGCGTCGCTAGGTAGGGATGCTCCAAAGAAATACTTATATGGATCCATCTCATAAAAGAGTGACATTTTTATGGTTGGCGGTTAGCATACCCCAAACCTCCTTTACTCGGGCTTGGGACTGGCTACATTTGCACAATATGTACTTAACATAGACGGAGTTTTTCAAACCCCACGAATGGGTATCATATTCCCTTTTAGTATCAGTATTCGCATAAAGAATCATTAAAAACCATGTTAGAAGCCTAATTCCTCCATTGTTAGGTCTTTATACGATTAATATCCACTTTGGGATTTTTAGTAGCATACATCTTGAATATAGTTATTTTGGTGAGTCTTATTTTGGGGCCTATGTTAAGGATCAAGTATAAAATAGATTTATATATCTATCTATAGAGCCATCAAATATATTTATATAAGGGTAAAACACTATTAATACGATAAAATACATGTATATGAGTACAAAATGATCTGATAAATGAAATAAAAATATGCCGCCAAAGCGCTCGGTGCACCAAGGCGCCTAGCCTGGGTGCTTTAGCGCCTTGCCGCCTTAATAAGAATGATCCCAGGAGTCAACTAACAGAGAAGCCTATCAGATATCCATACAGGGGTCAACTGGGTTTCTGGATTTGGGAATCATTTGCATCCCCTAGATTATCGTCTTTTAGATGACATCAATCACGTAGTCATGTGAACTACTATCCTGCAATACAAAAAGGTCCCAACACCCATCATATGAATTTCAGTTGGGACCTGCAAATACACATTTTCCATAAAGCATAAGTGCTAATACCATTAAAGAAGCCAAGTAAGGTGTGGATCAAATCGGGAACACTTCTCACAAGCATTTTCATGACTTTGATATATACCTGATCCTCTCTAACTTTAGTCCAATACTTACTGACTTTTAACAACCGGATAAGTTCATTTCTGTGTGGTATTTTTCATATGCAACATGTACCACTGGCTAGCTTATCCAAGTCAAACTCATTTCAAATTATATGAAGCAAAATATGTTGTTTGACCTACATCCAATCCAGTGCACTGTGGAACAGATAACAGTCGACATATATAAATCCACTAAAGTTCAATTACATTGCCTATTATCAAAAATAAAAGAAACTTGTTGCCTACTTAAATGATAGTACCTCATTGACAATTAACGCTTTCCCGTTCTTAACGATATATTGGACATCTCGACGATAAAATTCCTTTGCTTTTAATGCATTCATCAAAAACCTGTGACATAAAGGAGCATGTATGCTATAAATAAACCACGTCCTATTCTAGAAAATAGAAATAATGTTAGAAGCATAAGTGATTGCTGAAATGTCTGATTCACTACTTATGCATAATTTTCAGGACGCCACAGGTAGGAATTGGGTTAACACTTTTAGAATAGCGCATTATGATCATGACGATAGATCCTAGAGTCCACTTAACATTGACATCATTTCATGAGAAGGTCGGTCCCCTATAGAAATTGTAATTAAGTGTTGTCTTAATTAGACATGGGACATCTCAGGTTACAACTTTGAATGAACGTTTCACAAGCTTCTTAGAAGGAAACTTTATTTCTTCAGTCAGGTTTTGTATGACGCACATTGAAGGATTTGAGTGCTTCACAAGCACGCTGAACAAATTGAACTGCATTTATATTTGCAGAGATATGGTTCTTTTTAACAAAGTCGTAGATGTATAGCTGAAGTATATATGAAAAATACCCTGACAAAATTTAAATCTTATTCAAATATTCCATACAGACATTAACTAAATCACCTTGCCCAAGGATCATTTTCATCCCAAAGATCATTAGTTTCAAGAGCCATCTCAGCAAGTGCAACGCCTTCCTCTGTCAAGTCCACTGAGTTGTCTTTAAGTTCAATAGTGTAATGCTGTCATACATGTAGCATGATTTTTGTCATGAGTACACATATAATTTACCTAACAGTGGCAACACACAGGAGCATGAAAGTAGAGGCATATCCAGAAACTTACTAGATCTCTCATAAGGAGCTCAGCAACCTTTGCAGCAACTGGATACCTTGCAGCATCTTTGCTTTCCTGAAAGAACCAATGAACACGAGACAATGACATTGTGGGATAAAGAAAGTAATGTGTGCTTCTTTAATTTCAATACCTGACCACTTATTAGTAAGGGATTTCTTCCTTCGTCGATAAGCACTGAATCAACTTCATCAACAATTGCATAATTAAATGGTGCAGGCCTGGATTTATGTGAAATTATTATGATTTGAAAACAGACGCCATACCGTAAGGTCATAAACATAGTAAAAGAAGTACCATCTCATGACAAGTTGCCCCTTGGTTCCCGCAAGATTGTCACGGAGGTAGTCAAATCCAAGTTCCTATATGTTCACAAAGATGTGCTTATAAAGACAAAAGAAACTTAGGATATGTTATGCATATTGTGAATTGTGATCCCAGACTATTCCGAATAATACACAAAGCAAAAAGACAAAGGTAAGACACAGTTTAAGGTATCAAGGGTATCTTACAGAATTGTTTGTGTATGTTATATCACAGCTATAATTCATTCTTCTCTGTTCGGATGTCATGCCCCTCTGAGAATAACATGGAGAATATCTAAGAAGGTTTTCTAAAAAAGCAAAAACAAAAACACGATACTACCAAACAGACAAACTTAAGTCAAAGAAGAAACGGTAATAATAGTCTGCACCTGGATAAGCCCAACTGAAAGGCCCAGAAAGCGATGAATGCAACCCATCCACTCAGCATCCCTTTTAGCCAGATAGTCATTGACAGTAACAACTGTTAAGAATTGAATTGAGAGCTTAAAGTGGGGAACCTATAATAAATTAATCACATCAAAATAGAAAAGCCCAATCCAGCAGTGTGGACTTCAAAAGAGAAGAAAAATAGACCGGGACGCCAACTATTTCATCCAGTCAGAATCTTTAACAATCCTCTAGTTCTACCGGTAATGGAAATTATCTGGCCCATATCTCAAGGCAGCATTATATGTGCCAAACAGGACCTTTTTACGCATCTGTTTGATCCTCAATTCATGTTCTGGCATTTGCATTCTGTTTATCTAATTGAAATCCTTGTGCTAAAGGAACTTTCTTTATGACATACACAAAGAATATTAACTGTCTCAATTACAAGGGCAAGGATCTATGCCCATTACTAAGATTGGTTTGGTAGCATGAGAGCATCTATTTATCTTGAAATAAAGGAGGCAATCTGACAGGTAATTATCCGGTATAAAATGGGTACCATGTACTCCTTTTCCTGTGAGAGCATTGAGATAAGCAGCTAGAGTAGAGACAAGTGTTTTTCCTTCGCCCGTTTTCATCTCTGCAATACACCCATCATGAAGCACAGCACCACCTATGATCTGCAACTCCCCAGTCAGAAGCAAAGTTGACTTTTTGCATTTCTCCTTTCACTTTCATGGGAATGAACACCCAGGAAACCTACCTGTACGTCAAAATGCCGCATCCCAAGCTTCCTCCTGGCAGCTTCCCGCACAACAGCAAATGCTTCTGTAAGAATACGCAAGCACGTCCTTCAGAAATTTGTACGTTATAAATTGAATTAATTTTTTTTAGCAAAGACAAACCAGCTTGGATATTAGCAAGAGTCTCGCCACTGCTCAACCTACTCCGAAATTCCACAGTCTTGTCGCTTAGCTGCAACCAATCACAAAAGTATCTATTCACATTACGTTGCCCCTTCTTCCATTCAAAACAACTTGCTTTAGCCGCGAGAACTGGGAAAATAATTCGACCTGTTCATCGGTAAGACGTTGGATTAGAGACTCCAGCTCATTCACGGACTTGACAAGGCGGTAATAGTCGCGGACGACCCAGCTGTTCAGGCTAAAGAGGTCCTTCCAGCGCCTCTTTTTGTCCACTGCTCTCGAATACCGACTGCTTTCTGCATCCTGTGGAGGACAAAACAGCATGAGCATAAGGTGAGACAAATGCACGGCAAAGACTGAAAAAATTCAATGGTTGCGGAGTAAGGTGAAGCAGCTTACATGAACAAGAGAAGTGGAACTGACGTTTGCAGCCACATCGAGGGGTCTAGGGCGGGTGGAACGGCGGACAACGGCAAGGGGCAAGTTGGGAAGAGGCGACCAAGACAGAGGGCGTGAGAAGGAGCTGTTGTTCTCACGGCAGTAGATGAGACGAGATGAGGAGCACGGGTGGCAAGCACTGCTGACGGCGACGCTGGCAGCTGCATCTGGGCAAGAGGAGTGTGAGGTGATACTAAGAGTGGCTGTCGGATGGAACAGAGAGGACGCCATCCGTCGGGCACCGCCCGCTACACAGGCACAGCGAGGAAAGGGAAGTCAGAGGAGCTCAGGGGTTTTAGGATTGAGCCAATTCAAAGTAGAACCTCGCCCGTAACCAAATGATGCATTATACAACTGGCGGCGACGACGATAATAATAATCTATACTATATAGAAAAACCCGTTTGGGGGGTTAGGTGCAATATTCACAGTCATTTTTGTGAATTGCCTACTAATCCCTAGCGTTGTATTAAAAACATCTCTTATTTAGCTATATAAAAGTGTTTTGTCTCTGCAAGTTTCACACGCTAGAAGGGTCGACTCTTCGTACCACCTCCTTATTTGTGGTTCATAGGGTTTTGCAAACTAGAGGAGCGGGGGAGACGGTTCCTTAAGCAACTGGAGCTGTGTAGGGAAGGTAGCAAAAGAATTCTCAGTGTAGTCTCAGGTAAACATTGGACGTACCATTTTATTTTCCGCTCATCCTGGATGAGTTGCCGCAATAACTCTTCTCCCTTGACAACATGTTTTCGTTATCTGCGCTCGTCTCCTTGCGAGCCATCACCACAATTGCTCGTCCACCTTGCCAGCACCCGTCCGGGTTCTGCGCTGGCGATTTCTTAGAGGCTTGCTCTTTGTTTTTCAACAAGGATCGTCATCCTGAAGTCACAACACGATTTCTATTTGTAGTCAAAGTCATCCACTTTCCTGAACGGGGGTTCCTAACTGGCGATTGGAATAGCGACTGAGTTTTTGTTCTTCTTCCTCTTCTCCGGCTCTCTATTTCTCTTCGTCTTTGTAATCCCTTTCGTGAACGGGGGTTCCTAACTATCAATTGGAGTAGCGACGAGTTTTGAAAAGGCCTTGGTGCATCGACAAGTAAACCACTCTTACTTTGTTTGTTCTTCCTCCTTTCTCCGACTCTCTATTTCTATTCCTCCTCATAAAAGCATTGGGATTGGGAAGGCTATGTGTTGTCCAGGCCGAGTATAAGGATTTGATTAGATATAAGTGGGATTCTGGAAAGATTAACCTATTATTCAACATCTCTATTCAAAAACTCTTTTGTGTAGTAGTCTTTTTAGGAGATATTTAAATTACCTTGGTTTTGGAACACAGTAATTAAATTCAGCTTTCTTTTACAAGAGCAGAACCAACGAAATAGAGCACCATCAATGGTCAAGACGGGATGCTTGTGTGTTTAGAAATGGTGGTATTAAATAAATTATTAGCGTGCTCAATTGTCAAGGTAGGCAAAGATAGCTTAATTTTCTTCGCTTGTGTGTTATTTTGGGTAACATGATAATGTTTAATGAGAACAAGTTCTGTGTCGTTTGTAGTTTATTTTAACTTCAGAAGTAATCTGACATGCACATTATGTACAAATAGCCATCACAACAAGCATTTCAGCTTGTAGGGGTAGATCATATCCTATATATTTTACCATAAGGTCCTTGGAATTTTTTAATCATGAAAGTAAAGACCGCAACCCAAACAAATAATGTAGTTTCAGGAACTATACCAGTAATTCCTTTTTTTTTCTAACTGCATCATGTCTCTTATTATGTCACCTTAGTATTTAAATATTGACTTTTCCAAATGCATTTTCCCATGTTAATAAATATACTTGAAATGTGAATGTGCACTGATTTTTAATGTAAGTCTGAGTTGGTGCTTCAAAAATGACAATTTTGACCTCTTAGTTGTTGCGGGGAGTAAGAGTTGCATACAAGACTAGAAAGTCTAAGAAAAAATAGTTGCAAAAAGTTTGCCATTTATCAAAAATCCTACAGCTGCTGTAAAAAGCAAGGACCTTGGTTAGGTGTGGAGGGATAGAAATACGATCAACAATCAAGCATATCAGAAACGAAGTGATATCTATGGATATTCATTTAGGTGGTTTTCCTTGATGAATTGATGTGTTGTTTAAAAAGGTTGAAATTCAACAAAGTTGATCAAAGTTCAGTCAAATTTTCATCAACCATTCAGAAAATTTTTTTGAGAATAATTCAGTTATTTAGATTATGTGTGTACATATTTATGCTTACATACAAACATATCTATGTATATATATAATATACATGCAAAGAAAATGTTGTTGGCAACATAGTTGTTTTGTAAATATTTGTTTATACATTACATGAATGTTGTTGTTGTCAAGCTGATCAACAAATTTTCTATTACTCAATTTTTTCATCTATGTGTTTAGAGCTCAATTATTACTTTTTGTCCATGTTGTTTTGAAGTACATGAGTTTACACACAAAAAAATCAAGTACAATATAGTTCAACAAATATGTACTTATAAAAACACATAAGAGTTTTGAATATACAAAAGGTTAGGTATGACATAAATTACCTACGACATGTCATTTTTTTTCGTGAAATGTGTTACTTCATCAAATGTATAGAGATGTTTGTATGCATGTTTATTTGTGGACGTACACATAATAATATTCAGTAAAATGGCCAAATCTTCATTTTAACATATCAAAATTAAAATCGATACCACCTATGTGATAGCACATGATATCAAATTTTAATAGAAGCAGCAAACAGAATATGAAATTAAGTGTATGTTGGATACATTATAAAGAAGATCTTATTGAGTGGCTATAATAACACATCTGTCATTTCATTTTTGTTTACCTCCTACAATTTGAATTTTGGGTATATTGTTTGTAGTGTCCACTACAAAATCGTCTAAATTTTATTTCAACTATCTAATTTTTAATTCAGTATTAGGTTATTTTGTACTTTTTCTTTATATATCAACAAAAATATTTTATTACTAAATGTAAAATAAGGTTATAATTAGCTAATTGTTTTGAACTTTTTTGTAATAGGTTGAAAGTTGGTTTCAATCATGGCAAGCTCATCTTCATAAGGTTTGTATTTTTAAAATTATATATTTTTGTTAGGGGTCCAATAGTAGAATTATTTTAATTGATTTCTTATTGTAGAATTTTCATATGTAAGTTAATATTTTATTATAAATAATAAAAATAAATGTAATAAATATATTTACATTGGTTATAGGTGATTGTAATCATGAAAGAAGTATGAAGTGTTTACGGAGTTATCTATTAGATGCTAGGATTCCACAAATAGATCGAAGTGACTTCTATACAAATCTACATATACTAAAATAAAAGTAATATTTAGTTATAAATGATGGGTTACACACATGCATATTTCAAAGAATGACATTACTTGTGATTTCCTTCATGTATTTGCATACATTGTGATGCATACATGTGGTTTGAGGAAAGAGTTATAAACAAAAGTGATCGGATTCCACATTTTCATTAATGTTGTTGGGATGGAAAGTTTAAATTACCAATATTGCACTCCATCTCCTCTTACCTTGATGATTTACTAAACGGAAGTTCTAAGGCAGTAAGACATTATCGCAGATACATTTGTCAATACAATAATGCTTTTACTTCCACATCGATGGGTGCACTGCAAGACACATCAATTATTGATGGTAGAGGTCCTTATAATTTATCACCTTATTGGTTCACTTTTACCTTCTAATGATAATCAACCTCTATATGCTCAACTTTATGTATATGATACGGAACATGAAGACATCAATAGGTGTAATGTGTTTTCAAATAATAAAGAATGCTCCAAAGTGAATACATCTATGATTATTAGATTGCGGAAAATGATTAATGGCATAAATCATTATGCTATGATATTTTGTTTTGTTAATCAGTGGATACAAAATAATTCTATCAATGAACTTTTATTACATTTGATTACTAGCGGAAACAATTTTAATGCTCAATATTCATTACCTACTGCGAATGAATTGGCAATGTTAGTTGTTGGTGGAGATGAAGGTGTTGGATAAATTGGACATTATGATAAATCCCTTTGTTTCGATGATGACAAACATTTCATTCTTGTTGATCTAACGTGCTACTTGAGTGTGCAGGATTAAGGTGGATGACAAAGCAACTAGGGAAAATCCAAAAAAGCTTACATATTTATATTTCCATGCAATGTAATCACTGTTGTAAAAACTTGTACAAATATATAATGTACAAGTACTTAGATTGCATGTAAATCAAGCGTTGGATCTTCCTAGCTAATCACCACACTTAGATAGGTCATCCCCTTCAAATAGGATCACATATGCACACTCTTACACATGCTTAGTGGTTAATTAAAAGATTGAAAACAGAGTCAATCTCGGTCGACCACACTCCTCGACCGAGACACTCTCGGTCGACAAACTTCTCGACCGAGATTGACCCAAGTAGCCGTTAGACACTGCTGATAAAGTAGTTGGCAGTTGCAAATGAACGTTGATCCAGAGAGCCTGTCGGTCGACAAAACTTCGACCGAGTAGGTATCTCGGTCGACAAATTGTCGACCGAGATGGTCTCTGACAGCAACTGCAGAATAAAGTAACTAGCCATTACTAATGCACCTAACTTATATCTAACGGCTAGTTAAGCACTTAGAAGCCCCTAGAAGTTATCTAGAACGTCCTTAAGTATCCATAGGCCACTCCTATGAAAAGGACATGCCTTAGAACACCTAAGACATACTTGTGCTATACTTGAGCTTGAATACACACTTGCAATCAGTTTTAGAGCAATAGAGAAATTCCTACACTTGCCATTCATTCCTATTGCTCCCATTTCATATCCTATAGGCTAGTATCTCCTATCCACTACAATCACATTGTCATACACATTGGTTAGGAGATATAAACGCTTGATATAGGAAAATCAAGCCTTGTGCTTACAACGGTATTGTAATTTCTATTTTCCTTCTTGTTCCTTTTTATCTTTTGTACTCTCCTTGCTACTCCTAGGGTTGGAGGCTGCGGATTGGAGAGGGTTGACTTCTCAGGTGGAGAAGGGGACTTCAAGCTACTTCAAGAAGGCTATCGCACGGGAAGCTACTTCAGAAGGCTGGTGCAACGGGAGTTGGTGCACCTACTTCAAGGGAAGGCTGCTTCAAGGTTGGGCGATTACTTCTGGGTGAAGGCTGCTTGAAGGGTTTGGGAAAAGAAATTGTATTTTATGTAAAGTCCTTGCGAGGTAATAAAATAAATTTCTTTTCAAATCCCGGTTGGGTAAGCAACCGGGTAGTGGACTGACGGCTATAGTATTTGCTATAGTTGGAACCACTCTAAACCCTGTGTCTCCTTGTCCAATATTTTCATTGTGGTTGTTTGAGTTTAATTAATTATTAAAATCTCTATAAAACTCTATTCACCCCCCATCTAGTAGTTTTCAATTGGTATCAGAGCAGGCTTCAAGGAACCCTAACCAGGTCTTGAAGAATGAAGGGTGGAGGTGACTACAACCGCAGGCAAAGGAGCAACTTGGACCAACTTTCAACAAGCTGCAATTGGTGTTTAGGAACGAACCATACAACAATCGGCTGTCCATGGAAAGAAAAGAAGAAAGAGGTCCATAAGAATTGTTTCATTGCTACAACCAATGAGGAAGAAGAAGAAGAGGTAAGCCTTCTTGATTTATCAAAAGAAGAGCTAATTTCTAATCTTGAAGAAACACACAATAAGTATATTGAGTGCAAGAAGAAATTAAAGAAGTCTAAT
Source organism: Alisma plantago-aquatica (assembly GCA_963693085.1). Lineage (NCBI taxonomy): Eukaryota > Viridiplantae > Streptophyta > Magnoliopsida > Alismatales > Alismataceae > Alisma > Alisma plantago-aquatica. Next base: position 1,488,684,772 of record OY856412.1, read on the forward strand.
AAAACAAACGATGAGTTAAATGCTAGACTTCTTGCTCTTACATCCGAAAAAGAAGATCTGTATGCTAAATTGAATGATCTTAGTTTTGAAAAAGATAGCATTATTTCTGAAAATCATACTTTGAAATCATCTCTACGTAATAGTGATGTAAAGCTTTTTTCTCTAGAAACAAATTATGATATTCTATCCCAAGAAAAGGTTGAATTACTTGCAAGGTTAAATGATTTTCAAAAACAACCTGTTTTGTGTACACATCTAGATTATGATAATATAGTGAAAGAAAGGAATTCTTTATCATCTAATCTAGATCAAGCAAAACTAGACATTAAGAAAAGAATGGATGAGATCGCTAAGTTGCAACAAGAAGTTACTAGGCTAAGCAACAATGGAATCCTTGATAGAATATTGGATGACTCCTATCATCAAATTGGGAGAAGAGGACTAGGTTACAAGCCCAAAGGGAAATCTCATCAACAACCTAGTTGGAGAAAGACACGAACACATCAAGCCACATTTGTACAAAAGAACAACCTAGAACAAAACCATAGAAATAGACTTGAGGTTGATTCTATATGTTGCCATTATTGCTCACGTCTTGGACATTACTCTTTTTCATGCCCATATAAGAAAAGGAATGTTGAGTTAGTATGGGTTCCAAAACCCCCAAATTGAATTGATCAGACTAAGTTGAGATATGACCGAAGACTTTAAATTGCACATCCTAATGTCTATCTCAACTTAACATAAAGGGATAACAAAATGATTTAAGTAACTAAAATCTCTAACTTGAAAATTTATCTCAATTAAGGTCCTCAAAACTTAACATTTTGAATATGATTAGTTGAGATTTGATCTAAATGTTACTTTGATATTCACATGTTTTATCTCAACTAAAACTGATTCTTAAACTGTATAATTGATTTAGACATAGTCTACATTTTACTTGAAATCAATAAATAGTTCTGTAGGTAAAACAGAAACCTTGTCGGTCGAGAAATCGTCGACCGAGCAGTCAGTCGGTCGAGAAATCGTCGACCGAACTGGTCACTGATTTCAGTCTGCAGTGAAATTACTGAACAACTGATTGATCAATGGCTATCTATCTGTTGTTAATGACTGTTTTACAAAACAAGTTGAAGATCTTTTTGAATATAAATGACATCATTCTCTAAATAAGATAAAATTAAAAATCAAGTTTAGAAATCCCTATTGTACAATGTTTTTACATGATTTTCTTTAAAGCATCTATCTAGATAGAAATCATGTGTTTAAATGATTACAATCACTGCATTTCATCATTCTATTGTTCTATCATTACATCATGGACATGCTTTAACTATTTCATCATTAAGCATGATGTTGTGTTAACACAAATAGATAATGATAATTGCATGCATAATTCTTGATGATAAGCAAGCAAAATAATTCATTGGTGATATGACTATTAAAAATGCTTGCAAAGAACAAAATGTTATAAAATTGCTCAAATTGATATCTTTAAAAAGACTTGAGATATTAATCATGCATTCATTTTTAAGAAAATGTTTTCATATTGAGAATCACTTAACATGCTTCATCATGATCATTATGGATTCATTGGTTTAAAATAGGCTTTGATTCATATGTTCAAATCATGAATGATCATTGTGATTTAGATAATTGCAAATGTCATCTTGACATAATAGATAATGCTTATGGACACAACTTGTGATGATAATGTTACTATGACAAGCCAAACGGTGCCTCTTAGAACAAAATATTAATGTTTTTATCTATTTGCTTGTTCTAAGAAATCAAAAGCAAAAATCTTGACTTTAAGATATTAATCCTGCATTCAAAATATATGTTTCTAAAGAATCTTATGATAAGGGTATAAGAAGAAATGGGAATTGATATTTAAATACCCATAGCAAAGCATATGAAACCTCATTCACAAGGAATGTAATATTAAGTCTTCATAATAGGTATATCTTAATATGCTTCAAATTGATATTTATAGCTATCTGCAGAATTTATACTTCACATATGAATATTTATCTTGGAAATCTGCAGAATCTGCCTCTTGGTTAAAATTAAAATGACCAAGGGGCGCTATGGTCGTAGTCAAGGGCGACCTAAAATAAGCTTTGACAAAATGCTTATTTGGACATCAATTTATTGAACTTAATCTTAGTATACTTTTGATAAAGGTCAAAATCAAAAATTTATCATTTGTGACCTTAAAAGCCTTAAATTGCTTAAATTGTAAGATTAAGGGGGAGCTTATAAAAACAAATTTGATTATTTGATTATGAAGCTTACAAAAACATTGTTAACATCATTTGGAGTTTGTTATGACCTTCGGATTCTTGAAAGTAATTTGTATGAAAAAGAATTTCATCAAAATGATATATCTTGCTCTTAAAGGAACTCTCTAAACAAATCAGGGCTTAACATCCCTTGTTTTGGTTGGAGACATTTTTTTATGTACTCTAAGATTAAAGGACTCTCATTTAATTTAGGGCTTATCATCCTTTGATAGATGAGAAATAAATATACATTCATCATAAGCTTAAGGGAATCTCATATCATTTCAAGGCTTAACATCCTTTGCAAATGATTGAATTGTGGATAAATTAGACATAAATCCATGTTCCTTATAGGATATCTATTTAAGGGGGAGCTTAATAGAAAATTAAGGGGGAGAAGAAATAAAATGTTTAACCTGGATATCTTTTTGAAATGACAAAGGGGGAGAAAGAATATAAAATCAAAAATATAAATATAAATGAGTTTCGTCTTGATGGCCAGCACTCACTTGTAAAACAAGAATGGCTACAAAAGGTAATCTTTAGGTATGAAACTCACATGCTTTATATTTCCTTATTTCATATTTTAGGAAATGTTTGTCATCTTCAAAAAGGGGGAGATTGTTGGATAAATTGGACATTATGATAAATCCCTTTGTTTCGATGATGACAAACATTTCATTCTTGTTGATCTAACGTGCTACTTGAGTATGCAGGATTAAGGTGGATGACAAAGCAACTAGGGAAAATCCAAAAAGCTTACATATTTATATTTCCATGCAATGTAATCACTGTTGTAAAAACTTGTACAAATATATAATGTACAAGTACTTAGATTGCATGTAAATCAAGCGTTGGATCTTCCTAGCTAATCACCACACTTAGATAGGTCATCCCCTTCAAATAGGATCACATATGCACACTCTTACACATGCTTAGTGGTTAATTAAAAGATTGAAAACAGAGTCAATCTCGGTCGACCACACTCCTCGACCGAGACACTCTCGGTCGACAAACTTCTCGACCGAGATTGACCCAAGTAGCCGTTAGACACTGCTGATAAAGTAGTTGGCAGTTGCAAATGAACGTTGATCCAGAGAGCCTGTCGGTCGACAAATTGTCGACCGAGATGGTCTCTGACAGCAACTGCAGAATAAAGTAACTAGCCGTTACTAATGCACCTAACTTATATCTAACGGCTAGTTAAGCACTTAGAAGCCCCTAGAAGTTGTCTAGAACGTCCTTAAGTATCCATAGGCCACTCCTATAAATAGGACATGCCTTAGAACACCTAAGACATACTTGTGCTATACTTGAGCTTGAATACACACTTACAATCAGTTTTAGAGCAATAGAGCAATTCCTACACTTGTCATTCATTCCTATTGCTCCCATTTCATATCCTATAGGCTAGTATCTCCTATCCACTACAATCACATTGTCATACACATTGGTTAGGAGATATAAACGCTTGATATAGGAAAATCAAGCCTTGTGCTTACAACGGTATTGTAATTTCTATTTTCCTTCTTGTTCCTTTTTATCTTTTGTACTCTCCTTGCTACTCCTAGGGTTGGAGGCTGCAGATTGGAGAGGGTTGACTTCTCAGGTGGAGAAGGGGACTTCAAGCTACTTCAAGAAGGCTATCGCACGGGAAGCTACTTCAGAAGGCTGGTGCAACGGGAGTTGGTGCACCTACTTCAAGGGAAGGCTGCTTCAAGGTTGGGCGATTACTTCTGGGTGAAGGCTGCTTGAAGGGTTTGGGAAAAGAAACTGTATTTTATGTAAAGTCCTTGCGAGGTAATAAAATAAATTTCTTTTCAAATCCCGGTTGGGTAAGCAACCGGGTAGTGGACTGACGGCTATAGTATTTGCTATAGTTGGAACCACTCTAAACCCTGTGTCTCCTTGTCCAATATTTTCATTGTGGTTGTTTGAGTTTAATTAATTATTAAAATCTCTATAAAACTCTATTCACCCCCCATCTAGTAGTTTTCAGAAGGAATTTATCAATGTAGAGACATTATTGTCTGTCTAAAGGATAACACATTAAAAAGAATTAGCGAAAAACATCCTTCTTATATGCCATTGCAATATCCATTACTTTTCCTATATAATAAGGATGGTTGGAGGCATGGGACTTAATGTAATCAAAGTGGAAGTAACCGTAAACGGAAAACAGTCAGCATTCTAGAATTTTATTCATATCGATTGCATGATCGTGATGTTGAAAGAAATAATGTTTTACTTAAAAGTGGAAGGCTTTTATAACAGTTTATAATTGATGCTTATGCCTGCAGTGAATATGATCGTTTATCATGGCATAAAAATAACGAGGATAAATTCTGAGTAGATACATGTGCCAATATCAAAGATTCATATTCATCTGGAATTAACAATGCAATGAGTATAGGCAAACGTATTATCTTGACGGAAACATTTACAGGAGGACCACGATATATGAAACAAAATTTTCATGATGCAATGACTTTAAGTGCATGGGCAGATCTACGTGATCTTTTCATAATATTCACATGTAATCCAAAATGGCCTAAAATACATGAATATCTTGAGCATTTTAGTGGAAAATCAAGTGAAGATCGACCAGATATTGTATCTAGAATCTTTAATATTAAGTAAAAACAATTAACAGATGATATCATCAAGAAGCAACTATTTGGAAAAGTAATTGCAGGTATGCATATTTATAGTCATTATTTTATTTATATAACATAATAAATGATTTTTTTATTTAGATCTTTATAGAGTTCTAGAAATGAGGACTACCACACATGCATTTGTTGATCACTCTTGATCATGACAGTAAAATTAGATCTATTGAACATGTAGACCCCATTATTTCGGTTGAGATACCTGATATTCATGTCGACCCTTTGGCGTATGAAACTGTCTGCAGATGTATGGTTCATGGTCCTTGTGGTGTTTACAATGAAAACTCTCCTTGTATGTTTAAAAAAAGATGCAGTAAATTCTATCCAAGAAAATTCAACGAAACAACTACTTTCGATTCAAAAGGTTATATAATATACCGAAGAAGAAATAACGGGAGGCAATTCACTTTGAACTCAGTAAGTATAGATAATCGTTGGATTGTGCCTCATAATATTCAGTTATAAAATAAATATGATGCACATATAAATGTAGAAATATGTAATCAGGCACAAGCTATTAAGTATATATACAAGTACTTACATAAAGGCCATGATAGGGCTACCGCTATTGTACAAAATGGGAATGGCACAAGTGCTGATGAGATAGTTGTCTATCTGAATTGTCGATATATATCTGCTTCTGAAGCATCATGGAGAATATTTGATTTCCATATCCATCACCGTAGTCCTTCTGCCTTACGTTTAGATATACATTTACCTAATGAAAATCATGTAACCTTCATAGATGACGAACCAATTGAAAGTGTAATGAAATGACCATTTGTTGAAAAGACTATGTTGACTGAATGGTTCCAAACAAATACAAAAACAAATATTTCTAGAAATTTGACATATGCAGAATTTTCACAACAATGGACATGAGATAGTAATGAAAAAAATTGGTCAATATGTAAGGGTGCTTTTTCAATTGGCCAACTACCACATGTTAGTCCATGTGTTGGAGAATTATATTACTTAAGATTGTTACTGTGTAAAATTTCTGGTATAAAAAATTATACAGAATAAAAAATAGTGAATGGTCATCTATGTAATAATTTTAAAGAAGCATGTCATGAGATGGGTTTGCTATCCGATATGTCTGAATGAGAATATGCTTTCATTGATGTTATTACATGGGCCATAGCTTGGCAACTACGCCATTTATTTTGTTCTCTACTACTATACACTGAAATAAGTAATCCAAAAAAGATATGGAATGATTACTGGAAAAATTTAACTGATGATTTTAGAAATAGAATTCTATTGATTTTAATATATCAAAAGAAATATATGATGAATCAGATTTGAAAAACAAAGGGTTACCACACATTGAAGAAATCTTGAACAAAAACTGAAGGTTTTTAAAAGACTTTGTTGGATTTCCATTGCTAAGAATACTCTTAGATGAATGATTATCAGATAATAGACTGATTCGTGAAGAGTTGATGTATGATCGTATAAATTTATGTGCTGAATTTAATGAAAGATATAAGAAGTTAAATACGAAGCAACTTCTAATTTTCAATGATATCATCCGATCATGCTACTCTCCTATTAGTCCATGTTTCTTTGTGAGTGGTAGCGGAGGTACGTGGAAAACATTTTTGTGAAATACATTGACAGTAAAATTGCGAAGCGACGGAAAAATAGTCTTGGTTGTTGTTCGTCAGGAATTGCATCACCATTATTGTCGGGTGGATGCACAGCTCATTGTAGATTTAAAATTCCCTTAGAATTGGATGAAAACTCAACATATGTTATATCATTGAAGTCATATTTGGCTAAGTTGATTTAAAAACAATGTTGATAATTTGGTATGAAGAACCTATGATGAGTAGATATGCATTTGAAGCATTAGATAAAACTTTAAAAGATATTATGCATCCTATAAAAGAAAATTCAAAAGATCATTTATTTGGAGGCATAACTGTTGTTTTAGGTGGTGATTTTAGACAAATTTTACTTGTTATACCTAAAGGAGGACGATCTGATATTATCAATGCAACTATTAGTCAATCCAAACTTTGGAATCAATGTCATATTTATGGACTGTCAACAAATATGTGTGTTGAACATACAAGTACAAACTTTAATGATGATAGAAAAAAGTTTATTGAATGGTTACTAAAAGTAGGTGATAGTAGCATTCCATATGTGCATGTAAATGATGAATATTAAGATAATTGGATTGAATTACCTCAAGAACTATTGCTAAATAAGCTAACCACTATACAAACTTTAACTGGAAATATTTATCCAAATTTTGATGTGAAGCATACAGATCCAAAGTACTTCAAAATACGTGCTATACTTGCACCAAGAAATGATGAAGTTGATGATTTAAATTTTTTGTTGTTAGACCGTTTCCCATGCATTTCCTCCTTATGTTATAGTTTTGATACCACAGAGACACTTGATAATAACGAAACAATTGATCGTACTTTATATTCTAATGAATATTTACATTCTTTGAAATTTTCAAGTGTTCCAAATCACACTCTATCATTAAAGGTCAGAGCTCCAATTATGCTTATTCGAAAGATGGATCAATTAATAGGACTTTGTAATGAAACTAGATTAATAGTAAGAATGATTAGCCTTCATGTTTTAGATGTTGAAATTATTACAGGAAGTCATATCAGTGATCGTGTTTATATCCCCCGTATTACTTTCACGGAAAAGAAAACTAGAGCACCATTTATTTTGAAAAGAAGAAAATTTCCTATCAGATTAGCTTTTGCTATGACTATAAATAAAATTCAAGGACAAACCTTACAATCTATTTGACTATATTTAAAAACACCTATTTTCTCATGGACAACTATATGTTTCCGTTTCTCGAGTTACATCAAGAGAAGGTTTGAAAATTATGACATGCAATTGTGATGAAATTCCGAAAAATGTTACAAAAAATATAGTCTACAAAGAAATATTGTAAAGTGTTACAGACAGATATACAATTACATGAATTTTATCCATGACATAATATAGGTAATCATATCATATTAAATTATATCCTTATTATTATTGATCATATAGGTTTAAATTATATCCTTATAATGTCAAACTTTTTTCAGCTACACATCCAACTAAAAAGTTCCTTTTTAAATGTATTATTCTTATCTCTGGTTTTATTCTATCCGTAGGAGATTCACATCAAAGCATGAATGATTAATGCATCTTCAAAGTAGATGATGATACTTTGAAAGGTAAAAAATCTAGATTCGTCATTCAAATTTTGGATTACATACTTTTTTTCTTTATATGATTCTAATCTCTACTTTTTATTTTCTCTATAGGTGATGAAATACAAACTACAAGTGATTTCTAAATCAAACAATCAACTTATGATACTTCAAAAGGTAAAATAACACACAAAATTAACAAAAAGCATATGTGATCTGATAAAAAATACAATCAATTTATTTTTATGACAAAATTAGTTTGACAATACATTCTTATATTTATATTATAAAACAATTTCTAGATGAACTCTTACCCATGCTTTTATTTTTCCTGGCATCTGTACATGAAGTGCAAGTCAAATTACTAACAAACAACTTGGCAGTAAAAGTACTATGGAACATAAGTTCAATATTATTAACCTATGCATATATAGTATCAATCACATTTTATGCCAAAATAAAATGAAAGGAATCATACCTTATTCATTTTTACCTACTTTGTAAATAATTTTTTAAACAATAATTTGTAGTTACAGAGAGTTCCAATCTCAAATAAATCAGTTCCAAAACACCAGCAAAAGAAATGGTTCTATCTAAAAGAGTTGCAGAGTTTCAAAGTGATAAACCAAGTGGAGATATTAAAAAATTGAAACTTGCATCTGATCAATCTTCTTCAGTAACTTCAAAAAAGACTTCTATGCCTCCACAAGATGGTACAATATATTATCATTATTTTCATTGGTTATTACAAATAAAATAATGATCTTATATGTAAATAATCTTACATGTAAAAATTTATACAGAAGAGATCTCAAGAAATCATTACCTGTTATCTTACAAGGACGTAAGCCATCTTTATTTCGTATGATACGTCCAAATCAACAGGAAGTAGTACTTTTTTTTCATGTTGCAAACAAATGGAGACGTACAATTGACAAACCAACTGGAAAAATGGAGTCATTTATAGTTACTCTCATAGATTCTGAGGTATTTTTTAATTTACTTTGCATTATGTTATTTTAACATTACATATATATTTTATATGGAAATGTGAATTACCCTTTGGTGATGAAATGCAAGCAAGAATTATTCATTCAAATCGAACTAAATGGGATCAGTTGCTTACTATAGGTAATACTTTGGTGTTGAAATATGTAAGCATTAGAAAACTCCAATTTGGTTTTTAGGTTGTGCCTCATGATTTTATCATATTCATCAATGACCGCTCAATTGGTGTTGAGGTGCAAGATGATCAAACAATACCATATCCTAAATACCACATCACACCATTGGATGAAATAAGCTCATTGAAACTTGAAAATTGAGCTTTAATTGGTAATTTATTGAATTATAACATTGTTTGATGCTTATTGAATACGAACTTAACTATTTTCTTTACTAGATGTGGTTGGAATTATCTGGAAATTAGAATCAAGAACTATGTCAAGCAACTCCCATATTAGTCTCCATATTATAGATCAAAGGTAATTTATAATGATTACCTTAAATAAATATGTGTTTCTAATGTAAATAATGTGGATTCATTTGTGACGTAGTAATTGCCGCATTCGATTGACCATGTGGAATGAACTTGCAAAAAAATATGATGATGACTTGGTCATTGCTGCAAAGAATAATGTTGTTCTTCTTGCAACAAAAGTCAAAATCGATACATACAATGGTACATAACAACATATAACTCTATTTTCATTGTAATAAATGTATTCCTAACAAAAATTTCCTTCATAGATGAGTTCTACATTGCAAGCACTGATTATTCACATCTCTATGTAGAACCAGATGGCCTTAATAAAATTGAAAAACTGAAAAAGTGGTTAGTAATGGCTGATGATGTCAAACAAACATTCATATTTCAATAAACAAAGAAGATAATATAATTTATGGTGCCTTTCTAATTATTTTACTCATTGTGAGTTTTCTAAGGATAAATTGAAGGGTGAATTTTCAACATCAATCCGTATATATAGCAACAAATAAGTAGAGAGAAGCACTCAATTTGTGACTATTAGTGGCGTTGTTCTCCATGCACAATCTATCATTGATAAGGTAATTATATAATTGAGTAAAATTGATACTTTAACTCCTATATTCATGTCGTAGACTCATAGATTGAATTTTTTTTTATTTTTAATTACAACCTCTTTACTTCACAATAAATGTCACAATTACAAATGTATCTACTGAAGATGAAATATTTTATGATTATTGTCAATCATGCTCAAAGAAGTACAAGTTAGCAGCAAACAGTACAAGATGTTATCACTGTGGTGTTATTGATTGCATTCCAATAATAAGGTAATGTCGTTAATGTACACTCAATTGACATATAACATTCTAACAAACACGTATAGTTATAAAAAAATGTTTCCTTTTAGTTTAAAAATAAAAGCCAAGATTCTTGATGAAAGTGGAGACGCATACGTTACCCTATTTGGAGAAAATGCAAATTTGTTTCTGTGTCACCACTGAAAGATTGTTGCAACTCTTCACTGAGGTTAATCTATAGGCATAATAACATCTACACAAGTAATTATTTGTCAAATCTAGAGCTAAATTGAATAATATATGTTACTATTGAATATTTTGTTAGGATGAAAGCCAAAATGTTATTGAAAAAATATTTGAGGAACCAGTTGGAAAAATATTTACTTTTCAGTTACGATTGACTAGAGAGAACCAACACTACACAATGAATAGGGGCTTTATAGTCACTTCTTTTGAGCAATGGAAAAACAAATGACACTCTGGTACAAGGTAAAACATACTAAATAATTGTTTTTTGAATTTATAAAATACTCATTTTTAAAGAACAATTGACATGATGAAAGGTAAAACATATTATCATGTCATTATTGCTTTATTATGCAGGAATAATAATTTTTGAATGAAGTTAGTATCACGATGTACATATATGTATGCGTGCATATATAGCTATGGAAAAGTTCGTCCTACATGAAAATGTTATTTTTTTGTCATCTAAAGGGAGCTCATATGAAAAAGAATTGTCTTTAGGTAATTTTTTAATTTTAAATTTTATTTCTGTTATTATAATCATTTTGATGCACTCTTTTCTATATAATTATCTTAGAAGATTATATCTGCAAAATATTCATTGTTTTCTAAATGATTAAGTAGTCATTATTTAAGAACAATTTGCAAACTTCATGTGAGATAGACACTCTAAAATTCATATACATTTTTTCTCCTTAAGTTAGTTCTATTTGATTAGCCAATAGGTGATATGTGCATTTCTTAAAAAAACTCACAAAAATATCTACAAACAACCAACTATAATTTTATTTAAATCTTCATACTTCCATTACCTTTTCAAAGTATCCCCCATTCCAGACTTATAGTTCACACATGATGAAAAACTTTATTTTTATCAGGAAGAATAGACATGTCTAATGCAACTAGCCACATTTAGTTTTTTTGAAAACCAAATTATGTTTGCCCAATATATAGTCCTAACTAATTTTCTTTCCGTAACAATATTGTATTACAACTATAGAATATTCATATCACTCCTTACAACCAACTAGCTTTGCTGAAATTTAGATGTTAAAGAGTTGGCAAGTGATGATGCCATACAAACACTCATACTAAGAAAATGAAAATATAACCTACTGCACCAAATTTTCATGTTTGTTATAGTTTCTTTAGCAAAAATTAAGAGGTAAGCTCCACATCGTTTTGTATATACAACAATAAAAGATGATGAATATACATGAATATTAGTGATGTTGGTTTTCATGAACATGTCTTAATTAAGAACATATTCCAAAACACTTGACTTCCGTACTAAAAAGATCTCTATAAACAAATGTATATGTTTTTAGGATAAATATTTCATCTTATGTCTTACATTAAGAATCTTACATTCATATGGAATGAAATGATAATGATTATTGATGTTTTACCTCTCTCCTTTATACTACTACTTCTCTCAAAAAAATTATGAGAGGATAGAATAGAATCTTAAAAGTCTTTATTATTCACTCCATCCTTTTCCTATATGCTGAAATGAAACCAATACAACTATACATCATTCTACTCACAACACTATCACTCTTCTGATTGTAAATCATTTTTTATGTAAACATTTAGATATAGCTAAATCTATACTATAAATCAATAAAAAATAACCTTTATATTAAAGTATGTAGATTATCTGTAGATCACTAAGAACATAATACCAAAACATATACATCTATGACCTCAAACAAATGAATTTATCAAAATCTATTGTTTAGAGTCATAATGTTTAATATGAAGAACTCAGTAATTCATTTCAATGCTTCTTGTAGTCTGATACAATCTATATATAACTTATTATTAACATTAATTTAACTTACAAATGATCTTCATTTTTAGATCAAAGGCATGACTCTATTTTGATAAGTCAATATAGGAGAGTCAAGCTACCTTTTGGAAGGAACCTAATGGAGTAAATTTTGTCTGATACATGTTCTTTTTCCTATATCATTAAAGACTATACTATATAGTATATATTATGTTTTTATGTTCAGTTAAAATATCAATAAAGAAGCACATGTTACATTATCAAATATGCTAATTGTTTCTCTTGACCCAATAAACATTAATACATTCATGCACCTTATTCAAAGAATAATTTTCATATTCCATTCTTTAAAAACTAAGATTTATTACTTGTAATTTAACCATTTTATGATTTTGCTTCTCTGAAACCTTTAATTGTATTGACCTCATCAAGATGACAAGTATATGATCATTTTCTGAAATAAAGAAAGTAAGATTGTATATGGTATGTTTTTTACACTTTCTTGCATATGACCCATACTACAATATATACCACGTTAATTGAGACACTTACATCTACTGTATCAAAAGAAAAATGCAAGAAATACAATTAATAAATCACATCAAATAATGATACAATGAATATATCCTAACAAACATTGAAATCAATTATAGAACTGTACAAGCCAAACATAATAGATGAGCCATGTTCAAAATTTAAAGACAAATTATGTGTCTTTAACTTCGCTGTTAGAGGACTAAAAACAAAAGTGAATGTCTTTAGGATATACATAGCAAATCAAACAAAGAAAAAATCTGCCACGATAGTCTTACCTGCCTCCTTAATTTTTACATCGTCACTAAGAATTTTAGATCTACTATAGAAGTTGTACTAATGCATAATCTAAAGAACATTTCTTACCATAGTGAAAATTTCCACGGTAGTTAATTGAGCAGACCACCTTATTTGAGTAAATACAAAACCTTATTCAATTTGTAGACATATGAGAGTCATTCTGTGAACAAATCTTGCTAAATAGTCCATGTAAACAAACTTTGTTAGCTCACCATTAAGAAAAACATTACAAATGTCAATTTCAATCATCTTCCACTTGAATGAGACAACAAGGGTAAAAAAAACATTAACAATGGCAACTTTGATTAATGGGCTGACAGAATCTAAGAGTCTTTATTATTCACCCCATCCTTTCCCTATAGGCTGAAACAAAACCAATGCAAATATGAATCATTCTATTGACGATATTATCACTCTTCTCATTGTGGATATCCTTTTATGTAAAAAATTGAATGTAGCTAATTCTATATTATAAACATTTTGAAAAAAAAATGTAAACTTTGAATAAACCTTCATATTAAAGCATGTCGATTATCCATAGATCACTGAGAACACAGTAGCAAAATAAATACAATTATGACCTAAAACAAATGAAACTAACAAAAACTATCATTAACAGGTATCATGTTTAATATGAAAAATTCACAAATTGATTCCAATGCTTCTCATAGTGTGATGTGATCTACATACAATTTACGATTAACATTAATTGAACTTAGAATTGCTTTTTATTTTCAAATCAAAGGCATGACTTCATTTTGATAAGTCAATATACGAGAATGAAAATGCCTTTTGAAAGGAACCTACCAATCATGTCGACCATCTTAAACTTTTGTGAAACAAGGGATGCTACGTGTTTTTTTCCTGTATTATTACAGACAATAGTATATATTGTATATTATGTTTAATTGTTGAGTTAAGACATCAACAAACAAGCAAAACTTACGTTCTCAAATATGTTGATTGTTTCTATTGATAAAAAAATTAATACATTTATGTACCTTATGCAAAGAAATCATTTAAATATTCCATCTCTTTTTAAAAATGATATTCATTAGTTGTAATTTTAACGTTTTATGATTTTTTTTCTTACATATGGCACATAAAATAGTAAAAATGAAAAATTAGATGTATCTTCAATACTTTTGTAATGAATGAGCTTCATGTATGAAACATGGTTCCATGTTGACCTCATCATTGGTATTATATCATGAAAGTCAACTCACATAGTGAAAACTATGTGTACTGTATAAGGGGATTGAAGTTTGAATAATACCTTCTGTCTAATGAAGACATATAACATTTTTGTACTAGGGGATAGCAAGTGCATATGATACCCTTGTACACCATTTTCTGTCCTATACTCCATCTAGGGGATAGCAGGTGCATAGTGATATAAAACATGAGATTGCATGTTGATTTCTACATTCCTGACCATTGTATAGTAGTTATTATCATTAATATTAAAATCAAATTAAAACTTTATTACAACCCCAATTCACATCTGGAAATACTATAACCTCAACCAATGCTCTCCCTCTAACTACCTTTTATGGTGACAAAGAGTTCATGATAGTTGCAATACAATTCGTTTTTATTTATTACTTAGTCTAGTACTTTGTCACATTTAGTGTTTCACTATGTTTCTGGTTAGTCGTTCATGAGCTAGAATAATATTTTCACAGCATACAACGAACATGTACATGACTCTTCGGTCAAATGCCTTTTGACCATCTACGACGATTTGTTATATCACGCATTGAAAGGTTGTACATTAGAAAAGAGTCATGTTGGTGAATATGAAAATTGTCATCACCAACTGTCTTGCTAAGCCTAAAACACACAGGTCTTCGTGGTACTAATTTGTGGATTTTAATTGTGATTGGTAACTATGTGGAATTTAGCTAATCTCTATTGGTTTTATTTCTAATTGTAACCATTGTTCTAATCAAATGCGCACATTTTGTACTTGTTGTACGATGGCTTTTACCTCCACTTTCTGACTTTTTTATATATTATGCAACACAATGGCAATTTATATCAATAACTAACAATGACCATTGTGCTAATTTCCACTGTTTCATATCTAGTTGTGACGCTGTGACCACTATGGGAATTTGCATAGACTTTGAATGTAACTACGACCTATACGAGCTCACTACATTTAGCTCCTCAAGTTAGTAAATGATAAATCACCATCGGTGCTTGTGTAGAATGTATATATCATACCATACACACTCACAAGTTAGTTCTTTATTGCCTTTCAAGTTGGGTTTTTTCAGATTGGGTACTTCCGACTTTTTACAAGACAGTATATTTTAGATTTTGGCTTCTTACAGATCCATTAAACTCGGCCTCTGTTAGTCTCTTGATATTTTCAACTTTTCAAATTATATAATTCACTCTATCAAAAGTACATATAACATTTGCTATATTTTTTAGCAGTTGCCACATCTACACTGGAAGTTGTCCTTTCATAATAACCCTTGTATTGCATTTTTTATCTTTTCTAAATTGCTTTTGTATGTAGACTGCATGTCTTCTATTTTGTCATTGCATTTTGTGGTACACTTTGTGGTCAGTTTGCTCACAAAAGTATGATGTAAGAAAACAAACAGTTCAGAGCTACTTTCTGTTGAACTCGTATGGTCCTATTCCCCTTGCCCCAAGCTCCATAGAGTTTCACATCTATGACCCCTGTCTTGAGAATATGGCATTCATAGACCTGTATAAATACAATCCATATATGATATTTCTGATTCATCTTTAACCAAGCTTTGTTTTTTGCAACTTATGACTTATCATAATGTCCATGTAGATCAAAGAATGCAACACAAGTAGTACAATTGTTCGTGACTTGTGAGGAAGACATGAAAAGACAATCTCTTGAATCTATTACAATAAATCAAAACAAGCCAGCAATAGCTGCTACTTATATTAGGCCCCGTTGTATGTAACAAGTGTTCCTTTTTGTTATAAAGAAAGGCTCTTACAAAGCCATGTTACCTCACCTTGGATTGTAAAAATAACTATGCTTAGTAATATATACATATACTATGCATATATAACTTGCATCTTCTTTTGTTCATTTCAAACTTCCCGTTTTGACTAAATGGACCATATGTTGCATGCTATATGTATGTAATTTATTCTGAATAGAAAGAATACATTCAGTTTTGTTCTTCTTTTGCTTCTATTTAAACTAAAATTTATGTGTGATTCTCCAGTCCGTTCATAGCATGGGTTTTTGCCTAGTAATAATGGATATGGGGATGGAAATTCACAGTCATATTTTTACACATATCATCCATGGTTTGTAAATTATATTGGTCCTCAATGAATCCAAGCACTGACTACAGAAAAATATTTCTGATTTACAACCATTTCGGCATTCAACCTCCACTATGGATGTGGCTAAGGGGGTGGCAAATGTTTTCTCTTAATCACATATTTTACACTAATAGATAGACCTCACGTAACGACTCCAATTTATCTGTCATTTCTGTTTTTGAACTATGATAGATGTCAGCATGATAATTTGTTTTTTTCCTTTTTAAGTGATTGTTGTTTATTCTAATATTATTTTATTGCTTAATTTATGTTACCATATCAACTAATATAAATTGGGAATTCTATCGACTCTAAACACGACATTTTTAAAACTAATTCAAACCCCAGAATGTTATCAAAATAGATTTATCAAACTCTAAATTTAATGTTGATCTTACAATCTGAAGACGGGACTCGAATTCAAGAGTGACTATCATACACAAAACTCAGAAATAAACCTTAAAGTGAATCATGTAAGAGCTATAGTTATTCACTTTAATTTTATATGAGCTTAATTGTCTTGGGCCATTAGAATTAAGTTATGCTTCTTTATACTCGCCTCCATTTCTATTTATAGGAGAGGAGTGTGTCGTCTAGTGATGAGCTAAAGAAAAGATGTGTCAAGTTGGCAAAGCACAATCTCAATGCCACCTGTTATGGTGATGTGGCCTTCATTGAGTAGCTCAATTTCACCAACAACATGTGTAAGGTGTGCACAGGCCAAGGGATGGTTGCGATAAGAAATATCTCATTAGCATCTCATCTTATTTTTACATGGTACTGTAGTATTGATCTTAACCTTAGAGAGCAACAGAGAGTGCCTCTGCCAGTAGGAGGATGCCTTCTTTCTTGGCTGGGCCGCCTGCCAGACATCATTCCAACCTCCATGCTCGTCTCCTCTCTTCCTCTTTAATAAAATCAGATCTTTTTTAATCTATATACTGTATTCTCCATCTCGGCCATCACCAGCATTTATATGCCTCCCCTGAGTCCTATTTTTCCAATCCTTGCTTCCTTGAGTCCTATGTCTCCTACTCCAACCTATACATCTATATCTACATATCTTTAGTCGACAATAATAGTCATCCTAGCCGCCATTGTCATTGTCTGCTACCAGTAGTCATGGTCCACCTAGGGATCGCCATCGACTGTTGTGGCTAATGCCAGGCCACCAGAAGGCAACCACCACATTCACTGTTGTCATCATCAGTAGTCGTGCCACCTGCGCCAGTGATAGTAGTGGAATCGAAACCAACGACAGCTGCATCGGCTCTCAGCCACTGCAAGTAGCCACATCGGCTCGCAACCACCCCCACTGTGGGCATGCGTTGTCTATCAATCATGGGCACAACAGTGAATGCACAAGGCATAATTGTTGTCTAACTACATCTCCACATGGCCATCGGGCACAGTCGTGAAGCCAATGCCTACTGCTCTTTAGGGTGTATGTCTTTGCCCTGCTATCTCCCTAACTACCACATTTACCCATTGTTGCCCGCTGCTCACTGCCCAGGCCTCTAGATGTTCCATGTTTCCACCCTCCTTTTACAAATTATATGATGATCTCCCATTGAAAAATGTTGTAGATATTTTTCCTAGGAGCTATGTCCCTGAACACCCACAAGGGCAAGCCTCCCTTCGACTCCCGCCAGCTGAGGGAAGCGGGACCCCGTAACTGGGGGCAATGCCCCCAAACCCCCTATTACTTTGGGGGCCATATACTAAGGATTCTTGTGACGCCCTTCTCCACACAAAGTGGGATTACTCAAAATAAAGCACATAATTATCAGTAATAATAATATTACCACAAAACAGGGTAAATTAAAACAATTTGCAATTCAATATCTCAAGCGGAAGTATTTCATAACACGACTTCAACTCAAGGCATTTGTATTCCATATATGCCAAAATATGTTTACATATCATGTTCAAAGGCTATCAAACCACAACTATAATACATTACAACTTGTTTATATGTGCATGCCATTTCTATACACTCATGGCACAAAGCTAAAATCTACGCGTCGATATATAAAAAAACAAAATCTTCCCAAAGACATGAGAGTACAAGGACGACACATAGGACTACTACAGAACTTTAGCAGCATATCCAACCTATAACAGTTACTGCTCTCCTTGCTGCTCAGCACCTGCACCACGACCTCTACCTCCTCGTCCATGAACATCTAAAAAGTTTTGGAACTCATGGGACAAGAACATCCCAGTAAGAGATATAACTCTTCGCTAACGTCTATTATAAGCACAATAATGTGACAGAGTAGGTAAGTAAAGTAGTAAATATTGTTTGAGAAGTTTAAGTAGTTTCCACCGAGCAATAGAACATCTTATGCTTTTAGAAGATGTAAAGAACATGTATAACTTTTATAAACTAAACAGTGCAAGGAATAACGTATGGGGTCATCCAATGTGATCTGTATTTGACCCTAAGCAAATATACTACTCAGTTGTATGATCATTTCTATTATTATGCCATGAGGATTTGAGGTGTACCACTCAAACCGAACTGACCACTATTAAGTCAAAATGAGTATCATGCAAGATCTATTGAAGAGTCAGACTCCATGATCATCACCAACACTACTCAGTCAGTTTGAGTCTGCATTGCAGTGACATAATAGTCAAACTGCTAAATAGGAACTTATAGTCAAAGCTATAGTCATGTAGACAACAACTCATAGTCAAAGCTATGGTCATGTAAAACAATTAGTCTGCCTTGGTACATGGCACAACACTAGAGAACTGGCTCGCGCATGCCCATTCTTATCAAATCATCAAACCACTATAACAACAATTTAAGTATACAAGGAGGTAATTCAACTTGCACCCCACATATTCAATAATATGCGCTCTGAGTTTCCCGTAAGAGTTACCCGTTTCACCATCCAGCTAGATACTGACGTTGGAGATGGATCAATGGTACAAGGCGACTACATGATTAGGGTTTCACTTGATTAGATATTTCAATTAGGTATCTTTTAATGCATCAATCAAGTTCCAACGTATAATCCCTAAACAAATCTATAAAATTAAGGATAGGATACAACTCCATAATATATGTAACGTACAAGGTGAGAATTTATCTCATCATCACATGAAACTTATATTACTATCTATCACATGGTCATTAACAATATCGCATCACTATGGGATATCAATCCCTCAATCACATCACTAGATGATTTCACCTCAATTTTGCACAAAGCACTTGCTAGGTCATTAGAACCATTCACATAATTCATGCACATTCAATATCATAATAATATCTCAACAATGTTCATAATCATCACCATGTATTATACAAGGGTCACCATAACACTAACATAGCTATTACATTCATCTCACCTGCAAGGTTAGGGTTACATAAATAGGAGAGAGAAAACACTATCATAGAATAACAATCTTCAAGTAGAGTGTGAGCACATATATCACATTGTAACATTTTCACAAGATTAGAGTTAGGGTTCATATATAGCCTATTAGGATTTCATAACATTATTCAACCACTAAACCCTAATTCCATCACCTCCCATACGTTTGGAGAGAACTAGGGTTAAGCACTATTGTTATTGATTAGCCATCCATAATCACCTCATTATATATAAGTTATTACACTATGTAATGACTATGTACATACATGTGTATAGGTGTCTCGACTCTCGACCACCCTCAACACATGGGTCTCGACCACCCTCAACACATGTGTCTTGACCCCTCACACAATAATATGTGTCACGACTGAGACACTTACACATGGTTACGACCGAGACACATCACAAAAGTCACGACCGAAACACATCAACATGGTCACGGCCCCAGGTGTTACAACCACTACATACCAAGTGTCTCGACCACCATACTTAGTCATCTTGACCGTGATGCCAACCAACAGATTAAGTAGATGAGTAGAAACACTGCGTTGCAATCAATTTTGGATGGGTAGCGACCAACCCTTAGGGTTTTGGGGCATTGCGATTGAAACCACCACCTACAAGGGGTTCGAAAGAAATGGAAGTTCAAAAGGTGTATCAACCCTAAGTCAACCAAGTGCCCAACTTCATAATAGATCCAAACATGGTTGAAACAAATAATTAACATCAGGGAATACCAAACATCACCTAAGTAGAATTCTCCATTCAAAGGTGTTCATCAAACCATAGAACATGAACATAGAAAGTTATCATAGGGGTTATGTTTAGAGAGAGAAAACCAAGTGTTTATGCATGTTAGCATACTCCATAGATGATGATCCAAAGAAACACGTCATTGTTTCAATCACAACAAAATTGGATATATAAAGATTTAGGGTTTAAAAGAAGAGTAATCCTTTCAAGAATACTACATGATTAAAACCCTAAACATTACCATTCATCCTACCATAAAGTACACATTTTTAAGATCTAAACAACAACATATGATCAAGTTTTAGATGCAAATAATAGATGAGGGAAAAGTTACATAACCAGCCTGATTTGGAGAGAGCCAATCTCTCAAGATCACAAGCTCCAAGAACTCTAACCAAGCTTCAACACTTCGGCCAAAGGACCATCTCAAAAGAGAAGAAATCCTTAGTCAAAAAAGAGCCCAAGAAAGAGGGAAAACATCCCTAGGCCAAACCAATGAAGAAAAAAGAAAGAGATGAAATCCTCCTCTCACTTTGGTTTCACCATGTCAATACATAGTCTATGACCCCTTATGATGAGGAGTTCCTCTCAAACGACCACCATGGATGATCCATAGACTACAACCAAGGAGGAAGAAGAAGATGGAGATTTTAGATGAGGGAAAATGTGATCAAGAGAAGAAGATCACTTAACAAGAGATGAATCACCAAGAATCACCACCAAATAGTTGATCAAGCACAAGATCTTCAACATGCAAGGTTGCTCAACATCCCAAGATTCAAGATCAGACCTCTTTTTCTCCTGAATCTCCAAGGTCGGTCACAAGGAAGAAGAAAGAGGATAGGGCCAAAAAAGATTACTTGCAAGTGTAGAGAAGGGGTTATATACCCAAAGAAGGAGGAAAGTAGAGGTTTATGAGGTGCCAACACAATAGACTATTAAAGGACACATGCCCTCCAAGAAAACAGCCTTATTCCCACTCACATGCATATTTTGAAATGTTTATGTTTATCTAGAAAAAGTGTAGTGACCTTCAAGGTCGGCTACTACCTTGTCTTGGTCGAGACACTTCCTTGCACTTGGTATCGACCAACCCTAAATCACCATATACATGGTTGAGATCCTTCATTAGAGGCTAAACTATCTCGACCAACCCACATGTAGGTCATTTAGGTCGAGACCATACTACATTGAGCATGTGTTATGGTTTATACCCTCACCTAAAAGTGAGGGTAGTGATCGCAACACTCAAACCCTAGCATAGTCATCATATCAACAAGGTAACCTTAGAAACCCTAGAATCACCACAAGATGTCACATCATCAAACATGATTCAAACAAGGAGCCCCCTATCATGAACTTATCTCTCATGATGATAAAGTATAAGAAGCATTCTCATCATCTGAAAATTAGCAAGATAACCCTCACTCATGGGTAAATTGCAGCCTAGACCAAAATAAGCACATATATAGCAAGATAGATCAAACATCAATCAAATTCAACCCAATTGATACTACAAACATGTCACATGTTATTAAGACATCTCACATGATTAACTTAAGGTTTAAGCATCTCATTATACATGTCATTATAATTAAGCATAAATCTAGGTCAGGGGTCTTACAACCATAAATCCTTAACAGGGATTTTGCCCCTAAAATCCTACGCAAAAAGAGACAGATACTTCTTTCGCATCTCGCCCTCAAGCTCCCATGTGGCTTCTTCTACGCCACGATGACGCCATAAAACGTTGAATAACATGATGCCCTTCTCCTTCAACTTCTTGATCCTTCTATCCAGGATCTGAACATGACCTTCCACATAACATATTTCATTATCTATCTCCACCCCAACAAGCTGAAGAGTTAACTCTGTATTAGCATGACACTTCCTTAACATAGAGACATGAAACACTAGATGTAACTTATGTAACTTAGGTGGCAACTCTTGTAACATCCCTGACCTGGGTTATGCTTTAACCCTAGGTGTTTTGATTAAGAGAGATGATTATATGCTTAATCGTATCTTGTGAAAAGAAATTAGGGTTCAAGAGGAACTTATGTTCTAATACTAGTCCTTTTTGAATATTGTCAAAATCAATGTTTTGCTTGTTTTGGACTAAAGTGCAAATTACCCAAGTTGAGGGGTTTAAGTGCAAATTGTGCATGATAATATGTTCCTCATGTGTTGAAGCATCATGAAAGTGAAAATGATGCAGTGGTATGGCTTATGGAAGCCTGAGTACCAAGAAAGAGCTGATAAAGCAATGTTTGTGCATTAAAACCTAGTTTTGGTGTAATGTGCAATTTACCCAAAAATCAGGGTTCAATATGCAAATTACCACTTCAATAAGGTCCCTAATATTTCTTGGCATCATGTTGAGGAAAAAAAATGAGAGGGGCGCATCATTTGAATTAAGTTGGAGGAGAGAGAATCTTGATATTAAAATAATCAAGATTTAATCCTAAGTGAAACCCTAATTCGATTTAGTACACAAATAAATAAAATAATTGAAGGGCCTTCAACCAAAAATGAGATGGTTGAACTTGCTCAAGTGTGAACACCTTTGTGCCTTTGCTAGGCCACGAAAATATCCAAGGGAGTGGATAACTCACTCACATTATTATAAGAAAAAGAAATATCCACTCACATATGGATAATAGTATAATATGATTTGAGGTGCTTAAATTGCTTTTCTTTACATCATGGATAATTGAGAGGAATAATAGGCAAACAAGATGGCTTCGTGGCCAAGGAGTTGAGGGGGAAGAGGCGGCACCATTTTGGGGATTTAATGAATTTTTATAAGGCATTTTCTCTCTCCTTGAATTTCTTATAAAAGACCCTTTACACGCCAAATGAAAGGCTTTTTTGGATTCCTTTCTTTCCCCTTGCTTGGAAAACGACCAAGGAGCTATGGAGGATCAGGAGGACGACCCCCAACCTGTTGGTAAGGTTGTTGACCTCTTTTCACCTTGATTCCATGGTGGAAATCGAAAATAAATCATGGATTTCTTCTTATTTCGATCTCCTCTTCAACCCTAGCCAATATTTTCAACCAAAAGCTTGAGGACGAGCCTAGGGGGAGTTGCAAAATCTTCATCCACCATTTTTTCCGTGATCTTGGAGCTTTGGAGCTCAATTGGAGGTGGGTTTTATAACTTGAACCCTTAATTTTATTATTGCAATCAATTCCTTATCAATTGGTGATCATTTCTACATTTCCGAAATTAGGTAACTTCGTATAAAGGATAGTAAGTTAAGACTACATTTATGATTTGTTCTATGGGGATCCCATTTTTGAGAAATCCCATTTTTTCCCGAATCCGTTCTTTTTTTCCTAGTTGTAAGGCGAAGGAGGGGGAAGAGCCTTTTCAATATTTTGAGAGATTATGGAAAAGGAACAAAAAACAAAAAGAGAAAAAAGCCAACTATCAGAATCGAAATCTTATATGGGTATCTTGTTATGACCATAAGACTTTTTTTTCGATTTTGTTTGTATTTTTGTGTAGGAAATTTCTTGTTCAGTTACGTACTTAGAATACGACCCTAATCAAAATGCATACATTTGTCTCATAATCTTTTGTGTATCTTGGTGTTTCTACCCGTTCACTAGGGAAGAAAATGGATTTATGGATGGAATCAAAGACGTAATTTCATAGAGTCATTCGGTCTGAATGCTACATGAAAAACATAAGCCAGATGATGGAAAGCTTTGGAATATTATTTCCGGGAACTAGAACGAAACTCGTTTTGCCCTCTCCCCGACGCCATAGTAAGGGAGAGGGTATGAATAAGAAAAGATCTTTATTTCTTTTTCTATATATTATATCTATATATCTATATATAGTAGACAAAAAATGGGAAAATTAGTTTCCAATAGGGAAAAAAATGAATGAGATAAAGAATAAAACAAAATAGAAGTTCGTAGCATCTACATTTTTTATTTGATCTGGGTTGCTAACTAGTGAGAATTCTTGATCTCTCTCAATTCCAAGATCCAGGATTTGGATGAAGCATATGAGGCAAGAACACTCATTTTACCGAGGGTTTAGCCTCATGATTATTATAAGAAATTCCCAACATAAACCCAAGAATTATATAAGTCATTATTTTTGTCTGATAGTTTTTCTGCCATTCTTAATGGATTGGTGCAAAATATTACTTTGATTTCTTTTTGAAATTTTTGGAAGGTGAAAATTTTGACATTTACCCTTTCAAATTCAAAATGAATTCGGCTGCGGAAATGCTATGATGTTATTAATTTTTGCATACGGATATTGAATACGAAAATAGATCGATTTGATATCACCCCTCAATTCAAATTAGCAAAGTTGGGATAAAAAAGAAGAAAAGGACAATTTTTTTTAACAATTTGGGGAATGATAGGAATATATAATAAAATAAATAGATAATAAATATCTATATAATATATAATAATATTATGTGTCCAGAAATCCAAAAAACCTCTTTATTGTATTTTTCATACCTAACATTTATTTTCTTTGGTTCTACAGATCAACGTTAGACAAGAAAAAAAGCAACGCCCATGACCTCATGTCGTCTTTCTCCCCAACCTATCTAAGGGCTGTACCAAAAGAAGCATCATAACCCAACATTCCATTGATTTCATTTTCATTACCTAGTAGTGAACTCTGAACTCTCTACCTTAAGAGGTAAGAGGAATGATTGTAAATTGATGGCTATTCTTCCCATCGAAGAAAGAGATGGTCATAAAAGAAGTACGCCATTTCCAAGCATCCGCCGTTCAGCGTGCATCATCTCTTGTCTCAATTGAAAGCCAGGGCCTTCCAAGCGGATTTTGCCGGAAGCTAATCCAGTGTTTGTTGAGTGGAGGTCCTTCCTACCCCTATTCCCTAACCCCTTACCCTCAGAGGGCACACCGGGTCAAAACAAATCGTGAGTTGAATAATGGTAGTTCGCTGGGATTGTAGTCCATTTCCTTTCGAGGTGTTGGTTCGAGTCCAACTCGTGAGAAGACTCCAAGCGAGAGACTCGCGCGCATACCATACATGGAGTGGCTAAATTTTCTATATCTTTCTTGATTATATAATAATCTATTTCACCTTCACCGCAACACAATTCCTCTATTAAAAATTAATGAATTGTGCTAGAGATTTTGCTATTTCAATATATGTTATGCAATCTCCATGGAAATCACAATAGATTTCGTGAGTTTGTAGCTTGATGATGATTACATCATCATAAGCACACACCTCCCCAAATATCTAGGGAAAACAGTTTCAATGTTGAGTCCAAACGGTTTCACCAAACCGTTTGGTGACCAAACGGTTTGCAAACCGTTTGGTGGTTTGGGTTCCAAACCGTTTGGAATGGTTGACCATTTGAGATGGTTGACTATTTGAAGATATATGTTGTGGTACTTGGATCTTGATCCATAGGTTTCAATTGGTTTAATCTTGAAGGCTTCAATTGTGAATGATTCCTTAAGTGCAAACCCTAATCAGCTAAGTGTTGATTTTGAAATTGATTGAGATGATGTTTTGGGTTGATTGACCCAAACGGTTTCAAAATCATTTGGGGATCACCCAAACGGTTTCAAGACTGTTTGGGGGTCACCCAAGACCGTTTGGAGGTCTAGGGTTAAGTATGGCTAAGTGTTTGAAGGTCCAAAGTTACCAAATTGAATTGCAACTAAGTGTTGATTTGATAATCAATCCAATGGTCCAAAACCCTAATTGGATGTTATGGATTTTGATGATGAAATGGGAAAACGGTCTCAAGACCGTTTGAAGATCACCCAAACGGTCTCAAGACCGTTTGGAGGTCATCCAAGACCATTTGAGGTCAGGTCATATCATGTGATGATGATAGTTCATTGATTTCAATTGATTTGGTTCCACAATGTCAACCATTGATGGATCCTCAATTTCAAAACCCTAAGTGATGGTTTCTTGATTATCAAACCTAGTTCAATTGGGTTCAAAACCCTAAATTGAAGGTCTAATTGAATGGTGATTCAGTGGTCCAATCGATGAATACTTTAGTAGTTCAATTTATAATTGGTCCATGGATTGAAATCTTGAATCGATTGAGTGTTGAAGTATATTTTTGGTCCATGCGGTTTGAGAAGGTTTGGGCCAAACGGTCTCAAGACGGTTTGGGACCAAACGGTCTCAATACCATTTGGGACCAAATGATCTCAAACCGTTTGGAGACCCAAAGTGCAAACGGTTTCAATACCTATTTTTGTCCAATTGGTTTCAAGTACAACTTGTTCAAATGGTTTTCAACCAATTGATTTATGAGAACCAAGATCATTGAGGTTCTAAGTAATTAATATTGTGAAGATCAACATGATTAATCCATTTGAATATCTCATGTAATTGAAGGTCCAATATGGTGAACCTATTTGGATACTTAATGCATTTGAAGATTTCAATGGTTGACCCAATTGATCACTTTATGGAATTGAAAGTTTAATTGGTCAATTCTTTTGAATTCCTTATATAATTGATGGTTTAATTGAATAGACCATTTGGACATCTAATATGATTAAAGGAAAATTAGCTATGTAATTATTAATGATGTAGACCCATGATGATTAAGAAGGTTAACCCTAACTATGTGTACTTAAGTGAAGAGTTAACCATAGATCAATCTTGGAGTGATTAACATCCTAGAGAGGATGAGAGGGATAGTGAATGGGATAAATGATTGCTTACTTAATAAGCCCTAATTCTCTCATTATGAATAAATGTGTAATCAGGGTTTGATCCATAATATGAGATCATGAAATCCTTATTGAAAAGATTGATGTACCTCGACCCTAATTTAGGGCAAGGCTATGTGAAACCCTAAACTAGGGCTAAGCTCAGTGAAATCATAATCCAGGGTGATGATGTAACCCTAACTTAGTGTAACAATGAAGGAAACCCTAATTTAATGGGAATTGTACATCCTAACCCTAATTTGGGTATGAGATAAGAGAAACCTTACTTGGATGTGAATGGAAAGCCTTAATCTCTAAATTGAGGTAAGGTGCATAAAACCCTAATATAGGGTAGTGATACTAATTCTATGTGAAGACCTATCACTGGGTGATGTGTTGTGAAATCCTAATTTCACATAATACTAGGTGAAACCCTGATATAGAAGGATAATTATGTAAAACTCTATTGAAGAGTAATACTATGTGAAATCCATAAATGTATGAAATATGTTATGTGAATCCTCAAATTATAAACATGGAGAATACTATTCCTAATAATGGAATAGTGATTAATGTTTTGACAAATGTAACACCTAGAGAGTTTGATGATGGATATCCTTATATGAATAGTTCCTATACTCAAAGATGAGTCCATAGTATTGGCAATTGTTGTATAATCTAAGTGAGTGACTAATGACCAATACATTACATGATAAATGTGATGAACTTGTGCATAAAGTATTAGGATGGGGAATACCCTAATACAAGCTAAGTGGACGAACTCAAGTAAGATAAAGGTGTTAAGGAAAGTGATACACAAGATATGATAGATATCACATCCAACACCTCAATATTGGTATACTTGGTGTGTTATAAGTCCAATATAATTGGATGAATGACACATAAGATGTGTCATGTCAATGGTCACATTGAGATGTAATGCACCCTGTTGAATGTAGGCTAACATGCCTTATGAAAAGGTTAATCCAAACCCATAAACTATGATGTAATCATATTCTGGAAAAGATGAGAGAGAAACTCATGATGTGTGATGATAATTCATTTAATGATGAATGCTAAGAATAAGTAAAAGTATGATTGATTACGTTATCCATATTGATTCCTTACTATGTGAACCCTAATACAAGTTAATGCTATGTGAAACCCTAATACAAGTTAATGCTATGTGAAACCCTAATACAAGTTAATGCTATGTGAAACTCTAATACAAGTTAATGCTATGTGAAACCCTAATACAGGGTGATGCTATGTGAACCCTAATACAAGTTAATGCTATGTGAAACCCTAATACATGATGATGCTAAGTGAAGATCTAACATAGAGTAATCCTATGAGAAGCTCAAATACAGACTAATGGGTTATGAATGTAATAAGATAATCCTTGTATTGCATGGTACTGATATGTAATTGTATCATGATTACTAATCATGCAGATGTGTTGAAAAGATGAGCATATCCAGGTATGGGCTATGATGTTATGTATATTGAAAATGTTCTATAGGCCTTATAAGCTTTCATATGCCTTGTCGCTTAGTGAGAGGTAACCTGCAATTAATGAATCATGTGTGTTACATGATGTGCTAAGTATCTTAGATTGTTTATGAGCTTCATAAGCCATAATATGCCTTGTCTCCTATTAAGGGGTAATAAGAGGTGAAATGAGCTTTGTGAACTATGTGCAATACTTTGTGTAGCAAGAATTATAATGTCCTTGGTCAGATGACCTGAAGGTATGAAGTTACCTAATAAGTGGTAACAAGTGTTCTGTGATGAGATAAGGGTTCAAATACCCAGATTCTATAATCATGATGATGAACTTGTTAAGAAGTGGAATTGTACTTGATGAGTTGAGGGATTAAGATCCCAATACTTTGTGAAAAGAGTGTGGCTATAGGCCATGACTCCACTATGACAATGCTAGGCATTAGATATATGATCTAAGCCTGAAGAGAGTTAATGTTGTGGTAATGATTCTATAGTGAATAATTGTTATACATGTTCTTCATATTCCTTAATGGATAAGTGACATATTGCTCTATCAAGTTATAGCTGCAATGCTTTTGATAAAAACAATGTTCTAATCTATTAGGCATTGAATTAACTGCTGTCAAACAAATATGATTCCTCTGTTCATATTTATCTTCTTTAGCTGCAATAATAATGTTTCTGGCAGAGAGTTATATCTCTCGCTGGGGCAATTGACAATTGTCTCACCCCCGTGGGAACCACATTTTTAGGTGGACGTGGACGAGGAGGCAGGAACCCTTCAGTAGGTGAAGGACAACAACAGCAGCAGCAGGGACAGTAGTGAAGTCTCAGTGGAGACACTGGATGTTATGCCTTGCTTGGATGTATATAGAGTCCTATGTGTCGTCTCTATACTCTCAGGTCCTTGGAGTAGTAGTTAGTGCTTTCAAGATTTTGGCACAGTGCCTCGAGATTTTATACTGCCTGTGTTTAGCTTGACAGGACAGTTAATGCTTGTAATTCTCTGAAGGAGATGATACAGAATATGTACCTTTGAACAAGAATGTAAATATGTTACTTTGGTTCTATGTGAGAAAGTTTTCCATTGATGGATCTCTTGATAAAAAGGTTTTAATTTTTAGTGTTTTTTGATAATCCGCTGCTTAGTGAACACTTCCACATTAGTTAATCTTATTTTCGTGAGTTGTATGCCACAACTCTAGCTTATAGGCCACCTTCCCAACATGTGCAACCACAAGTAAAGGTCTCATATATCTGGGAGCTAACTCACCCTTCTTTCCAAATCTCAAAACACCTTCTAAGGAGAAACTTTGAAGTACACCATGTATCTTACTTGGAACTCTAAAGGTATATGATGGTTATCATTGTAAGACTTTTGTCTATCCTGTATTGCCTTCAGTTGATGTTGAATCACTTTGATCTATTCTGTTGTTTGTTGCAGTAACTTAGGACCTAGAAGTTGATATTCTCCCATGTCATACAAACACAAAGGAGATTTGCAACGTCTCCCATACAACGCTTGATATGGTGCCATGTCGATGCTCCTATAATAGCTATTGTTGTAGGCAAACTCTATCAGACTAAGGTGTATATCCCAACTGCTAAAAAATTGCAATACATAGGCTCTCAACAAATCCTCCAAGGTCTATATTGTCCTCTTAGACTATCCATCTATTTGTGGATGGAATGTAGTGTTGAACCTCAACTGTTTGCCCATCGTTGCATGCAAACGCTCCAAAAAGTGACTAGTGAAATGAGGACCTCTGTCTGACACTATAGTAGTTGGGATACCATGTAAACATACAATCTCATCGCCATGCACATGTGCAAGTTTCTCAGTCGTATACTTCGTCTTTACTGGTAGAAAGTGTGTTGACCTAGTCAACCTATCCACTATTACCCAGATGGAATCATGACCTTTGGCTATCCTTGGAAGTCCAACCATAAAGTCCATCATGATATGATCCCACTTCCACTGTGGTATAGGCAATGGTTGCAAAGTCCCTGCAGGCTTCTGATGCTCGACTTTAACCTGCTGGCACACTGCACACTTAGCCACAAACTTGGCGACATCACACTTTAATCATGGCCACTAATACATATCTTTTAGACTCCGATACATCTTGGTCCTATCTGGATGCATAACATGCATAGAAGAGTGAGTCTCTTCTAGAACTAATGTTCTCAAATTATCTACATCTAGAACAACTGTCCTACCATGATAACATATTATCCCATCCTCAGATTCATGGAAGCCATCACGCTTCTCATTGTCCAACTCCGCCCGAATCTATTATACTATAGTATCATCTGTTGTGCATCTTTGATCTATTGACTCAATGCCATCTTTACTTGTAATTTTGCCAGCAAACCTGCTAACATGGACACCTCTAATTGTACATTCATCTATCATAAGGAGACCAACATGTCTCTCTTATGGCATACTAATGCATTCAAGTGTACTTTCTCAAGGGATGACGATGACGATGACTTCCTACTCAAAACATTCGTCTTTCCCGGATGGTAATCTATGGTACAATCATAATCCTTGATTAATTCCATCTAGCGTCGTTGTCACATGTCCGATTCCTAATTCGAGAATATATATTGCAAGTTCTTATGGTCGGTGAAGATTTACCACTTCTCGTCATACATGTAGTGTCTCCATATCTTCAAGGCATGGACCACAACGACCAACTCTAGATCATGCATTGGATAATTCTCCTCGTGTTTCTTTAGTTGTAATGAGGCAAAAGAAATCACGTTCTTATTTTGCATTAGCACACAACCTAGACCATTCTTAGATGCATCACAGGAGACAATATAACCTTTTCCTTGCTCTGGCAACACTAAAGCAGGTGCACTAGTCAACCTCTATTTTAGGAAAATAAAGGATCATTGACATCTTTCGTCTCAAACAAACGACACATCATTCCTTGTTAACTTTGTTAGGGGTAATGCCACCGCACTGAAGTTCTTAATGAACCTCATGTAATATCCTACCAAACCTAGAAAACTGCAAACCTTCGTAGGTGTCTTCGGCTGCTCCCACTCCAACATTGACTCCACTTTCTTTGAGTCTACACAAACTCCCTTCACAGTTATTACGTGCCCTAGGAAAGCCACTTCCTTTAGATAGAACTCACACTTACTGAACTTCACATACAAGTGATGTTGCCTCAAAAAAGACAACGCTTGACGTAGGTGTTGCACATGTTAATGGCTACCTTTTGAGTAGATTAAGATATCATCTATAAACACTACCACAAGCTGGTCTAGATAGGGAATGAACACCCTATTTATCAAGTCCATAAATGTTGTTGGTGCATTGGTTAGCCCAAATGGCATAACCATGAACTCATAATGACCATACCTTGTCCTAAAAGCTAACTTAGGTATGTCATCTTCTTTAATCTACAACTCGTGTTAACATGACCTTAGGTCTATCTTAGATAAGATTGTGGCACCTCATAACTAATCAAACAAATCATCTATATGTGGCAACAAATACTTGTTCTTAATTGTCATCTTATTCAACTGTTGGTAGTCTATATATAACCTCATCGATCCATCCTTCTTCTTTACGAACAGAACGGGATCACCCCAAGTAGATGTGCTTGGTCTAATAAAACCTTTCTCCAGTAATTCTTACAACTATTTATTTAGTTCCTGCATCTCAGCTGGTGCCATTCTATACGACATCTATGCTATAGGTTGGGTATCAGGAACTAGATTGATCTCAAAATTAGTCTATATGGGAGGAGGTATACTTGGAAATTTGTCGAGAAACACATCCTCGGACTACTGTCCAACTAGCACTTCCTAAATATTCAAACTCTTTGCCTTGGTATCCACCACATGTGCCAAGAACTCATCACAACCCTATCTTATCCACTTCTCTACTATCATAGCTGAAACTAGACACGTCGGAAGAATATTCCTATCACCTTGGAAGACCCACGAGGCATCACACCCATCGACAAACATTGCCACTTGGCACTACAGTCCAAGATCACCTGATAATTTTCCAAAGTATTCATCCCAAGGATCACATCAAATCTATGCATATCAAGTGGTAGGAGATTCACTTGAATGCTACGTCCTAAAAAAGAAAAAACACAGGACGGACACACTTCGTGCATCTACAGAGCCAACTAAAGGAGTTTCTAGATGAAGACTATCCCATCTATGTCTAATAGGTAAGGAACAACTAGCAATCACTTCTCTAATGATAAAAGAGTGTGTCACTCTCAGGTCAATCAAAACAGATATGAAACACGAAGAAGACAAATCAAAATGAAATAATTCCATCTGACCTGTCACAACTCGAGGGTTAACAACTCCTTCCAGTGGACTCATAACAAAGAATCGAGCCATCACATGTTGTCACACTCTTCCTCTTCCAGCATGTCTTGAAGAACCAGCATGTAATGCCTGTCTGTATCCTCTGCCACTACCATTGCACTATTGTCACTGTTGTGACCCTTGTTGACTCTGCCTCGATTGTTGAGTCACCTCTTCATCCTTCACATGGAAGAACCACTTAGTATGCCCCACCTGTCCACATTTAAAACATGTTTTGCTCTCGTACCATGGCCTAGACGACCCTGTCACAGACACTTACATTGCACTATGAGCTCTGGTAGGTAGAAAGCTATGGCCTCTGCGTCTGCTATGTGTCCACTGTGAGTGAGTCACTGACCTTTGTTGCGATTGAGGTTTTGAGGACCTAGTCTTCTAGAAGCCTCCAGAAGATTGTCCTTGATACTATGCAGACCTCTTCTTAGACTTTGCCTCACGCTTCTCCAAAAATGATTTTTCTACCCTCCGAAATGACTCTACAAAAGTGGCAAACCTCTCTTTGTTCTCTAAAGATGACAGTGGAGTTGTTAGCTCAGTACTCAGACCCTTCTTAAAGCACATGACCCTCTCCTTGTCCGTTGCAGCCATGTACAGACAAAATCTTAGAAGCTCCTTAAACTTAGCTTCATAAGCACTGGTTGAAATAAATCCCTGCCAGATATTCTCAAATTTTACAATATTCTCATCCAAATAAGTCTTTGGAAATTACTGACTTACAAACTCCCGTCAGAATTCTTTCCAACTAATCACAACACCCAACCTTTTCTCCTCCTCAATGGCCCACCAGTGGCCCACACTCCCCTTCAACAAGTACACAACATTTTCACCTTATCCTCTTTGAGGATGTTGAGAATCTTGAAGGCCTTTTGTAGCTTAGTCAGCCACATATCTGCATTAACATGATCATATATACCAACATACTCCAACGCTCCTATATGTCAAAGTCTTTCAAAAGTCTTCCCAAAACCATGAGTTTTAACACCAAGGACAGTTGCCCTAGGTTGGGTTGTAGGCATCCTATCCACCATGTGTGTCATTGTAGCCATGAACTGTCCAAACATGGACTAAAAAGCAAGGTTGGCTACATTGGCTGGGTCAACTTGAGGCACTTCTGGCATAACATCAGCCCTCTCTTGCCTTGTGGTGCAGAAACATTGCTCTCAACAACATGTTCCTCGTGTTCTCCAGACATCTTTTCTTCTCTTCTTCTTCTTCTTCTTCTTCTTCTGCATAAGCAGAAGTGGCCATAAGATATATTGGAGGATACGAGAACAGACACAAACCCTAATCCTATGTCCCTATAGACTCAATGAACACATAGTTCTAATACCACAAACTTGTGACGCCCTTTTCCAAACAAAGCAAGATTACTCAAACAAAGTGTGGAATTATAACTAATAAAAATGTTACCACAAAATAGGGTAAATTAAAACCATTTGCAATTCCATATCTCAAGCTGAATTATTTCATAACAAGCCTTTAACTCAAGCCATATGTATTCCATATATGTCAAAAGATGTTTACATATCATGTTCAAAGGCTATCAAGCCACAATTGTTACACATTACAACTTGTTTATATGCACATGTCATTACTATACACTCATGGCACAAAGGCAAATTCTACGTGTCGATATACAATACAACAAAATTTCCCCAAAAACTTGAGAGTATAGGGATAACACATAGGACTCTACTACAAAACTTTAGCAGCATATCCAAACTCTCAATTACTACTCTCCTTGCTTCTCACCACCTGCATTGCGACCTCTATCTCCTCATCCAGGACCACCTAAAAAATTGTGGAACTCACAGCGGGAGACCAATGTCTTGGTCAGAGATATAACTCTTCGATGATGTTTATTGTAAGCACAATAATGTAACAAAGAAGGTAAGTAAAGCAGTAAATAATGTTTGGGAAGTTTAAGCGGTTTCCACTGAGAAATAGAACATCTTATGCTTATAGAAGATATATGAAGAACATGTATAACTATTATAAACTGAACAATATAAGGAATAAGGCATGGGGTCATCTAATGTGATCTATATATTACCCTAAGTAAATATACTACTTGGGTATATATCACTTTTATTTTTATGCCCTGACGATTTGAGGTGTACCACTCAAACCCAACTAATCACTATTAGGTCAAAATCAGTACCATACAATACCTATGTAAGAGTCTAACTCCATGATCATCACCAGCACTACTCAGTCAGTTCGAGTCTGCAATGCAGTGACATAACTACTAAATAGAAACGTATAGTCAAAGCTATAGTCCTGTAGACAATAACTCATAGTCAAAGCCACAGTACTGTAAAACAACTAGTCTTACTTGGTACATGGCACATCACTAGAGAATAGGCTCATGCATGTCCATTCTTAACAAAGCATCAAACCACTATAACAACAATTTAAGGATACAAGGAGGTAATTCAACTTGCACTTTGAATATTCAATAATATGCACTCTGAGTTTCTTATAGGAGTTACTTGTTTTACCATCCAGCTAGATACTGATTTTGAAGATGGATTTGTGGTACATGGAAACTACATAATTAGGGTTTCACCTGATTATATATTCCAATTAGGTATCTTTTAATGCAACAATCAAGTTACAATGTATAAACCCTAAACAAATTGTACAAAGTTAAGGATAGGATACAACTCCAAAAGATATAAAGAATACAAGGTGAGAATTTATCTCATCATCACATGACACTTGTATTACTACCTCTCACAAGGTCATTAATAATATAACATCACTATGAGATATTAATACCTCAATCACATCACTAGAGAATTTCACCTTAATTTATGCACAAGGCACTTGTTGGGTCATTAGACCCATTCACATAATTCTTGCACACTCAATATCACATTTATATCTCATTAATGCTCATAATCACCACCCTGCATTATACAAGGGTCACCATTGCACTCACAAGCTATGACATTCATCTCACCTACAAGGTTAAGGTTACATAAATAGGAGAGAAAAAACACTACCATAGAATAACAATATACAAGTAGAGTGAGCACATATATCACATTGTCACACTTTCACAAGATTAGAGTTAGGGTTCATATATAGCTGATTAGGGTTTCATAACATTATTTAACCACTAAACCCTAACTCCATCACCTCACACACATTTCGAGAGCACTAGGGTTAAGCACTGTTGTTAATTTAGCCATTCATAATCACATCATTATATATAGGTTATTACACTATGTAATGACTATGTACATACATGTGTATAGGTGTCTCGACCACCCTAAACACATGGGTCTCGACTACCCTCAACACATGTGTCTCGACCACCTTCAACACATGTGTCTCGATGGTGTAATTTTCTTAAGGTCACAAACTAATCAACTAGATGGTGACTAGATGCAACCCTAAGGGAAAACACATGAATCTCTCAAAATTTATAATGGGACCTAGTCCAATACACTGGCTTAGACTATTCGCAATTCACCCGCAAGCACACGGGGTCATGTTGTAGTATAGGAAAGTGGCAAGAGAAGGGTTGATCCACATGGAGAGAGGGGGCACTAGAGCTAGGTTAATGTGAGCTACGTTCCTAAAGGGGAGAGTAGGGTTTGAGGGTTTAAAGGTTGGCTTTAGTTGTTTACACTACGATTGCCAGTAGTTAACAACAAGAAAGAAACTAGATTAACAGAAACACTAGATTACCCTAAGCAAGTTAAGACTAAGAAACTAATCAAAATGAGTAAATGAGTAAGAGCAAGGAATTACACTACAATAGCAAGGGAATTAACAACTAAGAGAAAAGTTGAGCACTAAAGCAAGCAAGAACCTCGGTTATCACTAGCTAACAAAATTAACACAAGCAAGCTCCAAAGAGATCTAACTACTTAAGAAAATTATAACTATCAAGAACTAAGCAATTAGCTAAGAAGTAACAAATGCAATTAACTAAACTAGCATAAACAAGCTAAGATGGGAAAGTGAGTTTTAAGCAATAAGATGGATAGGTGGATCGTTTGGGAATGATACTTTGATGTTAGTTGGGGGAGGTTACATAACAAGCAAGTTTACATCTTCAATCTAGATTACCGAACCAAACAACAAGGCAAGTGCTATTGGAATGTACCCTATGCTACTAGTTGGATAACTAGGGATAGGTGTAATTATAATAGGATTGGGCAAGTGTAGGTTTCTAGGGTAAGTGGTATTAGGAAATTGAGAGCCAAGGGTAGGAACGAGAGTAGAGATGAGGGTGTTTCACATCATGTTACTTGCTATCTAGCCTTTAGAAAACTCTAGGCAATTGCACTAATCACACTTGATCTCACACCTACTTGTAGGAGAAGGGAGTTGTATGTGGGAGAAAAGGGTGATAGATAGGGATCTACAATTTGGCCCTAGGAGCAATTCCTAATATAGGCACATACATTTTATTTTCCCCTAGAAGCTAGGTGTCATCAAGCATCATAAAACAAGAAATCCATGTTTAAAAGCACAAACCACAAGCAAGATAATGGGAAAATGAGATAGAAGTAAGAGGCAATAATCATAGAATGGAAATATGTTTATTACAAGTTATCCCCCCCAACATGTTATCAAAGTATCATTTTAACCCCGAAGAGCCCACCACTAGGGGCTTATCTAGACATGATCATACAAAAGATCAAAGAAAGGAGAAGAAAGGGGTAGGAATCCATGGAGCTTGTGGAATCTTCTTCTCCCTTATCTCCTAGATGTTGTAGGGCATGGCTCTTCCTCCAAGGTAGGTGAATAGCATGTAGATATGGGGGATCATGGTGGGAAACCTAGAAAACTAGGTTTGTATGGTGGAAAGAAGTGGAAATGGAGTGGGAGGTAGGTGAAAGGTTTGTAAAGCAAGGAAATGGCTAAAGAGTAGCTAGGAGCGTGCTAGGGTGGCTATCCTTCATGTTTTGTCCGCCACCTATTTATATATAGGTGGTTGGGAGGCACTAGGGTAAGTGGGGGTAAAAAGGAAAAAATAATGGAGAAAATGGGTAGGTTTAGGTGGTCACCACGACAATTGGGGTTATATGGCACTATCATGGGCAATGGAATGACCAAGGTGGAAGGTGGAGGTGAGGTAAGTATGTAAGGTGGCCAAGGCCATAGCGGGTGCCACAGTCATGTTGGGTAGAGGGTACCATGACCATGTTAGGTAGCATGGACATGTTGGAGGAGGTAGCCATGGGAGAGCTTGCTCTGAGGTCATCTTGTCTTCATCTCACCACGGTCGTGGTGGTCACCACGAGTGAGGTGGCCTTCAAGGGCCATGTCGTGCTGATGGCCATGAACGTGGTCATTCACATGTAAAATGAGTCGAGTTATTGTTGATTGTTGGGTTCTTGAGGAATAAATTGCCACTGTCGTGGTAGGGGCCACATGTGAGTTATAACACGCTGGCCACGGTCATTCTGATGACCATGACCATGGTGTCTTCAGTGACCACGACTGTTTTACTGACCATGGTTGTGGTCATTCATTTACAAACTTGACGATGTTACTGTAACTTTTGGAGATTAATTCCCCACTACCGTGGTGGTTTGCCATGGCCGTTTTGGGACTTCTTCCTATTGATCTCCACTTCATCTTCTTCATTTGGCCTCCTTTTTGCTTTGAATTGATTCTTGTGCATCCAAAGAGAGCTCGGGGAAGAGGTAGGTCCAATCTTGGGGTGCAAGGACCCAAAAATGTTCTTCATCTCTCTCCCTTGCATCAATGCATGCATAGGTACCCTGAAAAACACACAAAAGGAGGTATAAATGCATTTGACATAAAAGATCACATTGGAGGAAATAGCTTGCAATCTACAATGTTTAAATGTGATAATAATGCAAAAAGACACAGGATGAAGCCCTAAAATAGGGTTGCATCACCACTCCAAACTTAAAACATACTTGTCCTCAAGTATGCTCGAACTTAATCTCTCTTTCAGTTCAATCAAGGAGCAAATAATATGTAATCATTGTGATGTTTATTGGCTAAAATGAGCTCACATAAGGAATTAGGCATGCAATCCACTACTCTCTATGCATTTTCATTCTTTTCAAGTGTGAATCAAGCACAAATTACAATAACTTAGAATATGGATCACCATTCACAAATGCAAGCAATGCAATTTTCATAATGCTCTGGGTAAACTGTATCATGCATATAATACATTCAAAAGGTTAGGATTATTGTTTCACTTGCTAAAGCTACCTCATAAATTTCATTTCACTGCTCATGATCCACCTGTCTTGTGTAGGGGGATGAGGGCTAGAGTTGATTTACCCTAGCCCTACTAGGCATAAAAAGAGAAGAAATGACTATGAAAGGGAGTGGAGTGCTATTAAACTCATCTTTTTTTTGTTTGAATGCTCTTAAATAGGATCACCCTTTATTTTCTTTTTGTTTTTTCTTTTCATTTTCTTTTATTTGCCCTTGGTGTAGGTAGGGCATATGATGACAAGAGTGAAGCAGGGAGGTAAAGATATAACCACCCAAACTTTTTGGGGGTGGTCAAGGTTGATATGTGCACTTTGGCATCCTTTCATGAGGTGAAGAGGTAAGAAGATGGTGGAAGAAATGCCAAATCAAAGAGGGGTCACAAGCAGTGGAAATTCACGTATAGTCTCACTCAATCAAGTTAGTCCATGTAACATTCACCAATAAAAAAAGTCATGAATGAAATGAACAATATAGTAGATTGCATCCTTTTCATAAAGAAAAATAAGACCCAAACGTTCAAGACTTGCAAGAATCACCCTTTTATTCAAAACAACACATTATTTCAAGAGGCTTGGAGCACATACAAAATTCCTACATAGGACTCATTCTAGCCACAAACATTAAAAGCAAGTTACATTATCCAAGATTGAACCACTTTCACTACAACATATAGAGATTCAATTCAAACACACCTTTGGGCAAGAACATTCAAATTTGGGAAAAATTGGCCAAATAGTGCCAGTTTGCATTCAATCACATCTAAACCTACATTTAGGGAAATTTAAAAGATAAAGTAGCAAATCCTAGTTAAAACATACAAAATTACCAAAATCTACATGGAAATGCAATGCATGACATGGAAGAGCAAAAATAACATTTTTTTGAAAAATTATAAAAATGCATGAAATTAAACTACATGTATGCATGAATGCTAACAAGAAGAACTCTACACTAGAAAGAGTAAAGTCAATCAATCCAAAATCAGGTGGGACAAGCATAAACAAAATGAGAGTTAGATCCAGGGTGGTGCATACCATCCTACCACCCCAAACTTTTGAATCATGTTGCCCTCAACATGTAACAAAAGCTTAGGGATAGTAGGGTGAGGATCAAGGATGGTGTTGCTAATTAAAAGGCAGGTATCCCTACTGTGGCTAGTTTGGTTGCTCTGGTTGGTACTGATGAGAACTTTTTGGAGGAGGTGGATGACCTAGATGGACTGGAGGGAACTAGTAGTAGTGGCCTCAATAAGGATCCTGAGGGGGAGGGTATGTCTTCTCAATATCCCGAATTACCACCCCAAAAGTCTTCACCCCATTCAGGGTTTCTCTGTGCCTGAGCATGGTGGTAGTGGTACAAGTGGTTGACCTAATAGTGCACCTGTTATTAGTCATGCCACATGTACTACTGGGTGAACTGCATTTCTTGTTGTGTCTTTTGAATAGCTTCAAGATGTGCTGAGATGGATGACATGTCATAAGCGTTTGTTGAAGGCTCCTACAACTAGGATGTTGCCTCATCCCTTTTCCCCACCCTTCGGGCCTGTATTGCTTGCTCTTCTTCCTCTCCTTGTTGTTGTGCATTTGATTCTCCTATTTCTTCATGTGCAATAGTGGGGTTATAGTTCTCTTTGGGATTCTTTTGCTCCCAGTGCCTCAACTTTTCTTGTAGTAAGTCAAGACCCCCAAAGTAGAGAGGAGTGGGGTAGCATGATTGGGCAGCTCAAGAATTTTTTACAGTGCTATGGATTTACATTATATATCAACCTCTTCTTCTTGATCGTGATCACTTGAGAGCAAACAAGGTACTTCAAATCAACAAATTGAGCCTCCTCAGCCTCTTTAAGTATGATGACATCAAAGCTTAGGGCAAGAGCGATTGAGGTCACAATTCCTCCCATAACAAATGGAGTTTTTCTTTTGAAAGGAATTGTCCTCATATGATCTATCAAGAGCAAACCTAGGTTAAGGTGTAACCTCTTATTTATTCCATGTAAAACAAAAAGGTCGTTTTGTGAAATGCTACCCTAGTTGTCATACCTCCCCACAATCATGTTGGCGAGGACTTTCTCCACACATGTAACCAAGGTATTACTGATTAACATAGTCTTTGACTTGCCAGCTTTATATCCTAGCCTCCCCACCAACTATACCAGAATTTACCATCATCCAAGTCAACCTCTTTCTAAATTATGCAATCATTCATCTTGCTGGATTCTTCAGGATCCTTGACAAAGATGCAGTTCAATTCATAAGGAATAAGCATGTGGATTCTATTGAACATTCCAAATTCGATGTCTTCCTCCCCTTTTACCTTGACCTTCTTGAGTGTGGTGAAAAACTACTGAGTCAAC
This sequence comes from Alisma plantago-aquatica, assembly GCA_963693085.1. Lineage (NCBI taxonomy): Eukaryota > Viridiplantae > Streptophyta > Magnoliopsida > Alismatales > Alismataceae > Alisma > Alisma plantago-aquatica. The sequence continues at coordinate 1,488,726,687 of OY856412.1, forward strand.
TCCACGTATGTGGTTTCTGCCATTAAAAGCACCTTCCACAAATCGATTATCTTTAGCTTGTTTTCCACTTCTACTTTAATGCCTAGGTCATCAATCACCTTCTTACATCCATACCTTGCAGAGATGACTCTCCTTAACATGCATTCAAGATATATGGGTGTCATTTGTATATTCAACCTCTTCCATAAGAAGTCACCTCAGGAGCTTTGACAAATCCTTTCAATCAATCCGCCTCCAGGTAGGCCAAGGTATTTTTTGGCTTAGAATCTAGCTCTTCCTCATCAGTACCATATTCTTCTTCATCAGCCTGGTAGGATCTTGACCCCAAGCTTGTGTCAAGATTGAGTGCTACCCGTTGCTTGGGGTGTCGTTGTGGCTCATCCTCTTATTCAATGATCAATATCCACCTTGCGTGTGGCTGGTGTTGTGGTCTCTCCCCTAATGAAGAGGTAGAGTGGTGAGATGGGGTATTCCATGGAGGGATCCTCGACGAAGATGGGGTTGCATCCCCCTTGACCTGCTTTTGGTGAGTAGTGACCTCCGGTTCAACCTCATCAATAATGGCATTGAGGTTCTGCTCAGACGCCTCCTCTGTTGACTCAAGGTTAATTAGGTCAATGTTGACTCACATCTAAATTGACTAAACCCTTGTTTTGATGATGATGAACCATTCCACATATTGGTGTCTAATGCTTCTACTTGAGTGTTTTCAGATTAGGTATAGACACACTCTAAATGCCCTAACTTGTGCATATCAAATTGGAGAATAGACAAGTCAAAGTCAATACAAGTGCACGTTTTTGTAATATGATGTAGATTCATTAGAATCATGTTGTAAATCACTTGTAATGTTTGTATGACTTGTAATTAAGGTTAGAAAAAATCAGGAGCACTTAGATCGAATGTTTAAGCACTCAAATGACATTTTCCAAAATTCACATCAGGTTGTTCATCGGTCGAGTTTTGTGAGTTGTAAACTCGATCGATCCTGATTGGATCTTGAAAATGACTTTTGATCGGTCGAGTTTACACTTCACAGAAATCGACCGATGGAGTACCTGACCGATTCAATTTTCGTTGGTTGGTCGAGTTTCCCCAGGACAAACTCGACTGATGTTCTGAATATCAGCTTTGTCTTTTACTCTATTGGTCGAGTTATCTTTATTGAAACTCGACCAACTGCACTGTACAGAAAAGTGTTTCTAGCCATTGTGGAGTTGCAACAAGTGAAAATATATCTGTTGCAAGCCACAAAATGGCTAGTTTTTGTTATCAAGTATTCCCAAAGGCTAAGAGGCATCCCCATCTATAAATAGGACCCCTTGGGCTTCATTCCAAGGTTGAGCATTCAATGCAAAACTCTATGTGAGATTCCTATTCTATAGTTGAGTGCTTCCTAGAGCCTCCTCTCTCTCTAAGCTTAATCACTTGCTACATTCATTAGAGTGAGTAGGAAATCTGCAAGAGAGCTAGTCCTACATGTATATCTTTTGAGGCTCTCACTTCCACCACCTCCCTATCTCTCATTTCAACCATGAAGATGAAGGTTCTCCCTCTTTGCTAAGGGAGGTGAAGAAGAACAAGGGAAGGTGTCCCTTTGTGGCATCCAACTCACAAAAACAAGATTTACTTAAGCGGAAGCGAATCATTTACAGCGGATTACCGAAAATCACTAAAAATTAAAACCTTTTTCAAAGAGATCCATTCATAGGAGAACTCTTTCAACAAGAACTAAGGTATTACATTTACATCCTGGTTCATAAGTACATATCTTGTACCATCTCTTCTCAAGGTTTACAATATCAACTGCCTTGTTAAAAGCTAAACACAGACAACATAAGGACATCGAGGCATTAAGCCAAAATCTCAAAAAGATTCATTAAAAATACTAACTATTAACTCTGAGGACCTGAGAGTACAAAGACAACACATAGGACTTCTATCTACAAAAACGACAGACATCACACTCCACCTAAGCTGTTGCTGTTGCACCTGCTGCTGCTGAAGTTCTTCCTCTGCAAGATATTCTCAATCTCCTCCGTGCTCGTCCACCTAAAAATGTTGGATCCCACGAGGGTGAGACAATTGAAAATTGCCCCAGCGAGAGATACAACTCTCTGCCAGAAACATTATTATTGCAGTTTATAATATAAATCTGAACAGAGGATAAACAATTTATATCATTCTCATCTTTAACTATTGCAACTATTTGTGATAGAGCAGTAAATCATCTATTCTCTTTATAAGGAATAGAAAGAACATGTATATTAATTATTATTGTAGTTTATAATATAAATCTGAAAAGAGGATAAGCAGTTTATATCATTCTCATCTTTAACTATTGCAACTATCTGTGATAGAGCAGTAAATCATCTATTCTCTTTATAAGGAATAGAAAGAACATGTATATTATTTATCTATTGTATTAGCTCAACATCTCATGCTTTTCTCATGATACTCATTACTCTGATATGTCACCCATGACTCTTTCTTGTTTCTATATGATGGCCTTAGCCAATCTGCTAAATAGATATTGGTTTATACTGGACATGAGAGTGTACATCATCATGTCTTGTTTAGGCATTGGTCCATACCAATCCTGTATAAATATTCCAGGCATTGGATTATACCAATCCTGTGCAACTAGTACGAGCATTGGACTTATATTGTTCCTGTGTATCCATTCCAAGTATTGGACTATGCCAATCCCAACTATTCTAAGTATTGGGCTATGCCAATCCTAACTATTCCAAGTATTGGGATATGACAATCCTAACTATTCCAAGTATTGGGCTATGCCAATCCTAACTATTCCAGGTATTGGGCTATGCCAATCCTAACTATTATAGGTATTGGGCTATGCCAATCCTGTGCAACTATTCCAGGTATTGAACTATGTCAATCCTATGGCATTATTCTAGGTATTGAACTATGTCAATCATGTGACATTATTCCAGGTATTAAACTAAGTCAACCATGTGCAATTATTCCAGGTATTGAACTATGTCAATCCTGTGCAGTTATTCCAGATATCGAACTATGTCAATCCTGTGTAATTATTTCAGGTATTGAACTATGTCAACCCTGTGCAATTATTCTAGGTATTGAACTATGTCAATCCTGTGACATTATTCCATGTATTGGGTTATTACCAATCCTGTGATATTATTCCAGGTATTGAACTATGTCAATCATGTGACATTATTCCAGGTATTGGGTTATTACCAATCCTGTGATATTATTCCAGGTATTGAACTATGTCAATCCTGTGACATTATTCCAGGTATTGGGTTATTACCAATCCTATGATATTATTCCAGGTACTGAACTATGTCAATCATGTGACATTATTCTAGGTATTGAACTATGTCAATCATGTGACATTATTCCAGGTATTGAACTATGTCAATCCTGTGACATTATTCCAGGTATTGGGTTATTACCAATCCTGTGATATTATTCAGGTATTGAACTATGTCAATCCTGTGACATTATTCCAGGTATTAGGATTAGGTTTCCCATACCATCACCCTTTATTAGGGTTTAGGGTTTCACATACTATCATACTTCATTAGGGTTAGGATTGCATATAGCATCATCCTTCATTAGGCTTTCAAATCACATTCCCCATAAATAGGGTTTACTATTCATCCCAACTAGGGTCTCTCATGGCATCACTCTCAATTATGGTTTCTCATGGAATCAACCTCAATTAGGGTTTCTCATGGAATCACCCTCAATTAGGGTTTCTCATGGAATCACCCTCAATTAGGGTTTCTCATGGAATCACCCTCAATTAGGGTTTCTCATTTCATATCAATACATCAGGGTTTTACATCACATTACCCTAGTTTAGGGTTTCATACACTTTACCCTAAAATTAGGGTTTACTATTCAACCCAATTAGGGTTTCACCCTCCATTCCTATAATTAGAGTTTTACCTTATGTTACCCTGAATTAGGGTTAGGATTCATTAACCTTTTGGATTAGGGTTTCATGATCTCTTTATTGAGGATCATAACTTAATCACCACATGATTAATACTCATGTAATAATTCCTTTCTATCAACCTTTCAACTTGATTAGGTTTATATCAACCCTTCAATCAAGTATATATATATACAACTATGGTTGACAAAGTGTACCGAGACATTGCTTTCATAAGCTTATAGGGATTAACTCATCTAGGGTTACCAATTACTTAGTACCTTATAGGTACAACCCTCATGATTATCTTTGAGATAAATCAGTAACAACCATAGGGTCATTTTATCTTTCATCACCTTAGGTTTCCAATTAACTTAATTACATTGAAACATCCAAACATTCTTGACCATTGATACTCCAAACGGTTTGAAACCGTTTAAGCAAAACAATGATGAAACCGTATGGACAAGTCGCACTTGAATCCACTTGGGTCTCTAAACAGTTTGAGACCATTTGGTATCAAACAGTCTTGAGACCCTTTGGTCAAACCCTCTCAAAATCGAATGGACCAAAAAGGTCTTCCATCACTTAATCAATTTAGGATTTCAATCATTAAACCATCTATCAATTGAACCACTGATTTATTCTTCCATTGGACCATTGAATCACCCTTCAATTGGACCTTAAATTAGGGTTTTGAACCCAATTGAACTATGGTTCATAATCAAGAAACCATCCATTAGGGTTTTGAAATCAAGGAACCATCAATGGTTGACATTGTGGAACTAGTTCAATTGAAATCATTGGGTCATCATCAAACCATGACATGACCTGACCTCAAACGGTCTTGAGGTCATTTGTATGACCTCCAAACGGTCTTGAGACCATTTGCCCCATCCCATCACTTAAAATTGTGAAATTCAATTAGGGTTTGGATCATTAGATTCGTCAACAATTGAACTACTGATTGCATTACCATTTGCAATCTTTGGACCTTCAAATACTCAACCATCCTCAACCCTAGACCTCCAAACGGTCTTGGTTGACCTAAAAACGGTCTTGAGACCGTTTGGGTGATCTCCAAATGGTCTTGAGACCGTTTGGGTTAACCAACCCAAAGATTTAATTCATTCAATTGCAAAATCAGCACTTAACCCGATTAGGGTTTCTAATTGGATGATTGTCCATATATTGATTCAATCAATCGGAACCATTAGATCCTCATCCAACATGTACTAGGGTCCTGACCTCAAACGGTCAACCCATCCAAATGGTCAACTCATCTAAATGGTTTGGGGTTCAAGACTCTAAACGGTTTACAAATCGTTTAGTCTCCAAACGGTTTGGTGAAACGGTTTGGACCAAAGTCTTAAAACCATTTACAATAGATATTTGGGGAGTTGTGTGTTTATGATGATGTCATCATCATCAAGCTCTAAACCCACGAAACTTTCTGTGATTTTCATGGAGATTGCATCAATCAACCAAATAAAATTTCGAGAATGAAGAAAGGGTCAACAATTGATAAGGAATTGAATGCAATAACAATATTAAGGGTTAAAGTTATAAAACCCACCTCCAATTGAGATTCAAAGCTTCAACCTCCTAGTCTTTAATGATGAAAGCAACACCTTCAACTATCCCAAGCTCGTCCTCAAGGTTTGAGTGAAAATGAATGGCTAGAATTGAAGATCGAGTGAAGATAAGAAGAAATCATGCATTGATTTGTGATTTCCACCATGGAATCAAGGTGAAAGAAGGTCAAGAAGCTTACCTACAGATTGGAACTCGTCCTCCTATTGCTCCTTAGCCCCCTTGGTCGTTTTGCAATCAAAAAGTAAAAGTGGATTCGGAATTCCCTTTCCAAGCTATGGATAAATGAGCTTATATGCATTTTTATTAAAATTCATTTTAAGAGAGAGAAAGTAGAAGATAACTCCTTCATTTCCTTTCCAATTGCCTTATACTATTCCTTGGATAAGAGGCTATCTTCCTTGCCTCTTATTACTCTCAATTATCCAATAAATAAAGAAAAGAAAATTAAGCACCTTAACCCTTATAATAATAATATCCTAAAGTGAGTGGATAATTCTTTTTCTTTTAATAATGTGAGTGAGGTATCCACTTCCTTTGGATATTTTCGTGCCTTTGCAAGGCACAAGGTAGTCCATTATTTTAAAAAATCACCCCTCACCTTTTGGTTGAAGGGCTCTCCAATTAATATATTTATTTTTGCATTAAATTGTAGTAAAGTTCCAATTATGCTTAAATCTTGATTATTTTAATACCAAGATTCTCTCTCCTCCAAAGTGATGCAAATGAGACGCCCCTCTCATTTTATTTGCTATACATGATGTCAAGAAATATTATGGACTATTTTGAAGTGGTAGTTTTCATATTGAACCTTGGGTTTTGGGTAATTTGCACATTACACCAAAACTAGGTTTTAATGCACAAACATTGCTTTATCAGCTCTTTCTTGGTACTCAGGCTACCAAAAGCCATACCTCTGCATCATATTCATTCTCATGATGCTTCAACACATGAGGAACACCTTATCATGTAACATTTGCAATATATCCCCTCAACTTGGGTAATTTGCACTTTAGTCCAAAATAAGCAAAACAATGTTTCAACATTATTCAAAAAGGACTAAAATTGAAACATAAGTTCCTCTTGAACCTTAATTACTTTTCAAGAAATAAGAGCAAGCATATAATTAAATTTATTAAGTAAAACATCTAGGGTTAAGGCATAACCCAGGCCAGAGATCTTACAAATTATAAATCCCTAACAAGGATTTCGTCTCCGAAATCCCAGATAAAAGGAGACAGATATTATTCATTCGCTATATCTTCAAGTCTCCACATAACATATCATTGTTATGGAGATATCTTAGAACTTTGATCAATACAAAGTTCTTCCACACAAAATTCTCATAGAATCAAACACTTAGGACATATACTCCACTGCATACTTGTTAAGGCAGCAAGGCGACATGGCATTGGGGCTGCACGCCTTGCACCAAGGCACGCCTAGGCGTCGCCTAAGCAACCTTTAAAATAATAATTTAATAATAATTTATGTATATATTTTATGTATATATACGTGTCATGGTTTTTCCCCACTCATATACACACACTGTATAGTTATATATGTAGTTATCTACAAATTTATGGTCAATCTCCCCATATATATATATTATTGTATGAAAAAATAACCAATTACGTTTCTAATATATTATCATTGACAATAATGTCAAGGACATGAAAAGAATTATTATAAAGAATGTAAGACAGTGATCAACAAATTAATATATATTTATTGTCATACATAGCTACAAGTATTAAGCAATGTAATCACTATCCTTCATAGCATAGCTACTTAATACAATCTGAATTGAAGGTGAAAACTAAGAAAAATCAAATGTGTACTAAGAGTATTAGATCCAGTCAAACAAAAAAAGAGTATTAGATCCAGTCAAACCCAAAAAAGAGTATTAGATCCAATTAAAAGTGATATTTGGCACATAAAATAGGCTACACTATTAATTTTGAACATTGGTGTAGTCATATCAAACATTAAAATAAGTGAATATACAATCAGACCCCCAAAACTAGGTCACTGTAGCATTAGAAATAAAGCGTCCTCACCTAGGCGCAGCCCTGGGACGCCTTGCCGCTTAGGCGGCCGCCTAGGCGCGCCTAGGCGAGTGCCTTGACAAGTATGCTCCACTGTCCTTTCGTTATTGACTGTGGAGTTAATTCTGGGCCAGGTAACACTTTTCTTATTTAGATAGAGGTTATTTGTTAATTTAATTTGATAAAATTTTCTTGCAATAATTTTACAATTATTCCTTCAAATAGTTCATTCTCATCAATGTTATGTTTATGCAAAGCATAAACTGCTAACATATGATGTCCATACTACATTAGATAACTAGACTGATTCCATAGTTAACCATTGCAGGTAATCATCACATGTGCTGAAAACACATCACATTTTCATTTTTCTTTCATCCTGGGACATTTCTTGTTATACATATCTTTTTCTTGGAACCCAAGTCCAAGACAAACTGATACTCTTCTAAGTATCAATCAAATAATCAATTTTAATTTATGAACACCAAGTGTTCAAAGACCCACTTGGTTTCCATGTCCCTGAAAGAAAAGAAAACAAAGGACCATATTCCTCTTATCACCCTATTGTTATCTAGGGTTGTTTATTCATGAGAAGAGATTATCATATCCTTTAAACATTACATGAACCTTCTACTGTTCGTGAGTTATTTACTCTTATTTCTTTCTTGGTTCCTTGCCATCAGCATAGGAATCATATGGATGCTCACTTGTCATCATTTCTTAATATCATTTTCACCATGATTACTAGATATAGGTATTCAAACCTTTAATTCATCACTGATTATTGTTACCTTCCATCAGGTTACTTATTACCTCTAGGTCTTCAGACCAGGGTATACATTATACTAAACATCTTCTTTTGTTTATAAATTGATTTATAACTAAATCAAATTCCTTCATATATCAATTAGAATGTGGTATAAATATCCATGCCACATCTCTTATTTCTTTCTTTAGATTGTTTCAGAATGATTACTTGATCAGAGTAATCAGAAAGATAACAATCTAGGTATGTCATACTTACCTTGCCTTCAATAAATGAATACCTGGCCAAGGTATTCAAGGACTAAAATTAGGCAGTATGCATTTGTTTTATATTAAGTTTCAAATTCTTAACATCTCTTTAAATTTCACTACTTAGTATCTCAGATTTTCTCTGAGTGTTTCTTTTACATATTTTCCCTTTCTACATGAAAAGAGAAAATTTCAAACATATAAGAGAATATTAATCTGAACATAAGTTTTCATCCTTCTTATCTCTTCCTAATATCCTTAAAGGATTATATAGATGAATGAAACAACAACTACCTTTCTTATAGTAGGAAATAGAAGGTAACTCAAAATAGAAAGTTCTATCTTGACAAGTCTACCTTTTACAAGTTAACTAGCATCTTATCTGACCCAAAACATGGACTTAGTTGTTATTTGTTATTGCCTTTGTCCTCCACTACCAGAAATAGATGGACCAAACTGTGACACTTGTCTTCGTCCTCTACCATCTGCTCCACTGGACTGAGGTCCTTGTGGGTTTGGCAGATTATGCCTTGACTGTTGGGTCACCTCACTATTTCTCTTTGGACATTGTTGTCTAAAATGTCCTAGATGTCCACATTTATGACAAGCTCGACCCCAACTTGATGACCCCTGCATAGGTGCACTAGATTGAGGTTGAACTGGTGAAGATTTTGGTTGTTTAGTACCACTAATCATTGGTCCCTGTGACTGTGTAGACTTTATTTTAAGGTTTGTCTCATGTTTCTTTATCGTAGACCTTTCTATCCTCCGTATAGACTCCACGAATGTGGCAAACCTCTCTCTACTTTCCAGGGCAGATGCCGGGATGGACATCTCAGCATTCAATCCCTTCTCAAAACATCATATCTTCTCCTCCTCAGTAGATGCCATTTGAGGACAAAATTGCAAAAGTTCCATAAACTTAACCTCATATTCATTTATCGACATGGCTCCCTGTCGAATCTTCTCAAACTGTGAGATCTTTTCATCCAAGTATGTCTTTGGAAAGTACTTATTGATGAATTCTCGATGACATTCCTCCCATTCAACCTCTTCATCATTCCTTTTTATTTCTTCTATAACCCACCTGTGTCCAACACTACCCTTCAAAAGGTACACCAAATGTTTAACTTTGTTAGCCTCTGGGATACTAAGGATCTTAAAGGCTTTTTCTAACTCTGAGCCAGAGATCAGCATCTACTGGGTCAGATTTTCCAGCATATTCTATGGCTCCTGCATGACGTAGTCATTCAAAGGTCTTACCAGACCCATATCCCTCATTGGAAACTGGTGCCCTAGGTGCCGGTGTTGGCATCCGATCTGCCATATACCTTAGTGTGGTCATGAGTTGCCCAAAAAGATTATGAACATCTGGGTTTCCTCTCATGACTTCATCAACCTGGGGATTTTTAGGCACTGGTTCCTCCCTTTCCCGATCCCTTGCACCTCCCACTGGTGCAGCAACATTGCTCTCAGCAACGTATCCCTCACGTTCTTCAGACATCTTCGAGTTATATATCTTCTTCTACATAAGAAGAAGGCACTATAAGATACACTGGAGTACACTTAGAACAGACTCGATACCTTAGTCCTATGTCTCTGTAGACTCAGTGAACCTAGAGCTCTGATACCACTAAATTGTGGAATCCAACTCACAAAAATAAGATTTACTTAAGCGGAAGCGAATCATTTACATCAGATTACCAAAAATCACTAAAAATTAAAACCTTTTTCAAAGAGATCCATTCATAGGAAAACTCTTTCAACAAGAGCCAAGGTATTACATTTACATCCTGGTTCATTTAGTACATATCTTGTACCATCTCTTCTCGAGGTTTACAATATCAACTACCTTGTTAAAAGCTAAACACAGACAACATAAGGACCTCGAGGCATTAAGCCAAAATCTCAAAATGATTCATTAAAAATACTAAATATTATTCTCATCTTTAACTATTGCAACTATCTGTGATAGAGCAGTAAATCATCTAGTCTCTTTATAAGGAATAGAAAGAACATGTATATTATTTATCTATTGTATTAGCTCAACATCTCATGATTTTCTCATGATACTCATTACTCTGATATGTCCCCCATGACTCTTTCTTATTTCTATATGATGGCCTTAGCCAATCTGCTAAACAGATATTGGTTTATACTAGACATGATATTGTACATCATAATGTCTTGTTTAGGCATTGGTCCATACCAATCATGTATAAATATTCCAGGCATTGGATTATACCAATCCTGTGAAACTAGTATAGATATTGGACTTATATTGTTCCTATGTATCCATTCCAAGTATTGGACTATGCCAATCCCAACTATTCCAAGTATTGGGCTATGCCAATCCTAACTATTTCAGGTATTGGGCTATGCCAATCCAAACTATTCCAAGTATTGGGTTATGCCAATCCTAACTATTCTAGGTATTGGGCTATGCCAATCCTAACTATTCCAGGTATTGGACTATGCCAATCCTGTGCAACTATTCCAGGTATTGAACTATGTCAACCCTGTGACATTATTCCAGGTATTGAACTATGTCAATCATGTGACATTATTCTAGCTATTGAACTATGTCAACCCTATGCAATTATTCTAGGTATTGAACTATGTCAATCCTATGCAATTATTCTAGGTATTGAACTATGTCAATCCTTTGCAATTATTCTAGGCATTGAACTATGTCAACACTGTGCAATTATTCCAGGTATTGAACTATGTCAATCCTGTGACATTATTCTAGGTATTGGGTTAATACCAATCCTGTGATATTATTCCAGGTATTGCACTATGTCAATCCTGTGACATTATTCCAGGTATTGGGTTATTACCAATCCTGTGATATTATTCCAGGTATTGAACTATGTCAATCCTGTGACATTATTCCAGGTATTGGGTTATTACCAATCCTGTGATATTATTCCAAGTATTGAACTATGTCAATCATGTGACATTATTCCAGGTATTGAACTATGTCAATCCTGTGACATTATTCCAGGTATTGGGTTATTACCAATCCTGTGATATTATTCCAGGTATTTAATAATGTCAATCCTGTGACATTATTCCTGGTATTAGGATTAGGTTTCCCATACCATCACCCTTTATTAGGGTTTAGGGTTTCACATACTATCATACTTCATTAGGGTTAGGATTGCATATATCATCATCCTTCATTAGGCTTTCACGTCACATTCCCCATAAATAGGGTTTACTATTCAATCCAACTAGGGGTTCTCATGGCATCACTCTCAATTAGGGTTTCTCATGGAATCAACCTCAATTAGGGTTTCTCATGGAATCACCCTCGATTAGGGTTTCTCATGGAATCACCCTCAATTAGGGTTTCTCATAGAATCACCCTCAATTAGGGTTTCTCATTTTATATCAATACATATGGGTTTTACATCACATTACCCTAGTTTAGGGTTTCATATACTTTACCCTAAAATTAGGGTTTACTATTCAACCCAATTAGGGTTTCACCCTCCATTCCTATAATTAGGGTTTTACCTTATGTTACCCTGAATTAGGGTTAGGATTCATTAACCTTCTGGATTAGGGTTTCATGATCTCTTTAGTGAGGATCATAATTTAATCACCACATGATTAATACTCATGTAAGAACCTTTCTATCATCCTTTCAACTTGATTAGGTTTATATCAACCCTTCAATCAACTACATATATATATATATATATATATATATATATATATACAACTATGGTTGACAAAGTGTACTGAGACATTGCTTTCATAAGCTTATAGGGATTAACTCATCTAGGGTTACCAATTACTTAGTACCTTATAGGTACAACCCTAGTGATTATCTTTGAGATAAATCAGTAACAACCATAGGGTCATTTTATCTTTCATCACCTTAGGTTTCCAATTAACTTAATTACATTGAAACATCCAAACATTCTTGACCATTGATACTCCAAACGGTTTGAAACCGTTTAAGCAAAACAATGATGAAATCGTATGGACAAGTCACACTTAAAACCACTTGGTTCTCTAAATGGTTTGAGACCGTTTGGTCCAAACCCTCTCAAAACCGAATGGACCAAATAGGTCTTCCATCACTTAATCAATTCGGGATTTCAATCATTAAACCATTTATGAATTGAACCACTGATTTATTCTTCAATTGGACCATCGAATCACCCTTCAATTGGACCTTCAATTAGGGTTTTGAACCCAATTGAACTAGGGTTCATAATCAAGAAACCATCCATTAGGGTTTTGAAATCAAGGAATCATCAATGGTTGACATTGTGGAACTAGTCCAATTGAAATCATTGGGTCATCATCAAACCATGACATGAACTGACCTCAAACGGTCTTGAGGTCGTTTGGATGACCTCCAAATGGTCTTGAGACCATTTGCCCCATCCCATCACTTAAAATTGTGAAATTCAATTAGGGTTTGGATCATTAGATTCATCAACAATTGAACTATTGATTGCATTACCATTTTCTATCTTTGGACCTTCAAATACTCAACCATACTCAACCCTAGACCTCCAAATGGTCTTGGTTGACCTCCAAACGGTGACCGTTTGGGTGATCTCCAAACGGTCTTGAGACCGTTTGGGTTAACCAACCCAAAGATTTAATTCATTCAATTGCAAAATCAGCACTTAACCCGATTAGGGTTTCTAATTGGATGATTGTCCATATATTGATTCAATCAATTGGAACCATTAGATACTCATCCAACATGTACTAGGGTCCTGACCTCAAATGATCAACCCATCCAAATGGTCAACTCATCTAAATGGTTTGGGGTTCAATACTCTAAACGGTTTGCAAACCGTTTAGTCTCCAAACGGTTTGGTGAAACCATTTGGACCAAAGTCTTAAAACCGTTTGCAATAGATATTTGGGGAGGTGTGTGCTTATGATGATGTCATCATCATCAAGCTCTAAACCCACGAAACTTGCTGTGATTTTCATGGATATTGCATCAATCAGCCAAATAAAATTTCGAGAATGAAGAAAGGGTCAACAATTGATAAGGAATTGAATGCAATAACAATATTAAGGGTTCAAGTTATAAAACCTGCCTCCAATTGAGCTTCAAAACTTTAACCTCCACGTATTTAATGGTGAAAGCAACACCTTCAACTATACCAAGCTCGTCCTCAAGGTTTGAGTGAAAAGGTATGGCTAGAATTGAAGATCGAGTGAAGATAAGAAGAAATCATGCATTGATTTGTGATTTCCACCATGGATTTAAGGTGAAAGAAGGCCAAGAAGCTTACCTACAGGTTGGAACTCGTCCTACAGTTGCTCCTTAGCCCCCTTGGTCGTTTTTCAAGCAAAAAGTGAAAGTGGATTCGGAATTCCCTTTCCAAGCTATGGATAAATGAGCTTATATGCATTTTTATTAAAATTCATTTTAAGAGAGAGAAAGTAGAAGATAACTCCTTCATTTCCTTGCAAATTGCCCCTAATCTTCCTTGGATATGAGGCTATCTTCCTTGCCTCTTATTCCTTTCAATTATCCAAGAAATAAAGAAAAGCAAATTAAGCACCTTAACCCTTATAATAATAATATCCTAAAGTGAGTGGATAATTCTTTTTCTTTTAATAATGTGAGCGAGTTATCCACTTCCTTTGGATATTTTCGTGCCTTTGCACAGAACAAGGTATTCCATTATTTTGCAAAATCATCCCTCACCTTTTGGTTGAAGGGCTCTCCAATTAATATATTTATTTTTGCATTAAATTGAAGTAAAGTTCCAATTATGCTTAAATCTTGATTATTTTAATATCAAGATTCTCTCTCCTCCAAAGTGATAGAAATGAGACGCCCCTCTCATTTTATTTGATCTAAATTATGCCAAGAAATATTAGGGACTATTTTGAACTGGTAATTTGCATATTGAACCCTGGGTTTTGTGTAATTTGCACATTACACCAAAACTAGGTTTTAATGCACAAACATTGCTTTATCAGCTCTTTCTTGGTACTCAGGCTACCATAAGCCATACCTCTGCATCATCTTCATTCTCATGATGCTTCAATACATGAGGAACATCTTATCATGTAACATTTGCAATATAACCCCTCAACTTGGGTAATTTGCACTTTAGTCCAAAACAAGCAAAACAATGTTTCAACATTATTTGAAAAAAATATATATATATAGTAAGTTTGATTCCGCGATGCCTGAGGGAGCGAGTGAGGGGGCGAAGGTGAAGGCAGAAGCGTCGACGACGTCTGACCCTCCAGATCCAGGTAGAGGGGAGATCGTGGTAAGAAGGAAAGCAGGGAGCGTAAACTCTTATGTGGTAGTGACGAGGGAGGCGCTGGACTGGTCGGGTCTGTTTAAAGAGAAGAGTGTATCGGGGCCAGTTCATCTGAAGAAGACAAACGCACAACTAGTGGATGGAAAGCTCATTTACTCAAAGTCTATTGCAGAAAGAAACCTAGCTAGATGGAGCAAAACGGCTGCCAGATATGTGGTGGGGCTTAAGCCACATTGGCCGGCTCTGGTGAGGCACTTAGCCATGATTTGGAAGACTAAAGGGTCCATTGAAGTCAGATCTAGAGGTAAGGGGTTCTTCATTGTCATGTTTGAGAAGGAAGAAGACCTTTGCATAGCTGTTGATGGAGGGCCTTGGTTCGTGGTGGGGAAGCCGTTGATTATGAAGAAATGGGAAAGAGGTGAGCCATTGGAAAAGATGAAATTAACTGATATACCGATCTGGTTGAAGATCTACAACCTGCCTCTTGAACTCTGGGATGCAGAAATGTTTAGCAGCATTGGTTCTGTATTGGGTCGTCCTCTACGGCCTGATAAGCTGACTTCGGAATTTAGGAGGCTGTAATATGCGAGGATACAGGTGGTCATCTTGGCGGATTTCACTTACCCAAAAGAAATGCAGATTGCAAGTGATGATGGGCAAGTTGATGTCATTCAATTTGAGTATGAGTGGGAGCCCAGCAAGTGCTCGACATGTGGTCTCGACGGCCATGAGTCTTCTTTGTGTGATGACTCGAAGAAGAGTGAAGATACTGGGATGATGAGGAAGAAGAGCAGAAAGCAATGGGTTCAGAAGAAAGCTACTGAGGAGGAAGAGCCGGAAGTGTTTATAGATGCTGAAGAAAATATTACTGAAGGAGAAGCGGAAAGTGTTACAGAGTTTGGTACTACTTCTGCTGTTGTTCAAATTAATTCTTCTCAGAGTTCGAAGGAGATGATTACTCCTGTAATCACTCCGGAAGCAGAGTGGGAAATTTTAAAAAAGAAGAGCAGGTCGATGCCAAGAGGAAATGCAAAGAATTCAGAAAGATCTATTCCTGAATCCTTGAATAAGTTTTCACCTCTATCTAACTTTGACAAGGAGGAATGTTTAAATGAGGAAGTTGATACATCTGTGGCTGCGGCTGCGATGGTGGATGAGTCCCCTACCATTCTTCCTAATGGTTGATTCCTTCAGTGTTATGTCCTGGAATGTGAGGGGTGGAGGTAATAAAGTACCCCACATTTGGGATGAAGTAAGGAGGAATAAGGCAGATGTTTATGTGATCTTGGAGTCCAGACTTCAAAAAGTTGATGTGGATGATTTTGTTTGTAGAACCTGGTCTAATGCTAAGTACATTGAGAACTCTGAGTTTTACACATATACTCGTATTCTGATTGTCTGGGAAGATTCTGAGTTGGACGTTAAGGTGTCTTTGAAGAATGAGCAATGTATTCACTGCAATATAGTTAAAGATATGATGAAGATAGATCTGACGACTATTTATGGTGCCAATCCTGATAAGGATAGAGTTCTTCTGTGGGATTCTCTAACCAGTATTAAGAATCTTAATCCAGTTAACTGGTGTGTTATTGGGGATTTTAATGCAGTGAGGCTATTAAATGAGAAATCGGGTAAACAACCTCCTTCTTCTCGGAGTATGACTGATTTCAATAAGGCTATAGCTGATGTGAATTTGATTGAAATACAAACCAAGGGCTTCTTCTTTACGTGGGACAGTCACAGTAGAAGAGGAATTAGTACTTTCTCGAAAATCGATCGTATCTTCACAAATGTTAACTTCCTTTCTACTTTCCCTTATTGTTGGGGCGAAGTGATACCTTCTGTAGTAAGTGATCGCAAAATCCTTATGCTCAGGTTGGGTTCGAGTAAGAAAGGTGGGTCCATGTTTCGGTTTATTAATTCTTGGACTAATCATGATTCTTTTAAGAATGTGGTTTCTGATGCTTGGTGCAATACTGAGGTGGTTGGCACCCCTATGTTTATTGTCTATAGAAAACTTTCTGCTGTAGCTTGTGCCTTGAGGAAGTGGAACAAGGAGGTGGTAGGAAATCTATTTTCTAAAGCAAGGGAGTTGGAAAGTGAGCTGCTCTGTTTGCAGAGGGAAGTGGATGCTGATCCCACAAATGAAGATAAACAGATGAGGTTATCTCAGGTAAGGAGTGAGACTATCAAAGCTTTGAATAATGAGGAGTGTTTGCTTCGACAGAAAAGTAGAATTCAGTGGTTAAAGAAGGGCGATAGTAACACTGCGTTTTTCTACGCTTCGATGAAAACTAGAAGAATTAGAAACAATATTAATGTGTTAGAAGATGATTTTGGAAATAAGACGTATGATCCTGATGCTATTAGGAACAATATCAAGAACTTCTACTCTACGTTGTTTAGTAACACTTTGATGGATGAAGTAGTATGGAAGGATGATTGGATTCTACCGAAGATTGATGATACTTGTTATGAGCTTCTAAGAAGGGAGGTCTCTTTTAAAGAAGTTGAGGAGGTGTTTATGAATCTAAATAATGATAAGGCTCCTAGGCCGGATGGCTTTAATGCTGTTTTCTTCAAGGATGTTTGGAGTATAGTTGGTGGTGATATTGTCTCTGCAATCCTTTATTTCTTTAAAACGGGCAGGTTGCTAAAGGAATGTAATAGTACGATGATCACCTTGATTCTGAAGATTCATGGGGCTACTAATCTTGAAGATTTTAGGCCGATCTCTCTGTGCAATATGATATATAAAGTGATTGCTAAAGTGATGGCTAACCGTCTTGCAAAGGTGCTTCCTAGTATTATTGATGCGAATCAGGTTGCTTTTGTGAAAGGGAGGAAGATAGGTGATGCTATTTTGTTGGCTAACGAGGTGTTAAGTACTTTTGGTGGCTCTCAGCATTATATGTGTGTTAAAGCTGAATTAGCTAAAGCCTACGATTCGGTTAGAAGAGATTACATCTTGTTTCTGATGAGTAAAATGGGTTTCCCTTTGTGTTGGTTAAACTGGGTTCAGGAATCTTTCGCTTCAGCTACCTATAAGGTTATTGTGAATGGAACCCCTACTGATGAATTCATTGCTTTGAATGGGGTTAGGCAGGGTGACCCCCTATCTCCCCTCTTATTTGTTATTGCTATGCAGGGTCTGACTTCAGTAATTAGTTCTGAGATGAGGAAGGGAAGATTGATTCCTATTTCTGCTAGAAATGTGAATATTTCTCATATCATCTTTGCAGAAGACCTTCTTATGTTCTCCAGGGCTGACAAAAACAATGCTCTTTGTATTAAAGATGTTCTGGATACTTTCCACCTTATTTCTGGTCTGCGGCTCAATAATAGTAAAAGCCATGTCTTCTTGAGTAAGAATGCTAGGGATTCTGATTTGGGAAGTATTTTAAATATTGAGGTTGGTGATCTACCTGTTCGGTATCTGGGTGTTCCCCTTTTCACTGGCAGGTTGACTAAAGAGATGTGTAACCCCATTGTGGATAAATTCAATTCGAGGCTTGATTCTTGGAAGGGTAATCTTCTTTCTCAAGCTGGTAGGGTGGAGCTGATTATATCTACTTTCTCTGCTTATAGTATTTTTTGGACTTCTGCTTTCCCTTTGCCGAGTTCTGTTATTAAGGAGCTTGAGAAAATTATGCGGGATTTCCTTTGGAAGGATTCTGATGATAAGAAGCACTTGCACACGGTTTCCTGGGATATCATTTGCAGGCCTAAAACTGAAGGAGGTCTGGGTATTAGGCGTATTGAGGATTGGTCTAAAGCTGGAGTCATTAAGAATTTATGGGATATTACTGCTGAGAAGGAAAGCATATGGGTGAGATGGATAAATGGCAGATACATTAAAGAAGAGTCAATTTGGTCGGTTAGCTCCAGAGAAAATAGCTCTTGGCTTTGGAGAAGGATACTCGAGCAGAGGAAAACTCTTTTAGATGGTATTGAGTTCAGCTTGGGTAATGGTAGTAAATTCTTGTTTTGGAGAGACCCTTGGCTTAAGGGTAAAAAGAGGTTGTTAGACCTTGTTCATGTGGATATTGTGCTTAGAATGGGGTTTGGAGTTAATTGCAAGGTGGACTCTTGTGTGAAGAATGGCAAATGGAGCATTCCCCCTTTTAGAGGATCTCACCAGGTGGAAAGTTTGGTTAGCAGTGTCTATATTCAAGCTGCTAGGGGAGATCGAGTTCTGTTTGGTCTGAAGGATAATTGCAAGCTTAAAGACTGCTGGAATTTAGTAAGGAGAAAGCATCATATCGTTCCTTGGGGTACATGGGTTTGGAAGAATATGCCTAGAAGATTTTCTGTGCTGCTGTGGAAATGTTTCCTTGGAAAGATTCCTACAGTAGAGTATTTGAAGAGAATTGGTTATCAGATAGCTTCTAGATGTGCTATGTGCACGGTTTATGAGGAAGATGCAGGCCATTTATTTTTCAATTGCTGCTGTGCTGTTGAGCTTTGGGATAATTGGAGGACGTTTTGTAGCTGCTCTGTTTTCTGTTCGTCCTTTGAAGACTTGCTGGTGCTGAAAGGCAAGGATAAAATTGCAGCTTGTTTCGTTATCTATATGATTTGGAGAGAAAGGAATGCTAGGATCTTCAGGAGTAAATGCACAGTTACAAAAAAGCTCTGGGAGATGCATATGAAGGACATTGAAGTTTTTTTTGTAATTAGTTTTGTTTCTATTTTGTACAGCCCTTTATTTCCTCAAGTGGCTACTCTTTGTAACCGCATTAGTTTGAAAATAGTAAAAAAGGCAACACCCTACGCTCACAAAAAAAACAGTATTTGAAAAGGACTAAAATTGAAACATAAGTTCCTCTTAAACCTTAATTACTTTTCAAGAAATAAGAGCAATCATATAATTAACTTTATTAAGCAAAACATCTAGGGTTAAGGCATAACCCATGTCAGGGATGTTACACCCTTGGTGAAGATCAAGGCCGAAGACTTGGAGCAAGAGTGGATAAGACCTTGGTGAAGGCAGAAGACTCCTTGCTCAAGTGGGTAAGTCCTTGGTGGAAGCTTCTCCGAGTGAAGGTGAAGTCAAAGGCTGAAGATCCAAGAAGAGTGGGTAATCCCTGCAAGGCTGAAGACTTGTGCAAGAGTGGGTAAGTCCTTAGTGAAGGCCGAAGACTCATTGCAAAGTGGGTAAGCCCTTGGTAAGGTTGAAGACTCTTTGTATTGGATAGGTAAGTCCTTTGGTGGTCATGTATTATATCTCTTATAATGAATATAATGAAGGTGCAAGGTTAAGAAATCCTAGAGTTTGACCTCTCTAGGTAAGTGGACTGACTCACTTCTAGTTTGAAGTGTAGAACCACTCTAAATAGCTTGTCTACTTGTGTATGTTCAATCTCTCTCTCCCTTGCTATGCATGATTTAGTTGCACTCAAATTTCCCATTTAGCAACCTTATCTTGTGATATATGTAGTGAAGCGTTCAAACATATGTCATTAACTAAGCGGAAGCGACCACTAAGCGTCGGATTACCAAAAATCACTAAAAATTAAAACCATTTCACAGAGAGGTCCACACATAGGAAAACTCTTTCACAAAGAACTGAAGTAATTTAATTACATACTAGTTTACAAGTACATGTCCTGTATCATCTTTTTCTGAGAATTACAAGCATCAACTGCCTTGTTAAATTAAACACATGCAGTATAAAATCTCGAGGCACTGAGCCAAAATCTCAAAAGCACTAACTATTACTCCAAGGACCCGAGAGTACAGAGACGACACATAGGACTCTATGTACATCTATACAAGGCATAACAGCCAGTGTCTCCACCTGAGAATTCACTACTGTCCCTACTGCTGCTGTTGCTGTCCTTCACCTACTAAAGGATTCCTGCCTCCTCGTCTGCGTCCACCTAAAAATGTTGTTTCCATGGGGGTGAGACAATTGTAAATTGCCCCAGCGAGAGATATAACTCTCCACCAGAAACATTATTATTGCAGTTTAATAAGATAATTCTAAATAGAGGAATCATAATTGTTTAACAACAATTAATTCATTGTCTAACGGATTAGAACATTATTCTTGTCTAAAGCATTGCAGCTATAACTTGATAGAGCAGCATGTCACTTATCCATTAAGGAATATGAAGAACATGTATAACATTTATTCACTATAGAGTTATAACCACATCATATACTCTCTTCAGGCTTAGATCACATAGCTAATGCCTGACATTGTCTTTGTGGAGTTATAGCCTATAGCCATATTCTTTTAACAAAGTATTGGGATCTTAATCCCTCATCTCATCAAGTACATTTCCATTTCTTAACAAGTTCATCATCATGATTATAGAATATGGTTATTCAAACCCTTAGTTCATTATAGAATACTTGTTACCACTTAACAGGTAACTTAATACCTTCAGGTCATTTGACCAAGGTAAGCATGATTCTTGCTACACAATTATTCCACATAACACACAAAGCTTAATTCACCTCTTGTTACCTCTTTAGTAGGCAACAAGGCATATTATTGCTTATGGATCCCATAAACAATTTCAATAATTAAAACATCATATGGCACACAAGGATCATTAATTTCAGGTCACCTTTCACTAAGCAACAAAGCATATGAAGGCTTACAAGGTCTATGAGACATTTTCAATATACAGAGCATCATATCTCATACCTGGCTATGCTCATCATCTCAACATACCTCCGTGATTAGTACTCAAGATAACAATTATATCCATTATATATTAGTACCATGCGATACAAGGATTTTCTTATTACGTTCATAACTCATCACTCTGTATTTGAGCTTCAAATAGGCTCACTCTGTGTTAGGACTTCACATAGCATCACCCTGTGTTAAGGTTTCACATAGCATTACCCTATATTAGGGTTTCACTTAGCATTACCCTGTATTAGGGTTTATTATATACTATTACTCCATTTAGGGTTAGGATGCACTATTCACATCAGATTAGGGTTTATCATGTCCTTTTACACAAATTAGGGTTTACTGTAACATTACATAACATCACCCCAGATTAGGGTTTTGTATCACATTCATCACCCTGTGTTATGATTTTCCATAAATAACCATTTAGGTTCTCAAGATCATATTATTAATGATCAAGTCCTATTTCATTGCTTCATATAGCTAGGAACCAATATTGATAACATAAGTATTCAATCATACTTATTTATTCTCATCATTCATCATTAAATGAATTGTCAACACAAAGTATGAGTTTCTCTCTTATCTTTACCAGAATATGATTGCATCATAGTTTATTGGTTGGGATCAACCTTTTCATAAAGCATGTTAGCCTACACTTAACAAAGTGCATTACATCTCAATGTAACAATTGAAATGACACATTTCATGTGTCACTCATCCAAATATATTGGGTTTAAAACACATCAAGGTATATCAGTCTTGAGGTGTTGGATGTGATATTTATCATATCTTGATGTATCACTTCCCTCATCACCTTTATCTTACTTGAGTTCATCCACTTAGCTTGTATTAGGGTATTCCCCATCCTAATACTTTATGCACCAGTTCATCATATTTATCATGTAATGTATTGGTCATAAGTCACTTATTTAGAATATACAACTATTTCCAATGACATGGACTTATCTTTGAGTTAGGAACTATTGATATAAGGATATCCATTATCAACCTCTCTAGGTGTTACATTTGTCAATATATTAACCACTATTCCATTATTAGGAATAGGATTTTCCATATTTATAAATTGAGGTTCACATAGCATCTCCCATAAATATGGATTTCACCTAATATCACTCTTCATTAGAGTTTCACATAACATCCTTCTATATCAGGGCTTCACTTAGTATTACCTGAAATTAGGATTTCACTTGACATCTCCCTCAATTAGGGTTTCACCTAGCTTTGCCCTAATTTAGGGTTTCACATAGCTTTGCCATAATTTAGGGTTCCACATAGCTTTGCCCTAAATTAAGGTCAAGGCTCATTAATCTTTTCAATGAGGGTTTCATGATCTCATTATTATGGATCAAACCCTGATTATATATTTATTCATAATGAGAGAATTAGGCTTAATTATATAAGCATTCCTCTCTCTCTCTCATCCTATCTAGGATGTTAAGTACTCCAAGATTGATCTAGGTCAACTCTTCATTTAAGTACACATAGCTAGGGTTAACCATTATGATCACATTTAGTGTACATCATTATCAATCAAGTAGCTAACTGACCTTTAATCATATTAGGTGTCCAAATGGTTTAACCAATTTGAACCTCAAAAAGTCTTGGTCACTTAGACCCCAAACGGTCTTGGTCACTTAGACCTTAAACGGTCTTAACCAATTAAGTTCAAACGGTTTGAAACCGTTTAGCAAGGTTGGTGCTTGAAACCGTTTAGACAAAACATATTGAAACTGAATGAACTTGGGTCTCCAAACAGTTTGAGACCATTTGGTCCCAAACGTTCTTGAGACCGTTTGATCCCAAATGGTCTGTTGGTATGTATGCCTTGAGAGCCAATCATGGGATGATTGGTGGGATACATTAAGATTGATTTGATAAACATCAAAGGCAAGCTTCCAATTCTTTCTGGTTCAGTCATATGAGATAGTGATAGACAAGATTGAATGTCTAGAGAATGACAATACTCAATGACGTATGCCTTCAGGTTCAGGACCTGAACGATGAGATCATACATATGCTAAGAGTTTGTGCATTCTTGTTATGTCCCTAGTCGGATGTCATTATGGAAGGTAGATAGACAACAATGACACACAAGACTAGATTGTGGTGTTGGTTGATGACAAAATCTCATTAGTCATGATATAGAGATATCAAATCAAACACATAGGTACTTGTTAGAGAACAAGTGTACTGGATAGACCCACCGTGAGTTTGACACATGGAACCATGACATGGTAGTCACAGTCAGTACTCACAGTGATGGCGGTGAGTGTGATTCTTTGACCTAAAATCACTACACTCAACACATGTCGTTGGGCACACTTTGACATCATCAAACACAATCCTGAAACATGGGTTGTTATAAAGGTGATGATTGGGTGGCTTTGACACATGGGGCTTTTGAGGGGTGAGTGATAGATATGGGATTTGTCCCTCCTGAGGGAGTTTGATATCCAAGGCCACTTGATGAGTAGGATTGAAATAGGCGTGCACACACATGTGTGAATCAATATGTGATATTGATGTCATACATATCTCTTCCAATCTACTCTGAGATCAAGAAAGTGAATGAACGTTGACATGATGACTGTTCCATGACTTGAGTTCATTCGGGATATCAGTGACAAAGGAATTATACATTCACTGTAACACCATTCATGGATTGTAGGATTGAAAGTTGTTCTCCAACTTTCTTTTTCACTTGGGTAGCACTGATGTGTGACTAGGCACCGCTCTTTGCTTGTGAAGTCATAAGTGTTATGGACTTTCACTGCCAACGTGAAATGGACCTGCATGGTCACACACATATGATTTAACTTGGAAGAGGATTTTTGTCCACAAACAATGTTTAGATTGATTACTAAAGGAGTTTAGTAGTTCAATTAAACACTCAATCAATTGATAGCTCAATGTCATAATGTTCAAGGTGTTGGACACATTGATTGGAGTATCAGATTGATTGAAATCGCAATTGACTGATTCTGCACAATCTGCACTCCCAACCGATCGGCTCATGAGATGAACCGATCGGCTAAGCTTGGTGAACTGGTTGGTTCAAGTGTTGAGTCGATCGGCTCATGGTCAGGGTGAAACAATTGCTTCAAGTGTTGAAATGATCGATTCAACTGGTGCAATCGAGCAAGTTGGGAAAGTAGGATTGGTTAGAATTTTCCTTTCGTTTCACTTGCCCAATTTGATTGGGAAATAGGATTGGTATTCGATACCAATTAGAAACAAAAGAAGGAAAGTCAATCGGGAACTGGTTAGGACCACAAACCGACCGGTTCAGAAGTGAACCGACCAGTTCATGGGCCCCAACCGATCAATTGTGGTGTCAACCGACCAGTTCAGGTCCCCAACTGTCCGTTTCAGTTGTGAAACGATCGGTTCAGGTTGCGAGTTGGTTGTTTTGTGGAAAATCTTGAACCCTTCTACTCCTGCTTTTAGTCCCGCATTGCCCGGGATAGAGAACCATGTCCCATGACCCTCCTATATATAGGGGTATTGGGGGCTTCTCAAAGTACAACTCAGTGCAAACCAGTTGCTATGCAAAGTTGTCATTCTCTCTGGTTTTGGTAACTGAGAGAGCCTGAGCAAGTGCTACCCGATAAGGGAGGCACAACAAGGGAAAGACAACTGCAGTTGCGATTGGTAGTAGGAGAGTGTGTTGGCGACTAGTACGCTGACAGGAGGGCGCGACTCCTTCCAATTCCTTATGAGACAAGGAGATTAGAGTTCCAGGTGGTCCGTATGGACTACTTCAGAGGCGGGAGGTTTCTACCGCTTGGAGGACAGTTGTCAATCCCGACAGTCCCGGTGAGACCAGGAGTCATCAGTCCCGGTGCGACCAGGAGCTGCACAGACACCATCCAAGACCGGAGGTGAAGACTGCGCAAGCCGTGAGGTATTGCCGCCGAGCAAGCTTCGGGACAAGCTATGGTTCCACAAACCATTCCTTTCCTATTGTATAGACGTTGACGCGTTTCTTGTTCTAGGTTTGGGGAGGAGATTTTTTTTTGTTTCCGCTGCCTTCTCTGCCTCCCCTAAAACCCAACAGTGGTATCAGAGCCACGTCAACTGCTCTATATTTTAGGAATATTGATATGATCGATTTTGGTTTGTCACCTTTATTTATTGCATATGATGCGAATAAAATTGGCTTTATGCATATCCAATCCTAAATCCACAAATCCCAATTTACATATATGATATGTATTATTAATGCACTCAATATGCGTCGCCCTTAAACGAGTTTTGTGGTGGATGTATAGCATGGTTATGGCCAATAAACCCTATCTGTGTATGGTTGTATGTGGTTGCTTGCATCTCGGTCTGCGCACCGATCTTCCTTCTTGTATTCCTGATGTAACTCGAAATAATTCGAGATTTCTTTCCTACCTTTGCTCCCCTCAAATGTAACTCGAGGTTTCTCTTTTAACAATGTAAAATAGGATAGAATTTTATTTCCTGTTATGTCGAAGAACGGAGGACATCCTGACGAAAGCTGAGACGATCGGTTCAAAGCGTTAACCGATCGATTGACGTTCCAGACGATCGGTTCAAGGAGTGAGCCGATCGGTTGATGACCGGTTCGAGGAGCGAGATGAGTGGGTGGCGGCCATGGCGAGATGCACGACGAACAGGCGAACCGATTGGTTGGAGGAGCCAACTGATCGGCTGTGGCACCCAGACGACTGGGCCAGAATGAGCAAGTCATTCATGTGATGAGTTGATCTACTCGAAAGGCAAAGCAAAAAGTTCATATTGTACAGGTTGCATGTGATGTAGACCTAAATGACCGTGATTCCTCTTGGCTCGAGGAATCACATTAGGATGGCCATAATCATCGCTTTTATCGTTTTGCATGTTTTATGTGGGATATAGCATGTATATGATACATACTATGTATTGTGGTGATTGGATATATATATATGTATATAAAACCAAATCCCTCATTAAAATAATAAGTTTTAGATGCCTTCCAAATGCGACACACGTGAAAAGCTTGATCGACCAAGTGTGGGCACGCCCAAGCGTGGTGCACCGTCTATCTCGTGGAAGTGTGAAGGATGAATGTGTGGGTCTGCCCAAGCAGGGTTCATATTCATCGTGTTGGCTTTGGGTCGGACATAACAAGGTGACCTAGATAGGATCTAGCACCTTGAGGCATGGAGATTATCATGGCAAGGAGTTGCATATGACATTTTATCAAGAGTTGCATATGATTCAATTGGCAAGAGTTGCCTACCTGAGAGATCTAAGTTGTGGGTGACAGCCCTAGCTGGTCCATGACTTAGAGGATTTCAGGATCTTGCCCACTAGAAGGTTGTACGCTGCAATCTTATTAATTGATGGTGAGGGCTATCAATTTGAACTAAAATAGTGGGAGCGATAATTAATTAAAGGCCTAATTATATCGTCAATTTTTCAAATCAATCAAATAAGTCAAAAATGAGATTTTGGACTACAATTGCAGATTTTCCTTTTTGTAGTACAAATGGAAACAAACAACAATCACTTTTCTTTGCGATCGGTCCTTGAAAAGGACAAGATAAATGGGACAAACTTCCATGACTGGCATAGGACATTGGGAATTGTTCTCACTCAAGAGCGAAAGCTCTATGTCCTGGATACTCGAATTCCAGAGGAACCTGCTCCTAATGCACCAAAGACAGAAAGGGATGCTTACAAGAAGCATTCTGATGATGCCATTGATGCAAAGTGCTTGATGTTGTGCTCTATGAACCACGAGTTGCAGAGACAACATGAGAACATGGGTGTCATTGAGATGATTCAACATCTCAGGAACATGTGTGAAGATCGGGCACGACAAGAGAGATACAATGTTTCAAGGGCACTATTCAAGTGTGTCATGACAGAAGGAGATCCAGTTGGTCCTCACACCCTCAAGATGATTGGGTATGTGGAGAACCTGCAAAGACTGGGATTTCCACTGAGCCAAGAGTTGGTTACTGACGTGATACTGCAATCGTTGCAGAATCCTACAGTCAGTTTGTGATGAACTACAACATGAACAACTTTGATAGGCCACTGTCAGAGTTGTTGGGCATGTTGAGGACAACCGAGATACAGATGAAGAAGGACAAGCCTAAGTATTTGATGGTGATCACGAGCAAGAAAGGCAAGTCCAAGCGCAAGGGCAAGGGAAAAGCTAAGAAAGGTTCTGATGCTAGCCAGGAGCCCAAGTCGTCTTCAGCTCTCAAGGCCAAGGGAGGTGTGACCAAGAAAAGCAATTGCCACCATTGTCAAAATCCAGGACATTGGAAAAGGAATTGTCCTCTCTATCTGGAAGAACAAAAGAAGAAGGAGGCGACTGATGTCTCCACTTGAAGGTGTCATGAAAGTAAACTTGTAACACTTATTGAGGTATACGATACCAAGATGTAAAGTGTAAAGCACTCATAATTGGGTCAAGTGTTGCCGCCATAGATAGGAGTACTTTAGTTTACTTTCAGCCTAAAAGGCATGTAATACAGTTATGAACTTCTATTTCATATTTGCTAATAGATAGAAACACTTTATTTTTGCATATTTTATGACAATGATGGCAATCAATAAAGAGATGTTTCAATTTCTAAAGATATGATCTTTGTGGCAATGCCTTATTTATCTTGTGGTATTTGATATGCATAAGATAAAATGATACCTAAAAGTTATAGATAACTCACACAATCAAATTAGCATCAATCATGAGAAATTCATTTCTAGTTTCCATTGATGGATAAATCTAGACTCTTTTGGTTAGAGAACCAGTAAGAGACACGAATATCTTGAACATGATTAATCAATCTTCGCTAATGGCAGTGGGAGAATGATTATCCTATTAGGTAGGATACATGTGATGTATTTACATACCTATTGGAACAAATGCTAATACTTCAAATGGTATTTAGAGAAATACCAATATGAATATCTTGAAGTGTTCAAGATTATCATAGATGAAGTGCAAATTTGGTAAAGTGTTAATTCTTGATGAGATCAATGAATGAAACTTGGACCAAAATGTTTGAGATCCTTATGAGTGATTATGATAGTGTATCATAGTGAACTTATGATTAAGGCATGGTGATGTCTAAATCAAGAAGTAATCATACTCTAAGGAGTTAGAGAATGATTATCAAATAATTGAATTCTTCTTAATAAAAGAATACCCCACACTAATAAAGGACATTAAGAATCACAAGGAGTTGTAAGTTCTTATATACTTAACAGATACACCTCGTTTATCATGTGATGAGTTGTTCATGTAATGAGTCAACTGTCTAGATGAATATGAGGAACCAAATTTTGAGTTATGGTTTATGACCATTACATCCTAAATGACATCCATGTGAACCATAAGGTATGACCTTGATGGTAGCACCCATTGGATGAAATCCATAAGTGCAAATGAGTCTTAAGTGTTAAGACACATGGATAACATTTTGAGAAGGATGATGCTTGTTAATTGCAACTTAATGACTAAGATGTTTGGCATATGGATACTAAAACTGCATTCCTATGAGGAATAAAACAAGGATGTGTACGTGACACAACCTATAAGGTTTATGAATGCACTAATGCAAATGAAGTCTATAAGTTACAATGGATTAATCAATGTGATTGATTGAGTACAAGCAACTCAGAATTGGATCTTTACTTTGATGATATAGTCAAAGGGTTTGACTGATATATCAAAGATAACAAAGGGATCTGTGATTTAGTGGGAGCGTATTCACATTCCACATGTTGATGTGAAATGGAAATGTTCTAGAATGGAAATCCAAAAGTGGAAAATATCTTTAAGGAAGATAGAGATGTTTCCTATGTGATAGGAATAGAGATCTATAGAGATAGTTTTCGAAAACCTCTTGACCTGAAAGAGACATCATACATTGGCAATCTGTACTGAAAGGTTCAGTATGCATAGATTCAGTGGGAGAAAACTTGTCCATGTTACATGGATTTAGTATCCCAAGGCCAAGTGTCCAATTCTTATGAAGAATGGGAACACTAAAGAATAGATATGGATCTATCATGTATGTGATCATCCCATTAACTTGCATGTTTTGACATGGCAAGAACAAAATGCATTCATCATCTTGTATGTAGGACATGGCAATATGATGTGCTCATCCTGATAACTCATATGTGAGACATGACGAGTGGATGTCTGTCTGCTTCCAGTAAGGGTTACTGGAATACCATGAGAACTTGATAAGTACTAGTTCTATGGAGATAAGGAATAGTTCAATGTAAAGAGTTACATTGATGCGAACTTTTGAAAGGATAGAAAATTAATTGCAAAATATATATAGGATATATAAAAGTGAAAGTTTGTTGATAATTAGAAGTGTTCCAATATAACCATTTAAAAGGAAATGCCGAGTATCTATATGTTAGAGAAAAACAGTGGATACTATATGGATCTGGAAGTTCATGAGATGAACTTATAGATATTCCGATCATTGATGACAAGTATGGAATCCTCGATCATGCAATGTGGCTAAAGGTTAGCAAAGGAATACTAGATCACATATTACAGCAACTCCATCTCATACGTGTGACGTACAACGAAGAGATGAGAGACATGCAATTTATACTGACTTTGGCAAGGTGTTGCCATAACTCACTATGTCCGCACTAGAGCACAGTAACATGTGGGACATGTTTGAAGATCACTATGAATATGATTCAAGGGTGATTGGCTCGCAGTGCAAGTGGGAGTCTGTTGGTATGGATGCCCTGAGAGCCAATCATGGGATGATTTGTGGGATACATTAAGATTGATTTGATAAACATCAAAGGAAAGCTTCCAATTATTTTTGGTTCAGTCATATGAGATAGTGATAGAACAGATTGAATGTCTAGAGAATGACAGTACTCAATGACGTATGCCTTCAGGTTCAGGACCTGAATGATGAGATCATATATATGTTAAGAGTTTGTGCATTCTTGTTATGTCCCTAGTCGGATGTCATTGTGGAAGGTAGATAGACAACAATGACACACATGACTATATTGTGGTGTTGGTTGATGACAGAATCTCATTAGTCATGATATAGAGATATCAAACCAAACACATAGGTACTTGTTAGAGAACAAGTGTACCAGACAGACCCACCGTGAGTTTGACACATTAAAACCCTGACATGGTATTCACAGTCAGTACTCACAGTGATGGTGGTGAGTGTGATTCTTTGACCTGAAATCACTATACTCAACACATGTCGTTGGGCACACTTTGACATCATCAAATGCAGTCCTGAAACATGGGTTGTTATAAAGGTGATGATTTGGTGGCTTTGACACATGGGGCTTTTGAGGGGTGAGTGATAGATATTGGATTTGTCCCACCTGAGGGAGTTTGATATCCAAGGCCACTTGATGAGTAGGATTGAAATAGGCATGCGCACGCATGTGTGAATCAGTATGTGATATTGATGTCATACATATCTCTTCCAATCTACTCTGAGATCAAGAAAGTGAATGAACGTTGACAGGATGACTGTTCCATGCCTCGAGTTCATTCGGGATATCAGTGACAAAAGAATTATACATTCAGTGTAACATCATTCACGGATTGTAGGATTGAAAGTTGTTCTCCAACTTTCTTTTTCACTTGGGTAGCACTGATATGTGACTAGGCACCGCTCTTTGCTTGTGAAGTCATAAGTGTTATGAACTTCACTGCCAACACGAAATGAACCTACAGGGTCACACACATAGGATTTAACCTGGAAGAGGAGTTTTGTCCACAAACAATGTTTAGATTGATTACTAAAGGAGTTTAGTAGTTCAATTAAACACTCAATCAATTGATAGCTCAATGTCATAATGTTCAAAGTGTTGGACACATTGATTGGAGTATCAGATTGATTGAAATTGCAATTGACTGATTCTGCACAATCTGCACTCCCAATCGATCGGCTAATGTGATGAACAGATCGGCTGAGCTTGGTGAACCGGTCGGCTCATGGTCAGGGTGAAACGATTGCTTCAAGTGTTGAAATGATCGATTCAACTGGTGCAACTGAGAAAGTTGGGAAAGTAGGATTGGTGAGAATTTTCCTTTCGTTTCACTTGCCCAATTTGATTGGGAAATAGGATTGGTATTCGATACCAATTAGAAACAAAAGAAGGAAAGTCAATCGTGAACTGGTCAGGACCACAAACCGATCGGTTTAGAAGTGAACCGACCGGTTCATGGGTCCCAACCGATCGGTTGAGGTGTCAACCGATCGGTTCAGGTCCCCAACCGACCGTTTCATTAATGAAACGATTGGTTTAGGTTGCGAGTTGGTTGTTTTGTGGAAAAGCTCGAACCCTTCTACTCCTCCTTTTAGTCCCGCATTGCCTGGGATAGAGAACCCTATCCCATGACCCTCCTATATATATAGGGGTATTGGGGGCTTCTCAAAGTACAACTCAGTGCAAACCAGTTTCTCTGCAAAGTTGTCGTTCTATCTGGTTTTGGTAACCGAGAGAGCCCGAGCAAGTGCTACCTGATAAGGGAGGCACAACAAGGGAAAGACAATTGCAGTTGCGATTGGTAGCAAGAGAGTGTGTTGGCGACTAGTACACTGACAGGAGGGTGTGACTCCTTCCAATTCCTTGTGAGACAAGGAGATTGGAGTTCCAGGTGGTCCGTGTGGACTACTTCAGAGGCGGGATGTTTCTGCCACTTAGAGGACAATTGTTAATCCCGACAGTCCCGGTGAGACCAGGAGTCGTCAGTCCCGATGTGAACAGAAGCTGAACAGACACCGTCCAAGACTGGAGGTGAAGACAGCGCAAGACGCGAGGTATTGTCATCGAGCAAGCCTCGGTACAAGGTATGATTCCATAAACCATCCCTTTCCTATTGTATAGACGTTGACACGTTTCCTTGTTCTGGGTTTGGGGAGGAGATTTTTTTTTTGTTTCTGCTGCCTTCTCTGCCTCCCCTAAAACCCAACAGTGGTATCAGAGCCACGTCAACTGCTCTATATTTTAGGAATATCGATATGATCGATTTTGGTTTGTCACCTTTATTTATTGCATATGATGCGAATAAAATTGGCTTTATGCATGTCCAATCCTAAATCCACAAATCCCAATTTACATATGTGATATGTATTATTAATGCACTCAATACACGTCGCCCTTAAATGAGTTTTGTGGTGGATGTATAGCGTGGTTATAGCCAATAAACCCTATATGTGTATGGTTGTATGTGGTTGCTTGCATTTCGGTCTGCGCACCGATCTTCCTTCTCCTATTCCTGATGTAACTCAAAATAATTTGAGATTTCTTTCCTACCTTTTCTTCCCTCAAATGTAACTCGAGGTTTCTCTTTTAACAATGTAAAATAGGATAGAATTTTATTTCTTGTTATGTTGAAGAATGGAGGACATCCTCACGACAGCTGAGATGATCAGTTCAAGGCGTGAACCGATCGGTTGACGTTCCAGACGATCGGTTCAAGGAGTGAGCCGATCGGTTGATGACCGGTTCAAGGAGAGAGACGAGCAGGTGGCGGCCATGGCGAGATGCACGACGACCAGGCGAACCGATCAGTTGGAGGAGCCAACCGATCGACTGGTGGAACCCAGACGACCGGGCTAGAACGAGCAAGTCATTCATGTGATGAGTTGATCTACTCGAAAGGCAAAGCACATAGTTCATCTTGTACATGTTGCATGTGATGTAGACCTAGATGATCATGATTCCTCTTGGCTCCAGGAATCACATTAGGATGGCCATAATCATCGCTTTTATCGTTTTGCATGTTTTATGTGGGATATAGCATGTATATGATACGTACTATGTATTGTGGTGATTGGATATGTATATGTATATAAAACCAAATCCCTCATTAAAATATTAAGTTTTAGATGCCTTCCAAATGCGACACACGTGAAAATCTTGATCGACCAAGTGTGGGCACACCCAAGCGTGGTGCACCGTCTATCTCGTGGAAGCGTGAAGGATGAATGTGTGGGTTTGCCCAAGCAGGGTGCATATTCATCGTCTTGGCTTTGGGTCAGACTTAACAAGGTGACCTAGATAGGATCTAGCACCTTGAGGCATGGAGATGATCATGGCAAGGAGTTGCATATGACATCTTATCAAGAGTTGCATATGATGCAATTGGCAAGAGTTGCCTACCTAAGAGATCTAAGTTGTGGGTGACATCCCTAGCTGGTCCATGACTTAGAGGATTTCAGGATCTTGCCCACTAAAAGGTTGTACGCTGCAATCTTCCAAATTGATGGTGAGGGCTATCAATTTGAACAAAAATAGTGGGAGCGATAATTAATTAAAAGCCTAATTATATCATTAATTTTTCAAATCTATCAAATAAGTCAAAAAATGAGATTTTGGACGAAAATTGCATATTTTTCTTTTTGTAGTACAAATGGCAACAAACAACAATCACTTTTCTTTGCG
Organism: Alisma plantago-aquatica; assembly: GCA_963693085.1. Taxonomy (NCBI): domain Eukaryota; kingdom Viridiplantae; phylum Streptophyta; class Magnoliopsida; order Alismatales; family Alismataceae; genus Alisma; species Alisma plantago-aquatica. The sequence goes on from OY856412.1 coordinate 1,488,760,644, forward strand.
ATCGGTCCTTGAAAAGGACAAGCTAAATGGGACAAACTTCCACGACTGGTATATGACATTGAGAATTGTTCTCACTCAAGAGCGAAAGCTCTATGTCTTGGATACTCCAATTCTAGAGGAACCTGCTCCTAATGCACCAAAGACAGAAAGGGATGCTTACAAGAAGCATTTTGATGATGCCATTGATGCAAAGTGCTTGATGTTGTGCTCTATGAACCACGAGTTGCAGAGACAACATGAGAACATGGGTGTCATTGAGATGATTCAACATCTCAGGAACATGTATGAAGATCAGGCACGACAAGAGAAATACAATGTCTCAAGGGCACTGTTCAAGTGCGTCATGACAGAAGGAGATCCAGTTGGTCCTCACACACTCAAGATGATTGGGTATGTGGAGAACCTGCAAAGACTGGGATTTCCACTGAGCCAAGAGTTGGCTACTGACGTGATACTGCAATCGTTGCCAGAATCCTACAGTCAGTTTGTAATGAACTACAACATGAACAACTTTGATAGGCCACTGTCAGAGTTAATGGGCATGTTGAGGACAGCCGAGATACAGATGAAGAAGGACAAGCCTAAGTCTGTGATGGTGATCACGAGCAAGAAAGGCAAGTCCAAGGGCAAGGGCAAAGCTAAGAAAGGTTCTGATGCTAGCCAGGAGCCCAAGTTGTCTTCATCTCTCAAGGCCAAGGGATGCATGACCAAGAAAGGCAATTGCCACCATTGTCAAAAGCTAGGACATTAGAAAAGGAATTGTCCTCTCTATCTGGAAGAACAAAAGAAGAAGGAGGCGACTGATGTCTCCACTTGAAGGTGTCATGAAAGTAAGCTTGTAACACTTATTGAGGTATACGATACCAAGATGTAAAGTGTAAAGCACTCATAATTGGGGCAAGTGTTGCCACCATAGATAGGAGTACTTTAGTTTACTTTCAGCCTAAAAGGCATGTAATACAGTTATGAACTGCTATTTCATATTTGCGAATAGATAGAAACACTTTATTTTTGCATATTGTATGACAATGATGGCAATCAATAAAGAGATGTTTCAATTTCTAAAGATATGATCTTTGTGGCAATGCCTTATTTATCTTGTTGTATTTGATATGCGTAAGATAAAATGATACCTAAAAGTTATAGATAACTCAAACAATCAAATTAGCATCAATCATGAGAAATTCATTTCTAGTTTCCATGTGATGGATAAATCTAGACTCTTTTGGTTAGAGAACCAGTAAGAGACATGAATATCTTGAACATGATTAATCAATCTTCACTAATGGTAGTGGGAGAATGATTATCCTATTAGGTATGATACATGTGATGTATTTACATACCTATTGGAACAAATGCTAATACTTCAAATGGTATTTAGAGAAATACCAATATGAATATCTTGAAGTGTTCAAGATTATCATAGATGAAGTGAAAATTTGGTAAAGTGTTAATTCTTGATGAGATCAATAAATGAAATACTTGGACCAAAATGTTTGAGATCCTTATGAGTGATTATGATAGTGTATCATAGTGAACTCATGATTAAGGCATGGTGATGTCTAAATCAAGAAGGAATCATACTCTAAGGAGTTAGAGAATGATTATCAAATAATTGAATTCTTCTTAATAAAAGAATACCCCACACTAATAAAGGACATTAAGAATCACAAGGAGTTGTAAGTTCTTATATCCTTAACAGATACACCTCATTTATCATGTGATGAGTTGTTCATGTGATGAGTCAACTCTCTAGATGAATACGAGGAACCAAATTTTGAGTTATGGTTTATGACCATTACATCCTAAATGACATCCATGTGAACCATAATGTATGACCTTGATGGTAGCACCCATTGGATGAAATCCATAAGTGCAAATGAGTCTTAAGTGTTAAGACATATAGATAATATTTTGAGAAGGATGATGCTTGTTAATTGCAACTTAATGACTAAGACGTTTGGCATATGGATACTAAAACTGCATTCCTATGAGGAATAAAACAAGGATGTGTACGTGACACAACCTATAAGGTTTATGAATCCACTAACGCAAATGAAGTCTATAAGTTACAATGGAGTAATCAATGTGATTGATTGAGTACAAGCAACTCAGAATTGGATCTTTACTTTGATGATATAGTCAAAGGGTTTGACTGATATATCAAAGATAACGAAGGGATATGTGATTTAGTGGGAGCGTATTCACATTCCACATGTTGATGTGAAATGGAAATGTTCTAGAATGGAAATCCAAAAGTGGAAATTATCTTTAAGGAAGATAGAGATGTTTCCTATGTGATAGGAATAGAGATCTATAGAGATAGTTCTCGAAAACCTCTTGACCTGAAAAGAGACATCATACATTGGAAATCTGTACTGAAAGGTTCAGTATGCACAGATTCAGTGGGAGAAAACTTGTCCATGTTACATGGAGTTAGTATCCCAAGGCCAAGTGTCCAATTCTTATGAAGAATGGGAACACTAAAGAATAGATATGGATCTATCATGTATGTGATCATCCCATTAACTTGCATGTATCGACATGGCAAGAACAAAATACATTCATCATCTTGTATGTAGGGCATGGAAATATGATGCGCTCATCCTGATAACTCGTATGTGAGACATGATGAGTGGATGTCTGTCTGCTTCCAGTAAGGGTTACTAGAATACCATGAGAACTTGATAAGTACTTGAGAAGTACTAGTTCTATGGAGATAAGGAATAGTTCAATGTAAAGAGTTACATTGATGCGAACTTCTGCAAGGACATAAAATTAATCGCAAAATATATATTAGATATACAAAAGTGAAAGTTTGTTGATAATTGGAAGTGTTCCAATATAACCATTTAAAAGGAAATGCTGAGTATCAATATGCTAGAGAACAACAGTGGATATTATATGGATCTGGAAGTTCATGAGATGAACTTATAGATATTCCACTCATTGATGACAAGTATGGAATACTTGATCATGCAATGTGACTAAAGGTTAGCAAAGGAATACTAGATCACATATTATGGCAACTCCATCTCATACGTGTGACGTACAATGAAGAGATGAGAGACATGCAATTTATACTGACTTTGGCAAGGTGTTGCCATAACTCACTATGTTCGCACTAGAGCACAGTAACATGTAGGACATGTTTGAAGATCACTATGAATATGATTCAAGGGTGATTGGCTCATAGTGCAAGTGGGAGTCTGTTGGTATGTATGCCCTGAGAGCCAATCATGGGATGATTGGTGGGATACATTAAGATTGATTTGATAAACATCAAAGGAAAGCTTCCAATTCTTTCTGGTTCAGTCATATGAGATAGTGACAGAACAGATTGAATGTCTAGAGAATGACAGTACTCAATGACATATGCCTTCAGGTTCAGGACCTGAACGATGAGATCATATGGATGCTAAGAGTTTGTGCATTCTTGTTATGTCCCTAGTCAGATGTCATTGTGAAAGGTAGTTATACAACAATGACATACAAGACTAGATTGTGGTTTTGGTTGATGACAGAATCTCATTAGTCATGATATAGAGATATAAAACCAAACACATAGGTACTTGTTAGAGAATAAGTGTACCGGACAGACCCACCGTGAGTTTGACACATGGAACCATGACATGGTAGTCACAGTCACTACTCACAGTGATGGTGGTGAGTGTGATTCTTTGACCTGAAATCACTACACTCAACACATGTCGTTGGGCACACTTTGACATGATCAAACGCAGTCCTGAAACATGGGTTGTTATAAAGGTGATGATTGGGTGGCTTTGACACATGGGGCTTTTGAGCGGTGAGTGATAGATATGGGATTTGTCCCTCCTGAGGGAGTTTATTATCCAAGGCCACTTGATGAGTAGGATTGAAATAGGTGTGCGCACACATGTGTGAATCATTATGTGATATTGATGTCATACATATCACTGCCAATCTACTCTGAGATCAAGAAAGTGTATGAACGTTGATAGGATGACTGTTCCATGCCTCGAGTTCATTCGAGATATCAGTGACAAAGGAATTATACATTCACTGTAACTCCATTCACGGATTGTAGGATTGAAAGTTGTTCTCCAGCTTTCTTTTTCACTTGGGTAGCACTGATGTGTGACTAGGCACCACTCTTTGCTTGTGAAGTCATAAGTGTTATGGACTTTCACTGCCAACGTGAAATGGACCTATAGGGTCACACACATAGGATTTAACCTGGAAGAGGAGTTTTGTCCACAAACAATGTTTAGATTGATTACTATATGAGTTTAGTAGTTCAATTAAACACTCAATCAATTGATAGCTCAATGTCATAATGTTCAAGGTGTTGGACACATTAATTGGAGTATCGGATTGATTGAAATCGCAATTGACTGATTCTGCACAATCGGCACTCCCAACCGATCGGCCCATGTGATGAACCGATCGACTGAGCTTGGTGAACCAGTCGGCTCAAGTGTTGAGTCGATCGGCTCATGGTCAGGGTGAAATGATTGCTTCAAGTGTTGAAATGATCGATTCAACCGGTGCAACCGAGCAAGTTGGGAAAGTAAGATTGGTGAGAATTTTCCTTTTGTTTCACTTGCCCAATTTGATTGGGAAATAGGATTGGTATTCGATACCAATTAGAAACAAAAGAAGGAATGTCAATCGGGAACAGGTCAGTACCATGAACTGACCGGGTCAGAAGTGAACTGACCGGTTCATGGGTCCCAACCAATCGGTTGAGGTGTCAACCGACCGGTTCAGGTCCCCAACTGACCGTTTCAGTTGTGAAACGATTGGTTCAGGTTGCGAGTTGGTTGTTTTGTGGAAAATCTCGAACCCTTCTACTCCTGCTGTTAGTCCCGCATTGCCCGGGATAGAGAACCCTATCCCATGACCCTCCTATATATAGGGGTATTGGGGGCTTCTCAAAGTACAACTCAGTGCAAACCAGTTGCTCTGCAAAGTTGTCATTCTCTCTGGGTTTGGTAACCGAGAGAGCCCGAGCAAGTGCTACCCGTAAGGGAGGCACAACAAGGAAAATACAACTGCAATTACGATTGGTAGCAGGAGAGTGCGTTGGCGACTAGTACGCTGACAGGAGGGTGGGACTCCTTCCAATTCCTTGTGAGACAAGGAGATTGGAGTTCCTTGTGGTCCGTGTGGACTACTTCAGAGGCGGGAGGTTTCTGCCGCTTGGAGGACAACTGTCAATCCTGAAAGTCCCGGTGAGACCAGGAGTCGTCAGTCCCGGTGCGACCAGGAGCTGCAAAGACACCGTCCAAGACTGGAGGTGAAGATCACACAAGCCGTAAGGTATTGTCGCTGAGCAAGCCTCGGGACAAGGTATGATTTCACAAACCATCCCTTTCCTGTTGTATAGACGTTGACGCATTTCCTTGTTCTAGGTTTGGGGAGGATAATTTTTTTGTTTGTTTCCGTTGCCTTCTCTTCCTCCCCTAAAACCCAACACGGTCTTGAAAACATTTGGACTCAAATGGTCTTAAGACTGTTTGGTCCCAACTCTCTCAAAACTGAATGAACCAAAAGGGTCTTCCATAACTTAGTCAATTTAGGATTTCAATCATTGAACCATCTATCAATTGAACCACTGATGTATTCTTCAATTGAACCATTCAATCACCCTTCCATTTGACCTTCAATTAGGGTTTTTAACCCAATTGAACTAGGATTTATAATCAAGAAACCATCACTTAGGGTTTTGAAATCGAGGAACCATCAATGGTTGACATTGTGGAACTAATTCGATTGCAATCATTGAATAACCACTTAGCTATATCATGACTTGACCTCAAACGGTCTTGAGGTCGTTTGGATGACCTCCAAATGGTCTTGAGACCATTTGACTCAAGCCACCATTGAAATCTATGACATTCAATTAGGGTTTGCATCATTGAATCAATCATCAATTGAGCTATTGATTGTATTTCAATTTGATATCACTGGATCTTCAACCATCCAATCCTACTTCATCATAGACTTCCAAACAGTCTTGGCTGACCTCCAAACGGTTTTGAGACCATTTGGGTGACCTCCAAACTGTCTTGAGACCATTTGGGTTAGTCATACCAAAAATTAAACCAATCAATTGAGAATTTCAACACTCAACCCGATTAAGGTTTGCAATTGGTAGATTATTCAATCATGGAACTTTTAGAAACCATTCACTTAGATCTATTAGATAATTATTCAACACATCAGCAAACCCCCTCAAACAGTAAACCCCCTCCATTCGGTCAACCACTCCAAACGGTTTGGAACCCAAACCTCCAAACAGTTTGGTGAAACCGATTGGACCAAATTTATGAAACCGTTTGTAATAGATATTTGTGGAGGTGTGTGCTTATGATGATGTCATCATCATCAAGCTATAAACCCACGAATCTTTCTGTGATTTTCATGGTGATTGCATCAATCAACCAAATAAAATTTCGGGAATAAGGAAGGAATCAACAATTGATAAAGATATGGAATCAATAACAAAGTTCAAGGGTTCAAGTTATATAACCCGAATTCAATTGAGATCCAAAGCTCCAAGCTTCACGTCAACAATGGTGGAAGAAGATTTCTCAAACCACAAGGTTCGTTCCTCAAGCTTTTGAGTGAAAAGGATTGGCTAGAGTTGAAGATTGATTGAAGAAAGTAAGAAATCAAGCATTGATTTGTGAATTCCACCATGAAATCAAGGTGAACGAAGGTCAAGAAACTTCCCAATAGGTTGGGGGTCGTCCTCCTATTGCTACAAGCTCCCTTGGTCGTTTTTACAAGCAAGAAGTGAAAGTGGTTTCGAAATTACCCTTTCAACTCATGGATAAAGGAGCATATATATGAATTTTATTGAAAATTCATTTAAGAGAGAGAAAGTAGGGATTATCTCCTCCATTTCCTTTCCACTTGCTCCCTTCCCTTCATTAGATAAGAGGCTATCTTCCTTGCCTCATATTACTCTCAATTATCCACGATTTAAAGGAAAAAAAACTAAGCACCTTAAATCATATTATAATAATATCCATAAGTGAGTGGATATTTCTTTTTCTTATAATAATGTGAGTGGGTTCTTCACCTCCTTAAGATATTTTCATTGCCTTTGAAAATAACAAGGACGTCCACATATATGGATTTCAACCAACACAATTTTGGTTGAAGGAAACTCCAATTAACATATTTATTTTTGCATTAATTTGAAGTAAAGTTCCAATTATGCTTAAATCTTGATTATTTTAATATCAGGATTCTCTCTCCTTCAAAGAGGTACACATGAGACACCCCTCTCATTTTATTTGCTCTACATGATGATAAGAAACATTAGGGACTATTTTGAAGTGGTAATTTGCATATTGAACCCTGGGTTTTGGGTAAATTGCACATTACTCCAAAACTAGGTTTTAATGCACAAACATTGCTTTATCAGCTCTTTCTTGGTACTCAGGTTACCACAAGCCATGCCTCTACATCATATTCATTCTCATGATGCTTCAACACATGAGGAACATATTATCATTCACAATTTGCAATTTCACCTCTCAACTTGGGTAATTTGCACTTTAGTCCAACACAAGCAAAACATTATTTTCAACATAGTTCAAAATGGAATAAAATTGAAATATAAGTTCCTCTTGAGCCTTAATTACTTTTCAAAAGATAAAATTAAGCATATAATTATCTTTCTTAAACAAAACACCTAGGGTTAAAGCATAACCCATGTCAGGGATGTTACAATATATCTTGAAGGTCTAATGAATTTTATTTAAGTGCATTCAACTCTATTCACCCCCCCTCTAGAGCATATAATCACCCATCTATGTTCCAACATCCTCTTCATCTCGATAGGTCTCATCGATTATGTGATGGTTGTCTGACGGCCGAGTGCGGGAGGCACTCACGGATGCCAAATGGTGGAGCGATTGAGAAATTGAATTTGATGGTGATGGAGTGTGGGATGGTATGGAGAGGTGAGAGGAGGCTCTCTTAGTGTGCACTTTTCCTCTAGTGATTACCTCAAGGATCTTTTGAGCCCCCTTCTTCATAGCCTTGCCTATCCCCTTAATTGTATGGTGGTGGAGGTTTGAGGGCTGTGATTTTTAGATTTTTTAGGAGAGGTTGAAATAGAGGTTGAGGGATGGGCGGAATAGGTTATAACGGTTGTTGTGATGTTGGAGGATGGATTGGCTAATCGTTTTTGGCAAGATTTGGTGGATTTTCGTGGGTTTTTGGGTGGGATGGTTGTAGATGGGGTGGAGGACAAAAATGGAGATGGTGGCTATATTGATGGAGGATTTGGGGCAAAAACAGGAGAGGGAGGGGTGGAGGAGGTGTAGGAGGTAACTGGAGGTCAATTGGGTGGAGGATTAGAGTTGGAGGAGAAAGATTGAGAGGGATAGGACCGCTGCAGGTCACCACGGGCGAGGAGAGGTGGGAAAAGTGGGTTATAATGAGGGGAGGTCGTGGTGGATTTGGGAGTTTAAGTGAAATTTTAGGTGGGGTTGGGCCTAGACACAATTACGGTGGGCTGCCACGGTCGTGGTGGGGGTTAGGCAAAATGGTTGTGGAGGATGCCATAGTCATGGTGGTTGGAGAAGTCATCTGTAGATCGACCCTTGCCATGGTTGTGGAGGTTGCCACGTTCGTGGTGTCCTCCTCTTGCCTTGGTCGGGGTGGTCACCATGGTCGTGGGTGTTCATGTACAAAATTGCCTCCATCACTGTAACTTCCTTGAACTTTTGCAATTTAATACCACAACCATGGATGGCACCATGACCGTGCTTCCATCCTGTCACTACGCCCGTGGTAGTGGCCACAATCATGTTATCCTGTGTGTGCCACAATTGTTTTGAGCACCACAATCGTGGCCAATACTTCACAAAACTTTCCATGTTACTATAACATTTTCAATCTATTCCACCATGGCTGTTTTGATGCACCACGACCATGGTGGGTCTTTCCTCTGTATTTTGTCAGTGCAATTTCAAAAACTTTGATATTTTTGCACTATTTTGATACTTTGCCACATTTAGTATCAAGAACCATGCCTTGCCCTCTCTTTCTCTCTCTTCAACCTATCACCTACATCTCATCAAAACTTAAACAAAAAACTATCAAGCACAAGTGTGCATGTGTGTATTCTTGGAATCGTGTGAAAATAAAGCAAAAGTGTCAAAAAGTGAAGATTGAGTAAAAAAGTTCCCAAACCTAGGTGGGTTGCCTCCCATTAGTGCTAAATTTTATGCCTTCAACCAAGCTTATGGATTCTAGAATCGATCATCATCATGGAATTTTCAAAGCATCTTTGTAGCAGATTTCTCTCTCATGTGCATTTAAGCACATCTCTTCTTCAACCTAGTATCCTCAACTAACATCACAATGTCAAAACTTTGGTTGGCTTTATTCAGACCTACTTCAACAACTGCTTTCAATCTTTGCCCGTTGATGGTAAACTCTCTTGCTCTGTCCTTTTCACATACCACAATAGCCCCAGATGGATATACATTTTTGATTAGATAAGGCCCTTCCCATCTAGACTGAAGCTTTTCGGGAAAGAACTTCATCCTAGAGTTGTACAACCATACCCATTGTCTGGGCTCAAAGTCCTTCTTCTTGATCAACTTATCATGTAGAAACTTTGTCCTTTCCTTGTATATTTCAGACAATTCATAGGCCTCATGTCTCATTTCCTCTAGCTCATGCATCTGCAACTTTCTTTTCAACCCGACATCGTATCCATTCATATCCATGGCTTTCAATACACATAAAGCCTTGTGTTGCATTTCCATGGGTAGATGAAAGCTTTTTCCATAACAAGTTTAAATGGAGTGGTGCCAATCGGGGCTTTGAAGGTAGTCCTATATGCCCACAAAGCTTCATTGAGACGTAAAGACCAATCCTTGCGGTCTGGCCTCACTGTCTTCTCAAGAATGAGATTTATCTACCGATTAGATAACTCAACTTGACCACTCATTTGAGGGTGATAAGGAGTCACCACACGATGATTCACTCCATGCCTTTTTAGCAATCCTTCAAAGATCCTATGGATGAAATGGCTTCCATCATCACTAATCGTGGCCCATGGTACACTGAATTGGCTGAAGATGTTTGACTTTACAAAATCACAAAGCACTTTATGATCACTGGTTCTCGTGGCAATCACTTCAATCCACTTCAATACATAATCAACGACCACCAAGATGTACACATATATGAAGGAGGAAGGAAACAGACCCATGAGGTCAATTCCCCAAACATCAAACACCTCAACCACAATAATGGTGGATAGAGGAATCATGTACCTCTTGGAGATAGTGCCCACCTTTTGGCACTTCAAAAAATATTTGCAATATTCATTAGCATCTTTGAACAAGGTTGGTCAATAAAATCCAATTTGAAGAACCTTGGCAGTTGTTTGTTTCCCGTCAAAATGACCTCCACATACACCGAAGTGGCACATGGATAGGATCTCTTACTGCTCAGTTTTTGGGACACACCTTCTAATGAGTTGGTCAGTACAATATTTCAATAGATCTGGGTCATCCCAAGCATAGTTTTTCACCATAGCAAACAATCCTCCCACTATCTAAGAAGTTAGCTACGTGCTTGTACCACAATCTATGGGTGGATGAGAGTAAGAAAATCTTCTCATGCAGCATTGTTTCCTTGATCCGATTGGTATCATCATAAGGTGCTTCAAAGTGGGAGAGGTGGTCGGATGCAGAACTTTTGACTCCCTTCTTGTCAACGATCTCTAGATCAAACTCTTGGAGCAAAAGAATCCAACATATCAACCTTGGCTTAGAGTCTTTCTTAGCCATGAGATACTTCAAGGTTGCATGATCAGTGTATACCATGACCTTGTTTTGTAAGAGATAAGAGCAAAACATTTCAAGAGAAAAAATCACGGCAAGCGACTATTTTTCCATGGTAGTGTAGTTCTGTTGGGCTTCATCAAGAGTCTTGCTTGCATAATATATGGCATGCAGAACCTGGCCAATCCTTTGGGCCAACACAACCCCTACTACCATATCCAATGCATCCGCCATGATTTTGAATGGTAAGGAGAAATACATGGGCAAAATAATAGGAGAAGATATGAACTTATGCTTCAATTGGTTGAAGGATTCAACACACTTGTCATCAAAGTGGAATTCCACACCCTTTTTAAGCAAGTGGCAAAGTGACCTCGAAATCTTACTGAAGTCTTTGAAGAATCAACAGTAGAAACCTGCATGACCCAAGAAAGATCAGACATGTATTACGGTGGAAGGAATAGTGAGAGTGGTAATTAGGCCCACTTTGGCCTTATCAACCTCAATGCCGACCTTAGAAACTTGGTGACCTAGAACAATGCCTTAGGGAACCTTGAAGTGACTCTTATCCCAAGATAGCACCAAACAAACTTTGACACACCTTTTAAGCATTGCTAAGTGTAGCAAACATTCATCAAATGTCTTAAAAAGCACTGAAAAATCATCCATGAAGACTTCAAGTGATGAATCAAGCATGTCAGCAAAGATAGATGTCACACATCTTTGGAATGTAGAAGGAGCATTGCACAACCCAAATGGCATTCTTCTGTAAGCAAAAGTACCACTCAGACAAGTGAATGTTGTTTTCTCTTGATTTGCGGAATGCACAACTATTTGGAAGTAACCGAAGTACCCATCAAGAAAATAGTATAAACTATGTCCTGCTAATCTCTCTAAGATCTGATCGAGGAATGGGAGAGGGTAATGGTCATTATTTGTCTTCTCATTCAAGATTATGTAGTCCACACACATCCTCCAATTGCATTGCTCTCTTACGGGCATCAAATCCCCATCCTCATTCTCAACGACTATGATCCCACCCTTCTTAGGCACAACCTAGATGAGACTCACCCATGGGATATCAGAAATGGGATATATTATCCCAACATCTAGTAGCTTCATGACCTCTTGCATTAAAACTTCTTTCAATTTTAGATTCAATCATATTTGCATTTGACAAGTGGGTCTAGCATCATCCTCAAGGTAGATTCTTTGAACACAAATGGAAGGGTCAATGGCCCTCAAATCAACAATGGACCATCCAATGGCTTTAATGTTTTTCTTCAAAACTACCATCAAGGCGTCTTCTTGTTCCAGAGAAAGGATAGAGGAAATGATCACTGGGAGGGTGTCACTGGAGCCTAAGAAAGCATATTTCAGCCCTTTGGGAAGAGACTTGCGCTCAAGAACTAGAGGCTCTTCAAGGGAATTCTTCAATAGTTTAGAAATAGAAGGGATGTCCTCACTTGCAGCCACTAAGGGTAGCTCAAATTCCTCATCTTCATCATCATTCATCATCGGGGAATTCCAAAATAGGCTCTAGACCTCTACCTTGAGTGGCATGTGCATGAAGGTCACATACATGGTGTTGGTCCTCACATGGATCACTACATTAGTTGTAGCCAAGAAGGGTCACCCCAAGATATTAGGCACTTTACTCGAGTCATTTTCCATGTCCAACACAATGAAATCAATAGGGAAGAATGCAGAGGTCTCATCATCAAGTCTAACCAACACATCACCAACACGCCCTCTAGGCATTTTCACATATTGGTCGACCAATCACTAAGTGTAGTGAGCTGGACCCAGTTGTCCCATTTGCAGTTGAACAAACACATCATATGACATCATATTTACACTAGAACCCAAGTCAAGAAGAGATTGTTCTATGCGGTGTGCTCCAATGTAGCATGATATGATGGGAGCACCAAGATCTTTTCTTTTCCTTGGCACAGTGTGTTGTAGAATTGAGCTCACTTTCTCAGTGAGATTGACCTTCCTTGGTGTTTTTCATGTCATTATCTTCTTGAATGTGCACAAGTATTTCAAGAACTTAGCGTACGACGAGATTTTCTTGATTAAATCAAGTAAATGAATATCAATCTTCACTTGCTTAAAAGTTTCCATCATGTCTGAGGTGTGCTTCTTCTTTCTTTTTTCAATGGATGGTTCCTCAAGTGCATCTGGGAATGGAGGGAGTTGTGCTCCCAACCAACTCAAATCAACATAGTCATCAATCAATATCACAGGAATCACAATATCAACCCGAGTGCCTATCACAATATCCCTAACCTAAATCTCATTATCACCATTCCTTATCACAACATCAACCCTGTCATCACTAGATGCATTATCAACAGAAGTATCTCATGGCTACTCTAAGGTCCTACTACTCCTCAACACTATCACTGCCTTCACATGCTCATGGGTAGTAGAATAGGAAGCTTGTGGAGGTTGTTGTGGCTGTTGAGGTGATGGTGGTCTTGGGTGTGGTGGATTTGGGTTTTGGAGGATGAATTGTGGATGAGGTTGTGGTTGTGATGTTTGTGGTGGATGGAGGTGATATTGTGAAGGGGGTTGTTGGTATGAGTGAGGTGGAGGTGGAGGGTATTGGTAGTTGAATGGGGGTTGTTGAGGTGGAGGAGCATAAGAATTGGGTGGTCCTTGGTACTGGGGTGGAGCACAAGCACCTTGGAGGGTGCCCATAAAACTACCATCATTGTTTGGGTTAGGCATCAGTTGAGACAGGAGTCTTCCTTCTTTACGAAGAGCAAGTGAAAGCAAAATCTGGTCTAGCCTTTTCTCAAGGTGGCTAATCATTTTCCTGTGGGAAGACACATCTTTCTTTACCTCATCTAGGCTCCTTATCATTCCAAAAACTTATTCTTCAAACTTGAATCTGTACTTGGGGCCTTGATGTTGCATTGGCTACCCTTGTCCTTCTTCACCCTATTGTTTCCATGAGAATTTAGGATGATTTCTCCTCTCTGGATTATAAGAGTTGGACATCAGGCCTTGGTTGTTGCGATTGAAAAAGGCATGCAAAGCGTTCACTTCTTCATCCACAACATCAATTATTATAGATTGACTAGCAGAACCTCTAGCTTTCTTCTTCATCATGTTCATCATATCCACCATCATCTTCATCATTTGGAGTTTGGCTTCTATTCTAACTGGATCTACAGGAGGAGGAGGATGAATGTAGTTCCAGTCACAGTGTTTCCCTTTACTTGAAACTTGGTGGCGAGAATTCTCAACAAGATGCTCGAATAGGGGCCAATACTCCTCCGGTGGCTTTATCATGAATGTGCCTCCACATGAGGAATCAACAGTGGGGTTTGACTCAACTCAACCAGCCTGGTGTAGAATGCCTGAACAAGCTACCACAAAGGTACCTCATGATGAGGGCAATCACGCATGAGCTTGTGGAACCTTTCCCAAGCTTTATAGAAGGGCTCATTCTCTTTTTGTGAGAAGGAAGTAATGCATCTCCGCATCTGAGTCAACTTGGCGGTCAAGTAGAACTTCTTAAGGAACTCATTCTTCACCGCATTCCATGTCACTAATTTAGGCTTGTACATGTACCAGTCCTTAGGTTTTTCTTTTAGGGAAAAGGGAAACAAGGTTCTTCAGATTGAGTCATCGGTGGCGGTAGGTGTGCGGAAAGTGAAGCAAGTTTCAAGAAAAGCATCTATGTGGTAGTAGAGGTTCTTCTTCTCTATCCCATAACAAGTAGGAAGGAGTCTTAGGAGGGCTGGTGGAATGGAGAATTGTTGACCTGACATTTGGTCAACAAGGATGGCAATTGAGGAGGTGTAGTTCCCTAGGGTGAAGTACTCATGGAGAGGGCGGTTGGGTTGTTGTGGAATACCCCCAGTAGGGTTGTTAGGATTCGAGCCTTCCATTTCATCTTCTCGGTGTTGATTAGAGAGGGTTTGGCATCTTCTTCTACCTATCTTGGGGTCATATGGAACCAAGTCGGTACAAGTTGAATGTGTACCGCTCGTGCACAACTATCACCTGCACAATACACAAACATGCAACAAGAGACAAGTTAGATGGCTAGTATGTAAAAGTAAACAAAGAAAGAAAATAGTAATGGTGAGGGTAGTAGGAAAAGTTAAGCGACACTAACTAGCTAGGCTGAGCACCTCTACTCCCTGGCAACAATGCCAGAAATCTTGTTGCAATTTCAAAAACTTTGATGGTGACTAGATGCAACCCTAAGGTCACACACTAATCAACTAGATGGTGACTAGATGCAACCTTAAGGGAAAACACATGGATCTCTCAAAATTTATAATGAGACCTAGTCTAACACACTGGCTTACTCTATTTGCACTTCACATGCAAGCGCACAAGGTCGTGCTATAGTATAGGCAAGTGGCAAGAGAAGGGTCGATCCACAGGGAGAGAGGGGATACTAGAGCTAGGCTAATGTGAGCTACATTCCTAAAGCAGAGAGTAGGGTTTGAGGGTTTAAAGGTTAATTTTGGTTGTTTACACTACGATTGCAAGCAGTTAAAAACAAATAATAAAATAGATTAACATAAACCCTAGATTACACTAAGTAAGTTAAGACTAAGAAACTAAGCAAAATGAGCAAATGAGCAAGAGCAAGGAATTACACTACACTAGCAAGGCAATAAACAACTAAGAGAAAAGTTGAGCACTAAAGCAAGCAATAACCTAGGTTATCACTAGCTATCAAAATTAACATAAGCAAGCTACAAAGAGCACTAACTACTCAAGAAAATTCTAACTATCAAGAACTAAGAAGTTATCTAAGAAGTAACAAAGGCAATTAATTAAACTAGCATTAACAAGCTAAGATGACAAGGTGGGTTTTAAGCAATAAAATGGATAGGTGGGCCGTTTGGGAATGCTACTTTGATGTTAGTTGGGGGAGGTTACATAATAAGCAAGTTTTATATCTTCAATCTAGATTGCCAAACCAAATGACAAGGCAAGTGCTATTGGAATATACCCTATGCTACTAGTTGGATAACTAGGGCTATGTGTAATTCTAATAAGACTCGGCAAGTCTAGGTTTCTAGGGTAAGTGATATTAGGGAAATTGAGAGCTAAGGGTAGGAATGGGAGTAGAGATGAGGGTGTTTCACCTCATGTTACTTTCCATCTAGCCTTTAGAAAACTCTAGGCAATTGCACTAATCACACTTAGACTAGCTACTTAGATCTCACACCTACTTGTAGGAAAAGAGAGTTGTATGTGGGAACAAAGGGTGCTATCTAGGGATCCACTATTCGGACCCTAGAAGCTAGGTGTCGTCAAGCATCATAAAACAAGAAATCCATGTTTAAAAGCACAAACCACAAGCAAGATAATGGGAAAATGAGATCGAAGCAAGATGCAATCATCATAGAATTGAAATATGTTCATTACAAGTTATTTTACCCCAACATGGTATCAAAGTAACATTTTAACCCCAAACATCCAATCATTATGGGCTTAGCTAGACACTATCATACAAAAGAGAAAAGAAAGGGGTAGGAATTCATGGAGCTCGTGTAAGCTTCTTCGCCTTCACCCCCTAGCTGCTGTAGGGATGGCTCCTCCTCCAAGGTAGGTGAATAGCATGGAGATATGGGGGATTATGGTGGGAAACCTAGAAAACTAGGTTTGTATGATGGAAAGGAGTTGTAACACCCTGATTTTCATATCACATGAGCAGAAGAATTTTTGTTCCAATTAGGGTTTCACAAACATGATTATCATTGCAATTAAAGTAAATGAAAACACTTTGCACTGTTTAGAAGCTGATTCATACATAGTTCTTGTCTGAAAGAAAATTTCATCTTGTTCATATAAAAAATCTAATATTTTTGGTAGCATAACTAAGCATGATAAAAGATGTCTAAACTCTAGATCATCTTGGTAATTGGCACCCCACCAGGCTATGCTTGAGAAACTCCTAGTCCTTTGCTTGTCCTTTTTGTTCTTCAATTGCTGCAAAATCTGCGAACATTGCGTCCCCAACTATGCATTGGAAAAAATAGTCATTAGAGTAAGTGACATGAGTGTTATAAAATATAAATTACTAAAGAACTGAATTTGGAAATTATAAACATAAAACTAACAACAAACTCCGTGTTAAAATTTGAAACATATTATCCTTATTTCTCAATCTCAATTCTTACCTTTCTACCTTATATTTTTCTGGAGACATGTACCCTGATACCTGAGTATCATTACCTACACTAGGTCATAGTTATCTTATCTGATTCCTTCTCATCCCACTCATGGATGAGATTATGGGAATGCTCTAAACTAAGGTATCTTTTACTTATGATTTTTATTAGATTGTGGCCACCATTATACTATAGGTCCTCTTGAATTGGCGTATCGACGCCTTCAATTGGTACCAAGGTACCTCTGAATTGGCACTACATGCCTCAGAATGACACTGAGGTGTCTATGAATTGGTGTGTCTATGCCCTGAATTGGTGCTGCAACACCTATGAGTTGGAGTAAATACTCCTCTAAATTGGCAACATATGCCTCTGAATCATCTCGAGACTTACTGAATGAGGACTTATCATATAATGTATTATGTGAAGATTTTGAATTAATTATCTTAAGTGTAATATTACTGAATACTGAATCTGAACTTATCTTGTACTAAAACTGAATACTGATAACTGAACTTATCTGAAACTTATTACTAAATATCGAGCATGTACTGAATTCTGAATTAGAATATGAATCTCGTGTTCTTAAGTTTTGATCTGAATTTGAACATGAATGTAAATCTCAATTACTACATAATTGATTTTAGGTCTGAAACCCTTACCATGTATCTTTATTCAAAATATGGCTACTCACACAATGAGTAGTCCAAGTCTAATTCTAAACCTGATATTCTTATTATTTGGGTAAACCTTATTTTGAAATTCTGATTTGATATAATGACTTCATTGATACTAAAAATAACAATTGAGTCTCAAGGCTTATGAAGGAGGATCTGATATGAATATATGCATACTAAGTATACAACAAGTAACTTAAGTATGGTATTTGAAAGTATAGAATGCCTAAAAACATGCTTTCTGACAAGATGATTCAATCTATATAAATCATCATTAGGTCTGATATTATCATGAGTCTTAATGTTTTCATATGAACTCACATATTAAACTTTAGGTCTTAAAATAGGAACCTTGTAAAATCTCATATTGAAACTTAATCATGACTTAATGTCTCATAATTTGATAATATCATCATAAACTCATGTTACAATATATTAATCTCGATAGTACTTTCATCTTGAAAATTGGACCATGTTTTACCATGTTCAACACTCATATTCTCACATAGTACTTAACGTTTAGACACTAATCATTCTAAGGAATCTATTTAACTTCTTAATTCTTAGATCTCTACATATATAAGAAACCTTGATGACACGTTCCCACTTGAATTCTTAGCACATGGCTATATTCATAAATGAGGGGAATATTAACAATATGTTCTATTCAAGATCTTAATATATGATTATATCTATATATAAGGGATCCTAATAACATATTTGTGCTTAAAAATCCTAATACATGGTTATATCACATAACTATGGAAGGATGGTAGTCTTACTATTCATTTCTTATCTTGTAGTCCTGAGTATCCATATGGAACATCTCTAAGGGATGTGATAGAAATATATATTCTCTTATCCTTTTTATGAACTTAATTCATGAACTTGAATCATTCCATAACACATTACTACTTGAGGCATTGAGCATATGAGATCCTAAAATCATAAAACACATAAAATCTTGCTTGCATATCTTGACTTAGAATATTGGACATGAAGGTCTCAATTAAGAATCATGTAAATGCACTAGGTTTGATGAACATAAATACTCATGGGCATAAATCACTTACCTTTCACTTCGAGAAGACCCATTTTCTCTTCATAGGTTGAGGAAACCCTAGTCACATTCATGGGGTTCATCAAACCTTAAATAGCATATTCATGACATTAGATAAAACATTTGTACTTCATTCATCACCTTAAACCCTAATTTCGTTCCTTGAATTATTGAAGGACTTGAATGAGTAAAACTGCATTTAGAAATAATCAAAATATAGTGAATCAAAAGATCTTTCCAAAACATATTTAATTATATTTTTATGAGTTCATATGCAAAAGTTATGAATTTTACATAGTGGACCAATCAGAGCTCAGGAAATCTTAGTGTGACACTATTTAAATCCCGATTAAAATCGATTTAATTAAATGGTAAAATTCCTAAGATGACTATGGTGAGTGTTACAGTGAATCAAACATATGAGGGAAAAATATTCATTAGACTATCTAATATGTCTCACGCCTGAGAAACAAAGGTGAGTGCAAAATATCCAAATTGCCCTTGCATTTGAAATCAATGGATTGAAATCGTGGGCCCATCACAATCATTTCACAACCTGGGATCTCCCCTTTCAATCCATGGCAAAGAACAACACTGGAGCTTTGGCGATCCCCACCACTATGGGATTCTGGGGTCCTTCAGAGCATGGATAGAGGTCTAATGCCTTCACAATGTTTAGGTGAACTGAACTAACCAATGGAGGGGCTCTCTAGTGCACTAGATCACCAAGTCTAGGCCAAGACATGGCAGTGGCCAGCTACAGCTGAAAGCGGGGAATGGTGCACCCAAAAGAGGGTGATTGTGAAACTAGGAGTCTGAACCAAGCGAACAAATTCATGGGGATCCAAAGAAGTCGGGTGAGAAAACACAGAGTAGAAAGGATTGTCATAATCTTGGTGTTCATCAGAAACCAAAAATAGGGAAGAATGAGTCAGTTAAAGAGAACCGCCGGAACCCATCCAATAGGCATCAATCTAGGGTCACAAAACATTCAAGGGGATGAGACAAGAGCAGGGGAGTTGTTTCCACAGTTGCAGAGCCACCATAAGGCCACATCGATGAGTTCCTATGAGGGTCAAGCATCTATTTATAGGATATGGTGACCGAGGGTATCTCAGATAAAACCAATGACTGGGAAGGAAAGCTGGGTCGAAAAAGGATGCTCACAAGGCATTCATTTGCTCAGAAGGCAGTAAGGATGGTGGAGGTGCGGTGATGATCGCCTGAGATGAATGACGAGTAGGTTAAGATGTTCACGGGCACATGGGCTAAAATTGGAGGATGAGGGTCCAACCACATGACGCGTTGGTGCTTTTGGCATCAAAAGATGAGTAAAAAGGATGAGAAGATGACATTTGCAACTTGGAGGTGGAGATGGGGTCGAGAACCCTAATTAGGCATTTCTTATACAGAGAGGGAGAGTGGGTGAGATTTTGCTCGTTATGATCGTAAGAGAGAGACGAATCTGGCAGTGATAGAATTTTGTGAAACCAATCAGAGAGAGGGACAAAGAGACCATGGAAGAAACCACTGTGAAATAACACAGCTGCCACGAAAGAACTGGAGGTTATGGACAATGTATGGGCCGTTGGATTGGGGTATACTAAACTCTAACAGTCTAATGGTGCACATAGAAGGAATTAAATCAAGTGTAGTGCTTGACAGTCCATAATAGCCAAATCATAGGTTACATTGACTGCATTAAATCAATTCGAATTTAAATCTTAGTCAAACTATATAGTAACTTGTTTAACATTTGGAGGGTCAAACATGGTCAAAACTTGACAAAATTTGGACCACATGTCCATCAAAGAGTCTAGATTCTTTGTATGTCCTTAGATTTTTGTTTTTCACATGGTACGACCATAATTTTTATAAATACCATTTAACTTGAATTTAATGTATTAATACATTAGGCCAATTGGAGAAATAGTTCCTTTGTGATCCATTGAGTCAAATCTCAAGTTCAATACTTATTACTCATTCAAAAACTATTTCATCTGTGTATCATACCTTTTTGAGCAAACTCTTTGGTGGAGAGTGAAAAGAAAAGAGGGCTAATATGAAGTTGAGTCTTATCTTAAGTTTTCTCATCCCATTTTCATATAAGTACAACCATTATTGGTCTTTTGCAGTAAAACCACTCAACTATTATTATTTCTAAAAACTCCATTTTAAGTCTTAAATTGGTTATGAAAATTGGGATGCGATAGGAGTGGAAATGGAGTGGGAGGTAGGTGAAAGGTTTGGAAAGCAAGGAAATGGCTAAGGAGTAGCTAGAGAGGGTGCTAGGGAAGCTAACCTTTGTGTTGTGTCCACCACCTATGTATATATAGGCGGTGGGGTGGCACTAGGGTAAGTGGGCATAAAAAGAGAAAAGTAGTGGAGAAAATGGGTAGGTTTAGGCGGTCACCATGGCCGTGGAGAGGTGCCACGGCAGTGGTGGGGGTTATATGGAATGGTCATGGGTAATGGAATGGCCGATGTGGAAGGTGGAGGTTAGGTGTAAGTATGTATGGTGGCCACATCCGTGGCCGGTACCACGATCATGTTGGGTAGAGGGTACCATGGTTGTGTTGGGTAGCATGACTGTGTTAGAGGAGGTAGCCACATGCAAGGTTTCTCTGAGGCTGTGTTGTCTTCAACTCACCACTATCGTGGTGGTCACCATAGACAAAGTGGCCTTCAAGGGCCATGGTCGTGCTGATGGCCATGACCGTGGTCATTCACGTGTAAAATGAGATGAGTTAATGTTGATTTTTGGGGTCTTGAGGATTAAATCACCACGGTCATGGTAGGGGCCACAAGCGAGTTGGAACGCGTTGGCCACAGTCGTTCTGATGACCACAACCATGGTGTCTTCAGTGACCACTGACATTTTGCTGACCACAGATGTGGTCATTCATGTACAAACTTGGCAATGTTACTATAACTTTTGGAGATTAATTCCCCATGACCGTGGTGGTTTACCATAGTCGTTTTGAGGCTTCTTTCTATTAATCTCCACTTCATCTTCTTAATTTGGCATCCTTTTTCTTTGAATTGATTCTTGTGCATCTAAAGAGAGCTCAGGGAAGAGGTAGGTCCAATCTTGGGGTGCAAGGACCCAATGATGTTCTTCATCTCTCTCCCTTGCATAAATGCATGCATAAGTACCCTAAAAACACAAAAAAGGAGGTATAAATGCATTTGACATAAAAGATCACATTGGAGGAAATAGCTTGCAATCTACAATGTTTAGATATGATTATAATGCAAAAAGACACATGATGAAGCCCTAAAATAGGGATGCATCACTCGACCACCCTCAACACACATGTCTCGACCACCCTCAACACATGTGTCTTGACCCCTCACACAAAAAGATCTATCACGAGCGAGACACATCCACATGGTTATGGCTGAGACACATCACAAAGTTCATGACCGAAACACATCAACATGGTTATGACCTTAGGTGTTACAACCACTACATACCAAGTGTCTCGACCACTATACTTAGTCATCTTGACCGCGACGCCAACCAACAGATTAAGTAGATAAGCAGCAACACCGTGTCACGATTAGTTTTGGGTGGGTAGTGATCAACCCTTATGGTTTTGGGGTGTTGCAGTCAAAACCACCACCTACAAGGGTGTCACCGAAATGGAAGTCCAAAGGGTGTATTGACCCTAAGTCAACCAAGTGACCAACTTCAAAATAGATCCTAACATGGTCAAAACATATGATTAGCATCAGGGAATACCAAATGTCTCCTAAGTAGAAGTCTCCATTCAAAGGTGTTCATCAAACCCTAGAAAACGAATATATAAAGTTATCAAAAGCGTTATGTTTAGAGAGAGAAAACCAATATTTTATGCATGTTAACATACTCTAAACCTACTATTATTCATGATAAATAAACCATATATCAAGTATTACTATCCCATAAATGATGATCCAAAGAAACACATCACTATTTCAATCACCACTAAATCAGATATATAAAGATTTAGGGTTTATAAGAAGAGTAGTCCTTTCAAGAATACTACAAGATTAAAACCCTAAACTTTATTATTCCTCCTACCATAAAGTACACGTTTTTAAGATCTAAAAAACAACATATGATTAGGTTTTAGATGCAAATAATAGATGAGGGAAAAGGTATATAACCCACCTAATTTTGAGAGAGCCAATCTCTCAAGATCACAATGTCCAAGAACTCCAACCAAGATTCAACACTTCAGCCAAAGGATACCTCAAAATAGAAGAAAACCTTGGTCATAAAAGAGCTCAAGAAAGAGGGAAAACAACCTTGATTAAACCAAGGAAGAAAAGAGAAAGAGATGAAATCATCCTCTCACTCGGGTTTCACCATGTCAATACATAGTACATGACCCCTTATGATGAGGACTTCCCCTCAAATGACCACCATACATGATTCACAGTCTATGACCAAAGAGGAAGAAAAATATGAAGATTTCAAAAGTGTGAAAACTTGATCATGATAAGAAGATCACTTACCAAGAGATGAATCACCAAGAACTACCACCAAATAGTTGATCAAGCACAAAATCTTCAACATGCAAGGTTGCTCAAACATCCCAAGCTTCAAGATCAGACCTCTTTTGACCCTGAAGCTCCAAGGTCGGTCACAAGGAAGAAGAAAGAGGCTAGGGCCAAAAAATATTTCTTGCAAGTGTAGAGCAGGGGTTATATACCCAAAGGAGGAGGGAAGTAGAGGTTTATGAGGTGTCAACATAATAGACTATCAAAGGACACATGCCCTCCAAGAAAACAACCTTATCCCCACTCACATACATATTTTGAAATGTTTATTTTTATCCATAAAAAAGTGTAGGAACCTTCATGGTTGACTACTGCCTTGTCTTAGTCGAGACACTTCCTTACACTTGGTATTGACCAAACCCAAAATCACCATATACATGGTCAAGACTCTTCATTAGAGGACAAACTGTCTCGATCAACCCACCTCTAGGTCATCTCAGTTGAGACCATACTACATTGAGCATTTGTTGTGGTCACTACCCTCACCTAAAAGTGGGGTAGTGGTCGCAACACTCAAACCTTAGGATAGTTACCATATCAACAAGGCAACCCTAGAAACCCTAGAATCACCATAAGATGTCACATCACCAAACATGATTCAAACAAGGTGCCCCATGTCATAATCTTATCTCACATGGTGCCATAATATGAGGAACATTGGGAGCAATGGCAGAGCTAGACAACTAGAAGAGGGGGA
Organism: Alisma plantago-aquatica; assembly: GCA_963693085.1. NCBI lineage: Eukaryota > Viridiplantae > Streptophyta > Magnoliopsida > Alismatales > Alismataceae > Alisma > Alisma plantago-aquatica. The sequence goes on from OY856412.1 coordinate 1,488,784,583, forward strand.
ACAATAACATGACATGAAAGAAGCTAGGAAAATTTTATTCAATCAAGAACAAACATGAATACCAAGAACAAGGATTTTTTTGATCTCATCTCATGTTATTTTATTTGTTTATGTACAAAATTAGCATGCCAAATGTAAAAAAAAGGACATAGCCATTTATCTACATGTTATTTTAAGGAATACAATCTTTGGCTAGAATAACAACACATGATTCATGGCAAATAGAAATATGATATATTTCTATATATAGCTTGTTTATAATTTGGTAATTAAATTCTTGAGTCAAGTAACTACTATAATTATTATTGCTTTGAATAAGAAACTATAAAGTAGTAACTAAAAATAACTACTCTATTGAATAAAGAAAAGTATTCAACTTCAAAAGGTACATGGGCAATTTTATTTGTTACAGACAATAAGTTTGACTACAACAAGAGGTACAATGGCATGGTTACTTGTGGATACAAACTATAACAATGTATTTGCACACGTTAGTTTGATGCAATGATGCCCTTGTAGAACCACATAGTAAAGAGTATGCTTATATAAACATACATGGGAAACAAAATCCTTTACAATGACACCTTATTTTTTCCAACATAACATCATAAATGATAACATAAAAACTTACTAATAAAAGTAAACACCAAACATATAGAATAAGAGAAATCTTTTATCACCTTTTCCGTTGGAGAACATTAGAGAATGTCTGCCATTAGAAAATCAAGATCAAGTGATGGACTTGAGCACTTCAAACCCACTATCACATTGTTCAATGGTTGTTTATTTGATTGTGGTCAGTGGTTTTGGGTAGCCCTCGCTAATACAAAACATATCTAGAGTGTGTGTTGATTTGTTGGGTTTGGATTAGGGAGTCATATTGTGCTTCATTTGGCAAAGTGGTAGCCATATATTAGAAAGTGACAAGCAATCATTGGCTGAGGTCAAGTACTACCAATCACTTTGCCAAATGTAAGACTGCCAACCACTCTTATTTTACATTACTTTTCATGTATGTGGCCATAAAAAAACTCTCGACTGCTCATTTTCATCATGATAAATTATTCCAAGGACAATCCATGAGGAGTACAATAATTTTATAAACACTACATAATTCGTGTTCAGTAAAAAAGGGGTGGATGAGTAGATAAATGAAACTTTAGTGTTGTGACTTTTTTAACTAACTTTTTATGTGTTGCTTACCTTTTTATTCATTACGACTTGTATCTAACATATTTGTTGAAAGAAGAATTCGTTAAAACCTATACATAGTGTTCTATACAGTGGATGAGATGGGGGGAACATGCCCCTTCTTGACCCTCCCTCACTTCCCATTGCCACTAATTGGGAGGAGCAATTGTATAACACAGTTTGGGAATTGAAGTTGGAATAAGAGGGAGTTTGGGTGTGAGAAGTTGGAGTAAATTGGGACGCTTTCCTGGTGTGAGTTTTGAAGGAGATGATGGATTTCAACCCATCAACAACCTTCTTTGTCATCTTCTTCATATTTTATCAAGAATGAGGAGATGTGGAGGTTTTTAGGGTTCTATAAATAGTTAGGCGGATTTGAGGTGGAAGTAGGAAAATAGGGACGAAGGAGGGTGGAAATTAGTTGTTTGAGTAGAGGAAGGATCGCCACAGGTCGATGATGCTTCACCTAGGCTCAAAGGAGATGAATCAAGGCAGTGATGAAGGAGGAGCATCGACAACATAGAAATAATCTTTGAATGACTATTTTGATGGTTTGCAAATGAGGGGGTTGTGGTGACTCACATTTAATTTCATACACTTAAGTGGTTGGAATTAGCACAACATGGCTGTGTTGGTGACCATTGCCCTGGTGGCATCAAGGGACATGACCATTTGTCCTGCCATGACTATGCTAAGACCCTTCTTTTCTTCAAATTTTCACTATCAGATGGCTCTTCCCACCATGTACATTGTGAAGTACCATGGCCATGATGGCTAAATGATGCCACAATTATTATACTGGCCATGGAAGTGCTAGTTATTTTCTCAATTCATTCAAGTAGCACAAGTACACATGTTGATCATCATGGTCTTCTAGATATAGAACGGCCATTCCAATTGGTTTTTAGTACTTTCGAATTCATTTCTCATACATCATTCAAACTCCAATTCAACTTTGATTTATATTAAATACTTTCCACTTTGGAGGTACTTCTCTTCTCTTACATCCTTGTTTTATGCACAAATAAAAAACAACAAAAACTATAAAAATAGAAGTGTTTGTGTTTTCTTTTAATTCCAGACTAAGGCTTTTTCCTAGAAAGCTTAAATCCAGATGGTATGGTTACTACCTTGTCAAGTGTGCCTATCCACATGGTACCTTTCTTCTTTAGGATAAAGTTTTGGGTGAATTTAAGGTTAATGAGCATCAAATCAAAAGATACATAACCAATGAAGACCTTCCCACTTCAGATACCAATAAATGCTCATCCTTGGAAGATCTTAACTTGACCGACCCTCATCCTCCCCCAGAATCTCAATAAACTGGTCTCTCATCTGTCAAGCCTCTTACGTAAAACAAGATGCTTATTAGGAGGCAACCCAACCCTATCTTCCTTCTATTGCATCTTCTTTACCTTGTTATTTAATCATGCTCTGTTTCCTTTTTCTCTGACAAGCAAACCGATCGACTCACTGCACCAACTGATCGATTCAGGATTCCTGAATGACGACCCCTTCTGCAGCCCAAACGGTTGTTTTGCTTCTCAACCGATCGGTTCAATTCAATCACACATCCTTCAAACCGCTTGTCCACCCAACCCCCTCCCCCACACATCAAGCCGATCGTTGTTTAAATGTGAGGCATCCCGACACATTGGATTCTGCCCTCCACCTTCACCGTCCAAACACCACGAGATGACTGACTCATTCTCCATCTGATCGGTTTGACACCCTCACATGGCTATATAACCACCCTCGTGGCGAGCTTCACCCTCATCCAAACCTAGCTACCTCTCACCACTCTCCATTTCACCCACCTGATAGCTCCCATCGAGCGCCACTCATTCCCACCTGAGCTCCCCTTCTCATCACCGCTTGCCTCACCACGTCAGCTGACCGATGGTAAAGTGATTCGCTCGCCTCGTGCCCTCACTGCTCGCCTGGGGCCCTCACCGCTCACCTTGTGCCCTCGTTGCTCGCCTCATGCCCTCGCGGCTCGCCTCACACCCTTGCCACCGCTTGCCTAACCGTTCTAGCTGACCAGTGGTAAAACGAGCTGCTCACCTCTCTTGTTCAGAAAGCTGAGCTCTTCCTCTACAAACAAGTTCATCACAGAGTCAACTGACCACTTGCTCGGCCGACCGATTCCTACACTAATGTATCATTTCACTACCTTGCAGACCGACTCTACCCTACCACACTCGTCTCACCTACTCTGTGAGCTGCTCGCCTCATGCCCCCGCCTCTCACCTCATACCCTCACCGTTTCCATCTTTGTCTTGCTAGCTGAGTGCCTGGGAGCTAAACTACTCGACCAACCTGTACCCTTTCCCCCTCAATCCACTGCGGAAAGCACTACTTCCCCATTTTTCATCCTATGAAATGATAGTTTCAAGTCTAAGCCACCCGCCCGATCATCTCATTGTTCCAGACGATAGACTCACACTCCACAATAGCCATGATCAACTGATTCTGTAAGATCAAAGGGAAGTCCACTTCCTCTTCCTCTTGAGACCCACCTCACCAATCTAGATCCCACCCGGGGATTCAGTTCCGCACACCCTCCCCCACCATTGAGTCCTCCCCTGAGCTTAATGAGGAAATTCTCAATGACATCAATGATGTAGAGGCTCTTCTATGTGAGATGGAGAGCAACCAGAAGGCAAGCAATGACCCAGACTACTCTACCCCTTGTACACCCCGCATAGCCCCCATTCCTGGTAATTATGTCTAGTTCATCAACACCAAACACCTCAAACGTTATGAAGATTTGTTTTCTATAGGTGTTTCCCTCCCCCGTTGGGCATGTGGAACTACCCTCAATGCCTTAGGAATCTGTGAAGCCACTGACAACATTATCCACAAAAACCACATTCTCCTCTTTCCTGACCATGTTACCTCAACGTATATCGATCTCACTCTTGAGTTCATGTCTACCTTCCACTACTATCACTGTTCCTAAGGCAACTCTAGTTGCAGGATCCAGATTTTTGTGAAAAATATGGAGATCTCAGCCCGACAATTCACTTCTTTCATCCTTGATGGTGGCGATGATTACTGGTTAGATCATTGCATGAAGCGACCACATGATTCCTACCCCAACCGGTATGACAGAGACAAGTTCTGGGCTGAGATCACAGACCTCATGCCCCACCTTCCTAGTGAGCCTAAGGCCTCCAACATTTAAAACCCGGTGGTCCGCTACCTCCATAGCATCCTTTCTTGCACTATATTCAGTAGAGAAGGTACTCAGGAAACCATTACTTATGTTGAACTCTACACCCTCTAGTGCCTCTTGAATGAAGTACCCTTCAACCGGGGGAATGCCGTTCTGGAACATTTCAACACCCAAGCCAACTGTACCACCTCACCATCCTTCTACATTGGCCATTTCATCACCCAACTCACCATATTTCTTGGATACACCCACATTCCTTTCACACCACTCCTGCTCAAAAACCACTTGATCAACATTTACTACCTGAAAACCAGCAAGTTCATTTGCTTGGGTGCCAATGGTGTATACTACCTTCTCTTCAAGGATTCACATGAGGTTCTACAACTTCCCCTGTAGGTAAGGTTTGCAACAGAAAACCTTATTTATGAGCTCATCGATCTACCAGGGCACATCCGGAGGTGCAATCTGAAGAACCCAGACACAGATGACATCCCCGAGCCACAGGCCCACAAGAGGAGCGTTTCTTTAGAGGCTCACGATGATGCCTCTGGTCCACTGCCACCACCCGGATGTCGCACCAGGCGGTGACCAGATGACGATGCAGGCGCCTACATGTTCTACGAGGTCCAACAGCAGCTAGATGAGATTTAGGGTGAGCAGCAGCACCAGGGCCACCAGCTCAACCACATGTATCTCATGCAACATTCATAGGAGTCTTGGCATGTAGACTGTGACCACTATGCCCCTAGCCTCCCATCCTATGAGGAGTATGGGGCCCAACAAGACTACCCAGATCCTCACTCCCCTTACTGGGGAAACTACTACTCCTCCTCCCACCGGCAACATCCACCACCGCATTGATCTTCTTCCCTCCATCTCGATCTAAGGGTTTGCTCGGGATGAGCAAAACTCTAAGTCTGGGGTGGGGCTGGGTGGTACGTGTTCCACCCATTATCTTCCCTTTTAGCATTTTACCTTTGTATTTCAAAATTGAGTGCATTTTCCTTTTTCAAACTTTGGCCTTTACCTAGTCATCCAATCGATGTATCGTATTTTTTTCAAAAATTAGACAAATATTTATTTCAAAAATTGTTCAATATTTTCATTTCTTTTTTTTTAAAATACAAAGTTCTCCATACCTAAATTAGAAATATTCTTGGGAAATATGGCAAGCCTTAGAGTATCAAATAGAATCAAATGCAAACTTTCTTATCTTTAGCATTAGATTAATTGATCAATCTTTCTCATATAATGTATTTACACAATTTTTCTTATTGATGCAACTACATTAAAAAAAATATTGCACGGGAAAATAATATGCATGTCAAACCCTAAGTATGGGGTGGCATGCTCCTCCTCTATCCATTCTTTCATACCACTTGTAAATTTAATAGGGGCGTACCACCAAAAGATGCCAAAAAAGAGCACAAAAAAATTGTGGTCAATATCCAAAGTCGAATAGAGGAGGGATCATTCTTCCATACCCTCATAAATGTTATAGGGGCACACAAAAAAATTTGTGGTCAATGTAACCACAACTCCATGAAATTAAAATCCCGAGTCGAATAGAGGAGGGATCCTTCTTCCACACCTCACCTTTTCTCATTCCCGTAATTTTTTTTAAAATTTTTGAGTGTTGAAGCACAAGTATGATTAAGATTGTTTTTGCAACGTATAGGTTTGAAAGAGAAAGTTAAGAAAAATGTTTGTTGTAAGAAATATAGAATTTGTATTTTGTGATTCTAGGAGATGGGTTGCCTGGCCATGAAAAAGATAGAAGATACTACTAATTAAGGGAGGATGAAGATGTTGTTTCATTTTTTTTGAATTATTTTTATATTTTAATTGCTTGAGGACAAGAAAAGGCTTACATACATGATGTTTTGATGTGTTATAATTTAGCACCCCTTTTCACAGTCTTTTAAGTCTTGTCACATGAAAATTTCTATCTTTATCTAGTGAAAAGAAATAAATTTCTATCTGCTTCCTTTCATCACAATTTAACTTTGTTCTCACAAAAAACATGCAATTCTTGAAGATTCAGGACATGAGCCAATCGATTCATCTGCTCCAGACGATCGGCTCGCTTGCCCCAGATAATCGTCTCAGCTGTCTCAGTCAACCGACTGCCACCCCTCAGAGCGGCGCTCCATTCAAATTCAAATGATCATTTCAAACTCTGAAGCGGGAGTTCTCCCGCCCCAACCGGGTGGGTCAAAGCCATGCCGCCACCCAAAGACTAGGGTTGCTAACTGACTTCCCTTATTTCCCGCCTGCTCCATCCCCAACCGATCGGCTCCCACCTAAACCAATCGATTGGCTGTGCACAACCAGTTCAAAAATCCAGCTGTCAGCCTCATTTTTGCCCACAACCCTAGTTGTAAATGCCCCCTTCTTCTCCTATAAAAGGAGGGGCACTTCCTCCTCACAAGGATATCATCTTTTATATGAAGGATTTTTGAGCAATCATTCTTATGTTCTTGAGTTCCGTTCATCAATAAAGTTTACTTATTTTCAAGCTAAGTGTCCTTTTTAATTATTGTTCTTTTACCTTGCTCATTTTTAGATCTAGTCTTCTTCTCCTTCTTCTTCTATAGTCCGGATCAAGGAATTATGAGTCAGCCATTTAATTATCTCTAGCCTAAGGAACTAATCCTTTGATAAGTCTAGACTATGGCTAGAACACTTCTTTCCTCCATCTCCCTTTTCTCTACAAGCATGAGTGAGTAGTTTTCCTATCAAGGAAAGGGGAATAGCCCCTTAGACATGGTTTGAACCGACTTAATCTTTAAGAACGACTCCTTTCAGATGGCTTTTGGCTTTAAGAACTAATGATCTATTAGAGTAATTAATCAATTTGGTCATATGTTAATATGTGTGGAAGTGACCATGGAAGCCCAAATTTAGAACACTAAAACCAAATGCATAAAAGTTTTGAAATGACCATGGATATTCCTCTTTTGGGTTTATGAACTAAGAAACATAAGCACCATGACCAATGGGCTCATGTGGAGTCCATCTTTTGTGGGTTTTAATTTATTCACACGCCTTCATCGAATTCATCATTTTAAAGGATTTAGTTTATTCTCGCCTAGGCTAAGGTGGTGAAAACCCCTAAAAGCCTCGATTTCCCATCACTTGATTCAATCACCGTTTGATCTGCCCTCTTTACATTCCAGTCTTTTCATTCATAATAGTTTTATTTGTTCTAACAATCATCTCAATTTTCCTTGTGATAGGGAAAATTTATTTCTTGTTAAGTGCAATCTTATTCTTGTGTTTCCTTCTTGCTGTAGTGATAATCACCAAGCTCCACACCCAATCTTTACTTTCTGTTCTAAAAATAAAAATACCAAAAAGAAATAAAATTTCTTTAAACAATTGGGATTAGAGTTAACAACCTTAAAAATGTTGTCCTATGGGACCGACCCTTCTATACTATCCTTAATCAGAAAGTAGAAAAAGGATTAAACTCTAGGATAATTATCTTAGTGATTGTAGTGCACTTTGATGCATTATCATGACCGTCACTACTGGTTGTGGGTGACGGTCATAAAGAAGAGATGACTGAGGGACGACTAGGTTTTAGGTATCTACAGAAAGAAGGAGAAGAAGATGTTTGGGGGGTGAGAGAGCAGAGGAAGAAACGATGTAAGAGAGGGAGAGGGGAGAGGCACAACTATCTACATCCTAGGGTTTGCAGAGCAATGAGATAAGGAAGTGAAGGAGAAGAAGTGGAAAGACGAGCACCACTTATAATGAGAACAAATCGGCTGTGGAGAGAATGCGAGATGCGTGATGTAGAGAGGAAGAAGGTGGGGCGCCTTTGTGATCAGGTCAAAATGGGTTAAGAAGAACATTAAGGCTTAACCAAGCATTAAATTGGTTTACTAATGTGACACTATATCACTCACCTTCTTAATCACTTTGACATGTATATTTAATGTTCATTTAGTATGCAATTTCCAATATTAGCTAATTATCATATGAGGAATCTGAATTTCACCTTAGTTTTACCATTTGACATCGATGCGTATATTATTCTATTACTTACATTCTAATTACTCAATTAATGCATCCGTTACCTATCTCATTCAATTACTATATACTGTGTCCCATTTTCTTTATTTTCATCCACTCACTACCCTAAAGAGGATACTAGAGTTATAAGTCATATCCAAAACCTATTAAATGGTGAATTTGTATATTTAATTTCTCAAATAAAGATGTGGACACTTTGAATTTGTATATTTAATCTCCAAGTAAAGATGTGGACACTTAGTTGATCCTAAAACCTTATGAAAATAGATATATACAATTTTATCATGAACTTTGACTCCAAAATTATTAATTCCTCTAAATCAAGGGAAATGACCCTAATTCTAGTTATAATAGGAAAGGGGCCTAGAGGAAGGGAGGTTTAATATGTGACCTAGAATTCAGGTATATTACATGTACATGATCCTTCTTTGTCTATGAATTTAGTTTCCTAGAATCAATTGCACATCTACCACTTAGATTTTCCTCCTACAAACATTAGTTTTCCCTTTTCATAAGGTGCAAATACCACCTTTTGGGGCAGTATTTGGATGGACTCACCCATAGGCTATAAAAATGGGATATATTATACATGCATCAAGTAGCTTCCTAATTTCTTGAGTAACAATTTATTTCCAATTTTGGTTGATCCTTCTTTTCATTTCTCGAGGAAACATCATCCTCCAACTACATTCCATGCCAAATATGGAGGGGTCAAATCTCCTCAAGTAAGATATAGAAAAACCAATGGCTTCAATGTTGTTATTAACACAGAACTAAGAGCATCTTTTTGATATGAATAAAGAATGGAGGAAATGATCACTAAGAAGGTGTCATTTGGACCCAAAAAAGCATATTTAAGCCCTCTAAAAGAGTCTTTTGCTCCAGAATGGGAGGTTCCTCACTAGATGTTTTAAAGGTTTTGACTGCCACAGAAGGTAGATCATCACTTGCAATAACAAACACGTCCTGTTTTCTCTCCCCGATCAGTTCTTTGGGAAATTACTATAATGGGTTCAAACCCCTCTACCCTTGGTGTCTATTTTAATATATGTAGGTAGGCATTCCTCAACAATGTCATCTAGATAGTCCAAAAAGTAACAATCTTTTCTGGTAGACCCTATAATCTTGGCCTTTTGTAGAAGCTTTAAAAGTATTAAATCAGATCTTCACGTGCATAATGTAACATACATCATGCACGATCTTACATGAATCACTCCGTCGACAGTAGCTAGAAACAACCTTCCCAAGATGATGGGAATTTTTTTGGTGTACTTTCCACATCAAGAAAGATGAAATCAACAAAGAAGAAAGTGGGCTTATCATAATCAAGATTCATAATCAAATCATCTACCTGGCCATGAGGGATCTTCACTGGCCGATTAGCTAATTAGAGAATACAACTTGCGGGATCTAGATGGCCAAGTCCAACTCAATATACACATAATCTGACATCAAATTGACACTTGAGCTCAAGTCAAGAAGGGATTGATCAATGTGATGACCACCAATGTAACACAAACTTATAAGTGAATCGAGGTCTTTCCTTTTGTTAGGATGCACACGATGCATGATGGAACTAACTTGTTTAATAAGCATGAGTTTTTGTGGCATTTTCCCAGATGATTTCCTTTTAAAGGTGTTGGTCATGTTCCTTGAGAGACATAATGTGATGCTTGTAAAAAAGGATATTTTGTATTTTATTTGATTACTAATACAAGGCCATTCAACTTATATTTTTGTTATTCATATTAATAAAATGAATAAAGCTAATATGTCCTAAGAGTGTTTTGAATCAATGAAATATGGTTTGGGTTAAGGTCCTGAACATGAGATTATATGTATAATAAGAGTATTAATTCTTGTTTTGTCCCATTTTGGTTATTATTGTAGATAGGATAACAATAATACACAAAACTAGCATGTATGGTGAGTGATGGAAATGTCTCCTTAGTCCTGATATTGGATATCAACTCAAATATATGAATACTTTTTAGAGAAAAAGTTGTATTCAATAGAACCACCTTGAGATTGACACATGGAACTCATGTAATTATATGTCATAGTCATATCTCAATGTGAAAATGGTGAATGTGATCCTTAGACCTAAAGTCACTATGATAATCACTTGTTGTTCTGTGTGGATTGACCACTAGACCAACGTGCTCTGAATAATGGTTGACAAAAAGTGGTGGTTGGGTGTGTATGACTCAAGGGGATGATTGTGAGTGATGTACATGGAATTTGTCCCTCCATTGGAGTGATATCCCAACCACTTGATAAGCATGACTATGAAATGCATGTCCATGATCATGTGATTCAATATATGATATTGAGCTCACAACATTTTGAATACTCTACTCTTACTCAACGAACATGGAATTAATGTTAAGAGGATGACATTCCATGCCTCATTTTCAATCTGGATATATGTGACAAATGGATTATACAATCATGACAACATTGATCGCATTATAGGTTGTGTTCTTCTCCAACTCATTCATATTACTTGGATGGTACTGATGTGTGGCTAGAAAGCATAAAGCATCACTACTATCATAATTAGGAACCTAATGGGTCAGATGCATAAGGATGCATACAAAAATTGAATTTACCAATAAAAATGATTAAAATGGTTATGTTCATAAACAATCTGATACCTATCCAACCAGGTGATTGAAATGTCCGACCGACTGATCAAATATGTTGGGTCAATGAATCAATTGATTGTTAATTGGTCGGCTACATTTTACACTAGACTGGCCTGGTCGGCCGATTGGGTATCTTGGTCGGCTGATTGGAATTAACCAAGAACGTGTCAAATTGAAATGCACTTCATATCTAGATCTAAACTAACCCAATTGGCTGACTGGGCAATTCGATAGGACAATCAGAATGCTTTTTGAGTCCCAGTAGGAACTTGATCGGATGATTGAGTAATTTTTGACCTAAAAATTATGTATTGTCCATATTTTGATGATGAATTAGCCATTACATTCATGTGTATCTGATATGTCCATTTGAGATCAAATTTAGATATAATGTACATCAAGAGGATGAAACTAGCAAACCCTAGTTTGTTGAAAACAATTCAAATTTATCACAAATGGAAGAATTGAAGAATAGATAGTATCTCTTTTATAAATGTGTTAGAAATCATGTATATTGAATGTATGACTTGTGATCAATCTTAATGGAAGTTTAGAGCACTTAAAATGAATATTTGTACATAAATTGAGTATTTTTTTCATACTTCATAGGGAGGCTTGTAGGCCGAGTTTCCACTTGAGATAACTTGATCGACAACCATTTTGGGCTTTTGACAGAATCCACTGATGGCCAAGTCTATCCTAGGGTAACTCAACCCACAACTTAGCACTAGAAAGGCTAATAAAAACATTGTACAAGTTTCTTATCAGTTAGAAAAGCTACCGACAATCGCTATTAGCGAGATACTATGCATTGTTGGTTGATTTATCCAGAAGGTAACTTGACTGACATCACTGCATTATAAAGTGCTAAAAAGTGTATATAACCATTTAGAAGGTTGAAAACTTCAAAAATACATTTGTTGCCCCCCACCCCCAAAAAAATGGCTAGAATTCAATCTAAGTGTCTATACTAGCTAATAGGTAACCTCAAATATAAAAAGGGGCCCTTAGACTTCATTCCAACTTTGCCTTCTATGCTCCCTTTATATATTTGAGTGTTTGAGCCTTTAAGAGCCCCTAATATCCCCCAACCTTGATAAGTTCTCTACATCTTATTGAGTGAGTTAGGAATTCTATAAGAGAGATTCTCCGTTGTACACTTCTTAAAGCTCTAAACTCTTCCTCCTAATCTCTCTCTAGAAAAGTGGTGTTATGAGGATTGCTTCCTTGAAGAAGGAAGTGGTGGATTCAAGGTTGGAAATCTTCTAAAAGAATAGATAAGTCCTTGATGAAGTCAGAAGATTCTTGGTAGGTAGATAGGTAAGACAGTATAATGGTTATTGGCTCCTTGATCCAAAAATAATGCTAGTGTAGCCCTTGTTCTTGAAAAGGGTGGTCATTGGTTGTAACTCTTCTTGTGAAATATAAAGAGTGAGACAAAGGATGAAAATCCTATAGATTGACCCCTCTAGGTAGTGGATGTACATCTCCTAGTTTGGATGTTGGAACCACGTTACATCTTATCCTTCTTTGGTGTTTGCTTAATCTCTCTCTTCCTTTCTTTCTATAATTGCCATATCCTTTTAGAAAATATATTGAAGGTCTAATGATTTTTTAAAGTGGTTTTATCTCTATTCACCCCCTCTAGACCCCATCGATCCAACAATTGGTGTCAGAGCTTGGTCTTCTCCAACAATCTACTCCCCCAAGTAAGAGAAGATATGCAAAAATCTACTTGGTTCTCTCAACATAGATGGTGGTTTCTCCATGAGTCCAGCTATCTTTGATGGTACAAACTTACTATATTGGAGAAGGATGATGTAATTCTACATTTAAGGTATGAGCTTTGACCTTTGGAAGGTTATTGGTATTCTCTACAATGATCCAAATAGAGAAATAGCTACTTGGAATGATGTAAGCATGAAGAAGGCACAACTAAATCCTAGAGCTATTAGAATCATCTACTTCACCTTTACTCCAATTCAATTGAACTAAACTTCATGTTGGGACACATCTCATGAGACAAGCTTTGTGTCACCTATGAAGGTATGGAGCAAGTCAAATAAAGCAAGGTATATATGCTCAACGGAATCTTTGAAGGCTTCAAGATGGGGAAGAAAGAAATTGTGGTTGAAATGAATTCAGGGCTCAACACTCTTGTCAATGGCCTTGCCTCTATGGGTTACACTATGGATCAAGGAAAGATCAACTCAAAGATTCTGAGATATTTCTCACCATAGGGAAACAAATGTAGCTACCATACAAGAAACAAAGTCTCTCTCTAATATTCCTATTGAAGAACTTAGGAGATCTCCAAGCCTAAGAAATGAGACTTGACAAGCAAGAGGAAGAAGAAAAAGAAGAAGACAAAGATGACAACAGAAAGAAGGAGGCTGCATTCAAAGCCCAAGTTGAAGCTGTAATGCAACAACAACTCATTAGTCCATCCTAAAGTGAAGATGGATCCCATACTGATCTTGAAGATCACTACTCCAAGGGAAATCACTTCAAGGGAAAACCCTTCTCATCTTCTACTCCTAGGTGCTACAAATGTCGACAAAATGGACACTATAAGAATTAATTCCCAAAAGCCAAGAAACATCACCATAAGAGCAATCACAGGAAGAAGGAGGACTATTGCAAGGAGGATAGATTCAAGAAGAAGAACAACATACAAAGAAAAGGCAAAGATGCAGAATATGCCTCTTGGTAAGATTCTTCTTCTTCATGTGATTCAATCTCAAAGGAAAATGAGTGCCACATGACCCTCATGGCTATCATAAGTGAATAAGTGGTTGAGATAAGTGAGGTAAATCTCAATGAGCTTTCCAAATATGCTCTTATTGATATAGTTAATGTTTCTCTCTCTTCTTACTCAAAATGCAAGTCAAAAAAGAAGAAATTAGGAAAAATATTGATGACTTGTATGCTAGAATAGAAGATCATGAACAAAATAAAATCACTTCAAAAAATAGCATTGATTCTTTGCAAGAGAAAATTCTAGATCTTGAACTTTAATATAATGGTGGAAAGTTGAAAATGGTGTTTATCTTAAGAAAACCAATGGTCTTAAAGATGAAAACCAAGCTTACCTTGATGAGATTGTATTTATTAGGATGAAAAATGCTAGACCTCTGCTAATTTAAATGATCTAGAATCTAGACCTATTTTATCAACAAAAGAGGTAGCTAGTATTACTCTTAAAAAAGACTCCTATCTAATTTAAGCCCTATATTTAGAGCTGACATATTGCATGCTCAAGATGATCTTTCTAGTCTCTCTTCTACTACTATGACTCTTAGTGATGATAATCACATGATTAGAGCTTCCTTGTAGAAATTCCTCGATGGGAAGAAGTCCCTCAATGAAGTCCTATAACACTCCACTCGACAAGTTGGTAGTAGTCTTTTGGGATATGAGGGAGACCCAAAGAGCAAGGAGAAGGGTAAGAAAAAGAGTAAGGGACCTCCAATATACCATGGAGATTCTTCCAGCTATAAGACAACTATGGTATGGGATCATTATAAGAGTGATGATCATATTCTACCTTTTGCCCTTATAAGAAGAAGGGGACCAACCCAAACATGAAATGGCTCCCTAGGCTAACCCCAGATCCTAAAGTTTGAATTGGGCACCAACCTTTCCTTCCCTTATAGGAAAAAAAGGATTGTTGATAATGGTTTCTCCAAGCACAGGAATGGTGAGAAGAGCGACTTCAAGACCTATACAAAAAGGAAGGAGGTTCAATGACCTTTAGGGACAAAAATAAAGGTAAATTGGTAGGTGAGGGAGACATAGGTGATTCACTATGCATAAAGAATGTCTTGAGGATGGCCTATATCACAATTCAATTAGTGTTAGTCAACTTTGTGATAATGGTTATATTATTCTTTTTACTTCACTAGAATGTTTTCTTCTAGATTCCTTCTCCTACAATGACATATATAAGGGAACTAGAATAGAAAATCTTTATGGTACTGCTATTAACTCCCTTAATCATATTCTTGGAAAGTATTTTATTGTATAAAAGAATGATACATCTCTGTGGCACCCTAGGTTTGGTCATGTAAATATCCATCAATTGAAGAAGTTGAGCAAAAAGGACTTGGTCAAAGGAATTCCTAAATTGTATTTTGAGAAGGATGAGGAATGCCAACCTTATACACATGGGAAGCAAACCAAATCCTCATTTAAATCCAAAGGACTCCTTAGCACCAAAAGAGCTCTTGAGCTTATTCACATTATCTATTTGGATCCATGAGAACTCAAACTCTTCATGGTAGCAACTACTGCTTAGTGATTGTTGTTGATTTCTCTGATTTTACTTAGACTTTCTTTTTGGTTGCAAAGAGTGATACTATTGATGATTTTTTATACCTTTTGAAAAGAAGCTTCTTTCCAAATTGTTTCTATCCATAGTCACCATTGGGGAGAGTTTGAAAATGTTTAATTCAAAAATTTGAAAAGAATCTGGTTACATTCACACCTTTTATTCCCCCCATACACCTGAACAAAATGGGGTTGTAGAGAGGAATAATAGGTATTTGCAAGATATGGCTAGGATAATGCTCTTGGAGTATGTCACTTCCAAGAAGTTTTGGGTCAAAGCTGTTAATACCACTTGTTTTGTGCAAAACTGAGTTTTCACTCATCCTTTCTTAAGAAAACCCCCTATCAGTTATGGCATGGTAGAAAGACTTCAGTAGAATTCTTTCATATTTTTTATCCTCTGTCCTTTGTTTTGAACACCAAGTTTTCTCTCAAAAAGTTTAATGTGGAATCATACAAGGTTTTCTTTCTTAGATATATCACTACTGGTAGAGCTTATAGATTTTTTTAACATTGAACTATCTAAAGTAGAAGAATCTATCAATGTCAAATTTATTAAGACATGCCTATATACTTTCAAGAATGTTATTTATGATTATGTTGTATATGAGTTGTTCCCAAATTAAAAGAACTAGACATAAAAAGCAAAGGTAAAAAGGTGGCTGAAGTTGAACACACGAATATGAAAAGAAGGATCCCACTCCCCACTTTGCAAAAGATCATCCAAAGGATCTCATCATAGGTAACCCTTTTGAAAAAGTAAAAACATGGCCTTCAATACAGAACAAGACAATAACACCTTCGTTTCACAACTTGAGCCAAGGAATGTCAAAGAAGATCTTGAGGATGATGAGTGAATCCTAGAAATACAAGAAGAACCAGAGCAATTTGAAAACAACAAGGTGTGGACTCTAGTGCAAACACCAAAGGACAGAAAGATCATTGACACACAATGGGTCTAGAAGCACAAGCTAGATGAAATTGGCAAAGTGGTAAGAAACAAGGTAAGGTTAGTAGCTCAAGGTACAACTAATAGGAAGTTATTATTTTTGATGAAACTTATGCTTTGTTGCTAGACTTGAATATATTAGAATGATACTTGTCTTTGCTAGTTATAAAAATTTCATGCAATATCAGATGTATGTTAAAATTGAGTTTCTAAATGGAGTTTTATAGGAGGAAGTCTATAACGACCCCCACATTTTAAAATTTTAAAATAAGAAGGATTACATATTTAGTCTAAATTTTTTTCCATATTTAATAAAGGTGGAATCCTAAGTTGAACGAATTTTCCTTACATTTGTTCATTTAAGCTGAGATTATGGTTATTCAGTATGCCGAAAATGAGTTATTACAACACCAAGATATTGTGTGAACCTTGAAATAAATAATATACATAATGCATCAACACTTATTCACATCAATGTCAATTAATACACAAAACCTAACCCTAATTATGAAATGGTAATGAATTAGGGTTAAATGATAGTTTTGACCAAATACATGTATAATGTATCCCACTATTTTGTATATGAGTGGGTAATTTAGAGCTTCCATCGAATTTTGGTAACACAATTCCTTTTCAATGATTATTAATGTGTGAATTACCTTAAGTAGCTAATAATGTAAAACACATGTTTCCCTAACTCATATCAAAAATATAATTGGATAATTGATTCCTGGTCTAATTATCAAACCATCCAAATTTGGTTAGATTTAGATAATGCTAGATGATCCAAATGACATTAGGAAATAAAGAGGAAATAATGTAAATTTGCATCTTAATTGTGTAATAATACACACGATTATCCTAGGATTGCCCCAAAGGTCAGGATAATAGGCTTAGTGGAGCATGTCACACACTATTTTGTGGAACCCAACTTCTTTTCAAAGCCGTTGGATAAGGATATGGAGGAGGATGCCTTGTCCCCTACCTCGTGCAAGAGTCGCATGGAAGAGGGAACAACTCCCAGTCTCCTCGCCCCTGGATAACTCCATGTATGATCAATCTCTTTGACAGTTTTGGACACCTTTATCTTTGGGAAACATTCCCGAGCTCAGGGAACCCTAACTTCACCCCTATATATAGCCCTATGCGAAACGCCCAACTGGCCTTCTTCTTTAGTTGCGTGGCCGCATCCCCACAACACCATATTGAAGCAGACCAACATCTGGGCATACTTGGAGCATTGTGTGGACCTCTGCAACACTCCACCTCCAATTTGGTTTGAGGCCACCCAAGGAGCTACCATAGACTCAATCTATTCCAGCGGCATTGACAAGCTCAAGTGGGAGGCTCAGTTCGTTGCAGTTCAAATAAGACTTCGGTAATCTTCCTAAGACCCTGTTCATCATTCTAGTTGAATTCTTAGCCTGTGTTTTTCACCAGTTTGGCCTAATGACATGCATGAACCATGCGTTAAATGCAAGTGTACGTATCAAAGTAATACATGCCTTGTGAGGCCTGAGTCGAACTCATGGAACATGAATTTTAGAAAACTACTACTAACTGGTTGCGATCAGCTAGACCGATGGAGAAGTTGATTGGTTTTGAAAAAGAAAATAACAAAGAGAAAATAAAAGAGCGATGATTAAATGTTGGTTTATTCAAATGCAAAATGGGAATCCTTAGGATTACAGTTTCACCACAAGGGTTTGCTGCATACAGATTCACATAATTAACATAACTCGTCCCTTATCCTGGATAGAGGCCTGTAGTCAGAATTGCTCGCTTCCATGATGCAATCCACTACCTCGTTCTAGGTCAATTCCACACCAGTAGTAACTTATACCCTAGATCTAAGTGCATTAATTAATCCTCTAGGTATCCACCATTAACTGTACATTACCTCGTCTAAGGAATTTATAGGCTAACGTTTTAATCGTGGATTTCAACCACTAATCCTCTATCAAGAGTAATTAAAGGTATTAAAAATTAACTATGGTGATCAATCATAGCAATTATGATAGATAACATGATAACATATCCAGGAAAAATGAGAAGAATTATACTAATCCATGCAAAAATGTTATACAATGATTCCTCGGGCTACTCCCAGGTCCTAAGGATCAAATGGGATTAGCCCCGCATGTTCATCCTAACAGAATACTTGGGGAAAGAAGAAGAAAACATGGTAAACAAATAAAAATATCATGAAACCCCTGGAACGGGCAAGATCTGGATGATCCTTGGTACGAGACGCCCGTTCTACAGCCTTTTGGTGGTAGAATCGTCCGTCTGTGGCTCTTGAATCCTCTGAAATGTTGCTTTCGAATCCGTTCTTTTCTCCTCTCTCCCTTGGAACTTGTGCGATAGAATAGAACATGATCCTCAGGTATGGTCCATCCTCCTTTAGGTCCAGGTACGACTTACGACCACCAAAAGATCACAGCCATTTGATCGTGACGATTCTGAACAAACTCTGATCCGACAGCGTAGATACTATCAACGGGCTTTTGATAGTATCGACACCTTAGGGAACGCGTTCTTTTGCTTCTAGAATGGAAACCATCCTGTTAACATCTCGATACTATCGACCATGTGTCGATAGTATTGACAGAATGCTATTTCATTTTTTGGACTGATCTCAAGACCATCGACACTGTGGGTTGATGGTATCGACCGAGATGCTCTTCTCCAGCTTGGTTGTTGTTTCCATGTTAATAGTATCGACAGACCTATCGATGATATCGATAGGTTTTGGAATAGAAAGTACCTGAAATAGAGAGAAAAAACACAAGTCAAATTCGAGAAATTTCATAAATCATACAAATATGATAGAATAAGATCAACTTGATGCATAAAGTGTTTATAGACTAATGAAAGTGAATCATGATATTATAGTCATAGAAATGACAAATAAACACACAAAACAAGTATGAAATCATCCTATAAATATGACTCAAAATACCTGCATCAAACTCCCCTAAGCTTGAATCTTGCTCGTCCTTGTGTAACAAAACCATAAAATCTGATTGAGAGGGTCAAATAAAGAACATAATCACATTAAATGATTCCTGCCCGCAATCCACATACCAGCCCTTACCAACCACAGAACGATAACTTCCCTTTAGGTGACAAGAATCATTCATGAAAGATGCCCACCCCAAGATAAATGAACACTATCAAGTAAAGCAGTTAATATAATAAAATCCTCAAGTTTAGACTTGGTGCATCTTGTGATCTCCTATCTACGTTGCTCATTTTTTCTAACTACCATCTAAATGGAAGCAACTCTCCTGTTGTACATGAATGAGGAGAAAATCCTGGGTGGCCTACCACTTAGAGCAACTGGTGGATGGAATGGGTGGCTATGGAAGAAATGGAAGCACATTACAATCAATCATGCAATACAAAAATGATAACCTATTATGATGCAAATGCAAATGAAAATAATCTTAATGCTAACATTTTTAGTGAAATGATGCATGTACTATCATTCCATCTCAGAGTGAGATGGAATATCTAAGAAAACACATCATGTTCCCATTCTTCTTAATGTTCAGGTGAGCCATGTTTCTTTCTCCCTCTTCTTCTTGATTACTTCTCAATCTTTTTTTTCAAACCCTCTTTTCATAAATGATATGGATTGTTTTCCAGGCTTCCTTCCTTTTGCATAACTTGTACACTTGATACATTCTCTTCTAAACTTTTCTGAGGGTATGGAACAAATTTACCACCTTTGATGTTTTTAGAAGAACATTAGACACATGATGTAATACATACTTGAAAGATGCAAGTGAAACTAGACAATAACAGTTATGCAACTAAATGACATGCACCTAAAGATAATGTGCATGTATAACTACTCTATATTTTTTTTTCCATTTTCATGCAAATAAATGCAAAAGAACTATAATGCATGATCTATCTATATGGAATGCAATCAAAAGAGAAAGACGGTTATGTGCTCCCAAGTCTTATGGTGGAGTGTGAATGACATTTCGGTGGATCAGATTATAAGATTAATTGATAGAACCTTCATAAAGAATTATACGTCCCTCCTTACTGACTTGTGTACCAGTTAATCAAGGGATTTCTCTCTCTCACTTCAAATTAAATTCACGTTAACGTTTGGTCAGTTTAGGCTCAAACATCCATGTCAACCTCTTCCCGTGAACCATAAGGATAAAACATCCATGTTCATATGTTTTAGAGTTGACCTACCCAATAAGTTTCACAAGTTAAGTCCTCAAGTTCTCACAAGACAAGCTTATAAATTTTTAAAATTTCCATTTATATTTTGTTTGCTCATAAGCCCCCAATGGTGAAAACATAAGATGACATGCATTGCATTACCACTCCACTAATTACACTAGATAGATAGTAGATCCTAGAAAATAGTAAATCCTAGAAACAAAGACAACTAAATTTTCAAAAATAAAAACAAATACTGAAATAAAAACTAAATAAAAGCTAGATAAATGTTGTTCCACCACCCCCTAAGATTGAATTAGACAATGGCCTCATAGTCAAAATCCATACTTAAGAAGTGGAATAACGATACCCTCTACTGCGGTGGTGGCGGCGGGAACTGGCTCGGGTCCCAAGTAGGATACTGCCCCTGGAATGTTTGATCGGTGGGCGGCATTGGCGGTGGCTGCGGATACCCTCCAAAATAGTTCTGACTCCAATAATGATCATAGAAAGGTTGTTGCTGCATCTCCATCCCCTGCAACCGGTTGTGTATGTTCTCCTGGTTCACAAAGAGGTGGTGCTCATTTTCATAGATGGCTTGTTGGTTGTCATACAACCTGTTCTGAATATCCTGTATGCCTACAAAAGATGTGGTATGCTGATGCTACATCTGCTGAATGTCTTGGAGCATGGTGTACATGCCCTGCATGGAGTAGACATCCTCTCCACCTTGAGAGGTCTGCGGTGTAGATGGCTGAGAAGAAGACGATGCTCTAAAATGTCAGGGTCGCTTCTGTGGAGCAACTCGTCGTCAGAGGGGAATGGACGCTTCCTCCTCTTCTTCACATCGTCATCACCTTCTTACTCTTCTACCTCATCGTCACTGCCTTCTTCTTCCTTGTCTTGATCAACGTTGATGATTGGCCACCTGTAGTCTGAGCTAGGCCTGAGGTCAAAGGCGGGGTCAGGAAGTTGCCTCTCCTGAAAGATTTTTTATACATGGCAGGTGGCAAAGATGGTGTCATGGCGGACGTTGAGAAGGCCCACGTTCACGAAATGCTTTAGATTCAGCGTATTCTTACATTCCAACTTTTGTAACCCAGAAAGATCCAGGCCGAGGTGGATGGCGATAGGAGTGATGAGCCCCCCAAAATAGATTGGGGCCCTGCGAGATGTGTTCCTCTTCACTGCCATGACTCATGTGAGGAAGAAGGCTCCAAAATTCAAGTTCTCCCTCTCTAGCAGACAATAGAGGAAGAAGAGATCCGTCTCTTGAAACTTGCTTTGTGACAGTCAGGATCTTGCAAAAGTGTATTTTATAAAATATGGTGCATGATCCGGACGAACAAATGCTCGAAGTCAGCTATTTATGCGTGGTGCCAGCTGATCGAATAGCCTTCAGGTATAGTGACCAATATCGCATACATGGAATCATAGTTTGGCCTATGTGGATGGCATAGATCCCCATGAGACCACCCATAAATCCCATTGAACATGTAAAAGGGACATGGTGTAATCTCTATTGTAGAGGCAGAAAGAAACTCGCCCCTCTTTCCATTCAGTCTGTGCCGGTTGAAGCTCGTTGGGGATGACACAGATCTTTAGAGATGCCATGAACTCAGTGACAATCTCTTTGTATGTAGGCGACCCACTAAATAACAGATGACCCTCGACGTGGTCGGTGCAGAGCATTAGGGATTCTCTAAGTTGCCCCTAAAGCACGTAAGCCATCTTGACCTTGAATCCCAGGTCTTTGATTAGCTGCTTGTCACCATACTGGGTGGGCTCAATTGGGCACTTCCGCAGCTTGTCGTAGACCTTCTTGATTTCTGCAAATGGGTGGACTATCCTCAGGTGAGGGATGAGTGGAGTGGGTAAACCAGCCCTTGATGAGGAAGCACTAGATTTCCTCATATTGCAAAAAGGCAACGAGTGAGAGAAAAGGGATGGAGAAGGAAAGCTCAGAGATGACGGTCGCTGCAGCTCGGAGAAGACAGAGATCCTGGAGTCGATGGAGATGCTCGAAGATGACCGTTGGTGAAGATCTCTGTAGCTTCCGGGTGCTCGGAGATGCTAGGGCTCGACAGTGGGAGATATGAAACTTGAATGTGTGAGTTTGATGGAAAAAATTTGTCCTCTTTCAAAACTGTGATCGACACTATTGTCGGTCTGTCAATACCATCGACGAGAGTGTCAATGGTATCGACATCTGGAAAAATCTATTGCTCACTACTATCGACGGCTCTCGATGGATGGATGGGGGAGGTATGGATCATTGACGTAACGATGGTAGTGACGGGCGTCAATACCATCGATGTTGTCCACGGATCATTATTGTAGACCATTTGATGAAGGCACGAGCATCTATCGGATGATGAGAATCCCGTATCGGTGACGTCATCTGTCGATACTATCAACAAGTGTCGATGGTATCGACCATTTGAATGCCTTTGGTCATTATCATGATGTTGCTCCTGCTGAAGGCGGTAGTTGTTGATACTATCGACGAGGATGTTGATGGTATCAACATACTTGATAAGAAAAATTCTGAATATCTCCAGTAAAATTGATGGTATCAACCACGAGTCGATATCATCGATCTTTTCTGCCTATAGCACCTGACCTAGTGTCGATACTATCGACGGGCCCATTGATGGTATCGACGTGTTGAAGATTGCTGCAGGCGTCTTACTGAGCCCGAGTCGATACTATCGACAATGATGTTGATACTATCGACCAAGCTCAAGTCCTGCACACTAAATGCACGCATCAGGGCATCATTTTTACAAAAATTAAGTAGAAAATTCACGATAATTCATTATGAAAATGAAAAATAAAGCAACTAAACATTACATATACCTAAGTTGGGTTGCCTCCCAACAAGTGCCCTTCTTTAACGTCTTAGGCCGGACACAATCATGCTCAATCTTCATCAATTGCGATGAGTTTGACCTCATGCACCTTCTTCGTGAAATCCTCTCCATAGTAGTGCTTTAGACGCTGGCCATTCACCAAGAACGTCCTTTCACCATCACTCACCATCACAGCTCCATGTGAATGCACTTCCTCAACAATGAATGGTCCACTCCATCAGGACTTCAACTTCCCGGGGTGTAGCTTTAACTGTGAATTGAATAGCAAGACACTCTCACCTTTTGAGAAGACCCTCCTTTGGATATGGCGATCATGTATTTGTTTCGTCCGTTCCTTGTAAATCTGGGAATTCTCATAAGCATTCATTCTCAACTCATCTACCTCATTGAGCTCGAGCAACCTTCTCTTCCCTGCATCATCAATGATCACATTCAAATTCCTTAGCGCCCAATGTGCCTTGTGCTCCAGCTCCACTGGCAAGTGGCACACATGCCCATATGACAACCTAAAAGGCGTAGTTCCTATAGGAGTCTTAAAGGTGATCCTATACGCCCAAAGTGCGTCCAGTAGGAGCATGCTCCAAGTCTTCCTAGATGCGGTGACAGTACTCTCCAAAATCTTCTTTATCTCCCTATTGGAAATTTCTACTTGGCCCTTCTGCGGATGGTATGGAGTGCCCACATTGTGCTTTACCCCATACTTGATCAAAAGTGCAACAAACTTCTTGTTTGTGAAATGTGTGCCTCCATCACTGATGATCATGCGGGGTACTCCAAACCTGTAGAAGATGTACTCCTTCACAAACCTACACACTACCGCAACATCATTAGTCCTAGTTGGTATTGCTTCTACCCACTTTGAAACATAGTCAACTGCAAGTAAAATATATAAATTATAATTTGAGGACACAAAGGGTCCCATAAAATCTATACCCCTAAGTCAAAGACTTCAACCTCTTGAAACACATTTAGGGGCATTTCTTGTCTTTTTGAGATGTTACCTGCCCGCTGACATGCATCACATCTTCTCACAAAATCATAGACATCTCTAAAAAGTGTGGGCCAATATAGGCAGCTCTCCAATACCTTTGCAGTCATCCTCGAGCTAGCATGGTGGCTGCCAGTGGGTAATGTATGACAATGGCTGAGCACACTGTCATATTCAAACTGTGGCACACATGTACATAGAACACCATCCTTGCACTATCTTAAAATAATGGAGTCATCCCAAAAATAAAATCTCAATGAATGGAAAAACCTCTTCTTCTCTTGATAACTCCAATCCTCAGGTAGTTCTTTGCATGGAAGATAATTGACTATGTACAAAACCATAGATCTTTGGATTTAATGGAAAGAGTCTATTTGTCTGGAAAAGTCTCAGTAATGGGTTTATTGGTATCTTTCTCATCTACCCTCTCAAGGTGAGACAAATGGTCCGCAACCACATTTTCAATGCCCGTCTTACCCTTAACCTCAATGTCAAATTCTTTTAAAAGAAGTATCCACCTAATGAGTCTAGGTTTTGCTTCTTTCTTTTCCATTAAATATTTTACTGTGGCATGATCTGTCCATACCACCACTTTAGATCCCACCAAGTATTGCCTAAATTTCTCAAAATCAAAAACCACGACAAATAATTCTTCTTCAGTGGTGGTATAATTTAATTGTGCATCATTTCAAGTTTTTGACGCATAATAAATGACTATGGGTCGGTTCTCAAGGCACTACCCAAAAATGGCCCCCATGGCATAATCGGATGCATCACACATAAGCTCAAATGGTTGACTCCAATCCATAGTCTGCACAATAGGCGCGGAAATCAAGCGTTGCTTAAGGATCTCAAAAGCGTTCATACATTTTTCATTAAAATAAAAAAACTGCATCCTTCTCAAGCAACTCAGATAGTGGCTTAGCGATTTTGAAAAAATCCTTAATAAATTGGCGATAAAATCCCGCATGACCAAGGAAACTTCTAACTCCCTTCACTGAGTTCGGTGGAGGCAATTTGGAAATAACCTCGATTTTTACTGGATCCACCTCTAGTCTCTTGATAGACACCTTGTGTTCTAGCACAATGCCCTCACTAACCATCATGTGTCATTTCTCCCAATTGTGGACCAAGTGAGTGTCCTCACATCTCTGCAAATCTTTATCAAGATTATAAAGACATTCATCAAATGACGCACCATAGACTGAGAAATCATCCATAAACACCTCTAAACAACGTTCAACCATGTTAGAGAAAATGGCAAGCATACAACGTTGAAATGTGGCCGGTGCGTTACACAATCCAAAAGGCATACGACGATAAGCAAAGGTATGGTAAGGACAAGTGAAAGTATATTTCTCTTGATCCTTAAGTTCAATCGAAATTTAGTTGTAGCCGGAATATCTGTCTAGAAAACAAAAATGAGAGCGACCATCCAGTCACTCTAAAATCTGATCAGTGAAAGGTAAAGGAAAATGATCCTTTAGCATTGCAGTGTTCAATCTACGGTAATCTATGTAAACTCGCCACCCGGTAACCAACTGGGTGTTGACTGGATCATTTAACAAATTTGTAGTTACTGTAATTCCCCCCTTTTTAGGGACTACCTGTGTCGGGCTTACCCACGTAGAGTCTGAGATGGCATAGATAATTCTCGTTGAAAGCAACTTGATCACCTCCTTCTTGACGACCTCCATCATGATAGGGTTGAGGCAGTGTTGGGGCTGAATCACAGGCTTATCTCCTTCAACAAGTCAGATCTTGTGTTGGCATAGAGAAGGGGAGATCCCCTTGATGTCAGAAACTGACCACCCGAAAGCACCATGGTGGTTCTTCAACACAACCATCAATTGTTCTTCTTCAGTGACACTCAGATATGCCGAGATAATGACCGATAGCTTTTCATCCACTGCTAAGAATGCATACTTCAAATGAGGGGGCAACGACTTTAGCTCCAAATCTGGTAGATTCACCAAAGAAGGCTGCAATGGGGGTGGCGGTGGTCCCAGATCTTCAAAGTTCCAAGAATAGTAACAAGGAAAAACTTGAAGCATCTTCACACAGTCCTGTAGCGATGTGCTCCTCATCCAGCCATCCATAATATTGAACAAGCAAGCTTCAAGAGGCAATTGAAGATAAGATTCTAGCATTGAGATCTCCACAACATCATCCTTACTAGACAAGCAAACTTCTTCATCTACATCATTTGGATATCCCACGACTTTAGCAAGAGAGACCACCTTAATTTGCTCCATGATATCCACGACAAGTGTTCCCCTATCCACCTTGGTCATGACATGCGCCATGTCGAGAAGGGTTACCCTGTTGGGTTTTAGAGGAGGCAGAGAAGCAGCGAAAACAAAAAATTTCTCCCCAAAACCCAGAACAAAAAGGAATCGCGTCAACGTCTATACAATAGGAAAGATGGTTTGTGGATGCATACCTTGTCTCGAGGCTTGATCAACGACAGTACCTTGCGCCTTGCGCGGACTTCACCTCCGGTCTTGGACGGTGTTTGTGCAGCTCCTGGTCGCACCAGGACTGAAGACTCCTTGTCTCACCGGGACTGTCGAGATGGACAGTTGTCCTCCGAGTGACAAAGGTCTCCCGCCTCTGCAGTCGTCCACACGGACCACCTGGAACTCCGATCTCCTTATCGCATAAGGAACCGGAAGGAGTCACACCCTCCTGCTTGTGTACTAGTCGCCAACCCACTCTCCTGCTACCAGTTGAAACTATAGTTGTCTTTCCCTTGTTGTGCCTCCCTTTTCGGGTAGCACTTGCTCGTGCTCTCTCGGTTACTAAAACCAGAGAGAACGACAACTTTGCAGAGCAACCGGCTTGCAATGAGGTGTACTCTGAGAAGCCCCCAATACCCCTATACATAGGCGGGTCATGGGACAGGGTTCTCTATCCCCGGAAATATGGGACTAAAAGTAGGAGTAGAAGGGTTCGAGATTTTCCACAAAACAACCAACTCGAAACCTGAACCGATCGTTTCACAACTGAAACGTTCAGTTGGGGACCTGAACCGGTCGGTTGACACCTCAACCGATCGGTTGGGACCCTTGAACCGGTCGGTTCACTTCTGAACCGGTCGGTTGGTGGTCCTGATCAGTCCCCGATTGACTTTCCTTCTTTTGTTTCTAATTGGTATCGAATACTGATCCTTGTTCCAATCAAATTGGGCAAGTGAAATGCAAGGAAAATTCTCACCAATCTTACTTTCCCAACTTGCTCGGTTGCATCAGTTGAACCGATCGTTTCAACACTTGATGCAATCATTTCACCCTGATCTTGAGCTGATCGACTCAACACTTGAGCCGACCGGTTCACCAAGCTCAGCCGACCGGTTCATCACATGAGCCGATCAGTTGGGAGTATAGATTGTGCAGAATCAGTCAATTGTTATTTCAATCAATCTGATAGTCCAATCAATGTGTCCAACACCTTGAACATTATGATATTGAGCTATCAATTGATTGAGTGTTTAATTGAACTACTAAACTCCTTTAGTAATCAATCTAAACATTGCTTGTGGACAAAACTCCTCTTCCAGGTTAAATCCTATGTGTGTGACCCTGCAGGTCCATTTCACGTTGGCAGTGAAAGTCCATAACACTTATGACTTCACAAGCAAAGAGCGGTGCCTAGTCACACATCAGTGCTACCCAAGTGAAATAGAAAATTGGAGAACAACTTTCAATCCTACAATCCGTGAATGGTGTTACAGTGAATGTATAATTCCTTTGTCACTGATATCCTGAATGAACTCGAGGCATGGAACAGTCATCCTGTCAACATTTATTCATTTCCTTGATCTCAGAGCAGACTGGGTGAGATGTGTGTGACATCAATATCACATATTGACTCACACGTACATGCGCATGCCTTTCTCAATCCTACTCATCAAGTGGCCAAGGATATCAAACTCCCTCAGGAGGGACAAATCCCATATCTATCACTCACCCCTCAAAAGCCACATGTGTCAAAGCCACCCAATCATCATCTTTATAACATCCCATGTTTCAGGACTGCATTTGATGATGTCAAAGTGTACCCAACGACATGTGTTGAGTGTAGTGATTTCAGGTTTAAGAATCACACTCACCACCATCACTGTGAGAGCTGACTATGACTACCAAGTCATGGTTCCATGTGTCACTCTCACGGTGGGTCTGTCCGGTACCTTGTTCTCTAACAAGTACCTATGTGCTTGGTTTGATATCACTATATCATGACTAATGAGATTCTGTCATCAACCAACACACAATCTAGTCTTCAGTGTTATTGATGTCTATGGTTATTTCCACAATAACAACTGACTAGGGACTAAACAAGAATGTATACTCTTAACATCCATATGATCTCATCGTTTAGGTCCTCAACCCAAAAGCATACATCATTGAGTAAAACAATTCTTTAGACATCTATCATGTTACACCATCATCTCAGAAATAGTTTAAACATATAGATCGGAAATTGCCTTTATTATTATTCAAATCATTTACAAAGTATCCCATTACAATCATCATATGCCTTGCTCTATGGGAATACATACCAACAGACTCCCACTTACACTTAGAGCCAGTCACCAAGGAACCTCAATCCTTGTGACCTAGCATGACCATCATGCTTCTACTGAGAAAGGGCCTTAGTCAGTGGATCAGCTATGTTGTCCTCAGTTGGTACTTTGCAAATCTTCACATCTCCTCACTGTACGATCTCTCGTATGAGATGGAAGCGCCGCAGTATGTGCTTGGATCGATGATGTGATCTGGGCTCCTTAGCTTGTGCAATAGCTCCATTATTGTCACAATAAAGCTCAATTGCATCACATCTATTGGGAACTACACCAAGTTCAAAAATGAACTTCCTGATCCACACAGCCTCCTTTGCTGCATGTGAAACAACAATATACTCAACCTCTGTAGTAGAATCGGTAACTGTTTCTTGCTTGGAACTCTTCCAGCTCACAACTCCATTATTAAGGCAAACCACAAATCCTGACTGTGATCTGTAATCATCTTTATCGGTTTGGAATCTTGCATCGGTGTAACCCTTTACAACCAACTCTTCCTCACCACCGTATACAAGAAACTGATCCTTAGTCCTTCGCAAGTACTTGAGGATGTTCTTCACGGCTGTCCAGTGAGCATCCCCGGGATCTGACTGGTACCTGCTCATCATGCTGAGAGCATACGAGACATCTGGGCATGTGCACAACATAGCTTACATGATGGATCCGATGGCTGATGCATATGGGATCCCATTCATACGCTCCCTCTCTTCACAAGATTGGGGACACTGAGCTCTAGAGACGGTGACTCCATATAGCATGGGGATGTTGCCTGTTTTTGAGTTCTCCATGCTGAACCACTTCAACACTTTGTCAATGTACGTGCTCTGACTTAGTCCGAGAAGCCTTCTAGATCTATCTCTATAGATCTTAAATCCTAGAATGTAGGATGCTTCTCCTAAGTCCTTCATTGAGAAAGTATTCCCAAGCCAAGTCTTTACCTTACCTAAGGCTAAGACATCATTCCCCATCAAAAGTATGTCATCCACATACAATATGAGGAATGTGGTCGAGCTCCCACTGACCTTCTTGTACACACAAGGTTCATATTCATTTTGAATAAAGACAAACACTTTGACTTCCTCATCAAAATGAAGATTCCAACTCCGAGATGCTTGCTTCAATCCATAGATTGACCTTTGCAGCTTACAAACTTTATTGGCATTCTTTGGATCTACAAAACCTTCAGGCTGTGTCATGTACACATCCTCATTTATATTCCTGTTAATGAATGCAGTTTTAACATCCATCTGCCAAATCTCATAGTCATAATAAGCTGCAATAGCAAGCATGATCCTGATGGACTTAATCATGGCAACTGGAGAAAAGGTTTCGTCATAGTCAACACCTTGAACTTGTCGAAATCCCTTCGCAACCAATCTGCCTTTATAAGTTTGCACATTGCCATCCATGTCAGTATTTTTCTTAAAGACCCACTTGCACCCTATGGGTTTTACCCCTTCGGGTGGTTCCAAAAAAGTCCATACTTTGTTGGAGTACATGGATTCCATCTCGGATCTCATGGCTTCAAGCCATTTCTCAGAATCTGGTCCCTCCATAGCCTCTACGTAGGTAGTTGGATCATCATCTATGATCAACTCTCCACCTTCCTGAGTCACAAGGTATCCAAACCTCTCAGGTTCAAGGCGGGTCCTACTAGATCTACGAGGTCCTTGTGTTACCTGAGGAGACTGAGATTCCACAACACCTTGTGAATCTGCATTTTCCTCTGGTACATCTACCGGTTCAATGTTTTCTTGTTGGGCTTGAACCTCTTCAAGCTCTATATTCCTCCCATTGCTTCCTTTGGAAATAAATTCCTTCTCTAGGAACACAGCTGTCTTGGCAACAAACACTTTGTTGTCAGTAGGGTGGTATAGATAATATCCCCTCGTTTCCTTGGGGTATCCAACAAAATAACATTTATTGGATTTGGGTCCAAGCTTATCAGGAAACATTTTCTTAACGTAAGCCTCACAACCCCAAATCTTCAGAAAAGACAAATCGGGACGCTTCCCAATCCAGATCTCATATGGTGTCTTTTGAACCGATTTAGATGGTACACGGTTAAGTGTAAAGGTGGAGGTTTCAAGAGCATAACCCCAGAAAGAAATTGGAAGATCAGAAAAACTCATCATTGATCACACCATATCCAACAATGTGCGATTCCTTCTTTTAGACACACCAATATACTGTGGTGTTCCAGGCGGAGTCCATCGTGATACAATACCACAGGCTCGCAGAAGGTCCTCAAACTCCTGGCTTTAGTATTCTCCACCTCGATCGGATCAAAGTGCCTTAATACTTTTACCAAGTTGGTTCTATACTTCATTCATGAAATCCTTGAACCTTTTAAGGGTTTCTGACTTATGTTTCATCAGGTACACATAGCCATACCTACTGAAGTCATTAGTAAATGTAATGAAGTACTGATACCCACCTCTGGCATTAGTTCTAAAAGGCCCACATACATCAGTATGTATGAGTCCTAATAGATCACTAGCTCTCTCACCTTTACCTAAAAAGGGAGTCTTGGTCATCTTGCCCAATAAACAAGATTCACATGTCTCTATTGATTCATAATCAAAAGAGTCTAGATAACCATCTTTATGGAGTCTAGAAATGCACTTCTCATTTATGTGCCCTAGACGACAATGCCAAAGATACATTTCATTTGAGTTGTTGAGTTTTTGCCTTTTGGTGTTTTTGTTGTATATACTTGTCTCTAGATCTATCAAGTATAGACCATAAGACATTGGGGCACTGCCATAAAAGATCCCATCTTTAGAAATGGAACAATTTCCATTCTTAATAAGAAATTCAAATCCATCCTTGTCCAAACAAGAAACGGAAATGATATTCCTATTTATGGTAGGTACATAATAGCAGTTCTTCAATTCTATCATTAGCTCACTAGGTAGAGTTAACTCATAGGCTCCTACGGCACTGGCGGCAACTCTTGCCTCATTGGAAACACATAGTACAACCTCACCTTTCCCCAAAGGCCTACTTCTCTTAAGATCCTTCACATTTGAACAAATGTGAGATCCACATCCGGTATCAAGTACCCATGATGAAGAAGTAGTAAAGTTAATCTCTATCACGTATACACCATAAGTAGAGATCTCTATCTCTGACTTCTTCTTCCATCCTCTCCACGTAGAAGAAATTGGTTTGGTGAGAGAACCCTTCTCTCCCTTACCTTTCATTCCATTTATCTCTATCAATGAACTTTCTTTCTTCTTCACCAACGCAGCACTTCTCACAGTCCTCAACCAGTTATATAATATATTCTCAATTAATTTTCCCATTTTAAAAGATGATTCTTTTTCCATTTCTACAAGAGAAAATTTGTATTTGTCAAAACTCCTTTTGATTTGATTTGAATAAATTTGACGATAGTTAATAAGGCCTTTAATTAATTACCTCTCCCACTATTTTGACTTAAATTGACAGCCCTCACCATCAATTCGGAAGATTATAGCTTACAATCTTCAAGTGGGTCAAGATCCTGAAATCCTGTAAGCCATGGACCAGCTTGGGCTATCACCCACAACTCAGATCTTCCAGGTAGGCAACTCTAGCCAATTGCATCATATGCAACTCTTGAAAGATGTCATATGCAACTCCTTGCTATGATCATCACCATGCCTCAAGGCGCTAGATCCTATCTAGGTCACCTTGTTAAGTCTGACCCAAAGCCAACACGATGAACATGCACCCTGCTTGGGCAGACCCACACATTCATCCTTCACGCTTCCACGAGATAGACGGTGCACCATGCTTGGGCGTGCCCACACTTGGTCGATCAAGCTTTTCACGTGTGTCACATTTGGAAGGCATCTAAAACTTAATATTTAATGAGGGATTTGGTTTTTATATACATATACATATCCAATCACCACAATATATAGTACGTATCATATACATGCTATATCCCATAGAAAACATGCAAAACGATAAAAAGGAATGATTATGGCCATCCTATTGTGATTCCTCGAGCCAAGAGGAATCACGGTCATCTAGGCCTACATCACATGCAACCTGTACAAGATGAAATCTGTGCCTGCCTTTCTGAGTTTGATCATCTCATCTCCATGATTGATCGACTCGCCATCAAGTTGGTTGTTTGGGTGCCACCAGCCGATCGACTGGCTCCTCCAGCCGATCGGTCCACCGGTCATCGTGCATCTCCTCAGGTCACCACCACCTTCTTGTGTGGCTCCTCGAACCGGCCGTCTGGATCACCAAATGATCGGTTCACACCTTGAACCGATCGTCGCAGGTCATCTGCCGTTCTTTGACATAACAGGAAATAAAAACTATCCTATTTACAATTTAATTGTGAAATCCCGAGTTACATTCGGGGGGAGCAAAGGTAGGAAAAGAATTCTCGAATTATTTTGAGTTACATCAGGAATAAGAGAGGGGGAATCGGTGCGCAGACCGAGATGCAAGCAACCACATACAACCACACACATATATAGGGGTTTATAGGCCATAATCATGCTACACATCCACCACAAAACTCGTTTAAGGGCGACGCATATCGAGTGCATTAATATTACATATCATATATGTATATTTGGGATTTGTAGATTGGACAAGTATAAAGATGATATTATTCGCATCGCATGCAAT
The DNA here is from genome assembly GCA_963693085.1 of Alisma plantago-aquatica. Lineage (NCBI taxonomy): Eukaryota > Viridiplantae > Streptophyta > Magnoliopsida > Alismatales > Alismataceae > Alisma > Alisma plantago-aquatica. The sequence goes on from OY856412.1 coordinate 1,488,818,188, forward strand.
AAATAAAGGTGACAAACCAAAATCAATCATATCGATAATCCTAAAATATAGAATAGTTGACGTGGCTCTGATACCACTGTTGGGTTTTAGAGGAGGTAGAGAAGCAGCGGAAACAAAAATTTTCTCCCCAAAACCCAGAATAAAAAGGAATTGCGTAAACGTCTATACAATAGGAAAGATGGTTTGTGGATGCATACCTTGTCCCGAGGTTTGCTCAGCGACAGTACCTCGCGCCTTGTGCGGCCTTCACCTCCGGTCTTGGATGGTGTCTGTGCAGCTCCTAGTCGCACCGGGACTAAAGACTCCTGGTCTCACCGGGACTGTCGGGATTGACAGTTGTCCTCCGAGTGACAGAGGTATCCCACCTCTGCAGTCGTCCACACAGACCGCCTGGAACTCCGATCTCCTTGTCACACAAGAAACCGGAAGGAGTCACACCCTCCTGTTGGCGTACTAGTCGCCAACCCACTCTCCTGCTACCAGTTGCAATTGCAGTTGTCTTTCCCTTGCTGTGCCTCCCTTTTCGGGTAGCACTTGCTCGGGCTCTCTCAGTTACCAAAACCAGAGAGAACGAAAACTTTGCAGAGCAACCAACTTGCACTGAGTTGTACTCTGAGAAGCCCCCAATACCCCTATATATATAGGCAGGTCATGGGACAAGGTTCTCTGTCCCCGACAATATGGGACTAAAAGCAGGAGTAGAAGGGTTCGAGATTTTCCACAAAACAACCAACTCGCAACCTGAACCGATCATTTCACAACTGAAATATTCGGTTGGGGACCAGAACCGGTCGGTTGACACCTCAACCGATCGGTTGGGACCCTTGAACCGGTCGGTTCACTTCTGAACCGGTCGGTTGGTGGTCCTGATCAGTTCCCGATTGACTTTGCTTCTTTTGTTTCTAATTGGTATCGAATACCAATCCTTGTTCCAATCATATTGGGCAAGTGAAACGCAAGGAAAATTTTCACCGATCTTACATTCCCAACTTGTTCGGTTGCATCAGTTGAACTGATCATTTCAACACTTGAAGCAATTGTTTCACCTTGATCTTGAGCCGATCGAATCAACACTTGATCCGACCGGTTCACCAAGCTCAGCCGACCGGTTCATCACATGAGCCGATCGGTTGGGAGTATAGATTGTGCAGAATCAGTCAATTGCGATTTCAATCAATCTGATACTCCAATCAATGTGTCCAACACCTTGAACATTATGATATTGAGCTATCAATTGATTGAGTGTTTAATTAAACTACTAAACTCCTTTAGTAATCAATCTAAACATTGCTTATGGACAAAACTCCTCTTCTAGGTTAAATCCTATGTGTGTGACCCTGCAGGTCCATTTCACGTTGGCAGTGAAAGTCCATAACACTTATGACTTCACAAGCAAAGAGCGGTGCCTAGTCACACATCAGTGCTACCCAAGTGAAATAGAAAGTTGGAGAACAACTTTCAATCCTACAATCCGTGAATGGTGTTACAGTGAATGTATAATTCCTTTGTCACTGATATCCTGAATGAACTCGAGGCCTGGAACAGTCATCCTGTCAACATTCATTCATTTCCTTGATCTCAGAGCAGACTGGGTGAGATGTGTGTGACATCAATATCACATATTGACTCACATGTGCATGCGCATGCCTTTCTCAATCCTACTCATCAAGTGTCAAAGTATATCAAACTCCCTCAGGAGGGACAAATCCCATATCTATCACTCACCCCTCAAAAGCCCCATGTGTCAAAGCCACCCAATCATCATCTTTATAACAACCCATGTTTCAGGACTGCGTTTGATGATGTCAAAGTGTACCCAACGACATGTGTTGAGTGTAGTGATTTCAGGTCTAAGAATCACACTCACCACCATCACTGTGAGAGCTGACTGTGACTACCAAGTCATGGTTCCATGTGTCACTCTCACGGTGGGTCTGTCCGGTACCTTGTTCTCTAACAAGTACCTATGTGCTTGGTTTGATATCACTATATCATGACTAATGAGATTCTGTCATCAACCAACACTAGTCTTCAGTGTTATTGATGTCTATGGTTATTTCCACAATAACAACCGACTAGGGACTAAACAAGAATGTATACTCTTAACATCCATATGATCTCATCATTTAGGTGCTCAACCCAAAATCATACGTCATTGAGTAAAACAATTCTTTAGACATCTATCATGTTACACCATCATCTCAGAAACAGTTTAAACATATAGATCGGAAATTGCCTTTATTATTATTCAAATCATTTACAAAGTATCCCATTACAATCACCATGACTTGCTCTATAGGCATACATACCAACATACCCTAGACAAATGGAAACATTGTGTTCAAAGTGTCTGACTTTATTGCACTGCCCTTGTTCCTTTGACGACTTTGGGCTTTTTGGCATTACTATTTCACAACGGTCATCAACTATGCCCATGGTCAATCGACCTCTACCCATTTCTACAATCATGTCAGCTGTATCCTGGAAGGGGCTACCTAGTAGCAGCTCATTCCCTTGCTCATCTTGCATCTCCATCACAACAAAATTCACTGGAAAAACAAATCTGTCCACCTTGACTAGAACATCCTCGCAAATCCCATAAGGCCTTACGACTGAATTATCTACAAGCTGGACCGTCATGTTGCTCCTTCGGGATTCTTTAATGTTGGATAAATTGGACATTATTATAATCCCTTTTTTAATATGACAACAAATATTTCATTCTTGTGGATCTAACGTGCCACTTGAGTGTTGCAGGAATAAGGTGGATGACAAACACTTGGAAGATCTGTATGCTAAAATTGCTTTAAGTCATGAATGTAATCAAATGTAAAAACTTGTACAAGTATATAATGTACAAGTACTTAGACCATGTAAATCAAGCATTAGATCTTCCCTAGCCAATCACACCACTTAGATAGGTCATATCCTACAATAGTGTCACAACTGCACACTCATACACACACTAAGAACTTAGTTTAAAACATTGAAATAGGGTTAATCTCGGTCGACAAAATTCTCGACCCAGACACTCTCGGTCGACAAACTCTTCGACCGAGAATGACCCAGGTAGCCATTAGACACAACAGACAAGGTAGTTGGGAGTTGGATCAGAATGTTGCTACAGATAGTCCCTCAGTCGACAAGTCCTCCACCGACTAGGACTCTCGGTCGACAATTCCTCGACCGAGAATGTCTCTATCTGCACTTTTCAGAATTAATTAACTAACCGTTGTTAAAGCAACTAATGGTTACCTAACGGCTAGTTGAGCACTAAGAACCCCCTAGAAAGTGTCTAGAACGTCCTTAAGCATCCATAGGCCATTCCTATAAATAGGACAAGCCATAGGACACCCAAAACACACTTGTGCAACACTTGAGCATATACTTGCAATTAGCTATTCATTCTTGTGAGCAATAGAGCAATTCCAACATTGGCTATTCATTTCCATTGCTCTAATTTCGTGTCCTATAGGATATCATCTCCTACCCACATCACTTACACTTTCATATACATTGGTTAGGAGATCAAAACGCTTGATATAGGAAATCAAGCCTTATGCGACAAAGGTATTGTAATTTCTATTTTTTCCTTCTTGTTCCTTTTTATCTTTTGTACTCTCCATGCTACTCCTAGGGTTGGAGGCTCTGGATTGGAGAGGGTTTGACTTCTCAGGTGGAGAAGGGTGTTCTCGGTGGAGAAGGTGGACTTTGGACTACTTCAAGAAGGCTGTCTCAACGGGAAGCTACTTCAAGAGGAAGACTACTTAAAGGGGAGCTTGAGGTTACTTCAAGGAAGGCTGCTTCAAGGTTGGTGAGACTACTTCTAGGTGAAGGCTGTCCGAAGGGTTTGGTGAAAGTGTTGTAATTTTATGTAACATCCTTGCGAGGTAATAAAATTAAATACTTTCGAAATCCCGGTTGGGTAAGTAACCAGGTAGTGGATTGATTGGCTTAGTATTTGCTAAGGTTGGAACCACTCTAAATCCTTGTCCCTTTGTCCAATATTTTTGTGGTTGCTTGATTTGGTTGAATTATTATTAAAATCTCCATGAAACCCTATTCACCCCCCCCTATAGTGGTTTTTCAATTGGTATCAGAGTAGGGCTTCAAGGAACTCTAACAAAGTCTTGAAGAATGGGTGATGGGGTACTCAACGACCTTAATTTGGAAGGAACACTCGTGGCTAGACCTCCAACTTTTGATGGGACTAACTACACCTACTGGAAGAGGAGGATGCAATTTTACTTCCAAGGAATCAACTGGGACTTATGGAGAATGGTATCAACTCCATATGAATTTCATCAAACGGAGTATGCAAATTGGGATGCTAATACGGTAAAATCAGCCCAAATGAATGCAAAAGCTGTAAGTATACTCTATTGTTCAATTTCCATTGGTGAGTTTAATAGAATATCAAATTGTGAAACGACATATTAGATATGGCATAGACTTTATATAACATATGAAGGAACTGTTCAAGTTAAGAATTCTAAAATTGGAATGCTTAAACAGAATTTGAACAATTTCATATGGATCAAAATGAGTCTATTAGTTAAATGTATGCAAAATTCTCTCCTATTGTGAATGGTTTAAATGATTTAGGTAAAGTAATTAGTGAAGAAGATCAAGTTTAAAAAATCCTTAGGTCTCTTCCTCCCAAATACAAGCCTAAGGTGACTGCTATTGAAGAAGCAAATGATCTCACTCGGCTAAGGATGGAACAACTCATTGACAACCTAGAAGCACATGAGGCAACTTTAGAAGAGGAAGAAAGACAAGAACGTGAACTTCAACCAGGGAGAAAGAAGGACATTGCATTCAAAGCATCAACCAAGATCAATCATGACATAAGTGAAGATGATAGTGAAGAAGAAACTCTCATTGTATATGGTAAGCAGTATATAAGTTTTAAAACTAACAAAACTTATAGTATTTCTTCTTCCAGGTGCTTTGAATGTGGCAAAAAGGGACACATGAAAGGTGATTGTCCAAAATTCAAGAAAGGAAAGAAATCATCTCACAAAAAGAAAGAAAGAGCATATAAAGCTGCATGGGATGATTCAAGTGATGATAGTGATGATGGAAAAGAAGAAGTAGAATGTCTTATTGCTACAACAAATGAAGAAGAAGAAGAAGAGGTAAGTCTTTTTGATCTACTAAAAGAAGATCTAATTGCTAGTCTTCAAGATACACATGAGAAATATATTGAGTGCAAGAAGAAATCTAAGAAATCAAATAAAGAGTTACATGCTAAAATTCTTGCTCTCACATCTGAAAATGAAGATATCAAAAAGGGTATTGAATATTATGATATTAAGCTTACATCTGTAGAAGCAAATTGCAATCTTTTTTCCCTAGAAAAGTTAAACTTGCAAACTCAAGTAAATGATCTTCAAAGACAATCTATTTTGTGTACACATCTAGATTATGATATTATTGTGAAAGAAAGAGATTCTTTATTATCTAATCTAGATCAAGCAAAATTAGATATCAAGAAGAAAATAGATGAGATTATGAAGTTACAACAATAATATTCTTGATAATATCTTAAATAATTCTTATCGTCAAATTGGAAGGAGAGGACTAGGTTATAAGACTAAGGGAAAATCTTATCAAAAACCTAGTTGGAGAAGGAAACAAGTGCTAGAGAATCAATCCATGTATGTACCCAAGAACAACTCAACTCCTAGAAAGAGAAATGAGATTGACTCTATTAGTTGTCATTATTGTTTGCGTCTTGGACACTACTCTTTTTCATGCCCATACAAGAAAAGGAATGATGATCTAGCTTGGGTTCCTAAAACTTAGAGGTTTAAATTTGACTAGTTGAGATTTGACCTAAATTGATTCTTGATATACAAATGTCATATCTCAACACAATCAAGCTTTAACTTTCATATTTTTGCTTTACTTGGAAACAATGACTGAAAACAGTTCTGAAATAGTACAGAAACATTCTCGGTCGAGAAACTGTTCGATCGAGAACATTGTCGGTCGAGAAATAGTCGACCGAGAAGGTTACTGTTTTCAAGTTTGCAACAAATCTGATAAAACCTGTACAAACAGAAGCATTCTCGGTCGAGAAAAATGTCGACCGAGATAAATTCGGTCGACAAACAGTTTGACCGAATCAAGTTCTGTTGGACCTATTTTCTATTAATCTAGTTTGCTATCAATTTGTTATTAATGATTGATTTAATATGCAAATCAAGAATAAATCTTGGAGATCATCTTTGAAACAAGACATATTGATCTTTTTGCATCATGAATTAAGGTATAACATTATGAATATGAAATCCTTAAACATATTGCAAAAGTGTTATATGCAGACTGATTTTGAACAAACCTTATTCATTGATTGAAAAAGTTTATTAAGCATGTTCAGTTACATGGTCTGTCTTAAAATTGAAAACTTATGAACCTGAATGAGATTATTTTGGTTTATTCTCTACATGGTTTGGCATAAAGCTGAAAATATGAACCATGATTAGTTTAATCAAGGAAATTACTGTTTTATCATAATCCACATGTTTTTTAAAGTATTCCTTGGTCTATCTATATAGGAACCATGTATATTGAATTCTAATTTAAAATAATCATAATCATTGTATTTATATGCTTTTATCTTGATCATTGCATTGTGGATATGCTTCTACTGTTCTATCATAATTATTGTGCCATGATCATCGTCTTTCAGCTCATATGAAGATGCCATTTTGCATAAATAGTAAAATTTCATGGCACAAATGCTTTTTAAATTGAAAATCTGCAGAAATTATACCTCACATATAAGTGTTCAAATTGGAAATCTGCAGAAATTGCCTCTTGGTTGAAATCAAGTTTGACCAAGGGGCGCTATGGTCGAAGTCAAGGTCGACCTAAAATAAGCTTGACAAAATGCTTATTTGTACATCATTTTACTGCACTTAATCTTAGTATATTGAAAACAAAATTTTTAGTGCATAACTTTTTATGCTCTAATATTTATCGTGACATTAGAATCCTTAAAACATCTTGATTATAAGATTAAGGGGGAGCTCATAAAAACTATCTTGACTATAAGATTAAGAAGGAGCTTACAAAATTTTAAGAACATCATAAAGAAAAGATGAAACATGTTATGACCTTAGTATTTTTAATCTTGGTTATGAAAATAAAGGAATATAAATTTCATGAATGTGATATATCTTAATGGAATTCTCTAAACAAATCAGGTCTTAACATCCCGTGCATTTGGTTAGAGATAGTTTTCATGTACTCTACTATAAGCTTAAAAGGTTCTCATGTCATTTTTAGGGCTTAAAATCCCATGCAAAATGGATGAGAAATCGAAATACATATGCCATAGATCTAAAAGGATCTCATATCATTTCAAGGCTTAACATCCTTTGCAAATGATTGAGAAACAAATTGTGGCTAAATTCGACAATAAATGGTTTACATTTATATTAATCCCTATTTTTAAAACTGAATATTTTAGTTAGGGGGAGCATAGCATAAAATTAAGGGGGAGAAATAAAAGTCATACAAAAATGATTTTCTTGGATATCTTTTTGAAATGATAAAGGGGGAGAAATAATATAAACTAAAAACATAAAGTAAAATGAGTTTCATAAAACTCGGGCCAGTACACACTTGCAAAACAAGAGAATGGCTACAAAAAGTAAAACTTAAGGTATGAAACTCATATGATTTATATCTCCTTATCTTATATTTAGGAAATGTTTGTCATCTTCAAAAAGGGGGAGATTGTTGGCTAAATTGGACATTATTATAATCCCTTTGTTTCGATGATGACAAACATTTCATTCTTGTGGATCTAACGTGCTACTTGAGTGTTGCAGGAATAAGGTGGATGAAAAAAACTTGGAAGATCAATATGCTAAAATTGCTTTAAGTCATGAATGTAATCAAATGTAAAAACTTGTACAAGTATATAATGTACAAGTACTTAGAAATCATGTAAATCAAGCGTTAGATCTTCCCTAGCCAATCACAACACTTAGATAGGTCATCTCCTACAATAGTGTCACAACTGCACACTCATACACACACTAAGCACTTAGTTTAAAACATTAAAACATGGTTAATCTCGGTCGACAAAATTCTCGACCGAGACACTCTCGGTCGACAAACTCTTCAACCGAGAATGAACCAGGTAGCCGTTAGACATAGCAGACAAGGTAGTTGGGAGTTGGATCAGAATGTTGCTACAGACAGTCCCTCGGTCGACAAGTCCTCGACCAACTAGGACTCTCGGTCGACAATTCGTCGACTGAGAATGTCTCTGTCTGCACTTTTCAGAATTAATTAACTAACCATTGTTAAAGCAACTAATGGTTACCTAATGGCTAGTTGAGCACTAAGAACCCCCTAGAAAGTGTCTAGAATGTCCTTAAGCATCCATAGGCCATTCCTATAAATAGGACAAGCCATAGGACACCCAAAACACACTTGTGCAACACTTGAGCATATACTTGCAATTGGCTATTTATTCTTGTGAGCAATAGAGCAATTCCAACATTGGCTATTCATTTCCATTGCTCCAATTTCGTGTCCTATAGTCTAGCATCTCCTACCCACAACACTTACACTTTCATATACATTGGTTAGGAGATCAAAATGCTTGATATAGGAAATCAAGCTTTGTGCTACACCGATATTGTAATTTCTATTTTTTCCTTCTTGTTCCCTTATATCTTTTGTACTCTCCTTACTACTCCTAGGGTTGGAGGCTGCGGATTGGATAGGGTTTGACTTCTCAGGTGGAGAAGGGGCTTCTCGGTGGAGAAGGCGGACTTTGGACTACTTCAAGAAGGCTGTCTCAACAGGAAGCTACTTCAAGAGGAAGGCTACTTCAAGGGGATCTTGAGGTTACTTCAAGGAAGGCTGCTTCAAGGTTGGTGAGACTACTTCTAGGTGAAGGTTGTCCGAAGGGTTTGGTGAAAGTGTTGAAATTTTATGTAACATCCTTGCGAGGTAATAAAATTAAATACTTTCAAAATCCCGATTGGGTAAGCAACCGGGTAGTGGATTGACTGCCTTAGTATTTGCTAAGGTTGGAACCACTCTAAATCCTTGTCCCCTTATCCAATATTTTTGTGGTTGCTTGATTTGGTTGAATTATTATTAAAATCTCCATAAAACCCTATTCACCCCTAGTGGTTTTTCAATTGGTATCAGAGCAGGGCTTTAAGGAACTCTAACAAAGTCTTGAAGAATGGGTGACGGGGTACTCAACAACCTTAACTTGGAAGAAACACTCGTGGTTAGACCTCCAGCTTTTGATGGGACTAACTACACCTACTGGAAGAGGAGGATGCAATTTTACTTCCAAGGAATCAGCTGGGACTTATGGAGAATGGTATCAACTCCATATGAATTTCCTCAAACGGAGTATGCAAATTGGGATGCTAATACGGTAAAATCAGCCCAAATGAATGCAAAAGCTGTAAGTATACTCTATTGTTCAATTTCTGTTGGTGAGTTTAATAGAATATCAAATTGTGAAACAACATATGAGACATGGCATAGACTTTCTATAACATATGAAGGAACTGTTCAAGTTAAGAATTCTAAAATTGGAATGCTTAAATAGAAATTTGAACAATTTTGTATGGATCAAAATGAGTCTATTAGTTAAATGTATGCAAAATTCTATTCTATTGTGAATGGTTTAAATGCTTTAGGTAAAGTAATTAGTGAAGAAGATCAAGTTTCAAAAATCCTTAGGTCTCTTCCTCCCAAATACAAGCCTAAGGTGATTGCTATTGAAGAAGCAAATGATCTCACCCGGCTAAGGATGGAACAACTCATTGGCAACCTAGAAGCACATGAGGCAACTTTAGAAGAGGAAGAAAGACAAGAACGTGAACTTCAACAAGGGAGAAAGAAGGACATTGCATTCAAAGCATCAACCAAGATCAATCATGACATAAGTGAAGATGATAGTGAAGAAGAAACTCTCATTGTAAATGGTAAGCAGTATAAAAGTTTTAAAACTAACAAAACTTCTAGTATATCTTCTTCCAGGTGCTTTGAATGTGGCAAAAAGGGACACATGAAAGGTGATTGTCCAAAATTCAAGAAAGGAAAGAAATCATCTCACAAAAAGAAAGAAAGAGCATATAAAGCTGCATGGGATTATTCAAGTGATGATAGTGATGATGGAAAAGAAGAAGTAGAATGTCTTATTTCTACAACAAATGAAGAAGAAGAAGAAGAGGTAAGTCTTTTTAATCTACCAAAAGAAGATCTAATTGCTAGTCTTCAAGATACACATGAGAAATATATTGAGTGCAAGAAGAAATCTAAGAAATCAAATAAAGAGTTACATGCTAAAATTCTTGATCTCACATCTGAAAATGAAGATCTCAAAAAGGGTATTGAAGATTATGATATTAAGCTTAAATCTGTAGAAGCAAATTGCAATCTTCTTTCCCTAGACAAGTTAAACTTGAAAACTCAAGAAAATGATCTTCAAAGACAATCTATTTTGTGTACACATCTAGATTATGATATTATTGTGAAAGAAAGAGATTCTTTATTATCTAATCTAGATCAAGCAAAATTAGATATCAAGAAGAAAATGGATGAGATTATGAAGTTACAACAAAAAGTGAGTAGCTTGAGTAACAATAATATTCTTGATAATATCTTAAATAATTCTTATCATCAAATTGGAAGGAGAGGACTAGGTTATAAGACTAAGGGAAAATCTTATCAAAAACCTAGTTGGAGAAGGAAACAAGTGCTAGAGAATCAATCCATGTATGTACCCAAGAACAACTCAACTCCTAGAAAGAGGAATGAGATTGACTCTATTAGTTGTCATTATTGTTTGCGTCTTGGACACTACTCTTTTTCATGCCCATACAAGAAAAGGAATGATGATCTAGCTTGGGTTCCTAAAACTTAGAGGTTTAAATTTGACTAGTTGAGATTTGACCTAAATTGATTCTTGATATACAAATGTCATATCTCAACACAATCAAGCTTTAACTTTCAAATTTTTGTTTTACTTGGAAACAATTACTGAAAACAGTTGTGAAACAGTACAGAAACATTCTCGATCGAGAAACTGTTCGACCGAGAACATTGTCAGTCGAGAAATAGTCGACCGAGAAGGTTACTGTTTTCAAGTTTGCAACAAATCTGATAAAACATGTACAAACAGCAGCATTCTCGATCGAGAAAAACGTCGACCGAGATAAATTCGGTCGACAAACAGTTCGACCGAATCAAGTTCTGCTGGACTTGTTTTCAATTAATCTAGTTTGCTATCAATTTTTTATTAATGATTCATTTAACATGCAAATCAAGAATAAATCTTGGAGACCATCTTTGAAACAAGACATATTGATCTTTTTTCATCATGAATTAAGGTATAACATTATGAATATGAAATCCTTAAACATATTGCAAAAGTGTTATATGAAGACTGATTTTGAACAAACCTTATTCATTGATTGAAAAAGTTTATTAAGCATGTTCAATTACATGGTCTGTCTTTGAATTGAAAACTTATGAACCTGAATGAGATTATTTTGGTTTATTCTCTACATGGTTTGGCATAAAGATGAAAATATGAACAATGATTAGTTTAATCAAGGAAATTACTATTTTATCATAATCCACATGTAGTGCTGAAATTGAGTTAAAAAAAATAAGCAATTGAGTTCAAAAAGAGTAATTAAAATTGCAATAAAAAGTGGCCTAGAGTGGCCGCTCACAGCACTCGTAGTGCTGAAATTCACCGTACCCCAACAACGGTGTCAAAAACTTGACACGCATGAACTGTGTGTTAAACGCAAGTGTATGTATCGAAGTAATACAGGCCTCGTGAGGCCCGAGTCAACCTCAGGGAACGTGAATTTTAGAAAACTACTACTAACTGGATGTGATCAGCTAGACTGATGGAAAAGTTGATTGGTTTTGAAAAAGAAAATAAAACAAAGAGAAAATAAAAGAGTGATGATTAAATGTTGGTTTAATCAAATGCGAAATGGGAATCCTTAGGATTACAGTTTCATGATAAGGTCTTGCTGCATACAGATTCACATAATTAACATAACTCGTCCCTTATCCTGGATAGAGGCCTATAGACAGAATTACTCGCTTCCGCGATGCAATCCACTACCTAGTTCTAGGTGAGTTCCATGCGATTAGTAACTTATACCCTAGATCTAAGTGCATTAATTAATCCTATGGGTGTCCATCATTAAACGTACATTACCTCGTCTAAGGAATTTATAGGCTAACGTATTAGTCGTGCCTTTTCAACCACTAATCCTCCATCAAGAGTAATTAAAGGCATTACAAATTAACTATGGTGATCAAGCATAGCAATTACGATAGAGAACACAATAACATATTCAGGAAAAATGAGAAGAATTATACTAATCCATGCAAGAATGTTATACAACGATTCCCCGGGCTACTCCCAGGTCCTAATGATCAAAGGGGATTAGCCCCACATGTTCAATATAACAGAATACATGGGAAAAGAAGAAGAAAACATGGGAAACAGATAGAAATATCGTGAAACCCCTAGAACAGGTAAGAACCGGATGATCCTTGGTGCGATACGCCCATTATGCAGCCTTTCGGCAATAGAATCGTCCGTATGCGGCTCCCGAATCCTATGAAACATTTCTTTCTGCTCTGTTCTTTTCTCCCCTCTCCCTCAGAACTCGTGTAGCATAATAGAATGTGATCCTTGGGTCTGGGTCGTCCTCCCTTCGGTCTAGGTACGACTTACAACAGCCAAAAGATCGTAGCCATTTGATCATGACGATTCTGAACAAACTCTGATCTGACGATGTCACGGGTTGTCGATAGTATTGACACCTTAGGGGACACGTTCTTTTGCTTCTAAAATGGAATCTGTCCTGTTGACATCTTGATACTATCGACCATGTGTCGATAGTATCGACAGAATGCTATTTCGTTTTCTGGATTGATTTCGAGACCATCGACACTGTGGGTCAATGGTATCGACCGTGATGCTCTTCTCCAGCTTGGTTGCTGTTGCCATGTCGATAGTTTCGACGAACCTATAGATGGTATCGACAGGTTCTGGAATAGAAAGTACATGAAACAGAGAGAAAAAACACAAGTCAAATTTAGTAAATTTCATAAATCATATAAATATGATAGAATAAGATCAACTTGATGCATAAAGTGTTTATAGGCTAATGAAAGTAAATCATGCTATTATAGTCATAAAAATGACAAATAAACACACAAAACAAGTATAAAATCAGCCTATAAATATGACTCAAAATCCCTGCATCACCTACCCTGGAAGCCGGTTCCAGGCCAGTAGAACTGGACATTGTCTAGACTACTCAACTAGGTTCAAGATCAAAAACTCTTCCCATAGACCTAGTTCCATATCAAGAAGATGATACCATATTTATTTCACTTGAATCACCACTGGTTTACTATTTTTTCATTTGAGCTTCTTGCCCTATTCCGACCATGGCGACAATAATAGGGGGAGCTCCATGCCACAGTTTGCTCTGGTGGTGTTGTATCAGCTTCGGTTTGCACAACAGTTTGCATTCCAGTTGCTGACTGCCCTTCCCAATATTTCTCTTTCCCTTCGATTTCGGAGATCAAAGCTGTTGTAGCAAGGATCGACACCATGTCTTGAAAGAGGAAGAATCCCAATGTTTAATTTACTTCGGTATCCCCACATTTCAATTGATGTATCACATGTCCAGGGGTATTATAGGTATATGGAAATTTAGATATCAATATAGCTGTGGGTATGCTAAGGGTTATTTTATTCATATGCCCTATCATGCCTCCTATCTCAGATTGATAATGCGAGGGCAAAGTAGTAAATTGATAGCCTGATTTTAATCGACTCCTAGATTTACTGAAATAGTTTTAATCAATTTTTCTCGCCTTCTTGATTGGTCAGGACTAGAAATTTGATATCTTTTGCACCAGTTGTTAGAAAATTTAGTATAAATATTCGTTGGAAAGCTTATGAGATAAGCTACATCCCTAACCTAATATTAGACCCCAAATCTTAATCTTATTTCCATAGTAAGCTAGACATCATACACTAATGTTAATAAAGTGTAATTAATTCATAATCATGCTAGTTATAGTATAACTAGGGTTGGCCCAGGAATTAGGACCAGTATTACAAGTCTACAGGCCCAGGTGAGTGGATCATGAACAATGAGTATAATTCTAGGGTTCTGGGTTACATTATTTTCTCATGTATTTATGATTACTCAATTAAAGTGTAAATATGTGATTACTCAGTTATACTCATGAAAATCATGCACAAGCTATCAATTTATGTTTCTTATTGATTTAATGATTATACTGTCATTGGAAATACTATGAATCACTACCATTCTAATTATTCAAGAAATCATGAAGATCATGCTTAAGTATAAGAAACCATGCTATGTTAATATAAGTCCTCTTGATCATGTTATGTGAGCCTTAACCAACCTTATGTGAGCCTTTAAGTAGCCTTATGAGCTCTATGGTAGCATTATGTGAGCCTTAACCAGCCTTATGTGAGCCTGAATTGGCCTTATGAGCATTGTGGGTGCAGTAAGAGAGAGACTATATTAACTCAAGTTAAACTACACATCATTATTTATCATTTCAATATATTAAGTTTCAAATAATCATGTACACCATGTTAAGTCACTAAGTTTTTCAAGCTGTCTCATGTCTTTTCAATTATATGTTATTTTCATGTTATAACTACTCAGTGCCACTCACATAGTTTTACGATGCCTTGCATGGGCTGGAGATGAGACCCCAGACGAGGAGAAGGAGAAGAAGTAGATATCAAGGACATCATCTCGAGCTCAAGGACATATCCTACCTGGTGGGGTGCCATTCTAGATAGTTGTCTTTTATTATTAGTCATTCATGTGGAAGTTTTTCGTTTAAAACTCTCAGTATGTTGGACTTAGAGTCCCTTAGTTATGGCATATAACCATGTACATTGTGGTTCTTTTTATTTTATGGAATTATCTTGGTTAATGATATCATTTCACAATTTTTCATGATCTCCATTATGTGAAAATGCTTCCACTATGGCTGTGTTAGTTTTAGAAAGGATGTCATGACAAAAGTGGTATCAAAGCGATCCTATAATGGCAACTGTAGTACGATCTTATATCTTACCCCACATGCTTATAAAAGCCTCCTTTCATATTCCATATGGCCCCTAAGAGTCGCCCAGAGCACGGAAAGTCACCCCCTCACTCTGGTGGAGAGAGTGAGCATGACTTTGAGCATGAGGAGAATCCACATGGAGCAGACCCTCCCCTCTCATACAATGTGTTGGTCAGAGCTTTATCCGTTGCAATGGGAGGACGAGTGGGAGGCCATCATCATAGGAGCAATGAAGTCACCCTGATAGACTTCCTCAAGGTGAAGCCTGAGGCGTTCACATGAGAAGAAGAGCTAGACGTTGTCGGTAAGGCTGAGGCATGGATACACAACTTGGAGCATTGCTTCCATGACTTGGACTACTCTAAAGAGTCCCATGTTAGGTTTGGGACACACATGCTGAAAGGACCAACTCATGTCTGGTGGGATAATGTTTGTGATGCCAGAGACCCAAATGAAGGGTTCCTCACACATGAGGAGTGAGTAGAAGCCTTCAAAAGCCACTATGTTTCAGAAGTGATGATGGATAAGAAGGATTTAGAGTTCCTCCATTTACGATAATGTGGTGACATGACCTGTACCCAGTAAGCCATGAAGTTTCACATCCTCCAGAAGTATGGAACAGGGATGATCGAGTTGAAGTGAGCCAAGAAGTTCATTCAGGGTCTAAGGGATGACCTCAACTACTATATATATGGGAGAGGCCACAAGACAATGTAGGATGCTCTTGATGATATACTAGAGCTTGAGGATCACCCAAGGAGGGCTTGGAAGAAGAGCTCCCACAATGGACAATGTCACCACCATGAACACAACAATTAGGACCAACATCACATTGATCAAAGGAAGTGTAAAGCCCCAGATGATCCTTCAATGAGGGATGCATGCCCCAAGTGTAGAAAATCTCATGCAAGACCGTGCATATTGGGATTAGGTGTTTGCTTCTACTGTGGAGGAGAAGGGCACTTCAAGGACAAATGCCCTAGGTTAGCTACAAAGAAGGGTGTAGATCAAAACCCTAACCCCCCGGAGAGGAGGAAAGCTAGGATTTTCACCATGGTGGATGATGAAGGTAAGGTTTAGTTTTCAAGATATATTAGCAACTCATGCACTCATTAGTTTTACTGTCATGTTAGATATGATGCAAAGATTATCCATGTGAATACCATACCATGTCAGTTCTTCCTTATGAAAAGTTATCACCGTATAATGAGTTAGTGAACATATATGTGAAATCCTATGGTTGGTAGTACCTTAACATGACATGAAAAATTTTGAGGATGAAATTTGTATAAGGTGGGTAGGTTGTAATGACCCCCAAATTTTAAAATTTTAAAATAAAAAGGATTTCATATTTAGTCTCGAAAATTTTCCATATTTAATAAAGGTGAAACCATAAGTTGAACGAATTTGTCTTACATTTGTTCATTTAAGCTGAGATTATGGTTATGAAGTATGCCCAAAATGAGTTATTACAAAACCAAGATATCATGTGAACTTTGAAATAAATCATACATATAAGGCATCAAAACTTATTCACACTAATGTCAATAATACACAAAACCTAACCCTAATTCCGAAAGGGTTACGAATTAGGGTTAAATGATAGTTTTGACCCAAATACATGTAAAATGTATCCCACTATTTTGTATATGAGTGGTTAATAGAATATTAGAGCTTCCATCGAATTTTGGTAACACAATCCCTTTTCAAGGATTATTAATGTGTGAACCTTAAGTGGCTAATAATGTAAAACACATGTTTCCTTAACTCATATCAAAAATATAATTGGATAATTGATTTCCTCATGGTCCTATTATCAAACTCCAAATTTGGTTAGCTTTAGATAATCCTAGATGATCCAAATGACATTAGGAAATAAGGGGGATGTAATGTAAATTTGCATCTTAATTGTGTAATAATGCACACGATTATCCTAGGGTTGCCCCAAAGTTTGGGATAATAGGCTTAGTGCAACATGTCACATGCTATTTTGAGGAACCCAACATCTTTTCAGAGCCGTTGGATAAGGATCTGGCAGGGGATGCCTTGTATGCTACCTCGCACAGGAGTCCGCATGGAGGGAACAACTTCCAGTCTCCTCGCCCCTGGATAACTCCCCGTATGCTCAATCTCTTTGATGGTGTTGGACACCTTTATCTTTGGGAGACAATCCCAAGCTCGAGGAACCCTATATTCACCCCTATATCTAACCCTACAAGAAACACCCAACTGGCCTTCTTCTTCAGTTGTGCAACTGCCATCCCCAGAACACCACACTGAAGAGGACCAACATCTAGGCATACCTAGAGCATAGCGTTGACCTATGCAACACTCCTCCACCTCTAATTTGGTTTGAGGCTACCCAAGGAGCTGCCACAGACTCAATCTACTCTGGAGGCTTCGACAAGCTTGAGCGGGAGGCTCTGTTTGTTGCGATTCAGTTAAGACTCATGTAATCTTCCCGAGACCCCGTTCATCATTCCAATTGAGTTCTTAGCCCATGTTTTCACCAGTGTGGCCTACCCTAGAAGCCCATTCTAGGCCAGTTAACTCAACATCGTCGACTACTTAACTAGGTTCAAGATCAGAAACTCTTCCCATAGACCTAATTCCATATCACGAAGAAGATCCCATGTTTATTTCACTTGAATCACCACTGGCTTACTATTTTTTGGGTTCGAGCTTCTTGCCTTGTTCCAGCCATGGTGGCAATAACAGGGGGATATCCAACCCACGGTTTGTTTTGGTGGTGTTGTATGAGCTTTGGTTTGCACTGCAATTTGCATTCCAGTTGCTGACCGCCCTTCCCAGTTTTTCTCTTTCCCTTCCGTTTTTAAGATCAAAGCTTTTGTAGCAAGGATCGACACCATGGCTTAAACCAAGAAGGAGCCTGGTGTTTAATTTTCTTTAGTATCCCCTTGATTTCAATTGATGTATCATATGTCTAGGGGTATTATAGGTATTTGGAAATTTAGATATCAATATAGTCACATGTATGCTAAGGGTTATTTTATTCATATGCCCTGTCACACCTCTTATCTCAGATTGATAATGTGAAGGCAAAGCAGTAAATTGATAGTCTAATTTTAATCGACTCCTAGATTTACTAAAATAGTTTTGATCAATTTTTCTCACCTTCCTGATTGGTCAGGACTATAAATTTGATATCTTTTACACCAGTTGTCTAAAAATTTAGTATAAATACTCATTGGAAAGCTTATAAGATAAGCTACATCCCTAACCTAATATGAGACCCCAAATCTTAATCTAGTTTCCATAGTAAGCTCGAAATCTTACACTAATTTTAATAAAGTGTAATTAATTCATAATCATTCTACTTATAGGATAATTAGGGTTGGCCCAGGATTTAGGACATTAGTAATACAAGTCTATAGGCCCAGGTGAGTGAATCATGCACACAAAGTATAATTCCAGGGTTCTAGGTTACATTATTCACTCATGTATTTATGATTACTCAATTAAAGTGTAAATAAGTGATTACTCAATTATACTCATGAAAATCATGCACATGTTATCAATTTATGTTTCTTATTGATTTAATGATTCTACTATCATTGGAAATACTATGAATCACTGCCATGCTAATTATTCAAGAAATCATGAAGATCATGCTTAAGTATAAGAAACCATGCTATGTTAATATAAGTCCTCTCGACCATGTTATGTGAGACAGCCTTATGTGAGCCTTAGGTGACCTTATGAGCTCTGTGGGAGCATTATGTGAGCCTTAGCCGGCCTTATGTGAGCCTTAATCGACCTTATGTGAACCTTAATCGGCCTTATGTGAGCCTTAATTGGCCTTATGAGCACTATGGGTGCATTAAGAGAGAGAGACTATATTAACTCAAATTAAACTGCACCATTATTTATCAAGTCAATATATTAAGTTTCAAGTAATCATTTTCACCGGGTTAAGTCAATAAGTTTTTCAAGCTGTCTCATGTCTTTTCACTTATATGTTATTTTCATGTTACAACTACTCAGTGCCACTCACATAGTTTTACATTGCCTTACTTGGGCTAGGGATGAGATGTCCATAGATGAGGAGAAGGAGAAGAAGTAGAAGTAGATCTCAAGGACATCATCTCAAGCTCAAGGATAGATCCTACATGGTGGGGTGCCATTCTAGATAGTTTTCTTTTATTATTAGTCTTTCATGTAGAACTCTCGGTATGTTGTACTTAGAGTCCCTTAGTTATGGAATGTAACCATGTACATTGTGGTTTATATTTAGTTTAAAAATATTGGTATGTTGGACTTAGACTCCCTTAGTTATGGCATGTAACCATGTACATTGTGGTTTTTTATTCAATGGATTTTGCTTGGTTAATGATATCATTTCACCACTTGTCATGATATCCATTATGTGAAAAATCTTTGGCTATGGTTGTGTTAGTTTTAGAAAGGAGGTCGTGACACTATGTGTCTCAATTTCCTAGATTTTGAACATGACAAGCATACCAATCATGTTTATCAATTACAAAAGGATCTTTATGGACTCATACAAGCCCCTATATATTGACATGATAAATTAAGGAACATTTCAATTGATAATGGCTATGTTATGGGAAAAGTTGACTCTACTCACTTTTTGAAACACACTTAACAATTTCTTGGTTATTCAAATTTATGTTCATGATATTATATTTGGCAATACTAATCTTTATCTTTGTAAGAAATTTAGCTCTCTCATGGAGAGTGAATTAGAAATGAGTATGATGGGGGAGCTTACTTTTTTCCTTGGGTTTCAAATCAAGCAAATAAAAGATAGGAACTTCATCAATTAAATAAAGTACACAAGTGAATTCTTGAAGTGCTTTCAATGGAGAATGCAAAGCCAATTGATACTCCCATGTCCAACACAACCAAGCTAGACAATGATGCATAAGGTGAAAAGGAAGTGAGAATCTCTATAGAGGTATGATTGCTAGCTTATTATATCTGACTGCCTCTACACTGGATTTCGTGTTTAGTGTTGGTTTGTGTGTTAGATTTTGATCAAGTCCTAAAAAATCCATATTGTATATGTGAAGAGGATTTTGAGGTACCTAGCCAAAACCCCAAAATGTGGACCTCCCAAGTCAAGGGACTTTACTCTTACAAGCTAAAGTGATGCAGATTATGCTGAGTGCTTATTTGATAGAAAGTGAACAAGTGGAACTTGCTTCCTTGTAGGACCTTAGTTGGTTTCCTAGTTTTCTAAGAAATAAAGCATTTTGTCTCCATCAAATACTGAAGCTTAAGACATTGCAGCTGGTACTTGTTGTGCTCTAATCCTATGGATGAAGCAAATGCTCCAAGACTTCAATATTATCTATAATGATTCTCCTATTTTTTGTGATAATACTGGTGCAATTAATCTGTGTTCAAATCCTATACTATATAGTAGATATACACACATAGAGGTTCACCATCATTTTCTTTGTGACCATAATGATAAGAAAAACATCTACATCACTCATGTGGACACATAAAATCAACATGTGAGTATTTTTACTAAACCCCTAGCTAGAGAACATTTTTTTTGAGTCAGAACTACTAATCACTACTATTATTATACTTCTATGTCTTGTAGCTAAGTGTTCTTATTCACCTCTATTTTATTCTTAATTGGATAAGATTTACTCATGTTTTGCTCAAAGTTGCCAAGTTTCAATGTTGTGTTATGCTTGTATTAAACTCTTAGATGATTTTTCTCTCTTTGTTTCAACACAAAGTGGTAGACAACAATGACAAAAATGTACCTCTATACACCATACATACTTTCTAGGCTCTTTTGCTACATTCACATATGGTTCTAGGGCTTTAGAATCATGTTTTTGAGTTTGAGACAACACCTGTTGTCGGTCGATTTTCCCCTAAGGTAATTCTGTTGACAATCTGCCCAAGGTATGAATAACAACTATTGTGGGTTGAGTTATCTAACCTTCAAACTCGACGAAAAACACTATTCCACGAATGATAAAGGGTCAGTCCAGCCAACTTTTGTCACTTTCAACTAAAGAAAATCGACCGAGTACCCTATTTTCTTATTTGTACTCAAGTCCTAGACCCTATCCTACCCAAACCCTAACCTATCAACCCCTAAATTCTTCTCCTTTACTGACCTTGGTCCTTTGGGTGGCTATTATGCTCTTCTTCTCCATATTTTTGTCCCTCCAAGGCGTAAGGAATGCATTAAAGAATCTCTTCAACCAACACCTCAGCCTTCTCTCCTACTGCTCCATCCTCGAGAACCTTTCTCCATGATGAAATCACTTTTATCAACCCTCAACTAACACTAGGTCCAAAGAGTTGATTCTTAGACCTCCTTTCTCTTTGTACCCTTTACAGACTCTGGGATAGAGTACCTAAAGATCAAACACGTCTTTCATGACCAATTCCTTGGTGCACTATGTATTATACGTCTTGGCTTCTCAAATTCATTAAGAAAGTTGTTCATAAGTTCTATGAAGATCTTACATGGAACTTTATGCCATTAATGCTTCCACTCGATACCTTAATCACCCTTTTCTCCATGATATTTAGAATATGGATTCAAATTACAATGTATTTACTTAATTCCTATCTCATTAGACCATTTCCATCTGATTCTTGGAGGACTACCTATCCCGATCACACTGAATTGCTTTACGTTGGGAAGTTATACAAGAGTTTTTACCCCAAGTTATCTGTTTCTAATATTCACAAATTCTTGAAGAAACCTGAGATTCCCTACAGAAAGAAGGCAATCCTTCCCTCATGAGCCCTTGACACTAAGACACACATCATTTTCCTAATTTTAAACTGCAATATCTATCCCAAGAAAATTCAAAAGATATGATGCATTTCTAATATTCCAAATGTGATATCTAGTGAATCATTCGTTCCAAGTCAATTCTCAAATACAAAATTCAGACCATGAAGAGAACATGCCACACATGATAGTTACTTTTATATAATTTAATACTTTCTCTAAGAAGTATATTATGCCACATATGGATATGTTATGTGTTTATTTACATGCATTATATGAATTGTGGTGAATGAGAAAAGGGGAGTGCATAACTCAACTCTAGTAGGGAATGCACATGGCAAAAAGCACATAGGAGGTACAATTTAACTAAAAAAATGACATTTCTTATCAAACATTTTATTTGAAAGTTACTTACTTTCATTATGTCAACTCTAGGAAATGAACAAAGGCGAGTGTGTACTTCAAAAATCTAGTTATAGGGATTGAGCATATTAGACATCAAAAGGGAGGTACAAAACTTATTGATAATGCTATACTCATTATCAAATAATTTGATGTTTATTTTCTGACATTATATGAATTTTAGTGAATGAAAAGAGAAACATGTGTACCCCAACTCCAGTTATAGGGAATGAGCATATTAGACATCAAAAGGGAGGTATAAAACCTATCAATATTGATATGATTGTTATTGAATAATTCATATCGATTCTTATTTACTCGCATTATATGAATTCTAGTGAATGAAAAGAGAAAAGTGCGTACCAAAACTCTAGTTACAAGGAATGATCATATTAGAGATCACAAGGGAGATGTAAAACTTATCAATAATGATATGATTGTTATCAAATAATTCATATGGATGTTTATTTACTTACTTTTTAACCTGAGAGGGATCTTCCCATCACATAAAACTCTGGTTGCACTCCTCCATTTCAACCATCTTACAATGCTCCCGTGACAAACATCATTTTGGATATACCCATCTATTTGAATAATAGAAACCAAGTAATGAAATTTATCACATTTTGGTATATCTACTCCGTCCAACTTCGCTCCATCATTCATTGAATGATGGAGTCAAGTTGGATGGAGTAGATATACCAAATGTGATCCATTCCATTACTTGGGTTCTATTATTCAAATAGATGTGGATGTCCAAAATGATGTTTGTCATGGGATCACTATAGGATGGTTGAAATGGTGGAGTGCAACTAGAGTTTTATGTGATCAGAATCTCCCTCTCAGATTAAAAAGTAAGTTTTATATAAAAACTATACAGACAACCATATATTTGAAGCTAAGTCACACCCCACACACCGACTTCATGAACTTCACTATCTCTTTCCCTACATGGCCTTCGGCCACATAATGTGCATAATGTTTTTAAAAAAGGCACCTTTTATCCCAAACTTCTTTGGTACCTATAAAGTAACTTAACACCTCCCAATAAACTTGATTCAAAGTAGTAGAAACCAAACAAAGTCCTTTTTTATCCACAAAAACACACAATACAAATGTCAAGAGAAATAAACAAATTAATTCTTCTCGGAAATCATTGTAACTTATGAGACAAATAAGCAAACATAAACTTGTAGGAAGAATTCAATTGCATGTGAGACCTTGTACGAAGAGGTAAATAATGAATACCTATATATTGAGATACATCTCGACTGGTGCAAATTAAACTCATTGTGCTACCTATTGTGTCTAGGGGTGTCAAAATAGCTGGTTCGGGTCGGTTGCGGGTCAAAAAATTTTGTCTGGATTGTTTGACTATCAAATCCAAACCCGAACCCTGACCCAAATTTTACTCATACCTCTCAACCCATAACCAACCCAGATTGAAAAATCTAAACCCGAAACCAAACTCAAACCCAGATTTTAAGATGATTCTTGTATAAAACAAATTCTCATAGAATTACCTACACGGTTGTAAATCATTTCATTATCTAAAATGAAATATCAAAGATGTCAATAATTATGTATATTAAAAATATAACATTATTTTATTTTTTTATTAAAGAAAAAAAGCCAACATATCATTTATATCGCCTAAACATAAGAAAATCTCAACACAACTACAACATCAATTATAATATACTAAAACAACAGATGTATCATATAAAAATTATTGCAACATCACCTTATCATACTAAAACAACACATATTCACATCAAAATATAACCCATCAAACCAATTAAAATGACCATTACCATATGAAAATAATGTTTATACCACATCATAACATCATCTACAAAAAACGATACCATATATGTTACCTAACACATAAGTAAATTCTAACACAACGTGAATATCACAATAGTATTAAAAACAACACATTTATCATATTAAATGACTATAATATGTTGCAATATCACATAAATTAAACTAAAAACACATATCATTTAAAAACATAGCCTCCATCTCATAAGTATATGTATATAATTACTTAGAACCCAATTTTGTCCGATTTCTAAACCCAAAATCGACCCAGTTTAGATTCAGACATGTAATCTTAAATCTAGAGCTGACCCGGAATATCACAATTGAAACCCGAACCCAACTTTTTTTGGTTCGGACACAATCATGTTCATGGGTTGAGATAAATTTTGATAGCCCTAATTATGGCATAGAGTTGGCATAATATCTATCCCCAAAGAGCCTTGCAAGTGTCTTTTGAGTTTCACTAACCTCTAAATTTTATAATGGCACTAAAACATTACATTTAATATAAAAATCATCAAGGTCCCCTCGTAAATTCATGCTGAGGATAAAAGAAAATCAAAAGGAGGTTCGTATTACAGTGTCAAAAGATATCCATAGGAAAAAATTGTGACTCGTGAACTGCCATTGTTGGTTGTAGTTTGTATATCATATGTAATCAAACAACAAGACAAGTCGATTCCGGATCGTATGAATATATTAATTCTGAGTTAGTAGACATGATTTTTTCGACAAGTAGTCCATGCATAGATAATAAAGTGCTTGCAAATGGTGATGCCTGCAAGCATGAGATAATAATGTATTTTATCAGGGGCACACATAACACTAGTGTGAACCCACAACTAGATGAAGATAGCAAAATCAAAAAGTTGAGAAAAACAAAAAAGAAATAGTGTTTGTGGGGGAGGTACCCCTTAGATAAACTATCCACCAACATTATCAAAATCTTTAGATATGATCAATTAATACTGGATCTTTCACTATAATCTTAAGTGTATAGATTATAAAAAGATTATAAAATAAATGAGACATGAATATGGAGAGTAAATGATTATAGTTAGTCACCTTGATTTCTTAGAATTAGCAAGATGGGTATGAGCTGAAAGTTGTAGTCAGGAAAACATTTAGCAGATTAAAATGTCATATATTAGAGTAGAATAGGTCATAAACATGATTCTTGAATTGTGAAGTTAGCTATAAGATTACAATTTTTTTTTTGCTCATGATGAAAAATATATTACTTATATAGTTGTTATGAACAAGGCAATAAAGAACACCCTCTTTATCTTTAAAGAGATATAGACGACCAAATATCCTTCATAGAAGTAGCGTTGTTGGTTTTCTCCACTGTTACAAAATTAACCTCGTATCAAATAGCAAATGATCATTCAAACAAATCTCAAATCAAGTAGCTTATTTCCATAGACAATATAATAAATTCCACTGAATTGATTACATTTTGGATATTTTTTCTATCTTCCTTCCTACATAATTTATTGAGGTGTTAGTAAGAGCCCTTAATGTAAATCTTATTGCAATTGTAGACAACACCATATCATTAAACTCAATATTTTCTGACAATGTGACTATTAGTTGATATGCCAATATGCTACTTATAACATTTAATATTTTTTGGTCTGCAACTAAGATTATTCCATGCAAACATTAAAAGTCATTTTTTTCTATTTAGGAAGGCAAATTATAAAATCTAGATAGTCAATGTAAACTAAAAGTGCTATGATTCACATCTCAACATTTATGATTGGATGGGATAGGATAATTTTAAATATTACTAAGAGATCTGATTCGGTCATGCTAGCCCAGTCCAGTGGAGATTAGTTCACTTCAAATCAAATTATGGGCTAGCTACAAGAATCATGTATCAAAATCCACATAGCCAATGGCCATGCTAGTAAAAAAATCAGCATTATGTAGACATTACCAATGTAGATACATGGAGTCGTGGTCATAGTTTCTGATAAATCAATTTACAACCAAATGCAATACATCAAGACAAATATTAACAGATTTGAATTTGAATAATTAATATGCATTCCCACATACGAGTTTGAAGTAAATAGATAGCAGTCAATTCTACTAGATTCATATAAATCGTAACAATACAATGCTTATATGATCAAAAGCAAAAGTCCAAACTCTATCATTTTACAACAACATGAACATGAAACAAAAAAATGTTGTAGATTGAAAATAAAATTGAAGACTTAACTGGAAAGGTGACATTGCTTACTATTGTGATCAACATACTATTCTTGTAACTGCAGTTGTCTATACTTGCCAACGCTTTTGAAGTCAAAATTCAATTGTTTTATGGCCCACCAAGCTTTATGTTCCAGTTCAACTGGAAGATGACATGATTTCCCATATACCAAACGAAACAGTGTCATTCCTATTGGTATTTTGTAAGCAGTGCGGTATGCCCAAAGAGCATCAGGGAGCTTGGTAGACCAATCTGTGTGATGTCTGTTGACTGTCTTTTCTAAAATGGTTTTTAGCTATCTATTTGAAACTTCGACTTGGCCACTTGTCTGTGGATGGTAAGGTGTGGCAACCTTATGTTTAACTCCATATTTTCTTAGGAGAGCTTCAAAACTTCATTCTAAGAAATGAGATCCTCCATCTGATATGATTGTTTAAGGGACTCCAAATCTAAGGAAGATATCCTTGAACATCTTGATAACTGGTTTGGAGTCGCAAGAAACAGTGGGTATAGCCTCTACCCATTTTGAAACATAATCCACATTGACCAGTATATAGGAAAATCCATAAGATGGGGGAAATGGGCCCATGTAATCTACTCCCCATACATTAAAGATTTCAATCTCTTGCCATAGAGTAAGAGGCATTTCATTCCGTTTAGATATACCACCAGAAAGCTGACCTTTATGGCAAGATCGTAGAAAATCATGGGCGTCCCTTGCTAAGAAACCATATTGTAGAACTTTGGGGGTGGTCTTCTTTGAACTCATATGCCCCCCAGTAGGGCCAGAATGACAATGTTCTAGAACTAGGATACTTTCTTCTTCTGATAGGCAATGGCAGAATAGTCCGTCTATGCACAAGTGAAAAAGGTATGGTTCATCCCAAAAATACTGCTTGGCTTCATGAAGAAATTTCTTTTTGTCGTGGTAGGAAGCAGAAGGGTGGATAATTCCTATAGCCAGATAGTTTACTATATCGACATACCAAGGAAATCTAGTAGTGACTTTCATGAGTTGGTCGTCGGGTAAAGAGTCTCAAATAGGTATATTGTCATCATCCTGAGGCTCGATGCGACTTAAGTGATATGCAATGACATTTTCTACCCCACTTTTATCTTTTATTTCCAAATCAAATTCTTGTAGCATCAACACCCAACGGATGAGTCTGGGTTTTACATATTATTTTTGAATTAGGTATTTAATTGTAGAATGGTTGGTGTATACTATGACTTTTGCTCCGATTAGATAAGAATGAAATTTCTCAAAGGCATAAACGACAACCAAGAATTCTTTTTCAGTAGTTGTATTATTCTTTGGGGCATCATCTAGCGTCTTTGATGCATAGTATATCACATAGGGCTTCTTGTCTATTCTTTGCCCTAGCACCGCTCCTATAGCATAGTCGCTTGCGTCACACGAACGGTTGTGACCAATCGGGTGCTCTCAGAATGGGTGCAGAGATTAGAGCATTTTTTAAGGTCATGAAGCTATTTAAGCATTCTTGATCAAATTGAAATCTGCATCTTTTGTCAACAAATAGGTCATGGGCTTTGCTGTTTTGGAGAAATCTTTAACAAATCTTTGATAAAATCCAGTGTGGCCTAGAAATGCTCGCACTCCTCTAATGTCATTAGGCGGTGACAGTTTTGAAATGACATCAATCTTTGCCTTATCTACTTAAATTCCTCTTTCACTCACTCGGTGCCCGAGGACAATACCTTCTGTCACCATAAAATGACATTTCTCCCAATTTAGGATCATGTTTGTTTTCTCGCATCTTTGTAAAACTTTCCTGAGGTTAAGTAGATAGTTATCAAAAGAATTTCCGTAGACTGAAAAATCCATAAATATTTCCATGATTGACTCAGTTAATCCTGCGAATTTTGCAGACATGCACCTTTGGAAGGTTACGGGCACATTACATAGCCCAAAAGGCATCCTTCTGAAGGCATAAGTTCCAAATGGGCAAGTGAAGGTTGTCTTTTCTTGGTCTTCTGGGTGTATCAGGATTTGATAGAACCGAGAATAACAGTCAAGGTATCAAAAGAAATTTGGTGGGCCAAACGTTCAAAGACTTCATCAAGGAAAGGTAGAGGGAAGTAATCTTTTCTTTTTGCTTTATTTAGCTTTCTGTAATTGATACACATCCACCATCCAATGACAGACCTTGTGGGTACTAGCTCATTTTTATCATTCAGAACAATAGTAGTCCCCCCTTTTTTAGGGACCACTTGGATCGGGCTAACCCATTGAGAATCAGAAATGGGATGTATGATACCAACTTTTAGGAGTTTAAGGACCTCGAGGCAAACCACTTCTTTGAGGTTCGGGTTTAGTTTCCTCTAATGTTCCCTCGTTGATTTAAACTCTTCTACCATAGGTAGTCTATGCATGCACAAAGCTGGATTCCTGTTAGGTCAGTCATTTTATACCCGATAGATTTCTTGTGTTTCCTTAGCTCAGCAAGAAGTCTTTCTTCCTGATCATCTATTAAGGTAGAGCTGATTATGATTGGGCACAATTTTTCTTCATCCAAAAAAACATGTTTGAGTCCTATTGGTAAGGCTTTCATTCTAGGGGCCTTGGGTACCTTTGTAGTTTCCAAAATGGTGACAAATTTCAATTCCTCGAAGGTGGCTACTGGAGCTTCTTCAGCTTGGTCTAAATATCACATACATTGCTGTACTAGTTCGCTGGCTCAGAATTCAACTTCTAGATTTGTCAAGATGTTCTCTAGATCATCAGATAGTTTGGCTATTTCTTGTTGTAATTGAGACATTTGTTCTATTGCCTTGAGAAGAAAAACTTCTTCTTGGATGTTGGGACCTTTTGGGCTATTAAGGATTCTGAATTGAATGGCTTCCTTTCCTAGTCTTAAGATAATTGTACCGGCTACAACATCGATAAGTGCTTTGGCCGTGGCAAGGAAAGGTCTACCGAATATTATTGGATATCTTAGATCTTCCTTTATATCCATAATAACAAAGTCACAAGGGACATAAGAGTCCTTTCCTATCCTGACTGGGATATCTTCAATGATTCCCAACGGTGCATTGATGGTAGAATCATCCAGCTGTATTATCATTGCAGTGGGTAACAATTCGGTAAAACCCAACCTTTTACACATTGAGAAGGGCATAATAAATATGCTAGCTCCCAGATCAGCTAATCCTTTTTTGTTAGAGGCATTTCCGATAGAACATTGGATACCAAAGGAACCAGGATCCTTCTATTTTTTCGGAATTTTGTTAAGAATAATATCAGAAGTTGTCTGAGCTAGTTTAACAATCTCTTGTTCTTCGATCATACATTTCCTTGATAGCAAGTTCTTCAAGTATTTGGCCCAAGCTGGTATTTCAGAGAGGGCATCAAGGAACGAGATATCAATATAAAGTTTCTTCATTGATTCCTTAATTTTTGGAATCTAGTATCAAGTTTAGTCCCTCTCAGCCCGCCTGGTCTTTGAAATCTAGTTCCTTTTCCTTCCCCTTCTCGATTTCTACAATCTTTTCAGTTTTTGGATTCATGCTTGCAATTGGGGTGATTACAACTATGTCTTCATCTTCCTAAATGATTTTTGTGGCCTCAGGGAGGATACGACCAAACCTTGTGGTAATGGATTTCAATTGTTCTTGTCTGAGTTGATTGTGTCTTGGGTTTATCTCTGGCTGACCAGGAACCTTCTCTGGCTGACCAACAAAGGTTCCTGCTGGAGATTTTAATCGGGCTACAATATGTGCTAACTGTGCTTTGACAGCTTTTTTTTTGGGCTTGTTGGTTGGCTAACATGGTTTGTTGTGATTGCAACATTTGTCTTATCAATGACAGTTGATCTGTTGGTGGAGGCGGATTATTCTTTTGTGGATTTTGTTGATACTATTGTGGTTGCTACTGCTGAGGTGCAGGTAATTGGGGTTTTTGCAGCTGAGGTTGCTGCAATTGCAGGTGCAACGATGGATGAGTGTATTGGTAATATGCAGAAGGGTTTCTTGGTTGTGCGAACCCTTGCAATCCTCCTCTGAAGTTTCCCTAGTTTTGATTATAGTTGTTCTAGAAACCTGGTGGCAATCTATTAAAAATGCCTCCTTGGGTCTGGTGTTGTGGGTTGGCAGTCCCCGCATGATTCCCATACTAAAACCCGGGATGGTTTCTTGGTTGATTCAGGTTATAATAAGATTGTCATGGTATGGTGTGAACGGAATTGACTTGCTCCGGTAACAGATCCTTAGGATGTTCGATGATCGGTTCATACTGCGACTGCGGTGTCTGCATGTCCATCATCACATTGCATAGGAGACCACATGATAATGTGGGATGATCAGATGCATGACATGCCTCACAAGTCTGGGTAGCTGCCTTGACCTGTTGGGGGCTCTTATTTTCTCCGAGTGTCGTTTCAAGGACTTGTTGCTTGTGAGCTATAGTTTTTAGGGCTTTGGCGATGGCTTTCATTTCCATTGATTCTTCAACTTTACAAACTTTTTGAATTCCTCCAGTGGATGACCTTCCCCAATTAGATTGGTTCTCAGATCCAAGTGTAACAATTCTCCAGGCATCTTCATATTTCTTTTGCATGAAATTCCCCCCATATGAGGAATCCAAAAATTTCTTAATGTCATCACTTACTCCTCTATAGAATGTTTCTATTAGCTGATTTTGGGAGATTCCATGATGCGTGCATTTCCTCAAAAGTTCCTTGAATCTTTCCCACAATTCTGCCAGTGATTCCCCTGGGAGTTGGGAAAAGTGCTAAATTTGTCCCCTAATCTCATAAATCAACGAAGGTGGAAAAAACTTCTCTAGAAACTTTTCTTCCAAGGGAGCCCAGGTGGTGATTGACTCCCCATCTAGCACGTTATACCAGCTCAATGCCCTTCCAGACATGGTGGAATGAAAAAGGTGTAGCATGATTGTGTCAAAAGGAACTCTGACATGTGGTACTAGCTGACAAAGAGACTTGAATCTCTTCAGGTGATCCATGCAGTCATCCCCAACACTTCCAGAGAATGAAATGCCTTCCATGATCTGATCCATGGTATGCAGATCTCAAAGTTAGGAACATTAATGAGCGGGGGCCTAACTGGGTGATTATCTTCAAAGTTCTTAGGAATGACATAATCCAGAAGTGGTTTGTTTCTCAACACTATCTGAGCAGCACCTGTGGCTGCTTCATTCTCATCTTGAATGCGGGCATGTTCTTCAGCTCAAACCTTAGCTTGAATCTGAGCACGTGTGTCAGTAATAAGTTGTGCTCTTTGAGCTTCTATGGCCGCATTGACTCTTTCCATAACCAAGGCGGCTTGGCACTGCTCGTCAGCCATTTGTTTGGCTCGTTGGTGGTTGAGTCAGATGCATCAGTGGAAGCTTCGTTCTACCTTAGAGTCATACTCTAGTTCAGGGGATAATCTTATGTTATGCAAAGGTTGCATACACATTTTCTACCTGAGTAGAAGAAGAAACACACTTCAGATAATGCAGAGAATCGATGAAATCAAGATGATATGAATTATGGTTAAAGAAAAGTGTAAAATCCTAATCAACTAGATAGTTAACAAGTAAAATTAAAATGTTCCGTTGTCCCCCACAATGACACCGGTTTTTAATGGAGCCTCCACTTACGTTGAGTTGCGTGCACCACTAAAAATCCTAGAGATAGTAAGTCTCTAAGTTTAGCCTTGTGTATGCTAAAATAAGATCTCCACTCACGTATGCTAAGATACGTAGAAGTCTTATCGTAGTACCATTAAGGGTCGAATCCACGAGACAACAATATTGTTAAGAGTTTAACAGGATGGAAAACGTAATAATTCTACTTATCTACTCAAAAGTTGATATTTAGATCAAAGAGTTGGTTTGATGATTAAATTAATGTTCGGAGAAAGTAAATAGCAAGAAAGTAAACTTAAGGTTGTAGATGATAATTGGAAACTACTAGGATGTGATCGAGTTTCACCACCACTACACATGGATCAAAACATACATCATAATAATATGGCTTGCAAAGAAGAGAGTCTAAAAAATTAGTATCTTTGTAGACTTAGCTTCCTTTAGGATAACTAACTACGAGAAACGTGGAAGCGTTGCAATGCCAGCCATCCCCAAACGAATGGTCACTTACTTTGCATCACTCCCCTCGCAAAGTGTGTTCCTCGACCTGTCAAGGTTGTACTTTCATACGTCAACTGATTCCATTTCATAGTATCAAAGTACAACGATGGAGGTGAGTTTACTCCACTCCTTCAGAAATGCTCCTAGATACCGAACGAAACATATGGTGACTACATACAACCTGGAACCAACAAGTAGTCAATATTCAAATCTAGAAGTACAAACATAGACAATTTGTACTAACAGATAATAGACAACACAAGTTGGTGATCAAGCAACTAGCATTTATTAAACGATTGATGTTGAACTGAAAAGATAGTATTTTTCTATTGCAAACTCGTGAATTACAATGTATGAAATGAAAACATGGGTAGCGGGGCTACTCGCCGTACCCTAGTGTATGGGACTACTCACTTATGGAAAGAACAAAGAAGGAGGCAGAAAGAGAGAAAGAAAGCATCATCTCCACGTAGGAGGGAGGAAGGTCGACCCCTTGGAGCAGAGAGCAACTATCTTCATACCACTTGGTTGACTTGATGAAGACTTCTTCACTTCCCACCTTCTATGTCGATGAGAGAGAAAGCAACTTGAGGATGAAGTGTGGATCTTGGACCAGCAGCCTTGGGGCGGAGGATGGAAGATGAAACAACTCTAGAATGATTGAGGCAGCCTTTGGACGACAAGAAGTCGATGCCTTGTGAAGACCCCTTGCGTCCTATTTATAGGCTTTGAGTGAATCTTGAAAGGTTTGAGTTATATGGGTCCAAACGGTCATGGAGACCGTTTGGGCTCTTTCAGTTTGGAGACCATTTGGACTCTCTCTATTTGGAGACCATTTGAGTCCTCATGGTTTGGAGACCGTTTGCGTTCATACAGTCTTGGGACCGTTTGGCTTCATGCGGTCTCGGGACCGTTTAGCTTTCACACAGTTTCAGGACCGTTTGGCTTAATGCGATCTCGGGACCATTTGGCTTTCACACGGTCTTGGGACCATTTCACTTCTATTCGGTCTCAGGACCGATTGGTCTTCATACAGTCTTGGGACCGTTTGGCTTTCACACGGTCTTAGGACCGTTTGGCTTCATGCAGTCTCAGGACCGTTTGGCTTTCACACGGTCTCAGGACCGTTTAGCTTCTATTCGGTCTCAGGACCGGTTGGTCTTCCTACGGTCTCGGGACCGTTTGGCTTTCACACAGTCTCGGGACTGTTTGGCTTCATGCGGTCCCGGGACCATTTGGCTTTACACGGTCTTGGGACCATTTGTCTTCCATTCGATCTTGGGATCACTTGTCTTTCATTCGGTCTTGGGACCGTTTGGAGTTTTTGTAGACTTTTTTTGTGTTTTTTTTCTATAAGAATAAAAGGAGAAAAGTTAGTCTAATGGTATATTCACAATAGAGTGGAAAGTTAAATATTTCATCTAATTTATCTAAGAAAGAGTATGGAAAACTGAGAAAAACTAGTAAGATAACATCACAAAATGGGAGGCTATTAAAGCCCTAACGATATGATATAACTTATAGTAACATTAATTGCTCACTAATATGTTATATAATTAAAATAGTTCAAGCATATATTATAACATGTTAGAGAACTAATCAAAGTTCATAAAATGAATTGGTGCATCGAATGTACATCTACAGATAAACGAACATGTAAGGATATGAATCACATAAGATACTAGTATGAATCACAAAGAAATATTTATCATCCAATGTGATTCACCGAATAGCCCTAAAACATATACTACACAATTGGTTTACATATTTTATTAAGCCCGTGGTAGCTTGATGTAACACCACTCCAAGCACATATATACGTCAGCGGAAGCAAACCCTACATTGTCCATTACATGGGTCACTTGGCTTAGAGGAACATTATAAAACATGATATTCATAGCAAAAAGATAAATGACACACCATACATTAAAACTGAACTTGATTCTTACATTGTTCACAATTCATTTGTTGAATTGAAATTAACTACCAAATGTGATCAAACATTATTTATACATGAAGTTATCTATAAACTTTAGGATCTTCTATTGTAGATGGAAGCCCACCATATATGTCTTTTGGAAACCTTGACCTATTCCTTAAGCTGACCTTCATATGGCTCTTTCCTAGATATTTCTTTGTACCTGCGGGCATCGTTCCCCCAGCCATGCATGCAATAAAAACCACGTTAGAGTAAGCAATATTGAATATTATTATAACAACATAATAACTTGTCAATAAGAAAAAAAGTAAAACTAATTGAATAGTAGATTTTGATTCACATAACTTAATCTTAGTGGTTGATTAAAGTATCCTCGATACTTATGCACCAATGGTGCTCATAAGGCCCATAGGATCAATATTAACATGATGAGGATAACATAATACAACTCACTACATGATTCATCATTATCTTGGAATAATTACTTGAACTAATTCTACATGAACATGACATGAATTTTTGAACTAGCATTGAAGCATAATCTAAAACTAATAACTTTAAGGGTTCTTTCATGCACTTAAGATTTAATTGAAACACATAACTATGCATATAATCCATCTTGATCATCATAATAATTATAAGGTGATGAAAATCTATACTAAATACTCAAAGTGCATGAACCTGCTTACCTAAACTTGGAGCAAAGAAAATCCTATCATAGTCCTTTTGATCTTAATCGAATCCTAAGTTCTTAAAATTACATGATTTATATTAATTATCACCTTAATACACCCTAAACCATAATTTGGGTATTTTAGGAAAACACGTCAGAGACGATGGAAATAGGATTTGGAAACATTGAAATCAAATTTGACTCAAAAAAACCTTTTCAAAGACTAATTTTCCATAATTCTCCGAAAGCTTATGGATTTATCAAATTATCTTGGTTATCACCTATTTTTATAATAAAATGTGTAGATAAATTATTATCACTTTGAAAATTCCTACTCATTAGGCTTTTACATGCTGGAGGAAGATGAAGTTTAAGACACAATTTAGAAAAGATGTTTAGTTTACATGTTTAGCAACCACACTTGTAGATTTTGATAAAAAAAAGTAGATGCATCGTAGTTATGCTATTGGACTGGAAGGAATTTGAAGTATGAATACAAATAAGTCATAAATATTACAAATTAAAGAACCCCCATGATCTCACTCAATTTCTAAATCGCTGATCCCAAAGTCCCAAAAAGAGAATATGTAAATCTAAAATTACTTGATAAAAAATAATTAATATGTATCATTGAACACTATATGTAGTTCATCAGAAATAACTTCCAAAGAAAACTGATTGGTGGTAACAAAAAGAAATAAAAAAAGTGTAAATATGTCTTAGTTTTTGAGAAGTAAAATATTCGTCAAAGTTTTCACTTTCATTCTGTCTTAATGAATGATAGGTAGATAAGAAACCGTGTTCCTTATGGTAGAAATCCTTTCTAAAAGGACTCCTATGTGCTGCTAGGTAGTAAGTTGCACCCCAAACATTAATTGTTCTTGAATGCACGTGAGTTTTTCTAGCAGCATATTAAACCAAATCAAAATCATTTAGCGTCTAGATTCTTGTTAATGCTACACAATAGGTTATATGACATAATTTTTGATGGTAAGGAGTACTGAAGTTGCAAACGGGTAACACGGGATCGACAAAGAAATTAACATACCAGTTAAAGTTATGGTGCATGTTTTTTACGAACGCATATTGTTTAACTGAGTACAACACTGAGTACAACAAATGATGTAATAGAATATGTTTGGGAGCTTCTATCACCACGGAGCTGGAAGAAGTTGTGGGCATCCCCTTAGTTGTGATTCCATAGCAGATGCGTTGTTGGTACACACACCTACGCGGTTCTTAGAGAACTATCGACATTTCCGTGTACGTCAATGAAGACCAAAACATAAAGGTATCTCACATTGGTCAATAATATGGTAATCGAGGTTGCCACATTATACATGCCTCAACGGTAGAAAGACAGGCATCAATAAAATTGTGTCAGAGCAAACCAAGCAAGTTTCGACAAAGTCAGATCCAGCCACCATCTTAGGAATAGGTACACACACCAATGACGTACTCCAACATGCTCCTTTTTGCACGCCACCACACATATAGCGTCATTGCAGTGAAATCTACGGAAGTCCCGCTATAATATTGTTGCTTCCAGCACTCCAATCCAAATCAAAAACTACTATGGCTGAAGATCGTGGGGAATGAAGAACTATGTTCTTTCCCTTTGCGGCGTTTCTGCCCAAAGACCTACCACCCATCCATCGGGCAGAATCCAACAACTCCGTTGCACCGTCAAGAGTATTGATGTTGCAAAACATATATCAGAGTTGCAAACTGATCTAGGCCAAAGTTATGACCTTTAAATGATGTAGATGACAACTTCAGATGTCGCAGGTACACCTCCGTGGCTGCAAGATCCCAGACCATCATGACCCTGCGCTTCCAAATCGCTAAGAAGTCCAAAGTCGTAGCTCAACGAGATGCAGATGACAACTTTACATGCTACAGGAGCACCTACGCTGCAGCAGAGCCAAAGACCTAACAACATTGCACCGCCAAGAAACCCCGAAGGCATCTCCCCTTGCAGCCTCTGGCTGCATAAAAGCAATTAAAAATAATGCTAAGACTCATATTTATTGCACAGAAATAATGATACCTAAAATATTTGGGATCTGGGAATACCCAATGAATTAAGAGTCCCTTCATTCACGGAACCAGGGTCCGGACTTATATAAAATATTAATCAGAACGGCAAACGAATATCATTTGTGTTCAAGATAATTATAGAGAACCGTTTTGTTGCAACAAAGAAAATATTTGTTTGCATTATTTTAATCTCCAGATTTAACACTGTAGCTTATAGACTTTATTTGCATTAATGGTGTTATAAAATCTTTGGGCTGTGTCACATACATATACTTTTATTTATTCCTATTAAAGAATGCATTTTACACTTCATATGCCAAATTACATAGTCTCGATAAGCTACAATAACAAGCAATAAGAAGTACATTCAAAGTAATTTCATCATATTCAACACTTTGAAATGAATTGAAAAACCTTTCAACCAATCTATCCTTTATATCATCCATTTGGTCTTCCTTATGAAAACCCAACTGTACCTTACGTTTTTTACTTCTCTAGGTGGTATCACCAAGGCCATACCTTGTAGGTGTTCACGTATTCCATTTTGGATATCATGGCCTCAAGCTATTACTCAGACTCTGATATCTCAATAGTTCTTAGTTGATCATTGGCTCATCATCTTATGACCAACTCACAACTTATCAGAGTTATAGAATTCACAATCTCTTAGTCTCAGACATGTTTTACCAACACCGAATTTTGTGTGTTACGATGGAATTTGAGGTTCCATAACAATTTGTGATTATCTAGGTTCTCATTATGCCTCCTATGGTTCAAATGATCTTTTTTTGGATTCGATATTTTCAAGTTCTACTTTACTCCCACTGATTCCAATGGATCTCAACCATCCAACAACAAGCACTCTTGGTATTGGTTTGAGATAAGTAGTGTTCAACAAACTAACATTTATGTATTGAATCTTTTCAAGAAACTATTTTCTTGTACAAGTTTCAATCATTAGGACATATTGGGACATTCCTATAACGTATCTCATATGTTGTCCATTAAAACCATTTGTGGACGATGCATTGTTCTAGTGCTTAGCATATTCCTTTAACAAAATTTAGAAGATTAGCTTAAATGATAATTATATCATGACTCATGATGATGTGATTCCTTCTTTCTGACACATCATCATGTTCAAGCGTACTTAATCATGATACACTAACATTCACTCCAGAAGGATCTCAAAATTTTCCATTAAAGTATTTCAACTTTTGATCATATCAAGTATCTTAATACCTTTGAGGAAGTTGTGTGCTTCATGCATGTGATCTCCTTGAACACTTCAAGAGTTTTGTATTACACTGAGCACATATCAGTATATTATAAATAAATATAATGAAGAAAAAGCAACTATCTGTAGCATTTATTCCAATGGTCGTTGTACATCATTATGTACATGTCCTAATGGAATGTTTATTCTCCCACTACACCGAGTGAGAGGTGGTTTTTCATGTTACTCATATATACGACTTGCATATCTCTTATTGGTTCAATAACTAAAGGAGTCTAGATAAATATCAATATGAATTCTAAAAATACATTTCTCATATGTGTGTTCTAGATGATAATGCTATCGATTGTTGATGTTTGAGTTATCAATTATAATCCTTTAGTATTTACATTATGAGCATTCATATTTTAATCCAATCACATAAAGATCATAAGACATTTGGGATATTGCCATACAAGATTACATATTTGAAATAGAAGCATCAACCATTCTTTATTTATAATCATCCTTGTCCATACAAGATGCATAAAGTAAATGTTTCTATTTATTGACATAATGAAATAGTAGTTCAACTAACTCTATTACATGATCAATGAGCTAACATAAATTCTAAATGTAGAATGAAGTTGTAGCAATCCTTGCCCATCATAGTCCATCCTTATCCATTCATAAAGGCTTTACTTCTTATCAGATCCTGCATATCAATGTATGTCAGATCTACATCCGGTATCACATACAAAGATGAAGAAGTAATCAAATTTATCTTTTAACATTTATACCCGAAGTATAGGCCTCTACCACTTCCTTCTTCTTTTTTCGTTCCTACAGGAAGAGAGGGAAATTCCTTTTCCGGTATCCATCTTGGTGACAGTGGTGACAATTGCCTCCCTTCTTTACTCCTCCTTTTGCTTTGAGATATGAAGATTTGGACTTTTGGCCATATTTAGAACTCTTCTTAGCTTTTTCTTTGCCCTTAGAGTTTCCCTTTGTCTTTTTGATCATCATCACAGACTTGGACTTGTCTTTCTTCATTTGTGACTCAGCTGTTCTTAACATGCCTAGTAACTCTGTCAATGGTTTGTCAAAGTCGTTCATGTTGTACTTCATCACAAATTAACTGTAGGATTATGGTAGAGACTACGAAATCACATAACTGGCAAACTCTTGATGCAAGGGGAATCCCAGTCTAGATAGGTTCTCCACATACCTAGTGAGCTTGAGCACATGATGACCTACTGAATCTCCTTCTGCAATTGTTATATTTGAACAGTGCCTAGGAGACATCATACCTCTCCTGTCTTGCCTGATCTTGGAACATATTCTTGAGATGTGTGACCATCTTGGTTACATCCATGTTGTCATGTTGTCTTTGCAACTCATAGTTCATGGAACACAACATCAGAACTTGACATCACCGACATCTTTAATATGCTTCTTATAAGCATCTCTATCAGCCT
The DNA here is from genome assembly GCA_963693085.1 of Alisma plantago-aquatica. Lineage (NCBI taxonomy): Eukaryota > Viridiplantae > Streptophyta > Magnoliopsida > Alismatales > Alismataceae > Alisma > Alisma plantago-aquatica. Next base: position 1,488,858,009 of record OY856412.1, read on the forward strand.
TAGGTGCATTGGGAGGAGGTTCAATAGGCTCTGATGTCTCTAGGACATAGAGCTTGTGCTCTTGTGTGGGAAAAAATCTTAGCATCCTAAACCAGTCATGGAAGTAATTCCTATTTAACTTGTCCTTCTTAAGGACTGATCATAGAGAAAAGATGTTGTAGTGTCTTGCTGTTTGATTTTACAAAAGATTTGCAATTTTTTAAGAACTCATTTTTGATTTGATTTGACATGTATAAAATTTGACAATGTTTATTAGGTCTTTAATTAACTATCGCTCCCACTATTTTATTCAAATTTATGGCTTCCACATATAAATTTGTAAGATTGCAACGTACAACATTCTAGTGATCCAAGATCCAAAATAATTCAACTATTGTCCATCCAACATCAACGTCTACAGTCAATTATTAAGGTATACAACTTTTTCCAATTGCATCAATTATTAAGAAGACACCAATTAAGAAGACACCATAGATCTTTGTGTTCTAGCTCCAAAGGAAGATGTCAATATTTTCCATAGATGAGCCAAAATGGTGTGTTCCGAATGACAGTCTTGTAGGATGTTCGGAATGCCCAAAGAGAATCATCTAACTTGAGTTCCTAATCCTTCCTTGAGCTTGAAACCGTCTTCTCTAGAATGTTTTTCAGTTGTCTATTTGATACTTCAACATGTCCAACTATTTGGGGGTGGTAGGGTGTAGAGATTTTATGATTCACCCCATACTTAGACTGAAGATTATTGAACTATTTCCCATTGAAATGTGTCCCTCCATCTGAAATAACAACCCTTGGAACTCCAAAACAAGGGAAAATAATTCTCTGGAACAACTTAAGCACATACTTTGCATCCGGGGCTTGGGTAGGTGTGATAAAGTTAGTTTTCCTAAATTCTTGTTAAATTCCTATTTTACCCTCATTATGTTCATTCATGACCCCAATTTATTATTCCTTGTCTGATTGATCAATTTTGACACTCAAATTTGAAATACAATGATCAACATAAATTTTATACACCTTGTGACACTCCAACTTAGGTTAATTTATCACTTTATCCAAAGAAGCACATTTAGTCATGTAACTTCATCTTTTGGTTCAATGTTCTAAGTTTCTACACATTACTGTGGACCTATGGTCCAAATTTCATCTCAGTTGGACATTCCTACAATTTTATGTGATTTCTTGAAGTTATGTGGTAAAATCCCCTTTATTTCTCTATTATTTGACCCTTTTTCCAATTGAGCGTGCTGAGCCAAGCTTTAGGGATGAAACCTAACCCTTGAATTAGGATCCCACAGATCAGAGGCCTGATCGAGCATCCAGGGTGTCATCTCATACCTCTTGCTGACTGTTGGGGGTTGGGAGACAAGGAAGCCATAATAATCGATCTACCTACTCTGACTAATATTTGAAATTCTAATCGAACAAAAATGTTCGTGTCTCAATTTTGTGCTCAGTCATACCCACTTTGACCAGAATTAATGCTTAGTTATGCCATAACAATGAGTTTCTCACTCACTCTTCACACTCTGATGACCTCGGTCAACAAACTAGATCTTTCTAACCCTAAACCTACCCTTGAATCCTATATAACCCCCCAAAGGACCGCTTCCATAGTCCCACATGATAACCCCTCACTTTCATTCTCTCTCGCACCCTAATCACCATCAATTCCTTCTCTCATTCTGAGAAGTGCTGCCACCCTCTTGATTTGGGCATCTTGCCCTCACATCATCTGCCCAACAATCAATACCCCTTATCCTCTTTGGGGAGGAATAACAAGATTAAGCGGCACCTCCTCTGCCTTCCTCGATTCCTCCTACCCCTAGCCCTCCTAGCTCTGGCAAGCCCTCCGCCTAATCTCCTTGAGCTTGTGTGAAGGTCTAAGCATGAGGGAGAGATCACAGAACCACCCGTCTAAAGGGAAATCAATCTGGTCCAAGGACCAACAAACCATGAACTGGACCAACGAGTCAAGGATCAGACTGGATTCTTAGTCCAATGAACCTTCTTACCTGCAAGTGCCTACATGACCTGATATTGGTCATCCACTCTTCATCAAATGATTGTGATTTTTCCTATTACATATATTTTTCCAACTCTCTCAGACAAATAGTCAATGAAAATGGCCAGATCTTAGTTAAATCATAGAAAATGCATAATAACTCCAAACATATCTAAATATAAGTCCATTTTTATTAGAAACATTAGCCTAATTTAATAAAAATGGTTGCAAGACCTGATTTGCATCCCTATTCCCATATTTAGTAAATAATATATTCAAATTCATATATGTGATCTATATTATTACTTGATCATCTAACCTAAGATCGATCATTGACATTCCTTATTACATCAATCAAACTTAATTTGATATTGAGCACAAACCTATCATAATGTTGATCTAAAGACTTGATAATGACTTGAATATTGATAATAATAATTAGGGTTTTGACATATATGTTCCAAAAATACCTAGGTAGGTCATTCATACTAGAGAATATACTTGACACTTGAATAAATGTTGGACATTTTGAAATTTGTTGATCGTAAGTGAATGATCTAACACTAAAGTTTAATAGGGATGTGTACCCCTAATCTTGAATATTGAAACATGATCTTTAAAACATCATGATTTGGACCCTTGATCCAAATCTTATTGATCTAGGATCTGGATCAAGGGGTTGACCTATTATTTGTTGAGATCTTGTACTATGAAAATCAACCAAGAAGGTACACTATTATACCTCCTCCTTGAACAAACTAATAATATTAATGATACATTTTATTCACATATTGAAATGTATACTTGGCTATGTATTAGTTTGAGATACCTCATTCCCTACTGATTAGTCTTCCGATTTTCTATATTATAGTTTACAACACACCTAAAACATTAATGATGTTGCCCATTATGACTGCCAATAATAATGATTGTTGATATTGAGTACAAGTGACCTCCTCATTTGAAGGGTGGAACTTGTACATGTCATTGACCTCCTCTCTCATATGGAGAGATGGATCCTGGTTTCCTCCCCATCTCGTTGGGGCAATGGAGCCACATGAATATATAAGCATGCTTCTCGATGTCAGCATGATGGGAAACTTGTAATAAAATATTGTCGAATAAATGTTGTTTTGAAAACCGCTTGTTGATTATTTTGAATATAATCCCTGCCGAGTATACTATTTTGATATAAATACATTTTACTTGTTTTGATAGAGAACCATGCAATTGCATTGATTTTGTCATGATTTTCTTGATTTTAGGCAATACAAAGAACTAAAGACTATGCACCTGCCAAATCTACTATCTACATCTTTTGTTATGTGCTGAAAATAAACACTGCTACATCAATCTAGACTCTACACAAGAGCTCTAATATTAAGGGATTTAGTTGTTGGTTTAGTTTCCTTATCTTGTTTCTTTCCTTCCAAAGTTTCTTACGGGCCCTATGTAATAAATATTTTGGTTCATTTTCAAAAAAGGAGAACGTTATTTCCTTTTTGCATATTATTTGTGTGTGATGTTTGGGTCACTCAAGGACAGGTGATCTAATCCCTTTAACAATGCCTATTCGGATAGTGGGATTTGGATTACGGTAAGAAAGGTTCCATGATAGTTGGTATTAGAGCCATAATAAACTTCATATACACTCATGAAATGATGTTCTTAATCGTTGAACAAAGGAAGCCCTAAAGTTCACTATGGTGAAACTAAGGTGTCTAGAAAGAGCATAGAGGGGGTTCTAGCATAATCACCTCCTATCTATCTTCACAGTGGCTGAGGTTCTCCCAACTCCACCTGGCCTTCGTGGATAAAAAAATGGATGGAAGGACTTCCTATAACCCTAGAGAGTCATCTAGCATCTCATCTATTCTTTAAGGACTACCCAAGACACCTATTAGAAGGAAGTAGGATGACTTCTCATCTTTTCACTCACAATAAGATGTTATGACTTGATCTATACTCTCTCTATTTGGGTAACCTAAGGATGGGAAAGAACTAAACTTCGACAATAATTTGAGAAAGATTGAATTAAAGTTGCAATATTTCAATGATGTATCATATCCTTCATTTGAATATTATATATAAGAAAACTTAAACCAATCGAACCCTTGCATATAGCCCCAAAAACCAAGAACAATAGGGATGGTGAAGGAACTTCTGGAACCAATAATAAAGGAAAGAGGCCTCATGGGAGTGATGAAGAGGATCTCAGTTTTGCCAATAAGACCACATATATGGGGGATTGGGATGTGAATCAGAATGACATTATGGATGCCCTCCACAACTTGGCATTCCATACAACATCCCTAGTGCCCAACCATAACCCAAAACCCACTACCATCCAAGACTTCCTGAAACTACCATAACTCAAAACCCGTTACCATCCACTACCAAAAAAGTATGTATTAGCTACAATTATTCTAGTTACATGTATTATATATGTAGCTAAAACCAATTTTAAATATAAAATATAAAAAATATAAGTAAATAAGTGCAGCCAGTCCACAATTGAATACAAATAAATCTACTTTTACACACTCTCTCCGTCCAAAACAAAAATTAATTTACTCCCGCTACTCATCTCCCGCACATCTAAATTCATCCTGCAATCTTATTTTCACACTCTACAACCTCTGCATATCGGACTCTCCGCCCGATCCCATGACCTATCCCTCTCCCCATTCGCCCCCATCCTATTTTTTCTGAAGAAAAACATTGTGCACCATCGTGTTTTCCTCACGATGCCAACTTCTCAGTGCCTCGCCACATGATAGGAAATTATCTCTCAGCACCTCCACCTAGAGGGTTCCGCTAGTGGTTCTTCTTCTTCTCATCTCGCCCTAGCAACCCGAGGAATTTGTTGGCAACTTCTCTTCTCTACGGCTCAGCCTAACTGCCTGCGGGTGCTGTAAATTACAACCTTGTCACTCCATCTCACAACCAACCATCTTATACCCCTCACTGTGGTTACTCTATTCATTTCCATCTCAATCAGGTAACTCACTATTTTCCCTTGCTGTGATATATTCACTTTTGTTGCCTTGGGACGTTAGAATTTCTGGTGGTTTATGTATGGATTTAGGGCCTGTTCGGATATCTTTTTTGAAACTCCTGGTATTTTAATACTGGAACAATATACAACGTTTGAGACACCAACGTCTCAAGCGAGGAAACGCAGCAGTCCGTAGATGTTGGTTGACATGTACAACTGAAGATTCCTGCTCGGAAGTTTGATTTAGAATGCGGTCGCACATGGCCCCTGAGTTCATTTCACGTTTTTCTGTAGATTTTATTTAACTCAATAAACTAAATGAATTGCTAGCCAAAAAACTTATCAGAGAACATGGCATGATCTCTCTCTCACTCTCTCTCTCCCTCTCCCTCTTCTCACAGATGTGTGTATCAACATGCCCTGTCTCCTTAGACTCATACTTATATTTAATTGGGATTTGGGCGAAGATGACAAGACTCAGTCTGGACAAAAGAAATGAATAGGACTAATTCTACATAATTGGTAGGAAGGGTGGTATCATCTTGCTGAGCTAGTAGGGGTCGTTCAAAGTGATAGTGGTATTTAGATTTTTATTCTTTTTCTATAGACCCAAATTTGCTCGATACATGTTTGGAATGTGCTGCTGGGGAGTTCTAGACTGCCAACATGAGCATATCACTTTTTGGTGTATGCATCTTGCTTTGTTAGTTTTGTGAAAATGTTAATTATTACTAAATATTTGTGTATATCTCTAGTCAGTGTTTTCTATCCTATAGGCAATCGAGGGAGAAGTGAGTTTTCCCCTTTTCATTATTCTGAGAATGCAAATCAAGCCTTGAGATCCCTCTATGATTTAAAGCTTCTTTTATTCAAGAAAAAAACTTGCAGAAGAGCAGAAGCTAAATCGCTACATTGATGGACTCTTCCTAACCCTCAAAGCCTTTGTCTCCTCATCCAAACTAAACTCTTTTTAGGAAACATATGACCATGCCTTGTCCATGGAGAGAACCCTAGGGACGAGACATGGGAAGCCACTACCTACCCTTGCCTACCTAGGGCTTACTGATGTTGTGCCCGCAAAGCTTAAAAAAAAGGGAAACCCCATAATAGTGGCAATAAGAATAGAAAATGACAGAAGAATCTGGAAATCCTCATGACCAGTACAACAACCAAGGCCAGAACTAGAACTACAACTGAGGCCATGCTTGGAATTAGAATACTGGACCAAATAGAGGTTAAGGCCAAAATCCCAATGTTCCTTGTTTCCGCAACTGGAGTAATATCCATTCTGGACAATGCAAGTACTCATCTCCATTCTATCATTCTTACAAATAGGGGGGATACTTCAGAGACAATTGCCCTCACCCTCCTCCAGCATGGGCCAAATAGGGCGAGCATTGACAAGCCCATATCTTTGTAGTAAATGCAGATGTGGCAAATGCCAATGGGGACAAAATCATGTAAGGTACTATTTTAAATTCGAAATTATTTCCATAATGTAGTATCATGATTATCTTGTGCATAAACCTTGCATCGAACATACATATATATAGATATGATGAAAATCTATGACCATTCTATTGCCACTCTATTTGACTCTGGGTCAACATATACCATCATGTATAAGAGTCTTGCCTCTATGCTCAATCTTGAAACATGTGATTTAGGGTATATACTTGATGTAACTACCCCAAGTGGGAAGATGAAAGTCTCCTACTATATTGTTTAAGAAGTCCCTCTATCTTATGTTGGTCGTAATCTTGAGTCAGATTTTATACTCGTAGACATGGTAGAATTTGACTTTATTTTGGGGATGGATTGGCTTCATAAAAATTATGCTACAATCGATTGTCCTACCAAGAAAATCATCATTTCTAAACCCAACCTCCCCATTGTTGTAATTCCTAGAAGGAAAGATCGAAATTGGAAAATTGTCATTTCTTTGATCAAAGCTCAAACCTTGATATCCAAATGGTGTAAAGCATTCCTTGCAACTGTAACTATAGTCAATCCTTATACGAGTACCCTAAAAAAAATTGACATAGTGCCTAAGTACCCGACTGCTTTTCCCGAGGAGCTCCCTGGGCTACCACTTGCTCGTGATATTGAATTTCCTATTGACTTACCACCCGGTACCACACCTATTTCTCAGGCATCCTATCAAATGGCTCCTACTGAATTGACCAAATTGAAAAAGCAGTTGTAGGAATTGCTAGACAATGCTTTCGTATTCCCTACTACCTCTCCTTGGGGAGCACACATTCTCTTTGTCAAGAAAAATTATAGATCACTTCATATGTGCATTGACTATTGTATGATAAATCAAGCTACTATGAAAATTAAATATCCGCTACCCATAATTAATGACCTTTTTGATAAACTTCATTCTGTTCATGTCTTCTCTAAAATTGATCTCCGTTCGGGTTACCACCAACTAAGGTTAACAAAGAAGACATACCTAAAACCACATTTTGAACTTGGTATATGCTCTATGAATTTCTGGTCATGCCATTTGGGTTGACCAATGCCCCTGGTGTCTTTATGAATTTGAAGAATAATATCTTCCAACCTTTCCTTGATGAGTTTGTAGTGGTGTTTATTGATGACATCCTAATATATTCAATTGACATTCAGTTGCATCACACCCACCTTCACAAGGTTCTTGATATCCTCCAATCATAGAAATTCTATGAAAAATTGTCAGAATGTGAATTTTGGATTTTTGAAGTCATGTTCTTGGGTCACATAATTTCTGGTGGGAAATTTTTTGTTGACCCCACCAAAGTCTCGGACATTCTTGAGTGGCAAGCCCCCAAAAATGTTTCTAAAATTTGAAGTTTTCTGGGTCTTGCTAGCTATTACCAACATTTATACCCAACTTCAGCAACACCGCCTTGCCCCTCAAAAATCTCACCAGGAAAGGAGCGCAGTTTGTCTAGTCACAAGAGTGTGAGTCTGGTTTTTAGGAATTGAAGACAAAGCTGACAACCACACCTGTCTTGACCCTTCCCTTAGGAAATAATGGGTTAATCATCTTCACTGATACATTGAGGTTCAGTCTGGGTTGTCTCCTCATGCAAGAAAGAAAGGTAATTGTTTATGCCTCTTGACAATTTAATTCAAATGAAGTCAACTACCCAACCCATGAACTCGAGATTTCCTCCATCATATATGCTCTAAAAAATGGAGACACTACCTATTCCACCTTCAACATCCTCACTGACCACTAGAGTCTGAAGTACATCCTGACATAGAAGGATCTCAATCTCAGACAGAGGTGATGCCTTGAGTACCTCAAAGAGAATGACTTCGCCAATGACTACCACCATGGTAAGACAAACATAGTGACTGATGCGCTCAATAGGAAACAATCTAAATGTGTTGTTGTCTTCACTACCGAGTGGAGAAACATAGAACTCATGTCACCATGGGCCCCAAGGTGTGTGGGTCATGTTCTCATCTTGGCCATCATTCGTATCAAACTAGGCCTCCATTTTGAGATTTTGTCGGCCCAGAAGAATAGCAAGAGTCTAGAGATGACTAAGTTGCTAGAGAAGCCCCAAACACATCTAAAAGTCGATATGGATGGTGGAATCTGATGCAAACAATGCATATGGGTCCCAGAGGATTCAGATATGACATTGAAGGTGTTATGAGAAGCTCATGGGTTAAAATATACAGTGCAGCCTGGATCGACTAAAATGTAAAAGGATCTGCAGAGGCACTTTTGGTGGATAAATATGAAGAATGACATCGTTGCTTTCATCTCTAGGTTTTTGACTTCCCATCAGATCAAGGTTGAACATCAACATCCATGAGGTCTTGTACAACCCCTACCTATCCCTAAATGGAAATGGGAAAACATCACCATGGAGTTTGTGGTGGGTCTACCTAGGACCAAGAAAGGGAGTGACACCATTTGGGTTGCAGTCGACCATCTGACTAAATCAACCCATTTTATTCTGATCAAGACAAAAACCAATGTCCCAAAGTTAGAAGAGCTTTAAATTCGTGAGATAGTCAGATTACAAGGGATTGTTGTATCCTTTGTGTCAGATTGTGATGCAAAGTCCACTTCTCACTTGTGGCAACAAGTGCATGAAGAACTAGGGACTCAGTTGAACTTTAGTACTAAATATCATCTAGAAATTAATAGACAGTCTGAAAGGACAATCCAAGTTTTAGAAGACTTGTTCAGATCATGTGTCCTTGATTGGGGTGATTCATGGGACCACATCTTCTCCTTGTTGAGTTTGCCTACAACAATAGCTACCAGTCCAATATGGAAATGCCTCCATATGAAGCCTTGTATGGAAGGCTGTGTTGGTCTTCACTTGGAATGAAGTAGGCAAAAGATGAATTCTAAAGTCCAAGGAGCTATAGATTTATTCTGATAATGTCAACCTAATCAAGCAAAGGATGAAAAGGGAACATAATCATCATAAGTCTTATGCTAATGCAGACATGACACACACTTAGTTTTTGGTAGGTGACTATGTTTTCCTAAAGGTTCAACCAATTTGAGCTATTGCAAAGAATAAAGGAAAACTTAGCCCTAGATACGTGGGTCCATTTGAAATTTTGGACCATATTGGGGAATGTGCATATAGTTTGGGTCTACCTCCATAATATAGCATGATAACAACATCTTTCATATGTCAAACATGAAACGGTATGTTAAGGACCCTAAACATGTTCTCAATCATGAACCAATTCAATTGAAGGACACCCTTGTATACCAGGAAGTTCCACTCAAGATACTTGATACTCACACCAAGGAGCTAAAAAATAATAAAATTGATGTGGTTAAAGTGCTTTGGATGGACCATGACAATGATTATTCTACCTGGGAGTTGATATCAGATATGGAGGAAAATATTTCCTGATCTCTTCAAGGAAGTTTAAATTTTGGGGACAAAATTCCTAATAAAGAGGGGAGGACGTGATAAAGTGAGTTTTCCTCTATTCTTGTTCAATTGCTAATTTGCACTCATTATGTTCACGTATGTCCCCAATTTATTACTCCTTGACTGCTTGAACAATATTGACACTCAAATTTGAAATATAATGATCAATATAAATTTTATACACCTTGTGACACTACAACTTAGGTTAATCTATCACTTTATCCAAAGAAGTACATTTAGTCATGTAACTGGATCTATTTGTCCTTATAAGTTTTTTAATTATTCTACACATTATCGTGAGCCTATGATACAAATTTCATCTCAATTTGACATTCCTACAATTTTCTACAATTTCATGATGTTATGTGCTAAAATCCCCTTTATTTCCCTATTGTTTGACACTTTTTCAAGTCAGTGAGCCGAGCCAAAATTTAGGGAGAAACCCTGACCCTTGAATCAGTCTCCCATGGATCGATGGACTAATTGAGCATCCAGGGCATTGTCTACTACCTCCTGCTGATTGTAGGGAGGAGATAAAGAATCCATAATGTTCGATCTACCTACTTTGACCAAGAATCGAAATTCTTATCGAACGAAAATGTTTGTCTAGTGATTTTGCACTCACCCATCCCCACTTTAAACATAGGTAATGCTCAGTTATGCCATCACAACATGTTTCTCACTCACTCTTCTCACTCCTACGATCTCGGCCAGTAACCTGGATCTTATTTAACCCTAAACCTACCCTTCAATCCTATATAATCCCCCCTAAAGGACTGCCACCACTATACCACATGATAACCCCTCACTTTTGTCCTCTCTCACACCCTAATCACCCTCAATTCCTTTTATCATCCTGAACTGGACCATCACCCTCTTGATTTGTGCATCTTTCCCTAGCATCATCTGCCCAACCATCAAGACCCCCTATCCTCTTCGTGAAGGCACAACGAGTTCGAGTAACACCTCCTCTGCCTTCCTCAGTTCCTCCTACCCCCTAGCCCTCCTAGATTTCGTGATCCCTCTGCCTCATCTCCCTAACCTTATGCAGAGGTCTGAGTGTGAGGGAGAGATCATAGAACCACTGGTCCGAAAGGAAATCAACCTGGTCTAAGGACCCAATGAACCATGAATTAGACCAGCGAGTCAAGGAGATATTGAATATTTAGCCCAGTGAACTACCTCACTTGCGAGTGCCTATGTGGCTCGATCATGATCATCCACTCATCATTGAACGATCATGATTTTTCCTATTAATGATATGCTTTCAACTCTCTCTGACAAATAGTCAATGAAAATGGCCAGATCTTTGTTAAATCAAAGAAAATGCATTGTAACTCCATATATATCAAAATTACAATCCATTTTTTCCAAAACAATTATCCAAATTTAATAAAAATGGTTTCAAGACCTTATTCTCATCCATATTTCCATATTTAGTAAATCATCTAATTAAATGCTTATATGTGATATTTTCTTATTAATAGTTGATCATCTAACCTAAGATTGATCCCTGACATTCCTTATGACATCAATCAACCCTAATCTGGTCTTGAGAACAAACCTATCATAATGATGATCTAAAGACTTGATAATGACTTGAATATTGATCATAATAATTAGGGTTAGCATATATGTTCCTAAAATACCTAGGTAGGCCATTCATACTCAAAAATATACTTGACACTTGAATAAATGTTGGGCATCTTGAAATTTGTTGATCATAAGTGAATGGCTTGACCGTAAGGTTGAATTATAATGAATAACACTAATCTTGAATATTGGAACATGATCTTTAAAATATCATGATTTTGACCCTTGATCCAAATCTTATTGATCTAGGATCTGTCTTGAGGGGTTGACTTATTACTTGTTGAGATCTTGTGCTATTAAAATAAACCAAGAAGGTACACTATTATACCTCCTCCTTGAACAGACTAATAGTATTTATCATACATTTTATGTACCTCTTGAAATGTATGCTTGGCTATGTATTTGTTTGAGCTACATCGTTCCTTAATGATTGGCCTTCTGATTTTCTATATTATAGTTTGCAACACACATGAAACATTAATTATTTTTCCCATTATGACTGCCAATAATAATGATTGTTGATATTGAGTATAAGTGATATCCTCATTTGGAGGGTGGAACTTATACATGTTGTTGACCTCCTCTCTCATATGGAGAGATGGAGCCTAGTGACCTCCTGTATCTCATTGGGTCAATGGAGCCACAAGAATATATAAGCATTCTTCTTGATATCAGCATAATGGGAAACTTGTAATAAAATTTTGTTAAATCAATGTTGTTTTGAAAATCACTTGTTGATTATTTGAATATTAGTCCTTCCAAGTTTAATATTTTGATATAAAATTGTTTTACTTGTTTTAATAGCATACCATGCAATTGAAGTGATTGTGTTATGATTTTCTTGATTTTAGGCAATGCAAAGAACTAAAGATTATGCACCTGAGAAATCTTCTATCTACATCTTTTGTTATCTGCTGAAATAAAGACTACTACATAAATACGGACACTACATGGGATCTCTAATATAAAGGGATGTAGTTGTTGGTTTAGTTTCCTTATCTTGTTTCTTTCTTTCCAAAGTTGCCTATGAGCCATATGTAATAAACATTTTTGGTTCATTTTCAATAAAGAAGAATGCTTTTCTTTTTTGCAAATTATCTGTGTGTGATTTTTGGGCCACTTAGGGATGGGCTCTCTAATCCCTTTAACACTTCCGATTCAGATAGTGGGATTGGTATTAGGGTAAGAATGGTTTTGTGACAGTAGGAATAGCCTCTACCCATTTTGAAACATAATGACAAGCAACCAATATGTACTTGTAACTAGATGAGGATGGGAAGGGCCCCATGTAATCGACACCCCATACATCGAACAATTTAATCTCCAATATGGAGTTGAGAGGCATATCATCTTGCTTTGATATCCCACGAGTCCTTTTGCATTTGTCAAATGCTTTAACAAATGTTTGTACATCACGGAATAGAGTTGTCCAATAGAAACCTACCTCAAGAATATTTATAGAAGTCGTGTTACCTCCAATGTGTCCTCCATAAGGATATGAATGACATTCTGCAATCACACTAGGAATTTCCTCATTAGGAATGCATCTCATAATCAACGCATCTGCACATTGTTTGAACAATAGTGGATCATCCTAATAGTAGAATTTAACATCGTGAAGGAACTTCCTTTTCTGTTGGTATGTGACATTAGGAGGGAGGCGTACAATGTCTAGATAGTATGCAAAGTCAGAAAACCATGGCATATCACGAGAGTTTACTACATACAACTTCTTGATAGGTGGATTATCACCAATATGGACTTTGTCTTTGGCACTAGTGAAGAGGCGTGAATGGTGATCAACTACATTGTTTTATGTCCCCTTTTTGTCTTTGATTTCCATGTCAAACTCTTATACTAGTAGTATCCAGTGGATAAGATGAGGCTTGGTGTCCTTATTTCTCATGAGATACCTAATTGTAGCATGGTCCATATATACAATGACTTTAGAGCCCACAAGATATTGCCAGAACTTATCAAAAGCAAAGACTATAGCAAGCATCTCTTTCTCCATGGTGGCATAATTGATTTGAGCTTCATCTAGAGTCTTTATTGCATAATGAATGGCATGGATCTTGTTATCACGCCTTTGACCTAGAACTTCCCCTGTAGCGTAATCACTGTCATCACACATAATTTCAAAAGGAGCACTCTAGTCTGGTGGTTGGATGATAGGGGCTAAGGTGGGAGCATCTTTTAATATTGGAAAAGCAATTTTGCAATCTTCATTGAATAAGAATTCAACATCTTTAGCCAACTGGGAACATAGAGTCTTTACAATCTTTGAAAAGTGTTTAATGAATCTTCTATAGAACCTTGCATGTCCCAAGAAGCTACAAACTTCTTTCATATTTGTTGAATTTGACATCTTTTCAATAGCTTTAACTTTTACGTATCAACCTCAATTTCTTTTCTTGAAATGATGTGGCCAAGTACAACTCCTGACTACCATAAAATGACACTTATCCCAACTAAGCACACAATTCACCTTTTAATTTGAGCACACGGTTTACCTATTTACATCGTTGTAAATCTTTAGTTAAATTCATAAACCAATCATCAAAGGAATTTCCATAAACATTGAAATCATCCATAAAAATTTCCATGGTCTTTTCTATGAAATCAGAGAATATAGCCATAACACATCTTTGAAAAGTAGTGGGTGCATTACACAACCCAAAGGGCATTCTCTTATAAGCATATGCTCCATTAGAGCATGTGAAGGTTGTTTTTTCTTGATGGGAAGGATAGATGAAATCTCAAAAAATCTAGAATGTCTATCCATTTAACAAAAATAAGAGTGATTAATGAGTCTCTCCAATATTTAGTCAGTGAAGGGTAAGGGGAATGATCTTTTCTCATGTCTTTGTTTAGTTTTCTATAATATATACACATTCACCACCCTGTTACTACCATAGTTTGAAACAATTGATTGTTATATCCTTTTATTACAGTGGTCCCTCCCTTTATAAGTACCACTTGGATAGCACTTACCCATGGGCTATCACTAATAGGATATATTATGCCCACATCCTTTACTTTAAATATTTCTTTCTTAACAACCTCCATCATATTTGGTAACCTTCTTGGTGGTTCAATGCAAGGCTTGGCATCTTCTTGTAAGGCTATGCAATGCATGCAAATAGAAGGGTTAATTCCTTTAAGATCATCAATGGAGTATCCTATCACCTATTTATACAATATAAGTTCATTCAACAACTTAGCTTCTTGTTCTTGAGTCAAATCAACATTGATTATAATTGGGGAGGAGAAATTTGGGTCCAAGAAAGCATACCTTAACCCCAGTTGGAGGGGTTTAAGCTCTACCTTTTTTACTGAAGTGGTGGTGGTACCACTTTCCTCCTTCTCAGTGGGTACCTCTTTGGATGATGAGATTTATGCACTCCATAATTCTCCTCATTAAGAATAGTCATTGAGACATCCTTATCTTCTTCATCTTCAAGGTCATCAAAAACTTATTCAAGATGGGTATTGTCCTCATTTAGCAGAGTATCAATGCTATCAATTAAACAAATATATTACTTAGTTCTAGGTTCCTTCATTGCATCATACACAAAAACACAAGAGCTTCTTATTCAACTATGATAGTTAGTTTCCCTTATCTAATGTATACAATACAATCTACAGTCTGGAGGAATGGCCTTCCAAAAAGGATTGGGTTAGACAAATCTTCATGCATGTCCAAGACTAAGAAGTCATCAGGGATGTAGAATTTCCTTATCTACATGAGAATGTCTTAAACAACCCCTCTAGGATATTTAATTGAAAGATCAACTAGCTGTATTGTCATTGATGTTGGTTTTGATTCTCCCAAGTCTAACTTTTGCCATATAGAAAAAGGAATCAAACTGATCCTGGAACCGAGATAAACTAAAACCTTGTCACAAGTTCAATATCCAATTTTGTAAGGAAGGATGAATGCACCAAGATCATCAAGTTTTTTAGGTAAACGATTTTAAATGTTAGAGCTTAACCTTTCAGATAGAAAAATAGTTTCATCTTGACGAATCCTCCTTCTTTTTGTGAGAATGTCTTTTAGAAACTTGTCATAAGAAGGAATTTCAGGTATCACTTCAACTAAAGGAAGATTCATATACAATGTATTCAAAACATCCTTAAACTTGTTGAACTTAACATCATCTTATGTGTTAGTAAACTTGTGAGAGAAATGGATGTTAGGCATGGAAGACGAATCACCTTGATGCGAATTTCCACCATATTTCTTCCTTTGGTTTTCAGTAGTATCCTCTGTAGTGGTGTCAATAACCTCTTCAGATTTCCTCTTTGAAGGTGGCGAGGATCCTCCTAGGACTACTCCACTCGTTAGACTCACAAGTTTGTAATTTGCTTTAGGATTCATCACTGGCTGACAGGGTAAGGAGTCGGAAGAAGTTCCTTGATTGGTTAGAGCTTGTTGAGAAATCTAGTTCTCCAACAAGTTTGTGTGAGTAGTAATATCATCCACCTTAGAAGAGAGTTGTTGGGTGAAATCTTTCATGATTTGACCATGTTGGCAGAATTCCTCATTTTGCTTCAATTGAGATGGAACTAATCCTTCAAGAAGAGACTCCAAATTGGACATTGGCTGTTGTTGTTGTTGGTTGAAGTTTCTATTGACATCATTGTTGAAACCCGGAGGATTGTTTCCCATGGGTGGCATGCTCCCTACATTCAATGGTTGTTGACCTTGAGTTTGTTGAGAATTTAGATAATTTTTATTGTTGTGGTAGGAGAAATCGGGATGATCATGCCATATGAGATTGTAGGTGTTGGAATATGGATTGTATAGTGGTTTGTTCCCAAAGCTTCCTACAACATTGCATTGCTCCACGTTCTCTCCAGCTGGGATGAATAAAGTTTAGCTTGAAGAAGCTACTTGTCCCATGGATTCCCTTGCATCACAAATTAGATTTATCAGTTGGGAAGGTTGAACAATCAACCTCTCAAACTTGTGTGTCAAGGCATCCAACTTAGTAGAGATTCAATCAACTGCTTCAATGGCATGGACACCTATTTGCCTCCCAGAAGAAGCAGAAAATGAATGTGGCTAGTTGATCCTTTCAGTACTCCATTAACAATGTTTTATTGCCATGTCTTCTATAATAGAAAAAGCCTCCATTTAAGACTTGTTCATAAGAGCTCCATTGGTTGCAATATGTATAGACATCCTGGTGTTATAATAAAGTCCATGACAGAATGTTTGGAGAAGCAGCCAATTGCTAAGACCATAGTGAGGACAAAGACGTTGAAGGTCTTTAAACCTCTCTCATGTATCATATAGAGTCTCTCCCTCCTGTTGAGAAAAATTAGCCAATTGACTCCTTAGCTGGGCTGTCTTTCTAGGTGCGAAGTACTTGTCTAGGAAGACTTTAAGAAGCTCGACCCAATTTTTAATGGAGTTCCTTGGTAGAGAAGACAACACACCTCGGTTCTATCCCAAAAAGAAAAAGGAAATAAAAGTAGGTGTAAACCATCAAGAGCAACATTGTCAATCTAGAATGTATTGAGATATTGCAGAATTTCAGCTATATGAAGATTGGAGTCTTCCATGGGAGTTCCCCCAAAGTGGTTTTGCTGAATCATTTGCATGATCATCAAGCTGATATAAAAGTTATTTTCTTCACTCGATGGGCCATTGATAGCCCCATTAATGTTGATTACAACTAGAACAACGAAGTCCTTGAGAGGATGGTCATCTTCCATGATTGGTTCTTGATTGTATAGTGAAGATGACAATGAAGAATGTTGTGATGATGGTTGTGAATCTCCCAAGTTTGGAGAGTCTTCACTAATTCTTGCTCATCGACGACTGCTGAGTGTGTGTCCAATCTTCGGGTCTAGAAACACTAATGGTTGAAGACCACATTTTGATCTTCGCATGTAGTCCTACTAATTTACAAGCAGTGGAAGATAAGTATACGATATGAATGATGGGTGAATGATGAAATGATGGTGGGTGATCTAGTCTCACTTACTAGTTAACAATTCTTACTCTAATAAAAGTTTAGCAATGCTCCCCGACAACGGTGCCAAAAACTTGTTAGGTATGTGCAAAATTTTTAATAATTATAAACTCAAACACTACCCCACAAGTATACGTGTAACGACACCACCTCCCGATAACCCCCAATTAAGGGAGACCTGAAGGTCAGAGCCATTATCCCAATTAACATGATCAAAGGTTCAACAAATAATCAATAATAATTATGAAATTCTACTAACTAAACTAAAAGTGGGTATAAAATAAAACTTTGCATACCTTTTTCAAAACTTGGATATCTACCACTATCCACATATGGAGTCTATTCTAACTAATCCTCCTTGGTATTTTAATTCTTATTTAATTCCACATATGCCACTTTACTGTTTGTCCTTTTCAATCTTGTACCTAAAATGCCGACAAACAAAACATTGGTCCGCATATCGAAATATGTCGGTATGCGGAGACAACTAAAATTTCGCAAATATGGCTAACAAACTAAATATCACAATCAAGTTAATTAACAAGCCAAATTTACACTTTCAATGTGACATTCTCCACCGCTTTTGCCTTAACCCTGGCATACCCCTTTTGCATTTCTCTTTTGCCATTGACTTAAGGCCACCTTCTCAATCCCGAGCATGGTGCCTGGGGTCACCCTTCATGGTGCCATTTAGTCATGCAATATCATAGGCCACCTTCTCAATCCCGAGCTTGGTGCCTGGGGTCACCACTTATGGTTCCCATGGGTCTTCCCTCCTGGGCTTGACCTTTTTGCATCATCCATCAGGGTGGCATGTAGGTGTGAGAATACACACTTATACTATTATTGTGATAATCATCGTGACTTTATGATTTGCAAGTATGAACATCCAAACTGATAAGTTGCATTCAATGCGATGAATCATTCGGGAAACTCTTCGGGAAACTAATGCGATTAACCATAATTAACCACATACCTGTCATGCTGATTTGTGTGCAAAAATAATCCAACTAAGCAAGAAATCCAATAAACAAGCAAGCACACAAGATGATCCTGAAATATGCATCAAAATTTCCTATCATTGATCATGCCATAAAGATCTATTAAACCTAGCTCGCTTCCTAGGGTTTCTAGTCCACTTTTAGGTTTTCCATTGCAATTAGGGTTTCACTTCATTATTACTATTTTAAACACTAATTATCTCATCTACTTCTCATGAAAGATATTAAGGTTACCTTTTAACAACATATAACCCTAATTTTGGATTATAGGCATAATTATATGTCCATTAAGTCTATTATTCCTCTTTTACACTAAAACTACCATAATTATCCTTTTAATTCATGACAGGATCATTGGGCCTAATTATCATCTTTGGTTCCTTCCGGATTAACAAATCATAGTTCATCTAAATCACATATGAACTCTATTTACCATTAATTCCATCTTTATTCATTAGAAAACCCTAATTTTCATATTAAAGGTATTTATCCACAATTAGAAACTTTTATACTCAAAATATCCTAGAATTATCGTATCTCGACTTTAGTCATGAATTTGAACAATTAAAGCTATTAAGAGTCACAATTACCATCATTCGGGTTTCAAGGCCCATTAAAGCATATTTATGCACATGAAACTCTAAATTAAACCAATTATGTGCAAGGTTCATCCTTTTTGTTCTTAATGTACCTTTTTACAATTAACAGGTTAATATCAACTTTAATCATCTGTTAAACCCTACTAAAAACATTAATCATCTCAAAATAGGGTTTCTTGATTATTAATACATTAAAGTTGATAACTTCAACTAATTTTCGAATTGAAAGAGTAATTAGCTTCTAAATATATATTTTAATGTATTCCTTGCATTTTTCCAAGAAAAATACATATGATATATATACTATTTCGAGCTACCAATTATCTTCTATGAATTTTGCAATATTATTACCTTTAGGACCAATTGTAATATGCCACGTGTCTTTTTTCCGCTCGAACCCTTTCCTGGTTTGCGGATTCATCCCTAGATCTGGCTAGTGGGAACCCGGTTGCCCGCCTCGATCATCACTTCCACTATGCCACCCCCATTCACGAACAACAAGAGTGAGCCTCTGTTTCTTCACAGAAATAGAGTGCTGTTGGCATTGCTTTACCGACGACCGAAAGCCGCTCTCTTCGCGATCAGGGTGCCTACTCGGCCCTGCCTTCTTCAGACCTCCCAACTCTAAAAGCTCCTAGCCGGCTGAGAGTCCCAAGCTAAGGTGGTCTTCCATCCGCATCACTTTTTCTGGCGCAGAACAGAGCAACGCTGAGAAAGGGCACAAAGCTACTTCCCGGCGATTGATCGCAGCACCATCTTGGTGCACCCGTCCTTTGATCTTACTCACCTCGGGCATCCATAAGGCCCCTTATATAGGCAATGAATACCCAAAATTCCAATGCCTTGGTTTCAAACGAGTTTTAAACCGACTGTGATTTGGGGCCAGACTCACCCAAAACTAGTAAAAACTAGGGATGATTGGCTCCATTTTAATCTCCGGGGGTCAAAGGAGAAGTCCCCAGCTTCGTACAGGGATTGTATGTCGAGAAAATTGATCGAGAAAACATCCTTAAATGTTCCCTTTTTTCCAATTTTGAGCGAGAAGCAGCCACCGTTGGATCCAGATCCAACAACTATCGGGCCTCGTAAAAGAACATGAATTAAAATAGAATTTTGATATTTAATTTATCCCTCTTACTTTAGAAAAATGTACAAAATTCATATCTCCCAAACCATTTATCCTTTTGATCCCAAATTTTAGGGAAACCTTTATCTTGGCATTATCTACTCGTATACCAAATTTGGGCTCATTATCTAAAAGAAAACGTGCCTTTTATTTAGGTGCAAGATATCACTTAATTATATATATTTCTCACCTATTTTCTCTTTCCCTTGCTATTAAATTATTATTCTGAGTTCCTTGAACCTCAAGGAGCCTTAATGGCTTGAATTCCCATCTTGGGGATATACCTTTGTCTTTTACTTATCTTTTATCCATTATTTCTCATTATCTTATTTATTTCTTATCAAAATATCTCCTTTTGAGGATTTCTCTTTATCTCTCTTTTTATTTTTCTTTTTGGAATTCCTTCTAATATTAGAAACCTTATGGATATGAAAATCCACCAAAGATAACTCAATCATACCTCTTTCCACTTATTTTCAACATTTTATCATTATCTCCAATTTCTTCCATAGTAAGGAAATATTTAATTGATCTTTTCTTTTCTTATTGCATTATCTTTGCAATTTGGACTCCTTGGAACCCAAGGAACACAAAAGGCACAAAATCCCCATTGAGGAAAATTCCTTTGCCTTCAAGAGGTTTCTATGTATTTCTCTATTTCTTATTTACTCATTAATAATGGAGTTTCCTTTGTCTTTTCCTTGTTATTGGGCCCAATTGCCAATAAAGCCCACAAAACAATCAACAAGGCTATTGTAGACTAAATCCATTTATTTAAAACAAATTATATCATTATTGGTTCAATTATCTTTAATAGGAGAAATTAAATTTCTCACCAAAAGAACCCAAAAGTTGGGGTTGTAACATCCTTCCCCCCTTATAAGAATTTTGTCCTCAAAATTCCATCAAGAAAGCAAACAAATAAGATAAGCCTTCCCTATGTCCATCACAACTCCCATGTGGCCTCACCCTTTCCATGGTGCTTCCCAAGAACCTTCATCATATCATATTCTTCCATCTGAGTTCTTTCTTACCATGGCATATTGTACCCTCATAGGTGACTCAGGACATTTCAACCTCTCATGAAGCTGAATAGGTTCAGGGCACAACACATGGCTTGGGTACCTCACATAATGCTCTAGATCAGACTCATGGAACACATTATACATCATGCTATCCTAAGGGGTAAGGCTAAACACAACCATCTCCTCCAATCCATCTCAAATGGACCTTGCAGTCGGGACTCATCTCTCTTAGCTATAACTTAGAGGGGTCAGATTTTCACGTCACATACTCTCCCACAGTGAACTGCATGTTGATGTGTGTCGTTGTACACGCAACAATCACTAGGAAAAGTCCTAGAGTTTAACCTTCTAATCCGGTTGTCAACTTGTTGTGAACAACAAGTCAACTTAGTATAGATAGGTATCAATCCAAGGGATGGCGGAAGAGAAAAGTCAAAATCCAAATCCGATTGCAAGTACAATAATTAAATCTCGATTTGAGAGAGTTGTTAATACTAAGAACAAAAATAAAAGTGCTGAAATAAAATTTAACTAATCAAGAAATAAAGATCTGGGGTCCGGAAGATCACCAGCAAAACCACGTTCCTATTCAACTAATCAAATTCTAAACTCTAAGGATCAAATCAGGACCTTGTGTTTATATGTCCTTACGGACAAACTCACAAGGGTCAGACTTCCCGTGAACCCGTTGGTCCCGGCGTTCACGGATCATTTCCCAACCGTCCAACATGCCATTATCCACGGTCATATCAAAAAACATGTGAATTCAAACCGGCGTTCAAACCCAAGGCTCAGGTGGTCGCGTCACCAAGGATTACAACAAGAATAAGATTAAATAAGACGAAAAGATGATAATCGCAATTACGGGACTATTGTTTCATTCTTACAGAGATCCACGGTCATATCACTCTATAAGAATATACCAGATCATCCAAATAACCACGCATAAACAGAGAGAAGACATTTGTTTGATGGAGGAATATAATTGATTAAATTGAATAGAACTGGGCTAAGGGGCTACTTCCATTCCCCAGAGAGATTTACTCAGACATAACAAGACCAGAAGAATTGCAAACTAAAATGAGATCCAACATTATACAAGATGTGGTCTATAACTAAAAAATGGATGAAATTGAATGAAGAATGGAATGCTTTTACAAGTGAAGAGTCCCTCCTTTTATAGGAGGGGAGGGGGTAGGCTGCCCTAAAAAGAGGGGGAAAAAGAGAGGGAGATCAATCTTTTCTAGGGCCTTAAGTCTCTCTTCCAGTTCAAGATCAATTTGCATTTCACCATAGGATTTATACACCCCAAAATTTTGGTCACCCTCGCCACACTCCCCATAGTGTCCTTGGCCATAGTACTCCTCATATTGTTTTGGGTGGCATTGCTCCTCATAATAATCTCCATAAGATGGTGGATTGTAATTTCCATTGCGTCCATCTTGGTAGGAAGATTCAATATTATAAGGTGTCACCAAATCATGAGGAAACATATTTGAACAATCTATATTTTGGGTTTGGGCTTCTAGAAGGACAGTTAAGAAGGCTTGGCTGGCTTTTAGTTTTTTTTCTACTTCTAATGCTATCTTCTCTAGGGCCCTAAGTCTCTCTTCTTGTTGAGGATTACATTGGGTTTCATAAACATGTTCATAACCCCCAAGGTTTTGTTGGTTACACCCCACAAAATTTTGTTGATCATATCCCCCATTAGAATATGTATAGCAAGGTTCCCCATAATGGTTCTCAGAAAAATGTAGATTCACATTGTACCCACCAGGATGAAAGGGCTCGCAATTAAAAGGGGTGCTATTATGAGCATGGGGTAGAGTTGGACAGGCAAGAGATGCATGGTGGTAGAGACCACAATAATAACATTGTGGGGGATATTGGGATGCCCACTCCATTTGAAAAAAAAAGTTCCTGAAAGATACGTCAATCAATGAATGAGAGAAGAAAGATTGTGAGATAAAATGTTAGTCAAAAATTACAAAGAGAACTAAAAATTATAAATCTAAAAAAAATATAAAATAAACTAAAATAACAAAAAATAACTAGAAACAGTACTGCTGGAATGGAAACTCAGCAGAAAGAGGAGATACACTTCCGGAATTGTGCTCGGAAGGCAAAAAGAAATTACAAAAATCTAAAATAAATATAAAAAAAGACTAAAGTTACGAAAGTTAGAGAATATGAACAAGGATTATACAAGATATACAGGCAACACGATCTAAAAAACAACTGTACCGTCCCCGGCAACAATGCTAAATTGATGTGTGTCGCCGTACACGCAACAATCACTAGGAAAAGTCCTAGAGTTTAACCTTCTAATCCGGTTGTCAACTTGTTGTGAACAACAAGTCAACTTAGTATAGATAGGTATCGATCCAAAGGACGGCAGAAGAGAAAAGTCAAAATCCAAATCCGATTGCAAGTACAATAATTAAATCTCGATTTGAGAGAGTTGTTAATACTAAGAACAAAAATAAAAGTGCTGAAATAAAATTTAACTAATCAAGAAATAAAGATCTGGGGTCCGGAGGATCACCAGCAAAACCACGTTCCTATTCAACTAATCAAATTCTAAACTCCAAGGATCAAATCAGGACCTTGTGTTTACATGTCCTTACGGACAAACTCACAAGGGTCAGACTTCCCATAAACCCGTTGGTCCCGACGTTCACGGATCATTGCCAAACCATCCAACATGCCATTATCCACGGTCATATAAAAAAGCATGTGAATTCAAACCGGCATTCAAACCCAAGGCTCAGGTGGTCGCGTCACCAAGGATTACAATAAGAATAAGATTAAATAAGAAGAAAAGATAATAATCGCAATTAAGGGACTATTGATTCATTCTTACAGAGATCCACGGTCATATCACTCCATAAGAATATATCAGATCATCCAAATAACCACGCATAAATAGAGAGAAGACATTTGTTCGATGGAGGAATATAATTGATTAAATTGAATAGAACTGGGCTAAGGGGCTACTTCCATTCCCCAGAGAGATTTACTCAGACATAACAAGACCATAAGAATTGCAAACTAAAATGAGATCCAACATTATACAAGATTGGTCTACAACTAAAAAATGGATGAAATAGAATGAAGAATGGAATGATTTTACAAGTGAAGAGTCCCTCCTTTTATAGGAAGGGAGGGGGTAGGCTTCCCTCAAAAGAGGGGAAAAAAGAGAGGGAGATCAATTTTCGATTTTTCTGGATCTGGTCAAATTGAAAGTTTGTTGTCTTTAATTATCTTGACCATGTAACTCCCTTTAATAAAGATTCTCGCAGAAGCGATTTAGAACGTATTTCTATCCAGTGAAAAGCACAGAAACGGTCCAAATAATAGAATTTTATTTTAGGAAAATAAATTCCCTTTCCAATGAATACTTGTACACTCGATTTGGAGTTCGAATGCAAGAGTTATATCACTTTTGGTGGAGGGTATATATGAATTTCAGGACTGCTGCAAATTGTGTAATTTTCCTACAAAACGCAAGAAAATAGAATTAAAACTCCAATTAAAGAGAAAAATCTAAAATAACACAATTAATTACGAAACTAAGAGAATAAATAACAAAATAAACCTAAACAAATATCAAAAGTATATAAATAAAAGAGATAAATATACATTTATCACATGTCAGTCTACTTTGCATCAGCTCACGACTCATGTCACATCTGGGCTCTCTTTCAGCCATTGCACGATCAAATCGACTTCATCTGCACACACTTTGGTCCTTTTCTGACCTTCACGAGGTTCCTTCACCACATCATCTTAATTAAGTGGTGACCGACACAACCTCCCTTACAGAGCTTCTTTACATTCCGATACTGGATATCGTGGTTATTATCACATTTTACAGAGGACAGGAATTGTCTCCATGTATCACCCTGAATGAGCACACATGCCCTCATCAGACCCTCTAGTATGGATCATACTAACCATTGGTTAGGGGTGATAAACTGTACTAACATTGAGTTCTTCATGTACCTACTTCCACCGCATGGAAGTGAATCTTTAGGTCATACTCAAGAACTTTTAAACTCGCATCATGGTGTAGTTGAACCATCTCTCTCTCATATGTAGTTCAACCGGATCCGTCCTTGATAGTATTCTTTCTTTCTCATGTCATCTAGGTAAGGTGAGCTACCATAACCCATATTGGATCTTGACCTTCCTTGGTCTAGGGGAGACTTACCACAAAATCCATAGTGATGAACTCCCATTCCCTCTGGGGGACTCTTTATCCACTATAACAATACACTGGGTTACTGGTGTTCATCCTCCACCTCCTTTCATGCATGGAAACATACCACATGTAACTTCACCTTAGGCATCAAAGTACTACTATCACTTACTATCCCAGGTGTATCATGATCTCCTGTACGTCATGATTCCTCAAGATTGATTTCTCGGAAACCCTAAACCACTCTAGTCGTGGGTTTCATCACCTTCTTTCCCAGAAAAGTGCATCTGAGGTTCTACAACCATCCTTTTATTGCATCAAGGCCTAGGCTGGCTTGTTCGACAGATCTCGTTACATCTGAGTGTTAGCCAAACATATCTCCTTTTTCAAGATTAGGGTTAACCTAACAACCTCTTCTAGCCTCTAGCTAAACTTAAGCAGCTGCATCTCAACCAGGGCATCCATTAGCACTTCACATCCTTAGGTGATAAGAAATATTGAATACATACACCTTCACTTATTATCTCAGCTCAAACTCTAAGTCTATCTTCATCAAGAACACTCTGAGCTCATCTTCTTGGTTATCAAACTCAACCTTGTATCACTTGCCAATTCCACATAGCTCATGTCAAAACATCCTCACAAGATGATTACCTTAATTCTCTTGAGGTTTATAAACCATCTACACATCGTGTACTATGTTATCATCTCTGTCCTCATACCTCTTAGCAATGTTCCAACTCACATCATTTTTATTCTTGGCATATGGCATGCATACTATCCTATCTCTCACTCCCATAACAAGAGGAAATAAGCATTTGGTGGCCATCCAAACACAAAGTTCTTCCTGTTCTAGGAGTAGAGATGGTACATCCCACATTGCCAATACACCTTCAAATCTAAGTTGAAACGTGCAACTTATGTCTCTACATCACGATCATCTCAATATCAAAGTTACTTCCATGGAAAACTAGTCTCGAACCTACTAGGGTCCACACACATTCCTTAGTCATCTCCTCTAGGTCTATAGGGTGTCGGCACTTTTGGGGTCATCCCTCTTCCCTTATGCATCCAGAGAGTGCCCTACTCATCTGCTCTTTGGGTCCAATATAGTACATGTCCAACTTAGAACCTTACCCAAGTCCCCATCATCTCTCTCTCTGCATTCAAGGGCTGACTTTCCTCCTTTTATAAGGGTCATGACGACCTGTCTACCTTGGTCAGGCCCCATACCGGTTACTTCCATGGTAACACATCCACACGCCCTTAGAGATGGTTATCTATGGGTCTACAGGTTCATTCTCTTATAATGTACTCTTCACTTAGCTTCTCAAGATCCTATGAGACCTCTTTAGGTTACCCTAAAACCAAAAAAAATGGTATACACCTTACCAAAGGGTCCCTCTCTAGGATGGGAGGAAACTACATCTTAATAACAAAGGTCACAAACGCCCTTATGTCTAGGGTTTACATCCACATGGGCATGCTTAGCCCTAGAAAGCTACTAAGGCACAAGAAGACCACCTACTAAACCATGATAGGTCATACTTGCTCTCGTTCCTCAACATTGGACCAAGCACATACCTTCCCATGTCATCAACTTAGCTATGAGGGGTTCATCAAACATACCTTAAACTTAAGGGGGTTTCCCTTTCCTCTAGACATGAGGAGTAATATGCTCAAATCTATAAAAACTCAAATCTCATCATGAGCATCAGGTACACCACTTCCCCTCTTAGGCCTAGGAACCCTAGGTCACTTTTTGGGTGTCCAACTGCATGCTCAACCTCTTAACCACGAACATGTACAAGGTATGACATGTACTTCCTTCCATCCTTCTACTCAAACAACACTTTAGAGTGGAGTCCTCCTCAAGGACAACCAACAAGGTATAAGGCCTCACAACCTGTTACTAAGCCTCTTTAGGGTCTAAGGAACCCTTCTTCCTAACCCTAGAAGGTGAACATCTATACCATAAGCTCATAGGTACTAGGAGTCTCATCTTCTCTCTAGGGTTTGGTTCCTCTAATGGAAACCAAGATATCATCAGCCTCCAGGGATCAAACATGAGGCAACCACTATCATCTACTTAGGTCGCATCATCCTCAACTCCCCACTATTCCTCATATCTCAGAGTCTAAGCTTCCAACCTTCTTGCTTGGGTCCTTCTCTCTCTCTCTAGAGCTACTCCACAACCAGCCTTATTACTAAAGGTTCTACCTCCATGAAGGTGGATCAAACTCACTAGCTTACCCCTACCTGGGTGAAACCTATGTTCAAACTTATGTTTACTTAAGATTATCCATAGCTCTTAGTTCTTATCTCATAATCTATCCATCATACTCTCCTGGCCAGGGTTTCAACCTACTGCCTGCACTACTTGGCGTACTATGGGTGCATACTATGCCATGCTCATATAAGGTTATGGGGTTTCCATAGGTTCTTCACTAACCTCATCATTAAAGGAGATATCCTTCACTCTAACATGCACGACCCTTCCCAGGGTTGGGTCGCCAAGGGTAATAGGTCATCCAACCTCTCATGGCTCATATGGGCATCCAAAGGCATGTCCACCCCCGCACCAGGTCTACCATGACATCTAACTCATTGTGTCATCTCTCTTTCTAACCACCACTTAGGGTTAGGGTTAGCATCATCCTTAGAGGATGTGCCAGGTCTCTACTTATAATGGAGGTCTCTACATCCAAGACTAACTTCCTCCAACCATCCTCCTAACAAGGAGGTCTAGCCTCAGGTCTCTCCTGAGGGCATGCCAACTTATTTCATATGACCTAAGCATGTATCTATTCTTTAGTTTTCACTTAAACTATTAAGCTTATGTCCATGCCATCTTATTTACATGCTTTTCATTAATTTGGTGGAGGATTCCTTAAACCATATCAACTTTACCCATACCTCAAGAGAGTGAGGAAGATAGAGAAAGACCTAATCCTTATAATCCTTAACAACATTTGAATTGAGAAGGGATGAACACGATGAGAGAGTCCTAAAGGTATCTTATTTCGAGTCAGATCCTGAGACATCATCCAGGCAGTTACATAAATCTGGGAGTCCTCATATTATGACTAGCGGTGCGAAGGAAAATCTTGCCAGCCCCAGGACGTGATCCTTTTCTAGACACCTATGTCTTTTAGAAAATCCTCTAATAACTCCCTCGGTTCTATGGAATTTGTAAAACGTAATAATTATTATAGATTAAGTGAGGAACCTATGCTCTGATACCAAATGTAATGACCCTGCCTCCCGGTAACCCCCAATTAAGGGAGACCCAAACGTCAGATCTGATGGGATCAAAGGTTCGACAAATAATCAATAATAATTATGAATTTCTACTAACTAAACTGAAAGCGGGTATAAAATAAAAAAATGCATACCTTTTTCAAAACTTGGATATTTACTGCTATCCACATCTGGAGTCTATTATAACTAATCCTCCTTTGTATTTTAATTCTTATTTAATTCCACATATGCCACTTTACTATTTGTCCTTTTCAATCTTGCACCTAAAACACCGACAAACAAAATGTCGGTCAGCATATCGAAATATGCCGGTATGTGGGGACAACCAAAATTTCACAAATATGGCTAACAAACTAAATATCACAAAAAGAGTTAATTAACAAGCCAAATTTACACTTTCAATGTGACATTCTCCACCGCTTTTGCCTTAACCCTGGCATACCCCTTTCAGGTTTCTCTTTTGCCATTGACTTAAGGCCACCTTTTCAATCCCGAGCTTGGTGCCTGGGGTCACCCTTCATGGTGCCCTTTAGTCATGCAATATCATAGGCCACCTTCTCAATCCCGAGCTTGGTTCTTGGGGTCACCACTTATGGTGTCCATGACTCTTCCCTCCTGGGCTTGACCTTTTTGCATCATCCATCAGGGTGGCATGTAGGTGCGAGAATACACACTTATACTATTATTGTGATAATCATAGTGACTTTACAATGTGCAAGTATGAACATTCAAACTGATAAGTTGCATTCAATGTGATGAATCATCCAGGAAACTCTTCGGGAAACTAATGTGATTAACCATAATTAACCACATACCTGTCAGGCTGATTTGAGTGCAGAAATAATCCAACTAAGCAAGAAATCCAGTAAACAAGCAAGCACACAAGATGATCCTGAAATATGCATCAAATTTTCCTATCATTCATAATGCCATCAAGATCTATTAAACCTAGCTCACTTCCTAGGGTTTCTAGTCCACATTTAGGTTTCCATTGCAATTAGGGTTTCACTTCATTTTTACTATTTTAAACCCTAATTATCTAATCTACTTCTCATGAAAGATATTAAGATTACCATTTAACAACATATAACCCTAATTCTTCTTAACCTCAAAGAAGCATAGAAGAACCTAGTATTCCTATTGCCCTCCTTCAACCATCGCACCCAAGATTTTTGTCTCACAAAGCTCTCTTCATCCTTCATCGCAACCACTGCCTTCTTTTTAGCCTCAATAAGTTTCATCTGAAGATCCTCATTGCAAGGCTGAGTATCCACCAATCTCTGTAAAGCAATAGCCTTATCCTCCAACTCTCTGGCCAACTCAGACTAGTTACCAATCTGCTTCTTATTCCAACTAATAAGATCATCAACCACCTTATTAATCTTCCTATACACCATCACCATCGGGGCCCCCCTCCCGACATCCGATTCCGAGGCCTTGTGAACCACATCATTGAAACCAGGCTGAGTAGTCCACACATTAATAAACCTAAAAGGAGCTTTAGTTCTTTTGCTTGAACCAATCACCCATGTTGAAGGAGGGCAACATGAATACTAGGTTCATAACAATATTTGTCTTTTGTTTTATGGTGATAAGGCTATCACGGAACTGGAGGAGATCATGGGACATGTTGTGAAGTATTACTCATTGGTGTTTAATTATGCTAATCATTCCTTTGTCAAATGGATGGATTCTTGGTCTCTTCCTACTTTGTCTGTGACTAATTTTGATATGTTAAGGAAGGAGGTGACAAGAGAGGAGATTGAGAAGGTTGTGAAGAGATATAATGGGGATAAGGCACTTGACCCCGATGGTTTGAATGCATTTTTCTTTCAGACATGTTGGGATATAGTTGGTGATGAGGTTGTTAAGGGCATCCTTAATTTCTTTGAAACAGGGAAGATGTTAAGAGAGTGTAATAAATCCTTCATAGTTTTGATTCCTAAGATTCCAGGGGCATCTACTCTCAAAGACTTTAGGCCGATCTCATTGTGCAATGTTATTTTTGAGTTTATCACTAAGATCCTAGCTAACCGACTGAGTGATGTCTTACCTACTATAATAGACCTCAACCAAGCAGCTTTTCTGAAAGGAAGAAGCATTGGGGATGCTATTTTGCTTGCTAATGAACTGTTGAGTTCCTTTCCTAATGTGGGGATTGAAAAGATGTGTGTTAAGGTTGATTTATCAAAGGCTTATGACACGGTGAGAAGAGACTATCTTTTATTCATTTTGTATAAGATGGTCTTCCCGAGTTGCTGGCTGAACTGGATATCCACCTGCTTTGAGATGACTTCTTTTCAGGTTCTGGTTAATGGTGCTCCTTCTGCATCATTCAAGGCTAGAAATGGCATGAGACAAGGGGATCCTCTTGCCCCGTATTTATTCATTTTGGTGATGCAGGGTTTATCTTCGTTGATCAAGTCCTATATTAAAGAGAATCGTGTCACTCCTTTGATAGCCTCTTCAGATTTTGGGGTGTCACATATCTTATTTGTTGACGACTTATTGATATTTGCAAAAGCCAACCATTCTAATGTGCAGGCGATTGTGGACATTTTTAATCAATTTGAGAGCATCTCGGGTCTCAAGCTTAACAAGTTGAAGAGTCAGGTGTTCTTCAGTAAAGGGGTGGCCAATGCTATTGAACTTGGTGAGGTGTTGAAGTTTCCGTGTTGCTTACTTCCAGTTTGATATTTGGGTTTGCCTTTATTTACTAGAAGACTGACCAAATCGTTATGTGCACATGTTGTTGATAAGCTAAGGAAGAAGCTTGATGTGTGGAAGTGTAAGTTACTCTCCTTTCCTGGGAGAGTGGAGCTTGTTATTTCTATGTTTTCATCCTATCACATGTTTTGGATGTCTACCTTCCCTCTTCCAAAGTGTGTTATTTTGGATATGGAGAAGATTATGCGAGATTTCTTATGGAATGATAGTGACAGCAAAAGGCATATGCACACTATCTCATGGGATGATATTTGTGTCCCTCGATCTGAAGGAGGTTTGGGTATCAGATCTATTAAAGATTAGTCAAGAGCTGGCCTGTTGAAGAATTTGTGGGATGTTGCTAGCAACAAAGAGTCGCTGTGGGTGAAGTGGGTTCATGAGAGATACATTCAGAACAGTTCAGTGTGGGATGTGGAGAGTAAAAATACCTCTTCATGGCTCTGGAAAAGATTACTCAAGTATCGGGAGATTCTTAAACATAATATAGACTTCTGTTTGGGGGATGGTAGTTCTTTCTTGCTATGGAAGGACCCGTGGCTGCCCAATAAAAATCCATGATGGATGTATGTGATCACCAATAGATTATTAGATTTGGCAAAGGCGAGCTTTGCAGAGTTAATTCTTGCTATGCGGGTGGTGTGTGGTTCTATCCGGAGATTAGGGGCAGTGAACAATTGCTTAATGGCTTACCTAAAGCAAGTGTTGGTGGCAGGGATAAGATTACTTTTAAGAATAGAGATGAATTCATGATTAAATATGGCTGGCAGATCATCAGAAGAACAAAAAATCAGGTGAACTGGTCTAAATGGGTCTGGGAGAGAAAGGTGCCTAGGGATTGGGCGTGTTTTCTGTGGAAATTGTTCCTAAATCACTTGTCTAGCAGCGAGTTCCTGAAAAGGGTGGGGTTTCAATTTGCATCTCGGTGCTCTTTGTGTATGAATGGTGAAGAAAGTCTGAGTCACATTTTTATCAGCTGCTCCTACAGTGTTGAAGTATGGGGATTTTTTAAGGGGGAGTTTGGGGAAGTTCATATGGATATTGAAGACCTCATTAAGCTCCATGGTGATAAAAAGTTGACTGCTATTTCGGTTCTCTACCATTTATGGATTGAAAGGAATTTGAGACTGTTTGAAGGGAGAGGTTGTAGGGGTTCCAGTCTATGGAGGAAAGTGTGCAGTGATCTAAAAAGCCTTCTTTAGATTGGTTTTTTTTATCTGTAGCAGCTATTCGTACAGGTTTTAGTTCCTTGGTCCTTTTGTATAGAAATTTTAGTTTGCTATTTTGTCTATTTTGCCCAGTTGTGGGATTTCTTTCTTTAGTCCTTGGACATTCTGTCCTAGGCCTATTTTGTACATTTTTTATTTGGTACTAAATAGAGGAGTAACACGCCGCTTACATAAAAAAAACACATAACCCTAATTTTGGATTACAGGCACAATTAGATGTCCATTAAGTCTATTATGCCTATTTTACACTAAAACTACCATAATTATCCTTTTAATTCATGACAGGATCATTGGGCCTAATTTATCATCTTTGGTTCCGTCTGGATTAACAACTCATAGTTCATCTAAATCACATATGAACTCTATTTACCATTAATTCCATCTTTATTCCTTAGAAAACCCTAATTTTCATATTAAGGGTATTTATCCACAATTAGAAACTTTTATACTCAAAATATCTTAGAATTATCTTATCTCGACTTTAATCATGAATTTGAACAATTAAAGCTATTAAGAGTCACAATTACCATCATTAGGGTTTCAAGGCCCATTAAAGCATATTTATGCTCATGAAACTCTAAATTAAACCAATTACATGCAAGGTTCATCCTTTTTGTTCTTAATGTACCTTTTTACAATTAACAGGTTATATCAACTTTAATCATCCATTAAACCCTACTAAAAACATTAATCATCTCAAAATAGGGTTTCTTAATTATTAATACTTTAAAGTTGATAACTTCAACTAATTTTTGAATTAATAGAGTAATTATCATCTAAATATATATTTAATGGATTCCTTACATTTTTTGAGCAAAATACATATATTATATGTACTATTCCAAGCTACCAATTATCTTCTATGAATTTTGTAATATTATTACCTTTAGGACCAATTGTAATCTGCCATGTGTCTTTTTTTTTGCTCGAACCCTTTCCTGGTTCGTGGATTCATCCCTGGATCTGGCTAGCTGGGAACCCAATTTCCCGCCTCAGTCATCCCTTCCGCTGCGCCATCCCCATTCATGAACAACAAGCGCGAGCCTCTGTTTCTCCATAGAAATAGAGTGATGTTGGCACTACTTTGTCGGCGATCGAAAGTCACTCTCTTCACGATCAGGGTGCCTACTCGGCCCCGCCTTCTTCAAACCTCCCAACTCCAAAACTCCTAGCCGGCTGAGAGTCCCAAGATGTGTTGGTCCTCCATCCGCAACACTTTTTTGCTGGCGTAGAACAGAGCAACGCCGAGAAAGGGCACAAAGCTACTTCCTGGCGATTGATTGCAACACCATCTTGGTACACCCGTCCTTTGATCTCACTCACCTCGGTCATCCATAAGGCCCCTTATATAGGAAATGAATACCCAAAATTCCAGTGCCTCGATTTCAAAGGAGTTTTAAACCAACTGTGATTTGGGGATAATCCCAAACTCACCCGAAACTAGTAAAAACTAGGGATGATTGGCTCCGTTTTAATCTCCCGAGGTCAAAGGAGCAATCCCCAGCTTCGTACATGGATTGTATGTCGAGAAAATTGATCGGGAAAACATCCTTAAATGTTCCTTTTTTTCAATTTTGAGCGAGAAGCATCCACCGTTGGATCCAGATCCAACAGCTATCGGGCCTCGTAAAAGAACATGAATTAAAATCGAATTGTGATATTTAATTTATCCCTCTTACTTTAGGAAAATGTACAAAATTCATATCTCCCAAACCGTTTATCCTTTTGATCCCAAATTTTAGGGAAACCTTTATATTGGCTTTATCTACTCGTATACCAAATTTGGGGTCATCATCTAAGAGAAAACATGCCTTTTCTTTAGGTACAAGATATCACTTAATTATATACATTTCTCACCTATTTTCTCTTTCCCTTGCTATTAAATTATTATTCTGAGTTCCTTGAACCTCAAGGAACCTTAATGGCTCAAACTTCCATCTTGGGGATATACCTTAGCCTTTTACTTATCTTTTATCCATTATTTCTCATTATCTTATTTATTTCTTATCAAAATATCTCTTTTTGAAGATTTCTCTTTATCTCTCTTTTTATTTTTCTTTTTGGAATTCCTTCTAATATTAGAAACCTTATGGATACGAAAATCCACCAAAGATAACTCAATCATACCTCTTTCCACTTATTTTCCACATTTTATCATTATCTGTAATTTCTTCCATAGTAAGGAAATATTTAATTGATCTTTTCTATTCTTATTGCATTATCTTTGCAATTTGGACTCCTTGGAACCCAAGGAACCCAAAAGGCACGAAATCCCCTTTGGGGAAAATTCCTTTGCCTTCAAGAGGTTTCAATGTATTTCTCTATCTCTTATTTACTCATTTAATAATGGAGTTTCCTTTGTATTTTCCTTGTTATTGGGCCCAATAGCCAATAAAGCCCACAAAACAATCAACAAGGCTATTGTAGACTAAATCCATTTATTCAAAACAAATTATATCATTATTGGTTCAAATATATTTAATAGGAGAAATTACATCTTTCACACCATGTGTTTAGTATAACATATAGAACGAGAATTGCACTAGCAAAGGGATTAACAGGTGATGATGGCTAGGGTTTCCTCTGTGGGCGCCGGGGGAGACCCCGATGACGATGGCGACGGGGGCGCTAGTCGCTCTACGACCTCCATCCCGATTGGAAACTCTGGTCTGAGTTTCATCTATTTTAGCCAACGCGAGGAAGAGCAACCCTTGACTTCCACCCCAGCCTACATGGACGTCGATACTGTGGCCGCCAACAATTCCTTCCCGCCGCTCCACCCCGCTGGTCAGGACCACTCTGGTCCCTCAACCGTCGTTGGGATGTCCAACCGTGACTCACTGGGAAAAGGCCCTCCCAAAAACCCACACAACTTTATCAAAATTGATGTTGAGACTAACAGGGTGAACCTGCAACTGACGGACATCGAGACCTCCACCGAACAAGGCTTTCCTGCGTTCCGCATCCAGAACAAAGCCATGGATGATCTCCTCCGCCCGTGGAAATTCACGGTGATTGTTAAGCCTATCTCCAGAAACATCGGATACCTTACGCTGCGGGACCGCATATCCAAGCTATGGAAGCCGCTTGGTGGCTTCAACCTGATTGACGTGGCCAATGACTTCTTTCTTGTCCAACTCCAATCGGAGGAAGATTACATAAACGCTCTCGCCGACGAACCCTATCCTATCTTCGGTTCATATCTCACTATCCAACGATGGTCTCCGTGTTTCTTGCCGGAAAAGGCCACGCGGCCAAGACTAGTGGCGTGGATCAGAATCCTAAACTTACCCATCCATCTCTACCAAGAGACCCTACTTAGACAGATCGGCGACACTTTAGGGAAGACTATGAAGGTTGACTTGAATACAACTCAACAGCGATGGGGCCGTTTTGCGCGGATTGCCATGGAACTCGATATGCAGTCCACGTTGACTCCTGCCATACAAATAGACGGTATCAAGTACAATGTGGAATACGAGAACATCCCCTTCATCTGCCTTCATTGCGGACGAGCAAGCCATCTCGAGAAGGAATGCATGAGGAGAATCAAGGAGGAGAATTCTCTACGTCGTGCCAGCGTCGACGCGGGTAAGATAGTGTCGGACAACCCACAGTGCCGTGAGGGGTTCTCCGAAGCCATCCATGCACAACCCATCCCCCGATGACAGAAAAAACCTCCTTCGGGAGAGGTAGCACGAAAACCTACCCATGCCAGCAATCGATTCCTGGGGCTACAAGACACTGAGGAGGATGATGACATTGTTGAAGTTCTCGATGTGGACAACGTCGCTGAACGTGTATCTGGTATTGACTGGAGTTTACAGAAGAAACATCACAAGCAGACTAAGGATGTTAACTTCATGGAGAAGGACCCTCAAACAGATGACGTGCCTCCCCCTGTTAACCCCTCATCGGGCAACCGGAAAGATCCTGATCACACCATTGCTAAACCTTCTGGAGACGAGGTACTGCCAGGTCAGGGCACCCATGAGCACCCCTTCGTCACAACCTCCTTCAACGTCGGGACTGGTGGCAACCCCCGACAAACTACACCAAATACATAAGCCCACCCAAGGG
Source organism: Alisma plantago-aquatica (assembly GCA_963693085.1). Lineage (NCBI taxonomy): Eukaryota > Viridiplantae > Streptophyta > Magnoliopsida > Alismatales > Alismataceae > Alisma > Alisma plantago-aquatica. Next base: position 1,488,894,739 of record OY856412.1, read on the forward strand.
ATCCCTAGGCATCCACTTGAGGAATCGAAAGGTCATGCACGCAGGCAATTTAGGGAGAGCTTCGACTCGTAAATGAGGGAAAACCTCTCAGCTACCAGATCTGGAAAAGGAGGCACAAGCTATGGGAAGCTCCACCTTAATCGAAAGTGATAAATGAACCTCAGAAGTTGGAATGTTCAGGGTATCTGTGACGACGATACCCAGAACACTATCAAAGAAATCGTCCGGAAATATGGTGTTTCAATCATCGGTCTTTACGAGACCCGGTGTAGTGGTGCTAAAGCTATCTCTGTCATTAAGAAACTGGGTTTCCATCACTGTCATCGTGTTGAAGCAGTAGGGTTCGCGGGAGGTATTTGGGTTCTCTGGAAGGCTGGTGTTAGCGTCGAATTCCTCGCTTCCCATAAACAATTCATCCATTGCCGAATTGATCGGCAACATCTCTGCACGCTTATACATGCTGGCACTACGAAGAGTAGTAGATGATTCCTGTGGAACCACCTCTTGGTTATGTCCTCCACCATCACTGAACCCTAGGTGGTAATTGGAGATTTCAACACAGTCATGTATCAATCGGAGAAATTCGACAACTAGTTCTTTGACAAAGCTAGTAGCAGAGAGTTCATCGATACAACGACCCAGTGCAAGCTCTCAGACCTCATATTTACTGGCACACACACCACCTTCCGCCGGGGTTTGCTCCACAAAAGATTGGATCGGGCCCTGGGCAACGACCTATGGCTTGAGGATTCTCACTCACTCCCGATTCAGGTCCTTAAGCGTAATAACTCAGACCATGCACCTCTTCGTCTTTCCTGTGCACCCCACAAATGACGAGGCCCAATCCACTTAAAGGCACACACAAGATGGGAGGAGATGGCAGGCTTCAAGCACTTCCTATCATCACATTGGGACTCTCAGGTTCCTCTTCATCAAGCATGCACCGAATTCCTTGTCAAGGCAGTAGCATGGGATAAGCAGGAAACCCAAAAGTGCCACTGCAGGAAAGAGCATCTTGGCAACAAGATGAAGTGGAACCAGTTCCAGTTGGAATTGGGTCATAACCAGCTATTAGCTAATGAGACGATCTCCCTCGAAGTCGAACTCGACCACATATTAAGGCAGGAGGAGATAGAATGGCAGCAGAAAGCACATTGTGATTGGATCAAACTAGGCGATCTCAACACCAGATATTTCCAGTCTCTAGTCAAATCCAGGAGACATCACAACAAGATTGTGAAGCTGAAAGACTCTACTGGTTGCGGGGTTAAAAATGAATATCATCTAAATCACATGGTCCTTTCCTTCTTCTCAAACGTGTACCAAGAATCTGATCCCCTGGTTCGCCAACAAGCTAGCGAGCTTTTCACGGGCTCCTTCCCTATGCTTAGTGCATCTACTGTCGAGCAGATTGGCCGAGCGCCCTCAACAGAGGAGATATGGTTGAACCTTCATGCCATGGCGCCGCTCAAGGCTCCAGGCCCGGATGACATTGATGTGTCCTTTATCCAAAAAAATTGTCCCCTTCTTAAGATCCAGGTATGCAACTTCGTCATTGATATTTTCACTGGTCTCCCTCTTGTGCAAGGTTCTGCAGACTCCACTCTCATCCTCATCCCTAAAGTGGCGGCACCAGAATCGTGCTCCCAACTTAGGCCGATATCTCTCAATAACATTTGTACCAAATTAATATCGAAGATCATTGCATCCAGAATCAAGCCTTACATGAATAATTGGGTTTGCCCCTTCCAATCGAGCTTTGTACCTGGGCGTCGGATAGGTGATAATATAGGTCTTGTTCAAGAACTTGTGCACTCCATGGAGTCAAAACAAGCCAGAAAGCACACGATGGCTATCAAGTTAGATCTCATGAAAGCATTTGACAAATTAAGGTGGTCCTTCATTGAAGATACCCTCAACCGAACAACAATTCCTAAGAATATCATCAATGTTATTATGAGCCTAATCAAATTGGGCACTACATCTGTTCTATGGAATGGGGAGTCCGCTGGATCTTTCAAACCTTCATGTGGCATTAAACAAGGTGATCCACTCTCGCCGTACATATTTGTGCTCTGTCTTGAGAGGTTTAGCTAGCTCATTACGGAAGAAATCAACAGGGGCTCTTGGAAGCCAATACGGTTAACCAGGCAGAAGATACCTATCTCCCATATTAGCTTCACAGATGACATTGTCCTCTTCGAGGAAGCTTCAATGAGGCAAGCCACGACTATCAACCTTTGTCTCAAGCAATTCAGTAAAGCTTCAGGTCAATTTCTGTCTCATGAGAAATCATCGGTCTTTTTCTCGCATAACACCCCACACACTCTTCGTTCTCAGATATGTCGTCGCTTGAGAATCAAGGAAAGTGACAATCTAGGCCGCCATCTGGGAGTTCCTATCCTCCACAAAAGAAAGAGTAAATCTCACTACTAGTATCTTTGTGATAAACTCCATCAACAAATCTCCTCCTGACAGAACAGGTTCCTATCGCTTGCAGGAAGAGTCACACTTACTAAATCTGTTCTTCTCTCTCAATCTTGTTATACAATGCAGATGGTTCAGCTACCTTGCTCCGTCACTGATCGTATTGACCAGATGATGAGAAGTTTTTTATGGACGGGATCCACCAAGACAAAAGGATCCCACCTGGTTGCTTGGAAACAAGTCACAAAACCCTTCTCCCATGGCAGCCTGGGGATCAAGAAAGCCAGAGACTTCAACCTCTCTCTTGTCATGAAATTAGCCTGGGATTTTGTGAGGCATAGACAGGTACCTTGGGTACAACTGCCGGCGGTGAAATACCCGCGGCCTTAAGAAAGGAAAGCTTCATGTTCTCATATCTGGAGGTGCATCAACACTGCAATGCCTTTCATTAAGTCCAATTCCAGAATGGCCCTTTCCTCCGGGCTCCAAACCTCCGTCTGGTCCGACGCCTGGGTTGGTGAGGGTTTCACTCCTTCCCTTAAGCCTGGGCTCTACATTCCTGAAGAGATCTGTGATTTGCAGGTGGAAAGCCTGGTGATGGATGATGGCTCCTGGGATGAAGATTTCTTGAATTATTGGTTTACTACTGAATCCGTCCAGGATATCATTAGCATGCCCACACCTCATCCGAACTATGGTGATGATGGTAGAACCTAGTTGCATTCCACGAATGGAGACTACACATCTAGTTCTGCTTATGACTGCATCTCAAATCAGCCTGTTGGAGATCAACCCAAAGTCCTAGCCAGGTTATGGAGCATGAAGATCCAACAACGTATGAAAGTTAATCTTTGGCTTGTCTTCCATGAAACACTCTTCACCAACACTCTGCGTTTCAAACACAAGCTTACCGACGACCCAAGATGCTCCAGATGTCACTTCGAGGAGGAGACCGTCCTGCATGCCTTGCGTGATTGTCCAGAGGCTAAGCACGTCTTGTTTCATATCATACCCACTACTGCCACCACATTCTTCCTTCAAGGCTGCACCAGGGATTGGTTGGACTACAATCTTTTACACATGCGCCAAACAGAAGACTGGGTGCAACTTTTTACAATCACTTGCTGGTGGTTATGGAGGAACTGTAATCTCTCAATCTTTGAGGGCCGCAGTTACACCCCTATGGTGCTCGAATCCAACGTGCAGACGATCTTGGCCACAACTAACATTGCATTCAGCAAGCCGGTGAATATCAATAACAGAAGTCCTCGACCTTCTCCCTCGGCCCTGTCGTCTCACAACTCCTATGCAATCTTGCACGTCGACACAGCAATAAATGCTTCCAAAAACCTTAAAGCAACCGGTATGGTTCTCCGGGACATTACCGGGCGGTGGATCGAGGGACGTACATGTAAACACTCAGGCAAAGATCCTATGGATGGGGAACTGAGGGCCATTCTTCGATGGCCTGCGATTTGCTGCTGAAAGAAATTTATCTCATTCTATGCTGTTTAGTGACTCCAACAATGCTGTGGAGTGGATTACCAAAAAGTGCCTGACTCCCATTAAATATCGGCTCTAGGTGATGACCATCCAAAATTTGCTTCATCGGGACTCCTCGGATATTAGCTATTTGCATCGTGATCAGAACAAGCTTGCTGATCTACTGGCCAAGCGACACCTTAAACAACCAGAGCGGGAAGAACATTGGGATAGCTGTCCAGTTTTTCTAGATCATTTGTACCTCCAGGACCTCGAGTCCTGCTCCTTTCCCTTTATCCGCACTCACCCCATGTAATCTTTTTCAGTAGTGCCTTTACAAAAAAAAATTACATTTCTCACCAAAAGAACCCAAAAATTGGGGTTGTAACAATATGGGTGCATGTAGTATTATCGAGGTCATCCAAGGAGTAAGATATTGTTAATCACAAGTGTGTTACTGTTCAAAAAATCTAGATCATTTTACAAAAGTTGGATATGGTTGTGATCAGTTAACTAGCAAATTAAAGAGAAAGAACTAAATTAAGAGGATCTAGATCAGATTTAAAAGATCTTAGACATAAGATTTGACTTCCATACCATTACATCATGTGCAAATATAAAAATAAACATGTGAATTAACCTATAAGGAAGGTTGCCATCATCATGCACCTCTTAGTGACATGAGATGGTTCTCTTCTTCACATAACACTTCCATGTCTATGTTCATATTTGGAGAAACCTTAGATCCTCAACATTCTCTAGCCATTCTCATGGTCAAAAGTTTGTTTTGAAGAGATCTACTCCATATTCCTTTATACATTCTCCCGAATCGCATAAAGAAGCATAAACCATGCATATGTTATGTCCAATAAAGCACACAAGCAATAAAATACCTTAGAATCTCTTGGAGAAGCAAATTAACCAGCATTAGATATAAATTATGAGTTCACATGAGTAATAGCATGGGAGATACTCTCCCATGCCCAAGAAAAAGGGTTCTACCTGTACATGATGAAGAAACACAAGTGAATGTCACAATGTTTAGAGTTTTCCATGACTAGAGAGGAGAAAAGCTAAAAGAAACTAAAGAGTAAAGTGGATGGAGTAAAACTCTAGCATGAGGACAAAGTTTCACCCTTACAGCTGCTCCAACTCAGACTTTCTTCCCTCGCAAGATGTTTGACTAGAGTAGAGAAGCTCTACTGCACCCTTAGAGAAGAGAAGGAGAAGAAAATGATGAAGAATGGAGGTTCTTTCCCCAGAAACCTCTCCTTCTTCCCCAAAATTTCCTCTCCCTTACTTTGCAACTTTCTCTAGTCATCTAGTGTATCAAATGACAAGTGATAACCACCCCATATGGATGGTCTCATATTTCATTTCAAAAAAGCATTTCTAAAAAAAAGATTTTCTATTTCTATTTATATAGAAAAATAATCTCAAAATAATCAAAAAAGGATAGGTGCAGAGACTCAATGAGAGTTGTTCTAACGAATGGGGTTGGTTGGATTATGACATCTTTTAAAATGAGGGGTGGTTGTTTTTACAAATATGCAAAAATCAACAAAGACACAGCTTGTCTTTTGGAAGACACAGTGTATCGCTCAATGTAACTGGCGGGTGAACTACTCACCATGAAGAGTACATGGTGTGTCGCTGATAAGACACACCGTGTAGCTGTAACTAAAGTGAAACTGGGCGGATGGCACACATTGTGTGTGAGTTAATACACCCATGTGAGTTGACAGAACTATGAATCTTGGCTTTTGAATGCACGGAGATGTCGTGTCTGGTTAATGACACACCATGTCTTCTATTCTACAGTTATAGAGGAAATTCTCTCAAAACTTACATGACGTATGTTAATAAAACATGTCGTGTCTTCTGCATTGTCATTGAGGCTTATCCTTCTTGGAAAGTTACATATTGTGTATAAATTAACGCACAACGTATCTTCTTTAGTTTCTTTGGGATCAACTCTATATCAAATGCAAATCATCTAGGAATCTAGCTAAGGTCGTATTTGGGTTGGATTAGCCCCATTTCATCATCTTCATTGTGTACCTGAGATTAGAATCATGCAACGAGAAAAATAACTAAAAGGATGGTAAATTAAGTATAATTAGAGGCAAAATGGAAGCAAAAATGAAGTGAATTTGTGTTAGAAAGTGTGCAAAAAGTACATACGAAATGCACACATCACCAATCTGTAATGAGAAGGCCAAATTTGTAATATAAAGACTCATTTTCTATGAACATTGTTAGAAATGGTTGCTAAAAATAGTAAAACCTACAACTCTGGGGAAAGAATCTCTACCCCATAACATAATGAGGACTGAGGATTTATAACTGGAATGCCAAACCAAAATTGTGAATAACTAATTTATATTACCCATCTAGGTAACAAATACTCCTCCATGTATATATGTGTTTTTGTGTGTATATGTGTATGAGTGAGTGGTCTTTGACACATCTTTCTTTTGCATATAAACTTTGGCATTAGTTGAGGGCTAGAATGGATTCAAATCATTGTCAGTGGATTGATCAGTCATTTGATTAAAACACATTGAGTGGGTTACTAATGCAATTATTGGCATGTATGGTTGTTAGTCATATTTCCCAAAGAAAATGTGATAATGGTTTGTGGTCATAAGAAACAAATCATCTATATAATATGACCACCCTTTTGTAACTTTTTTTTTGATTTTGTGGTAGAAGGAAAGACAAAGGGGTTTTGAGAGAGGGGGAGTCGACAAGAAATGAGTTGAGGAGATCGATTGAGAGAGGCAAAATGACTAAGATACATTGAGATACCAAGAATACCATTTTTTGGATAAGAATAGTTGAATATTGTATATATGTGTGAAGGGTAGAAGAAAAATAATGATAACAAGTATGTAAACTTGGATAAAAATGTGGTCAAAGAATGTATGAAAAATAATGCATTAATATGAAATTGTTGTACTCAGGTTGACTATAAACATATCATTAGAAGAAATGTCGAATATAAACATATTGAGAACTTAATAGAAGTCATAATGATCATGTTTAAGGAAATCTCTCTCTAGTTATAGTAGTTTATATTTTACAAATTTTAGTTATATGGATTTCATATAATTTCATGAAGATACTATAATTTTATTTTATCCATATATTGTGTTTATATTGTGAAAATTACCAATAGAAACTAACTACTAAGACATAAATTAGTTGTGCATATTTGAGTTTGAGAAAAAACAAACTCAATAAGAAATATAGATGGATAATTTAATTGTATTGAATGTAAGGATTTATTTATGATATAAATAAGATAATTAATATCTAGTGTTATGATTAAAAAATAACTTAGGAGAAGTCAACTTGTTAAATATTATACTAAATGTAAATGATTACATAATGGAACTATGTAAATGATCAAACCATGACTCCTCGTAAAAAAATAAATAATATATTTATTGAAAGATTTGAAACTAAGACCATTACCAGGATACAATTAGAAACACTCTTTCTTTGTCCCTTTAAATGTAGAACAAACTTTATTTCATTATATGCCTCAACAAGTATTACTATATGTATCCTTAGGATTTGGGAAAACTTCATGGATGTATATTTTTTTGATTTATGATTGAAACAAAGTTTTTATTATAGTTTAATGGACACAAGGAGAGTTTTTACACACACATACACACACACACACACACACACACACACACACACACACACACACACACATATATATATATATATATATATGAGTCCGTTTTCATTGCTCGCGCGAGTACTGTAGTGGGGCTACCCGTTTAAGAAAATGCGGTGGCATGTATTGTAAATAATCCAAAAAAAATCAAGGGCGCGCGACGTACAGAAGAAGCACATTCACGACTGATTCTCTGCCAGAGATTCCCAAAATCTGCCGTCTTCCCGCTCCAGAACTCCCGAATTCATCCACATTCGTCTCCACTCCCCAACCCCAACAGCCGAATTCTTCGGCCTCTGGTCTGTACTTGCGCTGCTGTGTGTGGCATTCTTCTCCGCTGCAGCATTCACCGCAGTTTCCGCCGCAACTGCATTTGCCAGTCTCTGCCGCTGAGATCAAAATGGGGAAAACAAAAGTAAAAGCAAAGAAGGCGATAGGAAAGGGAAGTACAAAAATAACGGAAAGTGAAGATTTGTTGAGCAAGCACTATGAAGATGTGGACAACATGGTAGAAGAAGTAGCTACAACCATACTGCAAGGAGATGAAACAGGGAAGAGTATTGAAGAGCACAGCGAACACGCTATGCCGAGAAAAGAAAAGAAAGTTAAGAAGAAGAAATACAACGTTGAGACAACTGACACTCTCCAGAAGACTGCTGGAGATGACAACATATCAGGGGAGAAACCAGCCGATGAGGTTACTGAGAAACAATTGGATGTAGTGCATGAAGAGAATGAAGAGCGAGAAACTGACAACACATCAGGGGAGAAACCAACCGATGAGGTTATTGAGAAACAATTGGATGTAGTGCATGAAGAGATTGAAGAGCCAGAAACTGAAAACGAATCTGGGGAGAAACAAGTTGATGACGTTACTGACAAACAATTGGCTGTAGTGCATGAAGAGACTGAAGAGAAAGACACAGAAGATGCTGAAGAAGTTGAACAGGATGAAGCAGAAGATCGCAAAAGAAACCAGAATAAGACTTTGGAACAAAAAACCAAGCAAAAAGGAAAAGCAAAAATTACAGAAGAAGGTAATATTGATTATTTTTACACTTATATACGAATGTAATTATCCTGAAACGGTGCTGACAATAGAGTAACTTTGATCACAGTAATTATCCTGAAAAGTAACCTTGATCCAATAAAAGTAACTAGATGAACCAAAAAGTAACTATATCGACATGAAAGTAACTCTGTGGATCAAAAAGTAATTGTTATACATCAAACAGTAACTTTGATCCAAGAAACATAACTAAAGTAACTGGAAAGTAACCTTGATCCAAGAAAAGTAACTAGATGAACTAACAAGTAACTATATCGACAAGAAAGTAACTCTCTGGATCAAAAAGTAACTGTTATACATCAAACAGTAACTTTGATCCAAGTAACTAGATGAACCAACAAGTAACTATATCGACATGAAAGTAACTATGTGGTTCAAAGAGTAACTGCTACAGATCAAACAGTAACTTTGATCCAAGAAAGCTAAACCACATTTGCAAATGTGATACTGTACTATGTAACTCTGAAAATGAATAGTAACTCTGAAAGTTAAAAAGTAACTACCTGAAAACAAGAGTAGATGTGACGGATAGAAAATAACATGTTGAACTGAAAAAGTAACACTGAAATCTAAAAAGTAACTAGACAAATTAACACAAACTTTTTCATATATATGCAGGTACAGGAAAGCTTTTCCATAGATGCTACATAAAAGGTTACAACAACATACAAAATAGCATGTTGTATAGCACTGATAAAATGAGGATGATGAAGTCAACCGCATTTGCAAATCTGATAGCCATGCCTCATCTTACTGTAGATGTAACTCTTTTAGAAGATCTGATAGAGAGATATGTTGAAGACGACAAGTTCATGTTAGCACCAGGTTTTGAGGCAAGGATGACTGTAGATGATGTAGGAGTGATACTAGGTTTGCCTAGTAAAGGTATGGATATAGTTCCACGAAAGCAATCACAGATTGTAAGAAAAATATGGGAGGATTTTGCTAATGCAACAAGAGGAAAAGATACAGTTGGTGAAAGTAGTAAGAAAATAAAAGAGAAGGATGTGTTACACAAGGAGAACTTGAGTAAACTCTGGAAGGAATTTGCAAATAATGACTCTGAAGAAAACTATCAAAATATGTGTCGTGCATGGATGTTGCACTTGTTAGCAACATTCCTTTTACCGGACACTAGCTATTGTGCCCCCATTTACCTTCTACATTATTTGGATGATGTAACTTCTATAAGGCAGTTAAACTGGGCAAAGTTAGTGCACGAGAGCATATTCAAGTAATGAAAGTTTTAAGTGAGAATATAAGGATGAGGAGAAGAGGGGAAACAAGCAAAAGAACACTCTACACAACTGGATGTGTAATGTGCTTGTGTGTAAGTGACACATTTCATAGTTACTTTGGTTACATTAAACAACCATATATGAACATTTAATACACTGATTTATACTTTTCTTGTCAACACAGGTCTGGGCTTATGAGTTAACAGGGATAGCAGAGCCTACATTCTTTGAAGCAAAACCACGAATAAAAAGATGGGAAACTCCTGTTAAGATGGTGAAAGATTTTAAAAGTTTGGACAATGACAATATAAGAATCAGTGTGGGTAAAGTGAAAATAAATATGCCAAATAATATAAAAGCTTTATAATAAAGTGATAACTTTTGTGCACAGGTTTCTGCAGTGTTGAAGAAGGATGACAATGATGATTGGGAAGCTGCAAAGGCAGTGAAAGATTTGCCTTATTATCTCGCAGCAAATAAAGCCAAGAGCAAGGTAGTTAGTAAGAAGATACTTACATCATATAACACAAGCAGAGAAGTCTCAGGAAGCTTGGAGAATAGAATATTGATTCTTGAGGACGAGCTGAGACTGCAGAAGGAAACATGCAACAGAATTGCACTAGAAGCTTTTACTGCTCTAAGAGTAGAAAACGAGCAGTTGAAGAGAAGACTAAAGGAAGTTGAATCTGAAAATAGATTGCTAAGGATCCAAGCTGACAATTACAAGCGTTCACAATCTGCAGCTACACCAACTCCCAATTTCATTGAGAATGAAAGTTGGCATTCAGGTGATCTGAAGACAAAGTTGTTGGAAATGGACCAACATGGACCTACACAAGAAAGACCAAGATTGAGAAAACTTAAACTAAGGAGAAAGTTAGTGGAGAAAATGATAGAAAATGTACCACAAGATTCAAAGAAAGTAGAAGAAGTTCCATCTGAAGAAACCAAAGAACCAGCACAAGATGAAATGGAAAAAGTTCCATCTAAAGAAGATCCAACTGAAGAAAAAAACACAGAAAAAAAAGAACAACTAGCAGATAAAACAGAGCTCACAGAAGATGGAATGGAAAGCATAATGATGGATATAGACAATGAAGTTGGAGTGAATGAGAAGGATGTAAATTTTGGTGAAGTTGAGATGAAAACAACTAAAATGTTGAGAAAGAGGAAGGGGAAGATGCAGATGGTCATTGGGAGCATAGAGGAAAATATCAAGATAAGAAGACATGCACAGGTAAAATTTGTTTAGTAATGGTGCTCGTTCCATCAATGAAGCAACAGTCTGAACTGAAAAGTAAAATATGTCATCCATAAAGTAACTATGTTAATATAAAAAGTAACTGTGATAATGATAGAGTAATATTATGGACTAAGAAGTAGAGTAACTGCAATAAAATATGTCTTTTACATAGACTACTAACCAAAATTTGTACTTCAAAAATAGAAAAAGAATTCGACATTCATAGGATTCGAGCACTTTAGACCAAAGGAGATGCAAAAGGATGTGAAAGAATTTATTGACAACATTGATGAAGTGTAAGTAGATACTTTTTAAAGTTCTATCAGTCACATGTTTATTATGTATTACTTGATCAATCCATAAATTTCTGTCTCACATCTTCAGTATGAATTCTTTTGAAAAAAAAATAAAAATGCACAGGTCAAGAAGAGAATGGATTTTTGGAAAGGATGCATGGTGCACGGGAAAGGACTTATCAGTGATGTTGTTTAAGGATAAGATGATGCAGTCACCTATAAGTAATGGAATATTAAACATTTATTACGAAATTATAGATTGCTAATTGATGCTTGTGCATTTTCAGATAATGGATTGCTTTGTACAAATGTTGAAAGAGACAACAAGCAGAAAGAGGAAGAAGGGACTGCTTTCATGGCATTGCTTAAGCACTTATGTTCCGGTAAGACAAATAGACTATCACACTAGATTACATTTATCACAACAAGGCCACTAAAGGTTGCAGAAAAGTAATTCACAATATTGTTTTTACAGCAATAGCTAAACATGATGGTGGATGAGATAACAATCAAAGAGATTGATATGCTGTCACCACTCTTCAATGTACCTGACAAAGAATTCATGACAATGGACTCCGTGTTTACAATACTTAACAATGACAATCACTGGCATTTGCTAGAAGCAAGTTTTAGGGATGGGGTGCACAGGTCTTATAACTCAATGTTAGGAAGTTTAAAATCTGAGAGAGAAGTGAATAGATGGGTAAGGAACAAAAAAGAAAAAATGTTAGAAAACAGTTGAATGAACTAGTGTAGGTTACATTATACTTATGAATGTTTTGTTGTGCATGCAGGTGGGGTTCTTTCATGAATTCTTCAGGGGGGTGCCTGAGCGTGGAAGTCAACTGTCTCAATGCCCAATAGACTACCCTAATTGCCCCCAACAAGAAGATGATGATGTTGACTGTGGATTCTATGTTATGAAGTATCTGGAATGCTTAGTGAATGGAAAGGAAATGAACTTCACAAGCAAAGACATCCCTGCAATAAGGGCAGAGATCTTACAAACAATGATGAAGAAGGGGAGACTGCAGCCAGTTGAAGAACATACTAGAGATCAACAAGAGACCAAAGAAGGAGAAGGTGACAAGCATAACAAAGAAAAAGAAGAAGATGTTGTGCCAAGTCTGAATGCTTGGCTCAAGTCAGATTAAAAAGAACTCTTAGATAAACAATGTAGTATCACAATGAGAAGTGTATGTTACAGAAACTGAAGTAAACTCTGCAACCAGTACTATATGTAAATGGTTATGGTTATGTTTTTTTACTTTTTGTTTGACATTTGAACCTACGGGTTCATCAGTTATATGTGTATATGGTTATGGAATGCAAGGCTTATGTTACAGAATCTGAAGTAAACTCTTTAAAGTTGTTTTAATGATAATTATTGTGATCAGCAGGTTCTCATTGCATGAGTGTAGTAACTCTCTTCCGAACTTAAAAGTAAATATGTATCCTGAAAAGTAACTTTGATCCAAGAAAAGTAACTAGATGAACTAACAAGTAACTATATCGACATGAAAGTAACTCTCTGGATCAAAAAGTAACTCGTTAAACAAAAAAGTAATTTCTGTGATGTATAACGTAACCTCTGGATCAAAAAGTAACTCGTTAAACAAAAAAGTAATTTCTGTGATGTATAACGTAACTCTCTGGATCAAAAAGTAACTCGTTTGACAAAAAAAGTAATTTCTGTGATGTATAACGTAACTCTCTGGATGAAAAAGTAACTCGTTTGACAAAGAAGTAACATGTATGATGTATAACGTAACTTATTGAATCGGGAAAGTAACTCGTCCAACAAAAAAGTAACTGAAAAGTAAATATGTAAAACAAAAAGTAACTCCCTGAGAAGGAAACTAACTCGATGAACTAACAACTAACTATATCGACATGAAAGTAACTCTCTGGATGAAAAAGTAACTCTATTGACAAAGAAGTAACCTGTGTGATGTATAACGTAACTTATTAAATCGGGAAAGTAACTCATCCAACAATAAAGTAACTTGTGAGATGTATAACATAACTTATTGAATAGGGAAAGTAACTCAAAAAACGAAAAAGTAACTATGTAAACACCAACAAAAGTAACCTTCGAAAATATGTAACTTATCAAAAACAGTAGAATGTCTGCAAACTCTACTGTGCATCTTTGCAACACCAAGAAAAGTAACCTTTGAAAATCAGTAACTTATCAAAAATAGTAGAAAATTTGCATAACTTATCAAAAATAGTAGAATGTCTGCAGACTCTAGTGTGCATCTTTGCAAAGATAAGTCCTTACAAAACGGAACACAGATCACTGCTACCCTCATTTCGCCCTTTCACCAAGAGCTCTCATTTCACCCTTTCATCCAGTGCTCTCATTTCTTTGCAGCACCAACACAAACAACCTACCTTCTTCACATCCAAATTCTTCACAAACTACCTTCTTCACAGCCTACCATGGAGCCGTTCATCCAGCCCATCAACTACACCATTGACGACAAGACAATAGAATCCATTCAACTTCCTATAGAATGGAACCATCTCCATTTTCACATCAATCTAGGCAAGACCACCTTCCTAATCGGAAACCAGTCTTTCCAGATAACCCTTATGCAGAATAAAAATGGGTCACTTTCAACTGCTAAGGGCTGGAAAAGGATGATCGCACAGCTCAGTCTTCGCAAAGGTTGGATCATCTACCTCAAGCCAACTGATCACCAGACCATCACAGCATGGATCATAGATAAGTACTTAGAAACACCAACTGAGCTTATTCCACTCTTCAGAATGCCCGGCGACAAAGTATACTCTGGATCGGAGGACTCTACAGATCAACTCTTCGTTAGGGACATATACCAAGCAGCACCAGGATCAGCTGTAAATCCCATTCAGGTTGACTCATCCAAAACATTGGACAACTCAACATCTGCAGGAGACACTGCTTCTTCTTCTGTCCAACATTCCATTCACAAATAGAAGTCTGAATGTATGAAAGAATAGTAACTTTGAGGTTCAAAAAAGTAACCTTCGCAGAAGGCAGATCAGCTGTTTATGATTATGGTTTGTTACTTTTTGTTTGACATTAGAACATATGGGTTCATCAGTTCTGTGGGTATATAGTTATGTTTTGTTGCTTTGTGTTTGGCATTTGGACATTATCAGTTTGATATTAGTTGAATGTTCGTATAACTTTAGCAGGCTGTTGTTGTTATGTTGTGTTTGGCATTTGGACACTCAGTTATAGTACATCAGTAACTCTGTGTTACAAAAAGTAACTGCTACACATCAAACAGTAATTTTGATTCAAGAAAAGTAACTAGATGAACTAACAAATAACTATATCGACATGAAAGTAACTCTGTGGTTCAAAGAATAACTGCTGCAGATCAAACAGTAACTTTGATCCAAGAAGAGTAACTAGATGAACTAACAAGTAACTATATCGACAAGAAAGTAACTCTCTGGATCAAAGAGTAACTGCTACAGATCAAACAGTAACTTTGATCCAAGAAGAGTAACTAGATGAACTAACAAGTAACTATATCGACATGAAAGTAACTCTGTGGTTCAAAGAGTAAATGCTACAGATCAAACAGTAACTTTGATCCAAGAAGAGTAACTAGATGAACTAACAAGTAAATATATCGACATGAAAGTAACTCTGTGGTTCAAAGAGTAACTGCTACAAATCAAATCTCCCAGATATGCCCGTTCTTCAGTGCGGTCGTGGTATTATCAAGGATGAAGATAATAAAGATTCGTATTTCTATTTATAAAATAATTCAATTACATCAGAATCAGGGAAGTAACTGGTGCACACAAAACGTAACTGGTGCACACAAAACGTTTGATTTAGATAAAAACAGTAACTCTGAGCTGCAAAAAGTAACCTTCCAAAATACAAGTAAGTTACTGATTTAGGATTAGGAATAACATATCACACAACAAACAAATTTTGGATGATCTTTATAAAAGATTTAAATTGGATACAATTGATGCTACACAGTACTTCTTGGCCATTGCAATTACATCAGAATTTGACATGTCTCACCCACTAAACAATTAGATACCATTATATTCAAATATCAATTACAACTGTCACACAGTACATCTTGGCCATTACAATTACATCAGAATTTGACATGACTCACACACTAAACAATTGGATACCATTATAGTAAAACTAGTGAATAAATCAACTTCAATAACAACATTGTCAGCAGTAGCAGAAAATTCACAGCTTCATGAAGCACAACAGGAAGACCACAGCAGACCACGGCAGTAGTAGCATCAAATCCGCAACTTCAGTAAGCCATACGACCCACAGCAGACCACAGAAGCTGAATTCAAACACACACCTATTTCTTTAATGGGCAGTTTCTGCTGTCATGGTTAACACCATATTGTAAACAATTCTTGCACTGTCTCATTTTAGATTGAGAAATTTCAACTCCAGATTTAATCCGCACATCAGTAGATCTAGGTCTACCTTTAGTTTTACAAACACTGGGAATATGGACCTTGACAGCAGAAGAAGAAGCTGTATTCGAACCAGTTACACCAACATCATCAGCATCTAATTCCAACAGCTCCTTTCGCAAAGCAATGAGTTTTTCAAGACACATATCTATAGTGTTGTTCCTACACGCTATATTAACAATTGAATTGCAAGCAGATACCAACTGCAGTCTCTTCCCAGTGGATATCTGCATGATAGATGATTTGCTGAAAATCAAAGGATGATCTCTATATCCTTTAGTCCACCTCTTCAGTATATATGGCTCAGGAAGATTGCAAAAATCACGACTCTTTAGATAAGCAAGTATGTGTCTACATGGAATTCCTTTGAATTCTAACATGAAACAATTGCATGATACCATACCAGTGGATGAGTCTTTTTTCAAAAGATGAGGAGAACAAGAACCACCAAGACGATATACCTCAAAATCAACATCATTAGAAGTTTCGTTTACATTATATACCATACTTTGATGAACTTCAGCTTGAAAGATCTTAAAAATTGCCTTGGTGTATATACCTCTCATTTGCTCCTCCAAAGGCCACACTGATGACAAAGGAAGATTGTTGTAATCATCATCAAAATATTTGAAATTTTCAATCTCCCACACATGAGAGTAGGCAGTCTCTAAGCAACATACAAGTTCAAAAAGCGTTTTCCTACTGTTGACATGACTTCGAATGAAAGCATTCAAGCTCTCACTTCTTTGTGTTGTCCTCATACCAGCAAAGAAAGAATCCTGCATAAAACATGGGACCCAATCCCACCACATAGCATACATATCAGAAAGCCAACTAATATGTAATAGGTCATTCTCTTCAACTACAAAATTCCACCTCTCTTCAAATGTGTCTGTATCGTCTGTATTCCATACACAATCATTCAAAGAGCTAATAATTCGATCCTTGTTTGGAACACCACCAAGCTTAGATGGAAGGTTTTGTAGGATGTGCCAGCTGCAGAAACGATGCTTATAGTTTGGAAAAATAGTAATGATAGCAGCATTCATAGCCGGGTCTTGGTCAGTTATAATGGAAACCGGCTCTTTGCCAAAACAATTAAGTATTGCTTGAAAACCCAAAGAAAAGAGTCATACTTCTCATCAACCAACAGAGCTGAAGCAAACAACATCATCTTGTGATGGTGATCCACACCACCAAACATTCCAAAAACCATGGAATACTTGTTGGTACGATAAGTGGTGTCAAATACAATAGCATCTCCAAATAATGCACAGTCATCAACAGAAACCGGATCAGACCAAAACAAATGTGTCAAGCAACCATCAGAATCATTTTGATAAGAGTAAAAGAATTTAGAATCTAAAACCTTCAAGCTTGCAAAACGATCCAAAACCATGTCCACATCATATAAAGATGACTCCTTCCTCTTGCTACTGAGATGTCCATGAGCTTGTCTACTTGTAAATGTCAAGTTTTCATAACCACCAGACTCTGTTGCTATCAATGCAAGTTGTCTGGAGACAGGTATATTTGCTTGACTCATAGAAGAAAGCATCTCTTTTTGAGTTTGGTCAAGAGATGAATTACACTTCAAGTACCACAAGTGAGAATCATCGACAAGATCATGATTGTGTTCATCAACAAAAGCAGTAACAAACCATACAGATAAATACTTATCTAATGTAAATCGGATCATTGCTTTACAACCACACCTTTTCAAAGAACGCTTGTGCTTCTTAGATAAATTCTCATGCAACTCACCAATATTGTCACACACAGGACTAAGAAGACCTTTGGATCTCTTAGAACAACTACTCTGACCTTGCTTATCACATACCAAATCTTTAGCAAGTAAGATCTTAGTACCTCATTCATAACGATTATCATCTTTCCTAACATTAAACCCAATCAAACCAGCATACCTATAGTAAAACAATATGGCATCATCTAAACTTACAAATTGTAATCCAACTCTAGGGACATCAACTGAGGACACATTATCAACAACAACAGATGAAGAAGAATGAACATTATCATCGTCAATGTCAATAATAGCATTAGCAGCATCAGTATCAAGACTAGCATCCATTGCAGAGATCGAAAAGTAACTCTGTAAACAAAATAGTAACTATATAAATATAAAAGTGACTAATACAACACGAAAAATAACTAAGACAAACAGATCATATAAAGGTAACTACAAAATAAAACATGTAGTACGACTGTGTTACTACTAAATAGACAGATACATATACAATGAAAAATACTAAAAAACTTCATTTAAAAACATATAGCACAAAAAGAAGGGAAATAGAAGGGATTATACTTAGAAGATAATCAACTGCTCAACATAGAATTTGGTATTCAGTTTGTAAACAATAATTCAAAAACACACCTACTTCTTCAATGTGGGTTGCGTTGCTGGTCAGCTGCTGGCGGAGCAAGGCAGTTTAAGGCTTTGAATACTTTTACCCCTATCCTGCCAATAATGCATTTCATGATGGAGCCGACTAGTTGATTTACGGATACATCCACAAACTCGAGCACCTTGTCACACCAGACCACAGCCACACTACCGGATGTTCAATGAATGTGATTACCTCCAAGGATAGTCATAGATTGGAACGGCGTGGAAGATGGATTTGTGATGAAGACCGTAAGTGACCTGTTGGGGTTTAGAACCCTTCTTATTATAGAGATTATCGAGTCGGAGATAGGTGGATGTCGGAGATAGATGGAGCCAGGACTGCAGATTCCAAAGACAGATTCGGGAGGTACGCTGGTATTATTGAACTCAACCGATGTCTACCAGCTCTTCTGGTGCTGTGTTTCTCAGAGACGACCAATTAAGACGCGCGTACAGAGTGTTGACGGCTGATGCTCGACGAGGAGGATTCCGCAACGGTGGGGTCGGCGGCTGATGCGTACAACAATCGGTCTTATTCACGTAAAATGCCACCGCGTCAAAGAGACGGGTAGCCCCGCTACAGTTTCCGCGCGGGTAATAAAAAAACAGCCTATATATATATATATATATATATATATATATATATATAGAGAGAGAGAGAGAGAGAGAGAGAGAGAGAGTTAGGCTAGAATACACTTGAGTGTATTCAGAGCAGAATACACTCAAGTAGTTTTTCATGATGCAATATTGTTTTCAAAAATCTAATCCATTGATCTTCTTAAACATGTTGTAAATAGCTCGTACGCAAAATTTGAACACATTTGGACATTTATAGGTCATGTTATAAAGACAGCAAAAAATATACATTTCAAATTAGTTTCATGCGTCGTTTTTGTTTCCCTTGGATGAGTGACTTACACTCATCCAAATGGGCTCAAAATTTTTATGTAGCCTAGTTATAGTATAGCGGTGAAGATAAATGGTTTACATGTTACAAAAAATAGTCTTGATATGCAAACACACTTGAGTGTATTCATGCGATATGTATACTTGAGTGTATTCTATCATGACTCTCTCTCTATATATATGTATGTATGTATGTATGTCTATATATATGTATGCATATATATGTATGTATATATATATATATATATATATATTAATCATTAAGCGTGTTCCTCCTTTCATTTAAATCGAAAAAGATTTTGTACAAGTGTGAGTAACCTATCTATACAAGTAATTGCTTTATAATCTTGGCTTATAGCATGCCATACAGCTTGTACTTCTGGTTTAACCCCTTCAAAAATAGATTTGTTCCTCATACACCATACATGATACAAAAGCAGTACCACTAGGCAATGTTCCTTCCTGCTATTTAGGCTTAGCATTTGCTGCAGTTCAGTGGGGGTAAGAGTAAGGCAACATCTTGCACGTTCCCCAACAAAGTTAGTAAACCTACAATTCCAGTAAATATGGTAGTTTGTTTCAGCAGCCTTCTCGCATAAGGTACACCTTGACGCAAGAACAACTCCCTTGGATTGTAGTATATCATCAGTAAGTAGTCTCCGATGAAACACTTTCCACATATGAATCAACATTCTTCTAGACAAGTTGTTTCTCCACAACCACTTTGTCCATTGCAGTTCAGGATTTTTTATCCTTACAAGGTTCCAACAGCTCCTGAGACTAAATTCAGATAGGCCTTCCAGGTAGCATTTGTCCCTTTCCATCAAGGGGATGTTATTGCAAATCCTCCACAGTTTATCAGCCCCCCTAATGTCGAGGATATTCCACCTGTCTTCATAGATAATAGTGCCTAATATTTGGGCTCTACCGAAGTTATTCTTCATCATAAGGCTACTTCCAATATTCTGTTCAAGGTATGTGCCTTGTATCCATGGGTCATTCCACATCAAGATTATATGTCCCTAGCCAATATCGAACCTTACCAGGTCCACTATGACATCCCTTATATATATATATATATATATATATATATATATATATATAATGTTTCAAGTTTAAAGCATATAATGACCATATTATTTATCTATTTTCTTCTTTCAAAATGAGTCAGATCAATTGTGAAGATCCATTACATATCCATTCAAATTTCATATGATTCATTAGTTGAGATCTCATAAATTATGATTTTGTTCAAAATACTAGATATTAATTATCTTATTTATTTTTGTTACATTCTTTTTTTTGATAAAAGTGCATGCATTAATGAAAGTAAATCAGGATACAAAGCTTGCAAACGCATGACGTATGCAAGTTTAACTAAAGATAGGAAAGGCCATCCGGTGTGAAGAGGCCTCACAATCACATGAGAAACTAGTGATGAAAAAAATGGGGAGAACAGATCTAAAAGTATTGTTCATGGGGGAGGAACCCCTTAAACATTGTCTCTAATCAAAGTACTGAGAGTAGATGAAAATAAAAACTTAAGCTATCAGCTTCATTAGGAATGGATCTTCAGAACCCCGTGTCATCTACAATGATGTCCTTCAGAGAGTACATCCAACACTAGTATGATCTCCAAAGAAATGCCCCAGATCAACTTCAGTAGGAATCACCTGGGTTGAAGTAGAGGCCTGTCCTGCAAAGTATTTTGTGTAGCTAAAACATGATTAATATCATTTATCAAGATTTGAACATGTTTTTGGTTGTTGTTGAATTCCCTATTATTTCTTTCAATCCAAATGGTCCATAGGGTAGAAATCATCAAGTCCTTAGGATGAAAACTTGAGTGTTGCGGAAGAGGTGTTAATCTAGGTATAACCATTGGTTTAAGGATATTTTTGAGGTTTTTTGAAAGTGTAAAGAAAAAAGTAGAATGTGTGTTGTGACTGGGCATTGTGTGAAGAGATGGATGGAAGTTTCTTCATATCTTTTGTAGAGATAGCATCTAGTTGGTCCCATAAAACCCCTGAGGGTGAGGTTAATGGTCAGTGAGAATTTTGTTACTAGTGAGTAGCCAGAAGAAGATTTTTAGTTTTTGTGACCATTTTGTTTTCCAATAATGCACCATGTTTGAAATATGGACTATATAAGTGAGATGAGTATATGCTGCTTTGGGAGTGTAGTGTGGTCCCCAACTCCAAGATATTTTATTATTGAATTTATATTCAAGTTCATGAATGATCTCGTCAATAGAATCGTTGTCCACTTGGTTTGAAAGAAATATTTTGAGTGAGTTTTTCCTGGTACTGGTAAGGTATTTGAGTTCTTTGTCAATGATGAGTTTTTTCGGAGGTGGAGGGATTTTCATGTGCAATCTAAGGTTTTTGATGGTGTTGTGATGGAACCATGGGTCCTCCTAGAACCTAATATTTTGGTGTGCATGTGGGGTGGGGTACAAATGAGATTTTTTATAATATCCAAGTTTTTGTTGATGAATTTCCAAAAAGGGGAAGAAATGTTTTGTGAGGTTTTATGCCAAGGTGGTTTGTCTTTGTAATTTTTTTGAATGATAGGTTTTCTCCAAATTTTATTTGTGTTGTTTATCATGGTGCAGACAATTTTTGTGACAAGAAAAAATGCATGCGTTTTGATGTTGATGATGCCCCATCCCCCATATTTGATAGGTGTTGTTATTGTACCCCAATTGACCAAGTGGATATGTCTGTGGATGGCATTTGGTGTATGGTTTTTCCAGAGAAAAATTCTTTTAATTTTTTCAATCATGTTGTGGGTTTTTGTGGGCAGAGGGATGCGACTAAGGAAATTAGTTGTGATGGGCGTTATAACGCTGTTGATAAGAGTAAGTTTGCCCTCTAGGTTAAGGAAATTGTTTTTCCAAGAGTGTTAGTTTTAGATTTTATCAATGATGGGGCTCCAATTTCAATGGGTTATTGGATGTGGCGTAGTGGGTAGCCCAAGGTAGTTGTGGGTGTTTGTCTTTTGATGAAATAAGAAATCTGGTCTGGGTGAGTAACTTTTTGATGAGAGCAATGTTGGTGTGATTAAGGTGTTTGATGATGTTGTGGGTGTTTGTCTTGTGATGAATGTCTCTAAGTAGTTTCATAAAGTTTCCCTTGGTGTGACTCTAATTAGAAAGATAGAATTTAGTGTTGAAGCCATCAGTCTAGGTGATTTATTTTTCCTAAGGGAGTGGACCACCAAGACAAGTTTTTCAGAAGTGAAAGGCTTTGTGATGGTCTGTGGGACCGTGATGCTTCTTCCACATAAGTTCTTCCAGTGGATGTGATTATGAAGGGTAGGCTTGTGGTTGGTATTAAAGATTTTGAAAAAATGTTGAACTATATGTGTTGTAATCAGATGTTTGTTTGTTGTGATAGTACCATTAATGTTGAGCTTTGCTATAATGTTTTTTTGAGCATTGTTGTTGTATGTTTTGTGGAAGTATTTAGTGTTTTTATCTCCTTACTTTGCCCATTTAATTTTTGCTCGTTGTCTCCAAATTGTGTCAAGGCAGTGTTTGATGTGGTCCAAATCAGATTTAACTATGAGAACAAGGGATGGGTCCACAGAGAGGTCACTATCTACAAATACATGTTGCTATTCAAGATCAAAAAGTTTTTGTGAGAGGTTTCCAACAGTTTCCTTTTTCCATCTTTTTTGTTTGTTTCTGACCATCTTAGTATTACTGTGTATGTGAAGGCCAATATTTCTGGTATGCGTGTCAACAATGATCCAGTTCCTCTAGCAGAGGTTTAGACATGTGGGGTCAGAGGTCCAAACGTTTTCAAAACTGAAAGGTTTGTGTCCCCATTTATCTGGTTTGGTGTTTATGATGATGGGGAAGTGGTTCGAGATAGACTGATGGGCTACAGAGACAAAGGAGTAGAGGTATTGATCTTCCCACTTGTTGGAGCAAATGAAGTGGCCTAGTCTGGCCCATTGGTGGGTCCAAGTATTGCAAGCATTAGTAGGTGGTATATCTATCAGGTTATGGTTTTGTAACAACATTTGAAAGGATTTGTCAAAGGTAGTCATATATCTAGAGAAAGATATGTTGGTTATTTAGTCTGAATTTCTAGTAGTGAGGTTGAGATCTCCCCCTAAAAGACATGGTTTGTCATGGTAAATACAAGCGATGTGCATCATTTCAGCCATGTATATAGTTTTGTTTGAGCCAAGTTCTCCATAGATCCCCATGAAGATCCAACTGAAGTTATCGACTAAGTTTGTTATGTGGAGAGTGATGGAGAAAGTATGTGTTTCAGAGTGGGTGATGTCAAAAAGGTTGTTGTTTAATCCTATAAGAAGACCACCCTTAATACCTCGAGGTGCAATTTGGTTCCAAGAGTTTATGTGCTTCCCCCTTATGGTTTTGAGAGCAAAAGGTGACAAGGTTGTTTTTATTTCCTGGATAGTTATGATATTAGTGTTGTTGTATTGTGTCTACATATTTGTTTTCTTCTATTAAAGATAGTAGCCCCACAAACATTCCAAGATGAGATTCTCATGGAATTTGTATATCTCTATGAGTCAAGGTGAATATGTGAAGGCCTGTTTATTTAGATGTGCATGTTTTCTATCTGTGTGTAAGTGTCATGGATATTTATGTGGCTTTTCCAGTTCATAATTTGTTCAATACTGTCCAGGGCTTGATTTGCTGATGTTTCATCATCAAACATGATACCTAGTTTATCAGCAAAAGTTGTAAAATATTGAATGTCTGGACAAAAGGCTATATCTTCTATATTGTTGACATTATTGTCTTCTAAATCAGATGTTATATTAGCAGAAAGTGAAGATGTTTCAAATGAAGTATCGGCTAAGGATGATGTACCTGGTTCCTATGAAGGAAAGTAGTTTCTCTTGGTCAATCCTTCTGGGGTGTTGGATATGTTGTTGATGTATTGAATGACTCAAGTAGTCTTTCCTTTGCTTTAATTCTTCGGACTCTGCGATGAGCGGATTTCATCAATGATAGCAGTCTTTAATTTTTTCACTGTCTCAGAGTCTAAATTTAGAGTGGAGTCTATATCATTGCTAGGGAAAGGGAAGGGTTTGAAAGAGTTCATGAGGGTGTTGTTGGTTCTATCAGTCGAAGGTGAGGAAGTTCTAGGCTGTTTGTTATTAACCGATTGGTTTGTCTCTTCAGTGGATTTTGTTGTGATACTCTTTCGTTCCCAAATAAGGTTTCTCTCATTTGGTTTTCTACTATTAGAAAAAGGTATTTTGTATTTGTAGGACAATACCATGAGGGGGGGTGAACACTTATGTCAGAAAAGGTTGTCTTTATGGCATAAGGGTTTTTGGCAGAGTTTGATTATGTAGATCTTTTCTCCCAATTGGATTTTGAGTGAAGCTGGGAGAGTGATAGCATGATTAATAGAGAACACATAGTAATCTTTGATATACTGGGTTGGTTGAAGAGTATCCTGGCTTACAAATTGAACAGTAGCACGCACAGAATGTGCTATGGCTCTAAAGACGTCAACTTCCCAGAGATGTGGAGGTAGGTCGGTGATAGCCACCAATCCAGATATGCCTGATAGCTAGGAAAGAGCCTTGCTCAGGCATCCATCATGAGATGTTGGCTTGAACGAAGCTAGAGCCACATGGGATTGTTATCACTAGACCAAAGAGATGGTCAAGTTTTGTACCTTCCAGAACAGAATATAGGAGTGGAGACGGGGAATGGATTTTAGGTTTCAAAATAGTGTGACCAGGGAGAAGGAGGGCAATGTCCCTAGTGACATCAAGGATGTTGACAATATTGTTGTCAATATTGTTCGAGATGGAGACAAGTATTCTTCTACTGATAAAGACTTCTAGAAGTCTCATTGAGTTTGTAGGTAAGTCAAAAGGGAATTCTTTTTCCAAGTGCAGCAATGGAGCCATCTGGAATGGAGAAGGGTTGGGCGTCAGTGCAATAGTGTGGGTCTTAGTAGGAGCACAAGAGGGAACACATTTCTTTTTGGCAATTGAGGGCGGTTGAAGGCGGTTTGGAGATTTTATAGAGGGTTTAGAAATGTTGTGAACATCTACATGTGAAGTGAGTAAGGGTTTGATAGAGAACATAGTGGGAAAGAGACAAGAAAATGAGTTGGAAGTGATAATCACTTTTTCATTGGGTTTTGGTCTATGATTAGATTTATCAAATCTGTAAATCCTTTGTAATCTATTAGGAAGTGTAGAAATTGCATGGGTTGATACTTTTTCCATGAAAAGTGTCTGCTATGATATGGGGAAGAGGTGTTTTGGTAGAAGCATTTGCGAGCATAATGTCCAGGTTTGTATAGAAATGGCAAAGTTTGCCTGCCTTGCATTGGGACCGAGAATGATTGTTGCTAACACATCTCGAGCAACACAGAGAACAAAAGTGGCATTTAGGTGGGGCTCATTGCCATGCAGAGGGTTTTGTGGTGCTTTTAAAATTCTGAAAAGCAAGGTTAATGGTTGTTTTTGTCCAAGTGGTGGGAAGTTTACATAATACTCACTATGAGAGTTTGGTGGGAATGATGTCAATCGTAAAGAAGATTTATATGATATTTTTGGACCATATGGAGGTGTGGGGGAAGAGTGTTGATACTTGTCGGTGATGGTGGTTGTCTTTCATAGAGATGATGATGTATCTTCTTCTTCTGAGCTGGATTGTGTGGTCTGGCCTGATGTGATTTCAATCGAATTAATTTTTGAGCCTTCGATGAGATGATTCTTTTTTGGGACAAAAAGATGACCCGTTGAATCTGAGATAGTGGAAGAGATATAAAGCTCCTCCGAGAAGAAGAGTGAGTAGAGCTTAGTGGGTGTCTCATTGTTGAAGTTAGTTACCCAGGCCATCAAAGTTCTGTTTGCGACAGGCTTTATGAAGATTGTCCACTCTGGTTTTAGTTTGAGTTCTGTGATCATGTCTTCCCAAATGTGGAAAATGAGGATATTGGACTTGCGATCATAGTTGATGGTAACTTCAAAACTTTTATTTCCCATATGGATGGTGTTGATGCCTGGTGGGATGTCATATTCATGGTACTTACAAGCTCTAGGGAGTTGTATGATGGAGTGGTTGTCTAGGTCATCCAACGGGTAGCTCATGAAAGGGAAATGTGAAGCCATCTTAGGTATAAGAAGGGAAGGGTTTGTCAAGGTGGAATAAGATGAAATATTTCTATTATGATAATACTTGCATATTAGATGTGGAGTATCGATCTTGTGTTTAAGGTGTTTATTGAGACTTTGTGCTACCAAGAAGTGTCCTCCTATTCTCATGTTGGGAGGCAATCTATCTATTGTATGTCGACTGGTATGCATTAGCCGTAGCAGTTCCGACCTAAGGAGTGAAAAAAGATCGTCTGACAACTGTAAAGATGCCAAACTTTGTTGGTAGTTGAGAATAGTCTGTTGCTATCAATGTAAGCGTGTGCTTCAGCCGTTTGGTTGGCCCCTATGAATGGATGGTGTAATATCTCTCCTTTGTAAATGTCTGGATGTGGATTATCTTGATGTTTGAGCTCTCTACGGTGGGATGCTGCAGGTTTGTTGGATGGTATTCGGCTGTGAAGGGTTGCTAAAACCTACTAAAACATCCTCGTCACAGGGATCATGGTGATCTAGAGCTCAGTGTGAAGCTCTCTGCGGTGGGATTCTGTAGGTTTGTTGGATGGTACTCGGCTGTGAAGGGTTGCTATGGCCTACTAAAACACCATTGCAGTCGGGATGATGGTGATCCAGAGCTCAGTGTGAAGCTGTTCGATGAACATTTTTGTGGATTCTAGAGAGAAGTTGGAGCTTTCTCTCACTAGTTGTGATCGTTAGTCATTCTTCCTCCTTTTTTGTTACATTAGTACATCCAATACATTCAGACTTCCCATCCTTAATTTATTTTTACCATGCATATTTTGTCAAATACATACATGTGTAAACATAATATTGTAAGTCTTGGTAATTAGGTTATAGTGTTATTTTACAAATATAAAAGTAATACATTGATCAAATATGATTACTTTATCTTATGGCATGTAACATTGGTTTAACTTCCTCTAGGTAAAATTTTAAAACATACATTACAACAAATAGAAGGATATCATGTTAGATATTATCATTATTCCTTATATCAACTTCTGATGTGTTTGTAGTCATCTTCTATACATCAACTTAAAGGAATGCATTAGGATAAATAGTTGCGCCACCCACATTTTAGCCAAATTCACAAACTTGATATTATTTATCTCTCTAATCATCACTGATAAATAACATGTTCTAAAAATTCTTGAAAAAATGATTTCTTAGTAGATCTCACAATGTCTCTATCATTGTTTCTCTTAGTCAATCCAATCAACTGACTCCTTACCAACTCTCCTTCTACCTTTCCTACTTCTTCCACAAAATCAACAAATATTAGAGAATGCATGGAACATCATAGAGATGTTGTTCTACTCGTGACCAACCATTCTCACATTTTCTTTGGGCATGTAACTAACAACACACAAAAATAACACATGTTTATTCACATTAATTATTCACTCAATGTATTTTTAGTAAATGACTAATACTTTATCTACACAATATTTTCTTACTATTTTATTGCTCGATTGAAACCAAGTTGATGTCCTAAAAGAAGATATAAAGAATACCAATCTATATACCACAATTTATCATTTTTTTCCTTTTTATTTCCGTTTGTATTCCTATCCTAGGATATAATGTTGAACCTTAAATAAGAAAAATTACTAAGATATATAACAAGAACTCTTGCTCATTTATTTATGCACACAACCATATGCAAGAGCATCAATACACATTTGTCACATACAAATGGGCATGTGTCACATGTTTGGCTCAAAATAACATTTTACAATCAAATCAACTAAATAAAAAGAATTTTAGTAGAAGTAAGAATGTTTGGGAGTAATGTATCTCCCTACATCAATGAGAAAAGAAATAATTCTAAAACTCTAGTATGGAAGGATTACCTAAGATAGAGTCCCAATAGTGAAAGATATGCTCTAAAACTGAAAGCCATCAAACTGCTACTCAGATAGCTGCTCACTGTGTATGAACATCATCTCCCCAGCCATGCAAAAAGAAAGAAATTCTAGGAGAGTAAGTGACAATAAATTCTAACACAAAAGGAAAACACATGAGTACAACTGAAAGAAAAACTCAAAAGACTAAAAAATCTCTTTTATTTACTTATTTTATCTTTGTGTCCTTCACTACATTATAACTTCTTTCTAAATTGTCATATCTATGCCTTTGGATTGGCTCCTAAGTACCTCTAAATCAACAACACATGGCTGTAAATAACACTGAAGTGTCTCTATATTGGAATAAATACTCCTCTAAATTGGCGCTACACACCTCTAATGTGCCTTGCGACTAACTGAATCTAAAACTTATTAATTTACTAGAAAATTATGAAATCTGAATCTAAACTTACTTTATATAATAAAATGCTTTATAATAAGCCCAAAAATCCCACTTAACTGAAAACTAGACTCTTAATAAGTCTCACATGGAAGATAGTTACTAAAATGAATCTGACGACAACTAAAATCTTATTTAAATAAAATGAGTTCTTAATGATCATGGCATGCAATATATAATAAGTTATTGAAAAACAATATTTATTAAACTACACATGTCACATCATGTGTACTAAAAAGTCTAAATGTAGCCAACTACCACATTAGGAGGAAAACACTAGAGCTACTAAAATTTAGACTAAGTTTCTAAATACAAAAAATGAATAAGAATTCATATGGAATGACCAACTTACTTGTAGCAAACTGAAATCCGATCCACTATGCTTCTATGTAAAATAGATCTACCTTCATCCTAAAAAACAAAGATTTATAAGTTTACTCATCCTTTTTGGTCAACATATTTAAGGTCATCAGGGTATCCTTTGGGGTTATCATCACATGCACCTTCTTATATGTCAAGGTGTATGATATAAGGTATTTAATGTCCATTTAGTGTAGTATCTAAAAGGGTTAGGGTTCTAGAATATTTAACGAATCATGATGAAATTAGGGTTTAAAGTTTGAGTTCTAGATAGTAGGGAAGTATTATAAGTTGTTTATTTGAGTTCCATTTCATGCATACATACCCACATATACATTGCTTATATTCATTCTTATTATATAGTTTCCAAGATCTCGGGTCATACACCCTAATATAGTGTCTTCATATCATTGTAAATGACTAATCTGTTAGAGTGAGGACAAGTAAACATTATGATTTAGTTGTTTAGGTTAAGACAATAACTCCTTGGACCTAATACATTTGTCTGATATCTTCTTAAATATATATATTATGATTATACATAGATTAGTACTATAATACCTTAGTATTATTCTAGGGAGTTAATTAAGATTAAGGTAATGAAGGTGGTTAACTTATTTCACCTAGGTTCGGTCATATTTTCCTCAGTCTTAATATTATTAACTAGTGTTAGTTCTTAATTAACCATAGTGATGCTAGTATAAAACATTTATGCATACCTAGTTTATCTTTATTAGGATTCATCAATTATTATTGAAAAGGGTGGTGATGTATATGTGAAAAAGTGAACAAAATCGCCAGGTTATGAACTGAAAATGTGCTCAAGTTATGGCTAAGGTCATATATTTACCCTATGTTTAGTTTAATTACTAATTCTGTTATACAACATTAGTAATATTGAATGTTGATAAGAGTTGAAACTTTTAGATCAAGGATTATAGATAAAGTTAAATAGACAATTGCATTCCCATGTTTCCATGTTTGAATGAAACACTGAGATCTCAAGGACTGATCTCAAAATAGAGGGGATCTTGGGACAAGAAGGTTGACCTTGTTGTGTCAGGACGATCTTGCTCATCACAGGCACACGGCTAGGGAACCTACAAGGACCCATGTTCATCCTACTCAGACAAGGTGTCAGAAGAAGGGGAAATGGAGTTCTAGTAGGGAGCGTTGGGATCAACTAAGCTACCTCTCATAATTACTTGGCTGAGATGGAAGGAGCTTAAAAAAACTCTGAGGAGAACTCTGATCTCTCCCTGTAAGGTCGCACTTGCATGGAGTTCTTTGGCAGTGAGGCTTCACACTATGTCCATCCCATGGTGTCATGGGTAAGCCACCTTAGACGCTTGAAACCCAAGAGGAGTTGGGATTGTGTTTTTGGGACCTCAAAGATGGTGTAGGCATGGTAGATTTAGTGGAGGTGGCGTAGAAAATGGGAATTGTGGAGGTGGTTGTCTAAGCACTAGAAGTTGGGCATTTTGGGTAGGACTAACCTGAGGGCTTGTGTATAGGTCTTAAAAGGAGCAACTTCCTCTCCTAAACTCATTGGTGCAAACCATTTAGGAATAGGTTTATTTAGTAGTGAGAAATCCTCATTTGTTTGGGAACTAGAATTCCCAATCCTAGATGAACTAAGGGTAGAAGAAGATGCATTCAAATGGTGTTAAAAACCTAGTGCTTGTTATAATCAAACAGTCAATAAAAGGCCACTAAATAGTTTTTTGAGGAAAAGAAGCAATTATTTTATCAAGTGCATCACTATCTCATGTAAATTAGTCACCTAAGCAAACAACCTCTAAACTAAACCAAAATTTTGATAGTTTTTCCTTTGGTGTCGAAAATATTCTAGTGATCCCATTACGTGACTAAGATAAATAATATGATTGATACAAGATAAATCTTAAATGTTAAATAACTAATTATTTAAATATAACTAGATCTTGAAAGTTTGGGTTAACTTATTTACACGTTATCACTTAATAGAAAAATTTACAATGGATGAGAATAACATAATTAATTAAAGTGACCCTTTTATCATTGTTTGATCAAGGAGGATATGTCATTAAGAAAATTTGCAACTAAGTGTCTGGAAAATGATGATGCTACAATCCTATCCCTCCTTAAGAATATCTCATCCTTGAAATTTTAGCGATTAATGAGTTCTCGATATTTCTTTAAATTTCATCTCTAAATACCCAAGTAGCTTCTTCTAGGTTATGATTTTCCCATAAAACTTTAACTAGGACAATGCCTTTATTCTTTAATTGCCTTTTCCAGGTGTTAAGGATCCTCAACTGAATCTCATCATAATATAGGTTTTCCCGATCTCAGTATGTTCATGAGAGAGAGTATGAGAGTTGTATTATACATACTTTCTTAGAAGGGATGCATGTAAGACATTATGGATTTTCTCATAAGAAGGTGGCAAGGCTAATATATAGGTACTGTTTACTACTTTATCAAGAATCTCAACAGAGTTAAAATATATGGTGTTGAGTTGCCCTCTACTTTTGATTAGGCAATGCAATTTATAGACTTGACTTTTGAGAACACATGATCCCTAATAAGGAACTCTCTATTAGATATGTGTGGATCAACATACTTTTTCTGTCTATCCTAAGGTTCTTTCATTCTCTTCCTCATGAGTGCCACTTGATTTGTATACATTTGTATTTCTTCACTCCTTACCAAGATCCTCTCACCAGGCTCATGCCAGAGCAGACGTGATTTGCATGCCTCCCATGGAGGGACTCATATGGTGTCATGCCTATACTTGCATGAACACTATTGCTATGGGAAAATTCAACCTAGGGAAGATACTTCTCCCATGAACCACCCCATTATAGTGCAAGCTATGAGTATGTCATGAAGAGTTTGAATAGTCCTCTAGGACTGACCATCCTTCTTAGGATGGTAGGTAGAACTTAAGTTGAAGCTTGGTACCCAATTCTTGTACGATTTTCTTCCAAAACTTGAAGTGAAATTTGGTTCTCTGTCAGATACAATAGATGTAGGGACTCCATTAAGATGTACAATCTCTTAAATGTAAAGCTCATCCGTATGTGAAATTGTAGTAGGCCAAAAAATGGGCACTCTTTATCAATCGATCCATGATTACCACATAACATGATGCCCCTTATAGGCCTTTGGAAGATATGTGATGAAGTATATGGTAATATTGTCCCAACTCTATTTAGGAATTTATAGTAGTTGCAACAAACCTCCATGTCTCTGACATTGAGCCTTCACTTTTTTACAAATAAGGCCTTTAGATACAAACTCTACTATATCTCTCTTCATGCCCTCTAAACAGAAGTCTCTTTTTAGGTTATGGTACATATTTGTAAAATCTAGATGAATAACTTACTTTATCCAGTGTGCCTTTAATAACTTCTTATACTATGACTCATATGTGGATACCTATAACCTATCATTCATCAAGATATCACCATCTTTACCTTTAGACATATTGGCATCATTCTTATGTACTTGCTTTAGCATATGAGGAAGATTAGGATTATCTTGTTGAGCTTGTAAAATTGTAGAAGTCTAGTCTGGTTAAATAGTGAGATGTTCCAACTTTAACCTACCACTCTAAGATGTGGTCTCCATTTGTCCACATTCTACATCATCTTTCATTCATCAATTATAGTTTCTGCATTGACTACTTCCTACTTCCTTCTCTAGGCATCAATCACCACACTGTCCTTTCCAAGATGATAAGAGATAATGAAGGTGCAGTTCTTTAAGAATTTGATCCACCAATGCTTCCTTATATTTAGTTCTTTAAGAATTTGATCCACCAATGCTTCCTTATATTTAGATATTTTTGACTCAAGATATACTTGAGGCTCTTATGGTGACATAAGATCTCAAATTGTGTGCCGTAAAAATAATGCCACCATATTTTGAAAACATACACACTAAATTTAGCTCCAAGTCATGAGTGGTGTGTTTTCCTCAAGACATTTGAGTTTCCTTGATGCATAAGCCGTGACTATATCCTTCTTATGTAGAATGTAACCCAAACCTATCTTTGAAGAATAACTGGAGATGGCAAAGCCATCATGTCCTAAAAGAAGTACATGCATATGTGCTAAATTGAGCCTCCTATTAAAGGTATATAAACCATGCTCACACTTATCATTCCACATGTTTGATTCTATTTGTGTGAGTTAGTTAAAGTCTATTCTGTAATAGATAAGTCCTTAATAGAATGCTTATAGTAACATGCTAATCTTAAGAAGCTTCTATATTTGATGGAGTAGTAGGGGTAGACCAGTTCATCACAGACTCCTTTGCCGGATTAATAGAAACATGACCATTACAAAATATGTGCCCAAGGAAAATAACCTTGCGGAGTCATAATTCACATTTAGACAACTTCCTTTACAACTAATGCTATTAGAGCATCTCAATACTGATGAGAAGGTACTCTTTATGCAACTGATCATTATCATAATAGATGAGAATATCATCTATGAAGACAATAATGAAAGATTCTAAACACTAATGAAAGATACAATCCATCAAGTCCATGAAGATGTCAAGGGCATTTGTGAGACCAAAGGACATAAGCAAGAAACTCAAGGTGTTCATATATAGTATGGAAGGTTTCCTTCTCTATGTCTAAGGGTTTAATCTTTAGATGATGACATCCACTATGTAGATCTATCTTTGAGAACACCTTAGATGTCTTTAGCTAATAAAATATGGCATCAATGTGTGATAGTGGGTACCTATTCTTTATTGTCATCTGGTCAACATCTAGTAGTCAATACACATACAAAGAGAACCATACTTCTTTATGATGAAGGTGATGGGTTCTCCCTTGGGAGATGAACTAGGACAAATTTAGCCTAGGTGTAAATGCTCTTGGATCTGCTTTTTTAGTTTGAAAACTTCTGTAAATGACATTATATATGGTGCTTTAGAGATAGGAGAAATACCAAGAAGGAGATCAATAGAGAATTCAAGCTCCCAGTCAGGAGGTAGGTCATGCAAGGCCTCAAGAAAGAGAGTTGGGAATTCATTAACTACAAGAATACCAGTAATGGATATGTCCTCTTTAGCTATTATAGAAACAAACTAGGTTTGACACCCTTTCTCTTTCATATTATCTATCTGAATTGAAGAAATGAAGAAGTACAAAATTCTCCCCCTTTTTGAAGATGGCAAACCATAACCGAGAATGTTGAAAGTAATGGATTCAATTTGTTTACCTTTGCAACTTTGAGGAGGTTTTATGTATTTTTAAAGCAAACTCCCCCTGAAACTATGCTTGTCACACCTTCATTGTTATGTCTCACAAGAAATAACAATTTGTATCCATATCCATTCATTTCTACCATATTATGAGAGAATATGAAATAAATTTCATTTCAAGATTTTGTTTAAGAGTTCTCCCCCTTTGTCATATCAAAAGGGGGAGGGGTAAAAGAGAACAAATAGGGTCTTATCCACTTAAACCATAAAAATAATGAGGATCATGCCATATAAAAAGACAGACAATTCCACAAGTCATATTAGCTTAAAAGAACTAAAAAAATGAAATTTTTTGCATTTAATAACCATGTTTGAGTACATAAAAGATATTGAGAAGATAAATATATGTAGAGTTGTCCAAAGATACAAACCGTACATCCTGATAATATATACAACAATAAGAAAGAATAAACATAGCCTCGATAGATATGTTTCCTATCTAATACATGCTAATCTCACAAAATATAAACTAATAGGACACTCTAGATCAAAATTGTAACATCCCAATATTTAAGCCCTTGGATCAAAATGATCTTAAAAGGAATGATTGGACTACCCAAATTACCAAGGTGCACCTCCTTTTCAGGGAGCCCATTACTAAATAACTTTGTGGTTAAGTATGCACAACCCAGAGTAGTACTAGGATGGCTAGTGTTATAACCCCAATTTTTGGGTTCAATTGGTGAGAAATGTAATTTCTCATATTAAAGGTATTTGAACAAATAAAGATATAATTTTATTCAAATAAATGGTTTTCGTTTACAATAGCCTTGATGTTTGTATTGTGGGCTTTATTGGCTATTGGGCCCAATAACAAGGAAATAACAAAGAAAATTCAATTAGTGAATGGATAATTGAATATTTGAGAAAAGTATAATGTGGAAACCTCTAGAAGGCAAATCCAAAGAGGATTTCATGCCTCTTGGGTTCCTTAGGCACCAAGAAGTCCAAAGTTGTAAAGAAAAGACAATAAGAAAAGAAAAGTTTAATTAAGTATTTCTTTAATAAGAAAGAGATTGAAAATAATGTTAAAATGTTGGAAATAAGTGGGAAAAGGTGTAGATCCTTTGTGGAATTTCGTGTTCCAAGGATTCCTAATGATAAAAGGAATACCCATGAGGAAGATAAAAGAGAAATAAAGAGAAATCCTCAAAAAGAGATATTTTAATGAGAAATAAACATGAGAATGCGAAATAAGGCATTTAGATGCACCCAGAAGGATAATAAATATCCTTGGAAAAGGATTTCGAAATAATAGAGTTTCTTGGGATCTAAGGAGTCCCAATAAAGAGGAAAGAAAGATAAAATATAAATAATACAAAAAAATGAGGATAATGTTATTTGTGATAAGGAAGTGAAATTTTGTGGCCTTTTGGAATAAAAGTAAAGAGTTTATATAAAAGGGTATTTTCTTTCCTTGTTGGTGTTGAGATTAAATAAACATGGAGAAAGAAGTAATATGGGAGGAGGACTCTTTTTATATATATATAATTATGAATGGAAATCCAAGACAAATAAATAAGAGAAAAATCTAGAATAGGTGTTTCACCTTTAATGGGTTGCCAACCAAGTGTTTTAATTGAGAAGTTGCAAATTTATTCCAATAAGGAGAAGGTGTTGGAATCGTATACCAACCTTTCCTAGTTTAAACGTTGGCCCTACCAGTTATAGGGAAACCAGGACCCCATGGACTCCTAAACCCTAAGTGCTACGAGTAGTATATATATATATATATATATATATATATATATATATATATATATATATATATATATATATATATATATATATATATATATATATATATATATATAGGGACTCCATCTTTCACGTAAGAATATTCACCACCCACCGATCGAGGAGGAAACCCAACCCCAAACCATCTTCCGGTTTCTCCAGGCTATTGCGCGGCGCAGAGAGGGGTGCGACGGCCATGGATGGGAGTAGCGATCCCATCAACAGAAATCTCAAGATCGAAGTAGGTTAAGACCTTGGGTGAGAGTCGACAGGAGTCTTGGATATGGGGACGCGGTGGCTAGAAAGGGCTGCTGCAACAACCTAGGTGATCATCGCAGTAGTGTTGCACTGCTGCGGAGTCAAGGCTACAGCTGCTGGTGAAAACAGGAGAAGAAGTACCTGGCTCAAGGCGGTTTCGGGGTGGATTCTTACACCTGTTTCGGCGGCGGGACGATCACGGTTGGGGCAGGCGGCGCCCAGGTCAACTCTAGCAAGTATTCGTGAAGGTCCCTGAGCGACCAAGTGAGCCTCCGGAGTTCGATGTATGATTCCCATCCTTCTTCTCCATCTTTCTGCGTCTGCAGCTCTAGCGAGATCTAGATGCTTTCTCCCTGGAGTCTAGCTGCATCTGACCAAGACTCAGGTCTTGCTAGCTTCGGCGGCAGTAGGGAAGACCTCCCCGACGCCCTTGGGTCTCCCCGTGGTCAGGAGCCGCGAGGGTGGGTCACCGGGGCCGGTGCGTGCGCGGCTGCACAGCGCGTCACGAGGTTGGGGATGACTTATGGCCACTGGACCATAATGCCCCCGAACACACGATAGCTTAAGTCACTGCGGGAGGGGCAGTACTATCTTTTAATTATAAACTTGACCAATTCGTGATTTTTGCTAAAAGAGGCACTAGATGCTGATGTGGCACCTAATGATTGGTCAGAATCAAATAACCTTGAAATAATTATAGTTAATTATTCGTGACTCAGATGGGGACATATAATGTATGAAAGTTGCTTAGAAAAATATGAGGAACGCATTAAAATTGGTTTACGAACCTGAATCTATGCCTATTTGCAAAAGTGTGTTAATCTAAGGAAAAATGCTTATGTATTGGATTAAGAATCCCTAATTGAGCATATTCGGTAAGTTCATGTTACTCAATTAATGAAATTAAGTAGTTGCAATCTGTTGAATTATGGATAACAAACTTGAACCTGATCTAGAAGTTTCTTTCATGATTTAGGGTTTTTAAAACTAAGATATGGTTAGTGAACGTAAATTGGATCTAAGTGATCATAACGAACAGATTTGTTGGATATGTTAATTAAGGTTACACATGATGTATAATTTGTACTAATAACTATAATAAACAATTATGCGATTGAATTAGGGTTTGTACCTCTATTCATTAACCAAACCCTAATACCCTAGATTAGGACCGAGTAAGGTTTACTTGGAATAATATGTGATGGTGACAATCTAGGATTTACATACATGCAGATTTAAATGATCGATTGCTTGGTTGCTTGCTCGGATCTATTGACTGGTTGATTGAATCTACTTGAAGTATAACTGTATATTCTACATGGAAAAGGTATGTGGTTACGATTATGAATAACCGCTTTAGTTTTCCGATGGATCCCCGGATGTTTAATCGCATTGAATGCAACTAAACTGTTGGATGTTTATTTATTTCATGCAATTATAAAGTGACTATGATTATCACTATAAATGTGCATATATAACTGGCTAGATCCGGGTCCACCTCTGTTACTTTGAAAAGGCTAAAAAAGGGGTAATCCTAGAGTAAGGTCTAGGTTACCGTGAGTTAGAAACTGGGCTACCTACGTGTAGTGCCATGGGACTCTTTAGCATATCCCGAGTTAAGGAGTGGTCTACTCACGAGTAGTGCCATGTGACTCAACCCTAGAAACTGGTTCACTTATAGGTGGATCATGAGGGGTTTAATGGGGACAACACAGAGGATAGGGTACTCTTGGATCGCGGAGTTATATCTAAAATGTAATATTGGTTGTTAAATAAGTAATTGAATGATTACTTTGTTATCATAGTTGCATGTTTATTGTTTTCCCCACATACCAGCTACGGCTGACCGACGTTTTGTTTGTCGGCGTTTTAGGTACAATGAAAAGAACAAACAGTAAAGTGGCACATGTGATACTAAATGAGAATTAAAGTGCAAAAGGAGGATTAGATAGATTAGTATTGGTGTGGATAGAAGTTTAGAGATCCAAGTTTTAAAAAGGTATGCAAAAAGTTATTTTCTTACAGCTTTCAGTATAGTATGTTAAAATTTGATAATTATTCTTGATTAATTGCTGAACCTTTGATCCGGAAGTCATGGGTGTGGCTTCGACCTCTCGGTCTCCCTTAATTGGGGGTTATCGGTATAAGTGTTTACCTTCTGAGAAAGGAAGAAGATGTTCTGTATACCCTGAAGAGGATTTGTAACAGGTTATGAGGCCTTGTACCTTATGGTTTGTCCTTGAGGAGGATCCAACTCTAAGGTGTTGCTCATATAAAAGGATCATGGAAGTACATGACATACCTTGGACATGCTTGATTCGTGGTTAAGAGATTGAGCATGCAGTGGGATACCCAAAGGAGAACCTAGGGTTCCTAGGCCTAGGAGGGGAAGCAGTGTATCCGATGCTCATAATGAGATTTGAGTCTCTATAGTTTCAAGCATAATACTCCTCATGTGTAGAGGTAAAGGAAACCCCTAAAGTTAAGGGTATGTTTGAGGAACCCCTCACGGCTAAGTGGATGATGTGGGAAGGTATGATCGTAATCTAGTGTTGAGGATGAGAACAGGTATGACCCAGCATGGTTTAGTAGGTGGTCAACTTGTTCCTTAGTAGCTGACTAGGGTTAAGCTTGCTCAGGTGGATGAAAACCTGAGACATAAGGACGTTTGTGACCTGTGTTATTGAGGTGAAGTTTTCCTCCCATCCTGGGAGAAAGGACCCTTTAGTGGGGTGTTTACCAGTTTTGTTGGTTTAGGTAACCTGAAGAGGTCTCATGGGATCTTGAGAAGCTAAGTGAAAAGTACATGGTATGAGAATGAACCTGTAGACCCATAGATATCCATCTCTAATTGCATATGAATTTATTACCATGGAGGTAACCAGTATGGGGCTTAACCAAGGTAGGCAGGTTGCCATGATCCCTATGAAAGGATGAAAGCCAGCCCATGAATGCAGAAAGAGAGATGATGAAGATTTGGGTAAGGTTCTAAGTGAACATGTACTATAATGGAAAATCCTAAGTCTATCCTAGGGTCAGGTAGGGATAAGACCGATGAAAGTAGGAGTTGCCTAATTCCCCAGTTGCACATGACCATAGGGTTGGGAGGTAACAGCTATCATTGTCTGAGGGCCATGAGTTAGGAGATTGATCACCTTCATGAACTCATGGGACCCAAAAGGCAGATGAGTAGGGCACTCTCTGGATGCATGAGGGAAGAGGGATGACCCCAAAGGAGCCGATACCCTATAGATCTGGAGGAGATGACCAAGTATATAAACCTCATTAGGTTCAAGACTAGTTTGATATCATGATGTCTGTGATGTAGAGACATATGTGGCACGTTGCAACTTAGATGTAAAGGTGTATTGGTAAGGTGGGATGTACCATCTCTACTCTTAGGAACAAGAAGAACTCTATATTTGGACTGCAACCAAATGCTTATTTCCTCTTGTTATGGGGGTGAGAGATAGGACATTACGCATGCCATACACCGAGGATAAGAGATGATATAGGTTGGAACGTTGCCACGAGACAGAGAAGATAACATACCCTGGTAAAGTGAATAATACATGGATGGTTTACAAACACTAAGAGTAATGAGGTAGTCACCTTATGAGGATGTTTTTATCATGAGCTATGTGGAACTTACGAGTTATACCAGGTTGAGTTTGATCACCATGATGATGAAATCAGAGAGTGTTCTTAATGAAGATAAACATATAGTTTGAGGTGACATGATAAGTGAAATACATGGAAGTGTAATGTTACCTAATACCTAAGGATGTGAAGTGGTAATGGATGCTTTAGTTGAGATACATCTGACTTGTTTGACCAGAAGCTAGAAAGGGTTGATTGGCTAACCTTAAGTTTGAAAAGGAGAGGTGTTTGGATAACACTCAGATGTAACAACATACATTGAAAAGTTATGGTTGTTTGGTTAGCCAGTCTAGTCCTGGATGCAATGAAAGGATGGTGGTAAAACCTCCGATGTACTTCTTTGGAAGAGAAGGTGATGAAACCCCGACTAGAGTGGTTTAGGGTTTCGGAGGGATCGATCTTGGAAGAATCATGACATACAGGAAATCATGATACACCATGGAAAATGGCAATAGCACTTTAGATGCTTAAGATGAAGTTGCATGTGGTTTATGACAATGCAAGCCAGGAGGTAAAAGACGAACCCCAGTAACCCAGTGTATCCCTGAGAGGGAATGAGAACTCAACACTATGGGTGTTGTGATAGGTCTTCCCTGGACCGAGGAAGGTCGAGATGCAATATGGGTTATGGTAGATCGCCTTACCCAGACAACATAAGAAAGAAAGAGTTCTGTCAAGGGACAAATCTAGTTGAACTACCCATGAGAGAGATGGTTCAACTACACCATAAAACAAGTTCAAAGGTTCTTGAGTTTGAACTAAAGGTTCCCTTCCAAAAGGTGGAAGTAGGTACATTGAGAACTCTATGTTAGTATAGTTTATCACCCCTAACTATGGTCCAGACTAAAGGGTCTGATGAGGGTATGTGTGCTCGTTCAGGGTGATATCTAGAGACAATTTTTTTTGTCCTATGAAAGATGTGAAGATAACCACCATAGCCAGTATCGGGTTTTATAAGAAGCTCTGTAAGGGAGGTTGTGTCGGTCACCACTTCAGTAAGGTGATATTGGTGAAAAGGACTACATGATGGTTAGAAAAGGACCACATGATGGTTAGAAAAGGACCACAGTGCGTGTAGATGAAGTCACTTTGATTGTGCAAGGGCTGGAAGGAGCCTAGAGACGATGAGAGTCGTGAGCAGATGCAAAGTAGACTGACATACAAGTTACTGTGGGAGAAAATGTGACATGAAAATCCGACCCCTCTAAGTTGTAGCTAAGAGAGCTGAGTCCCCGATACATGGGTCCATTAGACATGGTTTGGTGGAGAAGGTTAAGTTTGATCTTACCCCTCAGGATAAATGTGATGAGTTCCATGCGTCCAATTTAGAGAACTATGTGAGCTACCCTGACCATGTGCTGAGCAATGAACCTAGTGAGCCCCAAGGGAGGTTGAAATGGCCTGAGTCACCTGTGTAGTTTATAGACGCCAGGATGAAAGAACTCAAAGAAAAGAATATGTGATAATAAAGGTTCTTTGGAAACGCCATGAGTACGGCAAAGCCACATAGGGGCCAATGATGGATATGGAAAAGTCTTATCCTGAATTGTTTGTTTACTTGCCTGAATTTTGAGGACAAAATTCCTATAAGAGGGGAAGGATGTTATAACCCCAATTTTTGGGTTCAATTGGTGAGAAATGTAATTTCTCATATTAAAGGTATTTGAACAAATAAAGATATAATTTGCTTCAAATAAATGGTTTTCGTTTACAATAGCCTTGATGTTTGTATTGTGGGCTTTATTGGCTATTGGGCCCAATAACAAGGAAATAACAAAGAAAATTCAATTAGTGAATGGATAATTGAATATTTGAGAAAAGAATAATGTGGAAACCTCTAGAAGGCAAATCCAAAGAGGATTTCATACCTCTTGGGTTCCTTAGGCACCAAGAAGTCCAAAGTTGCAAAGAAAAGGCAATAAGAAAAGAAAAGTTTAATTAAGTATTTCTTTAATAAGAAAGAGATTGAAAATAATGTTAAAATGTTGGAAATAAGTGGGAAAAGGTGTAGATCCTTTGTGGAATTTCGTGTTCCAAGGATTCCTAGTGATAAAAGGAATACCCATGAGGAAGATAAAAGAGAAATAAAGAGAAATCCTCAAAAAGAGATAATTTGAATGAGAAATAAACATGAGAATGCGAAATAAGGCATTTCGATGCACCTAGAAGGATAATAAATATCCTTGGAAAAGGATTTCGAAATAATAGAGTTTCTTGGGATCTAAGGAGTCCCAATAAAGAGGAAAGAAATATAAAATATAAATAATACAAAAAAAAATGAGGATAATGTTATTTGTGATAAGGAAGTGAAATTTTGTGGCCTTTTAGAATAAAAGTAAAGAGTTTATATAAAAGAGTATTTTCTTTCCTTGTTGGTGTTGAGATTAAATAAACATGGAGAAAGAAGTAATATGGGAGGAGGACTCTTTTTATATATATATAATTATGAATGGAAATCCAAGACAAATAAATAAGAGAACAATCTAGAATA
Source organism: Alisma plantago-aquatica (assembly GCA_963693085.1). NCBI lineage: Eukaryota > Viridiplantae > Streptophyta > Magnoliopsida > Alismatales > Alismataceae > Alisma > Alisma plantago-aquatica. Next base: position 1,488,937,183 of record OY856412.1, read on the forward strand.
GGTGTTTCACCTTTAATGGGTTGCTAACCAAGTGTTTTAATTGAGAAGTTGCAAATTTATTCCAATAAGGAGAAGGTGTTGGAATCGTATACCAACCTTTCCTAGTTTAAACGTTGGCCCTGCCAGTTATAGGGAAACCAGGACCCCATGGACTCCTAAACCCTAAGTGCTACGAGTAGTATACATGTATATATATATATATCTATATATATATATATATATATATATATATATATATATATATATATATATATATATATATATATATATATATATATATATATATATATATATATATAGGGACTGCATCTTTCACGTAAGAATATTCACCACCCACCGATCGAGGAGGAAACCCAACCCCAAACCATCTTCCGGTTTCTCCAGGCTATTGCGCGGCGCAGAGAGGGGTGCAACGGCCATGGATGGGAGTAGCGATCCCATCAACAGAAATCTCAAGATCGAAGTAGGTTAAGACCTTGGGTGAGAGTCAACAGGAGTCTTGGATATGGGGACGTGGTGGCTAGAAAGGGTTGCTGCAACAGCCTAGGTGATCATCGCAGTAGTGTTGCACTGCTGCGGAGTCAAGGCTACAGCTGCTGGTGAAAATAGGAGAAGAAGTACCTGGCTCAAGGCAGTTTCGGGGTGGATTCTTACACCTGTTTCGGCGGCGGGACGATCACGGTTGGGGCAGGAGGCGCCCAGGTCGACTCTAGCAAGTATTTGTGAAGGTCCCTGAGCGACCAAGTGAGCCTCCGGAGTTCGAGGTATGATTCCCATCCTTCTTCTCCATCTGTCTGCGTTTGCAGCTCTAGCGAGATCTAGATGCTTTCTCCCTGGAGTCTAGCTGCATCTGACCAAGACTCAGGTCTTTCTAGCTTCGGCGGTAGTAGGGAAGACCTCCCCGACGCCCTTGGGTCTCCCCGTGGTCAGGAGCCGCGAGGGTGGGTCACCGGGGCCGGTGCGTGCGCGGCTGCACAGCGCGTCGCGAGGTTGGGGATGACTTATGGCCACTGGACCATAATGCCCCCGAACACACGATAGCTTAAGTCACTGCGGGAGGGGCAGTACTATCTTTTAATTATAAACTTGACCAATTCATGATTTTTGCTAAAAGAGGCACTAGATGCTGATGTGGCACCTAATGATTGGTCAGAATCAAATAACCTTGAAATAATTATAGTTAATTATTCGTGACTCAGATGGGGACATATAATATATGAAAGTTGCTTAGAAAAATATGAGAAACGAATTAAAATTGGTTTACGAACCTGAATCTATGCCTATTTGCAAAAGTGTGTTAATCTAAGGAAAAGTGCTTATGTATTGGATTAAGAATACCTAATTGAGCATATTCGGTAAGTTCATGTTACTCAATTAATGAAATTAAGTAGTTGCAATCTGTTGAATTATGGATAACAAACTTGAACCTGATCTAGAAGTTTCTTTCATGATTTAGGGTTTTTAAAACTAAGATATGGTTAGTGAACGTAAATTGGATCTAAGTGATCATAACGAACATATTTGTTGGATATGTTAATTAAGGTTACACATAATGTTTAATTTGGACTAATAACTATAATAAACAATTATGCGATGGAATTAGGGTTTGTACCTCTATTCATTAACCAAACCCTAATACCCTAGATTAGGACCGAGTAAGGTTTACTTGGAATAATATGTGATGGTGACAATCTAGGATTTACATACATGCAGATTTAAATGATCGATTGCTTGGTTGCTTGCTCAGATCTATTGACTGGTTGATTGAATCTACTTGAAGTATAACTGTATATTCTACATGGAAAAGGTATGTGGTTATGATTATGAATAACCGCTTTAGTTTCCCGATGGATTCCCGGATGTTTAATCGCATTGAATGTAACTAAACTGTTGGATGTTTATTTATTTCATGCAATTATAAAGTGACTATGATTATCACTATAAATGTGCATATATAACTGGCTAGATCCGGGTCCACCTCTGTTACTTTGAAAAGGCTAAAAAAGGGGTAATCCTAAAGTAAGGTCTAGGTTACCGTGAGTTAGAAACTGGGCTACCTACGTGTAGTACCATGGGACTCTTTAGCATATCCCGAGTTAAGGAGTGGTCTACTCACGAGTAGTGCCATGTGACTCAACCCTAGAAACTGGTTCACTTATAGGTGGATCATGAGGGGTTTAATGGGGAAAAAACAGAGGATAGGGTACTCTTGGATCGTGGAGTTATATCTAAAATGTAATATTGGTTGTTAAATAAGTAATTGAATGATTACTTTGTTATCATAGTTGCATGTTTATTGTTTCCCCCACATACCAGCTACGGCTGACCGACGTTTTGTTTGTCGGCGTTTTAGGTACAATGAAAAGAACAAACAGTAAAGTGGCACATGTGATACTAAATGAGAATTAAAGTGCAAAAGGAGGATTAGATAGATTAGTATTGGTGTGGATAGAAGTTTAGAGATCCAAGTTTTAAAAAGGTATGCAAAAAGTTATTTTCTTACAACTTTCAATATAGTATGTTAAAATTTGATAATTATTCTTGATTAATTGCCGAACCTTTGATCCGGAAGTCATGGGTGCGGCTTCGACCTCTCAGTCTCCCTTAATTGGGGGTTATCGATATAAGTGTTTACCTTCTGAGAAAGGAAGTAGATGTTCTGTATACCCTGAAGAGGATTTGTAACAGGTTATGAGGCCTTGTACCTTATGGTTTGTCCTTGAGGAGGATCCAACTCTAAGGTGTTGCTCATATAAAAGGATCATGGAAGTACATGACATACCTTGGACATGCTTGATTAGTGGTTAAGAGATTGAGCATGCAGTGGGATACCCAAAGGAGAACCTAGGGTTCCTAGGCCTAGGAGGGGAGGCCGTGTATCCGATGCTCATAATGAGATTTGAGTCTCTATAGTTTCGAGCATAATACTCCTCATGTGTAGAGGTAAAGGAAAAGCCTTAAGTTTAGGGTATGTTTGAGGAACCCCTCACGGCTAAGTGGATGATGTGGGAAGGTATGATCGTAATCTAGTGTTGAGGATGAGAACAGGTATGACCCAACATGGTTTAGTAGGAGGTCAACTTGTTCCTTAGTAGCTGACAAGGGTTAAGCTTGCTTAGGTGGATGAAAACCTGAGACATAAGGACGTTTCTGACATGTGTTATCGAGGTGAAGTTTTCCTCCCATCCTGGGAGAAAGGACCCTTTAGTGGGGTGTTTACCAGTTTTGTTGGTTTAGGTAACCTGAAGAGGTCTCATGGGATCTTGAGAAGCTAAGTGAAAAGTACATGGTATGAGAATGAACATGTAGACCCATAGATATCCATCTCTAATTGCATATGAATGTATTACCATGGAGGTAACCAGTATGGGGCTTAACCAAGGTAGGCAGGTTGCCGTGATCCCTATGAAAGGATGAAAGCTAGCCCATGAATGCAGAAAGAGAGATGATGAATATTTGGGTAAGGTTCTAAGTGAACACGTACTATAATGGAGAATCCTAAGTCTATCCTAGGGTCAGGTAGGGATAAGACCGATGAAAGTAGGAGTTGCCTAATTCCCCAGTTGCACATGACCATAGGGTCGGGAGGTAACAACTATCATTGTCTGAGGGCCATGAGTTAGGAGATTGATCACCTTCATGAACTCATGGGACCCAAAAGGCAGATGAGTAGGGCACTCTCTGGATGCATGAGGGAAGAGGGATGACCCCAAAGGAGCCGATACCCTATAGACCTGGAGGAGATGACCAAGGATATAAACCTCAGTAGGTTCAAGACTAGTTTGATATCATGATGTCTGTGATGTAGAGACTTATGTGGCACGTTGCAACTTAGATGTAAAGGTGTATTGGTAAGGTGGGATGTACCATCTCTACTCTTAGGAACAGGAAGAACTCTATATTTGGACTGCAGCCAAATGCTTATTTCCTCTTGTTATGGGGGTGAGAGATAGGACATTACGCATGCCATACACCAAGGATAAGAGATGATATAGGTTGGAACGTTGCCACGAGACAGAGAAGATAACATACCCTGGTAAAGTGAATAATACATGGATGGTTTACAAAAACTAAGAGTAATGAGGTAGTCACCTTATGAGGATGTTTTTATCATGAGCTATGTGGAACTTACGAGTTATACCAGGTTGAGTTTGATCACCATGATGATGAAATCAGAGAGTGTTCTTAATGAAGATAAACATATAGTTTGAGGTGACATGATAAGTGAAATACATGGAAGTGTAATGTTACCTAATATCTAAGGATGTGAAGTGGTAATGGATGCTCTGGTTGAGATACATCTGACTTGTTTGACCAGAAGCTAGAAAGGGTTGATTGGCTAACCTTAAGTTCGAAAAGGAGAGGTGTTTGGATAACACTCAGATGTAACAAGATACATTGAAAAGTTATGGTTGTTTGGTTAGCCAGTCTAGTCCTGGATGCAATGAAAGGATGGTGGTAAAACCTCCGATGTACTTCTTTGGAAGAGAAGGTGATGAAACCCTGACTAGAGTGGTTTAGGGTTTCGGAGGGATCGATCTTGGAAGAATCATGACATACAGGAAATCATGATACACCATGGAAAATGGCAATAGCACTTTAGATGCTTAAGATGAAGTTGCATGTGGTTTATGACAATGCAAGCCAAGAGGTAAAAGACGAACCCCAGTAACCCAGTGTATCCCTGAGAGGGAATGAGAGCTCAACACTATGGGTGTTGTGATAGTTCTTCCCTGGACCGAGGAAGGTCGAGATGCAATATGGGTTATGGTAGATCGCCTTACCTAGACAACATAAGAAAGAAAGAGTTCTGTCAAGGAACAAATCTAGTTGAACTACCCATGAGAGAGATGGTTCAACTACACCATAAAACAAGTTCAAAGGTTCTTGAGTTTGAACTAAAGGTTCCCTTCCAAAAGGTGGAAGTAGGTACATTGAGAACTCTATGTTAGTATAGTTTATCACCCCTAACTATGGTCTAGACTAAAGGGTCTGATGAGGGTATGTGTGCTCGTTCAGGGTGATATGTAGAGACAATTTTTTTTGTCCTATGAAAGATTTGAAGATAACCACCATAGCCAGTATCGGGTTTTATAAGAAGCTCTGTAAGGGAGGTTGTGTCGGTCACCACTTCAGTAAGGTGATGTTGGTGAAAAGGACCACATGATGGTTAGAAAAGGACCACATGATGGTTAGAAAAGGACCACAATGCGTGTAGATGAAGTCACTTTGATTGTGCAAGGGCTGGAAGGAGCCTAGAGACGATGAGAGTCATGAGCAGATGCAAAGTAGACTGACATACAAGTTACTATGGGAGAAAATGTGACATGAAAATCCGACCCCTCTAAGTTATAGCTAAGAGAGCTGAGTCCCCGATACATGGGTCCATTAGACATGGTTTGGTGGAGAAGGTTAAGTTTGATCTTACCCCTCAGGATAAATGTGATGAGTTCCATGCGTCCAATTTAGAGAACTATGTGAGCTACCCTGACCATGTGCTGAGCAATGAACCTAGTGAGCCCCAAGGGAGGTTGAAATGGCCTGAGTCACCTGTGTAGTTTATAGACGCCAGGATGAAAGAACTCAAAGAAAAGAATATGTGATAATAAAGGTTCTTTGGAAATGCCATGAGTACGGCAAAACTACATAGGGGCCAATGATGGATATGGAAAAGTCTTATCCTGAATTGTTTGTTTACTTGCCTGAATTTTGAGGACAAAATTCCTATAAGAGGGGAAGGATGTTATAACCCCAATTTTTGGGTTCAATTGGTGAGAAATGTAATTTCTCATATTAAAGGTATTTGAACAAATAAATATATAATTTGCTTCAAATAAATGGTTTTCGTTTACAATAGCCTTGATGTTTGTATTGTGGGCTTTATTGGCTATTGGGCCCAATAACAAGGAAATAACAAAGAAAATTCAATTAGTGAATGGATAATTGAATATTTGAGAAAAGAATAATGTGGAAACCTCTAGAAGGAAAATCCAAAGAGGATTTCATACCTCTTGGGTTCCTTAGGCACCAAGAAGTCCAAAGTTGCAAAGAAAAGGCAATAAGAAAAGAAAAGTTTAATTAAGTATTTCTATAATAAGAAAGAGATTGAAAATAATGTTAAAATGTTGGAAATAAGTGGGAAAAGGTGTAGATCCTTTGTGGAATTTCGTGTTCCAAGGATTCCTAGTGATAAAAGGAATACCCATGAGGAAGATAAAAGAGAAATAAAGAGAAATCCTCAAAAAGAGATATTTTAATGAGAAATAAACATGAGAATGCGAAATAAGGCATTTAGATGCACCTAGAAGGATAATAAATATCCTTGGAAAAGGATTTCGAAATAATAGAGTTTATTGGGATCTAAGGAGTCCCAATAAAGAGGAAAGAAATATAAAATATAAATAATACAAAAAAATGAGGATAATGTTATTTGTGATAAGGAAGTGAAATTTTGTGGCCTTTTGGAATAAAAGTAAAGAGTTTATATAAAAGGGTATTTTCTTTCCTTGTTGGTGTTGAGATTAAATAAACATGGAGAAAGAAGTAATATGGGAGGAGGACTCTTTTTATATATATATAATTATGAACGAAAATCCAAGACAAATAAATAAGAGAACAATCTAGAATAGGTGTTTCACCTTTAATGGGTTGCTAACCAAGTGTTTTAATTGAGAAGTTGCAAATTTATTCCAATAAGGAGAAGGTGTTGGAATCGTATACCAACCTTTCCTAGTTTAAACGTTGGCCCTACCAGTTATAGGGAAACCAGGACCCCATGGACTCCTAAACCCTAAGTGCTACGAGTAGTATACATGTATATATATATATATATATATATATATATATATATATATATATATATATATATATATATATATATATATATATATATATGGGCTTATCTTTAATACCCGGGGGTAACTAACGGGTAGCTACCCGACCACACTTCCTAATATATTTTTTCATACTTCCTGATATTTTTTTTTAAATATTTTTTTTCGCAATTGTAGAGGAACATTTTATCTAGCTCTCAAAAAAATTTGATCAAAAAATAATATCATTTGCCCCCCCAAAATCGTAAAACCCGTCCATATATAATACTGACTGTGTATATGTATATATATATACATACACAGATATATATATATTTATTTTTCACACTTCCTTACATTTTTTTAAAAAAATTTTTCGCAATTGTAGAGGATAATTTTGTCTAGCTCTCCAAAAAATTTGATCAAAAAATAATATCATTTGCCCCCCCAAAATCAAAAAACCCGTCCATATATATTACTGACTGTACATTTTCTACGCAGTTACTCTTTTGCACTCAGAGTTACTCCAGCATACCATATAGTTACTCTTGCTATTCAGACGGGTTACTCCAGCATACCACATAGTTACTCTTTTGACCCGAGTTACTCCAGCGGGTAGCGAAAATTCAGGCTACCCGCCGGGCAACGAATGAACAACATATATATATATATATATATATATATATATATATATATATATATATATATATATATATATATATATATATATATATATATATATATATATATATATATATATATATATATATGGACTGCATCTTTCACGTAAGAATATTCACCACCCACCGATCGAGGAGGAAACCCAACCCCAAACCATCTTCCGGTTTCTCCAGGCTATTGCACGGCGCAGAGAGGGGTGCGACGGCCGTGGATGGGAGTAGCGATCCCATCAACAGAAATCTCAAGATCGAAGTAGGTTAAGACCTTGGGTGAGAGTCAACAGGAGTCTTGGATATGGGGACGCGGTGGCTAGAAAGGGCTGCTGCAACAGCCTAGGTGATCATCGCAGTAGTGTTGCACTGCTGCGGAGTCAAGGCTACAACTGCTGGTGAAAATAGGAGAAGAAGTACCTGGCTCAAGGCGGTTTCGGGGTGGATTCTTACACCTGTTTCGGCGGCGGGACGATCACGGTTGGGGCAGGCGGCGCCCAGGTCGACTCTAGCAAGTATTCGTGAAGGTCCCTGAGCGACCAAGTGAGCCTCCGGAGTTCGAGGTATGATTCCCATCCTTCTTCTCCATCTGTCTGCGTCTGCAGCTCTAGCGAGATCTAGATGCTTTCTCCCTGGAGTCTAGCTGTATCTGACCAAGACTCAGGTCTTGCTAGCTTCGGCGGCAGTAGGGAAGACCTCCCCGACGCCCTTGGGTCTCCCCGTGGTCAGGAGCCGCGAGGGTGGGTCACCGGGGCCGGTGCGTGCGCGGCTGCACAGCGCGTCGCGAGGTTGGGGATGACTTATGGCCACTGGACCATAATGCCCCCGAACGCACGATAGCTTAAGTCACTGCGGGAGGGGCAGTACTATCTTTTAATTATAAACTTGACCAATTCATGATTTTTTCTAAAAGAGGCACTAGATGCTGATGTGGCACCTAATGATTGGTCAGAATCAAATAACCTTGAAATAATTATAGTTAATTATTCGTGACTCAGATGGGGACATATAATATATGAAAGTTGCTTAGAAAAATATGAGTAACGCATTAAAATTGGTTTACGAACCTGAATCTATGCCTATTTGCAAAAGTGTGTTAATCTAAGGAAAAGTGCTTATGTATTGGATTAAGAATCCCTAATTTAGCATATTCGGTAAGTTCATGTTATTCAATTAATGAAATTAAGTAGTTGCAATCTGTTGAATTATGGATAACAAACTTAAACCCGATCTAGAAGTTTCTTTCATGATTTAGGGTTTTTAAAACTAAGATATGGTTAGTGAACGTAAATTGGATCTAAGTGATCATAACGAACATATTTGTTGGATATGTTAATTAAGGTTACACATGATGTCTAATTTGGACTAATAACTATAATAAAAAATTATGCGATGGAATTAGGGTTTGTACCTCTATTCATTAACCAAACCCTAATACCCTAGATTAGGACCGAGTAAGGTTTACTTGGAATAATATGTGATGGTGACAATCTAGGATTTACATACATGCAGATTTAAATGATCGATTTCTTGGTTGCTTGCTCGGATCTATTGATTGGTTGATTGAATCTACTTGAAGTATAACTGTATATTCTACATGGAAAAGGTATGTGGTTACGATTATGAATAACCGCTTTAGTTTTCCGATGGATTCCCGGATGTTTAATCACATTGAATGCAACTAAACTGTTGGATGTTTATTTATTTCATGCAATTATAAAGTGACTATGATTATCACTATAAATGTGCATATATAACTGGCTAGATCCGGGTCCACCTCTGTTACTTTGAAAAGGCTAAAAAAGGGGTAATCCTAGAGTAAGGTCTAGGTTACCGTGAGTTAGAAACTGGGCTACCTACGTGTAGTGCCATGAGACTCTTTAGCATATCCCGAGTTAAGGAGTGGTCTACTCACGAGTAGTGCCATGTGACTCAACCCTAGAAACTGGTTCACTTATAGGTGGATCATGAGGGGTTTAATGGGGACAACACAGAGGATAGGGTACTCTTGGATCGCGGAGTTATATCTAAAATGTAATATTGGTTGTTAAATAAGTAATTGAATGATTACTTTGTTATCATAGTTGCATGTTTATTGTTTCCCCCACATACCAGCTACGGCTGACCGACGTTTTGTTTGTCGGTGTTTTAAGTACAATGAAAAGAACAAATAGTAAAGTGGCACATGTGATACTAAATGAGAATTAAAGTGCAAAAGGAGGATTAGATAGATTAGTATTGGTGTGGATAGAAGTTTAGAGATCCAAGCTTTTAAAAGGTATGCAAAAAGTTATTTTCTTACAGCTTTCAGTATAGTATGTTAAAATTTGATAATTATTCTTGATTAATTTCCGAACCTTTGATCCGGAAGTCATGGGTGCGGCTTCGACCTCTCGGTCTCCCTTAATTGGGGGTTATCGGGAGGTGGGGTCATAACAGCTAGCCTCTCAGGAGTTGATCCCTTGTTGTATGTGAGTGAGGGATAAAATCTATAGTTGAGACTAGTGGTGGTTTAAGGGGTTATTCACATTCCCCAAACTCTACTAGAGCCTTAAGTAGTGGATCCAGGCATTGAAAATGGTATTGGAGTTAGTTACCATCTAGTAGGCATGACCCACGTGGGCATGTGACACCCTAGTCTCGAGCCGTGCGGTCTAGGCATGTTGGAAAGTGATATTCAAGTTGATGGAGCCAACCTTGAACTGGTAGCATCTAGGCATGTTGGAAAAGGCTATCTAAGTTTATGGACCACTCTTGCATTGGTAGCCATGGTCAGGAGCTGGGTGTACATTAGCCATTATGGGTATACACTAAAAATGGGAAGTGATTATGAGGCAATATCCTTGAACCTTGACAAGAATTTCATGAGTCTAACTAGTGGTGATTGTAATATCCCATGATTTGAGGCCTCAAATAAAAATGATTTTAAAAGTATTGATTGGACTACCCATAACACCAAGGTGCAAATCCTTATTAGGGAAGCCATCACTCAAGAACACTAAAATTAAGTATGCTCAACCCAAAGTAGTATTAGGATGGGTGACTTCTTAGGAAGCTGATTCTGACTTGTGCGTGAGTAAGGAAAAAGCACATTGTTTTGACCAATGGTGGTCTGTGGGGCCACTCTTCATTCCTGAAACTCTACTAGAGCCTTGGGTAGTGGGCCTGGGCATTACAAAGACCTAGTTATCTAAAAAGGGATCATAGTATTCATTATCCTTCTCATTAAGTGTAGGAGGATAACAACTAGGGACGACAAGGAGTGGCTCAAGTAGTCAAGAATGGTGTCCCCTAACAAAGGGACCTGACTTTGAATCTCAGATGCCACCTTGATTTACCACCCTCCTAGACGTTCAGCCTCCGTCACATGCATGGGAAAGGGGGAGAGAATGCCTCTCTTAATCCCACGAGGATAACAACTAGGGCTCTCAGAAACATATAAACAATTTATTCCTCAATAGTATTCTCACCAACGTCATCATTACCTTCTACATTACCAAGAAACTCACTAGTAGCCATGTCTACATCCATCGATCTCACATTTATGTCACTGACCATGAGTTTGAGCCCCAGTCATACATCCCTAAGTAATAAGGGCTTAAAACTATAGATTGTTGGGCTAAGTGTTCTAATGACAGTGAACAAGATCAGAAGGGAGATTAGATGAGGAACCATGGCTAGAGATAGGTCAACATGTGAAGAGATGGGTGGAGATGTAGGTGGTGCATCAACATGATGAGATGATGCATTAGAGGATTCAACAACATGCTGTGGAGGATGGGAAATTAGAAGCAAGATAAATTGATCATATGTACAAGCAACAAATCTAGTGGAGTGTACGTATAGATGGTATAAATGAATAAAAGGCATGTTTATTGAAGACATGATAAGGTTGATGTCATAATGAAGGCGAGAATGGACCCATCTATGGTAATTCTTCTCATACATCATATATCCATGCTTTGTTCATAGTATTTAGAGAATGAGTAATGAGGTGGAGGTGGAAGGCTGTGAAGATGGAGTAGTAGACTGGGTGGGTAGGGGTACGTGGGAGGTGGAGCTATGAGGCTATGAATGAGATGATCAAGAAATAAGGGAGATCTTGGTATGCATGAGAGATTTCTTGATAGATGTGATGATAATTGTAATACCTCATCTATTGGATTGTTATTTAGTTCAAGAAGGCTATTTTTTCGAATAAAAACTAAAATACCAAAAATGAGGTAAGGACAGGGTTGATGGCTATCATGCATATTTTTCTGTAAGTCAAAGAAAGTCATAGATATACCTAGCCAACTTAACCATAACACCATTGAGAAAACAATGTATGCCTGAGACTATGTTCTCTATAATATCCATTTGGTTTTTCTTGGGATTGATATTTTCATTGACTAAGAAAGCCACTACTTTACATGAGGTGAGGAAGCAAAGGAAGATAGATTAGATCTCTTAGTGTAGTTAAAGCAAGATTTCTTGGTTGCCCTATTATTATCATGAATTTAAAACTTATAGTAAAAGTGCTCATAAATATATTCAAGATGAATGAGATCAATGTCTTGTTCATACCTATATTTTTTTGTAATTAGATTCAGAGAGATAATATATATTTAATGAGTAATCTCTTCAGAAATTTCAAATTGTTGATCCGTAATCAAGTGTTTTAGAATAGTGTCTTGATAAACAAGAGGCAAGATGGTGGTGTAATTCCAAGTAAGGTTGGCATATAATTCATGTAGAAAAATCAAAACTATCAAAGATGTTGTTGTAGATAAGTAGATCACTTAGATGATGGAAATAAATAATATAGGGAAGAGCATATTCCTCTAACAGAGAAAATATTTTAAGGAAATAAAAGATTTATGTCGTTGAAATTCTTAAGGATGGATGAATTGGGTGCCATTGAATGAGACACTCTTGTTGGATGGAGGATTATAATGAGTGACTCTCTCATCTCTATGGTTTGAGGGGTTTTTGTGTTTGTAGTTTAGAAACAACATTGGGACCAAAAATACAAGAGAAGTAGAACCAGTGATAGAAGGAAGAGAGATATAGAGAAAAAGAGAAAGAGAGATAGAGAGAGATCATGTCTTGGGTTCTGAGGTCAGAGGTGGAGGAGGAAAAAATTGGGAGGTTGGTTGAGCCAAACTAGTTAAGAAGGTTCAATATCGATCAAATCTCCCTACACAAAAAATGCAGCACAATGTTGTTGATCAGGATCAGTTCATAGGGAAATCGATTGATGCTTGTTTTAAGAGTCTCCTAACACACCTTGTTGAATGATATAGGATCATGATCATATCATTTGATAAAAGATCCTATACAAGGGGAACACTTTCATAAAATCTCGATACCAAAGTCTTGTGAAGTTCTAATTGTGATCCTAATATGTATACAAGTGATATTTAGACACATTAAGTCATCACTTGATACTTAGAAGCAATAAGTCATCAAAAGAAAATATTTATCCATTTTCTCCAAGAACCATGTAGTAGACATTTCAAAACTTAGGCAATATTGATCAAACAAAAGTAGACGATATGCAATTTTAAGCATGATAGAGGCATATTAAGATCACTCTATCTCAAATACATAGAAGTATAATCAAATTCAGTGATATGAAATTTTGATCTAACATAAATTAAATTATTACCCAGTGGGAGTCTTAGTGAAAATATCCACTAGTTGATTTTCTCATACACATGATTTATATACATGTCTTTCTAGCAATGCAATTACAAATAAAATGAGGGTGGACCTCTACATGTTTATCTGTACTATGTGATATATGATTTGTAAGAAGGATTTGTTCCACTCATATTATCAAGAAAATGGGAGACTTATCATTATGAATGTAAAAGTCTTGAAGAATTTTCTTCTTCTATAAGACTCGGGTACAATAACCACCAACAACTATGTATTCAAACTTAGTCATTCATAGATCCACATTTGATTATTTCTTGAAGATCCTAGATACCAAACATAGTCCAAAGAGAAAGTGTCACTTGTGCGTTATAAATCAATTAATCACCTGACATAATTCACATCACTATAGTTTATTAGAGTAAAGTTCTTCAACTTAGGGAACCAAAGGACATAATTTGAGGTCTTAGCTAAGTACCTCAAATCCTATTTAACACTGCAAAATGGGATTGCCTATCCCTAGATTGAAATATAGCACATAAGCTAACACTAAGCATTATATCCACTGTAGAGGCAATAAAATGTTGTAAACTAATTTTAATACCTTTATAGAGCTACTCATCTACCTTTTCTATTTCTTCATATTTATCAATCTTTGTGGTGTTATACATGGGATTATAAATCAATTTTTATTTTCCATCCCAAAACACCTCAAAAGTTCATTGGGGTACATGCTTTGGTTGATGAAGTTCCCATCTTTAGTTTTCTTGATATGAAACCCAAGAAACAATGTAAGCTCCCCCATCACGCTCACCTAAAACTCACTCTACATGAGGGAACTAAAACTCTTGGGACAAATTAGGATTAGTACAACCATAATAATACCATTAACATAAATTTTAATAGCTAGAAAGTTCTTAGATTTGTGCTCCAAAAATAGTGTAGAGTCAACTTTGCCCATGGCATATCCATTACCAATGAAAAGGTGTTAATTCCAAGCACTAGGTGCTTGTTTGAGACCATAATGATCCTTTTGTAAAATATAAACATGATATACATGCTTGTCATGCTCACATTTGGGAGGTTGAGCTAAACAAAGTTCCCATTCTAATTCACCATTTAGAAATGCACTTGTGACATCCATTTGATATAGTAAGAGATTTATATGACTAAATAATGGAAGTAGCATGTGAATAAATTCTAGTCTAAAAACATGAGCATAAGTTTCATCAAAATCAATGCCTTTTTCTTAGTTATAGCCATGTCCTTCTAACCTTGCTTTGTTCCTTACTATCTTTCTTTTCTCATCAAGTTATTGTGGTAAATCCACTTGGTGCCAGTGATCTTTATATCTTTTGGTCTGTGCGAGAGGGTCCAAACCGTGTTCTTCTCAAATTGTTCTTGCTCATATTATATAGCTAGGATCCAATCCTCATCCTCAAGAGCTTCTTCTACATTCTTTGGCATAAGTTTTTAGATGAAGTTGTGGTTTGCTTGTTCTTTGTTGAATGCAACCCATGTTTTTGATGTTATGATGAGCCCTTTTGGATGATCTTTAGCAGAGTAGGGAGTGAGATCCTTCTTTTCTATCTTTGGGGGCAATCATCTTGAACCAACTATTTTAGCTTTTTTGTTGATGTCAAGTTCTCTTAATCTTGAAATAAAATTGAGCACATCGTCACAAACAATCACCTTCAATAAAACGGGGTAAGTTTCAAAAAATTTAATAGTAATAGTTTCATCTACTTTCAATAGATCAAAATTGTAAATTCTATATGCTCTACTTCAAGTACTATAGACAATAATGAATGCCTTACAAGCTTTAGCATCAAACTTATCAAGATAATTTTTGATGTCCAAGACAAAACATGGAAACTCAACAACATGAAAGGAATAAATAGATAGATTTCTACATGCCAAAACTTGTAGGAGTTTTTTTCTACTTTAGCATGGGATGAATGAAAACGCAATTTTGCACAAAACAAGTAGTGTTGATGTTTGGCCTTATTAGCAACAATAAGGAAAGGTATGTGAGGAGTGAGTAGAGGAAAGACAACATCTTTTATGATGAGGGGAGACTTAATAGATAAGATGATGATGTGAAGAACCATATTACCAGAGAGCTATAGAAATTTGCTGGAGTGGTGGAACTGATGAGGTAGTGCAAGGAGTGGTGGATTTTTGTTACACAGTTTTTCCCAAGGAGAAGGAGGACCCATGGGAGGGACTTAGTGCTGCAAAACTATGTCCCAGGATGGGTAAGGAACATAAATTAAGTAACTGGTGATGTGTGCATGTCAGCTTGATGAGGTGAAGACCTTGGTTAAGACAGTTGGGATTGAGTGAGCTACATTGTACCAAGTGAGATACACTGAGCTAGACTAAGCTAAATCCAAACTATCCAAAGATACATGGAGCTTCACCATGTCAAAGTTGATAAGGACAATAGTTTCAAAGCATTGCAAATAGAGTTGGAGGTTAATCTAGATGAAAAATATTTAACCAACTGGTCAAGGAAAGCCACAGACCACACTAGGTATGACCTCGATCTTTTTCTAAAAATATAGGAGAGGTTGGTAGTTATACATCACTTAATTGTGAAGAGGCATGTCTCTTGGATGATGAGATGTCACTGGGGTAACCTTCCATGGAGAGAGAGTACCCCTTAAGATGGTAGGGATAGTTAGTAGGGTGCCACACCTTATGCAATCATTACCCCACAAACAAGTACCATGCTAGGTGGACGTGTGAGCATGACCAAGGGTTATGGACAAAATTATACTTCCACATATAGTGGGTGAAGCATGACACAGTTCATGGCTGTAAGGAATGTGTCCATTAGTTCCACATATTCCTGATTTTGTTGTAAGTGATTGGGGCAAGCCATGTCTATAAAAGACAAAAGAACAGCCACATGGATGGAAGATCAACAAGAAGTATATTAGAGGTCATCAAAGATAGGCAGAGGCCAAGAGATAATGATAATTGATAGACACCATTCGTTTCTCTAAGAAGGGTAGGATAGATCCAACACAAGAGCTTCCAAGTAGATATTGTAAGAAGCACAACCATCTTCCCCCAGAACAACTGAGAAGAGAGAAAAAGAGAACCACCAACAAGGAGTGCTACTACCTTGTATGAGTTAGAGGGTAAGATAAAGAGAGTCCCAATGACAAAAATTCGACAGAGAAGACGACAAGTATAGAATAATGAAAGAGTGAACATCCAAGAGATTCTAAGTGTTTTAAAAATTGACGTATCCACATTTCAACGGTTCAACAATGAACAGAGTCAAGTGCCACAAAAAGGAACAAAGTTGTAACCTTCACACTTGTCTTTAGGAGAAAGAAATTCTCTATGAGAATTCATGCGCCTCCAATTTTTCCTTCAATTACCTTTGATTGTGGGTTTAGTTTATCTGATTGCATGTCAGGAAAACCTCATTGGAATACCTTTAGAGTGTTCTTCCTTGGTGATGTATGTATTTTTTGATCATTCAACAGATCACCATGGGTGATCCTCCAAAAAGTTCCTAACACTTTGTTGGTGGAACTAAAATAGAGAGAGGTTTCACAAGAAGTGTTGGCATTGTTCATTGAGATTAATGTTATAATTGGTGAGTTATTTTGATAACATGTATTTACATAATTAAACATCCATGTTAGTGTATGCTATCTATTACACTTATCAAACCTAAGGAGCATCAACAATACTCAAAATCTCCTAGAAATTGTATAGAAAGGAGTATAAAGATCCAAATGCCAAATATAGAGAGAGGAACACCCAACAACAAGCTTAAATGGTGGAATATGAGCCCCTATAGTAAACATAAGAATAAACCAAAAAAGAAAGACAACAATGTATCTATATAATTCAAAGCAAAATGGTGGTGGTCTCCTTGCCAATACCAACTCATAATCACATAAACCTTTTAACATACTAAAAGTGATCATCATCATCAACTTCAGAGCAAAACAACATGTGGCATCAACAACCTCAGGGTCCACAGGATCACCAAGAAGATATGGAATCCTAGTGTCATCTTCAAAGTTGATAACACTGACCATAGTGGATTGATCAATGTCCTAGTAGATAGTGAAGGCTTGAGGAGTTTCATTCACTTTGAGGGCTGAAATATGATCATTTGATATCACAAACACTGTAATTAGTTAGGCACCTATGTGTATTATCTATCTATTAATTTTTTGTATTTTTTCCCTTGAAAGCATCTATTATTACTCTCAATACATAGAGTTGTCTCTAAAGAAAGTGAAATGTAAAAATTATGTGAAATATAATTGTGTTTAAAGAATTATCAAGATAATAATCATCATTGAACCCTAAATGGAGAATTCTAAACATGTTTGTCGAGTCTGAATAAAAAAATGTTTCAATATTTGTTGCTAAACATACAACCAAGAAGATGTGTTGTGTCTCTTATGATGATCATCTAAAAATAAGCATATGTAGGTTCTCAGTAAACCATGTTTCATACACTCGAAACTATGAATAATTCTTGTTCCCAATAAGTCTAAGTAAGATATGTATTTTTTGTGGTCCTTTTATTACTCAGGAGTAAACCCCACACCAATTTTGTGTGGGCGTGTCACTACAAGTTTTTGGTGGAAAGTCATTGTAAATCCTAAAAATTCATGTACATGTTCTCCTATAATTTACCTTCAATATGTGTTACAGATTGTTAAAAATAATGCAACTCTCCTATATATGGTGGCCAATCAAAGCAACACGCCTCCTTGGATGCAATCCCATCAATTTTTTGTGGGTGTGTCACTACAAGGTTCATCTTGAGCTTGTGTGGGGAGCCTGGGCCACACCACTGCCATAAAAGGCTATCATTGGCTTCATGGCATTGAGGGAACATTAGAAATCAAATTTTGGTGCTGGGGGGGGGTTCTCTGGCCCCCATTTATAGGTCATTTAAAGTAGGTCACCATAGCTGTTGAAGAAAAGTGTAAAACCTACTTGGGTTCAACATTCTTGTTTTGGGTCCCCATGAGTTCCAATTCACCCTTATGAACCTCCCAAATCCCCCTGATGGAGTGGAGTTCACCTAGCATCATTGGCCTCTCATGACTTTGCCAAGATCCAAGTTAGGCTTTATAAGGCTGATGTAAAGCTCCTCCTCAGTTTAGAAATCTTCTTCAATCATTTAGAAACTCCTCCTCTAGTTCTTGTCTTCCACATGTGAAAACTGATGGATAAGAGGAGTAAATGAGAAATTCATTTCCATGTAAACCATATGACTACCTGAGAATTAGGGTTCAAAGGTCACTCATGCCAGTGAAGGACCATTTACTTGACTATCTGACATGATATCTATAATTTACAAGGGGTAGATGTGTAACATCCCAAAATTTCAAAAATCATTTAAGCCTTAGGATGTGGTTTTTGTTAAATAAAATTAGTTTAGGGTCTTAATGCAAAAAGGCCATGAAATGAAATTTCTTAAAGGATAATGAGGTAAAGAGATTAACACGTGACTCAAAATACATTTCCCCTTTCATATGTGTATTATGAATTGAAATTAATTTGAGTTGATGTACCATCTGTTTCCCTTTCCTTTTTCTCTCTCTTACGAGTCCTGATGCCTAAAGGACATAAACAAGAAAGACAAAGGGTTTGAAATTCAAAAATGTACATTGGATGACTTACGCAAGAAGTTTTCATTTTCTTTTATGAATTGGTATATAATAAGAATGATCAAATGATCCCTTTTTTTCTCTCCTTCTAGAGTGTTTTTCAAAAAGTCATAAAACTATATAATACATGGCCTTTGAGTGAGTAATACGCGATTATCACGAATTACACTCAAGTACTCAAAATGGAAAGTATTTTCCACTTATTTCACCCAATATTAAATTGAAGTTAATGATCAAACATGGAAACTATGGACAGAAGGTGTGCAAAGCTTAAATGTAATTGTCTAGGAAGGACCTAGACCACTTATTGGATGTGTGATCCAAAAATTTGTCAAGATTTTCCACATTTGACTGTCCAAATGAATTAATCAAGTTATCATATAATTTTGACTAAGATTTAATGGAAAATTCATTTAATGCATGATGTAAGGGTTTTGAGTCGCTTATTATAGGCCTAGTTTACATTCGTTTTGTGCATTTGTTAGTCAATTTGTTGATTATATGTGCATAAATCTTGATAATTGGCTTGTATACTCTTTGTGCATCAAACTATGCTTATTTAATCCTAATTACATTATTTTATATATTTCTCAACTTAATGCATGATCTTTGTCAAATTTCAGGAACTTCCATATATTTGAGTTGTCGGTGTCACTGACCACCCAGGTCGGCGCCACTAAGATGACATCAGGGACAGAGGCTCAGTCGACCAAAAGAGTCAGTGGCACCGACCACCCAGGTCGGTGCCACCAAGATAACATCATAGAGGAAGAAAATTTTTTGTAGAAGTTTGGTTCCACCGACATTCCAGTCGATGGTACCGACTCAGCCAGAGATCGACCAAAGCCTGATACTATCGGTGCCACCAACTCTGTCAGATTTCAACAATCTAAACCGGCCACCCCGATCCAACGGTCCATGGTGTGTGGTACCGTAAGTGACCTAGGACAAAAAGGGATGATGGCCAGACCTAAAGGGCATCAGTTTTTGCACCACACAAAAGCCAAAGAAGAGAGGGAGAGAGCACAGAGCCGAAGGATGACAACTGGATGATTGAGCACCTCTGACAGACATTTCTACTATCGGAAGATTGCAAATCGCACATTTCTCGAGGAGGATCATCCAGAGCACCTTCTTTCCAGGGGTTATATGAATCTCCTTCATGTTTCCCACATTTTTCTTTTCTCCTTCTATGTGTTCTCAACTGAAAACCATGTGGGGCTAAACCCCTTTTTTCCTTAGGACCCCCGAGTAGACCTGGAAATCATTGTATTGACTATTTACATGATTTAGTATAAGTTTCTCTTTATTCCTGAATATATAAGTGTGGATTTCAATGACTTATCTCTTCTTGGTCACCATCAATATGATTACAAACCAATAATTACTCCGGAAGGGGGATTAACGGTTAGAAGACCATAACTTGTACACTTCCCTATGCGTTCCTTGGAATAGGTGATGTATGGGTAGTGGAGAGAACCCCGAGTTTTCATTAATGCAGCTAAATTAAGAATAAATTACCACAAATGTGGAATTGTCTTAGATTTAGGTAGTGAATTGCATCGCGGGAGTGAGCAATTCAGGCCACAGGCTTCCTATCCAGGTTAGAAGTAGGAATTTATGTTAATTTGGTAGAGATAATATACAATGAGACCCCGTGGTGAAACTGGTAATCCTAAGGAATTCAACCATATTCGAATCAACTATTTTCATTTTCTCTTAATTTTCTTTTGTTTTGTTAAAATTCAATTCAACATTTTCAATTGGCTTAGCTGATCATACTGTAGTTAGTAGCAGTCACTGAGACTACATCTCCCCAAGTTCGACTCGGGCCTCAAAAGGCCTATATTACTTGACGCATGCCCTTGCGTTTCTACACACAATTTTGGCGTGTCAAGTTTTTGGCATCGTTACTGGGAGACGGAGACATCTCAGCACTACGAGTGCTGCAGTCGGCCACTCTAGGCTACTTTTTAATTTTTTTGCAATTTATTTTAAAAAAATAATATTTATTTCATACTCATATAACGAATTTTCTCTTTAGGTACTTTGGCTAACTATTTTCAAATTTTCAAGTACTAGTGTATGGTGACAACGAGGACCACAAACTACAGAGACGCTACACCTGAGGTTCCAGTCATTGTTGATGCTCCAATCCAAACAACATCATTAGAAGGATACCAGTGTCACCCAGTTGAAGAGAAATGGGGGACGGAAATCCCGGAGCAGATGGTAGTCGAAGAGAAATGGGGGACGAAAATCCCCAAGCAGAGAGGACCATCTGGGAGAGGATAAAGACATCCTCTTCAACTGCACAGACATTTCCGATCAAAAAGCAACATGTGAATGTAGCTTAGTATAAGATTGATCCAGGTTTGATCGCACTTGTCAAGTCACAAGAGTTCTATGGGAACACTCATGAAGACCCAGTGGTGCATATTAGCAATTTTTTGGAGATCAGTGATATGGTCAAAGTCGACAGGTTTCCTCAAACCACCATCTATCTGAAGTTGTTTCCATCATCGTTGGATGACAAGGCAAAGGAGTGGCTGCACAATCTGCCAAAAGAATAAATCGAGACCTGGGATGAAATGGTCAAAGCATTCTTTGAAAGATATTTTCCTCCTGAAAAGAAAAATGAGTTGATAAAGAATATCCACAACTTCAAGCAACATGCATCTGAATCTTATTTCGAGGTGTGGGAGTTCTATTAGATCATGCTCAGGAAGGTTCCGCACCATGGGATAGATTTAGAAAATCAAGTGAAGATGTTCTATTTTAGGCTGCAAAAAAGCAAACAGACTACTTTGGACAGTGTAGGCTCAGGGTTCTTTCTCAATAACCCACCATCAACATGTCAAGATATTTTGAAGAACATGGCGATGAACCAGGCATGGGGCAATGAGAGAGACAATCCAAAGCAGATTAAGATCATAGGGGAATCCAAAGTCATCACATCCTTGAATGAAAATCTAGACTTGATAGAAAAGAAGCTGCTTGAGAAGGACAATAATTCATCATATGAAGAAGGCCAGGTGAAGTATATGTGACAACAAGGCTACAGGAACAATGACTATGCATGGAGAAAGTATCCTAAATTCTCTTGGAAAGATCCAAACAATTTTCTTCAGGACCCTGATCAACAACATCAGCATAGGAATAACCAGCAACAACGACTTGCAGTAGAGGAGACCACAAATGAGATCCTCAACTGTATAGTAAAGCAAAATGAGCAACTAATAAACAATTTCCAGCGTGATCTCCAGAACCAAGGGGCCCAGATGAGGAGCTTTGAGACAACTTTGTCTCAACTAGCGGCAGATGTGGCGGCTTTGAAAAAGCCTTCATAGTAGGGGTTCCCAGGAAATACTGACACTCCAACGGGAAATCAGCAGGTCAAAGCCATACTATTGAGAAGTGGGAAGAAGACATTGACCCCACAGACTGAGGAGACTGAGGTGATCAAGCCCGTTGATAGTGGTGACTCAGTGGCAGAGCAGGTACAAGCAGAACCTGAGGCGGTTTGCACCGGGGAGGAGTAAAAGCAAGAATCTGAGGTGGAAAAGAGGACGTCGTATGTGCCACCACATCATAGGACACATACAGTACTAGCTCCATATCCTAATAGCTTGAAGGAAACAAAGATGGATCAACAATTCAAGAAGTTTCTGGATAGCTTTAGGAAGATTTCTGTAAATAAACCATTGATTGAGGCAATTGAACAAATACCCTCATATGGTAAGTTTCTTAAGGATATCATTAACAAGAAGAGGAAGATCCCAGATTCTGAGGTGGTTATACTAAGAAAGAAAGTCAGTGCCTTCATCTTAGGTACACTTCCACCAAAGAGGCAAGACCCCGATTGTTTTAGCAACACATGCTATATTGGGAAGACAAAGTTTGGTGAGGTACTCTGTGATTCAGGGGCAAGCATCAATTTGATGCCCCTATCCACTTTCAAGAAGCTGGGTCTCAAAACATCAAGGAAGAGAAGTTTGACTATTCAGTTAGCGGACGACTTGGTAGTAACACCGTATGTCATTTGCAAGGCTGTGCTTGTCAAGGTGGACCGTTTTGTATTCCTACATATTTTGTTGTGATGGAGATTTTAACTGAACATGGCAAGGAGCTTCTTCTAGGAAGGCCTTTCCAAGCAACAACTGACATGATCTTGGAGATGGGAAGAGACCGCTTGACTATGGGAATTAAAGATGACAGGTTTGAGATAACTATGCTGGACAATTCCAAGTCATCCAATGCCCAGGAGCAGTGCAATGTGATGCAACACATGAATAACAATATTTCTTTGTTCTTGGGAAAACCATTTCTAGATATGACACATGTTATTACAAAAGTGGACAAGGGTACACTTGCTGTGGACATCATGGAGAACACTAAGGTGGTCTCACTTGCCAAGGCGATAGGATATCTAGATGAAAGAGAAGAGGAATTGAGCTTATCTACCGTGGATAATGACGTAGAGGATTACAGGTCCATCAGCAGTTTCCCCTATAGGCTTGTCTAATGAACATAATGGATGATTGTGTTCGGGACCGGTCACTGGAGGAGTGTGTAAGGTTACTAAAGGCTTTTCCATGTCATTACACGAGGCATTTTGAGTACTTAGGACCACTATCACCGCCATTGGTTTCTTCACTTCTAAGCCCACCTAAGTTAGAGCTCAACCTGTAGCCGCCTCATCTGAAGTATGTTTTTCTAGCAGTGGAGGAGAAGCTACCAGTCATCATATCATCATCATTGAGTATCTCAGAAGAAGAATAGTTGATCACTGTGTTAAAGAATCACTGAGGTGCTTTTAGGTGGTTCGTGGCCGACATCAAGGGGATTTCTCCCACCTTGTGTCAACACAAGATTCGGCTAGAAGAAGGATTGAAGCCGGTCATTCAACCTCAACATCGCTCAAATCCAATTATGACGAAGGTGGTGAAGAAGGAGGTAATAAAGCTATTGTCGGCAGGTATTATCTATGCTATTTCATATTCTTTGTGGGTTAGTCTGACGCAGGTAGTGCGTAAAAGGGGGAAATTACTATCACTACTAATTCATCTAATGAGCAATTCACCACTAGATTAGTGATAGGATGATGAGTTTTTATTGACTATCGCAGGTTGAACATTGCTACACTTAAGGACCATTTTTTATTACCGTTCATTTATCAGATTTTGGAGCGACTCACCAGTTGCTCCCATTTTTGTTTTCTTGATGGATATTCGGGCTACAATCAGATTTCTATCGAGCCTAAGGACTAGGAGAAGTCTACCTTCACCTGTCCTTATGGCACCTTTGCATACTGCTGCATGCCTTTTGGGTTGTGCAATGCACCTGTGACTTTTCAAAGGTGTATGTTGGCGATTTTCTCAGATATGGTGGAGATATGTCTCAAAGTTTTTATGGACATTTTTTCAATTTATGGGATGTCTTTTGATGATTGCTTGAAAAATTTGGATAAGGTCTTGCAAAGATGTGAAGACACTCATCTAGTGCTTAATTGGGAAAAATGTCACATGATGGTTAGCAAGGGCATAGTGTTAGGCCACAAGGTGTCTAGCAAGGGTTGGAGGTGGATCCAGTTAAAATAGAATGGATCTCAAAACTTCCTCCACCAACGTCGGTGAAGGCAGTTAGGAGTTTTCTAGGACATGTCGGGTTTTACCACCGCTTTATAAAGGATTTTCCAAAAATCACTAAACCATTGTCTGAGCTTTTGGAAAAGGATGTCGAATTCAATTTTGATGAGAGGTGTTTAAAGGCTTTTGAGATATTGAAAGAAAAACTCAAATCCGTACCGGTTGTGCAGGCTCCAGATTGGAGCCAACCATTTGAGCTGATGTGTGATGCATCAGATTATGCTGTGGGGGCAGTGTTGGGGCAATGCCTAGACAAGGTTCCTACGTTCATATACTATTCATCTAAAACACTTAACGACACACAACTTAATTACACCACAACTGAAAAAGAGTTGCTAGCTGCTGTCTTTGCTTTTGAAAAATTTAGCCAATATCTTGTGGGAGCAAAAGTGGTGGTGTGGACCGACCATGCGGTATTATGTACTTACTACAGAAGAAGAATGCTAAACCAAGATTGATTATATGGATCCTTTTATTGTAGGAGTTTGATATTGAGGTCATGGATAAAGTAGGGGTAGAGAAGGTGGTGGCTGACCACCTATCTCGTTTGGACAGGGTAGATGAGAAGGGCAGAATATACCCATTCTAGAGACCTTCCCTGATGAGCAGTTGTTCACCCTTTAACAAAAAGATTTGTGGTTTGCTAATATTGTGAATTATTTAACTTGTAAGGAATTACCTGTTGACTAGGGTTATCAAGAGAAGAATTTTTTTTTCATTCTTTGCGCTATTACTTTTGGGATGATCCTATTTTGTTGAAACACTGCATGGATGGAATTTTGAGGAGATGTGTACCTGAAGGTGAGTATGAGAGTGTGTTAAAGCATTGCCACACACTACCTACATGTGGACACCATGCTAGTTCTAGGACAGTTGCAAAGGTGTTGGAGATTGGGTTATATTGGCCGACCCTATTCAAAGATGCATATGACTTTGTGCGTAGGTGTGACGCATGTCAGCGGTCAGGTAACATATTAAAGCGGCAGGAGATGCCATTGAATGTGTTCCAAGAAGTAGAGGTTTTTGATTTGTAGGGTATTGATTTCATGGGACCCTTCGTGTCCTCTAACTCCAACCTTTACATCTTGTTGGCTGTAGATTATGTGTCAAAATGGGTGGAAGCAATTCCAACCCGAACCAATGATGCAAATGTCGTATGTAAATTTTTTAAGGATCACATTTTCTATAGACTTGGAGTGCCAAGGATGATCATAAGTGATGGAGGAACTCATTTCAATAATAAAAAATTTGGGGCACTTTTGAACAAGTATGGAGTGACACACCGTGTGGGTACACCATATCACCCACAAGCACAAGGACAAGTAGAGGTTTCCAATCATGAGATTAAAAAGATCCTTGAAAAGATGGTGTCGTCTAGTAGGAAGAATAGGAGTGATTTGTTAGTTGATGCGCTATGGGCCCATAGAACATCCTACAAGACACCCATAGGAACCACACCCTTTAGAATAGTCTATGGCCAAGCGTGTCATCTTCCCGTGGCATTAGAACATAAGGCTCATTGGGCGTTGAGAAGGCTAAATTTTGATCTTGATGAAGCATGCAAGACAAGGATGTTAGAGTTGAATGAGCTTGAAGAAATTCGAATGAATGCTTATGAGAACTCAAGATTGTACAAGGACAAAACTAAGCAAATTCATGATGGCCATATAGGTAGGAGAGTCTTTTTACCGGGAGAGAGTGTGTTGCTCTTTAACTCAAGATTGAAATTGCACCTCGGGAAATTGAGATCTAGGTGGAGTGGACTGTTCATCATAGAAGAGGTGCTTCCACATGGAGCGGTTAGGATAAAAGAGGGAGAGCGATCCTTTTTGGTCAATGGTCAAATATTAAAACATTATTTTGGGGAATATTTTTTATGGAAGGAGCATGAGGTGAAACTTATTGCTCCTAATTAATCTCAACAATGGAGTTGTCTAGCATAGGACGTTAAACAAGAGCGCTTGTTGGGAGGCAACCCAACCATTAGGATGTTCGTTTCTTTCATTCCCATTACGTTTTTTATTAGTACTTAGCTTTTGAAAGTTTTATGTAAAAATGATACCTTGACTCATTTGTTTAGTGTACGGTCTGTGACTGAGTCGGTGCCACCGACATCCAAGTGGCACTGAGATAGGGTCAGAGAGATGGGCATATCGGCTGATAAAAGTCGGTGCCACTGACATCTCTGAAGAAAGTGCAGAACTCAGATGCGGTTAACTAACGAGCCATCGATACCACTGACAACCAAGTCAGTGGCACCGACTCAACACGAGGTCCCAAGTTTGGAGGGTGTGTTGATGCACCAAGAAAAAAAGTCGATCATCATGTCGGTACCACCGACACCAATGTCGATGCCACTAAACAAAGGAAACACCGATCCATGGACAACCCCAATCTATGGCCTAGATAAGCCCATGTAGATTATTCGAAGATTTGATCCCACCCAAAAGTCAGTGCCATCGACCTCATGTCAGAGCCACCGACTCATCAGCAATCCGGAAAAAGAAGATCGCGCACCGACAACCGTCGATGCACTGAGGGTGCAGATTCGTCGCCAGAAGTCGGTGCCACTGACTTCACATCGGTGCCACTGACTCTGTCACAGTAGGTCGGCACTGGCCCTGTAAAAGGGAGGGTATGGCTTGTTTCTTTCTTACAACTTGAAGAACCATGACTCCCAGAGCACGAGCGGCTACTCTGAGCATCCATAGGCTTCATCAAGCTCTTTCTTTCTTAATGTTCTTCCCCGCTCACTCCATCATCATGGCCAGACAAGGAGGACCCCCTGGCATTCTTACACCATGACCATGCCTCAGGCACCCCACGAAGGAGGTGAGGAAGGTCTATGAAGAGCTTTCAAAGCAGTCGTTCACACCAACGTGATATGGCAACCATCAACTGTTGGAGGATATGGGCTTCACTGACAATATGGTGTATGTCGTCAAGCACAGGAGTTCACGGGAAGGACTGTGAATCCCATTTTTGGTGGATGGAAGGAATACAAGGAAATCATCATCGAGCTCATGGCGTCAATGGAGATATGCATCACCCCCGACCAGGAGCGGTAGTCAAGTGGCGAGTGGAGAGAAGGAAGGGTGGATTTTCACTTGTACAACACCAACTACGCCCTTACTCACCGTGCCTTCAACAACATTTATGGGTGGCCACATATGCCATGTCGTCAGCCTGAGAACATCGATTTGGACGCCATCTGGAAGGATTTTGTGACAGCCCCAGAGGGTAAAAAGTTGAACTTCCACCATAGTTCTTTGGCGAACTTCGAGCATCCCTTTGTTCGGGTGCTACATCGGATGTTGACCAACACGATATTCACCAAGTCAACTCAAGGGCAAGCCAAGGTACAAGTCCTGGACTTGTACTTTCTATATCAACTTTTGGAGGGAGAGTCGGTCAACTAGGGAGCACTCTTTCTCCAACACATTATTCAAGTGAGGTGCAACGTCAAGAGGGCTACACCCATACTGTTTGGGGGACTTATGACCCCCATTTCTCTTCACTTGGGCCTTGATCTCTCTACTCTGGAGCCGCTGAAATCTAGGCTACTCATCGACCGCCTTCATTTCAAGTAGTCCAGCCTCATCACTGTGGAAGACGATGTCATCTACGCCACATGCTCGGTCGATGATACTTTCTACAAGCGTCAACTTCATGATCCCATCTTCAACAGTAGGAGAGTCAGGCACTATAAATGGTCGGCTCAGGACAATGATGACAATGCTGGACAACAAGAAGCTCAGGCTAAGAAAGAAGACACGGAAAACAATGACGTGGAGGAAGTGGAGCCCACCATTCTTGTGAGACATAGAGTGGGTCCATGGAAGCGTCCTCGCTATTACACTGTGTCGTCATCTTCTGCCCCACCACCCTCTCAAGAAGGAGAGGATGCTTATTCTTGGGTGGGTATGTATACTATGCTACAGGAAATCCAAACACATCAACAACAGAAAACCCAATCCTTGAATGGCATTCAGGACGTGCAAGGTCGGCTGTATAGCAACCAACATGCGATCTATAAGATTGAACGCCTTCTCTTGGCCAACCAAGAGAATAAGCATCAGCGTCTGCAACAGATGGAAAATTATCAACAACCTTTTTTTGATCATTATTAGAGCTAGGGGTATTTTGGAGGTTACTCGATGCCGCCGAACATGCCCCCGTCTAATCCAACCTTCTAGGGGATGTTTCCTCCCCAGGACCCTACGCAGCCACCGCCACCACCATTTTGAGTCAGGTATCACTGCTCCACCCCTTAAGTTAAGATATTGACTATGATGCCATAGTTGAATTCAAGCTTGGGGGGTGCTGGAACAGTTTCTATCTTAGTTTTTGTTTTCTTTCATTATAGTTTTGTTTGTTTTATTTTAGTTAGTTTTCTTGTTAGTTTTCTACTATGTAGGATCCACAATCTATCTAGTGTAATCTGTGGAGAAGTAAATGCATGGTTTCAATTAAGAATATCAATCTCTAGGTTGGGTGCATTTTTTAAAAAAGAAACTATTTTTTTATGAGCTTATCTTGCAAGTAATCAAGTCACATAACTGAGGAAGAGCTTGAATAAGTCAGCTTTAGGACATTAGAGCATAAATTACCATCTAATTTGTCTAAGAAAGTGTTTGACAAGTATTGTTGGGCCTAAACTGATCAAATAGTAATGTGACCTTAAATTGAAATTCAAGAAAGAAACCCCTTGATTACCTTTACACATGTCATTAGAGAGAGACATATGATTTTTATGTAGGTTCTATCTCTTAGTCGTGTGATCTCAACCACCACATACCTTTGACTCACACCCCACCATAAGAGGATTGAGCACATGCTGCCATTCTTTCTCTGGATTGCATTGCATAATAGACCTTACATAGTAGTTGTTTATTTTTGCATGCATTAATGCATATAAAAAAATATAATAGTAAAATCATACATGCACAATAAAATCATGGTGCATGTCATCTAGTTGCATAAGCATGAAATTTCTCCTTGCATAAAATCTTATCTAATTTCTTCTCTCTTAATAAAAAGGTAGTAATTGTTCCCGTTCTTTGAAAAAAAAGAGAAGGCACTTGCAAAAATTAAAGGTTAGTGCAATGAGAAACCCAAAGCAATTTTATCGTGATTGAAAGGGGGCTTAAATGAAAAAAAGGAAAAAAAGTATACAAATATTTCTGAATGTTCAAAGGCACAATTCTACCAAATTATAAAGAAAAGTTAGCACATGATGTAGTTTTGTAGATATTTTGTCTTATCTCGAGATGAAATAATAGTTACATGTATCATTTCACCACAATGATTAGGCATTAGGAGCATTCTAAAAATCACATCATCATAGGTTCATCATGATTTTTGATTGCATGAATGATTTTATGTGCTCATGATTCTTCCACAACCACCTATTTCAGCCACCCGTTGCTCTTATTGGTAGGCCACTCAAAGGATTTTCTCCTCATTCATTGTTCTATTAGGAGAACTGCTTCCATGTAGATGGTAGGTAGAGAAAAGAGAAACGTAGATAGGAGATCACACGATGCATCAAGTATGAACCAAATTATTGTATCATATTAACTACTTTAACTGATAGTGTCTCATTGATTGGGGGTGGACATATTGGATAGAGGTTTTTGGTCGCCTATAGGGCAGTTAGTGTTCAGTGGTCAGTAAAGGCCAGAAGGAGACCACAAGGTGGAGATTTTTAGATGTACCTTATGCATGATGTCATTCAGCTGACTTATCTTAATCAGATCCAAAGGTGTTGTTGCTCGAGGATGAGCAAGATTCAGCTTAGGGGATTTTGATGTACGGGTTTTGAGTCTCTTATTACAGGCCTAGTTTATATTCGTTTTGTGCATTTGTTAGTCAATTTGTTGATTATATGACATAAATCTTGATAATTGGCTTGTATACTCTTTGTGCATCAAACTATGCTTATTTAATTGTAATTATAATAATTTTATATATTTCTCAACTTAATACATGGTCTTTGTCAAATTTTAGGAACTTCCATATATTTGAGGAGTCGGTGCCACCGACCACCCAGGTCGGTGCCATCGGGATGACATAAGGGACAGAGGCTCAGTCGAACAAAAGAGTCAGTGGCACCGACCACCCAAGTCGGTGCCACCGAGATAGCATCAGAGAGGAAGAAAATTTTTTGTAGCAGCTTGGTGCCACCGACATTCCAGTCGATGGAACTGACTCAACCAGAGATCGACCAAAACCCGATACCGTCGGTGCCACCGACTCTGTCAGATTTCAGCAATCTAAATCGGATGCCCCGATCTAATGGTCCACGGTGTGTGGTACCATAATTGACCTAGAACAAAAAGGGAGGACGACCAGACCTAAAGAGCATCCGTTTTTGCACCGCACAACAGCCGAAGAAGAGAGGAAGAGAGCACAGAGCCGAAGGACGACAACTAGACGAGTCAAGCACCTCTGACAGACGTTTCTTCTGCCAGAAGACTGCAGATCGCACGTTTCTCAAGGACGATCATCCAGAGCACCTTCTTTCTAGGGGTTACACAAATCTCCTTCATGTTTCCCACATTTTTCTTCTCCCCTTCTATGTGTTCTCAACTAAAAACCATGCGGGGCTAAACCCCTCTTTTCCTTAGGACCTGAGAGTAGCCCGAGGAATTTTTGTATTGACTATTTACATGATTTAGTATAAGTTTCTCTTTATTCCTGGATATATAAGTGTGGATTTGAATGACTTATCACTGCTTGATCACCATCGATATGATTACAGACCAACAATTACTCCGAAAGGGGGATTAACGGTTAGAAGACCATAACTTGTACACTTCCCTACGCATTCCTTGGAATAGGTGACGTACAGGTAGTGGAGAGAACCCAAAGTTTTCATTAATGCTCCTAATTAAGAATAAATTACCACAGACGTGGAATTGGCTTAGATTAAGGTAGTGAATTGCATCGCGGGAGCGAGCAATTCAGGCTACATGATTTCTATCCAGGTTAGAAGTAGGAATTTATGTTAATTCTGTAGAGATAATATACAACAAGACCCCATGGTGAAACTGGTAATCTTAAGGAATTCAACCATATTTGAATCAACAGTTTTCATTTTCTCTTAATTTTCTTTTGTTTTGTTAAAATTCAATTCAACATTTTCAATCGGCTTAGCTGATCATACCGTAGTTAGTAGTAGTCACTGAGACTACATCTCCTTGAGTTTGACTCTGCCCTCACAAGGCCTATATTACTCGACGCGTGCACTTGTGTTTCTATGCACGGTTTTAGCGTGTCAATGCACCAAATGAGCCTAAGATTTTGGTATTTACCACTGTCACACAATTTTTCCTCCTACTTTTCTTGTCATGCACGTGATCTGACCATCCATACTCAATCTGAAGGTTGCACAATCATCTTCTTCCTATGTGTTTTTGGCAAATCCAAAACTATTTATTGTGATTTTTTTCTTCTCTCTTGTCTCCCTCATAACTCCACCTTTCATGAGATTTCTTTTTCATTGGACTCGACTCTCATTTATAAATCGATCAAGCCCTAGACTGCCTCCCCTCATTAGCTGTGCACAAAACACCTAACTAGGGTTCTTCTTCCTTCTCTACCTTGAGTTGTAGCCCACCAGAGCACTCTCCTTACTAAAACAAGACATCCTATAGTATCATCGAACCCCCATACTTTCTCCTCCTCCATCAATTGGAACCCCAATGCTCCCTACCTCACCTACCTTCTCCTCCTTCACCTCAGACAACCTTGGCCTCACATTTGTCCTCTCTTCTCCCTTGGGTTCAATTGTCGATCTTGTGAGCATCGCCAACAACTTCTCTTCACCTTGGCATCATCAATTTGTCCCACGGTCGTCCCAAACGATATGCCCTATTGCTACTGCCACCATCCTTGCTAGATCTTCAACGTCTCACCAGTTTGGCACGTCTTCAACCATAGTTTCTCCCGTACTCGAATCTCCATACCTACATGAACCTCCTTATTCTATTTGTTGACACTTAGCAGCATGTTTTCCTTAGATTTTAAATCTCTGACCCCTTCCATAGTTATGCTATTTTCTGATTTTCACCTGAGGCCCCGATGGTTCTTGCCGACTACGTATGTTCCCTCCATTATTTTGGACTCTCAGATACTTTCTCTCATGCCTTGACCCCACACCTCACAAAAACTCTTCGTCTGTTATTTCTACGTAGCTACTAGCAGTGGATATGGTTAGGGCCACAAGTTGGAGCTTGGTTCTCTATTATACCATTGATCTTGTGTATTGGTTCATTGGATCTGACCTATTATGGGAAAGTTTCTGGTGACCTCTATTCCCTTAGTGGATCGCGACCTCATGAGCTTGATCGGAGGAAATACCTCCTAGACACCTACTCAGAGCCATGGCTCGCAAGAGAAATGGAGGGGTGGGGAAAAGAAACTAGGGATCAAAATCTCTTTGTTTCCCATATTGATCGAATCATCTTATTTTAATCACAAGGGTATTTATGCCTTTTCACGCATGCAATTATCTTAGAAAGCATATTTTGTTTGAGTGGGCCCTTGTTGTGTGGCTAGCTCTGATTGTCCACATCATAGGGCCCCTACACCTCTATGGATTATTTTACTCCAACTAGGAAATTTGATGATATGTGATTGGCCGGGTTTTCCAAAATTCATAGTAAATCATTCATTAGTTAGAAAAATACACAAAAACATTCTTTTAGAAAGTTGTTTTGATTTTTTACCGATCTAAGATTATTTTCAAGAGATGTTTCACACATTCAATCACTTCAAAAATTCAAGACCAAGATTAGGGTTGTGATGATTATGAACCCATGAACATAATATGGTTTTAATCAAATTACAAGTGACTAGAGGTTCAATCAAGTCAGAGGAATTGACCCTAAGGAGGTCCACTCTAGGTGAGAGGGTCATGCATATTTGGCATAAGTAATTTTGGTTTAATGCATGTTTATATATGATTGTGCACATTTGTTGATTTCATGAATCATGAATGTGTCCTCAATAAGAGATCATATATATCTATCACTGGTTACTTGGTTATTTACTTATAGTCTATGGTAGGACCCTAATTATGATTGTACTAAGATTAACGAATCATGCTCAACAAAGGGAAGCCCTATTATGATTTAAGAGGGAGGAATTCCATCGTGGTATTAATAGGGAGAAATTTCATCATGTTAAAGTTTAAAGATCATGTAATGTCAATGTTAATGTTAAGATAATTGCAATTGAATCAATTTTTTATATGCTTCTCGAATCTTGGACCTAAAGGGGTTGTTATGAGCTTTCATGCCAATTATGGGCTTTTATAGCCAATCATGGACCTCAAGGGGTCATTATGGACTTTTTAGCCAATCATGTGCATTTGTACCAGGATCTTAAGTGTGCAAATCATAGAGAGATGCATATATTTACTGTTTAATTATTCATGTTATTAATGACTCATGAATTCTTAAGAAAATTCATGTTCAAGTTTAGGTCAAATTATTTCAAGGCAATTTACTTTGTGTCTTATTACTTTCAGTCTTATAAAGTGCCAAATATCACTTACTAATGTGATGTTTATTTTGCATGGCTGGGAATGCGAGGTCTACAATATTTGGAGCAAGTGAATAGTATAAATGATAATCAAAGACTAGAAGAACTTCAAGCTTAGCCTGTTGGGGTGCCTTTTACCAATTCAATACAGAGATTCAAATAGCATTTACCTTATGTTTAGCATGCTACCAAGAATATTAAATTTCATAGATGAACATGATGTAGTTTTATTTTACCAAGAACTATGTATGAATATGACTCTATCCAATGCAAAGTGTTTCATTTATTCAAATTGCAAAGATGAGCATATTGTGACACCCCCTTGAGTAAGAATGCTTCCACACATGTGATATGAAAACTGGGGTGTTACAAGATGGATGATGAGCTCAAGTCATTTTTCCTCTTTGATCCATATATGTATGAAGGTTGAAGATAAGGCCATTATCATGGGTATAGTTATCAGACTCCTTGGAATATATCTTCCTTGCAAAACCCTCAACAAACACTGATTAGTCCACCATGTAATCCTTTTGTAACTCTAAGGTATGGTAGTTCTATGTCACAAGGTCTGTCACCGTATTAAGATCTAGTTCTTGCAACTAGGGCTTAAGGGTCACAAAAGATAATTGAAGTAACCTTTTTTTCACATTTAGGGCATTGGGACCTTTCCTAAAGGCATCAGTTATACACCTATACTACCAGGCATTCACCACATGTGAGTGGGGATAATATGCATCGGAGGGTCATTTCCTCAAAAAATATCAAGGTAGGGTCGAGAAGTTTTTCTTCATTAACATCATTAATTTCCTCACTATATGCTACTATTACTTGTAGCACTTGGTGGCATAGATCATTTACTTCTGCACTGGTGTTTCATGGATCAAGAAGATATTCCTGGAATATGGTCACATCCTTGAAAGGTATCTTGTAGGGTTTATCATAATCTAGGATATGTATTCCTCTTTGAGGCTCAAGTTGGTATACCTATATCCCAACCTATTGTTAGTATTTGCATGTACTTATATACTACCTTCCATTACTCTTTGATGTATCTTAGATTAGGATATCATATCAATGTCCAAAATTCGCACATTATTCATTCCTTCTCTTTCTCCATCTCTCCATAGGGTTGTTTATATTTGTGTGTTTTCTTTTATTAATTATGTATGCCCAAAATTAGTTTTTTAAGGATCACTTTCTTATCATAAAGTGTTTCTCTTTCATCGACTCTACTAGGTACTTTTCATATACCTAGATTTTTTCACAATTCATCCTAGGTCTTTGAAATTTTCTAGGGTTTTCTCCTTCTGGGAGGGTAAACAATATATAAAACATGTTTATCATATATGTATCTTATTGATTTAAAATTGGCATTTCATATTCCTTAGTTTGTGATGGATGCCCTAACCCTAGTTTTTTAGATCTTTACTTTAATGATAAGAGAAATATATCCTAGGGTTTGGAAAAGGTACTCATAATTGAGTAAAATAGAGATGAAAAGTAGTTGACATTTAGATCAGAAGACAAGGAGGTATGTTACTATGGGTAAATCTTTGTTTTTGGCTAGGAAAGAATCACATTGACCTAGGAGTCATCATAAACAACTTAGTCATGTAGAGGAAAATATTGCTATCCCCCAAAATGTGAACTATTATATACACCATTACTTCTCTGATATACATAAATAAATCCTCTGGATTGTATAGAGTTTTTCTTGAAACTATTAAAAAGTAAAAGACATTTACATAAATCTAGGCTTTGATACCAATTACAATGCCCCCTCCTCCCATTATGCCCACTAAAGGTGGACCAAAGAGTCAAGGGACATTCTCTATATTTTCGGGGTCCATATTTATCACAAATGACAAACAATTAATAATAATCTCCTCAAAATACGTTTTACATATAAAAGGGGTAATAAAGCTCCAGAGAGGGAGTTTACAATATTCTTGAAATATGGAAAGTACTAACATTTACTGAAAATAATGACATAAAATTTTCTATCTAAAATCCTTCTTAGATTCCTTCATGAGGATTATTCTATTATCTTGAGAGATGCGTTCTTCATATCAACATCTCTAACCTAAAAAACACAATTGAACAAAAATAGGGACATCATATTTCTATAATATTTATGTAGGTGCAACCAAAATGTGTGCATGTATAGTTAACTACATTTATGACAATTCAAGTCAAGTAATTTTAGATGACATAAATTCCACATTTTCATTCTAGTCAACCACAATCTTTCTAACCTCACTTGGTGAATTGATATTCAATCCAAACTAAATTTCAAAGTGTGTCTCCTATCATCAAGATTATCAGTGCGTATCCCATCAACGGATTCTTCTTCCACACCTATCATTGCTTTTGGAACATTCACATATTATTCAAAATTCTTTTCTTAGGAGTGGGTTTCTTCCCAAAATGCCCTTGTGAGCATCAATTATTGGGTTACATTTTATCTCATAATGATACATACAATACCTAATGATTTTGAATTTGTTGAAACCATATAATTCATATATTATGTTATTCAAACATTTAGCAAACTTCAAAATTTGAAAAACTCAAATAAAGTTAATACTCATAGATAACTTCATAACTTGTCTTGATGGGTAGTTGATGTCCACAATCATATAATCCAGGTAACAAACATTTATCTAAAAATTATTATTCAAACCTAAGTGTTACAAGCTTCCCCTCTATCTTAGGGTTTTGAGGTCATTTTAGGGTTTTGATTATAAATTAGGGTTTGATTTCATGGATTCCCACACTAGGGTTAGAAAACCTAAAATCATCATTTTGAACCTGAAAACTTTTCATTCATATATTCACTATTCGGATTAATAGAAAAACACATTTATTTCTAAAATTGTAATATTCACTCACAAGACCAATCCTAAAAAGACTTGTACTAGATTTCAATACCATATCCAACTTTAGGGCAAAAAGGCCTCATGAAGTTCAAGATCCAAAACTAGGCCTCATGATATAAATTACATGCTTCGAAGAATTCATTCTTATAGACACTAATTTGTTAAATTTATAGTTACAGAATCATAAACATATTCATTGGGTTACTAAGGGAGCTCAAAATATTAGGAGAAGATGATCTTTTAGGATACTAGAGAACCCAACGTTTGTCTCAAAATTTGCAATTATGTTATAGCACCCAACTGTTGTCTCAAAGTTTTTCATAGATTGTTGTCCCCCTTTCTACAAATCTAAGTTTGTTAAAAACACCATCAACATCACTCTCCACCTCAATCTGTCTATAAGAAAAACAAAACATGAAATGCACCAGTAGTGAAATTATCTTAACCTCAAGTTATAGCTTTGCTTCCATCATAACAATTGCTTCATTATCATATCTAAAATATGGAACTCAGTCTATTATGAGTTGGACCTATTTGTAAGTAAACTTTCCTCACTCTAGTCTCTAGATTCTACAATATGTACCAATCAACCTAGTTGAACATGACATGTGTTGCAAATAAAGACAACTACACTTATTATTTCTTCACAACCAAGCTGAAATATACGTG
Source organism: Alisma plantago-aquatica (assembly GCA_963693085.1). Classification (NCBI taxonomy): domain Eukaryota; kingdom Viridiplantae; phylum Streptophyta; class Magnoliopsida; order Alismatales; family Alismataceae; genus Alisma; species Alisma plantago-aquatica. The sequence continues at coordinate 1,488,974,711 of OY856412.1, forward strand.
GTGGAAGCTTCAAGAAACTCCTTGTTGCTCTTTTTCTTAACCCAATTGTTGAAGTATGAACTTTTTTTGTAGGAGCATCAATGATTGATGGTAAAGTTGCTCCTTATATTTTGCATGTTGAGAATGTAAGCATGGAAAAATGATGGATTCAAGTTCCTCTTGATAGACTTCACTAATGTATTTAAAAAAAGCATGTACTTTTTCGAGGTTTGGAGTAGTTAGAAGGTTGTTATTACATAATATCCATGTGAGTGAACCCATTTGGGAGGAATGTTAGCCTTTTGAGAGTTTTACCACACCTTATGTTGTGACTGTCCAAACATGTTCATCCATCGAGAGGTATGGCTACTGTAACCATCTAACATGCCATTTTGATAATGATACCACATCCAAGATGAATACCAATACATGGATTTCTCCTTATATGAAGTGATAGTGATTTTTAGAGTTGTTGGAATCTACTCAAAATTAAAGAAAAAATTATAGTTTACATCCTCTAGACCAAAATATCCATAACCCAACTAATTGTATGACTTGGGACACATCTTACAAAACTCTCTAGATTTAGTGTGTTAGTTACTGAATCTACACTTACATTCCATCTCAACCTTCCAATAACAAGGCGTTAGCTCCTCACATTCTTTATGAAGTATGATTGGGATCATAGCCCCTAGGAGCCCCAAATAAGTATTCTCTTCTATAGTATCAGCTTTAAATTCATTTAAATGATGGGATATTTTTTCTTGAATACCCCCCTACTTTGTTTAGAAAGATAGGCCATATCAGTAACAAGGTGTTAGATTCAGATCATATCACCTAATTAACATTTATCTACATTCTTTTGGTTTATCTTGGAAATAACTCTAGAATTTTGAAAACAATATAAGTAAAGGTTGTAGTAGAAGATGATATAACATTTACTATGCTTTTGAAAGTTATGTCACGCCATGGTGAATGCTTCAAAATATGTTGTGGATGGGGTCAAATAAATGCCCATTTTGGAATCATTCAAAGGGCTTGCTATTAATAATGATCTAATGTTGTTATTATTCTTGAATAATAACTACTTAGTGGAGTGATCCTATATGCCCATTTTCACTTAATTCAGACCATATCAATTAATTTAACAATTGTTCTTTTTTGGTTTACTTTGAGTTTTTACCAACAATCTCTGAATAGTGATGGTCGCACTTTGCTGTCGATTGTGACCAAATATATAAAATTGGTTATATTTTTGAAAGATGTGTTACAAGGTTCGGCCAGGTCAATGAGTGATGTTGAAAGATGTTCCATACAGTCCTTGGAAAGTGCATGTCCTTGGTGCCAAACATTTGAATTCTACAAGATCAACTAGGTACATGTTTGGTTATCAATCTATCTTGCATTATCTCATCCTTGCTCATTGTCTAGTTGTTATTATATTTTCCTACAACTTATGCTTCAATGTTTATGATATGGTATATGGAGTACTACACAGTGAGGAATATAAGATGAGGAGCTTTGAAATGTAGATCATGGAACATTTTTAGTCAACTTGTTATGCATCTTTTTGATACTCAACATCCAAATATCAAAGCTTGTGCATTATGATCCTAAAAGTTCAGAAAGCTTTTTGCCTACACTTCGAGAATCCTTTCATCTTATGTAATGTGAGCGCTTTTTATATTTGAACAAAAATTAATGTTCATTTCCTCTCTATGTACGACAAAATTTAATGAATATAAAAGTTATTATGAACTTAACTTTCTACCATTTGTTGTTTGTGTATTTGATGTACATAATCGAGATTCAAAAATATATATCACAGATATAATTATTTCCTTACATTATTGTCTATAGGGCTGAAGTAGACTATCAATGATAAAGCAATCTCATATAGCTTTATGGACTCAAATGTTAGTAGTTAGTGTCGTTGCAAATGTTTTATATTTTAATACTCTCTGACATCTCCACTTGCAAGGCTATCCCTTTAAGTTATGAAATGACCATCAATATTCCATTTGATGGTTGTTTCTAATTCAATTGTTTACCCATACATTTTCATATAGATCAAACAACTATTGATGTCAAGTATGCCTACCATTATACTGATGGCTACACCATTTCAAATATTATCATATAGATCACACGTGATTTAGTGTTTGCTATATCCTAAAGACAAAAGAGATGACCCTTATGTGAAGATCTAAACATGGAAAAGAGGGTACATTGGTCGATAATTAGAAAAATACTCATGACCATAACTATTGTATCATTTAATTCTTCTATTCACTAACTTAATCTTTACTCTTGAAACACTTTAACTTTTTTCCTTGAACTTTTTGCTAAAAAAAGTCCTTGTTGTGCTCTAGATTCTGAATGTAATGCTGCACATGACCTTTTTTTGATATTTTTTATTTTATTCTACTGGAGGAGCCTCATTGCACCGCGATGCAAGGCTATATCATTGTTTCTTCCTCCCCATTCAGGTGTACTAGTGAGTTACGAACCCCCGACCTGCTCTATGATGAGTAGCAAGCTTTAATGCCGAGTTGAGTGGTTAAGTACATGTTGCACATGACCTTTTCGTCATCCGAACAATCATTCTCCACAAAGTTGCTAACTTCATTGAACACTAACCTAATAGACTTGCCCACCTCTTCATTAGGTACCTGATCTGCTGCTTGTGAATGATATTCTAGTATTTGACTGCTAAAATATGGTGCTCGATAAAGCCGTCACAAATGGCTTTATGAACTCAAATATAATAGTTGTTTCCATTGCACTGTGTTTTGATTTATAGTATTCTTTGACATCTCAAATTGGAAGGCTAGCATGTTAGTTCTAAAATGACCATCACATTGAAGATTAATGATAGTAAAGATGATGAATCATATTGATGGTTATTTCTAAATCAACTATCCCACCTATCCATTTTGCTACAGATGGAGTACTAGTCGTTGTGAAATACGTCGAACACTGTACTAAATTTCAAACATTATTAATAGTAAGACAAGTGTTTTTAAGTATAACCTATTGTAAAGAAAAGGAAGTGACATACTACCTAAACATGATGGAGAAGAGGGTCCATAAATCAATGTTCATAATAACACTCATGATCATATTGTCATATCCTATCATTCTTCTATTTAGTGTTTTTATATTCACCCTCAGTACTGCTCAAAATTTTGACAGTAAGGGTTGCACATGGGGCAATGTGTGAAATATGCCTACCATTGTACTAGTGATTGATTAGGAACATTATCAACAATAACATAAGTACTTTAAAGTTTGATATATTATATACACAAAAGAGGTGACCTTATGTGAAGACATAAAAATGGGAGAGGAGGCCCATCAATCTTTTATCAGAATGGAGGCCCCATCGATCATCAATCAGAATAATAGTCATGATCATAACTTTCATATCTTGTCATCCTTCTATCTGTTGTTTTGATATTCACATTTGAAACCCTGGAAAGTTCGTCCAAAGGGTCCTTGTAATACTTTGGATTCTGATGGTAAGGGCTGCATATGACCTTGTTGTCGTCCACGCAGTCGTCCTCCACTAAATTGTTAACTTGATTGAACAAGAACTTGACAGACTTGCATCTCTTCATTAGGTTCCTAATATGCTTGTTGAGAATGATATTCTCACATTTGAGAGCTGCGATCTAGTTGTCGACCATGTTTGTGATCTCTTGGCTCTTGTCAACCCACATAAAGTTTTGACAGCGAGGTCTCTGGACAAAACAATTCAAAATCTATGTTAGCAAATGTATAACAAATACAAATAAAGTTTTGACAAAGGGGTCTCTAGACAAAACAATTGCAAGAAGATGTATGTTATGAAGCGTATTATACGAAGACAGAAGGGTGAGTAAATAGTTGAATAAGATTAGCTAACCTCACAGATATAATACTCTCGAAATGGGCATGTTTCTCACGTTTATAAAGAGCCAGGAAGCTGTCGCAAGAACATGGCATGGGTGGCCACCTCCCACTGAACTCATATAACTCATCGTTCTTTTGTAGCAAGGATCCTTTCATCCTATCTTGATGACATGGTCGCACACCACGACTAGTTTCCGGCCATGCCAAGGTAGGAGTGTAGATAACCACCTTGGGCTCACAGAATCTCGACCTACATAGATGAGAGTACATTCGAAAGCTGTCCAGGTGTTTGACCTCGAAAACACGTTTCCACTGCGGCAACAACCACCAAGACTTGTTCATACTAGAGCACAGATTGAACTCCATCTCCTTCACCCATGATCCTGGTTGACCATACTCATGCATCACCCAGACCTTTGTGTTATCATACGATTCAGTGTATCTCAGACATATGCTAATTCTCTCTCTGACCACACCTAGACTCACATGGGAGGGCTGCTTGTCCCCTAGCGTCAGAATGGGCAAGATGTTGATATTTGCATCGGAAAAACACAAACATACAATCTTCCGTTGTACACTTGTACAAGTGGAAACTGTCCTCACAATTTGCAATAACAATGCAATCTTGCACAACAAAACAAAAGTAACGATAGACCAAGGAAAACAAAAGGTTGTTGTCTTCACTGGTTTGTATACGTATGATGTAACTAAGTTGTTAGGTACTTTTTACAATGACCAACAATGGCTTTATATAGCCTTACATTAACAGATAACTACCATGCGGTTACTCTACGTGTAACTAACTGCATGGAGGTTATAACTCCCTCGCATCCCTTGTAATGGGTAGTTGCAATAGTAACTAATACATACACTCATCTAAATGTAACTACCACACAGTCTATTTGATGCATAACTACTCGCACCTCTTGGAGATAGCGGTTACAGTATGGAAGTTACAATTTCTCCTAAACATAACTACCTTACAACCTTTCAACCATTTACGGTTACACATACATGACTAGGCATCAATTTTAATACACCCCCTTGATGCAAAGTCATAACACCAGGACAACAAATACATACAAATTATTAGACATTTAGATGTTAGACATGCGTCATGAACAAAAAATCTTCTTCTCTTTCTTGAACAAAGTTTGCTTGCTGCTTTTCCTTCTTCCAACAATAAGCTTGGATATGTCCTCCCTTCTTGCAAAAGTAACATCTTTTATACTTCTGAAATTTCTGAGCATCTTCTTCTGATACTTCGTCTTCATTAGTGTATGCGTCGGATGTTGTATCGTAGTCTTCCTCATCTCCATATTCATGAACATGACTTTTACCTTTATTGTGACTGCCTTCACGTGCCTTCAGTTGTGCATCTTCAACTTTGGACTGAAATGCATGTTCATCAGTACTTTCTGAAGACCTATTTAACCTTTCTTCATGCGACAGTAGAGTACCCATCAATTCACTAAGAGAGTACACTGAAAGATCTTTTGACTCCTCAATGACAGCAACAAGGAAATCATATTTTGATGGCAAACACCGTAACACCTACTCAACAAATTTTCTGTCAGAAATATCCTCACCATACATATTCATCTGGTTCACTACAATAGACAATCGAGAGAAGAAATTCTGAAAGATTTCACCTCATTTCATAGAGAAATTTTCAAATTCCCTATGGAGCGTCTGCAACTTCACTAGTGTGATCTTCTTGTCACCGTGAAACTCCCTGTTCAAAATGTTCCACACATCGGTGGATTTGAAAACATTCGTGATCCTCGGAAATATGTTGTCCGCCACGGCCTGTTGTAAGACGAGAAGAGCCTTTGCATCTTTCATTTGAATCTCCTTCAAAACACCAGAATTTCCCTTCAAAATGCCCGACTTCTCTTTCAAAATTTCGCCATCCGAGTATCCATTCTCCACGAGATCCCAAAGATCTTGAGAGATGAAAAACATATTCATTTTGATACTCCAAAATTCGTAGTTGTCACCTCCAAAAATAGGAATCAACGTCTGACTTAAATACAAACTGTTGTTCGTCATCTCAAAAAATACACCCATAGACTGCGGTGTCTTGATGTATACTGCAACAATTTCTTCAAAAATCACAACAACTACCAACAACTACGTTGACGTATGCTACGACAACCGTCGAACCACTCCCAATAACAACCAAACCAAGCTCTGATACCACAATGTTGGTATTTGCAGCGGAAGAACACAAACATGCAATCTTCCGTTGGACACTTGTACACATCGGAAACTGTCCTCACAATTTACAATCACAATGCAATCTTGCACAACAAAACAGAGGTGACGATAGACCAAGGAAAACAAAAGGCTGTTGTATTCACTGGTTTGTATAAGTATGATGTAACTAAGTTGTTAGGTACTTTGTACAATGACCAACAATGGCTTTATATAGCCTTACATTAACAGATAACTACCATGCGGTTACTCCACGTGTAACTAACTGCATGGCCGTTATAACTCCCTCGCATCCCTTGCAAAGGGTAGTTACAACAGTGACTAATACATACACTCGTCTAAATGTAACTACCACACACTCTATTTGATGCATAACTACTACCTCTTGGAGATAGTGGTTACAGTATGGAAGTTACAATTTCTCCTAAACATAACTACCTTACAACCTTTCAACCATTTACGGTTACACATACGTGACTAGGCATCAATTTTAATACAAGACGCTGTACTCCTCGGTGTGCACGTCCATTGCGACAAGAGATTTCCGGTCACGAGATAGCCAGTGCATCTTCCCATCGACGAGGGCCGCGCAGCAGTCTTGCTGCAGACTGTGTTGTGTCTCACCGCCGGCGGGCATCCTCCACTCCCAATCATCCGAGTTGCTGCCGCTCAACGTGCACACGCGTGCTGTGCGCCCAGGGCCGACGTTCCTCTGGATGGGGACGAAGTTGAACACCTTGTAGACGTTCTCGACTGGGTCAAATGCAATGCCTGAGCTGAATTGCTCATAAAGGCTAGGGTCCTGCACATGATCCTGGAGGGGGTCGGGTGGTAGAGGAGCCCAACGGCGGAGCAAGGGGTTGCAGACAATGGCTGGGACGTTGCTGCGGCAGAGTAACAGGAGACCCCCGCTGGAATGGACCACTGTCAGGTGACCCAAAGAGAAGAAGTCGTTGCACAAGACATGGAACCGCGGCTTCTTTGCCGGGATGAATGCACAACAACAACGATCGTCTTCCTTCTTGTTAAGATTCTGATGGGTTTTGTGGGCTCTCTTTTTCTTTTTCATGCTGCTACGAATATCGTCATCTTCGGAGGCCCAGATTTGCATCACGATCCCAGGAGACGAAGAAGGATGTGTGACAGACACGGACGGACGCTCTATTATACCCCGCCACCGTCGACATACGTGGCGTAGCACGGTCGCCAAGGTTGCCATAGGCAGCCGTGGGAAGATATTCCAAAGTATTTTATCTGGTAGATTATGCATCTGACACCGAAAGTCCCCTGCCGGATTAGCACAGTGGGTTCTGGCGCCGCGTTTGTTTGAGCGGCGACTGTTTCCCATCAGATTGCTGCAGTTTGGATAGTCGCCATGTAGGCAGGCCGATGGATTTTGTAATCTGTCTGAAAGACTATAGCCTCCTTATTGATACAATGATGCCGGCGGAAGCCACCAGCGTCATGTGCACGAGAAAAGGGTTAGGGTTCTTTTCTGCTTGACAGAGGTCCAGAGGAGACGGCTGTGCGCTTCCGTCGGGTATATTGTTTAGTAGCGAAGGATCCACTCTTAAAATTTAAATTTCCCACTAATGACCAAAATTAAACGAAACTTCACAATTTAGCAACTTACACCCGAGTTTTTTTCTTGGAGGCTATAAATGTACTACTCTTATCTTCTAACTCTTTAAATCTTAACGAAGTTCCATGCGGACAATCATCCTGAATTCGTAAAACAAAGTAAATGATTAAGAATAGGCAAAATTATTTGGTCAAACCTTATTGTTTAGTAGCGAAGGATCCACTCTTAAAGTTATCATGGTGATTACTTAGAGTTATCATGGTGATTGGTTGTCATGCTAGTGGGAGACTGTTAGTTGTTTTCCCTAAGAGATATCAAGCGAAGTCAGTAATGGGATAGTTTGTACATGATTCAACTATTATTAAACAACAACTCAACTTATTATGTTTACTTCACTATTGGGATAATCAATAAACTAAATAATGTCCTTAGAATTTTTTAAATCGACATCATATGGTTTGGGTTGATGACCTAAATAAAAATTATATGTATACTTAGAGTATTAATTCTTGTTCAGTCCCTAGTTAATTATTATTATGGATATTATAGGATAACAACAATGTATAAGGTTAGTGTGTATGTTGAATGATGACTAAATCTGAGATGAAGCAACATTGCAATCCGGTCCCAAGTGATACCTAGTGGGCTGAGGATGACCCCTTCTTCCACAAGGCCACAATTTATCCATTGAGTTGTGCTAGCCCACCTGGTGGTATCCAACCCTAGTCTAGGGTGGCCAAACAAAGCATTATTCACCAATTTTGTGTGGGCATGCCACTACACCATTCATCTTGAGCTCATGGGGGGACCATGGACCACTCTGGTGCCTTAAAAGGTTATCATTGGCTTCATTTCATCGGGGGAACACATGGAAATCAAAAGTTGATGTTGGGGGGTTCTCTGGCCCCCATTTTAGATCCCTCTAAAGTAGGTCGCCATAGTGGCTGAGGAAAAGGGTAAAATCTCCTTTTATTGGCATTCTTGTTTTGGGTCTCCATGATCTCCCCTTCACCCATATGAACTCACTATGCCCCTTTTATATTAGTTAGAAAGCTCGAAGAAGCCGCCCACCCCCCTAAAAAAAACCCCAAATCCCCTTGATGGAGTGGAGCTCACCTAGCATTGTTGGCTTCTCAAGACTGTGCTGAGATCCAATTTAGGCCTCATAAGGGTGATGTAAAGATCCTCCTTAGTTTATAAAGCATCTCCAATCATTAAAAAACTCATCCTCTAGTGCTTGTTTCCACATGTGAATTATATTGGAGAGGAGGAGTATAGGGGAAATACATTATCCATGTAAAGCTTGTGATTGTCTAAGATCAGGGTTCAAAGGTCTCTCATGCCACTGTGGGACGATTTCCTTGACTACTCTAGCATGATGTCTATAATTTACAAGGGGTAGATGGATGATGGGTTCGAGTCATATTTCCTCTAGTATCCTTATATGGATGAAGGATGAGGTTAAGGCTGCTATCACAAGTATAGTTGTCAGTCTCCTTGGAATTCATCATCCTTGTTGATCCGTCAACGAAACCAGATTATCCCATCACATAATACTTTAGTAACCCTAAGGTATGGTACTACTATGGTATGAGGCCTGTCACCACATTAAGAACTAGTTCTTACAACCATGTCTTAAGGGTCACAAAAGATAATTAAAGTAACCTTACTTCCACATTCTAGGGAAATGGATCCTTTCCAAAAGGCATCACTTATACACCTATATATCTAGGCATTCACCACGAGTGACTGAGGATAATATTCTTATGTGTGATTGGGGATAATATGCTTAGGAGGGTTATCCCCTCGATTACTATCAAGGTGGTTCAAGAAGGATTTTTTATTAACCACATTAATTTCCTCACTAAATCCTACCATCACTTGTAGCACTTGGTGGAATAGATCATTTTCTTCTGTGCTAGTGTGTCATAGATGAAGAAGATATTTCAAGGATAATGTCACATCCTCGACATGTATTTTATAGGGTTTATCAAACTCTAAGATCTATATTCCTCTTTGAGGCTCAAGGTGGTATATCTATATCCCAACCTATTGCTAGTATTTCCATGTACTTAAGTAACACCTTCCATTATTCATTTATTATCAAAGATTAGGATATCTGATCAAGACTGAAAATTAATCTACACATTATTTATTTCTTCTCTTTCTGCATATCTCTATAGGATTGTTCATATCTATGTACTTTCTTTTTTTAATTATGTATACCCAAAATTATTTTTTTGAGGATATTTTCCTTATCATAAAATGTTTCTCTTTCATCTACCTTACTAGGCACTTTTTATATACTTGATTTTTTGCAGTTCATCCTTGGTTTCTGAAAGTTTCTAGGTGTTTTCTCCTTCTAGGAGGGAAACAATATATAAAACATATTTATGATATATTTATGTTATTGATTTCAAATTAGCATTTCAAATTCCTTAGTTCATGGAGTATTCCCTAACCCTATTTTATATAAAGCTTTACTTTGATGAGAAGATAAATAAATCCTAGGGTTTGGAAAGGGTGCTGACAGGTGGGTATAATAGAGATGAGAAGCAGTTGAAATTTAGATGAGAAGACCAAGAGGTAAGCTATTTTGGGTAAACCTTTGTTTTTGTCTAGGAAAGAATCACATTGATCCAGGGGTCCTCATAAAAACCAAGTCATGTAGAGGAAGACATTTCCAATGACCAATATGTGAATGTGAACTATTCTAGACACCGCTACCCATTCAGATATACATTAATAATTCCTTTGGATTGTATAGATTTTTTTAATTTAAATTATTAATATAAAATCCATTTACATAAATCTAGGCTCTAATACCAATTACAACTCCCCCTTCTCCCATTAACCCCACTAAAGGTGGACCAAAGAGGAAAGGGCCATTCATTATATTTTCAGTTTCCATATTTATAACAAATGAAAAATAATTAACAATAATCTCCTCTAAAGATGTTGTACTTAGAATAGTGGTAATAAATCTCCTAAAGTAGAGTTTCAATATTCTTAAAATATGTGAAATACTAACATTTAATGAAACTAATGACATAAATTTATATATCTAAAATCCTCCTTAGATTCCTCCATTATCATTTCTCTATTATCTTGGGAGATGATCAGTTTTTCATATCAACATCTCTAACCTAGAAACACTGACAAATAAAAACATGGACATCATATTTCTATACTATGTACGTAGGTGCAACCAAAATGTGTGCATGTATGGTTAACTACTTTTAATAGAATACAAGTCAAGTAAAAACAAATTCCACATTTTCATTCTAGTCAATTAAAATCTTGCTCACCTCACTTGGTCAGCCGACATTCAATCTATAAGTGAATTTCAAAGTGTGTCTCCTATCATCAAAATTATTTGTGTGTAACCCAAAATGGATTCTTCCACCTCACTTCTTATCGGTTTTTGGAGCACTCTCCTATTATTCAAAATTCTTTTATTAGGAGTGGGTATCTCCCAAAAGCACCCTTGTGAGGCATCAATTATCGGGTTACATATTATCCAATATTGATACATATAATATTGTATGATTTTGCTTTGAAATCATAAAATTCATATATCATGTTATTCAGACATTTAGCAAACTTCAAAAACTTGCAAAGCTTAGTTAAAGTGAATACTCATAGATAACCGCATACCCTATCTTGATGGGTAGGTGATGTTCACAATTATATAATCTAGGCAACAAACATTTATCTGAAAATTGGTATCCAAACCTAATTGCGACAACCATTTCCAATCTCTATCTTAAAATTTTTGAGGTCATTTTAGGGTTTTGATTATAAAATAGGGTATGGTTCCATGGATTCCCACACTAGGGTTCAAAAACCTTAAATCATCATTTTGAGCCTGAAAACTTTTGATTCATATATTTATTGTCCATACTAACAGAAACACACATCTATTTCCAAAACTGCATTATTCACTCACAAGATCAATCCTAAAAAGACTTGTACTAGATTTCAATACAAGATCCAACTCTAGCGTAAAAAGCCTCATGAAGTTAAAGATCGAAAACTAAGGTTTAGGATCTAGTGATATAATTTACATGCTTCCAAACATTCATAGTTTGTAGTCATTAATTTGTTAAATTTATAGTTATAGAATCAAAAACATATTCATTGGCTTACCAAGGGAACTCAAATTATACGGAGAAGATGATCTTTTATGATACTAGACAACACATTTTTTTTTCAAAATTTCTAATTTTTAGTAGTACCCAACCTTTGTCTCAATTTTTTTACTAACTTGTTGTCCTCCTTTTTACAAATATAAGTTTGTCTAAAACACCATCAACATCACTGTCTACGTTAATCTATCTACAAGCAACACAAAAGACAACATGCTCCAGCAGTGAAAGTATCCTAATCTCTAGTTATAGATTTTTTGCCACATAACAACTACTCCATTATCATATCTTAAGATGGAACTCAAACTATTTTGAGTTGGACCCATTTCTAAGTGCTCTCCCCTCACTCTATTCTTTAGGTTCTCCAACATGTACTAATCAACCTAGTGTAGTAGGCCATGTGTTGTAGATAGAGCCATCTATACTTATTGTTTCTACAAAACCAATCCGTAGTATACATGGAGGAAGATTTAAGAAACTCCTTGTTGCACTTTTTCTTAACTCAATTGTTCAAGTTTGAAAATTTCTTGTAGTAACATGGGCAATTGATGGTAGAGTTGGTCCAAATATTTTGTGTGCTAAGAATGTAAGCATGAAATAATGATGGATTCCTGTTATGCTTGATAGAATTCACAAATGTATTTAGAGAAAGAATGTTAGAAGGTTTTTAGTAATAATGTCCACATGAATGAATCCATTTGGGAGGAATTTTAGCATTTTGAAAGTTTTACCACACCTTATGTTGTGACTATTCAAACATGTTCAACCATTGAGATGTATGGCTACTATAACCCAACTAATATGCCATTTTGATAATGAAAACCACATTCAAGAGGAATACCAATAAATGGATTTCTCCTTATATGAAGTTATAGTGACTTTTAGAGTTGTTGGGATCTACTCAAATTCAATTTTTTATTGTTTCCATCCTATAGACTCAAAAATATCTATAAATCAACTATTAGCACGACTTCAGGTACTTTTTACAAAACTTTCTAGATTTAATGTGTTAGTTACCAACTTTACACTTATGTTCCATCTCAACCTTTCCAATACCAGAGGGTTTCTCCTCATATTCATTATGAAGTATGATTGGGATCATAGCCCCTAGAAGCCCCAAAAAGCTATTCTCTCTTCTACAATATCTATCTTTGAGTTCTCTTATATTATGGGATATTTTTTCTTGAATAATACCCATTGATAGTTTAGAAAGAAAGGCCAAGTTGAAAGTTTATCAAGGTGTGCCAAGTTATGCTTGTCTAGATACATGTTCTTATATTTGAAATTATTGGTCTAGGATGCAAACTATGCTTCTCTGTGTACTTTAATGTTTTATGATGATATTACTTTTTCTTATACTTGATTTAGATCATCTCACTTAATTAACATTTATCTAGATTCATTTGGTTTATCTTGGAAACTATTCTAATTTTTTTGGAAGTAATATAAATGAAGGTTGTATCAGAAGATGATATAACATTTACTATACTTTAAAAAGTTATATCACCATGGTGAATGCTTCAAAACATGTAGTAGAGGGGTCAAATAAATTCCCATTTTGGAATCATTTTTTCGAAAGGGCTTACTATTAATAATGCTCGAATGTTGTTATTATGATTGACAATTAACTACTCATTTGAGTGATCTTATATGCCGATTTTCACTTGATTCACATTGTCTCAATTAATTTAACAACTTCCCTTTTTTGATTTACTGAGATATTTTTTCCAACAATCTCCAAATAGTGATGGTTTCACTTTTTTGTAGATTGCAACCTATAAAATCTATTGAATTTATGAAAAATGTTTTGCAAGTTTCATCTGGGTCGATGAGGGATGTCAAAAGATGGTCCACATAGTCCTTGGAAAGTGCACACCATTGGTGCTCTGCAAGATCAACTAGGTACATGTTTGTTTGTCAATCTATCTTGCATTATCTCCTCCCTTGCCCATTTTCTAGTTGTTATTATATTTTCCTACAACCTAAGCTTCAATATTTTTGATATGGCATGTGGAATGTAACATGATTGGGAATATAAGATGAGGATCTTAGATATGTATATCATGGAACGTTTTCAGTCAACTTGCTATGCATCTTCTTGGTACTCAACTCACAAACATCAAAGCTTGTGTACTATGATCCTAAAAGTTGAGAAAGCTTATTGCCTACACTTCCTTGGGTGGATGCAAAGTTACAAGAGAAGTTCAACATGCAATTGCTATGCAATAATATTGCAATCTTCTGTTCTACAATCTAAATGTGCCCAACGAACATTCCATATCCTATACAACTTGTGTATTGCAACGTGTAATAGGCTTTTGTTTAGATCATGTAATATAACTCGGTATTACTATACATCAATATTCCTTTTATCTTATGTAGAGGTTTTTATATTTGAATAAAAACAAATGTTCATTTCCACTCTATGTAATACTATTTAATGAATAAAAACTTATTATAAACTTAACTTTCTACCTTTTGTTATTTTTGTATTTCCTATACATAAGAGGTATTCTAAAATATTTATGAAATATATAATTATTTCCTTGCATTATTGTCTATAGAACTTAAGTAGACTATCCAATGATAAACCACTCTCATACTACTTTATGGAATCAAATGTTAGTAGTTATTATCATTGTATTATATTCTGTGTTTCTATACTCTCTAACATCTCCAATTGGAAGGCTATTCCTTTAAGTTATGAAATGACCATCAATATTTCATTTGATGGTTGTTTCTAATTTAACTATCTCACCCGTCCATTTTCCTATAGATCATACAATTGCTGATGTCAAGCACACCTACCATTGTACCAATGGTTACACCATTTCAAAGATTATCATATAGAACACACGTGTTTTTATGTTTGTTGTATTGTAAAGACAAAAGGGGTGACCCTTATGTGAATACCTAAACATGGAAAGGATGATTCATTGGTAAATAGTTAGAAAAGTACTCATGGCCGTAACTATTGTGTCCTTTATTCTTCTATCCAATATTTTAATCTTCACTCTTTAAACCCATAAACTTTTGTCAAAAGCATCCTTGTAGTGCTCTAGACTCTGAATGTAATGCTGCACATGAACTTATTGCCATCATCACTATCATTATCCACTAAGTTACTAACTTGATTGAACAATAACTTAATAGAATTTCCCAAATCTTCATCTGGTACTTGATCAACTTGTTGAGAATGATATTCTAGTATTTGACACTTACAATAATGTGCTTGATCATGTTCGTGATCTCTTGACTCTTGTTAGCCCACATAAATTTTGAAAGTAAGGTCTAGCATATATAGTGAGTCCCTTTGTATATTATTTTCCTCTTGTGATCCTAAATGTTCACTATACTTGATTTAAATTATGTTGCTATTACTCAAGGTCTAAATTTACTAAACCCTTATTTTGATTATGACTAAACCATTCCAATTATTTGTGTATAATGTCTCTACTTGAGTGATTTCAGATTAGGTATAGACACACTCCAAATGCCCCAGCCTGCGCATATCAACTTGGAGAAAAGACAAGTCAAAGTCAATACAAGTGTACATTTTTGTAATATGATGTAAACCGATTAGAATCATGTTGTAAATCACTTGTAATGATTGTATTTCTTGTAATTAAGCTTAGAAAAAATTAGGAGTACTTAGATTGAATGTTTAAGCACTCAAACGTCATTTTTAAAAATTCACACACTACAAAAAAAAAATACTTTAGCTACGATTGTTTCAGCTACATTTAAATAATATGTAGTGAGAACTATTTTTACTTATAAAATATATTTGTGTAATTTAAATAACTGTAGCCACCTCAATAAACAATATGTAGCTACAAAATTTTACTCTTTTTAATTGTATCCAGAAGAAATGTTAGGAGAAGGACTAGAGGGAAAAACTCCCGCACTCTCTCCCTGCTAAGCACGAACGGTTTCCCTGCCAAGCGCAATTCCGCTCACCCGATCGCTGCGACGCCCGTCCCCCCTCCCCCCGACCCCGATAGCTCGACCTCCCACTGCGATGCCTATCACCGAAGGGGCTCCTTTCTCTCCACGCGCGGTGGTTGTTCCCTCTCGGCGCCGATCCCATGCCCACCTTCTCTCCACGCGTGGCGGATGATCCCTCCCGGCGTCGATCCAGCTCGCCCGCTCTCCACCGGCCCGTGTGGCTCCTCCTTCCTTCCTTTGGATTTCACAATAATTGATGTGGTGAGACATGAGGGCAGGAATGAGGAGCGGAGCGGAGCGGCCCATTGTGCCCTAGGGGCGGCGCCCTAGGGGCGGCGGATGGAGAGGGGGGCTCCCCCCCTCGCCGCACTCTTGTGAAGGGGGCACGGAGGACAGTGACACACGAGGGACGCTGTGTGAATGACATCGGCGGTTGTCCAAGCCGTGTCGGGTGGAGGACAGATACATCGGTGGTAGCTTCGTCTTTACTGGATGGTGGCGGTGTGTGAGCGGCCTTCGTGGGAGGCTACCCCCATCGTGATCGGCGTGGTGGCTGTAGGGGACACCCTCCTTCTCCAGAGGAATCTCAAAGAGGCACTCGTGTTTGGACGCGTTCGTTGAGGAGCGGGGGCTGGTTTTATGCAGGGTCAAAGAACCAAGCGACGATCGCGAGCATGGAGACCATCTCTGATTTCAGGCTACGCTTGAGGGAGGAACAAGATGTGTGGGGGGTTCTTCCACCTTCAACGACCACTGCCTGCGAGAGGCCCTGCTGCTCCGGCCTCCTTGGAACTGTGGCGGCGAACCATGGGGGTTTGGTTGGTTGTGGGGACGGGGCTGGTGAAGGAAGGATACTGGAAGGCTCCGATGTTGGGCCTGATGCTTGTGGTGATCTTCCTCTTGGCGGTTCAGGGATGAGATCGCAGGTGGCAGCAGATAGAGTTGCGGGAGGCAACGATCAGCATTTGGACAAGGCTGATGCTCTGCAGGTGTTCGAGGTTTTGCCCCATAGAATTGCTTCTGATTCCAACCAGTGTGGGGTCGTGGACGATGCGGCCGGCCATGGCTCCTTCTTCTAGGTCGGCGACCTCAAAGTCCCCCTGGCGCCTGCTGATGCTGGGTCTGCTCCATGGCGACATGACGATGAGGGTGGATTGGTGGGAGGGCATATGGTGCGGCTATCTGCAGATCTTCTTTGAGCTGACTCGGTGGTCATTCAGGGTCCCCACCCTAGAGATGTGTGTTTTCGGTGCCTTCGAGGAGGTCACTAGCGACGCCATTGCTCTGCCCCGACGACCTGCTTTCGGTGTCGAGCTCCAGGACATCTTGCGCATTTTTGTGAGGCACGACGGTCGGTATGTAAGAAACCCCCACCTCCTGGGGATCGATGCTACCGATGCCTTCAATCTGTCCATTGGAGGTGACACTGCCCTTCCCCGCCTACTTGCTTTCGGTGCAAGTCCCCCGGCCACTTAGAACAGGATTGCCGGACAAGTACTGGTTTTGCCCGAAAGCCCGTGGCTCATGTGCTGCAGGTGACGGAAGCCGAATCCTCTCAGAAGGTGCCCGGTGAGGTTAGGGCCGATGTTGCCCGATGGGTACAGGATTCAGCTGGTTTTTGTTGGCATCTGTGACGAACCTGCCTGGGGGACTTCATGCGGTCTCAGTGTGGTGGTGACAACATGGTCATGAGATCACAAAGTGATGGTGAGTGCTCCGAACACTCCTCCTTGATGATGTGGGTTAGCATACCTGATGACGACGGATATGCTACTGAGGTCGAGGATGATGGAGACTTAGTTGGTTCCTTGACTGGCTTTGGAGGTAGGAAGCACAAAGGATGGCGATGAGGAGTGGCTGCTTAGATACCTGGCTTGGAGGGATGCGTTTTAGGATAGTTGAGTGGGATTCTTTTTCTGAGGAAGACTCATGGGATGATATTTTCTGTGGTTTTGGGTCGATCGCGGATGATCATATGTAATGCGAATGATTTCACTTGGCTTGCTTGAGGGGCAAGATGAATAAGATGGACCTCTATTAAAAAAAAGTGTGGCTCCTCCTTCACTTGGGGACATCTTACAGCAGCACGAGGGAGGCGGGAGAGGTGAGGCCCGGATAGGAAATCAAATCTACTTTGCCGCTTGCATGAAGGTATGTAGGAATTGGATTCATCAGTTTGTCTTTCTTTTTAATCACAAATCATTTCCTGCTAGAAATCACTAGCGAGTTTGTGATAAAGGACTCTACAACACTGAAAATTCTGACATCTCCCTGCCTACCCATCACCCAAGCCTCTGCTATCACTCACACCACAAAGTACTCGTGCAAAGCTGTTTGTTTGGCTTTGATCAATCTTCATTGCCCATGTTATCTACATTGTCATTCCACAACTGATTTACTGTCAATCATGGTAGAAATGATGGCTTATCATATGGGACGCATGATAAGAGATCGATTATGGTGAGAAGGGCGACCTAACATTCCCAGACATGTAATGTAACCCCCATGTTTGGCAAATAATATATGATTCTATTTGGTTTTTTATTCTGAACAATGTCGTCTATTATATATGATCTTAACATAGTGACACGTTCTTCTAGGATGGTAACCGTTGGGACTATTTTACTTTTATATGATTAGATGGTATCTATTTAAACATATTGTGGTGAGTTTTTCTTGCCTCACTATATTACATGAGAGAAATAATAAGTACAAAGGGTCCATTATTTATAACTGAATAGGCATTGCTGCACCATGTCTACCTCTCTGACGTATCCTGCCTTCACCATTCAGATTGTTGTAGCAACTCAACTTGTTTTTTGATTCAAATCATCAACATGAAGACCATCCTAGGAATACATTCTAAGGCAATTGAAACCAGTGTTTATGAAATTAACTGATCAATGTCAAAGAAAACAGGGAAGCATGTAAAAGGAAAGAAAAGTTATACATACAAGAAAATACTACCCTTAGACCCTGAAAGAACAATAAACTAAGACAAGAGCTAAGCAGAGAGAAACTAATCAACGAGCAGACTAGAGACGTCTCTTATAATTTGTGAGATGGGCTGAAACAAATAAAGACCTGGAGGGATGATCCACAACCAAGATGCCACATTCCCTAGGAGAAAAAGATGTTCAATGGTTTCTTGTTGGGGAGAGGAGCACCATTCACACATTGATGCTAATTGTATCTGGAAATGCTTGATTTTATGTCGCCCCTGCTGCCATTATTTGTACAAACTGTCTAGGTTTGGTGATTCACCATCACATAAGTTATGTGTCATACTATATAGCTATCTCAATTTGATTAAGAAACAACTTTTAGTTATATGACTTTATCTTCATTACTTAATCTTAATCTTACGAGAGGCATACCATCAGCATGGTATGGTTTTGGCTGCCATGCTGTTGTAACACCTGTGTGGTTAAGGAACAGAGAGCTCACACTTATTGTATTTACAACTATAAAGGCAACATCAATACCGTTTTTAATTACACTAGCAGGGGAGCCTCATCATTCAGTTCCTTTGATTTCTCAAACTGTTTTCCACCTATTTGCATTTGATAGCTAAAATTGCAATACTTTTCAACAATTTGGTCATGATAATAGTGGTAGAAAGTTTAGCTTTTGACTCGAGAGGTTTTGGCTTGATCCAATCAGAACCGAGTCACCTAGTTGAGTTGTTCTTTATTATAGTTGAGCCGAGTTATATTTTTTATTTTAATGCTCTTAAATTACCAGCTTGATCTAAATCATTATTTGCAAACCACAGTGGATAATTTGCATTGAAAATTACTTAATAGAGCTTGGTCTGCATTAGAGGCTTCTTTTTAGGGGCAATGATGGATTTAAAAAAAATAATTATTTTATCTAAAGTTGGAAGTTTGACAGTTCAATTTTTTAATTTGTTTTGCTATTGAATGACATCTTGAATAGGTTATGTTCACTGAAGTTTTATTCTTACAGTTGGCATAAATACGTATTTATATATTTATAAAATGATCTTGAGCTTGGCGTTATCAATTGATACATTACCAATTATTTCTCGTTAATCCCAGTACTCGAGCTTCTTGTTATGTTAATATCAGATCAAACATACATTATTTGTTGTATATCACTTTGCAAATTGTTTTTGACAAACGTGCATAGCAGTCGATAAAATCACAAAAAAAAGTGACAGTTTTCATAGTAGAATTGAACGAGGTGGTAGCATTCCATATAGGTTTTCGTATTCAAATTAGAACACAAACACAGACTTGTATTGCTCAATTATCCTCGAATGATATTTGAATAAACTCCAATCTGTCCTAAACATATTTATGCAGTGTAACAATAGGTCCCACCTATTTTCCAAGTTTCAATTATGCCAATATAATTTTTTATGTTGTCACTATAACTTTTATCATTTTAATAATCTAATGTAAGGTGAAGTATCAATGTGTTTCTGTGGTTAATATTTCATATTTTCCTTGTACAGGTTGCCTTCAATAAATACCTTCGTGTTCCCAGTGTAACTCTTGAAGGTGATATATTTCAGTCCAGTGGTCTTTTGACTGGTGGCAGCAGGAAGTATGCCTACTTTTTGACATCTTTTGCTCTAGTGTACGATGTTTAGTAGAGTCTGGCATGTAACTTTACTAATCTGTTAAGCCAAAGTGCTGGGAGTGGTAGCATAATTTGGGTTTGTTTAGTATGAAAGACAAACATGAAATATGATATACATATTTCCTGTTTGAACTGATGTAAATGTCACTTATGATTTTTAAATATTTTAAGTTTGGTATATCTCCACATATCTTTGTATAGGAATTAAGTATTTCTTATTAAACTTATTTAAAAAAATCACAAAAATGCCTTTAAATGACATTGGCTTGGACCTAACAGTACCAAACGACATAGTTTCTTTTGAATTCCACAGACTAGTTATTGGTTCAATTTAAAAAAGAAAGCTTTAAAGTAAACAGTACATCTCAGGTTCATAGCTATAGCTCCCTCAAGAACCAAACCAAGAACTGTCTCATACCTTTCTCTTAGAAGTATGAATATTCATGTTATAAATCTTGCAGAGTATCTCTACTATGGTAAATGGTTCTTTCCGAGCAGTTAAGACTCAGAACAAGTCTTATTATCTATTCTACGTGAAACTATAATCAGTCTTTTACTGCATTCTTATGATGGTTTTTTTTATTATAGGGGAGGTGGCGAATTATTGCGTAAACTTCATGTATTGGACAAAGCAGACTCGGCTCTCGGTATTCATCAGGAAAAATTAAAAAAATAACGACGACAAAGTTACTATGTTTTTCTACATTAATGTTGTATTGTATTGTTATGTGTTAATGCTGAACGTAGTTAGGAGATGCAGGGCCCAGGCCATCAGCCACACAGTTGGGGATCTTGCATGGTATCCTTTCTTTCCTACAACACTTCGTTATTTGGTTCATGTAGATAGCTAGACGTAGTAGTGTATATATATTAGGGTAGAATCATATGCCCGGAGAGGATTTCTCCCAGAACATTGTATGTGAGCTTTAGTTTAAACCATATATGCGGTAAATTTGTCTGTTTGATTATCTATATTACAAATTTAACCTATCTTCTTCTAGTTCGAAGGGAACATCTACATTGCTTCAAGAGGGATCCTACTATTGTTGGTCTGCTTCTAGGGGAACCTTACAACCAGAAGATTGCTAACTGTTGTGAATGCGTGCTCATCAATTCATGGGTTCATGATTCATCCAATGTGGTTGCATCTTTCCATTTTAGTTTGGGGCTCACTGGGATGGACAACAAGACACACCATGTGCTGAAGAGATTCACTATTAATGCAATAGGTCCTGGTTAAATTTGTGGACCTGCAAAACTAGGAAAGCCCACTAATTTCTGACGCCAGATGAAAGGAGGATGACTCAAGTGATGTAAGTGTTCTACAATGTATTTATAGATACATACATGTTGTTTACTTCAAACAATACCACAAAATGACAGAAAACTTGACTTTTATAGAAATTTGTATTGGTATAAGATTAGACAATGAAGGAGATCCTCATACATTACGTAGACTGGTAGACGCAATAAGAAAATACCTCAGAAGTAGTCCAGATGTTAGGATGTTGATAGGGGTTTTAGGTGAGAAATCTGAAGAATGGGCATTGTACTTGTCTCGATCATTGAGATTCAATTCATTTTTAGATTCAGTTTCCTATAATTGCTCATTCTCATTAGTCTGAAATGCTAATCCACATAACTTGAATTTTTTTCCCAAGTGCCTTTATTCCTTTAGGACAAGCACCCAGCTCCTCTTTCTTTGTAGTACTAACTTGAAGCACCTGGAATGTTGCCCGATAGCAGTAAAGAACAAAAGTACTTCAAGTAATCAATACTTACGTACTCATGATCTTTGGAAAACAAACATAAAGAAGTGCTAACTAGAATATGATCGTGGTTCCTACAATACAGAAAACGTAATTGTTAATATAAAATACAACTGGATACATGAAGTTATTATTCCTTTGTGACATCAATCTATAATAAATGTGATGTAAAAAATGGCTTCATGCCTTCATGGACAACACGTAAGATGAGGGATAGTGCATTGTTTTTGAATGAACGTAATATACAACCAAAGTAAAAAGAGCATACTAAGAGGCTGTTCAAACACAAATGGACCATGGGCACTTTGCTAAGAATTAAAACATTAAACACTCATTTTGCCATGCATAGGCTACTTAACTAGCTCTCTAAATAGCTTAAAAAAGATACTGAGTCTACTTAGCAGTTAGCACTATCTTGTTGTGTTGAGGTTTGTTTGAGACTGAATTCATGCATGTATCTTGCTGATGTGCCAAAATCAAATAATTTTATTGTGCTCCCTCCAAAACACGGTTGTGCTCTCTGATTTATAATATAGTTGCAGCTTCAGAATTTTTCTGGATCCCTGGAGTCTTTTCACATAGATTTAATATAATCTCTTGAACTGTGTGCGTTCCTAAGTGTGGTTTAGCATGATCGTTTGGAATTTCTATTCTAGCCTGACTACTTGGGCTTCTTAAAATATGGTTCTTTCCAACTAATGGTTCATACTATATCCAAGATTAACTTGAAAGATTTCACATTCTCATCAATCTGTCTAGAGCTTAAAAGAAAAACTTTACCTGCTAGTGTACACGGTATCTAGTATGTGATACAATTATTGGTCCTTAGGCTTTTCCTTTAATGGATTACTATATCTATAATTGTATATTAGAAAGGTAAACCTTAGGCTTTCCTTAGGTAGTTTCTCTGTTGGTTTTTGGTTCATGTGCTTCAGTTTAGAGATCTTTAAATGACTCAGATGAGGGATCATGGATCTATACTTCATATATTGTGCTCTTTCTAGAGACAATGACATTGTTTGTAGGTATATGTTATGAATGAGTGCAGGGATCTATGGATCTAATCTGAACCATTCTTTTCAGCAATGGTGACACTATCCTAGACTTGTGACAAATGGAAGATGTAATCTCTCCCTCCCTACTTTTGTCCTTGCATGTGCTATCTTCTGTAGTTTAGCAAGATCCCAATGTTTTGCACTGCTTTATTTTCCCTTCAAGTAGGTTTGTCAAGGCTCTGTAGCTTGGTCTATTCTGCTTTCCTTAGGAGTGGCTTTTGCCCTACACTGCTATATTTTAGTGATGTTGCGCATCAAGGCTGAAGTTGAGCATTTCAAAGGTAGTAATGCTTTGTAGGATTTTTGAAGTACTTTTCCAAGGATCTTGAGGGTTCAATAATGCTTTTCTTTTTGTCAACTCGTTTCAGTAGCCCAGAGCTTTCCTTATGCGTGCTACAAGCCCTCTCGTAAATGTAGGCACGTATATGTGTTTTGGTAATAGTTTTTTGTGTGGATGGCAAAAGTTTGGATTCGCCTATGAAATTTCTCATGATATATTTCAGCACACAAGCTTTGAATAATGGCACTTATGTATATACTGATGTTTTCAGTATAAGTGGTTGGCATCATCTTTTGCCTCATATTATTAGGTAGTCTATTTATCACACTGTCAGTGATCTAACATCAGGTGCTTCCCATATGCTGCAGTCCTGTGCACCCTCGTATCGAAAAATCTACAAGCTGATTATCAATTTTTTCTGAGAATTTGCTTGATGTAAGTGATGACAGTGCAACTCTTTTACTTGTAAAGAAAAAATATTGATTCCTTTGATACGATATGACAATACAAGCAGAGGCATGTAATGCAATTTAGAGTAGAATGCATGGCGGTCTGAAAGAGTTGTTCTGAAGTGCATGCCTCTCTGTGATCACATGTGACATGGTTGTTTTGTTATGGAAGCCTCTTATGTCCTTTTTACCTTTTTTCATTACGTTCCCACTAGTCTGCTTAAATATTTCTCCTGCTATTCTTTGTGAGGTGGATAATTCAACCCTCATTTACCGACTTTAGGCACTTCCTGCTTGATTGGTCATGAGAATTTACATATGTTGCATGTGTGGGGGCCCTGTACTGAAATGCTTGTGAAGTGAAAACATTGAATTGCTAAGGCTTCATGTTTCAAAGACATGATTCTATATGCTTGTGGACCCTGAATAATCCCTTTTGTTGTAGCTTTCAACTGGTACTCAGGGAGGTATTTTGATGTTTGCAGGTATAGTTCTAGTCATACCTACCAATGGAACATTAATGTATATGATGACACTATTAGTGGGACTAAATTGTTTTGCAGATCTCCCCTTCAGATTATAATGTTGGTTTCATGCTGCACTTTACAGTCACTTTTTGGAGTGCTTTTGTCCTATTTTCATCTGTACAATATAGGTTCGGGAGCATGTGTGTTAGTTGTGAATTAATATTGTTTTAATTAAATTTTCTATTTCTATTTGAGAAGCCATAGCCAGATTTTTCATGTCAGGATGAACGGCTGAACAATAATGGATATTTTGGCTGGTAGTGGAGAACTTTGTTGTCACTTTTGAGATAATGTTTTAGTTATAGGCATGTATATGTTTTGGTTATAGGCATGTATACGTTGTTCACTACTAGTTTCAGGGTGCCATGGGACAGTTAATCATATACTATATCATGGAAGCCCCAAACAATGGCATTTCTGTATCCTGATCTCTTTATTATAAGTGTGCGCATGCACTTACTATTGCTGCACTCTTCCTCATCCTTGTACTTGAAAGCATATGATGTCACTATTGTTGCTTTATGAGGATTTACATGTGCTAGGTGCTGACCACGAACTGGAGTACAAATTAGATGATGATGATCTTCCAGACAATGTCTAGTTTCATTATTTCAGTGATTTTTGAGGGGTATTCTACTACATTGTCTTTAGTCAACTCATTTCAGTAGCTCATGGCATGCCTCTTGCATGCGACAACCTCTCTGGTAACTGTAGGCACATATACGTGGTTTGGTATTAGCTTTGTTAGGGTGGCACTCGCAGATACAACTATTCTGGAGTTTGGATACACCAATGAAATTTCTCCTGATATACACACAAGCCTCTAACAATATTACTTCTGTATGTATTGATGTTCATAGTATTAGTTGTTGGCACCAATGTTTTGCCTTTATCACCTTGTCAGTACTCTTAACGTAGGTGCTTTTTATTTGTTGCAGTCCTGATGACCCTTGTTTGAAAAACCTACAAGCTGACTATCAATTTTTCCTGAGAATTTACTTGCTGTAAGTGATGACAGTACAACTCATATACTGTTGAAGTGAAAACATTAATCTGTTTGATACTGTACAACCGTACAAGCAAAGAGGAATATAGTACAATTTACAGTAGTGTAACATGGTGGTCTGAAAGTGTTGTTGTGAAGTATCCA
Source organism: Alisma plantago-aquatica (assembly GCA_963693085.1). Lineage (NCBI taxonomy): Eukaryota > Viridiplantae > Streptophyta > Magnoliopsida > Alismatales > Alismataceae > Alisma > Alisma plantago-aquatica. The sequence continues at coordinate 1,489,000,317 of OY856412.1, forward strand.
TTCTGCAATTTCATATGACATGGTTGTTTTGCTATGTGCAAGCTTCTTGCTTCCGTCCTATTTTACCTTTTGTCGTTACGTTCCTACTAGTCAGCTTAAATTTGTCTCCTGCTATTTTTTATAAGATGGTTAATTCAACCCCCATTTGTCGACTTAGGGACTTGCATGCTTGATTGGTCTTGAGAATTTACATCTGTCACATGTGCTTGCTCTGTATTGACGTGCCTATGAAGTGAAAACATTGAACTGCTAAGCCTTCATGTTTCACAGTTGGTGTGATTTTATATGCTTGTGGAGTCAGAATAATCCCTATATAACTCTGTTGCATTTTCCAACTGGTACTCAGGGTGGCATCTGGACGTTTGCAGCTAAAGCTTTTACCTCATTTCTCCTGCTTAACAGCTTCCGTGGTGAACTTTCTTGTTACCATATTGGCCATCTTGGTTTACTGTGTAGATATTTGTTCTTATAGATCCTTCAATCTAGTGGCTGTCATTCTGCTGTCTGGTGGTTGCTATAAATTGACACACATGGTATAAAAGTATGTGCCTTGTATGCAGTGGACCTTGTGTTAGTCATGTTTTATACAGTAAGTTAAACTTGAATTTATTTTGTTATCTTAGAGGTCTTAGAGTTTTTACACTGTCATTACTGAAATACTACCTATTCATTACTTTTCAGGTCCGCTTTAATGTAGCAATGGTTGGTTGCACAGTCTCTTCATTGAAGAGAGTACAATATTCTTTGCTATGCTCTTCATGAATAAAGGAGGTTGCTGTTGGGATTGAAGAGACTAATCATTCATTATGGTATATTTACACGCAATGTTGAGTAGATGAACTTAAATTCCATCATAGTTCTCTCTGGGGTATGACTTTGTATAGTTTATAGCTAAATTAATACATAATACCAAACTATTTGATTGTTGAATTGAAGCTTATTTTGTATCTTTCAGTGTGCTTTGCTCAAAGGACAATATGATGCCTTGTATGCTTTGAAGTTGTTGATTCTTTGTGAATATCAAAGGCTTATAGAGAAACTTCTACAACAAAGGGAGGCAGCCAGAAAAGGATAATACAAATGGTGGAATAAATATAAAAGAAAAATCAAGATACAAGAAGATGTGCATGATCATGTGGGCATATAGAGTATGCAGTGGATAGATGTAGTCAGAAGAACATATTGTATACATGTGTCTTTTTCCCATGCATATTGTAAAACAGGGGCCAAGTTAATGTCCTCCCCATGTGTACTCATTGTTCAAATATAAATAAAAGTATCATTGTTGACATTGTAAGCATAACTCAATCTTGATTAACATTCATTTGTTTTCTTGTTGAAAACCCCTATATATTGGCAAGCGACTGACTGGATACACAATGTCTCTCACTACATATGTATGTATAGTACATGGTGTCTTTCACTACACACTAGTTATAATTACATGTGTAGCAAGTGCTAATTTTTGCTATACATGAACTACAAATACAATTGTAACCAATGCCATCTCTCCCTACATATTATAGGTACAAATTGAATTGTAGTCATACATTTAGCTACAATGGAAATTACATTTTTATGTGTAAGGACATTGTTACCTACAACTAGGGTTACATATGAATTTGTAGCCAGAGACATAACTAACTACAAGTTTGAAAAATGTAGCCTAAACAATTAGCTACACGGGTATTAGCTATATATTATAAATGTAAGGATAATTGTAGCCAAAGCTTTTGGCTACAAATTGTGGGGTTTTCGCTACAATTTTTTTTTGTAGTTAAAGACCATATTTTTTGTAGTGACATCAGGCTGGTCATCGATCAAGTTGCAAACTCGATCCATCCTGATTGGATCTTGAAAATGACTTTTGATCGGTCGAGTTTACACTTCATAGAACTCGACCGATAGAGTACCTGACCAATTTGATTTTCATTGGTCGGTCGAGTTCCCTTAGGACAAACTCGACCGATGGTCTAAATATTGGCTGTCTTTTACTCCATCGGTCGAGTTTCCTTTATAGAAACTTGACCGATTGCATTGTACGAAAAAGTGCAGAAAAGTGTTTCTAGCCATTGTGGAGTTGCAACAAGTGAAAATATATCTGTTGCAAGCTAGAAAATGGCTAGTTTTCATTCTTAAGTGTTCCCAAAGGCTAAGGGGAATCCCCAACTATAAATATGACCCCTTGGGCTTCATTCCAAGGTTGAGCATTCAATGCAAAACTCTATGGGAGGTTCCTATTCTATAGTTGAGTGCTTCCTATAGCCTCCTCTCTCTCTCTCTCTCTAAGCTTAATCACTTTCTACATTCATTAGAGTGCGTAGGAAATCTGTAAGAGAGTAGTCCTACATGTATATCTTGTGAGGCTCTCACTTCCACCACCTCCCTATCTCTCATTTCAACCATGAAGATGAAGGTTCTCTCTCTTGGCTAAGAGAGGTGAAGAAGAACAAGGGAAGGAGTTTCTTGGTGAAGATCAAGGCTGAAGACTTGGAGCAAGAGTGGGTAAGCCCTTGGTGAAGGCAGAAGATTCCTTGCTCAAGTGGGTAAGTCCTTGGTGGAAGCTTCTCTGAGTGAAGGTGAAGTCAAAGGCTGAAGATTCAAGAAGAGTGGGTAATTCCTTAAAGGCTGAAGACTTGTGCAAGAGTAGATAAGTCCTTGGAAGAAGGCGAAAGACTCTTGCATAGTGGGTAAGTCCTTGGTAAGGTTGAAGACTCTTTGTATTAGATAGGTAAGTCCTTTGTTTGGTCATGTATTGTATCTCTTATAATGAATATAATGAAGGTGCAAGGTTGAGAAATCCTAGAGGTTGACCTCTCTAGGTAAGTGGACTGATTCACTTCTAGTTTGAAGTGTGGAACCACTCTAAATAGCTTGTCTACTTGTGTTTGCTCAATCTCTCTCATCCTTGCTATGCATGTTTAGTTGCACTCAAATTTCCTACTTAGCAACCTTATCTTATGATATATCTTGAAGGTCTAATGAATTTTATTTAAGTGCTTTCACCTCTATTCACCCCCCTTTAGAGCATCTAATCACCCATCTAGGATCCAAAAGTTTCTTCATCAAAATCTATCTTTTCTCAGTTGAAATGCGGGAACTCTTATTACATTTCACGACATAGTGAAGATTGGAACCAAATAAATAAGGTCTATTGTGTTTTTGAAAGTTGTGCTGGCAAGTTTGGCCAAGTCAGTTATGGATGCCGAAATATGGCTTGGTAAGTGCATATTCTTGACGTCAATCATGTAATTTTCTCCATAATTATACAACACAAGATCAATAAGGTACATATTTGATTATCAATATGTCTTGCACTATCTCCTCCCTTTCCCATTGTCTAGTTTTTATTGGACTTTTTGAAATTCAATGTTGGTGATATGTGCATGGAGTGTTGCATAGAGGATATAAGATGATGAACTTAGCATGTAGATGATGGAACGTTTGAGTCATCGATTAAGTATCCTTACGATACTTGATCAAAGCTTTTGTATTATGATTCTGAATGCTGAGTAAGCTTTTGGCATCATGCCTACCAATTGCAAGTTACCAGAGAAGTCCAAGAAGCAATTCCGATGCAAAACCATTGTAATCTTCAATTTCTATCATATAAATGTCCCCAAGAAATGTTCGATACCCTATATCGCTTGTGTATTGCATCATGTAATAGGTAATCTTTTACTTTCTAAGTTCTTATAATAGCCCTAGATTCAACTAGATGTGAGTAATATTAACTTGATAAAACTAGAGATGGGTAAACCTTGGTATGAACTAGAGAACATTTTTTTTTAACAAGGACAAATGCTCATTTCTTCCTTATGTAAGACAATATTTTGTGAATAAATAAGTTGTTCAAAGTAACATTCAACGATTCTACCTTTGGTTGTTTGCATGATATTGTATAACAGTGAGATATCATTAGTTTTGTCACCTACATAAACGGTTCAATACATTATTGTCTATAGAATTAAGATGTATAGTAGATTGTCCGATGATAAAGAAGTCGTAAATGGCTTTATGAACTCAAATACAATTCCAATTGTATTGTGTTTTGTATTATAGTATTCTTTGGCATCTCAAATTGGACAGAAAGCCATGTTAGTTCTGAAATGACCGTCAATATTGCATGGAAGACTAAACATAAAGATGAGAGACTACATGTTGTGATTGTTTATTAACCAACTATCCCACTTATCCATTGTGCTGCAAATGGGGCACTAGTTTATGTGAAATATGCCAGCATTGTACTAAATTTCTAATATTGTCAATACGAAGACAAGTGATTTAAAGTGTGATGTACCGTAAAGACACAATAGGTGAAAATACTACCTCAACATGAGGGAGGAGAGGGTCCATCAATCAATAATCATGATAACACTCATGATCATAACTTTCATATCCTATCATCCTTCTATTTTGTGTTTTGATATTCACCCTTGAAACCCTAGACCTTTTGTCTAAAGGGTCCTCATAATGCTCCAAATTCTGACATCAAGGGTGTGTGGAATATGACGACCATTGTACTAGTGACTACATTTCGAACATTATCAACAAGAATATAAGTGTTTTAAAGTTTGATACATTGTAAAGACAAAAGGATGACCTGTGAAGACATAAAAATGAGGGAGGAGAGGGCATCTGTACCTAATAAGAATGGAGGGTCAATCGATCATTAATCAGAATAATAGTCATGATCATAACTTTCATATCCTGTCATCCTTCTATCTGTTTTTCTAATATTCATGTTTGAAACCCTGGAAAGTTCGTCCAAAGGGTCATCGTAATGCTTCAGATTCTGATGGTAAGGGCTGCACATGACCTTGTTTTCGTCCACGCAGTCGTCCTCCACTAAATTGTTAACTTGATTGAACAAGAACTTGACAGACTTGCATCTCTTCATTAGGTACCTAATCTGCTTGTTGAGAATGATATTCTCACATTTGAGAGCTGCGATCTGATTGTCGACCGTGTTTGTGATCTCTTGACTCTTGTCAGCCCACATAAAGTTTTGACAGCGGGGTCTCTGGACAAAACAATTCAAAATCTATGTTAGCAAATGTATTACAAATACAAATAAAGTTTTGATAAAGGGGTCTCTGTACAAAGCAATTGCAAGAAGATGTATGTTAGGAAGCGTATTATACGAAGACAGAAGGGTGAGTAAACGGTTGAATAAGACTAGCTAACCTCATAGATATAATACTCTCGAAATGGACGCGTAATGTCGCGCTTGTAAAGAGCCAGGAAGCTGCCGCAAGAACATGGCATGGGTGGCATCCTATCTTGATGACATGGTCGCACACCACGGCTGGGTTCCGGCCATGCCAAGGTAGGGGTGTAGATAACCACCTTGGGCTCACAGAATCTCGACCACAGAATCTCGACCTACGTAGATGAGAGTACATTCGAAAACTGTCCAGGTGTTTGACCTCGAAAACATGTTTCCACTGCGGCAACAGTCACACTAGAGCACGGATTGAACTCCATCTCCTTCACCCATGATCCCGGCTGACCATACTCATGCATCACCCAGACCTTCGTGTTATCATACGATTCAGTGTATCTCAGACATATGCTAATTCTCTCTCTGACCACACCTAGATGGATCACATGGGAGGGCTGCTTGTCCCCTAGCGTCGGAAGGGGCAAGACGCTGTACTCCTCGATCGGTGTGCACGTCCACTGCGACAAGAGATTTCAGGTCACGAGATAGCCAGTGCATCTTCCCATCGACGAGGGCCGCGCAGCAGTCTTGCTGCAGACTGTGTTGTGTCTCACCGCCAGCGGACATCCTCCACTCCCAATCATCCGAGTTGCTGCCGCTCAACGTGCACACGCGTGCTGTGCGCCCAGGGTAGACGCTCCTCTGGATGGGGACGAAGTTGAACACCTTGTAGACGTTCTGGACTGGGTCAAATGCAATGCCCGAGCTGAATTGCTCATAACGGCTAGGGTCCTGCACATGATCCTGGAGGGGGTCGGGTGGTAGAGGAGCCCAACGGCGGAGCAAGGGGTTGCAGGCGATGGCTGGGACGTTGTTGCGGCAGAGTAAGAGGAGACCCCCGCTGGAATGGACCACTGTCAGGTGACCCAAAGAGAAGAAGTCGTTGCACAAGACATGGAACCGCGGCTTCTTTGCCGGGATGAATGCACAATAACAACGATCGTCTTCCTTCCTGTTAAGATTCTGATGGGTTTAGTGGGCTCTCTTTTTCTTTTTCATGCTGCTACGAATATCGTCACTTTCGGAGGCCCAGATTTGCATCACGATCCCAGGAGACGAAGAAGGATGTGTGACAGACACGGACGGACGCTCTATTATACCCCGCCACCGTCGACATACGTGGCGTAGCACGGTCGCCAAGGTTTCCATAGGCAGCCGTCGGAAGATATTCCAAAGTATTTTATCTGGTAGATTATGCATCTGACACCGAAAGTCCCCTGCCGGATTAGCACAGTGGGTTCTGGCGCCGCGTTTGTTTGAGCGGCGACTGTTTCCCATTAGATTGCTGCAGTTTGGATAGTTGCGATGTAGGCAGGCCGATCGATTTTGTAATCTGTCCGAAAGACTATAGCCTCCTTATTGATACAGTGATGCCGGCGGAAGCCACCAGTGTCGTGTGCACGAGAAAAGGGTTAGGGTTCTTTTCTGCTTGACAGAGGTCCAGAGGAGACGGCTGTGCGCTTCCGTCGGGTATATTGTTTAGTAGCGAAGGATCCACTCTTAAAATTTAAATTGCCCACTAATGACCAAAATTAAACGAAACTTCACAATTTAGCAACTTACACCCGAGTTGTTTTCTTAGAGGCTATAAATGTACTACTCTTATCTTCTAACTTTGTAAATCTTAAAGAAGTTCCATGCGGACAATCATCTTGAATTCGTAAAATAAAGTAAATGATTAAGAATAGCCAAAATTATTTGGACAAAGAAATGCAAAGATGTGTCTACTTTGTCAGTTCCAAGTTTTTTTATATTGTATTTGGTAAATAGTTAAAAAAAAGATGGGCAAAAAAAAGGAGAATGGGTAGGATGAATGGACTGAAAAGGAGAAATTGTTAAACCTTATTTGGTAAGATGTGCATGTGAAAGCGGATAGAGTTGGAAAAACTTAAATAACATTTTTTGTTACATAGGTATAGAAATGGGGAAATCTTTTATATAAAAAACACCCTGTACAAGTAAAAATTCTATTTGTTTGAATTTTTTAATGTGTGCCTATATAAGTAGTAAAGTCTCAAAAGAATTTTTTTCTTATGATTCACCATACTTTTCCAAAGGAAATGAAAAATACCAAACTTTCCCATGTATTCCGCATAAAATATGTTTCCTTCCCTATTACCGTGATGAATAAACACAATTTTTTATTTCCCACCAATTCTCCTCCTCATGATATCATGTAACAAATTCAACCTTAGAGAGTGTAGGGTAGGAGGAGAACAATGGTTTCAATTCTCGTTTCCCCATCCCAAACCGTTTCCTTTCTCATTTGCCTTAGATTTCACAACATTCCAAACACGTCGGGCATATTTGATAGGAGGAGAATGATGAAAAGTAGGAGAAATGAAATGTGCAACTTATTTTGTTAGACAAATTGGCGGGGAAAAATAGGTAATGAAGATAAGAGATGTATGTGTGGTTTCTAACAATCTTGTCCCAAGTGGATTAGATGCAAGGCGAAGGGGCAATACTTGGTGGGTATTTAGTCAAAGTTTGGAGGGAAATATGATAGTTTCAGGGGAAAACTTTGATAAAATGGAAATTTGAATAAAAATTCAAAAATGTATTATTCAATTTATAAATTTGAAAATGTATTCAGAAATTTATAATAACAATTAGCATGAAACATGAATAAAAAAACCATGTATACATATTTTGTAAAGAAAAAGTAGAAACTTTCAGATTTAAATCTAACACATAGAAATAATGTTTAGGTTGAATATATGAGGCATTTACTATATCTAGATAACACCATTATTTCTAAAATGTCTTAAATATTTGTATTGTATCACAATAATAAATAGTGCATATAAGCAATCATATACTAAGTTCAAATAAACTAGATTTAAGTCTCAAGAGCATCCATATTTAAGTTCATATATTCACAAAAAGGATAGGAAAAATATCAATAAAAATAGAGTATCAAAATCATAAGAGTTAAACAAAGAATTTTCATATTTTGGGTAGAGACCTCACCTGTGAAATCATAGTTGTAATCAAAATTATGCCCTGATAAAGTGAGTGGATGCACATACCTTGGATCCTTGTCTAGGAGATCAAAGTCCAATCCCTGGGTCAAAATCAAATCTAAAGAAAACTGACAACGTGTTATATGTTAATCAGGGTTACATTCAATTAAAAATTGAAAACCCTAAAAATATCAATTGGTGTTATTGAATTAGGCTATGAAAGTTAGACCAATGCTTAGGTATCATTTTTTAATTCTAAAACCTACTTCTATCTATTGATTTGGTGATATAGTAGTAACTTATCAATTTTCTAAGTATTTGACATTTAACTTATTTTTCTATAGTAAAACTGAGTCACACGACCATTATGCCGTGCACAATAAAACTCGAGTTTAGTTATGACAAAGACAACCGAGTACAATTCTAATTCAAAACCTCACACAACTTTAACAAAGAAAAACATAATAAATTACTAAGATACCCAAAGGGCATGACGAAATTCAAATCAATGTGAGGATACTAATGTACATGGGCTCCCCTAATTATTTCTTCAATAGATTTATGGAGGCTAGATCCATGAAGCTTAGTCTCGATATCCCATCTCATGTTTCATGGATCCTCTTTAGGGAGGAATTCCACCATGGCCTTCCCATTAGTCCAATGGACCTTTGGATCTCAAAACTAGCATCATGAGGTAACATGACATCCCATTTAGGCCTTCTACAAGGATGAAGAAGAATGAAGCTCATGATGAAATATGGTACAAAGAGACAAGGAAGAGGAAATTGGATCCATCTATGAGGATCATGAGAATCCTACAGAAGGAAAAATAAAGTCAAAGGAAAAGAAAAATTGAAGATGATCATAGGCGTCAAGAAATGATATAGTTAGGAGGGAAAATATGTTTTAGCAATTTACAACTATGGGACTATAAGGTGATTGAAAAATCTATTTGAGCATTCCTTGAACCAATCTACACACTTTCCTCATTGGAAGGCATCCTTAAGCATCACATTGATGTGGCTTAGGTGTGCTTCAAATTAAGATTTTTGGTGACACTATTTGATTTATAATCGGAAATAGAGAAGGGCATGGAAGATGTGTGACAAGCTAAAGACCATTCTCCTCCCACGAATTTGTCTAATATGGTCTCTTACACTGCAATCACTTCAAAGATGGTGGAATGATTTTCAAACTAGTTATGTGGGAGGGAAGGAGTATGCAGAGAAATTGGTTATTTGTGGGTGATGTGTACGGGATGGGGATTTGTGACATATCGCCTTCCATAGGTGGAATCTACACACACAAGATCTATAGAAAGGGTCCATAACTCAGGGAAAGAGGGAAATGGCATCTCCTTATATTCATATTTTGTTCTCAAATTAGATTTATAAAGGATCGTCGTGATCCTTTAAAGTATTTGAAGAAAGAATTGCTTGATTCCGTACAAAGGAGAGGGAGAAGTTTGAGAAAAAATCACACACTAAACCTCCATGGAGATAGTTCCACATGCTGAAGGTGGAAGATAACTCCCACACTAGTGTTCTCTACTGAATGGCTCAGTCGAAAACATAGACTAGATAATATGATTAGGAAATGATATTATTGACGACGTTAGAAAAAATACTCAAATAATTCCACTCATTTCCATTCAAGGTATACATTAATTCATTTTTTTCCTATTATAATTGTGGCAGTTTCTGCTATCCACTGAAGGTGAAACTTCACATATCAACTACTTAACAAGTGAGGAATCTTAAAATCCTATTAGGTTCAAGTTTGAAGAATAGTTGTTAGGTAAATAAATAGATTAGGGTGCTTTATCAATATTTTACTTTATAATTCATTTAAACAACTATTAATTTCCACTAAATGTAAATTTTGACATATAAATTGTTTGACAGGTGAGAAATATGAATTTATCATTAGTTTTCACATTTGTGGTGATTTGTTTTGTTAATTAATATATTCGGGTTTCATGGTTTTACTACCATATCGATTATTATAATGAGGATATTCTTCTATCATCTTGGAAGTCTATTTTGGTTTGTACTTACTTTCTAATGCATGACCTTCTATAATATCTATGTAGCACCTTCATCATTATCTGATGTGAGTTCCTCTTTAGAGGTCGTTTGGGTATTTTGTTTGACAATTTTATGCCCATAATTAAAATTAATATCATTATTATTCAAATTTATATCCTTAAGTAATATTTCATATTTAATTCATCCTAGTAATCTTCTAGACCAAAAAATTTCTATAATACAATAACTTGATATTTAGACCCATGAGATGGTGAATGTGCATTATAACGCCTCAATTAGACAATTTACACTAAAACCTCTTCTTAGGGAACTCTAACTTAATCATTACATTTATGACATCTAATACATATGAAGAAAGGATTAACTCTAAATTTTTAACTCAAGAAATTTCTTCCTACCATTGAACACATAGATGAAACCCATCATAGAGGCGCTTGCTCCTTATTGTTCAAAAGTTAAAGACTTTCTGAGCCGTAAGGGTGCACCCAAAGTTCCTTCAACACCTGGGAAATGTGGAGGATCAAGTCAACAACACGGTTGTTGTAGCCCCACTCATTGTCATACCACGACACCAACATGACAAAATTATCATTCAAAGCAATTCCAGCCTTGGCATTGAAAATACTTGACCTGTTGTCACCAACAAAGTTGATAGACACCAAATCCTCATTGGTATAACCCAAGATTCCTTTAAGATTTCCCTCATACTCCTCCTTGATGACAACCTTGATATGTTCCTATGATGCTAACTTCTCAAGTTTGATAGTTAGATCCACAACAAAAACATCTATTGTAGGAACCCTAAAAGCCATACCAGTCAGCTTACCGTTCAAAGAAGGAAGGACCTTACCCACATCCTTGGCATCTCCAGTACTACTAGGAATGACATTGAGACTAGAAACTCTCCCACCTCTCCAGTCCTTTGCTGATGGACCATCAACGATCTTCTGAGTGGTAGTGATTGCATTAATAGTGGTCATAAAACCCTCAATGATTCCAAACATGTCATTAATGACCTTGGCCAATGGATCCAGACAATTGGTGGTGCAACTGGCGTTGGACAACACATCAATGTCAGGCTTGTACTCATTCTCAGTGACAACAATGACGAACATGGGAGAATCTTTACAGGGGGTGGATATGATAACCTTCTTAGCACCATCCTTCAGGTGAGCGGTAGCTTTGTCCTTGTCAATGAAGACACTAGTGAACTCTACAATGTAGTCGGCATCGTACTCGCCCCATGGGATCTCATCGGGGTTTATGACTCCGAAAATGGATCCGAAGAGGAGAGTCTTGGAGTCCTTGACCTTGAGCTGGTGGTGCTTCCATTGGTCTGGAGTGCGACCTTGGTGACAAGCCTTCCGAACCTTCCGAAGATGTTGATGTCGATGTTAATCTTGGTGGCCATGGTTGCGGGTGATAAAGAAGATGAAGCTGTGACTAGTTTGAGAGATTCAGAAGTCTGGGTGAGGAAGGAGACGGCGGTGCCAAATGGACGGGTGACTGGGCAGCCTAATGTAATGAGTCAACTAGCAATCAAGATGTTTCTATGTCACTCTAACCATCATATCCTCACTAACTCTCACACTAAAATATGAGCATATGAGAGTTAAACCAAATCCTTGGGTTCCTTAACCTAACTACTTGTCTTGTGAAGGTGGTTTCTACAACATTTTCTAATATATATTAGTGGATCGAGAGAGTGTGGAATGAGAAAAAGGAGGACATAGTGGATGGAGAGAGAAGCTGTAATTAATAGAAAGAAGGTGGTAGTGCTGGAGAGATGCATAATAAATAGAAATAAGAAGGTAGTGGATAGAGAAAATGTGTAATTAATATAAAGAAGGAGATAGTTTATGGAGAGAGAGAGTGCACTATACAAAAGAGAGAGGTAAAAAATAGAGAGAGACTTGTGACACAATAAATCATACATGTAGTTTTAGCACTGTTCAAGTTTAAACTAGGTCATGTAGTATTTATTCATGAGTACTGTTTATTTTAAAAATAGGTATGGTATTTTTTGTACTTATTTATAAATACTATTTAATCTAGAAGTTCTCACTAAAGTATATATAAATTTATAATGCACAAGTATTATATAAAAATATGTATATAACTTATACATGAAATAATATAAAAATATAACCAATATTGATTAACACTTTTATTGGTACTATTTTCATTTAAAATTTGCAATGTTCACAGTGATATTTATCACTAATAACAAGTACTAGTATATTATTATATTCTCTCTCATGTCTGGAGACTTTTCAACTTCTACACTGTGCAAAAAACTTTTTTGTACAATACCAAAAAACGTTTCGTATTCTGCATTCACATTGATCGATGTCAGGGTGTAAGACTTGGTGGAAGCTGTGTGCTCCATATCAATACTCCATTTGAAATGGATTGAGGAAGTTCCTCAAAAAGTTAGCTAATACATTCATTATTAAGACTAAGCATCCAAAAGTTTACTTACAATCCCAAAGACTAGCTATTTGTAGACTTTACCCCTATAAAGATGATGTAATAAGGGTAAGTCAATTAAAGTATATAAATCCAAAACATATATCATCATTTCTCCACTATAAATCTCGATATTAGGGTCAACAATTTAGGGTTTTCTTATCTAAATGGTTTCTCCATTAATGAAAACCCCATATGCTAGTGACTTTTTAATGAAAATATCAATGAAATCCATAAAACTATTCTTTTGTACATATAGTACGAAATAGGAAAATATTTTTACCGATTAGTAATTTTCACCCTGGATCCAGTTATTGTGCCAAAATAAATATGTGAACCAAATAAAAATGTTCCACCATATCCAACCTCTAAAGTACATTCTACCATTACTTCTATCATCAAGAGATTCTACTACTCAAAATATAAGAAGGGATAAATAAAAAGCTTCTCTTAAACACATTATGGGAGAGGAGAACTGAATTCATATTCACATGAAGTCAATTTCTTCTAGATCTACATTTACTCAATCCACATATGTCACATCAAACATCACTTACTATTTAATCCCAGTCATACTTTATCTTGGTAAGGAACATATAACCTCATCATGAGTCGATAGGGTCACATAGTTACATAAATATCCTAGGAAGATATTAGGGTTCCCATTCTTGATGATTTTCAATCGAGGTGTCTTTGAAAGATAAGGGTTAACTATAAGGTTTCATTCTCTCATCATTCGGTTCACCATTTAATATTGTAGTATCATGTCCTAGGGAATCAACTAGGCATACGATTATCATGTGTAGTTGTGAGACCCAGACTCTTATATGTGACCTAGGAATCCCAAATTTATATGAGAAATGCTTTTGTGGGAGCTCATTTTTTTGGTGTTGAATTTAGACTCTTATTAGTGAAAAAATTGTCTATTAGTTTGACTATTTTTGTGAGTACAATGTGGTTTTATTTAATAATATTCCTCTAATGGATTAATTTCATGATGTCTTCAATATATCTTTGAACTCACATGTGAAATTGAATGTAGCTTTGATGATATGATATTTCTTGGTTAAATCCTGCACAGAAAATGTGATGATGGGATACATGTGCATATGCTTTAAATATTTCCTTATTTGGAATGGTTGGTGAAAACTCACAGATAGACAAGATAAATTAAATTTTTTGTAAGTTCCTAATATGCAATGTTATACCCTTACTTGATAACCTAACTACTTAAACTTGGAATGAGTACATCATAACAAGGCGTAAGAAAGTGTAGTTGACAAGGTTTAAACCGTGCGTAAAACACAAGTGCACACGTCAATGTAATATAGGCCTTTGTGAGACCCCAGTCAAACTCAGGGAAGATAACTTCGGTAGACTACTACTAACTACTTGCAATCAGCTAGAACGATTATAAAAGTTTGAGAGATGTTTTGAAAAATAAAATAAAAACAAAAGAAAGCAAAGCAATTGATTAAATGGTTGGTTTAATCAATTAAAATAGAATCTTTAGGATTGCAGTTTCACCACGGATTCTCATTGTACTAATTCCTACATAATTATCACAACTTGTCTCCTATCCCGGGTAGTGACCTGTGAATCAAATTGTGTGCTTCCACGATACAATTCACTAGATTAATTTAGATCGGTTCCACATCGTTAGTAACCTATAACCTAAATTAGGTGCATGAAAAACATATCTCTAGGTTTCCACCATTAACCGTACATCGCTTTTCCAAAGGATTTATAAGTTAATGTGATTATTGCATCTTTTCAACCATTAATTCTTCGTCAAAAGCAATTAAAGATATTAAATTACCATTATGGTGATCAAGCACAATGATAGAATTGAGAAAACAATATCATACCACAGATTTGAGAGACAAATTATGGTTAACGATGTAAAAAGTGTCATATAATGATTATTCGAGCTACTCCCGGTCCTAAAGACAAAGGGGATTAGCCCCACATATTCATCTCAATGAGAAAGACGATGAAAGGAGAAGAAAACATAGGGAAAACATGGATGAGATGGTGTAACCCCTGAACGAAGGAGAACCAGACGATTCTCGGCGTGGGATGGGCGTTCTGTAGCCTTTCGGTAGTAGAAAACTCCGTCTGCAGCTCTGGAAATGTCTGAGGCGTAGCTCTGGTCTCTGTTCTTTGTCTCCTCATTCGAGACTTATGCGTGGATAATGATGTGATAGTACAGCTTGGGCCATCTTTCCTAGGTATAGGGATCACTTACGGCTGACAAAATATCACATCCGTTCGATTTAGATCGACTTGGGTTGTTTCCTGATCTGACGGTGTTGATACCCTCGATGGTGGGTCGATGGCATCGACCCCCGTAGGGTATCAACGCTCCTTGATTTCTGGCATTCTCTCTGATGGAAGCTCGATACCATCGACCAGAGACATCAATGGTATTGACTTGTTGACCTTTGGCACGCTGACGCTATCTCGATACCATCGACCGTCCTGTCGATGGTATCGACTGGTTCTGCTCTTTCTCTGGCTTGTTGCTGTGGCCATGTCGATGGCATCGACGGCCGTCGATGGTATCGACGACCTTAGATATGCAAATTCCCTGAAATAAAGAGAAGAACACCAATCAAATATGAGAAATATGGTTTTATACAAAATAAGATGAAATGAGACAAATTTGATGCATAATGAGATTGTAGGCTAAAGGAAATGAATCATGCAATATTAACCACAAATATGACCAATACACACACAAAATGATTATAAAACTAGCCTTTAAAAGTGACTTAAAACCCTTGCATCAAACTCCCCCAAGCTTGAACTTTGCTCTTCCTCGAGCAAAAAAACTACAAAATATAATTGTGAGGGTCAACTAAAGAACATATTAGCATAAGAGACATCTCAGAATGATTCCCTCTTGCAAGGCACATACCGGCCCTCACTGACCACGGAATGGTAACTACCCTAAAGGTGATAATAATCGTCCATGAGAGATGCCCACCCCAAGACCAACGATCACTATCAAATAAGGCAGTTGATATAATAAATTCCTCTAGTTCAGGCTTGGTGCATCTTGTGATCTCCTATCTATGTTTCTCATATCCTAACTACCATCTACATGGAAGCATATCTCCTAATATACAAGAATGAGGAGATAATCATGAGTGGCCTACCATTTTGAGCAATGGGTGGATGAAATGGACGAATGTGGAAGAAAAGGAAGCACAATATAGTTTAACATGCAAAAACAATAAAAATGACCTAAATGATGCATATGCGTATGGAATTGACCTAATGCCTACATTTTAGGCGGAATGATGCATGCTCTACTATTCCGTCTCATTGTGAGATGGAATGTCTACAAAACTACATCATGTGCTTATTCTTTTTAATATACAAATGAAATAAGTTCTTTTCTCCCTCTAATTTCTATTTAAATTTTTTTCTCTTTTTTTTCAAGCCCTTTTTCTCAATTTTGACTAGAGAAACATTTACAATATTTTTTTTAGGCTTATTTTTACATAACTACCACAATTTTGCATTACAATTCACTTCTCAGAGAGTATAGAACAAGTTCCCTGCATTTCTTATTTTTCAGAATAAGTAAGGCACATAATGTCATATATGCTCAAGAGTATGCAAAATGCAACTATATGAAAGTAATTATGCAACTACAATGGCATGCACTCTAGAATGTGTGCATGCATGACTAATCTGCAAATCTCTTTTCATTTTTCATTTTTTTATGCAAAGTCTAGCTATAATGCAATCCTATCTAGTTGACGTGCAATCAATAAATGAAAACTGTAATGTGCTCTCAATTCTTATGGTGGAGTGTGAACGAAGTGGGGTGGATAGATCACAAGACTAATTGATAGAACCATTAGAAAAGATTATATGTCCCTCCTTACTGACATGTGTACCAATAAATCAACGGGCTTCTCTCTCTCACTTTTGATTAAACTCCCATTACCGTTTGGTCAATTTAGGTTCATCATCCAAATCCATCCACATTTCTTGAACCATAAGGATGTACGGTTATGGTCATATGCTTTAAAGTTGACATACCCAATTATTTTCATAAGTTATATGCTCAATTTCAAACAAGTCCAACTTATAATTTCTTGGAAAATTTTCATTAATGCTCAAATTTCAGACAATTTCACCCATTACCCCCATATGAAAAACATTGAGATGACATACAATTTACATTGAGACATCCACTGATTACACTAGATAGAAAGTGGATCCTAGAAAGCTGTAAATAAAGAAATTGCACAATTAGAAGAAAAATTGCAAAAAGCTCAGAAAAATGCTAAAATGAAAGAAAATGAAATAAAACTAAGATATAAATTGTTCCATCCCCCCTAAGCTTGGATTTGACTATGGCCTCATAGTCAAGAACAAACTCAAAAGGTGGAACAATGATACCCTGCTACTGCTCAGGTGGCGGGTACTGCGGGTATTCTTGACCACAGGGATCCCATGTAGGATATTACCTCTGAAGTGAAGGATCAAATGGGGGCATCGGTGGCGGCTGTGGGTAGCCTCCAAAGTAGTCCCGACTCTAGTAGTGGTCGTAGAAAGGCTGCTGCTCCATCTCCATCCTATGCAACTGGTTGTGTATGTTCTCTTGGTTGGCGAGTAGGAGGCACTCATTCTTGTAAATTTCTTATTGATTCACAAATAGCCGGTTCGCCGTGTCTTGAATACCAATAAAAGATGTCCTGGAACATAGTATACATGCCCCACATGGAATAAACATCCTCTCCTTCTTGAGAGGGTTATGGTGGCAGTGGCTGAGAAGAAGATGAAGCTCCCAGATAGAAGTGTGGACACTTCCTCGGGGCTACTCATGACCAAAGAGGTGTGAAAGTCTCCTCTTCCTCCTCATCGTCATCTCCTGCATCGTCGTCGTCGTCTGCAACTTCAACTTCTTCCATAGACTCGTCAAGAGGAATGATTGGCCACTTAAAATGCTGGCCTGGCTGGATGTTGAAAACGGGGTCTAGTAGTGATAGCTCCAAGTAGTCTTTTCCTATGTGTTAATGAGCATATAACACATTGTCACGGAATGTAAGAAGGTTTGAGCGATGGAAGTGGGCAAGATTGACAAGGTTCTTGTTGACCCGTGGAGGGAGTGTGGATAGGTCTAGCCCAAGGTAGAGGGATAGTGGCGTGATAAGTCCCCCAAAATGAATAGGGGCTCATCTGGTGCTCCTCTTCACTGCCATCACACACATCAAGAAAAAGGTGCCCCAATTAAGCTTTTCCCTCGTCAGCATCTTGTAGAGGAAAAATAGGTCCGTCTCCTGGAACTTTCTCAGCGACAGTTCACCTCGAGCAAAGAAAGTGATGCATAACATGCGATGCAAAACCCGCATGAACGGGTGCTTAAAATCAGCCACGACCGCATTGTGGTAGCTGATCGTCTTACCTGTCGGAGTGGTCACCAACTCCACAAACATTACGTCACAGTCGGCCCGACTGTCCGGCCGTCTGTGCTGCTCGGGCGAACGCCACCAGTTGTAGACTGAGTTGAACTGGTCGAGCGTGGTGGTGTAGTTGCGGTTGAAAAGTCAAAAGGAGACTCATCCCTTTATCCACTCACAGTCAGTGGCGATGAGGTCGTTGGGCACAATGCAAATTTCGAGAGGTTCCATGAACTCCGCCACGATTTCCTTGTATGTCTACCACTCGCCAAAGAAAGGATGGCCCTCAACATGATAGGGAACTCATTCCTCGCTCGGTGTCAACCTCCCATCTTGGCCACGGAGGATATAGTTGAGGTTGTCCTCAAAGCCCATGTCTCGGATCATGGCCCGATCAACATAATGAGAGGGCTCGATTGGCCGCTTAATTAACTCATTGAAGATCTTCTTCATGTCCACTGAGGGATGTGCAAGCCTCGGATGGGGAGTGGAGCCTGACAGTGGTGGTACGAATGTCTCGATCTCCATTGGGGTAGTGCGCAAGGAAGATGAAGTTGTGTTCCTCACCATGATTAATAGAGAAAAAGAGCTTAGTGAAGGTTGAAGAAGATGATCTCCGCAGTCGATGACAGCCTTAGGGAAGATTTCTCACTCGCTAGAAGCTCGTTGCGTGCCTCTGGTTGCTCGCCAATGCTCAAGGTCGAAGTTGAGGAAGAATGATATGAAGGTGTGAAGAGAAATGAACTACAATCCCTCCTTTTATAACTGAGGTCGGCGCCCCTGGTACCCCATCGATACAATCGATAGGTTGTCGATGGTATCGACATCTACAACACGATCCATTTCTTTGCTGGTATCGATGGTCGTCAATTGCTGGATGTCGGTCCCCAGATCGGTGACACGTCGATACTATCGATGAGTGTTGATGGTATCGACCCGTCTTACAGATCAACCTCTCTGATTTGGCATGCTTCATTGATGGCGACTCGCGGATCACTGACGCATCCCGTCGATACCATTGACGGGCATTGATGGCATCGACTTCTGTATGCATCATTTGTCCTCACGAGGCCTTGGTGCTGAATTTCCCTGAAGCTGGGTCGATACCATCGACTCAGTGGTCGATGGCATCGAATTCTCTGAGAAGAAATCATCTGAACATCTCTAGAGATCTCATGAGCATCGAACTTGGGGTCAATGATATCGACTTGCTCCAGAATTTGGGTTGATCAACCTGTTGGATTGTCGATACTATTGATGAGGCCATCGATAGTATCGACGGAGCAAATTTTCTGTAGCTGTTGCTCATCACCCTCGTCACTACCATCGACATAAGGGTCGATGATATCGACTTTCACACAGTTCTGCACACTTAGCAAACTAATCGGGGTATAATTTTTAAAGACTAAAAGCTACGATAGTGAAAATTACCTAGGAATGTGAACAAAAGTTAAAGAAACAAACATTTACACTACCAAGGTTAGGTTTCCTCCCAACAAGTGCCCTACTTTAACGTCTTAGGCTAGACATAATTCTGCCTTTCATTCCACTTTTAGTGCCATTAGTTTAACCTCATGCAGTTCCTGTTTGATCATTCACTAAGAATGCTCTATCACCATCTTTAACCATGATATCACCACGGGGTCACACCTCCTCTATCACAAACGGTCCACTACATCGGGATCTCAATTTCCCAGGATGCAACTTTAACCTTGAATTGAATAACATCACACTCTCACCCTTTTTGAACACTCACATGTGAATGTGGAATTCATGTATTTGCTTTGTCCACTCTTTGTAGATCCTTGAGTTCTCATATGCATTCATCCTTAACTCATCCAACTCGTTGAGCTCTAACATTCACTTCTTCCCTGCCTTATCTATACTCAAGTTCAGCTTCCTTAGTGCCCAGTGCGCCTTATGCTCTAATTCTACCAGAAAATGACAAGCCTATTTGTAAGACAACCTAAAAGGCATGGTGCCTATATGTGTCTTAAATGTGGTCCTATACGCCCATAGTGTATTCGGTAGTAGTGCACTCCAATTCTTCCTAGAAGAGGCCACCGTGCGCTCCAATATCTTCTTAATCTTTCTATTTGACACCTCCAACTGGCCTTGCGTCTGCGGGTGATATGGGGTACCTACATTATGTTTAACACCATATTTACTCAATAATGCAATGAATTTCCTGTTCGTGAAGTGGGTGCCTCCGTCACTAATAATCATTCGTGGCACACAAAACCTACAAAAAATATGCTCCTTCATGAACCTGCACATGACTACAACATCATTAGTCCTTGTGGGTATTGCCTCTACCCACTTTGATACATAATCAACAGCAAGCAAGATGTATAAATTGGAATTAGAGGACACAAAAGGTCCCATGAAATCAATACCCCACAAATCAAATACCTCAAGCTCTTGAAATATATTGAGGGGAATCTCTTTCCGCTTTGAGATGTTACCTACCCTTTGACATAAATCACGCCTCCTCACATAGTCATAGGCGTCTCTAAAGAGCGTAGGCCGATAAAGGCCACTTTCCAACACCTTAGCCGCCATCCTTGTGCTCGCATGATGACCTCCGGTGGGTAATGCATGATAGTGACTAAGCACACTTTCATATTCACATTCAGGTACACACCTGCGCAAAATGCCATCCCTGCACTGTCTCAACAAAACAGGGTCATCCTAGAAATAATGTCTCAAGGAATGGAAAAATCTCTTTTTCTCTTGATAAGTCCAATCATTCGGGATTTCCTTACATGCGAGATAATTTACAATATATGAAAACCACGGATCCTTAGATTGCATTGAAAGGATTTTCTCATTCGGAAAATTCTTGATAATGGGTATGTTAGTATCTCTCTCATCTACCCTCTCCAATCGAGACAAGTGGTCCGCAACCACATTCTCAACACCTGCCTTATCCTTAATTTCAATGTCAAATTCTTGCAAAAGTAAGATCCACCTAATGAGTCTAGGTTTAGCATCTTTCTTTTCCATCAAGTATTTTACGGCAGCATGGTCCGTCCAAACCATAAATTTTGACCCCACTAAATATTGCCTAAATTTTTCGAATGCGAAAACCACGACAAGCAATTCTTTCTCTGTTGTGGTGTAATTGAGTTGGGCATCATTCAATGTTTTAAACGCATAAAAAATCACTGTGGGTTTGTTCTCAAAACACTGCCCAAGAACCCCCACGGCAAAATCCGACGCATCTCACATAAGCTCAAAGGGTTTAGTCCAATCCGACATTTGAACAATCGGTGCTGAAATCAACTTTTGCGTAAGCACCTCAAAGGCATGCATGCATTTATCATTGAAATAAAAAATAGAATCATTTTCAAGCAATTCAGACAATGGTTTAGCAATTTTAGAAAATCCTTAATAAACCGGCGATAAAACCCCACATGATCAAGGAAACTCCTAACCCCTTTCACTAAGTTCGGTAGAGGTAGTTTGGAAATAACCTCAATCTTTAGTGGATCTACATCCAGTCCCTTACTAGACACCTTGTGTCCAAGCACGATACCTTCGCTAACCATCATATGACATTTCTCCCAATTGAGGACTAAATGTGTGTCCTCACATCTCTACAAAACTTTATCCAAATTATACAAACACTCATCAAAAGATGCACTGTAGACAGAAAAATCATCCATAAAAACCTCAAGACAACGCTCCACCATATCCAAAAAAATAGCTAACATGCAGCGTTGAAAAGTGGCTGGTGCATTGCACAAACTGAACGACAGACGACGATATGCAAAAGTCCCATTAGGGCAAGTGAAGGTAGACTTCTCTTGAACCTTAGGGTCTATGGAAATCTGATTGTAGTCGGATAACCGTCTAAAAAGCAAATATGATAGCGGCCAGCCAGCCACTCTAAGATTTGATCAATAAATGGGAGAGGAAAATGTTCTTTCAAAGTGACTGAATTTAGGCAACGGTAATCAATGCAAACACGCCACCTGGTTAAAAATCAGGTGGTGACAAGCTCATTTAAAAGATTCTGTGTTACCGTGATTCCCCCCTTTTTAGGGACTACATGTGTTGGACTCACCCATGTCGAGTCTGAAATAGCATAAATGATGCCCACAGAAAGAAGTTTGATCACCTCCTTCTTGATGACCTCCATCATGCTAGGGTCGAGTCGACGTTGCGGCTGAATCACTGGCTTGGCTCCTTCAACGAGCCAGATCTTGTGTTGGCAAAGGGTATGGGAAATCCCCTTAATGTCAGAAACTGACCACCCAAACGCACAACGGTGGTTGTTCAACACAATCATCAACTTATCTTCTTCATTGGCACTCAGATATGCCAACATTATTACCGGTAGCTTTTCATTATATTCTAAGAAGACGTGCTTCAAGTGAGGGGGCAGCAGTTTAAGCTCTAAATCCAGTGGGCTAACCAAAGAAGAATGAAGCGGTGGTGGTTGCGGTCCTAGATCTTCATAGTGCTTGGCATAGTAGCAAGGAAGCACTTGAAGCATCTTTATACATTCATATAATGATGTTCTTCTCATCCAATCATCCATGATATTGAACAGGAACGCTTCAAGAAGTAATTGCTTGCATGAGTCAAGCATTAAGATTTCTATAGCATCATCCTCAGTAGACAGTGAGACTTCCTCTTCATCATAATTGGGATAACCCACAACTTTAACAAGAGAAATCACCTTTATTTGTTCCATGATGTCCACAACAAGTGTTTCCTTATCTACTTTTGTCTTGACATGAGCCATATCAAGAAAAGGCTTCCCTAAACAAAGTGAGATGTGATGATCAAAGTGCTTCACTTTGTGACATTTCTCATTTGCTTGTAACTGCTTTGAGTTCAGTGGCATGAGTATCTCGAATTTTTCATCAGCTATACCCATTGTCAACCGGCCTCTACCCATCTCCAGTATCATATAAGCAGTGACTTGGAAGGGTCTTCCTAGGAGCAACTCATTCCCTTGCTCATCTTGCATCTCCATGATGACAAAATCAGCCGAAAATACAAATATATCAACTTTGACGAGGACATCCTCACATATCCCCTATGGTCGTACCACAGAGTTGTCCGCAAGTTGAATCATCATGTTGCTTTGTCTAGATTCCTTAAGACCAAGCTTTTTGAATGTTGAGAGGGGTATCAAGTTTATACTTGCCCCAGAATCACACAGTGCTTTGCCAAATTTCACTTTTCCTATGTAGCATGAAATATTGAAGCATCCCAGATCTTGTCTCTTTGGTGACAATTTACCTAGAATAAAAGCGCTAACCTGCTCCTTAAGGAATACCACCTCTGTGTCAGGAATCTTCCTCTTCTTGGTAATTATATCTTTCAAGAACTTACCATAGTAGGGTATCTGCTCAATGTCTTCTATCAAGGGGATGTTAACTGAAAGTTTCCTAAAGCTATCTAGGAACTTTTTGAACTATGCATCCACTTTCTTTGATTTCAGACTATTGGGATAAGGAACTAGGACAATATGTTCTCTCTGATGTGGTGGCACATAGGGCGTCCTCTTCTCAATTTCTTCCTTTACAATGGGCTCATCTTTAGCCTTCTCTACATCATCCTCCACTATCTCTAGAACTAGGATATCCTTTGTGGCCTCACTGGTTGCTTCTACATGTGTTGTGCTTGGTTCATTGGCCTTGGAGTTTGAAATTTTCTTTCCGCTCCCCAACAAAATCACCTTGGCTTGATGGTTCCCCCTTGGAACATTTGTGTTTCTTGGAAAACCTTGCACTGTGGGCTTCTTTAGACTGGCTATTTCAGCTGCCATCTGTGCTATAGATGTCTCAATAGTCCTCATCTATGCCCCATGACTTTGGAGAGTTTGGCCAAATGGATTCATGAATTCTCCTTGTGATTTAATTTGTTGGCCAAACATGCTCATTAACTCCTAATTTTGCTTTATCACCTGATTGAGAAACTCATTGCTCTTTTCCTCTACAGTGGGCTGTGTCTTGGCATCCAGATCCTGCAGAAAATTATTTGGATCCTTCCATGAGAACTTTTTGTCCTTCCTCCAAGAGTAATCATTATTTTTGTTCCCTTATTGTGTTCCTCATCATCAGATCCTTCATCCTCTTTTTCTAGCAATCTATTTGCTATCAGGTCCATCTTCTCATTTAGCTCCTTAATTTCCTTTGATTCCCCTACAACTCTAACTTGTTTTGGCGCATCTCTATCACCCCAAGACTGTTTCTTGGCCATGTTCTTCAATATCTCCCAATACTTTGTGCTTGTGTTGTTCAAGAAGAAACCCGAGCCTGTTGAATCCAAGTTGCTTCTGTCATCCTCATTGAGAGAAAAGTAGAAAATTTTTACTTGTTTTTCCTTGTCCAACCCATGATGTGGGCACTTCCTCAACATTATCTAGAAGTGCTCCCAAGTCTCTGAATAAGTCTCGCCGACCTTTTGGCTGAAATTGTGTATCTTTCTCACAAGGTCATTCATCTTCTCTGGCAAGAAGAATCTCTCGAAAAGACCTCTATCATCTGCTCCCAAGACTTGACATACTCGTCATCAAGGTTGTGCAGTCATTCTCATGCATTCTTGCTAGAGACATGGGAAAAAGCTTCAAGTAAAGTGCCTCTTGCGGAAACCTGTCAATCTTTATCACATCACAGTTTTCCACAAATTGGCTGATGTGGGCCACTGAATCTTCATTCTTCAGTCCATGAAATGCATTGGACTTGACCAGATTAATCAGTACAGGATCAATCTTGTATGTAGGAATGTTGATTGCCTGCCTTTTGATTGACCCTTTTGACACAGATGAAGACGTAGCCTTGATCTTCTACCATATTGTCTGTTCCTCAGCCATTGCTTCCTATTCTTGTTCAATTTCCTCGGTTGGTGGATTTTTCAACTCGACTTTTTGACCCAATGGAGGAATTTTTGGTAATTCTGCATAGTTTGTGCTACGCATCTTTACCATCAACTAACACCTGGAAAGATGGAAATTATTTTAGTACAGTGCTAAAAAGAAATAAGTAATTGAAAGATGTGAAATTAAATTAAAATTTTAAGAATTATATGAAAAAGTGGCCTAGTGTGGTCGCTCGCAGCACTCGTAGTACCAAAAATTGTCGTTCCCTGGCAACAATGCCAAAAACTTGATAAGGTTTAAACCCTGCGTAAAATGCAAGTGCACGCGTCAATGTAATATAGGACTTTGTGAGGCCCGAGTCGAACTCAGGGAACGTAACTTCGGTAGACTACTACTAACAACTTGCAATTAGCTAGACCTCTTATAAAAGTTTGAGAGTTGTTTTGAAATAAAAATAAAAGAAAGCAAAGCAATCGATTAAATGATTGGTTTAATCAATTAAAATGGAATATGTAGGATTGCAGTTTCACCATAGATTCTCATTGTACTAATCCCTACATAATTATCACAACTTGTCTCCTATCCCGGGTAGTGGCCTGTGAATCGAATTGTTCGCTTCTGTGATACAATTCACTACCTTAATTTAGATTGGTTCCACGACAGTAGTAACCTATACCCTAAATTAGGTGCATGAAAAACATATCTCTAGATTTCTACCATTAACCGTACATCACCTTTTCCAAAGGATTTATAAGTTAATGTGAATATTGCATCTTTTCAATCGTTAATTCTTCGTCAAAAGCAATTAAAGGTATTAAATTACCATTATGGTGATCAAGCACAATGATAGAATTGAGAAAATAATATCATACCACGGATTTGAGAGACAAATTATGGTTAACTATGTAAAAAGTATAATACAACGATTATCCGAGCTACTCCCGGTCCTAAAGAAAAAGGAGATTAGCCCCACATGTTCATCTCAATGAGAAACACGATGAAAGGAGAAGAAATCATAGGGGAAACGTGGATGGAGATGGTGTAACCCCTGAACGAAGGAGAACCGGATGATTCTCAGTGTGGGATGGGTGTTCTGCAGCCTTTCAGTGGTAGAAAACTCCGTATGTAGCTTTGGAAATGTCTTAGGCGTAGCTCTGGTCTCCGTTCTTCATCCTCTCCTCTTCCGAGACTTTTGCGGAAGCTAATGACGTGATAGTACGACTTGGGTTATCTTTCCTAGGTATAGGGATCACTTACGACCGACAAAATATCATGGTCATTCGATTTAGATCAACTTGGGTTGTTTCTTGATCTGACGGTATCGATACCATCAATAGTGGGTCGATGGTATCGACCCCCGTAGGGTATCCATGCTCCTTGATTTCTGGCATTCTCTTTGATGGCAGCTCGATACCATCGACCAGACACATCGATGGTATCGACTTGTTGACCTTTGGCACGTTGACGCTATCTCAATACGATCGACTGTCCTGTCGATGGTATCGACTGGTTCTGCTCTTTTTCTAGCTTATTACTATGGCCATGTCAATGGTATCGACGGCCTCAGATATGCAAATTCCCTAAAATAAAGAGAAGAACTCCAATCAAAAATAAGAAATATGATCTTTTATACAAGATAAGATGAAATAAGACAAATTTGACGCATAATGAGATTGTAGGCTAAAGGAAATGAATCATGCGATATTAACCAAAAATATGACCAATAAACGCACAAAACGATTATAAAACTAGCCTATAAAAGTGACTCAAAACCCTTGCATCAGTATTTGATAATGATATCATCCAATGCAATGATACATGAAAAATCCTAGCTTAATATAACCATTGAACTCTAATGATATATTCATGATCAGATGGTGATGATGGGTTATGGAATGACAATACATGACATCTAGATTGGGTGTTTTGTATGAATTATCAAAGAACACCAAATACATGCATACAATTTTGTAATTGTGTGTACAAGATTTGTGGAAAGCTGAATTCAAAATTCAGGGACCAACTCAATTCCATATTTTAGTAGGTCCAGGTTCGAGGGACATGTTTAGGTTTGTGGTCCTAAAATGAGTAATAGAAGAGGATATGCTTTTGAGTTTCTGACTTGGTTAGATAAATGGGTAAAATGCTACACATTATATATATCAAGTTGCAACTAGAAAGGTTTAGGAGTTTTTCTCATAGAAAGGGGGATCAGTTCCTGGTGCTCCTATCTATGACATGACACCAACAAATATTGACACAATGATTTTAGAATAGGGTTATAGTAATTTATTCATATGAAATGATTAAACCAATCCACTGGTGATGGTTAGAAACCAAATTTCTTGGACCAAAAAAGCCCCTTAGGTATATCATAGATAGAGGCCTATGGCTACTAAACCTTTGGACGCAAAACCTCTTGACGTGTTTCTATAAATCCCCTTATCAACGAAGGGCATTCTTACCTCCAATCCAGCTTTTGGCACTTCTAAGTTTGACTTGGCAATTGCATGACACAAACCCAAATAGTAATGTTCATAACATGATATTTCTTAGTAATGCAACTATGGCAAGCTGGAACCGATTTCAATTGCTTTTATTAGATCCTTCTTGAGAACTCTATGCCTAAATATGTTTAGAGGATTGTGTGTACCCTTGATAGAGGGATGATATAAATGAGAAGAATACTATGCTAAAAGAGTGGATAACATGTGATCTTGTTGCTTCTCCCAATGACTTCTCTCTAGGTAGAGTTTGGTTGCCCAGAAATGAAAATTGATGGATGCAGCTAAGGATGAGTTAGGAATGGATGTGACTGGAAAGGAATTAAACTTCCATTCCAATGTTTGGCTAAACACACGGAAGAACTTTCATAACAGGTAAGATAAAAATCTAGAAGCTTTACACTGAGTTGCTGGAGACACTGTGTTACTATTTATCAATCACTGCTTCAATTTCAATGGGTTTCTTTGTTGCTGCACCATACCTGATATTCTATTGACCACCATCTAGGAACTGCCCTGAGGCCATCCAGAAAATCAAGAAGAAACATAAAAAGGCTGTCATCTTCATCTGTGTCATTGAGGAGGAGGGGTAAATGACAGCTATGGTAATACAATGACATGTGGTGTTCAGCAACATGAGATCCACAATGTGCAAGAATGAAAGTTAATCAGGTTTTATTGCTGTCACTAGAATAGAATATTCTCAGGCATCATTTCCAAACCCAATGCTATGTGGACGCACTAAAACTAAGATGTGATGGTTTTTTGGATCCCAAGGGGTGGTTCCCCGTTTGTTTATCCTGCTTGTACTAGATACGTAGCCGTGATAGATAGGTAATATCCTAACCCATATCCATACCAAACATAGGAAACAATATCCTAACAAAAAATATCCTTATCCGGTTGTAATATTTGGAGTACCAAACGCGGCGTAAATGATTTTCGATGTGTTTTCATTATCAAATATCACTATGACGGTACCGTTGAGATTGTAGAAAGAAGTAGAATTCAGTAAGTCATACAAGAGAGTTCAGTCTCTTATATATAGGAGCCATGGAGTACATGGACTAAATAGAAAAAGAGAAAATATAATGGGCCTAACCCCAACTAATCAATTATACTAACACAACCCCTCAAGATGGAGAGTACACATTGTGAAGTCCTTGCTTGGTGCCCATGTACTTGAATACAATATCTATAATTTGATCTCCTGTCTGAATATGAGGGATGATAATCTTTTAGCTTTAACCAAGTCTCGCACAAAGTGACAATTGACTTCAACGTGTTTTGTGCATTCATGAAAGACTATATTATTTGCTATGTATATAGCCGCATGTTTGTCACAATATAGTGTGGTTGGAGTTTGAAAGAGATCCCAAACTCAGTTGAGATGGACTGGACCCATTGTAGATCACAACATGTGTGATCCATAGCCCGCTATTTGGCCTCAGTGTTGGAGCGAGCTACAACAACTTGTTTTGTAATTTGCCAAATAACAGGATGAGTGTCAATCTTGATGCATAAACTAGAAGTGGATCGACGATCTTGAGAATCATTTGCCCCAATCTGCATCAACATATCTAGAAATAGCAATTGTCTTAGTACTAGGACATTTGTAGAACAATCATCTTCCTGGAGCGCCTTTGAGATATTGAAGGATGCATTGAAGAATGACCCAATGAGCCTCAAGAGGTGCACTCGTATCACGAATGACTATTCAGACAACATAGGTAATGCCAGGTCGGGTTATTATGAAGTATATTAGCTTCCTAACAAGACGATAATACTTTTGGGGTCATCAAAGAGTTCCCCTCATGTGGGAGCTTACTGTGATAGTCCATTGGTGTGGAGACAGGTTTGGATTCTGTCATGCCAGCTTCCTGAAGTAAGTCCAAGACATAACATTTTTGAGACAGGATGATTCCTGTGATTGAGCAGAGCACTTCTATGCCAAGGAAATGTCACAGAGTGCCCAAGTCCTTTCTATGGAAGCATGCTTGTAAGGACTATTTTACTTGAGAAATAGCCACTTTGTCATTGCCAGATCATTATATCATCAACATAAATAGCAAGCAGGGTATGGCCTTTTGATGATTTTGTAAAGAAAAGTGACTAATATGTAGCTGATCTCTGAAAGCCAAGTTTCTCAAAAATGATGCTTAATTGATTGAACCAGACACGTGGATATTGCTTCAGGCCATACAATGAACATCAAAAGTGACAAAATTTGTGAGAAGATCCCTCCCAACAACAAATCCAAGAGGTTGTTGCATGTAAACGTCTTCTAGGAGGTCGCCTTGAAGAAAGGCATTCTTTATATCAAGCTAAAAATGGGGCCAATCAAAATGACCCGTCGAAGAGATGAGAATCCGAACAGAATCGATCCTTGTACTAGAGAAAATGTCTCAAAGTAATCAACACCAAAGGTTTGGGTGAATCTTTGACAACTAGTCTTGCCTTGATTCGCTCAATAGAACCATCATAGTGGTTCTTGATAGAAAACACCCATCCACACCGGACAATGTTCTTGTTGGAAGGTGGTCTGAGAAGATCCTATGTATGATTGGCATGAAGAGCCTTCATCTCTTCCATCATGGATGATTTTCAACCATGATGTTGTAGGGCATCAACATGACTTTTTGGAATATATCTCGTGTTTAGGACAATGGCCTAGCCCAACTAATCAATTATACTAACATAGATAATAAAAGCACATATTCCATGGTTTTATCCAACTTTTCATAGATTACATGGGAGATAGGTTTTGTTGGAATAAAAAAGAATGGCTAAGGGGAAATTTAAAGGTGTTGTATTTAGTCATACACAAATGTATGAATATTAGTACACAGAAGTATACATAGAAGTATGTAAACGTATACATAACATTACTCTATAGAATACATCTTTGTCAAATGTACTCTTTGATGTATGTAATTATTACCCTTCCCAAGACTAATATAAAACTTTGAGAAGGTTTTGACCAGAAACATAAATTTAATATCTCAACATTGAGATATACTCTTTTACCAAATTCATGAAATTCAATTTGGCTAACAAAATAGCCATTTCTAACAAGCACATGAGATTTTACTCCTTATTCATTTTTTGTAGGAGGCTGGTATGTCTCTACCAACAAGTTTTTGTTATGTGTAATACTAAGAAATTCTACATTAGGAAAGAATGGTAGTTTATTACAATGAAACACAAAAAAAACAACTAAAACCAAAAGACAAGGTCCAAAATAATATCAAAACAAAATTGTCTTGCATCTGTCATCAAGTTGGTCTTTGGGTTAAGGAGTGTCCTGAAACAAGTCTAAGAAATACGTGGTTGACTATGGATTTATGATCAACATGATGAGTAGAACCTCTAACAAAGAAAATGAGTATGTATCTCTTAACATAAATTTCTTTGTATATTTTTATAAATATACTACATAGTTCATACTAATCAAATTTGCACATTTGCACTGACAAGTCCATATTTTTTTTCTTTCCAAACATTTAGAAATAGGTCACCATGCTTGGGAGATAAATCCTCTGTGGTTAAAACCACATATTTATTAAAGAGCCATCATTAATAACTCTCTGGTAAAGTGTGCCCGGTCAAGAGTAGTAATAGGATGGGTGACTTGTTCATAGGTTGATCATAGTTTGTGTATGAGTGAAGGAAAAGAATATAGTCCAGGCCAATGTTGGTCTGTGAAGATAGTCATCATTTACTAAACTCTACTACATCAATGGGTAGTGGGCCTAGGCATTACATGTATACAATGCTATATAAAATTCTATAAGTTTTGTATGCTTTGAGCATGACAAACAGCTTCCATTCAAATCTTAGTAAAGGTCAAGGGATTGTCATAAAGAATATCTAGCATTACTTTAGAAAAGCAAAGTATCAATTTATTATATACATTGGTGAGGAAAAATTAGTTGTACAATGGAAGAATTCTAAGTAAGAGGGTAGAGGTTGATTCTACAATAGAGGTTGAGTATGTTGCCACATCCAAACAAAAGGGATAAAGTATGGATCAAGAAAAGCATTGGTGAACTTCAGGTGATTCCAACCATTAAAGATAATAGAGTTTATTGTGGAAACAATGGAGACATTGCACAAGATAAATAACCTAGATTACATAATTATTTCAAGCATATATAATATAGTTTAATCTCTTACAAGAGATAAAAAATAGAGGAAATATTTATATTTATAGAGCAACAATTGAAATAAATGTTGTTGGTCCATTGACGAAAGTTCTTTTATGACAAAAATATGATGGACATGTTAGATTACTTAGAGTTATCATGGTGATTGGTTGTCGTGCTAGTGGGAGACTGTTAGTTGTTTTCCCTGAGAGATATCAAGTGATGTCATTAATGGGATAGTTTGTACATGATTCACCTATTATTAAACAACAACTCAACTTATTATGTTTACTTTAGTGTTGGGATAATCAATAAACTAAATAATGTCCTTAGAATTTTTAAATTGACATTATATGGTTTGGGTTGATGACCTAGATAAAAATTGTCTGTATACTTAGAGTACTAATTCTTGTTTAGTCCCTAGTTAATTATTATTGTGGGTATTATAGGATAACAACAATGTATAAGGCTAGTGTGTGTGTTGAATGATGACTAAATTTTAGATGAAGCAACATTGCAATCTGGTCCCAAGTGATACCTAGTGGGTTTGTGACGACCCCTTCTTCCACAAGGCCAAAATTTATCTACTGAGTTGTGCTATCCCACCTGGTGGTATCCAACCCTAGTCCAGGATGGCCAAACAAAGCATTATCCACCAATTTTGTGTTGACATGCCACTACACCATTCATCTTGAGCTCATGTGGGGACCATGGGCCACTCTGGTGCCTTAAAAGGTTATCATTGGCTTAATTTCATCGGGGGAGCACATGGAAATTAAAAGTTGATGCGGGGGTGGGGGTTCTCTGGCCCCCATTTTAGATCCCTCTAAAGTAGGTCGCCATAGTGGCTGAGGAAAACGCTAAAATCTCCATTGGTTGGAATTTTTGTTTTGGGTCTACATTATCTCCCATTCACCCATATGAACTCATTATGCCACTTTTATATTAGTTAGAAAGCCCGAAGAAGCCCCCCCCCCAAAAAAAAAACCCCAAATCCCCTTGATGGAGTGGAGCTCACCTAACATTGTTGGCATCTCAAGACTGTGCTGAGATCAAAGTTAGGCCTCATAAGGGTGATGTAAATCTCCTCCTTAGTTTATAAAGCCTCTCCAATCACTCAAAAACTCCTCCTCTAGTGCTTGGTTTCCACATGTGAATTATATTGGAGAGGAGGAGTACAGGGTAAATACATTATCCATGTAAACCTTGGGATTTCTAAGATCAGGGTTCAAAGGTCTCTCATGCCACTGTGTGACCATTTCCTTAACTACTCTAGCATGATATCTACAATTACAAGGGGTAGATGGATGATGGGTTCAAGTCATCTTTCCTCTTGTATCCTTATATGGATGAAGGTTGAAGTTAAGGCTGTTATCACAAGTATAGTTGTCAATCCCCTTGGAATTCATCATCCTTATTGAGCCGTCAATGAAACCTGATTATCCCATCACATAATACTTTAGTAACCCTAAGGTATGGTACTCCTATGTCATGAGACCTGTCACCACATTAAGAACTAGTTCTTGCAACCATGTCTTAAGGGTCATAAAAGATAATTGAAGTAACCTCACTTCCACATTTTAGGGAAATGGATCCTTTCTAAAAGGCATCACTTATACACCTATATATCTAGGTATTCACCATATGTTACTGGGGATAATATGTGTGGGAGGGTTATGCCCTTGATTACTATCAAGGTGGTTCAAGAAGGATTTTTTATTAACATCATTAATTTCCTCACTAAATCCTACCATAACTTGTAGAACTTGGTGGCATAGATCATTTTCTTCTATGCTAGTGTGCCATAGATGATGAAGATATTTCAAGGATAAGGTCACATCCTCAAAAGGTATCTTATAGGGTTTATCAAACTCTAAGATATGTATTCCTCTTTGAGGCTCAAGGTGATATATCTATATCCCAACCTATTGCTAGTATTTGCATGTACTTATGTAATACCTTCCATTATTCGTTTATTATCAAAGATCAAGATATCTAATCAAGACTGAAAATTAATCTACACAGTATTTATTTCTTCTCTTTCTCCATATCTGTATAGGATTGTTCATATCTATGTACTTTCTTTTATTAATTATGTATTTCCAAAATTATCTTTTAAGGATATTTTCCTTATCATAAAATGTTTCTCTTTCATCTACCTTACTAGGCACTTTTTATATAACAATTTTTTTTGCAGTTCATCCTTGGTTTATGAAAGTTTCTAGGTGTTTTATCCTTCTATGGGGGAAAACAATATATAAAACATATTTATGATATATTTATGTTATTGATTTCAAATTAGCATTTCAAATTCCTTAGTTTTGTGGAGTATGCCCTAACCCTATTTTATATAAAGCTTTACTTTGATGGGAAGAGAAATAAATCCTAGGGTTTGGAAAGGGTGCTCACAGGTGGGTATAATAGAGATGAGAAGTAGATAAAATTTAGATGAGAAGACTGAGAGGTAAGCTATTTTGGGTAAACCTTTGTTTTTGTCCAAGAAAGAATCACATTGACCCAGGGGTCCTCATAAAAACCAAGTCATGTAGAGGAAGATATTGCCAACGCCCGATATGTGAATGTGAACTATTCTAGACACTTCTACCCCTTTAGATATACATTAATAGTTCCTTTGTAATGTATAGTTTTTCTTATATAAATTATTAATATAAAATCCATTTACATAAATCTAGGCTCTGATACCAATTACAACTCCCCCTGCTCCCATTAACCCCACTAAAGGTGTACCAAAGAGGAAAGGGCCATTCATTATATTCAAGTTCCATATTTATCAAAAATGAAAAATAATTAACAATAATCTCCTCTAAAGACGTTTTACTCAGAATACAGGTAATAAAGATCCTAAAGAGGAGTTTTAATATTCTTGAAATATGGGAAATACTAACATTTAATGAAACTAATGACATAAATTTATCTATCAAAATCCTCCTTAGATTCCTCCATTATCATTTCTCGATTATCTTGGGAGATGATGAGTTCTTCATATCAACATCTCTAACCTAGAAACACTGAGAAATAAAAACATGGACATCATATTTATATACTATATACATAGGTGAAACCAAAATGTGTGCATGTATAGTTAACTACTTTTAATAGAATCCAAGTCAAGTAAACAAAAATTTCACATTTTCATTCTAGTCAACTAAAATCTTGCTCACCTCACTTGGTCAGTCGATATTCAATCCATAATTGAATTTCAAAGTGTGTCTCCTATCATCAAGATTATCTGTGTGTAACCCAAAATGGATTCTTCCACCTCACTTCTTATCGATTTTTGGAGCACTCTCATATTATTCAAAATTCTTTTATTGGGAGTGGGTTTCTCCCAAAAGAACCCTTGTGAGGCATCGATTATCGAGTTACATATTATCCAATATTGATACATATTTTATTGCATGATTTTTCTTTGAAACCATATAATTCATATGTCATGTTATTCAGACATTTAGCAAACTTCAGAAACTTGAAAATCTTGGTTAAAGTGAATACTCATAGATAGCCGCATACCCTATCTTGATGGGTAGGTGATGTTCACAATTATATAATCTAGGCAAAAAACATTTATCTGAAAATTGGTATTCAAACCCAAGTGCAACAAGCATTTCCAATCTCTATATTAAGATTTTTTAGGTCATTTTAGGTTTTGACTATAAAATAGGGTTTGGTTCCATGGATTCCCACACTAGGGTTCAAAAACCTTAAATCATCATTTTGAGCCTAAAAATGTTTCATTCATATATTTATTGTTCGTACTAATAGAAACACACATCTATTTCCTAAACTATATTATTCACTCCCAAGATCAATCCTAAAAAGACTTGTACTAGATTTCAATACCAAATCCAACTTTTGTGTAAAAAGCCTCATAAAGTTAAAGATCCAAAACTAAGGTTTAGAATCTAGTGATATAATTTACATGCTTCCAAACATTCATATTTTGTAGTCATTAATTTGTTAAATTTATAGTTATAGAATCATAAATATATTCATTGGCTTACCAAGGGAACTCAAAATATAAGGAGAAGATGATCTTTTAGGATACTAGCCAACCCAAAGTTTTTTTCAAAATTTTTAATTGTTTAGTAGTACCCGACCTTTGTCTCAAAGTTTTTTATTAACTTGTTGTGCTCCTTTATAAAAATCTAAGTTTGTCCAAAACACCATCAACATCACTATCTGCCTTAATCTGTCTACAAGAAACACAAAAGACAACATGCTCCAGCAGTGAAAGTATCCTAATCTCTAGTTATAGCTTTTTTGCCACATAACATCTACTCCATTATCATGTCTTAAGATGGAACTCAAACTATTTTGAGTTGGACCCATTTCTAAGTGCTCTCTCTTCACACTATTCTTTAGGTACTCCAACATGTGCTAATCAACCTAGTGTAGTAGGCCATGTGTTGTAGATAGAGCCATCTATACTTATTGTTTCTGCACAACCAAGCCATAGTACACATGGAGGAAGATTTAAGAAACTCCTTGTTGCACTTTTTCTTAACTCAATTTTTCAAGTATGAACATTTCTTATAGTACCATCGGTGATTGATGGTAGAGTTGGTCCAAATATTTTGTGTGTTAAGCATGAAATCATGAAATAATGACAGATTCCAGTTATGCTTGATAGAATTCACAAATGTCTTTAGAGAAAACATGCATTTCTTCAAGGTACATAGCAGTTATATGGTTTTTAGTACATAATGTCCACATGAATGAATCCATTTGGGAGGAATTTTAGCATTTTGAAAGTTTTACCACACGTTATGTTGTGACTGTTCAAACATGTTCAACCATTGAGATGTATGGCTTCTATAACCCAACTAATATGCCATTTTGATAATGAAAACCACATTCAAGAGGAATACCAATACATGGATTTATCCTTATATGAAATCATAGTGACTTTTAGAGTAGTTGGGATCTACTGAAATTCAATTTTTTATTTTTTCCATCCTATAGACTCAACAATATCTATAAATCAACTATTAGCATGACTTGGGCTACTTTTTACAAAACTTTCTAGATTTAATGTGTTAGTTACCAACTCTACAGTTATGTTCCATCTCAACCTTTCCAGTACCAAAGGGTTTCCCCTCACATTCATTATGAAGTATGATTGGGATCATAGCCCCTAGAAGCCCCAAAGAAGTATTCTCTCTTCTACAATATCTATCTTTGAGTTTTGTTAAATTATGGAATATTTTTTCTTGAATAATACCCATTGATAGTTTAGCAAGAAAGGCCAAGTTGAAAGTTTATCAAGGCGTGCCAAATTATGCTTGTCTAGATACATGTTTCTATATTTGAAATTATTGGTCTAGGATGCAAACAATGCTTCTCTGCGTACTTCAATATTTTGTGATGATATTACTTTTTCTTATACTTGATTTAGATCATCTCACTTAATTAATGATTATCTAGATTCATTTGGTTTATCTGGGAAACTATTCTAAATTTTTTGGAAATAATATAAATGAAGGTTGTAACAGAAGATGATATAACATTTACTATGCTTTAAAAAGTTCTATCACCATGGTGAATGCTTCAAAACATGTAGTGGATGGGTCAAATAAATGCCCATTTTGGAATCATTTTTTCGAAAGGGCTTAATATTAATAATGGTCTGATGTTTTTATTATGATTGACGATTAACTATTCAGTCAAGTGATCTTATATGCTGATTTTCACTTGATTCACATTGTATCAATTAATTTAACAACGTCTGTTTTTTGATTTTTTGAGATATTTTTTCCAACAATCTCCAAATAGTGATGGTTGCAATTTGTTGTAGATTGCAACATATAAAATCTATTGTATTTTTGAAAGATGTATTACAAGTTTTGTCTAGGTCGATGAGGGATGTCAAAAGATGGTCCACATAGTCCTTGGAAAGTGCACACCCTTTGTGCCCCGCAAGATCAACTAGGTACAAGTTTGTTTGTCAATCTATCTTGCATTATCTCCTCCCTTGCTCATTTTCTAGTTGTTACTATTTTCCTACAACCTAAGCTTCAATATTTTTGATATGGTATGTCGAGTGTTGCATGGTTGGGGATATAAGATGAGGAGCTTGGATATGTATATCATGGAACATTTTTAGTCAACTTGTTATGCATCTTCTTGGTACTCAACTCACAAACATCAAATCTTGTGTGTTATGATCCTAAAAGTTGAGAAAGATTTTTTCCTAAAATTCCTTGGGATGATGCAGAGTTACAAGAGAAGTTCAACATGCAATTGCTATGCAATAACATTGCAATCTTCTGTTGTACAATCTAAATGTACCCAAGGAACGTCCTATATCCTATACAACTTGTGTATTGCAACATGTAATAGGCTTTTGTTTAGATCATGTAATATAACTTGGTAAAACTATACATCAATAATCCTTTTATCTTATGTAGAGGTTTTTATATTTGAATAAAAACAAATGTTCCTCTCCATGTAAGATAGTATTTAAT
The DNA here is from genome assembly GCA_963693085.1 of Alisma plantago-aquatica. Classification (NCBI taxonomy): domain Eukaryota; kingdom Viridiplantae; phylum Streptophyta; class Magnoliopsida; order Alismatales; family Alismataceae; genus Alisma; species Alisma plantago-aquatica. The sequence continues at coordinate 1,489,038,416 of OY856412.1, forward strand.
GAATAGAAAGTTATTATAAACTTCACTTTCTACCTTTTGTTACTTTTTTATTTTCTATACATAAGATGTATTTTAAAATATTTATGACATATAATTTTTTCCTTGCATTATTGTCTATAGAACTTAAGTAGACTATCCATTGATAAACCACTCTCATACTACTTTATGGAATCAAATGTTAGTAGTTAGTATCGTTGTATTATATTCTGTGTTTCAATACTCTCTAACATCTCCAACTGGAAGGCTAGCCCTTTAAGTTATGAAATGACCATCAATATTTCATTTGATGTTTGTTTCTAATTTAACTATCTCACCCGTCCATTTTCCTATAGATCATACAATTGCTGATGTCAAGTACACCTACCATTGTACCAATGGTTACACTATTTCAAAGATTATCATATAGAACACAAGTGTTTTTATGTTTGCTATATTGTAAAGACAAAAGGGGTGACCCTTATGTGAAGACCTAAACATGGAAATGAGGATTCATTGGTCAATAGTTAGAAAATTACTCATGGCCATAACTATTGTGTCCTTTATTCTTCTATCTAATATTTTAATCTTCACTCTTTAAACCCATGGACTTTTGTTAAAAGCGTCCTTGTAGTGCTCTAGACCCTGAATGTAATGACGCACATGAACTTATTGCCATCATCATTATCATTATCCACTAAGTTACTAACTTGATTGAACAATAACTTAATAGACTTTCCCAACTCTTCATCATGTACTTGATCAACTTGTTGAGAATGATATTCTAGTATTTGACTATTGCAATAATGTGCTCGATCCTGTTCGTGATCTCTTAACTTTTGTTAGGCCACATAAATTTTAAACGTAAGGTCTAGCATATATAGTGAGTCTCTTTGTATATTATTTTCCTCTTGTGATCTTATATGTTCACTATACTTGATTTAAATTATGTTGCTTCATCTAAATCTTCCTTTTCTCAATTGAAATGAGGGAACTCATCAAGCATTTCACCACATAGTGAAGATTGGAACCAAATAAATAAGATCAATTGTGTTTTTGGAAGTTGTGCAGCCAAGTTTGGTCAAGACAGTTATGGATGCCGAAATATGGTTTGGCAAGTGCATATCCTTGACGTCAATCATGTAATTTTCTCCATAATTATACAACACAAGATCAATAAGGTACATATTTGATTATCAATATGTCTTGCACTATCTCCTCCATTTCCCCTTGTTTAGTTTTTATTCGACTTTTTGAAATTCAATGTTGGTGATATGTGCATGGCGTATTGCATAGAGGATATAAGATGATAGCATGTAGATGATGGAACATTTGAGTCATCGATTAAGTCCTTGTGGTACTTGATCAAAGCTTGTGTATTATGATTCTGAACGCTAAGTAAGCTTTAGGCGTCATGCCTACCAGTTGCAAGTTACCAGAGAAGTCCAAGAAGCAACTCCTATGCAAAACCATTGTAATCTTCAATTTCTATCATATAAATGTCCCCAAGAAATGTTCGATACCCTATATTGCTTGTGTATTGCATCATGTAATAGGTAATCTTTTACTTTCTGAGTTCTTATAATAGACCTAGATTCGACCAGATGTGAGTAATACCAACTTGATTAAACTAGAGACGGATAAACCTTGTATCAACTATTATGTGAGAACATTTTTTTTGAACAAGGACAAATGCTCATTTCTTCCCTATGTAAGATAAAATTGTGTGAATAAATAAGTTGTTCAAAGTAACATTCTACGATTCTACCTTTGGTTGTTTGCATGATATTATATAACAATGAGATATGATTAGTTTTGTCACCTACATAAACGGTTCAATACATTATCGTCTATATAATTAAGATGTATGGTAGATTGTCTGATGATAAAGAAGTCGTAAATGGCTTTATGAACTCAAATACAATTCCAATTGTACTGTGTTTTGTATTATAGTATTCTTTGGCATCTCAAATTTGACAGAAAGCCATGTTAGTTTTGAAATGACCGTCAATATTGCATGGAAGACTGAACATAAAGATGAGAGACCGCATGTTATGATTGTTTATTAACCAACTATCCCACTTATCCATTGTACTGCAAATGGGGCACTAGTTTATGTGAAAATATGCCTACATTGTACTAAATTTCTAATATTGTCAATAGGAAGACAAGTGATTTAAAGTGTGATGTACCGTAATGACACAATAGGTGAAAATACTACCTAAACATGAGGGATCGGAGGAGAGGGTCCGTCAATCAATAACCATAATAACACTCATGATCATAACTTTCATATCCTATCATCCTTTTATTTTGTGTTTTAATATTCACCCTTGAAACCCTAGACCTTTTGTCCATCAGGTCCTCATAATGCTCTAAATTCTGACATCAAGGGTGTGTAGAATATGAACCATTGTACTAGTGACTACATTTCAAACATTATCAACAAGAATATAATTGTTTTAAAGTTTGACATATTGTAAAGACAAAAGGATGACATGTTAAGACATAAAAAGGATGATCACTAATCAGAATGGAGGGTCAATCGATCATTAATCAGGATAATAGTCATGATCATAACTTTCATATCTTGTTATCCTTCTATCTATTGTTCTAATATTCACATTTGAAACCATGGAAAGTACGTCCAAAGGGTCCTCGTAATGCTTCGGATTCTGGTGACCCAAAGAGAATTCGTTCACAACACATGGAACCACGGCTTCTTTGCCAGGATGAATGCACAATAACAATGATCTGTCTTCCTTCCTGTCAAGATTCTGATGGTTTTGTGGGCTCTCTTTTTCTTTTTCATGCTGCTATGAATATCGTCACCTTCGGAGGCCCATATTTGGATGACGATCCCAGGAGACGAAGAAGGATGTGTGACAGACACAGACTGACACTCTATTATACCCCGCCACTGTAGACATACGCGGCGTAGCACGGTCGCCAAGGTTTCCATAGGCAGCCGTCGGAAGATATTCCAAAGTATTTTATCTGGTAGATTATGCATCTGACACCGAAAGTCCCCTGCCGTATTAGCACAGTGGGTTCTGGCACCGCGTTTGTTTGAGCAGCGACTGTTTCCCATCAGATAGCTGCAGTTTGATTCAATGATGCGGCGGAAACCACCAGTGTTGTGTGCATGAGAAAAGGGTTAGGGTTCTTTCCTGCCTGACAGAGGTCCAGACGAGAAGGCTGTGCACTTCCGTCGGGTATATTGTTTAGTAGCGAAGGATCCACTCTTAACATTTAAATTGCCCACTAATGACCAAAATTAAACGAAACTTCACAATTTAGCAACTTACACCTGAGTTGTTTTCTTGGAGGCTATAAATGTACTACTCTTACCTTCTAACTCTTTAAATATTAACGAAGCTCCGTGCGACAATCATCTTGAATTCGTAAAACAAAGTAAATGATTAAGAATAGGCAAAATTATTTGGACAAAGAAATGCAAAGATGTGTCTACTTTGTCCGTTCCAAGTTTTTTTATATTGTATTTGGTAAATAGTTTAAAAAAAGATGGGCAAAAAAAGGAGAATGGGTAGAATGAATGGACTGAGAAGGAGAAATTGATAAACCTTATTTGGTAACATGTGCATGTGAAAGTGGATAGAGTTGGAAAAACTTAAAAAATATTATTTGTTACATAGGTATAGAAATGGGGAAATCTTTTATATAAAAAACACCCTGCACATGTAAAAATTATATTTATTTGAATTTTTTAATATGTGCCTATATAAGTAGTAAAGTCTCAAAATATTTTTTTTCATATGATTCACCATGATTTTCCAAAGGAAATGAAAAATACCAAACTTTCCCATGTCTTCTGTATAAAATATGTTTCCTTCCCTATTACTATGATGAATAAACACAATTTTTTATTTCCCACCATTCTCCTCATGATATCATGTAACAAATTCAATCTCATAGAATGTAGGGTAGGAGGAGAACAATGGTTTCAATTCTCCTTTCCCCATCCCAAACTGTTTCCTTTCTCATTTGCCTTAGATTTCACCACATTCCAAACACGTCAGGCATATTTGATAGGAGGAGAATGATGCAAAGTAGGATAAAAGAAATGTACAACTTATTTTGTTAGACAAATTGGCAGGTAAAAATAGGGAATGAAGATAATAGATGTATGTGTGTTCTCTAAAAATCTTGTCCCAAGTGGATTAGATGCAAGGAGAAGAGGCAATACTTGGTGGGCATTTATTCAAGGTTTGGAGGGAAACATGATAGTTTGAGGGGAAAACTTTGATAAAATGGAAATTTGAATAAAAATTTAAAAATGTATTATGCAATTTATAAATTTGAAAATGTATTCATAAATTTATAATCACATTTAGCATGAAACATGAATAAAAAAATCATGTATACACATATTTTGTAAATAAAAAGTAGAAACTTTAAATTTGAAATCTAACACATAGAAATAATTATTAGGTTGAATATATGAAGCATTTACTGTATCTAGATTACACCATTATTTCTAAAATGTCTTAAATATTTGTATTGTATCACAATAATAAATAGTGCATATAAGAAATCATATACTAAGTTCAAATAAACCAGATTTAAGTCTGAAGAGCATCCATATTTAAGTTCATATATTCACAAATAGGATAGGAAAAAATATCAATAAAAAGAGAGTATAAAAATCATAAGAGTTAAACAAAGAATTTTCATATTTTGGGTAGAGACCTCACCTGTGAAATCATAATTGTAATTAAAATTATGCCCTGATAAAGTGAGTGGATTTGCATACCTTGGATCCATGTCTAGGAGTTCAAAGTCTAATCCCTGGGTCAAAATCAAGTCTAAAGAAAACTGACAATGTGTTATATGTTAATCGGGGTTACATTCAATTAAAAATTGAAAACCCTAAAAATGTCTTTTGGTGTTATTGAATTAGGCTATGAAATTTAGAACAATGCATAGGTATCATTTTTCAATTATAAAACATACTTCTATGTATTGATTTGGTGATCTAGTAGTAACTAATCAATTTTCTAAGTATTTGACATTTAACTTATTTTTCTATAGTAAAATTGAGTCACACGATCATTATGTCGTGGACAATAAAACTCGAGTTTAATTATGATGAATGCAAGCAAGTACAATTCTAATTCAAAATCTCACAAAACTTGAACAAATAAAAATATAACTAATTACTAAGATACCCAAAGGGCATGTCGAAATTCTAATCAATGCGAGGATACTAATGTACATGGGCTTCCCTAATTATTTCTTCAATAGATTGATGGAGGCTAGATCCATGCAGGTTAAACTCGATATCCCATCTCATCTTTCATGGATCCTCTTTAGGGAGGAATCCCACCATGGCCTTCCCCTTAGTCTAATGGACCTTTGGATCTCAAAACTGGCATCATGAGGTAACATGGCATCTCATTTAGGCCTTCCACAAGGATGAAGAACCATGAAGCTCATGATGAAATATGGTACAAAGAGACAGGGAAGAGGAAATTGGATCCATCTATGAGGATCATGAGAATCCTACAGAAGGAAAAATAAAGTCAAAGGAAAAGAAATGTTGAAGATGATCATAGGCGTCAAAAAATGATATAGTTAGGAGGGAAAATAGGTTCTAGAAATTTACAACTATGGGACTATAAGGTGATTGAAAAATCTATTTGATCATTCCTTGAACCAATCTACACACTTTCCTCATTAGAAGGCATCCTTAAGAATCACATTGACGTGGCTTAGGTGTGCTTCAAATTGAGCTTTTCGGTGACACTATTTGATTTAGAATAGGAAATAGAGAAGGGCATGGAAGATGTGTGACAAACTGAAGACCATTCTCCTCCCGTGAATTTGTCTAGCATGGTCTCTTACACTGTAATCACTTCAAAGGTGGAGGAAGGATTCTCAAACAAGTTATGTGGGAGGGAAGGAGTATGTGAAGAAATTGGTTGTTTGTGGGTTCTGTGTACATGATGGGGATTTGTGACATATTGCCTTCCATAGGTGGAATCTACATACATAATATCTATAGAAAGGGGTCCATAACTCAGGGAAATACGGAAATGGCATCTCCTTATATTCTTTTTTGTTCTTAAATTAGAATTATAAACGATCGTTGTGATCCTTTAAAGTGTTTGAAGAAAGAATTGCTTGAATCCGTACAAAGGAGAGGAAGAAAAACCGAGAAAAGATCACACACTAAACTTACTTGGAGACAGTTCCACACGCTTAAGGTGGAAGATAACTCCCAAACTAATGTTCTCTATTGAATGGCTCAGTTGAAAACCTAGACTAGATAATAAGATTAGGAAATGATATTATTTACAAATTTAGAAAAGTTACTCAAATAATTCCACTCATTTCCATTCAAGGTATACATTATCTCTTTTATTTCCTATTTTAATTGGGGCAGTTTCTACTATTCAGTGAAGGTGAAACTTCACATATCAACTACTTAATAAGTGAGGAATCTTAAAATCCTATTAGGTTCAAGTTTGAAGAATAGTCGTTAGGTAAATCAATAGATTAGGGTCCTTTATCAATATTTTACTTTATAATTCATTTAAACAACTATTATTTTCCATTAAATGTAAATTTTGACCTATAAATTATTTGAGGGGTGAGAAATATGAGTTTATCATTAGTTTTCGCATTTGTGGTGATTTGTTTTGTTAATTAATATATTAGGGTTTCATGGTTTTACTACCGTATCAATTATTATAATTAGGATATTCTTCTATCATCTTGGAAGTCTATTTTGGTTTGTGCTTACTTTCTAATGCATGACATTCCATAATATCAATGTAGCAACTTCATCATTATCTGATGTGAGTTCCCTTTAGAGTTCATTTAGGTATTTTGTTCAGAAATTTTATGCCCAGAACTAAAATTAATATCATTATTATTCAAATTTATATTCTTAAGTAATATTTCATATTTATTCATCATGGTAATCTTCTAGACTAGAAAATTTCTATAATACAATAACTTGATATTTAGATCCCTAAGATGGTGAATCCACATTATAACACCTTAATTAGATAATTTACACTAAAACCTCTTCATAGGGAACTCTAACTTAATCATTACATGTTTGACATGTAATACATACGAAGAACGAATTAACTCTAACTCAAAAGGGAAAATGATCAAGAAAGTCCAAAGATTAGAAAAATTCCTAGATTTGATTTTTGTACTACACTCCTCCCATTATCTCTAAATCCAATCAACAATAACCTAATGTAATTTTTTTTTCTTTCTAAATGTCATATGCTATCAATGATTCACATGTTTAGGATCAAAACATACTCATAGCCCATTCAACAAATAGCATAGAGGCAATACCACCTCCAATTTTTAACTCAAGAAATTTCTTCCTACCATTTAACACATAGATGAAACCCATCATAGAGGAGCTTGCTCCTTATTGTTCAAAAGGTAAAGACTTTCTGAGCCGTAAGGGTGCACCCGAGGTTTGTTCTACACCTGGGAAATGTGGAGAATCATGTCACCAACAAGGTTGCTTTAGCCCCACTCATTGTCATGCCACGACACCAACTTGACAAAATTGTCATTCAAAGCAATTACAACCTTGGCATCGAAAATTCTTGACCTATTATCACCAAAAAAGTCGGTAGACACCAAATCCTCATTGGTATAACCCATGATTCCTTTAAGCTTGCCCTCAGACTCCTTGATGGCATCCTTGATCTGTTCATATGATATGACTTCTCAAGTTTGATAGTTAGATCCACAACAGAAACATCTATTGTAGGAACCCTAAAATCCATACCAGGATCAGCTTACCGTTCAAAGAAGGAAGGACCTTTCCCATAGCCTTGGCAACTCGAGTACTAATAGGAATGACGTTGAAACCAACAACTCTCCCACCTCTCCAGTCCTTTGTTGATGGACCATCAATGATCTTCTGAGTGGCAGTGATTGTGTTAACCGTGGTCATCAAACCCTTAATGATTCCAAACTTGTCATTAATGACCTTGGCCAACGGAGTCAGACAGTTGGTGGTGCAACTGGCATTGGACAACACATCAATGTTGGGATTGTACTCATTCTTAGTGACACCAATGACAAACATGGGAGCATCTTTGTTGGGGGCGGATATGATGACCTTCTTAGCACCATCCTTTAGGTGAGCGGTAGCATTGTCCTTGTCAGTGAAGACACTGGTGAACTCTACAACTTAGTCAACATTGTACTCACCCCAAGGGATCTCATTGGGGTTTCTGACTCTGAAAATGGCTCCGAAGAGGAGAGTCTTGGAGTCCTTGACCTTGAGCTCATGGTGCTTCCACTGGCCGTGGATGGTGTCGTACTTGAACATGTAGGTCATGTAGTCGGTGTTGATGAAGGGATCATTAACGGCGACGAGCTCAACATCGTCCCTCTAAAGTGTGACCTGGAAAAAAGCCTTCTGATCCTTCCGAATCCGTTGATGCCGATCTTAATCTTGGTGACCATAGTCACTGATGACAAAGAAGATGAAGCCGTGATCAGATCCAGAGATCCAGAAGTCTGCATGAGGAAGGAGACGGTGGTGCCAAATGGATAGGTGACTGGGCAACCTAATGTATTGAGTCAACTAGCAATCAAGATGTATCTATGTCACTCTAACCATCATATCCTCACTAAATCTCGCACTAAAATATGAGCATATGAGAGTTAAACCAAATCCTTGGGTTCCTTAACCTAACTACTTGTCTTGTGAAGGTGGTTTCTACATCATTTTCTTTTTTCATATTGATTTTACCTAGGTCTTCGAATCATCTTGTGTCCAATGACCAAAATATTATATTTTTATATTGGACAAACTAGGGTCAAGGTGTAACATTTAGGGTATAGTTAGAAAAAACATTTCACCATCCATAGTTGAGTAATATAGTGCATTGTATTTAGCATACTAATTGAATCTTTTAGGAGCTTATTGCATAAATTAAACACACATATTATGAGAAGTGTGTACTTAATTTATTTTGACTTCCATTTTTTCATTATCTCATGCAGTAGGGGTGTTCATTCATTGGTTAAGCATTCTTAATGCTTTTAATATGGTCTCCAACATAGAGTTATCCATAATATTAGTTTTGATGGCAAGTTGGGGTAAAAGGGAGTCAATTTCAAACCTTAAATATCTTTCCAAGGTTTTTAATACTATTCTATCTACTTATTCGTCACAACACCACCATTTTAGATAACATCAACTTAGCAACACATTCTCCACCAAAAGTTACACCCCCACCTTAAGAATACGTGCATAGCAGTATTAACACAGTGTGTCTCATTTTTTTGAAGTGACATAAATTGTTTTCTTATTGGAGAGAGATAAGCTAATATATATTAGTGGATGGAGAGAGTGTGGAATGAGAAAAAGGAGGACATAGTGGATGGAGAGAGAAGTTGTAATTAATAGAAAGAAGGTGGTAGTCCATGGAGAGATGCGTAATAAATAGAAATAAGAAGGTAGTGGATAGAGAGAATGTGTAAGTAATATAAAGAAGGAGATAGTTGATGGAGAGAGAGAGAGAGAGTGCACTATATAAAAGAGAGAGGTAAAAAATAGAGAGAGACTTGTGACACAATAAATCATACATGTAGTTTTAGCACTGTTCAAGTTTAAACTAGGTCATGTAGTATTTATTCATGAGTACTATTTATTTTAAAAATAGGTATGGTATTTTCCATACTTATTTATAAATACTATTTAATCTAGAAGTTCTCACTAAAGGATATATAGATATATAATGCACAAGTATTATATAAAATATGTATATAACTTATATATGAAATAATATAAAAAAATATAACCAGCATTGATTAATACTTTTATTGATACTATTTTCATTTAAAATTTACAATGTTCACAGTGATATTTATCACTAATAACAAGTATTTGTATATTATTATATTCTCTCTCACGTCTGGAGGCTTTTCAACTTTTGCACTGTGCGAAAAACATTTTGTACAATACCAAAAAACATTTTGTATTCTTCATTCACATTGATCGATGCTAGGGTGTAAGATATGGTGGAAGCTATGTGCTCTATATCAGTACTCCATTTGAAATTGATTGAGGAAGTTCCTCAAAAAGTTAGCTAATACATTAATTATTAAGACTAAGCATCCAAAAGTTAACTTATAATCCCAAAGACTAGCTATTTTGAGACATTACCCCTATAAAGGTTCAATATAAAACCTAACTAATCATTTATAGATGTAATAGGGGTAAGTCAAATAAAGTATATAAATCCAAAACATCTCTCATCATTGCTCCACTATAAATCTTGATATTAAGGTCAACAAATTAGGGATTTTCTTATCTAAATGGTTTCTCTATTAATGAACATGCCATATTTTAATGAAAATATCAATAAAATCCATAAAACTATTATTTTTTACATATACTATGAAATAGGAAAATATTTTTATTGATTAATAATTTTCATCCTGGATCCAGTTATTGGTGCCAAAATAAATGTGTGAACCAAATAAAAGTGTTCCACCATATCCACCGACTCGTCAGCAATTCGAAAAAAGAAGATCGCGCGTCGACAACCGTCGATGCACTGAGGGCATGGATTCGGCTCCAGAAGTCGGTGCCACCGACTTCAAGTCAGTGCCACCGACTTCAAGTCAGTGCCACCGACTTCAAGTCAGTGCCACTAACTCTGTCGCAGTAGGTCGGCACCAGCCCTGTAAAAGGGAGGATGTGGCTTGTTTTTTTCTCACAACTTGAAGAACCACGACTCCCATAGCACGAGCGGCTACTCCGAGCATCCAGAGGCTTCATCGAGCTCTTTCTTTCTTAATGTTCTTCCACACTCACTCCATCGTCATGGCCAGATGAGGAGGACCCCCTGGCATTCTTACACCACAACCATGCCTCAGCCACCCCACGACGGAGGTGAGGAAGGTCTATGAAGAGCTTGCAAAGCGTCTATTCGCACCAACGCGATATGGCGACCATCAACTACTGGAGGATATGGGCTTCACTGACAATATGGCGTATGTCCTCGAGCAATAGGAGTTCACGGGAAGGACTGTGAATCCCATTTTTGGTGGAAGGATGGCGTACAAGGAAATCATCATCAAGTTCATGGCGTCACTGGAGATATGCATCACCCCCGACTAGGCGTGACCATCAAGTGGCGAGTGGAGAGAAGGAAGGGTGGATTTTCTCTTATACAACACCAACTACACCCTTACTCTCCGTGCCTTCCATGACATTTACGGGTGGCCACATATGCCATGCCGTCAGCCTGAGAACGTTGATTTGGATGCCATCTAGAAGGATTTTTTGACAGCCCCGGAGGGTAAAAAGCTGAACTTCCACCATAGTTCTTTAGCGGACTTCGAGCATCCCTTTATTCGGGTGCTACATTGGATGTTGACCAACACAGTATTCACCAAGTCAACCTAGGGGCAAGCCAAGGTACAAGTCCTAGACTTGTACTTTCTGTATAAGCTTTTGGAGGGAGAGTCGGTCAACTGGGGAGCACTCTTTCTCCAGCACATTATTCAAGTGAGACGCAACGTCAAGCGGGCTACGCCCATACTGTTTGGGGGACTTATCACCCCCATTGCTCTTCACTTGGGCCTTGATCTCCCTACTCTAGAGCCACTAAACTCTAGGCTACATATCAACCACCTTCATTTCAAGCAGTCCGACCCCATCACTGTGGAAGACGTTGTCATCTACGCCACATGCTCGGTCGATGATACTTTCTACAAGCGTAAACTTCATGATCCCATCTTCAACATCAGGGGAGTCGGGAACTATAAATGGCTGACTCTAGACAATGATGACAATGTTGGACAACAAGAAGCTCAGGCTAAGGAGGAAGACGCGGGAAGTGACGACGTGGAGGAAGTGGAGCCCACCATTCTTGTGAGACATAGAGTGGGTCCACGGAAGCATCACCACCATTACACTACATCGTCATCTTCTGCCCCGCCACCCTCTCAAGAAGGAGAGGATGCTTATTCTATGGTAGGTATGCATACTATGCTACAAGACATCCAAATGCATCAACAAAAACAAACCCAATCCCTGGCTGGCATTCAGGACGTGCAAGGTCGACTGTATAGCAATTAGTAGGCGATCTATGAGAATGAACACCTTCTCTTGGCCAACCTAGAGAATATGCATCAGTGTCTGCAATGGATGGAAAATTATCAACAACCTTTCTTTGATCATTACTGGAGCCAGTGGTATTTTGGAAGTTATCTGATGCCGCCAGACATGCCCCTGTCTGATCCAACCTTCCAGGGGATGTTTCCTCCCCAGGACCCTACGCAACCACTGCCACCACCATTTTGAGTTGGGTATCACTGTTCCACCCCTTAAGTTAGGATATTTATTATGAGGCCATAGTTGAATTCAAGCTTAGGGGGGTGCTGGAACAGTTTCTTAGTTTCTTGTTTTCTTTCATTATAGTTTTGTTTGTTTTATTTTAGTTAGTTTTCTTATTAGTTTTCTGCTATGTAGAATCCACAATCTATCTAGTGTAATCTGTGGAGAAGTAAATGCATGGTTTCAATTAAGAATATCAATCTCTGGGTTGGGTGCATTTTAAACAAAAACTAATTTTTTATGAGCTTATCTTTCAAGTAATCAAGTCACATAACTGAGGAAGTGCTTGAATAAGTCAGCTTTAGGACATTACAACATAAATTACCATCTAATCTGTCTAAGAAAGTGATTGACAAGGATTGTTGAGCCTAAACTGATCAAATAGTAACGTGACCTTAAAATGAAATTCAAGAAAGAAACCCCTTGATTACCTTTACACATGTCATTAGAGAGGGACATATGATTTTTTCTGTAGGTTCTATGTCTTAGTCGTGCGATCTCAACCACCACATACCTTGGACTCACACCCCACCATTAGAGGATTGAGCACATGCTTCCATTCTTTCTCTTGATTGCATTGCATAATAGACCTTGCATAGTAGTTATTTATTTTTGCATGCATTAGTGCATATAAAAAAATATAATAGTAAAATCATACATGCACAACAAAATCATGGTATATGTCATCTAGTTGCATAAGCATGGAATTTCTTCTTGCATAAAATCTTGTCTAATTTCTTATCTCTTAATAAAAAGGTAGTGATTGTGCCCATTCTTTGAAAAAAAGAGAAAGCACTTACAAATATTAAAGGTTAGTGCCATTAGAAGCCCAAAATAATTTTATCGTGATTGAAAGGGGGCTTAAATGAAAAAAAGGAAAAAAAGTATACGTATATTTCTGAATGTTCAAAGGCATAATTCTACCCAATTATAAAGAAATGTTAGCACATGATGTAGTTTTGTAGATATTTTGTCTTATCTCAAGATGAAATTATAGTTGCATGTATCATTTCACCACAATGATTAGGCATTAGGAGCATTCTAAAAATCACATCATCATAGGTTCATCATGATTTTTGATTGCATGAATGATTTTATGTAATCATGATTCTTCCTCAACCACCTATTTTAACCACCCGTTGCTCTTATTGGTAGGCCACTCAAATGATTTTCTCCTCATTCATTATTCTATTAGGAGAACTACTTCCATGTAGATGGTAGGTAGAGAAAAGAGCAATGTAGATAGGAGATCACACGATGCATTAAGTATGAATAAAATGATTATATCATATTAACTGCTTTAACTGATAGTGTCTCATTGATTGGGGGGTGGACATCTTGGATAGAGGTTTTTGGTCGCCTATAGGGCAGTTAATGTTCAGTGGTCAGTAAAGGCCGGAAGGAGGACCACAAGTTGGAGATTTTTAGATATACCGTATGCATGATGTCATTCAGCTGACTGACGTGGGATTTTGTCGCACTAACAAACTCACTCAGGGTTGAAATCCCCGAGCTTTTACCAAACCAATGTGCAATAATACCACCCGCAAGAGGACGATTCTTATCACAGTATAGTTAAGGATCGAACCCAAAGGACAACATTTTTAAGAATCTTTATAAGTCGAATCTAGCTCAAGTAAGACTAATATTTAAAACGATTGATTTGGTTGAGGTTAATTAGACTAAATGCAAGAAAGTAAAAGCTGAATTAAAGTTGGGTTTAGATCAATGATATGGAATCGCTGGGATTATATCAGGTTTCACCACCGCTACACACACAAACACATTCCAATGCAAACAATCCAGGCAAGATAAAACGATCCAAATAGAGCTACTGAAGAACCCCCCATACGAGCGTTAGGTTCGCGTAAGCATCACCTTAGGCATCATATGTCTCATCACCAACCAGATCACTTACTTACGGCTCTGAAGATATAGAAATCCAACAAAGGTTGTGGGCCCCCTATACAGGCGTTAGGCACACAGAAGCGTCACCGAAGGCTAGATGGCTCTTCCCCTTGCGGATCATACACTTACGACCTCGAAGAAATCCCATTCTATTTCTATTTTAGGAGTCAACTGTATTTATCGATAAGCAAGCAGGTGATTAATATACGAGCAAACATTGACGATTAACAAGAAGATACAAAATCCAACTAAGGCTGTGAACCCCCCTATACTGGTGTTAGGTGCATAGAAGCATCACCGCAGGCTAGATGACTCATCCCCTTGCAGATCATACACTTACAACCTCAAGGAATCCCATTCTATTTCTAGTTTGGTAGTCGATTTGTTAAACGACATTCAATCCTACGTATAGAAGTTCTCACAACATAGGAAGAACAAGATGAAAGTAAGCAATTAATCTAAATATGAACATAACAATTAACAACGAAATGAAAAGTTATATACATTGCCATAGAAAGGTTAATAAAAGAATATACTTGCACAGGCAGCGGGGCTAGTCCCCACACCCCAGTGAAAAGGTGCTACTCGCTCATGGTACAGGGAACAAGAAGAATAAGAAAGAGAGAGAAATCCTCCATGAACTCGGTGCAAAAGGTAGTCGCAGCTCAGTGAAGATGATGTGGCCTTCTACGTCATGTCAGAGCAGATCTGGGCGCGGAATGGGAGATGCCAAGACTGACAGGACAGTCTTCCTTGCTCCGTCTTCCTTCTCTTCTCAGTCTCCTTGGTTGCAACATGGGAAGTAGGTGGAATGAAATTGGCGTGGAAGACACTGGATCTGGATCGGACCTTTGTACAGGTTGCCTGTCGGCGTCCTGGAACCGATGCCAAATAAGGATCTTGCTGGTCCTATTTATAGGTACAGATCTAGTCCTCATGCATTTGGTGTGAGTCCAAACCGTCTGGAGATATTTTTCCTCAAACGGTTTGCTGTATATAACCAAATGGTTTTGACTTTACGTGTATGTCTCCAAACAATTTCATGCATTTACTTTATCATTCAGTCTTGATTTCCACTAGAGCTAATGGTCCTCATAGCAGGTCCATTCGGTCTTGATTTTCTTCCTTTATCAAACGATCTGGAAGCACCAAACGGCCTCCGCGCCGGCAACTTCAAACGGTCTTCACGTAGCCTTGCTCATTCGGTTTCATGCAAATATGCAAACGGTCAACTCTTTCCAGTCGGTCTTCATTGCATGCTGGTTTCACTCCATTCAGTTTTCATATACTAGCAACTAACGGTCTTCACAACTTTTGAGCAAATGGTCTACGTGTGATTTGGTTCATTCGGTCTTGTGCTTTGCATGCTGCTCAAATGTTATTCATGTGATCATTCGGTCCTCATGCCATTAGGCCATTCGGTTTTGCTGCTTGGTCTTCACGTGGATATTGCTCATGGTTTGCATGCATTCTCTTTTCCATCTGGTTTGCATGCATGTGATGTTTTCAACCAAACAATTTTGAATAGAAAGCCATTCGGTCTTGTGTTCTCAGCAGCAAACGGTTTGGTGAGTTCAACTTTATCATACGGTCTTCCATGTCGTTGCATGCAAACAATCCCATTCAAATTTATCTTTTATCAAATGATCTCATACGTAGTTGCATGCAAATGGTCCCATGCAGATTTGTATTGGCAAACGGTCTTGGGCAAATGATAGGGAACAATTTCATATAAACATGATAATGTAAATGATCTCAAGGCATTCGGTTTGCTGCTTGGTTAGTCCAAATGGTGTGCGTGACCAGTGCATTCGGTCTTGTAGCAGGTGTCCATTTGGTCTTCACGTATAGCTCAAACAGTCTTGCAAACCGGAACTCTCCAAACGGTCTCGCAAATGGCATCCTCAAACGGTCTTAATGTGGAAAAGTCCATTTGGTTTTGATCATTCAATCAAATGGTCTTCGCGTCTAAACGGTCTTCGCGGCTGATCAGTCTTGTGACCTTGGCACCCAAATGGTCTGAAATCGTGTGACGTCCAAATGGTTTTGAGGTGGATATGTCCATTTGGTCTTGAGTCCGAATGGATGAAACCGATTGTTCAAGACCGTATGGCCAGATCGTTAGGCGAGACTGAATGGTTGAAACTGTTTAGTCAGATCGATTGGTCAGAACCAAAGGTGAGCGAAGGTGGGACCCATATGATTGTTCAACCTTATCGAGACCTGCATCAAATTAACATAAACTCAGTTCAGAACCTTGACAATTGAATCAATTATGAAATATTGCATTTTATGATGCATTTTGATATTTAATGAGTTAAATAGGATGTGTTGAGTTGAAATTAACCCAATATGGTACTTCAATTCCTGATGAATATGTATTCATCGAAATACCCCGAACTTAAACGTTGCTCATTCTCGAGTAACACAAAATCTGAAACAGTCCCCAAATGAGTACTTTCAATTCGTGTGATTGCCTCATCTTCACATCACGAATGTTTTCTTTCGGCTCAATATGACTCCGTATCTTGACCTCCTTAGACCACTAAACACATCTTACCATATCTTTGTTCCTGAGTTTGCTTTCCAGTATCACTTCCTCCTCACTTTTTCTAACAACAAGCATGTGAAAGAGTTTTGTAAGAGTCCAAAGATACCCGTAGAACAACGTGTATCTGATCTGACGCTGGTGTATTTTAGGGTAGTGAAGAACTTTATTGTGCCTTTAGGTAGAAAAGGGAGTGAAGGGTGGTATGAAAGGAAGAAATAAATCTCTCCTCTATTCGACTCGATATTTTCTTTTTATTTTCTTTGCAATTTCATTTATTGCATTTTTTTGTGTGAATCTCTCCTCTATTCGACTCGAGATTGCATTTCTTTTTGTCTGCGCTTTGGCATCTTTTTGTTTGCAACTCTCTCCTCTATTCGACTTGAGATTGCATTTTTGGTGGTACGCCCCAATTTATTTGCGAGGGGTATGGAAGAAGTGGATATAGAGGGAAGTGGCGAGCCACCCTGAACTTAGGGTTTTGCATCATTTTGGCTATTTTTGTTTCTTTTTAATGGATGGAGAGATATGAACATGGTAGAAGAAGTGTAGATGAGAGATCAGATCAGAATGCAACTTGATTTGCAATTCATTGCACTGAGTCGTTCTCTTTATCATACTCTGCTCAATTAATGACTTGATGAGGATCCGATGGGGATTCCATGTTATTGTTCTACTAGTCAGTTAGGAAGCATGACGTGTTTGATCCCTATCAGTTCGATAGACACTTGTCATTTTTGCATGAGTATCATGATGTTAGGAATCATAAGCTTCACAAGATGATTTCAATCAAAAGGTTTGTTTCAAAAAAATAGTCCTTTTGAGGATTTACTTCGAATGAGGAGGATATAATGATTTAAAATGCATAGCAGGTTAGTTTGACTTTTAATGAAATAGGAAGTGTCAAAAATTCATCAAGTATCCGTTCAATTTCTTTGGAAAACTTTAAAATTTTGGAAATTTTATTCGAATATTTTTTAAAATTTAGGTCAAAATTGCAACGATGGGTGAAGGTGGAGAGTAAGATACGTACCACCCACCCTCCACCCCAAAATTATAAATTTGCTCTTCCAGAGCAAACTCTAAATCTCAGATGGAGGGGAAACTTCATGCCGGCTGGACCACGAGATGTGGCTGCATTCTAGACAACACGCGTCCTCCATCTGAAAATTTAGAAAAGAAAGATCAATCAAAACTCAAGATAGCATTTCACAATGTGAATTTTATTTGGTGCAAAATTATCTAAAAGGTAAAAATAGAATTAAGGAAAAATTTCAAGTTCAAAATTAAAACTAAATTTGAATTTATTTATCCTCCCGACAAGCACCTTTGTTTTACGTCGATGGCTCGACTTGATATCTTCAACTTCACAGTGGTTCCTTTGGATTAGAGAGATTTATTATTGCTTTGGTGCTCATGTCTTCTGTGGTGATATATCTTTTTAAGCGTTATCCGTTTGCCACAAATTCACCCGACTTTTCACTCCATAATGAGAAAGCACCATGTGGGGAGATGCTTTTCACAATGTACAATCCAGACCAGCGAGAGTGGAGTTTCCCTGGGAATAACTTCAAACTGGAGTTGAATAGAAAAACTTGGTCTCCCACTTGTATTTCTTTTCTTTTCAAATGACCATCATGCTAGAGTTTGGTGTGTTCTTTGTAGATTCGTGCATTCTCATAAACTGTCATCCTAAGTTCGTCCAGCTCTTGGAGTTGCAGAATCCTGGCTTGGCCTGCTTCTTTCATATCAAAATTCAGTTGTTTTATTGCCTTGTGTTCCAGTTCGACTGGAAGGTGGCAATCCTTTCATATATTAATCGAAAAGGTGTAGTCCCGAGGGGGGTTTTATAAGCAGTTCGATAGGACCATAATGCATCATTGATTTTCATCGACCAATCTTTCCGATTGCAACCTACTATCTTTTCCAAGATACTCTTGAGTTGATGATTAGAAACCTCCACCTGTCCACTTGTCTGTGGATGGTAAGGTGAGGCTACCTTGTGGGTAGCACCATACTTCCTTAGCAATGCTTCAAAGCTTCTTTCAAGAAAATGAGACCCTCCGTCGGATATTATCGTGCGTGGGACACCAAAACGAGGAAAAATAATATCCTTGAATAATTTGATGACTGGTTTGGAATCACTAGTGACAGTTGGTATGACTTCAACCCATTTTGAGATGTATTCCACCACCACTAGGATATGTGAAAATCCATGAGAAGATGGGAATGGACCCATGTAGTCCACCCCCCAAACATCGAATATCTCTACTTCTTGCCATAGATTCAGCGACATCTCATCTCTCTTTGTTATATTGCTTGATCTTTGACATTTGTTACATGACAGGACAAAGTCATAGGAATCTTTGGATATGGTTGGCCAGAAGAATCCACATTACAAAACCTTCAAGGTAGTCTTTTTAGAGCTCATATGTCCTCCCACTGGTCCTGAGTGACATTGTTCCAAAATAAGTCAAGCTTCTTCTTCGGCGATACATCGTCTATATAGACCATCAACACATAGTTTGAAAAGGTACGACTCATCCCAGTAGTACTGTTTCACATCATGCATAAATTTCTTCAGTTCATTTCTAGTGCATTGAGGATGAGTAACCCCAGCAGCGAGGTAGTTCACAAAATCCAAGTACCATGGTATAGCTTCTGAGACCATCATTAGTTGATCATCCGAAAGGGATCATTATAGAATCTTCTCGGTATCTAGAGTGTGGATGCGACTGAGGTGGTCTGCTACAACATTCTCTGTACCCTTTTTATCTCTGATCTCTAAATCAAATTCTTGTAGGAGGAGAATCCATCTTATTAACCTAGGTTTTGCATCTTTCTTTGCTAGAAGGTAACAAATGGCAGTGTGATCTATGTAGACAATGACCTTTGAACCAATTAGGTAGGATCTAAACTTGTCAGAAGCATACATGATTTCCAGAAATTCTTTCTCAGTAGTAGCATAATTCCTCTGAGCTTCATCGAGGGTCTTCGATGCATAATAGATCACATAATGTTTCTTTTCTATACATTGGCCCAAGACAGCACCTACAACATAATCGCTTGCATCAAACATGATTTCAAAAGGGTGGTCCCAATCAGGAGCTCTAATGATGGGTGTAGTTGTAAGGGCATGCTTCCGTGTGTTGAAACTTTTGACACATTCTTCGTCAAAATCGAATTCAACATCCTTTAGTAACAAATTTGTCATCGACTTGGTTATCTTCAAGAAATCCTTTATAAACCATCTATAAAAACCTGCGTGACCAAGGAATGCTCAAACTTCCTTTAAATTGATAGGACAGAGAGCTTGGAAATCACTTCAATCTTGGCTTTATCTACTTCAATTCCTCTATTGCTGACCCTATGGCTGAGGACAATTCCTCCCTTTACCATAAAATGACACTTCTCCTAGTTGAGCATAAGATGAGCTTCTTCACATCGTTTGAGGACCAGGGAGAGGTGTTTTAGACATGAATCGAATGAATCTCTATATACAGAAAAATCATCCATAAAAACTTCAATAATGGTTTCGGTGAGACCGGCAAATATAGCAGCCATGCAACGCTGGACAGTTGCAGGTGCATTGTAGAGTCTGAATGACATTCTTCTAAATGCGTATGTTCTGAATGGGCAGGTGAAGGTGGTTTTCTCCTGGTCATTTGGGTGTATAGGTATTTGGTAGAATCCAGAATAACCATCAAGATAATAGAAGTATTCTTGATGGGCCATCCGCTCTAATACTTGATCAAGAAAAGGCATTGGAAAATGATCTTTTCGAGTTGCCTTGTTCAACTTTCTATAATCAATGCACATCCTGCACCCTGTGACTGTTTGGGTGGGGATGAGTTCATCATTTTCATTTCGTATTACAGTTGTCCCACCTTTCTTCAGAACTACATGCACCGGGCTCACCCATGGTGAGTCTAATATCGGGTAGATAATTCCTGCGGTGAGTAGTTTAATTACCTCTTTATAGACTACCTCCTTCATATTTGGATTCAGTTTCCATTGATGTTCAATAGTTGGCTTGTGATCTTCCATCATGGGGATCTTGTGCATACACAACACTTGACTAACCCCAGTGAGGTCACTCATTTTGTAGCCAATCACTTTGTTCCTCTCCTTCAATTCCTTTAGGAGTTTATCTTCTTGTTCGGTCGTAAGATCGGAATTTATTATTACTAGACAAACCTTGAGCTCATCCAAAAACACATACTTCAGGCCCTCAGGAAGGGGCTTCATTTCGGGGGCTTCTGGTTTTTTGCGTGTTTCTTCAGTAGCTTCCACAACCTTGAGTTCTTCACACGTGGCTTCAACATCTTTTTTTGCAGAGTCGAGGGATTCGATGCAATCCTTTACTTGTTCTTCAATAGGTTCATCAACCGGTGGATCCATTAGAGTGACTTCTAATGGATTGACTGAATCATGATTCTCTTGAGTCAGAACTGACATCTGCTCTATGCAAACAATCAGATAGACTTCTTCTTGCATACTTGGTCTTCTCATGCTTTCAAAAACATTAAATTCGAGCATTTCCTTGCCTAATCTAAGAAGCAAGGTTCCTACTTCAACATCAATTAGAACTCTTGCGGTGGTGAGGAATGGTCGTCCAAAGATGAGAGGATATCTAGCATCCTCTTTTATGTCCATGATGACAAAGTCACACGAAACATAGGAATCTTTTCCTACCTTGACAGGTATATCCTCAATAATTCCTAATAGGCATTTTATCGAATTGTCTGTGAGTTGTATGGTCATGCCAGTTGGAAGAAGTTCAGCAAACCCTAGCCTTTTGTAAAGGCTGAGTGGCATGATGGAGATGCTAGCACCAAGATCTACTAGTCCTTTCTTGCATGAAGAATCACCGATATGGAAGGAAATTCCAAAAGATCCTAGATCTTTCTATTTCTTTAGCATCTTACTCTGGATGATATCCAAAGTGGTTTTAGCTAATTTGACTGTCTCATATTCTTCAGTTATATATTTCCTGGTGAGGAGTGACTTTAAGTACTTTGTCCAAGCTGGTATCTCAGTCAGCGCATCCAAAAAGGGTATATCAACATGAAGTTTCTTCATAGCTTCTTTAAACTTATTGAACTGAGTATCCAGCTTTGTTTGCCTTAAACGAGTAGGGAATGTTATACGAGGCTTGTATATAGGAATATCAGTTCTGGTGTTTCAGTTTCTTCATCAATAGGTTTCTCAAGACTTTCCTTATCTGTCTTATCAGCAATTACTAGTTCTTTCGGTTGAGACTCTGGTGTTGTTGAGTCTTAGACAATCACATGTTCATCTTCATCTGTAACAACCACAGGTGTCTTGATAGGAGGATCAAAATAGTCTCTCCCTGATCTAGTGGTGACTTCCTTCAATTGTTCAGGATGCTTAGGATTATTCTCGGGTTGGCCAGCAAAAACTCCAACAGGTGGCTTTATGCTAGCTGCGATTTGAGCTAGTAGAGATTCAAAAGCCTTTTGATGGGCTTGTTGGTTAGCTATCATAGTTTTTTGGGTTTGCAACATCTTTTCAATGGTTGTTAACTTGTCATCAGGTGATATGGGGCTTGCTTGTTGTCCTTGTTGTTGATAAGGAACTTGGTTAAGACTCTGGTACTGGGAATTGTTTTGATAATTATTGAAGTTACTATTCTAAAAGTTTCCCTTGAAATTTCCTTGATTTCCAAAATTATGTTGTTGATTGCACTGGAATAATGATGGGCCTCGTGGCTGATTGTTCGAACCAAATTGATGTGAGTATACTGCTCTATAGGGGTTTCCATATTGAAATCCTGGATGATTCCTATTCTAATTCAGATTGTAGTAACTTTGACCAGGGATGGTATTAATAGAATTGATATTTTCCATTTGACCATTCTCTCCTTGTCCACATACGTTGCTTAGAAAAACATCATAAAGAACATTACATGCTAATGTGGAATGATTAGTACTTTTACATGCTTCACAGAACAATGAAGATGACTTGATCTGTTCTTGTTGTCTGGTGGGCGAACGTCCTCTTCCAATAGCAGCAAGAGATGATTCAACATTGTCTTTCTTGGCAACTAAGAGTTTCAAGGTTTCAGTGATAGACTTGTACTCGGGAGTAGCTTTAGCCATAGCAACTTTTAAGACTCCTTTACCTACAGATCTACCCCAATTAGCTTGATTTTGAGATCCAAGGGTAACAACTCTCCATGCGCTGTCATAACTTTGACGCATGAAGTTTCCTGAGTTGATTCTTAGGAATTCCATGGTGTGGACATTTGCATAGAAGCTCTTTGTATATGTCCCAAGCTTCAGCAAGTGTTTCTCCAGGGACTTGAGTGAAATTTGTTATTCAGCCTCTAATTTCATATGTAAGAGAAGGAGGGTAGAACTTTTCCAGAAACACATTTTGGAGTTGTTCCCAAGTGGTGATGGGTATTTCACTTTGCAACAAATTGTACCAACTTATAGTTTTATCAGCAAGGGAATACTTGAAGAGACGGAGTCGAATGGCATCATAGGACACACCATTTTGCTTTGTCATAGCACATAGATCAATAAACCTCAAAAGATGTTCCTGACTATCCTCTCCTTATTTGCCATAGAATAGGTTGTTTTGAAGCAATGTGATCCAATGTGTCCTAATATCAAAATTGGCAACATTGACGGGAGGAGGTTGTACTAGATGATGAACATTTGCAGATTTTGGGATTGAGAATTCTCTAAGATATTTTTGTAGTTCAACTACTTGTGCTGCTGTCTGTGCTGCTTGAATTCCTTCTTGAACTGCAACTCTAGCTTCTTGCATGAATCTTTCTCTCTGTGCATTAAGGGCTTGAGCCACCCTTCGAGCTATCTCCTCCTCTTGAGCCATTCTTGCTTGGTTCTCTCTATTTTGTTGGTGGAAGGTTCTGTAAATCTCTGGATCAAAGTTGGCGGTGAGTCCGGGACTTTTCAAATGGTGCATACACGAATCCTTCTGAAGTACCTGAAAATAGAAGAATTTTGAAAATGAGATCCACAAAGTAGAGTCAAAGTCAAGTAGATGATCGATTTTATCAAAAAGGAAAACAAAATCCTAGATTAGCCTTAAAAGAACTGGATTTGACTAACTGATTCCATTGTCCCCAGCAATGGCACCAAAATTTGACGTGGGACTTTATCGCACTAACAAACTCACTCGGGGTTGAAATCACCGAGCTTTTACCAAAATCAATGTGCAATAATACCACCCACAAGAGGATGAGTCTTATCTTAGTATAGTTAAGGATCGAACCCAAAGGACAACGTTTTTAAGAATCTTTGTAAGTTGAATCTAGCTCAAGTAAGACTAATATTTAAAATGATTGACTTGGTTGAGGTTAATTAGACTAAATGCAAGAAAGTAAAAGTTGAATTAAAGTTGGGTTTAGATCAATCATATGAAATCTCTGGGATGGTATCGGGTTTCACCACCGCTACACACGCAAACACATTCCAACGCAAACAATCCAGGCAAGATAAAATGATCCAAATAGTGCTGTTACAGAACCCCCCATACGGGTGTTAGGTTCACGTAAGCATCACCTTAGGCATCAAATGTCTCATCACCAACCAAATCACTTACTTACGGCTCCGAAGATATAGAAATCCAACGAAGGTTGTGGGCCCCCTATACAGGCATTAGGCACACAGAAGCGTCACTGAAGGCTAGATGGCTCGTCCCCTCATGGATCTAACACTTATGACCTCGAAGAAATCCCATTCTATTTCTAGTTTAGGAGTCAACCACATTTATCGATAAGCAAACATGTGATTAATATACAAGAAAACATCGACGATTAACAAGAAGATACAAAATACAACTAAGGCTGTGAACCCCCTATATAGGCGTCAGGTGCACAAAAGCATCACCGTAGGCTAGATGGCTCGTCCCCTCGCGGATCATACACTTACGACCTCAAGGAATCCCATTCTATTTCTAGTTTGGGAGTCGACTTGTTAAACGACATTCATCCTATGTATAGAAGTTCTCACAACATAGGAAGAATAAGATGAAAGCAAGCAATTAATCTAACTACGAACATAATGATTAACAACAAAATGAATAGTTATATACATTTCCATGGAAAGGTTAACAAAAGAATATGCTTGCACGGGCAGCGGGGCTAGTCCCCACACCCCAACAAAAAAGTACTACTCGCTCATGGTGCAAGGAACAAGAAGAATAAGAAAGAGATAGAAATCCGCCATGAACTAGGTGCATAAGGTAGTCGCAGCTCGGTGAAGATGATGCGACCTTCTACGTCATGTCAGAGCAGATCTGGACGCGGCACAGGAGATGTCAAGACTGACTGGACAGTCTTCCTTGCTCCGTCTTCCTTCTCTTCTCAGTCTCCTTGGTTGCCACACGGGAAGTAGGTGGAATGAAACTGGCGTGGATGGCATTGGATCTGGATTGGACCTGTGTACAGGCAGCCTGTCGGCATCTCGAAAACGATGCCCAAATAAGGACCCTACTGGTCCTATTTATAGGTACAGATCTGGCCCTCATGCATTTGGTGTGAGTCCAGATGGTCCGGAGATATTTTTCCTAAAACAGTTTGCTGTATATAACCAAACGGTTTTGACTTTACGTGCATGTCTCCAACCGGTTTCATGCATTTACTTTATCATTCGGTCTTGATTTCCACTAGAGAAAATGGTCCTCATAGCAGATCCATTTGGTCTTCATTTTCTTCCTTTATCAAACGATCTGGAAGCACCAAACGGTCTCCGCGCCAGCAGCTTCAAACGGTCTTCACGTAGCCTTGCTCATTCGATTTCATGCAAATCAGAAAACGGTCAACTCTTTCCATTCGGTCTTCATTGCATGCGGGTTTCACTCCATTCGGTTTGCATATACTAGCAACTAACGATCTTCATAGCTTTTGAGCAAACGGTCTACGTGTGATTTGGTTCATTTTGCATGCTGCTCAAATGTTATTCACATGATCATTCGGTCCTCATGCCATTAGGCCATTCGGTTTTGCTGCTTGGTCTTCACATGGATATTTCTCACGGTTTGCATGCATTCCCTTTTCAATCCAGATTGCATGCATGTGATGTTTTCAACCAAACGGTTTCAAATAACAAGCCATTCAGTCTTGTGTTCTCAGTAGAAAATGGTTTAGTGAGTTCAGCTTTATCATACGGTCTTCCGTGTGGTTGCATGCAAACGATCCCATGCAAATTTGTCTTTTATAAAATGATCTCGTACTTAGTTGCATGAAAATGGTCCCATGCATATTTGTATTGGAAAACCGTCTTGGGAAAATGATAGGTAACAATTTAATATAAACGTGCTAATGGAAACGATCTCAAGGCATTTAGTTTGCTGCTTGGTTAGTCCAAACGGTCTGTGTGACCAGTGCATTCAGTCTTGTAGCAGGTGTCCATTCGGTCTTCACATATAGCTCAAATGGTCTTGCAGACCGAAACTCTCCAAATGGTCTCGCAAATGGCATGCTCAAATGGTCTTGATGTGGAAAAGTCCATTCTGTTTCGATCATTTGACCAAACGGTCTTCGTGTCTAAATGGTCTTCGCGTCTGATCGGTCTTGCGATCTTGGCGCCCAAATGGTCTGAAACCGTGTGACGTCCAAATGGTTTTGAGGTGGATATGTCCATTCAGTCTTGAGTCTGAATGGTTGAAACCAATTGGTCAAGATCGGATGGCCAGATCGTTAGGCGAGACCGAATGGTTGAAACCGTTTGGTCAGATCGATTGGTCAGAACCTAGGGTGAGTGAAGGTGGGACCCATGTGATTGTTCGACCTTTTCGAGACATGCATCAAATTAACATAAACTCAGTTAAGAATGTTAACAATTGAATCAATCATGAAATATTGCATTTTATGATGCATTTTGATATTTAATGAGTGAAATTGGATGTGTTGAGTTGAAATTAAACCAATATGGTACTTGAATTCCTGATGAATATGCATTCATCACTGACTTATCTCAATCAGATCCAAAGGTGTTGTTTCTTGAGGACGAGAAAGATTCAGCTTAGGGGAGTTTGATGTACGGGTTTTGAGTCGCTTATTACAGGCCTAGTTTCTATTCGTTTAGTGCATTTGTTAGTTAATTTGTTGATTATATGTGCATAAATCTTGATAATTGGATTGTATACCCTTTGTGCATCAAATTATTCTTATTAGTAATTATATAATTTTATATATTTCTCAACTTAATACATGGTCTTTGTCAAATTTCAGAAACTTCCATATATTTGAGGAGTCGGTGCCACCGACCACCCAGGTCGGTGCCATTGAGATGAGATAAGGGACAGAGGCTCAGTTGACCAAAAGAGTTGGTGGCACCGACCACCCAAGTCAGTGCCACTGAGATAGCATCAGAGAGGAAGAAAAAATTTTGTAGCAGCTTGGTGCCACCGACATTCCAGTCGATGGTACTGACTCAGCTAGAGATCGACCAAAGCCCGATACTGTCGGTGCCACTTACTTTGTCAGATTTCAACAATCTAAACTGGCTGCCCCGATCCAGCAGTCCACGGTATGTGGTACCGTAAGTGACCTAGGACAAAAAGGGAGGACGACCAAACCTCAAGGGCATCAGATTTTGCACCGCACAACAACCGAAGAAGAGAGGGAGAGAGCAGGGAGTCGAAGGACGATAACCAGACGAGTCGAGCACCTTCGATGGATGTTTCTTCTGTCAGAAGACTATAGATCGCATGTTTCTCGAGGAGGATCATCTGTAGCACCTTCGTTCTGGGGTTACATGAATCTTCTTCATGTTTCCCATGTTTTTCTTCTCCCCTTCTATGTGTTCTCAATTGAAAACCATGCGGGGCTAAACCCCTCTTTTCCTTACGACCTGAGAGTAGCCCAGGGAATCATTTTATTGACTATTTACATGATTTAGTATAAGTTTCTCTTTATTTTTGGATATGTAACTGTGGATTTGAACGACTTATCGCTGCTTGATCACGATCGATATGATTACAGACCAATAATTACTCAGAAGGGGGATTAAAGGTTAGAAGACCATAACTTGTACACTTTCCTATGCATTCCTTGCAATAGGTGATGTACAAGTAGTGGAGAGAACCCAGAGTTTTCATTAATGCACCGAAATTAAGAATAAATTACCATAGACGTGGAATTGGCTTAGATTAAGGTAGTGAATTGCATCACGGGAGTGAGTAATTCAGGCTACATGATTTCTATCCAGGTTAGAAGTAGGAATTTATGTTAATTCTGTAGAGATAATATACAATGAGACCCCGTGGTGAAACTAGTAATCTTAAGGAATTCAACCATATTTGAATCAGCGGTTTTCATTTTCTCTTAATTTTCTTTTGTTTTGTTAAAATTCAATTCAACATTTTCAAGCAACTTAGCTGATCGTACCATAGTTAGTAGTAGTCACTGAGACTACATCTCCTTGAGTTTGACTTCGACCTCACAAGGCCTATATTACTCGACACGTGTACTTGCGTTTCTACACACGGTTTTGGCATGTCAATGCACCAAATGAGCCTAAGATTTTGGTATTTACCACGGTCACACAATTTTTCCTCCTAATTTTCTTGTCATGCACGTGATCCGACCTACCATACTCGATCTGAAGGTTGCAAAATCATCTTCTTCCTATGTTTTTTTGGAAAATCCAAAACTATTTATTGTGATTGTTTTCTTCGCTCTTGTCTCCCTCACAACTCCACCTTTCATGAGATTTCTTTTTCGTTAGACTCAACTCTCCTTTCTAAACCGATCAAGCCCTAGACTAGCTCCCCTCATTATCTGTGCACAAAACACCCAACTAGGGTTCTTCTTCCTTCTCTACCTTGAGTTGTAGCACACCACAACACTCTCCTTACTAAAACAAGACATCCTATTATATCATCGGACCCCCAGACTTTCTCCTCCTCCATCAATTGGAACCCCAATGCTCCCTACCTCTCCTACCTTCTCCTCCTTCACCTCAGACAACCTGGCCTCACATTTGTCCTCTCTTCTCCCTTGGGTTCAATTGTCTATCTTGTGAGCATCGCCAACAACTTCTCTTCACCTTTGCATCATTGGTTTGTCCCACGGTCATCCCAAACGGTGTGCCCTATTGCTACTGCCACTAACCTTGCTAGAGCTTCAGTGTCTCACCAGTTTGGCACGTCTTCAACCATAGTTTCTCCCGTACTCGACTCTCCAGACCTACATGAATCTCCTTCTTCTCTTTTTTGACACTTTGCATCATGTTTTCCTTAGATTTGAAATCTCTGACCCCTTCCACAGTTCTGCTATTTTCCGATTTTCACCCGAGCCCTCGATGGTTCTTGCCGACTACGTATGTTCCCTCCATTATTTTGGACTGTCAGAGACTTTCTCTCATGCCTTTACCCCACACCTCATAAAGCCTCTTTGTCCGTTCTTTCTACAGTAGCTACTAGCAGTGGATATGGTTAGAGCTACAAGTTGGAGCTTGGTTCTCCAGTATACCATTGATCCTGAGTATTCGTTCATTGGATCTGACCTGTAATGGGAAAGTTTCTGGTGACCTCTATTCCCTTAGTGGATCATGACCTCATGATCTTGGATCGGAGGAAATACCTACTAGACACCTACTCAGAGCCATGGCTCACAAGATAAATGGAGGGGCGGGGAAAAGAAACTAGGGAACAAAATCTCTTTGTTTCCCATATTGATGGAATTTGCTTATTTTAATCACAAGGGTATTTATGCCTTTTCACGCATGCAATTACTTAGAAAGCATGTTTTGCTTGAGTGGGCCCTTGTTGTGTGGCTATCTCTTATTGTCCACATCATAGGGCCCCTACGCCTCTGTGGATTATTTTACTCCAACTAGGAAATTTGATGATATCTAATTGGCCGGGATTTCTAAAATTCATAGTAAATCATTCATTAGTTAGAAAAATACACAAAAACATTCTTTTAGAAAGTTGTTTTGATTTTTTATCGATCTAAGCCTATTTTCAAGAGATGTTTCACACATTCAATCATTTCAAAAATTCAAGACCAAGATTAGGGTTGTGATGATTATGAACCCATGAACAAAATATAGTTTTAATCAAATTACAAGTGACTAGAGACTCAATCAAGTCAGAGGATTTGACCCTAAGGAGGTCCACTCTAGGTGAGTGAGTCATGCATATTTGGCATAAGTAATTTTGGTTTAATGCATGTTTATATGTGATTTTGCACATTAGTTGATTTCATGAATCATGAATGTGTCCTCAATAAGAGGTCATGTATATCTATCACTGTTTGTTGGTTATTTACTTATAGTCTATGGTAGGACCCTAATTATGATTGTACTAAGATTAACGAATCATGCTCAAGAAAGGGAAGCCCTATTATGATTTAAGAGGGAGGAATTCCATCATGGTATTAATAGGGAGAAATTCCATCATGTTAAAGTTTAAAGATCATGTAATGTCAATGCTAATGTTAAGATAATTGTAATTGAATTAGTTTTTATTATGCTTCTCAAATCATGGACCTAAAGGGGTCGTTATGGGCTTTCATGCCAGGACATCAAGGGGTCATTATGGACTTTTTAGCCAATCATGCACATTTGTACTAGGATCTTAAGTGTGCAAATCATAGAGAGATGCATATATTTACTATTCAATTCTTCATGTTATTAATGACTCATGAATGCTTAAGAAAATTCATGTTCAAGTTTAGGTCAAATTATTTCAAGGCAAGTTACTTCGTGTCTTATTACTTTCAGTCTTATAAAGTGCCAAATATCACATACTGATGTGATGTTTATTTTGCATGGCTGTGAATGCGAGGTCTATAAGATTTGGAGCAAGTGAATAGTATAAATGATAATCAAAGACTAGAAGAACTTCAAGCTTAGACTGTTGGGGTGCCTTTTACCAATACGATACAGAGATTCAGATAGCATTTACCTTATGTTTAGCATGCTACCAAGAGTATTAGATTTCATAGATGAACATTATGTAGTTTTATTTTATGAAGAACTATGTATGAATATGACTCTATCCAATGCAAAGTGTTTCATTTATTCAAATTGCAAAGATGAGCGTATTGTGACACCCCCTTGAGTAAGAATGCTTACACACATGTGATATGATAACTGGGGCGTTACAAGATGGATGATGAGCTCAAGTCATCTTTCCTGTTCTATCCTTATATGGATGAAGGCTGAAGATAAGGCCATTATCATGGGTATAGTTATCAGACTCCTTGGAATATATCTTCCATGCAGAACCCTCAACAAACACTTATTAGTCCACCATGTAATCCTTTTGTAACTCTAAGGTATGGTAGTTCTATGTCACGAGGTCTGTCACTGTATTAAGATCGAGTTCTTGCAACTAGGGCTTAAGGGTCAAAAAAGATAATTGAAGTAACCTTTCTTTCACATTTAGGGCATTGGGACCTTTCTTAAAGGCACCTATAGTACCAGGAATTCACCATATGTGAGTGGGGATAATATGCATAGGAGGGTCATTCCCTCGAAAACTATCAAGGTAGGTCGAGAAGTTTTTCTTCATTAACATCATTAATTTTCCCACTACATCCTGCTATTACTTGTAGCACTTGGTGGCATAGATCATTTACTTCTGCGCTGGTGTATCATGGATCAAGAAGATATTCCTAGAATATGGTCACATCCTTGAAAGGTATCATGTAGGGTTTATCATACTTTAGGATTTGTATTCCTCTTTGAGGATCAAGTTGGTATACCTATATCCCAACCTATTGTTAGTATTTGCATGTACTTATATACTACCTTCCATTACTCTTTTATGTATCTTAGATTAGGATATCAGATCAATGTCCAAAATCACACATTATTCATTCCTTCTTTTTCTCCATCTCTCCATAGGGTTGTTCATATTTGTGTGTTTTCTTTTGTTAATTATGTATGCCCAAAATTAGTTTTTTAAGGATCACTTTCTTATCATAAAGTGTTTCTATTTCATCGACCCTACTGGGTACTTTTCATATACCTAACTTTTTTCCCAATTCATCCAAGGTCTCTGAAAGTTTCTTGGGTTTTCTCCTTCTAGGAGGGCAAACAAAATATAAAACATGTTTATCATATATGTATCTTATTGATTTAAAATTGGCATTTCATATTCCTTAGTTTGTGGTGGATACCCTAACACTATTTTTTTATATCTTTACTTTAATGATAAGAGAAATATATCCTAGGGTTTGGAAAGGGTACTCATAATTGAGTATAATAGAGATGAAAAGTAGTTGACATTTAGATCAGAAGACAAGGAGGTATGTTACTGTGGGTAAATCCTTTGTTTTTGGCAAGGAAAGAATCTCATTGACCTAGGAGTCATCATAAACAAATTAGTCATGTAGAGAAAAATATTGCAATCCCCAAAAATGTGAACTATTATAGACACCATTACCTCTCTGATATACATAAATAAATCCTCTGGATTGTATAGAGTTTTTCTTGAAACTATTAAAAAGTAAAAGACATTTACATAAATATGGGCTATGATACCAATTACAACGCCCCCCTCATCCCATTATCCCCACTAAAGGTGGACCCAAGAGGCAAGTGTTGGTGTGTATGCCCTCAGAGACAATCATGGGATGATTGGTAGGATACATTAAGATTGATTTGATAAACATCAAAGGCAAGCTTCCAATTCTTTCTGGTTCAGTCATATGAGATAGTGATAGAACAGATTGAATGTCAAGAGAATGACAGTACTCAATGACATATGCTTTCAGGTTGAGGACCTGAACGATGAGATCATACGGATGCTAAGAGTTTGTACATTCTTGTTATGTCCCTAGTAGGATGTCATTGTGGAAGTTAGATAGACAGCAATGACACATAAGACTAGATTGTGGTGTTGGTTGATGATAGAATCTCATTAGTCATGATATAGAGATATCAAACCAAACACATAGGTACTTGTTAGAGAACAAGTGTACCAGACAGACCCACTGTGAGTTTGACACATGGAACCATGACATGGTAGTCACAGTTAGTACTCACAGTGATGGTGGTGAGTGTGATTCTTTGACCTGAAATCACTGCACTCAACACATGTCGTTGGGCACACTTTGACATCATCAAACGCAGTCCTAAAACATGGGTTGTTATAAAGGTGATGATTGGGTGGCTTTGACACATGGGGATTTTGAGGGGTGAGTGATAGATATGGGATTTGTCCCTCCTGAGGGAGTTTGATATCCAAGGCCACTTGATGAGTAGGATTGAGATAGGCGTGCGCACGCATGTGTGAATCAGTATGTGATATTGATGTCATACATATCTCGTTCAATCTACTCTGAGATCAAGAAAGTGAATGAACGCTGACAGGATGACTGTTCCATGCCTCAAGTTCATTCGGGATATCAGTGACAAAGGAATTATACATTCGCTGTAACACGATTCACGGATTGTAGGATTGAAAGTTGTTCTCCAACTTTCTACTTTCACTTGGGTAGCAATGATGTGTGACTAGGCACCGCTCTTTGCTTGTGAAGTCATAAGTGTTATGGACTTTCACTGCCAACGTGAAATGGACCTGCAGGGTCACACACATAGGATTTAACCTGGAAGAGGAGTTTTGTCCACAAGCAATGTTTAGATTGATTACTAAAGGAGTTTGGTAGTTCAATTAAACACTCAATCATTTGATAGCTCAATATCATAGTGTTCAAGGTGTTGAATACACTGATTGGAGTATCGGATTGATTGAAATCACAATTGACTGATTCTGTACAACTTGCACTCCCAACCGATCGGCTGATGTGATGAACCGGTCGGCAGAGGTTGCTGAACCGGTCGGCTCAAGTGTTGAACCGATTGGCTCAAGTTCACGGTGAACCGATTGCTTCAAGTGTTGAAATGATCGATTCAACTGGTGCAACCGAGCAACTTGGGAAAGTAGGATTGGTGAGAATTTTCCTTTCGTTTCAATTGCCCAATTTGATTGGGAAATAGGATTGGTATCCGATACCAATTGGAAACAAAAGAAGGAAAGTCAATCGGGAACCAACCAGGACTACCAACTGACCGGTTCACTTGTGAACTGACCGGTTGAGTTGTCCCAACTGACCGGTTCACTTGTGAACCGATCGGTTCAGGTCCCCAACTGACCGTTTCAGCTGTGAAACGATCGGTTCAGGTTGCGAGTTGGTTGCTTTTGTGGAAAATCTCAAACCCTTCTACTCCTGCTTTAGTCCCATATTGCCGGGCACAGAGAACCCTGTCCCATGACCCGCATATATATATAAGGGTATTGGGGGCTTCTCATAGTACAACTCAATGCAAGCCGGTTGCTTTGCAAAGTTGTCGTTCTCTCTGGTTTTGGTAACTGAGAGAGCCCGAGCAAGTGCTACCCGAAAGGGGAGGCACAGCAAGAGAAGGACAACTGCAGTTGCAACTGGCAGCAGGAGAGTGTGTTGGCGACTAGTACGTCAACAGGAGGGTGTGACTCCTTCCACTTCTTTGTGGGACAAGGAGTATGGAGTTGCAGGTGGTCCGTGTGGACTACTTTAGAGGCGGGAGGTTTCTGCCGCTAGGAGGACAACCTTCAATCCTGTCAATCCCGGGGACCAGGAGCTGCACAGACACTGTCCAAGACAGGTGGTGAAGACCGCGCAAGGCGCAAGGTATTGTCTCCGAGCAAGCCTCGGGACAAGGTATGATTCCACAAACCATCCTTTCCTATTATATAGACGTTGACGCATTTCCTTGTTCTGGGTTTGGGGAAGAAAATTTTTGTTTCCGCTGCCTTCTTTGCCTCCCCTAAAACCCAACAGTGGTATCAGAGCCACGTCAACAACTCTATATTTTAGGAATATCGATATGATCGATTTTGGTTTGTCGCCTTTAAATATTGCATACGATGCGAATAATATTGGCTTTATGCATGTCCAATCCTAAATCCACAAATCCCAATTACATATATGATATGTATTATTAATGCACTCGATACGCGTTGCCCTTAAACGATTTTTGTGGTGGATGTGTAGCATGATTATAGCCTATAAACCCCTATATCTGTGTGTGGTTGTTTGTGGTTGCTTGCATCTCGGTCTGTGCACCGATCTTCCCCTTCTCCTATTCCTGATGTAACTCGAAATAATTCGAGATTTTTTCCTACCTTTGCTCCCCCCGAATGTAACTCGGGGTTTCCCTTTTAAGTAATGTAAAATTAGGATAGATTTTATTTCCTGTTATGTCAAAGACCGGCGGACATCTGACGACAGCTGAAATGATCAGTTCAAGGCGTGAACCGATTGGTTGACGTTCCAGACGATCGGTTCAAGGAGTGAATAGATCGGTTGATGAGCGGTTCGAGGAGCGAGATGAGCGGGTGGCAGCCAGAAGGAGATGCACGACGAACAGGTGAACCGATCGGTTGGAGAAGCCAACCGATCGGCTGGCGGCACCCAGACGACCGGGCCGGACCGAGCAAGTCGTTCATGTGATGAATTGATCTTCTCCAAAGGAAAAGCACAAAGTTCATCTTGTACAGGTTGCATGTGATGTAGACCTAGATGACCGTGATTCCTCTTGTCTCGAGGAATCACATTAGGATGGCCATAATCATTGCTTTTATCATTCTACATGTTTTCTGTGGGATATAGCATGTATATGATACGTACTATGTATTGTGGTGATTGGATATGTATATGTATATAAAAACCAAATCCCTCATTAAATATTAAGTTTTGGATGCCTTCCAAATGTGACACACGTGAAAAGCTTGATCGACCAAGTGTGGGCACTCCCTAGTGTGGTGCACCGTCTATCTTATGGAAGCATGAAGGATGAATGTGTGGGTCTGCCCTAGCAGGGTGCATGTTCATCGTGTTTTCTTTGGGTCGAACTTAACAAGGTGATCTAGATGGGATCTAGTACCTTGAGGCATGGAGATGATCATAGAAAGGAGTTGCATATGACATCTTATCAAGAGTTACATATGATGCAATTGGCAAAAGTTGCCTACCTGAGAGATCTATGTTGTGGGTGACAGCCCTAGCTGGTCCATGACTTAGAGGATTTCAGGATCTTGCCCACTATAAGGTTGTACTCTACAATCTTCCAAACTGATGGTGAGGGCTATCAATTTGAACTAAAATAGTGGGAGCGATAATTAATTAAAGGCCTATTTTTATCGTCAAATTTTCAAATCAATCAAACAAGTCAAAAGAGTTTTTGGACTAAAATTGCATATATTTCCTTTTGTTAAAATAAATGGTTAATCAAAAAATCACTGTATTTGCGATCGGTCCTTGAGACCAACAAATTAAATGGGAATAATTCCACGACTGGTTAGGATGATGAGAAGTGTTCTCAATCAAAGAGAGAAAGATCTAAGTCCTAGTTATACCAGAACCAGATGAACTCGATCCCACCACATCAATTGCTGAAGGTATGCTTATGGAAGCATACCGAGGATTACATTGATGAGGAGTGCTTGATGTTGTGTTCTATGAACTATGCCTTGTAGAGACAACATGAGACATATGATGTCTCAAAGACACTGTCCTAGTATGCCATGACAGAAGGAGATCCGGTAAGGTATTCACACACTCAATGTGATTGGGTATGTGGAAAACCTGACTAAGAAGGATTCCCTCTGAGCCAAGGGTTGGCTATTGGTATGATACTGCAAATGTTGCGAGAATCATACAATTCATGATAAGCTACAACATGAACAACTTTGACAAGCGTTGACAGATTTGTTGGACATGTTGAGGATAGTAGAGGCAAAGATGAAGAAAGACAAACCATAATCTTTGATGTGATCAAAGAAAAGGTAATTCTTAAGAGCAAGGACAAGGGAAAAGCAAAGAAGTGTTATGATGCTAGCCAGCAATCCAAGCCGTCTTCAGCCTCAAGGCACATGGGAAAGGGTGTATGAGGGATTGCCCTCTATATCTGGAAGAACAAAAGAAGATGAAGGAGGGGATGGAGATCTCCACCTAAGGTATCAGGAAATGAACCACTTCTTTATCTGAGGTATATGATACCAAGATATGGATATGTCATATATGATATGCAATATCCACTAAGAAGTGATGGCCTTTGTGAAAGGACCAAGAAAGAAGTACCCATCATTGGAGCAAGTGTTTCTACCATAGATAGGAGTATCTTTCAGTTTATTTCAACCTAAAGGGCATGAAATAGAGTTGAGAACTGCTATTTCATATATTGCCAATAGATAGAAACACTTTATTTTTGCATATTGTATGACAATGATGGCAATTAATAAAGTTGATGTTTCAATCTTAAAGATATGATCTTTGTGGCAATGCCTTGTTTATCTTGTGATACATGGTATGCATAAGATAAAATGATACCTAAAAGTTATAGATAACTCAAACAATCAAATTAGCATCAATCATGAGAAATTCATTTCTAGTTTCCATGTGATGGATGAATCTAGACTCTTTTGGTTAGAGAACCAGTAAGAGACATGAATATCTTGGACATGATTAATCAATCTTGACTAATGATAGTGGGAGAATGATTATCCTATTAGGTATGATACATGTGATGTATTTACATACCTATTGGAACAAATGCTAATACTTCAAATGGTGTTTAGAGAAATACCAATATGAATATCTTGAAGTGTTCAAGATTATCATAGATGAAGTGCAAATTTGGTAAAGTGTTAATTCTTGATGAGATCAATAAATGAAATGCTTGGACCAAATGTTTGAGATCCTTATGAGTGATTATGATAGTGTATCGTAGAGAACTCATGATTAAGGCATGGTGATGTCTAAATCAAGAAGGAATCATACTCTAAGGAGTTAGAGAATGATTATCAAATAACTGAATTCTTCTTAATTCAAGAATACCCCACACTAATAAAAGAAATTAAGAATCACAAGGGTTGTGAGTTGTTATATCCTTAACAGATACACCTCATTTGTCTATGAGATGAGTTGTTCATGTGATGAGTCAACTATCTAGATGTATATGAGGAACTGAATTTTGAGTTATGGTTTATGACCATTACATCCTAAATGACATCCATGTGAACCATAAGGTATGACCTTGATGGTAGCGCCCATTGGATGAAATCCATAAGTGCAAATGAATCTTAAGTGTTAAGACACATGGATAACATTTTGAGAAGGATGATGCTTGTTGATTGCAACTTAATGAATAAGACATTTGGCATATGGATACTAAAACCGCATTCCTATGCGGAATAAAACAAGGATGTGTACGTGACACAACCTATAAGGTTTATGAATCCACTAATGCAAATTAAGTCTATAAGTTACAATGGACTAATCAATGTGATTGATTGAGTACAAGCAACTCAGAATTGGATCTTTACTTTGATGATATAGTCAAAGGGTTTGAGTGATATGTCAAAGATAAAGAAGGGATCTATGATTTAGTGGGAGCGTGTTCACATTCCACATGTTGATGTGAAATGGAAATGTTCTAGAATGGAAATCCAAAGTGGAAATTATCTTTAAGGAAGATAGAGATGTTTCCTATGTGATAGTAATAGAGATCTATAGAGATAGTTCTCGAAAACCTCTTGACCGGAAAAGAGAGAGCATACATTGGCAATCTATACTGAAGTGTTCAGTATGCACAGATTCAGTGGGAGAAAACTTGTCCATGTTACATGGAGTTAGTATCCCAAGGCCAAGTGTCCAATTCTTATGAAGAATGGGAACACTAAGAATATATATGGATCTATCATGTATGTAATCATCCCATTATCTTGCATGTATCGACATGGTAAGAACAAAATGCATTCATCATCTTCTATGTAGGACATGACAATATGATATGCTCATCCTGATAACTCGTATGTGAGACATGCCGATTGGATGTATGTCTATTTCCAGTAAGGGTTACTGGAATACCATGAGAACATGATAAGTACTTGGGAAGTACTAGTTCTATGGAAATAAGGAAGAATTTGATGTAAAGAGTTACATTAATGCGAACTTCTGAAAGGATAGAAAATTAATCGCAAAATATATATAGGATATATAAAAGTGAAAGTTTGTTGATAATTGGAAGTGTTCCAATAAAACCATTTAAAAGGAAATGCCGAGTATCTATGTGTTAGAGAATAGCAGTGGATACTATATAGATCTAGAAGTTCATGAGATGAACGTATAGATATTCCGCTCAATAATGACAAGTATGGAATCCTTGATCATGCAATGTGGTTAAAGGTTAGCAAAGGAATACTAGATTGCATATTACATCACCTCCATCTCATACGTGTGGCGTACAATGAAGAGATGAGAGACATGAAATTTATACTGACTTTGGCAAGGTGTTTCCATTACTGACTATGTTGGCACTAGAGCACAGTAACATGTGGGACATGTTTGAAGATCACTATGAATATGATTCAAGGGTGATTGGCTCGCAGTGCAAGTGGGAGTCTGTTGGTGTGTATGCCCTGAGAGCCAATCATGGGATGATTGGTGGGATACATTAAGATTGATTTGATAAACATCAAAGGCAAGCTTCCAATTCTTTCTGGTTCAGTCATATGAGATAGTGATAGAACATATTGAATGTCTAGAGAATGACAGTACTCAATGACGTATGCTTTCAGGTTGAGGACTTGAACGATGAGATCATACGGATGCTAAGAGTTTGTACATTCTTGTTATGTCCCTAGTCGGATGTCATTGTGGAATGTAGATAGACAACAATGATACACAAGACTAGATTGTGGTGTTGGTTGATGATAGAATCTCATTAGTCATGATATAGAGATATCAAACCAAACACATAGGTACTTGTTAGAGAACAAGTGTACTAGACAGACCCACTGTGAGTTTGACACATGGAACCATGACATGGTAGCCACAGTCAGTACTCACAGTGATGGTGGTGAGTGTGATTTTTTGACCTGAAATCACGACGCTCAACACATGTCGTTGGGCACACTTTGACATCATCAATCGCAGTCCTGAAACATGGGTTGTTATAAAGGTGATGATTGGGTGGCTTTGACACATGGGGCTTTTGAGGGGTGAGTGATAGATATGGCATTTGTCCCTCCTGAGGAAGTTTAATATCCAAGGCCACTTGTTGAGTAGGATTGAGATAGGCATGCGCACGCATGTGTGAATCAGTATGTGATATTGATGTCATACATATCTCGTTCAATCTACTCTGAGATCAAGAAAGTGAATGAATGTTGACAGGATGACTGTTCCATGCCTCGATTTCATTCGAGATATCAGTGACAAATGAATTATACATTCACTGTAACACCATTCACGGATTGTAGGATTGAAAGTTGTTCTCCAACTTTCTACTTTCACTTGGGCAGCAATGATGTGTGACTAGGCACCGCTCTTTGCTTGTGAAGTCATAAGTGTTATGGACTTTCACTGCCAACGTGAAATGGACCTTCAGGGTCACACACATAGGATTTAACCTGGAAGAGGAGTTTTGTCCACAAGCAATGTTTAGATTGATTACTAAAGGAGTTTAGTAGTTCAATTAAACACTCAATCAATTGATATCTCAATATCATAGTGTTCAAGGTGTTGAATACATTGATTGGAGTATCGGATTGATTGAAATCGCAATTGACTGATTCTGCACAACCTGCACTCCCAACCGATCGGCTCATGTGATGAACCGATCGGCTGAGGTTGTTGAACCGGTCGGCTCAAGTGTTGAGTCGATCGGATCAAGTCCTGGGTGAACCGATTGCTTGAAGTGTTGAAACGATCGATTCAACTGGGGCAACTGAGCAACTTGGGAAAGTAGGATTGGAGAGAATTTTCCTTTCATTTCAATTGCCCAATTTGATTGAGAAATAGGATTGGTATTCGATACCAATTGGAAACAAAACAAGGAAAGTCAATCGGGAACTGACCAGGACCACCAACCGACCGGTTCACTTGTGAACCGACTGGTTGAGGTGTCCCAACTGACCAGTTCACTTGTGAACCGATCGGTTCAGGTCCTCAACTGACCATTTCAGTTGTGAAATGATCGGTTCAGGTTGCGAGTTGGTTGCTTTTGTGGAAAATCTCAAACCCTTCTACTCCTACTTTAGTCCCATATTGTCGGGCATAGAGAACCCTATCCCATGATCCACCTATATATAGGGGTATTGGGGGATTCTCAGAGTACAACTCAATGCAAGCCGGTTGCTTTGCAAAGTTGTTGTTCTCTCTGGTTTTGGTAACCGAGAGAGCCCGAGCAAGTGCTACCCGAAAAGGGAGGCACAGCAAGGGAAGGACAACTGCAGTTGCAACTAGCAGTAGGAGAGTGTGTTGGCGACTAGTACGTCAATAGGAGGGTGCGACTCCTTCCACTTCCTTGTGGGACAAGGAATGTGGAGTTCCAGGTGGTCCGTGTGGACTACTTTAGAGGCGGGAGGTTTCTGCCGCTAGGAGGTCAACCTTCAATCCTGTCAGTCCCGGTGCGACCAGGAGCTGCACAAACACCATCCAAGACAGGTGGTGAAGACCGCGCAAGGCGTGAGGTATTGTCGCCGAGCAAGCCTCGGGACAAGGTATGATTCCACAAACCATCCTTTCCTATTATATAGATGTTGATGTGTTTCCTTGTTCTGGGTTTGGGGGAGAAAATTTTGTTTCAGCTGCCTTCTCTGCCTCCCCTAAAACCCAACAGCAAGGGACATTCTCTATATTTTCAGGGTCCATATTTATCACAA
This sequence comes from Alisma plantago-aquatica, assembly GCA_963693085.1. Lineage (NCBI taxonomy): Eukaryota > Viridiplantae > Streptophyta > Magnoliopsida > Alismatales > Alismataceae > Alisma > Alisma plantago-aquatica. The sequence continues at coordinate 1,489,079,869 of OY856412.1, forward strand.
ATGACAAACAATTAATAATAATCTCCTCAAAATACGTTTTACATATAAAAGGGGTAATAAAGCTCCAAAGAGGGAGTTTACAATATTCTTGAAATATGGAAAGTACTAACATTTAATGAAAATAATGACATAAAATATTCTATCTAAAATCCTTCTTATATTCCTTCATGAGGATTATTCTATTATCTTGGGAGATGATGCGTCCTTCATATCAACATCTCTAACCTAAAAAATGCAATTGAACAAAAATAGGGACATCATATTTCTATAATGTTTATGTAGGTGCAACCAAAATGTGTGCATTTATAGTTAACTACATTTATGAAAATTCAAGTCAAGTAATTTTAGATGACATAAATTCCACATTTTCATTCTAGTCAACCACAATCTTTCTAACCTCACTTGGTGAATCGATATTCAATCCAAACTAAATTTCAAAGTGTGCCTCCTATCATCAAGATTATCAGTGCGTACCCCATCAATGGATTCTTCTGCCACACTTATCATTGCTTTTGGAACATTCTCATATTATTCAAAATTCTTTTCTTAGGAGTGGGTTTCTTCCCAAACTGCCCTTGTGAGCATCTATTATTGGGTTACATTTTATCTCATAATGATACATATAATACCTAATGATTTTGCATTTGTTGAAACCATATAATTCATAAATTATGTTATTCAAACATTTAGCAAACTTCAAAACTTGAAAAACTCAAATAAAGTGAATACTCATAGATAACTTCATAACTTATCTTGATGGGTAGGTGATGTCCACAATCATATAATCTAGGAAACAAACATTTATCTAAAAATTATTATTCAAACCTAAGTGTTACAAGCTTCTCCTCTATCTTAGGGTTTTGAGGTCATTTTAGGGTTTTGATTATAAATTAGGGTTTGATTTCATGGATTCCCACACTAGGGTTAGAAAACCTAAAATCATCATTTTGAACCTAAAAACTTTTCATTCATATATTCACAGTTCAGATTAATAGAAAAACACATTTATTTCTAAAATTGTAATATTCACTCAGAAGACCAATCCTAAAAAGACTTGTACTAAATTTCAATACCATATCCAACTTTAGGGCAAAAAGGCCTCATGAAGTTCAAGATCCAAAACTAGGCCTCAATGTATAAATTACATGCTTCGAAGAATTCATTCTTATAGACACTAATTTGTTAAATTTATAGTTACAAAATCATAAATATATTCATTGGGCTACTAAGGGATCTCAAAATATTAGGAGATGATGATCTTTTAGGATACTAGAGAACCCAGCGTTTGTCTCAAAATTTGCAATTATGTTACTAGCACCCAACTATTGTATCAAAGTTTTTCATAGATTGTTGTCCCCCTTTCTACATATCTAAGTTTGTTAAAAACACCATCAACATCACTCTCCACCTCAATCTGTCTACAAGAAACACAAAACATGAAATGCTCCAGTAGTGAAATTATCTTAACCTCAAGTTATAGCTTTTCTTCCATCATAACAATTCCTTCATTATCATAACTAAAATATGGAACTCAGTCTATTATGAGGTTGACCAATTTGCAAGTAAACTTTCCTCACTCTAGTCTCTAGATTCTACAATATGTACCAATCAACCCAGTTGAATAGGACATGTGTTGCAAGTAAATCCCACTACACTTATTGTTTCTGCACAACCAAGCCAAAATACACATGGTGGAAGCTTCAAAAACTCCTTGTTGCTCTTTTTCTTAACCCAATTGTTGAAGTGTGAAATTTTATTGTAGGAGCATCGATGAATGATGGTAGAGTTGCTCCTAATATTTTGCATGTTGAGAATGTAAGCATGGAAAAATGATGGATTCAAGTTCCTCTTGATAGACTTCACAAATGTATTTCGAAAAACATGTACTTTTTTGAGGTTTGGAGTAGTTAGCAGGTTGTTATTACATAATATCCATGTGAGTGAATCCATTTGGTAGGAATGTTAGTCTTTTGATAGTTTTACCACACCTTATGTTGTGATTGTTCAAACATGTTCATCCATCGAGAGGTATGGCTACTATAACCATCTAACATGCCATTTTGATAATGATACCACATCCAAGACGAATACCAATACATGGATTTCTCCTTATATGAAGTGATATTGATTTTTAGAGTTGTTGGAATCTACTCAAAATTAAAGAAAAATTTATAGTTTACATCCTCTAGACCAAAATATCCATAAGCCAACTAATTGTATGACTTGGGACACATCTTACAAAACTCTCTAGATTTAGTGTGTTAGCTACCAAATATACGCTTACATTCCATCTGAACCTTCCAGTAACAAGGCGTTAGCTCCTAATATTCTTTATGAAGTATGATTGGGATCATAGCCCCTAGAAGCTCCAAAGAAGTATTCTCTTCTATAGTATCAACTTTAAATTCATTTAAATGATGGGATATTTTTTCGTGAATAACCCCCCAACTTGTTTAGAAAGATAGGGCACGTTGAAAGTTTTCCAAGCCATTCCAAGTTATGTTTGTCTAGATATGTGCTCCTATGTTTGAAATTATTGGTCTATGATACGTATCATGCTTCTATATGTACTTCAACATTTTTGTGATCATATGCTTTTTCTTTTACTTGATTTAGATCATATCTCCTAATTAACATTTATCTACATTCATTTGGTTTATCTTGGAAATAACTTTAGAATTTTTGAAAACAATATAAGTGAAGGTTGTAGTAGAAGATGATACAACATTTACTACGCTTTTGAAAGTTATGTCACACCATGGTGAATGCTTTGAAATATGTTGTGGATGCAGTCAAATAAATGCCCATATTGGAATCATTTGTCGAAGGGCTTTCTATTAATAATGATCTAATGTTGTTATTATTCTTGACTATTAACTACTTAGTCGAGTGATCCTATATGCCCATTTTCACTTGATTCAGACCATATCAATTAATTTAACAATTGTTCTTTTTTGGTTTACTTTGAGATTTTTGCCAACAATCTCTGAATAGCGATGGTCGCACTTTGTTGTCGATTGTGACCAAATATATAAAATTGATTATATTTTTGAAGGCTGTGTTACAAGGTTCGGCCAGGTCAATGAGGGATGTCGAAAGATGTTCCATACAGTCCTTGGAAAGTGCATGTCCTTGGTGACAAACATTTGAATTCTACAAGATCAACTAGGTACATGTTTGATTATCAATCTATCTTGCATTATCTCGTCCCTTGCTCATTGTCTAGTTGTTATTATATTTTCCTACAACTTAAGCTTCAATGATTGTGATATGGTATATGGAGTACTACACGGTGAGGAATATAAGATGAGGAGCTTTGAAATGTTGATCATGGAACATTTTTAGTCAACTTGCTATGCATCTTTTTGATACTCAACATCCAAATATCAAAGCTTGTGCATTATGATCCTAAAAGTTCAGAAAGCTTTTTGCCTACACTTCCTTGGGTGGCTATAGAGTTACAAGAGAAGTTCAAGAGGCAATTCCTATGCTAGACCATTTTGATCTTCTATTTTACAATCTAAATGTACCCAAGGAACGTCCCATATCCTATACAACTTGTGTATTGCAACATTTAATAGGATATTTGTTAGCTCATGTAATATAACTTGATAAAGCTAGACATCGAGAATCCTATCATCTCATGTAATGTGAGCGTTTTTTTATATTTGAACAACCTCTCTATGTACGACAAAATTTAATGAATATAAAAGTTATTATAAACTTAACTTTCTACCGTTTGTTGTTTGTGTATTTGATGTACATAACCGAGATTCAAAAATATATATCACTTATATAATTATTTCCTTGCATTATTTTCTATAGGGCTGAAGTAGACTATCCAATGATAAAGCAATCTCATATGGCTTTATGGACTCAAATGTTAGTAGTTAGTGTCGTTGCAAATGTTTTATATTTTAATACTCTCTGACATCTCCACTTGCAAGGCTATCTCTTTAAGTTATGAAATGACCATCAATATTCCATTTGATGGTTGTTTCTAATTCAACTGTTTACCCATACATTTTCATATAGATCAAACAAGTCTTGATGTCAAGTATGCCTACCATTATATTGATGGCTACACCATTTCAAATATTATCATATAGATTACAAGTGTTTTAGTGTTTTCTATATCGTAAAGCCAAAAGAGCTGACCCTTATGTGAAGATCTAAACATGGAAAAGAGGGTTCATTGGTCGATAATTAGAAACATACTCATGACCATAACTATTGTATCATTTAATTCTTCTATTCGGTAATTTAATCTTTACTCTTGAAACCCTTGTGCTATCAAGCTCAGATCCTCATCTTCAGTTGAAGAAGTTGTAAATCATCGAAAGTGGTGTGGTTGAACTTAATTGCTTTCTACGCTTCCTAGCGAGGTACCTTGCACTGTCCGTACTTTTGTCCTTGAACTTTTTGCCCAAAAAAGTCCTTATTGTGCTCTAGATTCTGAATGTAATGCTACACATAACCTTTTTTTTTGATATTTTTTTTCATTTTATTCTACTGGAGGAGCCTCATTGCACCACTGCGACAAGAGATTTCAGGTCACGAGATAGCCAGTGCATCTTCCCATCGACGAGGGCCGCGCAGCAGTCTTGCTGCAGACTGCGTTGTGTTTCACCGCCGGCGGGCATCCTCCACTCCCAATCATCCGAGTTGCTGCCGCTCAACGTGCACACGCGTGCTGTGCGCCCAGGGTCGACGCTCCTCTGGATGGGGACGAAGTTGAACACCTTGTAGACGTTCTCGACTGGGTCAAATGCAATGCCCGAGCTGAATTGCTCATAACGGCTAGGGTCCTGCACATGATCCTGGAGGGGGTAGGGTGGTAGAGGAGCCCAACGGCGGAGCAAGGGGTTGCAGACGATGGCTGGGACGTTGTTGCGGCAGAGTAAGAGGAGACCCCCGCTGGAATGGACCACTGTCAGGTGACCCAAAGAGAAGAAGTCGTTGCATGGAACCGCGGCTTTTTTGCCGGGATGAATGCACAATAACAACGATCGTCTTCCTACTTGTTAAGATTCGGATGGGTTTTGTGGGTTCTCTTTTTCTTTTTCATGCTGCTACGAATATCGTCACCTTCGGAGGCCCAGATTTGCATCACGATCCCAGGAGACGAAAAAGGATGTGTGACAGACACGGACGGACGCTCTATTATACCCCGCCACCGTCGATATACGTGGCGTAGCACGGTCGCTAAGGTTGCCATAGGCAGCCGTCGGAAGATATTCCAAAGTATTTTATCTGGTAGATTATGCAGTTTGTTTGATCGGCGACTGTTTCCCATCAGATTGCTGCAGTTTGGATAGTCGCGATGTAGGCAGGCCGATCGATTTTGTAATCTGTCCGAAAGACTATATCCTCCTTATTGATACAATGATGCCGGCGGAAGCCACCAGTGTCGTGTGCACGAGAAAAGGGTTAGGGTTCTTTTCTGCTTGACAGAGGTCCAGAGGAGACGGCTGTGCGCTTCCGTCGGGTATATTGTTTAGTAGCGAAGGACCCACTGTTAAAATTTAAATTGCCCACTAATGACCAAAAGTAAACGAAACTTCACAATTTAGCAATTTACACCCGAGTTGTTTTCTTGGAGGCCAAGAATGTACTACTCTTAAAATCTTAACGAAGCTCCGTGCGACAATCATCTTGAATTCGTAAAACAAAGTAAATGATTAAGAATAGGCAAAATTATTTGGACAAAGAAATGCAAAGATGTGTCTACTTTGTCCGTTCCAAGTTTTTTTATATTATATATGGTAAATAGTAAAAAAAAAGATGGGCAAAAAAAAGAGAATGGGTAGGATGAATGGACTGAAAAGGAGAAATTGTTAAACCTTATTTGGTAAGATGTGCATGTGAAAGCAGATAGAGTTGGAAAATTTAAATAATATTTTTTGTTACATAGGTATAGAAATGGGGAAATCTTTTATATAAAAAACTCCCTGCACAAGTTAAAATTCTATTTGTTTGAATTTTTTAATATGTGCCTATATAAGTAGTAAAGTCTCACAAGAATTTTTTACTTATGATTCACCATGCTTTTCCAAAGGAAATGAAAAATACCTAACTTCCCCATGTATTCCGCATAAAATATATTTCCTTCCCTATTACCATGATCAATAAACACAATTTTTTATTTCCCACCAATTCTCCTCCTCGTGATACCATGTAACAAATTCAACCTTAGAGAGTGTAGGGTAGGAGGAGAACAATGGTTTCAGTTCTCCTTTCCCCATCCCAAACCGTTTCCTTTCTCATTTGCCTTAGATTTCACCACATTACAAACACGCCGGGCATATTTGATAGGAGGAAAATGATGAAAAGTAGGAGAAAGGTAATGTGTAACTTATTTTGTTAGACAAATTGGCGGGAAAAAATAGGTAATGAAGATAATAGATGTATGTGTGTTCTCTAACACTCTTGTCCCAAGTGGATTAGATGCAAGGGATAGGGGCAATACTTGGTGGGCATTTATTCAAAGTTTGGAGGGAAACATGACAGTTTGAGGGGAAAACATTGATAAAATGAAAATTTGAATAAAAAATTAAAAATGTATTATTCAATTTATAAATTTGAAAATGTATTAATAAATTTATAATCACATTTAGCATGAAATATGAATAAAAAAATCATGTATACACATATTTTGTAAAGAAAAAGTTGAAACTTTTAGATTTAAATCTAACACAGAGAAATAATTATTAGGTTGAATATATGGGGCATTTACTATATCTAGATAACACCATTATTTCTAATGTCTTAAATATTTGTATTGTATCACAATAATAAATAGTGCATATAAGAAATCATACACTAAGTTCAAATAAACCAGATTGAAGTATGAAGAGAATCCATATTTAAGTTCATATATTCACAAAAAGAATAGGAAAAAATATCAATAAAAAGAGAGTATCAAAATCATAAGAGTTAAACAAAGAATTTTCATATTTTGGGTAGAGACCTGACCTATGAAATCATAATTGTAATTAAAATTATGCCCTGATAAAGTGAGTGGATGTGCATACCTTCGATCCATGTCTAGGAGTTCAAAGTCTAATCCCTGGGTCAAAATCAAGTCTAAAGAAAACTAACAACATTTTATATGTTAATCACGGTTACTATCAAATAAAAATTGAAAACCCTAAAAATGTCATTTTGTGTTATTGAATTAGGCTATGAAAGTTAGACCAACGTATAGGTACCATTTTTTAATTCTAAAACATACCTCTATGTATTGATTTGGTGATCTAGTAGTAACTTGTCAATTTTCTATTTATTTTTCTATAGTAAAACTTAGTCACACGACCATTATGTCGTGCACAATAAAACTCGAGTTTAATTATGACAAAGGCAACCAAGTACAATTCTAATTCAGAACATCACACAACTTTAACAAAGAAAAACATAGCAAATTACTAAGATACCCAAAGGGCATGACGAAATTCAAATCAATGTGAGGATACTAATGTACATGGGATCCCCTAATTATTTCTTCAATAGATTGATGGAGGCTAGATACATGTAGTTTAAACTCGATATCCCATCTCATGTTTCATGGATCTTCTTTAGGGTGGAATCCCACCATGGCCTTCCCCTTAGTCCAATGGACCTTTAGATCTCAAAACTGGCATCACGAGGTAACATGGCATCTCATATAGGCTGTCTACAAGGATGAAGAAGCATGAAGCTCATGACGAAATATGGTACAAAGAGACAGGGAAGAGTAAATTGGATCCATTTATGAGGATCATGAGAATCCTACAAAAGAAAAAATAAAGTCAAAGGAAAAGAAAAATTGAAGATGGTCATAGGCGTCAAGTAATGATATAGTTAGGAGGGAAAATATGTTTGAGCAATTTACAACTATGGAACTATAAGGTGACTGAAAAATCTATTTGAGCATTCCTTGAACCAATCTACACACTTTCCTCATTAGAATGTTTCCTTAAGCATCACATTGACGTGGCTTAGGCGTGCTTCAAATTGAAATTTTCGGTGACACTATTTGATTTAGAATAGGAAACAGAGAAGGGCATGGAAGATGTGTGACAAACTGAAGACCATTCTCCTCCCATGAATTAGTCTAGCATGGTCTCTTGCACTGCAATCACTTCAAAGGTGGAGGAAGGATTGTTAAACTAGTTATGTGGGAGGGAAGGAGTATGTGGAGAAATTGGTTGTTTGTGGGTGATGTGTACGGAATGGGGATTTGTGACATATCTCCTTCCATAGGTGGAATCTAAACACACAAGATCTATAGAAGGGGGTCCATAACTCAGGGAAAGAGGGAAATGGCATCTCCATATATTCATTTTTTTTCTTAAATTAGGATTATAAAGGATCGTCGTGATACTTTAAAGTGTGTGAAGAAAGAATTGCTTGAATCCGTACAAAGGAGAGGGAGAAAAATTGAGAAAAGATCACACACTAAACCTCCATGGAGACAGTTCCACATGTAGAAGGTGGAAGATAACTCCCACACTAGTGTTCTTTATTTAATGGCTCAGTCGAAAACCTAGACTAGATAATATGATTAGGAAATGATATAATTGACAACTGTAGAAAAATCACTCAAATAATTCCACTCATTTCCATTCAAGGTATACATTAATTCTTTTTTTCCTATTATAATTGGGGTCGTTTCTGCTATCTAGTGAAGGTGAAACTTCACATATCAACTACTTAACAAGTGAGGAATCTTAAAATCCTATTAGGTTCAAGTTTGAAGAATGGTTGTTAGGTAAATCAATAGATTAGGGTAACTTATTGATATTTTACTTTATAATTCAGTTAAACAACTATTATTTTCCATTTAAAGTAAAATTTGACATACAAATTGTTTGAGGGGTGAGAAATATGAATTTTTAATTAGTTTTCACATTTGTGGTGATTTGTTTTGTTAATTAATATATTAGGGTTTTATGGTTTTACTACCGTATCGATTATTATAATTAGGATATTCTTCTATCATCTTGGAAGTCTATTTTGGTTTGTGCTTACTATCTAATGCATGAACTTCCATAATATCTATGTAGGACCTTCATCATTATCTGATGTGAGTTCCCCTTTAGAGGTCGTTTGGATATTTCGTTCGACAATTTTATGCCCATAATTAAAATTTATATCATTATTATTCAAATTTATATTCTTAAGTAACATTTCGTATTTAATTCAACCTGGTAATCTTCTAGACCAAAAATTTCTATAACAAAATAACTTGATATTTAGATCCATCAGATGGTGAATCCACATTATAACACCTCAATTAGACAATTTACACTAAAACCTCTTCATAGGGAACTCTAACTTAATCATTACATTTTTGACATCTAATACATATGAAGAAAGGATTAACTCTAACTCAAAAGGGAAAAGGATCAAGAAAGTCCAAAGATGAGACAAATTCCTAGATTCACTTTTTTTACTACACTCCTCCCATTATCCCCGAAATCCAATCAAAAATAACCTACTGTAATTTTTTCTCTCTTTCTAAATGTCATATGCTATCAATGATTCACATGTTCAGGATCAAAACATACTCAGAGCCCATTAAACAAAGAGCATAGAGGCAATACCACCTCCAATTTTTAACTCAAGAAATTTCTTCCTACCATTTAACACATAGATGAAACCCATCATAGAGGCGCTTGCTCCTTATTGTTCAAAAGGTAAAGACTTTCTGAGTCGTAAGGGTGCACCCGAGGTTCCTTCTACACCTGGGAAATTTGGAGGATCTGGTCAAAAACATGGTTTCTGTAGCCCCACTCATTGTTATACCACGAAACAAACTTGACAAAATTGTCATTGAAAGCAATTCCAGCCTTGGCATTGAAAATGCTTGACCTGTTGTCACCAACAAATTCAGTAGACACCAAATCCTCATCGGTACAACCCAAGATTCCTTTAATATTGCCCTCAGACTCCTCCTTAATGGTAGCCTTGATCTGTTCATATGATGCTAACTTATCAACTTTGATAGTTAGATCCACAAGAGAAACATCTACTGTAGGAACCCTACAAGCCATACCAGTCAGCTTACCATTTAAAGAAAGAAGGACCTTGCCCACAACCGTGGCAACTCCAGTACTACTAGGAATGATGTTGAAACCAGTAGCTCTCCCACCTCTCCAGTCCTTTATTGATGGACCATCAACAATCTTCTGAGTGGTATTGATTGCGTTAACAGTGGTCATCAAACCCACAATGATTCCAAACTTGTCATTAATGACCTTGGCCAACAGAGTCAGACAGTTGGTGGTGCAACTGGCGTTGGACAATACATCAATGTTGGGCTTGTACTCATTCTCAGTGACACCAATGACGAACATGGGAGAATATTTGCTGGGGGTGGATATGATGACCTTCTTAGCACTATTCCAGTTTTAGCACTGTTCAAGTTTAAACTAGGTCATGTAGTACTTATTCATGAGTACTGTTTATTTTAAAGATAGGTATGGTATTTTTCATGCTTATTTATAAATATTATTTAATATAGAAGTTCTCACTAAAGGGTATATAAATATATAATGCACAAGTATTATATAAAAATATGTATATAAATTATACATGAAATAATATAAAAAATATAACCAGTATTGATTAACACTTTAATTGGTACTATTTTCATATAAAATTTGCAATGTTCAAAATGATATTTATCACTAATAAAAAGTACTAGTATATTATTATATTCTCTCTCACATCTGGAGACTTTTCAACTTCCGCACTGTGCAAAATACTTTTTTGTACAAAACAAAAAAACATTTTGTATTATATGTTCACATTGATCGATGTCAGGGTGTAAGACTTGGTGGAAGCTGTGTGCTCTATATCAATACTTCATTTGAAATTGATTGAGGAAGTTCCTCAAAAACTTATCTAATGCATTCATTATTAAGACTAAGCATCCAAAAGTTAACTTGTAATCCCAAAGACTAGCTATTTTGAGACTTTACCCCTATAAAGGATCAATATAAAACCTAACTTATCATTTATAGATGTAATAGGGGTAAGTCAATTAAAGTATATAACTCCAAAACATCTCCCATCATTTCTCCACTATAAATATCGATATTAGGGTCAACAATTTAGGGTTTTCTTATCTAAATGGTTTCTCTATTAATGAATACCCCATATGTTGGTGACTTTTTAATGAAAATATCAATAAAATCCATAATGCTATTATTTTGTACATATAGTATGAAATAGGAAAATATTTTTATCGATTAATAATTTTCATACTAGATCGAGTTATTGGTGCCAAAATAAATTTGTGAACCAAATAAAAATGTTCCACCATATCCAACCTCTAAAGTATATTCTACTATTACTTCTCTCATCAAGAGATTCTACTACTCAAAATATAAGAAGGGATAAATAAAAAGCTTCTCTTAAACACATTATGGGAGAGGAGAACTGAATTCATATTCACATGAAGTCAATTTCTTCTAGATCTACATTTACTCAATCCACATCTGTCACATCAAACATCACTCACTATTTAATCCCAGTCATTCTTTATCTTGGTAAGGGACATATAACCTCATCACGAGTCGACAAGGTCACATAGTTACATAACCATCCTTGGAAGAGATTTGGGTTCCCATTCTTGATGATTTTCAATCGAGGTGTCTTTGAAAGACAAGGGTTAACTATTAGGTTTCATACTCTCATCATTCGATTCACCATTTAATATTGTAGTAGCATGTCCTAGGGAATCAACTAGGCATACGATTATCCTATGTAGTTGTGAGACCCAGACTCTTATATGTGACCTAGGCATCCCAAACTTATATTAGAAATGTTTTTGTGGGAGCTCATTTTTGTGGTGTTTAATTTAGACTCTTATTAGTGAATTAATTGTCTATTAGTTTGACTATTTTTGTGATTACAATGTGGTTTTATTTAATAGTATGCCTTTTATGGATTAATTTCATAATGTCTTCAATATATCTTTGAACTCACATGTGAAATTGAATGTAGCTTGGATGATATGATATTTCTTGGTTAAATCTTGTAAAGAAAATGTGATGATGGGATATGTGTGCATATGTTTATTTCCTTATTTGGAATGGTTGGTGAAAACTCACAGATTGATAGGATAAATTAAATTATTTGTTAGTTCCTAATATGAAATGTTAAAACCTTACTTGATAACCCAACTACTTAAACTTGGAATGAATACATCATAACAAGGCATAAGAAAGTGTAGTTGTATAATGATATCATCCAATGCAATGATACATGAAAAATCCTAGCGTAATATAGCCATTGAGCTCTAATGATATTCATGATTAGATGGTGGTGATGGGTTATGGAATGACAATACATGGCATATTGATTGGGTGTTTTGTATGAATTATCAAAGAACACCAAATGCATGCATACAATTTTGTAATTGTGTGTACAAGATTTGTGGAAAGCTGAATTCAAAATTCAGGGACCAACTCAATTCCATATTATAGTAGGTCTAGGTTTGAGGGACATGTTTAGGTTCGTGGTCCTAAAATGAATATTAGAAGAGGATATCCTTTTGAGTTTCTGACTTGGTTAGATAAATGGGTAAAATGCTACACATTATGTATATCAAGTTGCAACTAGAAAGGATTAGGAGTTTTTCTCATAGAAAGGGGGATTAGTTCCTGGTGCTCCTATCTATGACATGAGACCAACAAATATTGACACATTGATTTTAAAAAAGGGTTATAGTAATTTATTCATATGAAACGATTAAACCAACCCACTAGTGATGGTTAGAAACCAAATTTCCTAGACCAACCTTAGGTATATCATAGATAGAGGCCTGTAGATACTAAACCTTTGGATGCAAAATCTCTTGACGTCTTACTATAAATCTCCTTATCAACGAAGGTCATTATTACCTCTAATATAGCTTTTGGCACTTCTATGTTTGACTTGCCAATTGCATTACACAAACCCAAATAGTAATGTTCATAACATGATATTTCTTAGTAATGCAACTATGGCAAGTTGGAACCAATTCCAATTGCTTTTATTAGATCCTTCTTGATAACTCTATGCCTAAATATGTTCAGAGGATTGAGTGTACCCTTGATAGAGGGATGATATGGATGAGAAGATTACTATGCTAAAAAAGTGGATAACATGTGATCTTGTTGCTTCTCCCAATGACTACTCTCTAGTAGAGTTTGGTTGCCCAAAATGAAAACTGATGGATGCATCTAAGGATGGGTTAGGAATGGATGCGACTAGAAAGGAATTAAAATTCCATTCCAATGTTTGGCTAAACACACAGAAGAAATTTCATAATGGGTAAGATAAAAATCTGGAAGCTTTACTCTGAGTTGCTGGAGACACCATGTTACTATTAGTCAACGACTGCTTCAATTTCAATGGGTTTATTTGTTGCTGCACCATACCTGATATTCTATTGAACACCATCTAGGAACTACCCTAAGGCCATCCAGACAATCAAGAAGAAACATAAAAAGGTTGTCATCTTCATCTGTGTCATTGAGGAGGAGGGGTAAATGACAGCTATGGTAACACCATTACATGTGGTGTTCAACAACATGAGATCCACAATGTGCAAGAATGAAAGTTAAATTAGGTTTTGTTGCTATCTCTAGAATAGAATATTTTCGGTCACCGTTTCCAAACCCAACGTTGCCTGGACGCACTAAAACTGAGACGTGACGTTTTTTTGGATCCCAAGGGGTCGCACCCCATTTATTTATCCTACTTGTACTAGATACGTAGTCATGACGGATAGGTAATGTATATCCTAACCCATAGCCATACCAAACATAGGAAACAATATCCCAATGAAAAATATCTTTATTCGGTTGTAATATTCAAAGTACCAAACATGATGGAAATGGTTGTCGATGTGTTTTCATTATTAAATATCACTCTGACGGTACCGTTGAGATTGTATAAAGGAGTAGCATTCTATAAGTAATACAAGAGAGTTCAGTGTCTTATATATAGGAGCCATGGAGTACATGGAATAAAAAAAAAAAAGAGAAATACAATGGGCCTAACCCCAACTAATCAATTATACTAACACAACCCCTCAAGATGGAGAGTACACATTATGAAGTCCTTTCTTGGTGCCCATGTACTTGAATACAATATCGATAATTTGATCTCCTATCTGAATATGAGGGTGGATAATCTTTTAGCTTTAACCAGGTCTCACACAAAGTGACAATTGACTTCAACATGTTTTGTGCATTCATGAAAGACTAGATTATTAGCTATGTGTATAGTCACATGTTTGTCACAGTATAGAGTGGTTGGAGTTTGAAAGAGATCCCAAACTTAGTTGAGATGGACTGGACCCATTGTAGATCACAACATGTGTGATCCATAGCCCACTATTTGGCCTCAGTGTTGGAGACAGCTACAACAACTTGTTTTGTACTTTGCCAAATAACATGGTGAGTGTTAATCATGATGCATAAACCAGAAGTGGATCGACGATCCTGAGAATTATCTTCCCCAATCTACATCAACATATCTAGAAATAGAAATTGTCTAAGTACTAGGACATTTGTAGAACAATCATCTTCCTGGAGCGCCTTTGAGATATTGAAGGATGCATTGAAGAATGACCCTATGAGCCTAAAGAGGTGCACTCATATTCTGATTGACTATTCTGACAACATAGGTAATGCCAGGTCAGGTTATTGTGAAGTACATTTGATTCCAAACAAGACGATAATACTTTTGGGGTCATCAAAGAGTTTCCCCCAAGTGGGAGCTTCTGTGATAGTCCATTGGAGTGGAGACAGGTTTGGATTCTTTCATGCCAGCCTCCTGAAGTAAGTCCACGACATAACAACTTTGAGACATGTTGATTCCTGTGGTTGAGAAGAGGACTTCTATGCCAAGGAAATATCATAGAGTGCCCAAGTCCTTTGTGTGGAAGTGTAGTTGTAAGGACTATTTTACTTGAGAAATAGCCACTTTGTCATTGCCAGATCATTATATCATCAACATAAATAGCAAGCAGGGTATGTCCTTTTGATGATTTTGTAAAGAAAAGTGTCTAATCTGTAGCTGATCTCTGAAAGCCAAGTTTCTTAAGAATGATGCTTAATTTATTGAACCAGACACACAGATAATAAAAACACGTATTCCATGGTTTTATCCAACTTTTCATAGATTAGATGGGAGATAGGTTTTGTTGGAAAAAGAAAGAATGGCTAAGAGCAAATTTAAAGGTGTTGTATTTAGTCATACACAAAAGTATGCATATTAGTACACAAAAGTATACATAGAAGTATGTAAAAGTATACATAACATTACTCTATAGAATACGTCTTTGTCAAATGTACTCTTTGATGTATGTAATTCTTACCCTTCCAAAGAATACTATAAAACTTTAAGAAGGTTTTGACCAGAAGCATAAATTTTAATATCTCGACATTTAGATATACTCTATTACCAAATTCATGAAATTCAATTTGGCTGACAAACAGGAGATTTTATTCCTTATTCATTTTTTGTAGGAGGCTGGTATGTCTCTACCAACAAGTTTTTGTTATGTGTAACACTAAGAAATTCTACATTAGGAAAGAATGGTAGTCTATTACAATGAAACACAAAAAACAACTAAAACCAAAAGACAAGGTCCAAAATAATATCAAAACAAAATTGTCTTGCATTTGTGGTCAAGTTGGTCTTTGGGTTAAGGAGTGTACCCGAAAGAAGTCTAAGAAATATGTGGTTGATTATGGATTTATGATCAACATGATGAGTAGCACCTCTAACAAAGAAAATGAGTATGTATCTCTTAACATAAAATTCTTTGTATATTTTAACAAATATACTAGATAGTTCATACTAATCAAATTTGCACATTTACACAGACAAGTCCATATTTTTTTGCTTTCCAAACATTTGGCAACAGGTCACTGGGCTTGGGATATAAATCCTCTGTGGTTAAAACCACATATTTGTTAAAGATCCATCACTAAGAACTCTCTGGTAAAGTGTGCCCGATCAACAGTAGTAATAGGATGGGTGACTTGTTAGGAGGTTGATCATAGTTTGTGTATGATTGAAGGAAAAGCACAAATTCAAGGCCAATGATGGTCTGTGAAGATAGTCATCATTTACTCTAATCAACTAGATCCATGGGTAGTGGGCCCAGGCATTACATGTATACAATGCTATATAAAAATTCTATAACTTTTGTATGCTTTGACCATGACAAGCAGCTACCATTCAGATCTCAGTAAAGGTCAAGGGATTGTCGTAAAGAATATCTAACATTACTTTAGAAAAGCAAAGTATCAATTTATTATATACATTGGTGAGGAAAAGTTAGTTGTAAAGAGTTACTAATGTACGATTCCATAATAACAATGATTAAATACCCCGACCACAACCAATTTTTGTGTTTTTCATAAATGTTGACATTGTAAGATGGAAGAATTCTAAGTAAGAGGTAGAGGTTGATTCTACAATAGAGGTTGAGTATATTTCCACATAAAAAAAGGATAAAGTATGGATCAAGAAAAGCATTGGTGAACTTGAGGTGATTCCAACCATTACAGATAATAGAGTTTATTGTGGAAACAACATAGACATTTCTCAAGATAAAGAACCTAGATTACATAATTATTTCAAGAATATATAACATAGTTTAATCTCTTACAAGAGATCAAAATTTTAGGAAATGTTTATATTTACAGAGCAACAATTGAAATAAATGTTGTTGGTCCATTGACGTAAGTTCTTTTACTACAAAAATATGTTGGGCATGTTAGATTACTTAGAGTTATCATGGTGATTGGTTGTCATGCTAGTGGGAGACTGTTAGTTGTTTTCCCTAAGAGATATCAAGCGATGTTAGTAATGGGATAGTTTGTACATGATTCAACTATTATTAAACAACAACTCAACTTATTATGTTTACTTCACTATTGGGATAATCAATAAACTAATTAATGTCCTTAGAATTTTTTAAACCGACATCATATGGTTTGGGTTGAGGACCTAAATAAAAATTATATGTATACTTAGAGTATTAATTCTTTTTTAGTCCATAGTTAATTATTATTTTGGATATTATAGGATAACAACAATGTATAAGGTTAGTGTGTATGTTGAATGATGACTAAATCTGAGATGAAGCAACATTGCAATCTGGACCCAAGTGATACCTAGTGGGTTGGGGATGACCCCTTCTTCCACAAGGCCAAAATGTATCCACTGAGTTGTGCTATCCCACCTGGTGGTATCCAACCCTAGTCCAGGGTAGCCAAACAAAGCATTATTCACCAATTTTGTCTGGCATACCACTACACCATTCATCTTGAGCTCATGGGGGGACCATGGACCACTATGGTGCCTTAAAAGGTTATCATTGGCTTCATTTCATCGGGGGAACACATGGAAATCAAAAGTTGATGTTGGGGGGGGGTCTCTGGCCCCCTTTTTAGATCCCTCTAAAGTAGGTCGCCATAGTGGATGAGAAAATGGGTAAAATCTCCTTTGGTAGGCATTCTTGTTTTGGGTCTCCATGATCTCCCCTTCACCCATATGAATTCACTATGCCCCTTTTATATTAGTTAGAAAGCCCAAAGAATCCCCCACCCCCCCAAAAAAAAACCCCAAATCCCCTTGATGGAGTGGAGCTCACCTAGCATTGTTGGTCTCTCAAGACTGTGCTGAGATCCAAGTTAGGCCTCATAAGAGTGATGTAAAGATCCTCCTTAGTTTATAATGCCTCTCCAATCATTCAAAAAATCCTCCTCTAGTTCTTGGTTTCCACATGTGAATTATATTGGAGTGGAGGAGTACATGGGAAATACATTATCCATGTAAACCTTGTAACTGTCTAAGATCAGGGTTCAAAGGTCTCTCATGCCACTATGGGACCATTTCCTTGACTACTCTAGAATGATATCTACAATTTACAAGGGGTAGATGGATGATGGGTTCAAGTCATCTTTCCTCTTGTATCCTTATATGGATGAAGGTTGAGGTTTAGGCTGTTATCACAAGTATAGTTGTCAGTCTCCTTGGAATTCATCATCCTTGTTGAGCCGTCAACGAAACCTGATTATCCCATCACATAATTCTTTAGTAACCCTAAGGTATGGTACTACTATGTCATGAGGTCTCACCACATTAAGAACTAGTTCTTGCAACCATGTCTTAAGGGTCACAAAAGATAATTGAAGTAACCTTACTTCCACATTTTAGGGAAATGGATCCTTTCCAAAAGGCATCACTTATACACCTATATATCTAGGCATTCACCACGTGTGACTGGGGATAATATGCTTACATGTGACTGGGGATAATATACTTAGGAGGGTTATCCCCTCGATTACTATCAAGGTGGTTCAATTAACCACATTAATTTTCTCACTAAATCCTACCATCACTTGTATAACTTGGTGGGATAGATCATTTTCTTCTGTGCTGGTGTGTCATAGATGAAGAAGATATTTCAAGGATAATGTCACATCCTCAAAAGGTATCTTATAGGGTTTATCAAACTCTAAGATCTATATTCCTCTTTGAGGCTCCAGGTGGTTTATCTATATCCCAACCTATTGCTAGTATTTGCATGTACTTATGTAACACCATCCATTATTCATTTATTATCAAAGATTAGGATATTTGATCAAGACTGAAAATTAATCTACACATTATTTATTTCTTCTCTTTCTCCATATCTCTATAGGATTGTACATATCTATGTACTTTCTTTTATTAATTATGCATACCCAAAATTATTTTTTTGAGGATATTTCCCTTATCATAAAATGTTTCTCTTTCATCTACCTTACTAGGCACTTTTTATATACATGATTTTTTGCAGTTTATCCTTGGTTTCTGAAAGTTTCTTAATGTTTTCTCCTTCTAGGAGGGAAACAATATATAAAACATATTTATGATACATTTATGTTATTGATTTCAAATTAGCATTTCAAATTCCTTAGTTCGTGGTGTATGCCCTAACCCTATTTTATATTAAGCTTTACTTTGATGAGAAGAGAAATAAATCCTAGGGTTTGGAAAGGGTGCTGACAGGCGGGTATCATAGAGATGAGAAGTAGTTGAAATTTAGATGAGAAGACCGAGAGGTAAGCTATTTTGGGTAAACCTTTGTTTTTGTCCAAGAAAGAATCACATTGACCCAGGGGTCCTCATAGAAACCAAGTCATGTAGAGGAAGATATTGCCAACGCCTAATATGTGAATGTGAACTATTCTAGACACCGCTACCCCTTCAGATATACATTAATAATTCCTTTGGATTGTATAGATTTTTTAAATTTAAATTATTAATATAAAATCCATTTACATATATCTAGGCTCTGATACCAATTACAACTCCCTTTTCTCCCATTAACCCCACTAAAGGTGGACCAAAGAGGAAAGGGCCATTCATTGTATTTTCAGGTTCCATATTTATCACAAATGAAAAATAATTAACAATAATCTCCTCTAAAGACGTTTTACTTATAATAGTGGTAATAAATCTCCTGAAGCGAAGTTTCAATATTCTCAAAATGTGGGAAATACTAACTTTTAATGAAACTAATGACATAAATTTATATATCTAAAATCCTCATTAGATTCCACCATTATCATTTCTCTATTATCTTGGGAGATGATGAGTTGTTCATATCAACATCTCTAACCTAGAAACACTGACAAATAAAAACATGGACATCATATTTCTATACTATGTACGTAGGTGCAACCAAAATGTGTGCATGTATAGTTAACTACTTTTAATAGAATCCAAGTCAAGTAAACACAAATTCCACATTTTCATTCTAGTCAATTAAAATCTTGCTCACCTCACTTGGTCAGCCGATATTCAATCCATAATTGAATTTCAAAGTGTTTCTCCTATCATCAAAATTATTTGTGTGTAAACCAAAATGGATTCTTCCACCTCACTTCTTATCGGTTTTTGGAGCACTCTCATATTATTCAAAATTCTTTTATTAGGAGTGGGTTTCACCCAAAAGAACCCTTGTGAGGCATCAATTACCGAGTTACATATGATCCAATATTGATACATATAATATTGTATGATTTTGCTTTGAAACCATATAATTCATATATCATGTTATTCAGACATTTAGCAAACTTCAGAAACTTGAAAAGCTTGGTTAAAGTGAATACTCATAGATAACCGCATACCCTATCTTGATGGGTAGGTGATGTTCAAAATTATATAATCTAGGCAACAAAAATTTATCTAAAAATTGGTATCCAAACCCAAGTGCGACAAGCATTTCCAATCTCTATCTTAAGATTTTTGATGTCATTTTAGGGTTTTGATTATAAAATAGGGTTTGGTTCCATGGATTCCCACACTAGGGTTCGAAAATCTTAAATCATCATTTTGAGCCTGAAAATGTTTCATTGATATATCTATTGTTCATACTAATAGAAACACACATCTATTTCCAAAATTGCACTATTCACTCTCAAGATCAATCCTAAAAAGACTTGTACTAGATTTCAATACCATATCCAACTTTAGCGTAAAAAGCCTCATGAAGTTAAAGATCCAAAACTAAGGTTTAGCATTTAGTGATATAATTTACATGCTTCCAAACATTCATAGTTTGTAGTCATTAATTTGTTAAATTTATAGTTATAGAATCATAAACATATTCATTGTCTTACCAAGGGAACTCAAAATATAAGGAGAAGATGATCTTTTATGATACTAGACAACCCAAAGTTTTTTTTCAAAATTTTTAATTATTAGTAGTACCCAACCTTTGTCTCAAAGTTTTTTTGTTAACTTGTTGTCCTCCTTTATACAAATCTAATTTTATCTAAAACACCACCAACATCACTGTCTACCTTAATCTATCTACAAGCAACACAAAAGACAACATGCTCCAGCAGTGAAAGTATCCTAATATCTAGTTATAGGGTTTTTGCCATATAACAACTACTCCATTAACATATCTTAAGATGGAACTCAAACTATTTTGAGTTGGACCCATTTCTAACTACTTTCTCCTCACTCTATTCTTTAGGTTCTCCAACATGTACTAATAAACCTAGTGTAGTAGGCCATGTGTTGTAGATAGAGCCATCTATACTTATTGTTTCTGTACAACCAAGTCGTAGTACACATGGAGGAAGATTTAAGAAACTCCTTGTTGCACTTTTTCTTAACTCAATTGTTCAAGTTTGAAAATTTCTTGTAGTAGCATGGACAATTGATGGTGGAGCTGGTCCAAATATTTTGTGTGCTAAGCATGCAAGCATGAAATAATGATTGATTCTTGTTATGCTTGATAGAATTCACAAATGTATTTAGAGAAAGCATGTATTTCTTTGAGGTACATAGAAGTTAGAAGGTTTTTAGTAATAATGTCCAAGTGAATGAATCCATTTGGGAGGAATTTTAGCATTTTGAATGTTTTACCACGCCTTATGTTGTGAGTGTTCAAACATGTTCAGCCATTGATATGTATGGCTACTATAACCCAACTAATATGCCATTTTGATAATGAAAACCACATTCAAGAGGAATACCAATAAATGGATTTCTCCTTATATGAAGTCATAGTGACTTTTAGAGTTGTTGGGATCTACTCCAATTCAATTTTTTATTGTTTCCATCCTATAGACTCAACTATATCTATAAATCAACTATTAGCATGACTTGGGGTAATTTTTATAAAACTTTCTAGATTTAATGTGTTAGTTACCAACTCTACGCTAATGTTCCATCTCAACCTTTCCAGTACCAAAGGGTTTCTTTTCATAGTCATTATGAAGTATGATTGGGATCATAGCCCCTAGAAGCCCCAAAAAAATATTCTCTCTTCTACAATATCAATCTTTGAGTTCTCTTAAATTATGGGATATTTTTTCTTGAATAATACCCACTGATAGTTTAGCAAGAAAGGTCAAGTTGAAAGCTTATCAAGGCGTCCAAGTTATTCTTGTCTAGATACATGTTCCTCTATTTAAAATTATTGGTCTAGGATGCAAACAATGCTTCTCTGTGTACTTTAATGTTTTGTGATGATATTACTTTTTCTTATACTTGAGTTAGATCATCTCACTTAATTAACATTTATCTAGATTCATTTGGTTTATCTTGGAAACTATTCTATTTTTTTTGGAAATAATATAAATGAAGGTTGTAACAGAAGATGATATAACATTTACTATGCTTTAAAAAGTTCTATCACCATGGTGAATGCTTCAAAACATGGAGTGGATGGGTCAAATAAATGCCCATTTTGGAATCATTTTTTCGAAAGGGCTTACTATTAATAATGATCTAATGTTGTTATTATGATTGATAGTTAACTACTCAGTTGAGTGATCTTATATGGCGATTTTCACTTGATTCAAATTGTATCAATTAGTTTAACAACTTCCCTTTTTTGATTTACTAAGATATTTTTTCCAACAATCTCCAAACTGTGATGGTTGTACTTTTTTGTAGATTGCAACATATAAAATCTATTGTATTTATGAAAGATGTATTACAAGTTTTGTCTGGGTCGATGAGGGATGTTAAAAGATGGTCCATATAGTCCTTGGAAAGTGCACACCCTTGGTGCCCTGCAAGATCAACTAGGTACAGGTTTGTTTGTCAATCTATCTTGCATTATCTCCTCCCTTGCTCATTTTCTAGTTGTTATTATATTTTCCTACAACCTAAGCTTCAATATTTTTGATATAGTATGTGGAGTGTTACATGATTGGAGATATAAGATGAGGAGCTTAGATATGTATATCATGGAACCTTTTTAGTCAACTTGCTATGCATCTTCTTGGTACTCAATTCACAGACATCAAAGCTTGTGTGTTATGATCCTAAAAGTTGAAAAACCTTATTGCCTACACTTCCTTGGGTGAATGATGAGTTACAAGAGAAGTTCAACATGCAATTGCTATGCAATAATATTGCAATCTTCTGTTCTAGAATCTAAATGTACCCAAGGAACGTTCCATATCCTATACAACTTGTGTATTGCAACATGTAATAGGCTTTTGTTTAGCTCATGTAATATAACTTGGTAAAACTATACATTA
This sequence comes from Alisma plantago-aquatica, assembly GCA_963693085.1. Lineage (NCBI taxonomy): Eukaryota > Viridiplantae > Streptophyta > Magnoliopsida > Alismatales > Alismataceae > Alisma > Alisma plantago-aquatica. The sequence continues at coordinate 1,489,102,917 of OY856412.1, forward strand.
ATAATCCATTTATCTTATGTAGAGGTTTTTATATTTGAATAGAAACAAATGATCAGTTCCTCTCTATGTAAGACAATATTTAATGAATAGAAAGTTATTATAAACTTAACTTTCTACCTTTTGTTATTTTTTTATTTTCTATACATAAGAGGTATTCTAAAATATTTATGACATATATAATTATTTCCTTGCATTATTGTCTATAGAACTTAAGTAGACTATCCAATGATAAACCACTCTCATACTACTTTATGGAATCAAATGTTAGTAGTTAGTATTGTTGTATTATATTCTGTGTTTCAATACCCTCTAACATCTCCAATTGGAAGTCTAGCCCTTTAAGTTATGAAATGACCATCGATATTTCTTTTGATGGTTGTTTCTAATTTAACTATCTCACCCGTCCATTTTCCTATAGATCATACAATTGTTGATGTCAAGTACACCTACCATTATATCAATGGTTACATCATTTCAAATATTATCATATAGAACATAAGTTTTTTTATGTTTTTTGTATTGTAAAGACAAAAGGGGTGACCCTTATGTGAAGACCTAAACATGGAAAGGATGATTCATTGGTCAGCAGTTAGAAAAATAGTCATGGCCGTAACTATTGTGTCCTTTATTCTTCTATCTAATATTATAATCTTCACTCTTTAAACCCATGAACTTTTGTCAAAAGCATCCTTGTAGTGCTCTAGACTCTGAATGTAATGTTGGACATGAACTTATTGCCATCATCACTATCGTTATCCATTAAGTTACTAACTTGATTGAACAATAACTTAATAGAATTTCCCAACTCTTCATTTGGTACTTGATCAACCTGTTGAGAATGATATTCTAGTATTTGACTACTGCAATAACGTTCTTGATCATGTTCGTGACCTCTTGACTCTTGTTAGCCCACATAAATTTTGAAAGTAAGGTCTAGCATATATATTGAGTCTCTTTGTATATTATATTCCTCTTGTGATCCTATATGTTCACTATACTTGATTTAAATTATGTTACTGTTACTCAAGGTCTAAATTGACTAAATCCTTGTTTTGATGATGACTAAACCATTCCAATTATTTGTGTATAATGTATCTACTTGAGTGATTTCAAATTAGGTATACACACACTCCAAATGCCCTAGCTTGCGCATATCAACTTGGAGAAAAGACAAGTCAAAGTCAATACAAGTGTACATTTTTGTAATATGATGTAAACCCATTAGAATCATGTTGTAAATCACTTGTAATGATTGTATGACTTATAATTAAGCTTAGAAAAAATTAGGAGCACTTAGATCAAATATTTAAGCCCTCAAAAGTCATTTTCTAAAATTCACATCAGGTTGTTCATCAGTCGAGTTGCAAACTCGATCGATCCTGATTGGATCTTGAAAATGACTTTTGATCGGTTGAGTTTATACTTCATAGAACTCGACTGATGGAGTACCTGACCAATTCAATTTTCATTGGTCAGTCGAGTTCCCTTAGGACAAACTTGACCGATGGTCTGAATATCGGCTTTGTCTTTTACTCCATCGGTCGAGTTACCTTTATAGAAACTCGACCGATTGCACTGTAAGAAAAAGTGCAGAAAAGTGTTTCTAGCCATTGTGGAGTTGCAACAAGTGAAAATATATCTGTTGCAAGCCAGAAAATGGCTAGTTTTCATTATTAAGTGTTCCCAAAGGCTAAGGGGAATCCCCATATATAAATAGGACCCCTTGGGCTTCATTCTAAGGTTGAGCATTCAATGCAAAACTCTATGGGAGGTTCCTATTCTATAGTTGAGTGCTTCCTACAGCCTTCTCTCTCTCTAAGCTTAATCACTTGCTACATTCATTAGAATGCGTAGGAAATCTATAAGAGATCTAGTCCTACATGTATATCTTGTGAGGCTTTCACTTCCACCACCTCCATATCTATCATTTCAACCATTAAGATGAAGGTTCTCTCTCTTGGCTAAGAGAGGTCAAGAAGAACAAGGGAAGGAGTCCCTTGGAGAAGATCAAGGCTGAAGACTTGGAGCAAGAGTGGGTAAGCCCTTGGTGAAGGCAGAAGACTCCTTGCTCAAGTGGGTAAGTCCTTGGTGGAAGCTTCTCCAAGTGAAGGTGAAGTCAAAGGCTGAAGATCCAAAAAGAGTGGGTGATTCCTTAAAGGCTGAAGACTTGTGCAAGAGTCGGTAAGTCCATGGAAGAAGGCGGAAGACTCTTACAAAGTGGGTAAGTCCTTGGTAAGGTTGAAGACTCTATGTATTAGATAGGTAAGTCCTTTGTTTGGTCATGTATTGTATCTCTTATAATGAATATAATGAAGGTGCAAGGTTGAGAAATCCTAGAGGTTGACCTCTGTAGGTAAGTGGACTGACTCACTTCTAGTTTGAAGTGTGGAATGACTCTAAATAGCTTGTCTACTTGTGTTTTCTCAATCTCTCTCATCCTTTCTATGCATGTTTAGTTGCACTCAAATTTCCCATTTAACAACCTTATCTTATGATATATCTTGAAGGTCTAATGAATTTTATTTAAGTGCTTTCAGCTCTATTCTCCCCCCACTAGAGCATCTAATCACCCATCTAGGATCCAACAATTGCTTCATCAAAATCTACCTTTTCTCAGTTGAAATGAGGGAACTCTTATAGAATTTCACTACATAGTGAAGATTGGAACCAAATAAATAAGGTCTATTGTGTTTTTGAAAGTTGTGCTGGCAAGTTTGGTCAAGTCAGTTATGGATGCCAAAATATGGCTTGGCAAGTGCATATTCTTGACGTAAATCATCTAACTTTATCCATAGTTATACAACACAAGATCAATAAGGTACATATTTGATTATCAATATGTCTTGCACTATCTCCTCCCTTTCCCATTGTCTAGTTTTTATTGGACTTTTTGAAATTTAATATTGGTGATATGTGCATGGAGTGTTGCATAGAGGATATAAGATGATGAGCTTAGCATGTAGATGATGGAACATTTGAGTCATCGATTAAGTATCCTTATGATACTTGATCAAAGCTTGTGTATTATGATTCTGAACGCTGAGTAAGCTTTTAGCGTCATGCCTACCAGTTGCAAGTTACCAGAGAAGTCCAAGAAGTAATTCCTATGCAAAACCATTGTAATCTACAATTTCTATCATATAAATGTCCCCAAGAAATGTTCGATACCCTATATCGCTTGTGTATTGCATCATGTAGTAGGTAATCTTTTACTTTCTGAGTTCTTATAATAGACCTAGATTCAACTAGATGTGAGTAATATTAAGTTGATAAAACTAGAGAGGAGTAAACCTTGGTATCAACTATTATGTTAGAACATTTTTTTTGAACAAGGACAAATGCTCATTTCTTCCCTATGTAAGACAATATTTTGTGAATAAATAAGTTGTTCAAAATAACATTCTACGATTCTACCTTTGGTTGTTTGCATGATATTGTATAACAGTGAGATATGATTAGTTTTGTCACCTACATAAACGGTTCAATACATTATTGTCTATAGAATTAAGATGTATAGTAGATATTCTGATGATAAAGAAGTCATAAATGGCTTTATGAACTTAAATACAATTCCAATTGTACTGTGTTTTGTATTATAGTATTCTTTGGCATCTCAAATTGGATAGAAAGCCATGTTAGTTCTAAAATGACCGTCAATATTGCATGGAAAACTAAACATAAAGATGAGAGATTGCATGTTATGATTGTTTATTAACCAACTATCCCACTTATCCATTGTGCTGCAAATGGGGCACTAGTTTATGTGAAATATGCCTACATTGTACTAAATTTCTAATATTGTCAACAGGAAAACAAGTGATTTAAAGTGTGATGTACCGTAAAGACACAATAGGTGAAAATACTACCTAAACATGAGGGAGAAGAGGGTCCATCAATCTATAATCATAATAACACTCATGATCATAACTTTCATATCCTATCATCCTTCTATTTGGTGTTTTGATATTCACCCTTGAAACCCTAGACCTTTTGTCTAACGGGTCCTCATAATGTTCCAAATTCTGACATCAAGGGTGTGTGGAATATGACGACCATTGTATTAGTGACTACATTTCAAACATTATCAACAAGAATATAAGTGTTTTAAAGTTTGATACATTGTAAAGACAAAAGGATGACATGTGAAGACATAAAAATGAGGGAGGAGGGGGCATCTATCACTAATAAGAATGGAGGGTCAATCGATCATTAATAAGAATAATAGTCATGATCCTAACTTTTATATCCTGTCATCTTTCTATCTGTTGTTCTAATATTCACGTTTGAAACCTTGGCAAGTTTGTCCAAAGGGTCCTCGTAATGCTTCAGATGATGGTAAGGGCTGCACATGACCTTGCTGTCATCCACACAGTCGTCCTCCACTAAATTGTTAACTTGATTGAACAAGAACTTGACAGACTTGCATCTCTTCATTAGGTACCTAATATTATTATTGAGAATGATATTCTCACATTTGAGAGTTGCGATCTGGTTGTCGACCTTGTTTGTGATCTCTTGGCTCTTGTCAGCCCACATAAAGTTTTGACAGCGGGGTCTCTGGACAAAACAGTTCAAAATCTATGTTAGCAAATGTATTACAAATACAAATAAAGTTTTGACAAAGGGGTCTCTGGACAAAACAATTGCAAGAAGATGTATGTTAGGAAGCATATTATACACAGACAAAAGGGTGAGTAAACGGTTGAATAAGACTAGCTAACCTCACATATATAATACTCTCAAAATGGGTGTGTATTCTCACACTTGTAAAGAGACAGGAAGCTACCGCAAGAACATGGCATGGGTGGCCACCTCCCACTGAACTCATATAACTCATCCTTCTTTTATAGCAAGGATCCTTGCATCCTATCTTGATGACACGGTCGCACACCATGACTAGGTTCTGGCCATTCCAAGGTTGGGGTGCAGATAACCACCTTGGGCTCACAAAATCTCGACCTACGCAGATGAGAGTACATTCGAAAACTGTCCAGATGTTTGACCTTGAAAACATGTTTCCACTGTGGAAACAACCACCAAGACTTGTTCACACTAGATCACAGATTGAACTCGATCTCCTTCACCCATGATCCTGGCTGACCATACTCATGCATCACCCAGACCTTCGTGTTATCATACGATTCAATGTATCTCAGACATATGCTAATTCTCTCTGACCACACCTAGACTCACATGGGAGGGCTGCTTGTCCCCTAGCGTCGGAAGGGGCAAGACGCTGTACTCCTCAGTGTGCACGTCCACTACGACAAGAGATTTCAGGTCACGAAATAGCCAGTGCATCTTCCCATCGACGAGGGTCGTTTAGCAGCCTTGCTGCAGAATGTGTTGTGTCTCACCACCGGCGGGCATCCTCCACTCCCAATCATCCACTACTAAAAAACAGGGTATAAGTGACAGTTTTGAAAAAGGTTAGACACTTTAGGTATGTATGTAAATTTCTTATAATATATAAAAATCTGTGCAAAATAGATGACATTCGTTTTAACAATTTAAAAAGGGTTACACTATATAGGTGACATATATTTGAGTTACTTATTTTTTTTAGGGGGAATATCCCTTAGGTGACACACATTTGAATCATTTGTGTTTTGGAAGAGGTATATTGTTCTAGTGACATGCATGTTAATCATATAATTTTTAGTTGACAAACACGCCTGTCACCAAATCTTTAGGTGACAGTCACACCGGTCAGCCAACCTTCAAAAAGTAAAAAAAAAGAGATTCTAGAGAAATTTTCCAAATACATGACGTAGTTTTCTTAACCGGTCTAAAAAGTGTATCAACCCTTTTGTCTGGTACTAGCACCGGGAGGCTTGTTCTGACCTACACCCCTTTTGTGTACCATAATTTGGGGAATTAAGTTATATAAGCCTTCAAGACACCTTATGAATCATATTGGTGCTCGACATTGTAGAGGAGACGAGAAAGCGACTCACAGGGGTGTCAGAGAGATGGGATCATGAGTACTGACTGGGTAAACAAATCATGAACTAGATCAAGTTTCCTGTTCCTCCTTGAAGTAGGGATGAGTCAGCTAGGGATTGAGTTTCCCATTCCTACTTGAAGTAGGGTCGAGTCAGCCATGATTTCTAGATTACTAAATTCAAACATATTATATTTTACATAGGGATAATCATCAGTATAGAACCGGACCAGACATAACTGAAGACATGATTTCAAAAAATTTATGGACCGTAGATCGGAACGTTTTGAAGTTAGACCAGACTATGACCAAACCATTTCAATGTTGGACCAAACTAGACCAAACATTTTAACCTCAATTAGACTTTTTATGTATTTTATAACTTATTCAACAATAAAAAATAGTTAATCTTAATTATTTTTAACAATTATATAATATAAATATCAAATATTTACACTAATATTATTTATATGTGTGATGTGTTTATACTTGTGACGTAACATATATTCAAATTTCAACATATTTTACATATAGACCAGTCTACGGTCTGGACCGTGGTCTGACCGGTTTTGAATCAGACTGGACCGCAAACCAGACTTTCAAAATTTTCAGACCATGGATTGCATTAAACTCAGACCGGTCAAGGATCGGACCGGACTGGAACTGAACAGTCCAATCTGATTTCGCAGTCTGAACCATCATTTACTCACCCCTAATCTTACATATTGCATCCAAGTATGAAATCTGTTGGCTAAATGGACATCTATAAAATCCCTTTGTTTTGATTATGACAAACATTTCATTCTTATTTATCTAACGAGCTACTTGAGTGTGCAGGATTATGGTGGATGACGAAGCAACTAGGGAGATCATAAGTTTATAGTTTTATTTTCATGCAATGTAATCACTATTGTAAAAACTTGTACAATTATATAATGTACAAGTACCTAGATTGCATGTAAATCAAGCATTGGATCTTCCCTAGCTACACACCATAGTTAGACAAGTCATCCCTTCCAATAGGATCACATTATGCACACTCATGCACACACTTAGTATCTTAATTGATAGATTGAAACAGAGTCAATCTCGGTCGACACACTCCTCGACCGAGACACTCTCGGTCGACAACCTTATCGACCGAGATTGACCTAAAGTAGCCGTTAGACTTAGCAAATGAGTTAGTTGGCAGTTGGAAGTGAACGTTGCACTCAGAGAGCCTGTCGGTCGAGAAAAGCTCGACCGAGTAGGTGTCTCGGTCGACCATCTGTCGACCGAGACGGTCTCTGACAGAATCTGCAGAGTTAAAGCAATTAGCCGTTGTAAAAACGACCAATCTATTCCTAACGGCTAATTGAGCACTTGGAACCCCCTAGAAACTATCTAGAAGGTCCTTAAGCATACTTAGGCTATCCCTATAAATAGGACAAGCTATAGGACACTAGAACTCACCTTGCTACACTTGAGAATTCTTTCTAAGCACTCTTGAGCAATCTTTTACAAGCAATTGAGCACTGTGATCACTTGGCCATATTCCATCTAGCTCAAGCTCGTCCTATAGGCTAGATTTTCCTAACCCTAGCATCCACAAGTCTATTACCTTGGCTAGGAAAATCCATACGCTTGATATAGGCAATTCAAGCCTTGAGCTTAAAAGGATAAGTTGTACTTTCCTATTTTCTTTCTTGTTCCTTGTAATATTTGTACTCTTCGTTGCTACTCCAGGGAGGAGGCTGCATATAGGAAGAGGGTGAAGCTCTTCGTGTGAAGAGGAGGACTTTGGACTACTTCAGAAGGCTATCTTGACGGGAAGCTACTTCGGGAGGGAGGCTACTTCAAGGGGGAGCTTGAAGTTACTCCAAGGAAGGCTGCTTCAAGGTTGGCAAGATTACTTCTAGGTGAAGGCTGTCCAAAGGGTGTTTAGAGAGTGTTGTAATTTTATGTAACATCCTTAAAAGGTAATAAAATTCAATACTTTCAAAATCCCGGTTGGGTAAGCAACCGGGTAGTGGACTGACTCCTTAGTATTTGCTAAGGTGGAACCACTCTAAACACCTGTGTCTCTCTTCTTATCTTTTACTTTGGTTGTTTGAGTTTAAATTGTTTTAAATTATCATAAAACTCTATTCACCCCCCCTCTAGAGGTTTTCAAAATCAAGCTCAATGAGAAGCTGACATGACAAAAAAAGATATCGCTTAATCCCCTAATTTTAAACCAAACGTGGCTTACAATCCCATAGAGGATTATATTTAAAAATTTATTCAAGTCCGGTCAAAGCAGTTATTTGACCGCAAAACCCCACTATACCCCACTAACCTTTAGTCAAAGGTGACTCTCTCAGACCAAATTGCAAATGCTGTTGAACCCCGCGTTCACTTTACCAAAACACGCCTACCAGTCACCTTCACCCCTCTCCGCTCTCGTAATTCTAGCCCTCTCTTATTGGCTCTTCGCTCATGCTCGCCCCCTCCTTTCCGCTCGTGCTCGCCTCCTCCTTTCCTCAAAGTTGTCATCCTCTCCCCATCTTCTTCCTCTCCTGGCCGCGCACCTCTGTTCAGATTGGCTAAAAGCTGTCACACTCCTCTCCTCGCTGCCCGCCGTTGATTCGGATTTGGTGAATTCCGCTACAGCCAAGTAGCGACGCCTGAAGTAGTGAAGATCCTTGCCAATAGTAGTGAAAGCTGACACATGCAGTAGTCTTCCTCAGTGGCGCATCAACAGAATCATCACCTCCTTCAGGGTTAGCTCTTTCCCCTTTTTCTTTTCACAATTGCCCCGACCTTCGACATCAGGCGTGCTTCATATTAAATAACTACAAGGATCCCTGGACGTCTTATCAAATTGTCCATTCTCTGAAGATTTTGCAATAGCATCTTCCCCGCAGTGGGTAGGATTTTGACTTCAACAATTGAAAAACTTTGACTTTAACAATTGAAAAACCGTGATTGTTGGATGTGGATGTTTCTAATTAATTATCTAATTGATCAACCTGTGATTTCCTGGTAGGATTTGAAGTAAAGATTAGCATATGCTGATTTGAATTTTTAAGGAAATCGTATGGACAAACTATACACATACACATATATATTTTAGAGTAAGGTTTTGTTGTGTTTAATTAAGTAGGTAACCACACTTACGAATAGTTTCTTGGGAAGTGTGGGAAACTAAAATCCACAATGTGGGAGCGAAGAATACAAAGAGGCATAGGTAGGTAAATATTTAGAAAATGAGGAATATAGTAGAACACATGATCTCTACAATCCGCTTGAAGAAGATATATTTTGAGGGCACATTGTTGAAGCTTGAAGGTGATGGAGCATGTCTGCATACTTCTACACGTTAATAAACGAATGAGGTGGGAAAATTGTAGAAACTTGAAATTTATGTGTAAGGACATATCAAATAGAAGTCATCAATCTTCAAAACAACTATTTAGATGAAGCTTGATCATCTAAGACAATGTTATGTAATATCAAAGACATTTTATACATAAAAGTGCATGCGAAAACCAACACTCAAGCTAATGCGAAGGAGAGTTTCTACCTCCATGGAATGTCTGATGGAGTTTTGCAACACCAATAAAAATCCTAAGGTGATGAATCCTTAGGTTTAGCCTTGCTAGTACTATGGTAAGAACTCCACCCACGTGTGTTAAGACACGCGGAAGTCTTATCGTAGTATAGTTAAGGGTCGAATCCTCGGGACAACGGTCTTGACGAAGTCAAGATGAAAAACGTTTTAGTTCTACTTAACTACTTAACAGTTGATATTTAGATCGAAAGTTTGATGTTGGTTTTAAAGCTAAATGCGAGGAAAGTAAAGCAAGAAAGTAAAGATTAAGGTTGTAAACAATTGATAAAAACCACTAGGATGTTATCGGGTTTCACACCACTACACATGGATCAAGTCATGCAACATAATAAAACAACTTGCAAAAAGAGTCAAATCAGTTAGTATCTTGTAGTCCTAGCTTCCTTTCGGATAACTAGCTACGAGAAGTGTGGAGTATTGCAATTCCAGCTATTCCATAATGAATGGTCACATGCTTTGCATTACTCCTTCATGAAATGTGTTCCTCGACCTTACCAAGGTTGCACTTCCATACGTCAACTGATTCCATTTCATAGTATGAAAGTGCAACGATGGGGGTGAGTTTACTCCACTCCTGAAAACACTTCTAGACACCGAAACAGACATATGGTGACTACATACATCCATAACCAACATTCAATCGATATTTAGATCTAAGGGTACAAACGTAGACAATTCATACCAAAAGACAATATGTAACACAAGTTGATGATCAAGCAACTAGTATTCATTAAGCGATTGAAGTCAAAATGAAAAGAAGAGTATCTTTATTACAAGTTATTGAATTACATCGCATGAAATGAAAACATGGGTAGCGGGGCTACTCCCCGCACCCTAGTGAATGAAACTACTCGCTCATGGCAAAGGAGGTGAGAAGAGAGAGAAAGAACGTCATCTCCACGGAGGAGGGAAGGTTAAACCCTTGGTGAAGAGAGCAACGATCTTCGCACTTCGTGGTTGCTTTGATGAAGGATTTTCTCTTCCCACCTTCTTTGTTGAAGAGATGGAAAGAAGAGAGAGAAGGAAGCTTGATGATGAGCACGGATCTCAAAACTAGCAGCCTTGGGGCAGTGGACGGAAGACCAGAGTGCTCTGGATCTGGAGAGGCAGCCTTTGGGTGTCTTGGAATTCGATCCTTTTGAAGTGGCCCTTGAGGTCCTATTTATAGGCTCAAGTTAAGCCCAAACGGTCTTGAGACCATTTGGTCTCAAACGGTCTTGAGACTGTGAGGCTTCTCGCGGTCTTGGGACCGTGAGGCTTCTCGCGGTCTTGGGACCGTGAGGCCTCTCGCGGTCTTGGGACCGTGAGGCCTCTCACGGTCTTGGGACCGTGAGGCCTCTCGCGGTCTTGGGATCGTGAGGCTTGTCGCGGTCTTGGGACCGTGAGGCTTCTCGCGGTCTTGGGACCGTGAGGCTTCTCGCGGTCTTGGGATCGTGAGGATTGTCGCGGTCTTGGGACCGTGAGGCTTCTCACGGTCTTGGGACCGTGAGGCTTGTCGCGGTCTTGGGACCGTGAGGCTTGTCGCGGTCTTGGGACCGTGAGGCTTATCGCGGTGTTGGGACCGTGAGGCTTCTCGCGGTCTTGGGACCATGAGGCTTCTCGCGGTCTTGGGACCATGAGGAGTCTTTGTAATTTTTTGTGTGTTTTCTGTAATGAAAAAGAGGAAAAGTTGGTTTATTGACGTATCTGCAATAAAGTAAGAAGGTTTAATGATTCTATTTAGTTTATTTAAGAAAGAGTATGGAAAACTAAAGATAACTAATAAGATAACGTCACAAAATGAGAGGTTATCACCCCCCTAACTTAGAGTCTAGCTTGTCCTCAAGTTAGATAGAGCTAAGGCATGTAATGGCGAGGCGATTTTATTTGATTTAGGGTTTTCATACTCTTGCTTCAATTCTAGGTCAGAGATCTACCGAGGTCTTATCAGGGCTTCTGCTTACACTAACTCTTTCGAGTATCAAAAGTTGCATGGATCTCAGGTTCCTTTTATATCGTGAATCTCGCATTGGGACCACCTTTCTTATTGTGTGCATGTCATCGACTCTAATCAGTTTTATACTTCTTTGGAGAAACCTACTGGTAGCTAGAGTGGGAATGAGGGCTGGCTTAAAAGGCTTATTGTGTAACTCCCCCTTCAAGTGGGGAAAGGTTTGTCTATGCTTTTTAGAGATTCACTACCGGGCACGACACATCTGCCTTCATGAGGGCAGCTGAATGTACCGGCCGGGTGAGCTCTTTTATCAGCCTTATCATATATTAGGAAACCTTAGGATCTCATTACCGGGCACGACACATCTGCCTTCATGAGGGCAGCTTTATGTACCGGCCGGGTGAGATCTTTGTTGGCTCTACATATAGGTCCTTATGCATGGCACAACTCTCATGTTTTTATTCAGCACTCTGGCTTTTATTCGAATCTCACAGGCTTAGGAAGTGGGTTTTGTTAGGGTTTTTGATTGGGCGGCCAAGCCTCTTTTATTGAAAGAAGAAAACTGTTCTTGGGGTTCTTGACATGCACTTGGTGGTCCGCTCGCGAGATTTTCTTGATTTTGGATTTCCCTGATTTCCCTCTTGACTTTGAGAGTATTCGGTTCGCTTTGGCCCTGAAGTTGACCTGTGAAGAGTCTGAGATAGAATTGAAGCAAAAGTATAGAAACCAATAGTGAATGAATTTTATGGATTCGCCATTTCAAGCCTGTAAGCTAATATTATTATTTATATGAGGACTACTTTATCTCTAACTTAGGTAAGGGTGATACTTTTCATGATGAAAGTTATACTTAGAAGTTGTTTTATTGAAAAAAAAATACTGGAAAAAGTCTAAGTACGAATAGAAAGTTTGAAAATGATGTGCGGGAAAAAATGAGTTAGAAGAGTTGGAGAAGGATGATACCTCGCCCTTGTCTAGTGCACTCCCCCCTAACTTATCACGCACTCTGTCCACAGAGTGTCAAAGGGATAGGTTGAGAGGTGCATGGACAAGGGCATTTAGGCGTTAGTTAATCCTGAGCTTGCCCCTGGTGCTTGGAGGAGCTTAGCTGCAAACTGTCCACGCAGGGCGTGATAGTCTACGTCAGTCATATCCTCTACTGGTTTCTAAAGAACTAAGATGGTATACATCCAGTAGAGGACATGGAAGCCGCAGTCGTTGGATTGTCGGATTTGCTGGGGACACTTGTGGCAGAAGGAAGGGTGGTGAAAGTGTTCTTTGGCGTAATCTTTTGTGTGCTGACTAAGGAGATCAATTAATCTTTCAGCACATTCTTTTGCCACTACCTCTGTGGGTGTTTTTGGCGTTACGACGTAAACTTTCTGTCGTGGGTTGTACTGGCTATCGGAACTGTTATAAATTGTAATTGTTCCATCCGGTAGGTTTGCTGCCAGAAGTAGCCAGTGTTCATGGTAGAGGAAGGGTAGCATGATGAACTTCGGCGTTGTGTGTTGTAGATATGAGATTAGTGTTTCAGCTGCGCCGAAGTTCTTTAGCTTTAAAAGATCATCCTTCAGATATGGAGACGCCATGTATGCTGTGGGGTGATCTTGTCCGAGTAGAAGTTGATAGGCGGACATAAGGCCAACAGAGAGGGATCCTTTAATTTGTAAAGATTCTCGCAGAGTGTCTGCCATTATAAGAATGTCACCAGACATGAAAACGAGCTCATCATTCTCGGCGGAAAGCTTTGACATAATGAGACATAGTTCGTAGTTGGATAGGCCTTTGCAAGCACTGAGATCGAAGTCTGGAAAAGATGGTGTGATGGCAGACAACGGGTTTTTGGCGTCTTTGCTTTGCTCGGTAGCGGAGGCCGGTCCTTTTGATTTCTCTGACTCTTTTAGAGCTTGGCGGAAGGGTCGCCGCTGTGGTCGCTGGATAGCAGAGAAGAGGTAGCGAGGGACATCATCTGGTGCCATCGCTTGGTCCTTGAAGAACCGTCTGTCGCAGATGAGCTCCATCACATAACGTCCTCTCAAGGAATGAAAATCTTCAGTGACCAGGGCAGAGAAAGGGATTTCTTGGTTCAGCGCTTGGATGTGACGAATGGTGCAGAAAGCGCAATCCCCGGATCCTTCTGCGGCTTGAACTGGAGGGTTTATAATTTTGAACCAGGGCTGGCACCAGTCTTGGCGGAGAGATGGGCGTGCAGCCCAAATTAGCTTAAGCAGCCGAAAGGGTATGCATCTTGCTTCGCCGGCTGCTTCACCCACAAAGTTTATCGTACCGGCGGGTAGCTCGGTGCTGCAGAAGTTATAAACTGTGGCGTCCCGAGCCTCTGTATCGACAATCATGGCTAGCCAATGGTTTAAAATTTGGAATGGCACAATAAGATAACGTGCTCGTCATGCTAGCCCGATACGCAGATGTTCGATGGATTTTTCTTGGATATCCTTGTATAGGAGGCCCAAGGATAGGGCGGGTGAGGCATTGAAGACAGGCTGCTTCCTCTTGTGGCTTCTGTAAATTTCGATACAGTTGGCGAGGAGGACACAGAAGATAGACATTGGCATCGTCGACCCATGTCGCAGGATTTTGCGAAAATCTTCACGTGTCAGCTTGCGCTTCGTTTTAGTGTTGTGGTAGATAATATCATCTCCTGCCTTTGTATCGTCCACGATAGTATTCAGTATAAAGATATCCTGGGCATCTAAAGTGGAAATGGCCGCCATATCAAGGTCATGCATTTTGTGCGGCAGGGGTGGTGGCGGGGGAAGCTCCTGTAGAGGGGGGGAAGGATGTACTTCTGGAGCTTCCTCAGAGCCAATAGTGTCGTTGTCTGAGTCTGCGGCAGAATCGAGCTCTTCATCAGTATCCAATTGCACTCGTTCTGACTCGTACTCGTCGAGGGGTGAGGTTGCCGTCGTGGTGGGCGCTGAGAGGGGTAAGACAGCTGTTGTAGGAGGGGTGGTGTCGATTCTGATTATGCATTGGTGGAACTCGGCGAAGGCTGCTTCTTTAGCAGCTTCCCCGATGGATCCCATAGCAGAGTAGTCAAGAAATTGATCCCCATATGATATATTAACATTATCATGGTGTGGGGAGTTGGGATCCTTATCACCGTCATGGTGATCTGTTTGTTGTATGGGTTCTGCTCCTTGGCTTGGACCCTCCCCAGCATCATCTGGTTTGTCAGAGTCTTCATCTGAGGAGGTACTATTGGTGGAGTCTTCTGAAGAATCAGAATCGTCATCATTATCAGCATCATCTTCATCGTCGTTAGGTGTCTTCTTTTGTGCTTTCTTTTTGCACAGACGATGGATGGATTTGAGTTCATCATAAGCCACTTGCACGTACTCGTGTGTTTCGAGCAGTGCTTCGTGGGTTTCTTTAAGATCTCGAAAACGTTGTTCAACCGAGAGGAGTCTTGCTGTGAGATCTGTTACTTGAGCTCTTAGCTGAATGAGCTCATTATTTGATGACTACTCCTGGCGATTATGTAGCTGCGTGAGGGTGGTGGTGATGTCATCCAGGCGCGTGCTGAAAGCTTGTTGTTGTTGCTGCAGCTCGCGTAGGGTCTCTGGCAGAGGTAAAGTCTACGCGGAAATCCTATCGACTTGTGTTGCCAACACTTCATGCTGGCGTTGTACTCCCTGGATCAACTTGGGCAAGTTGTTGCAGTGGCTGTCGATGTGGTCGACTTGCTTGGCCACTGAAGCTTGACGTTGTTGGATTCCTTGGAGGATGCCTGGCATGGTGTAGTTCTGCTCGCCGATCTGGGCAACCTGCTTAGTTAGACCCTTCACACATGAAAAAATAGAATTTAAAATGTTAGATGGGTCGGTGAGGAGGTTTCGGATGGTGTCAAATTGACGTCCGAATTCCTCACCGACATTAGTAAAAGGGACCCCAGTGATTGAAGGGTGAGGTGGCTGGGGTTGGGGTGGAATGATAGTGTCATGCGGAAAAGACATAGTTGATGGACCCGCGAATTGCGTGGTGACTGTAGATGGAGTCACTAGCGATGTCGGGGTGGTGGAGGATGGAAAAAATGGTGGCATTCCCGAAGATGGCAATGGATTCGGGAATGTTGATGGAAAGTCGGTGGATGTGAAGGAGGAGAATTCGGGCATTGTGGTGGAGAATGGAGTACCCGAAGTAAAAAAGGGTGGAGGTGGTGGAGGGGTGGTGAAGGAAGGTGGAGCGGAGGAAGATTGAAGGGTGGTTGATGGTGGTGGGGTGGTGGATATTGGGGTGGTGGAGGGTGGAGAGGTGGTATTGAGCTCAGCATTTAGACTCATTATAAAAGAGTCTAGTGATGAGGATGTAATATGTTCTTCAGGGAGGGGGGGTTCAGTTTCAGGGTTAGGTTTTGATGTGGGTGTCCCTGACAGCTCATGAGCTTTGACGAGCCTTCTGGAAGGTCGTTTGACTAGGAGCTTTGCTGTTTTAGCTGCCGGGGCAGTTATACTAAGCTCTGCCTGCCCTGCCTTTGCTTTCTTTTCTCTGTCTTTGACTGAAGCGATGATTTTGCGATCTCGTCTTCAGTGAACAGGAGCTTGTCTTTATCATAGTCAGCAAGCTCAGGAAGTGGCAGCAGGATTCGTGAAGATTTTGTGGTGCAGAATACGTAGTGCAGCCTTCCATCCTTATCCTTTAAGATGTAAGAGTTCTTTAGTGTCTGTTCATTGGTAAGAATGTCGCCTTTTATTGGGCTGCATTTGGGTAGAAGTCTATCCATCTTGAGATATTTGATGATAGATGTGATATGACCACCCGTGCAGATTTCTTTCCCGAGGGCGAAGGCTGAGAGCTTGATCAGCATGTGCCGTCCAATGTTGACAGGCAAACCGTTGAGGACTGACCAGAGGACAAAAAGGTCGGATATGAGAATATTTCCTCCTTCGGATCTAGGGAAAAGTGCGCCGACGATAATTTTGTGTAACGTGCGCACTAGGCCAGAATGAACGTTGGAGGCCTTGCTTGTCCTTGCATCGAAGGTTGGTAACCCCGTTAATGACTTCCAGAAGTTATGCTTGTTGAAACTGGGGTGGTCTGTGCCAGCAGCTTTGGCTTTCTTCAGCTGGTCTTTATTGTCGATGAAAATTTCATTCAGGACATTTTCGGTGATGACCACCTCATTGTTGAAGATTCTGGAGGTTATTCTACGGTCACCACCGTCCCTTTCTTTATGCAAGATGTCCACCACTTCTTTGTTGAAGTATGTGAAGAATTCAGTAGTTGGCTCAGAGTAGGAAATTTCCGATACAAAGCAGAGCCGGGAAAGGTTAGAATTGTCAAGAAGAGTGAGGATTCTGTGGTAGATCCCCATCTTCATCAGTATGCTGGGGCAGGCATACTTGGTTGGTTTAAGGAGTTGGTTGATGGGGGGAATGATTTGGAGGTGAAGGTTCTCGGGTGGTGGTGCTGTGGTGGTGATGGGAGGAAAGATAGGAACAGTTATTGTGGCAGGGTTGGTGACGGTGGTGGAGGATGGTGGGATGTACCCTGCTAGGATTTGTTCTCTTGCACAGGCAGGGTGGACCTGCTTCCTGGCTCTCTTCTTAGATGTTGGCTCAGTTGTTGGTTCTGGAGCCAATCTCTTCCCCTTAGTTTTTGTAGTGGGTGATTCTTTCTCAGGGGAAGGCTGGTATTCGGAGGCCTCGTCGGATGAGGTCTCTTCGACCTCCTCGTCAGAAGGTTCTTCATCTAGGCAGCAGTTGATTCGCTTGATGTCCTTCATGACAGCAGTCAGGTTTACTTCTGCTGGGACTTTTCCAGTCCTTTTGAAGTCGTCAACTAAGTTTTTCAGATTTGCTCGTTCAACAATGAGCTTCTCTTTTGTCCAGAAGGGAGCGTCTGTTGGTCCTTGCTTAGCAGGTGAAGTCATTCTGAAATAATTGATAAGAAACAAAAGTTAGAAATCTTAAATTTTGAAATTATAACAAGGTAAAATTATTTTGAATTTGAGTTTTATTAGTTTGATTTAGTTCAAACGGTCCTGAGACCATTTGGTCTCAAACGGTCTGGAGACCGCGAGGATCCAAACGGTCTTGAGACCGCGAGGATCCAAATGGTCTTGAGACCGCGAGGATCCAAACGGTCTTGAGACCGCGAGGATCCAAACGGTCTTGAGACCGCGAGGATCCAAACGGTCTTGAGACCGCGAGGATCCAAACGGTCTTGAGACCGCGAGGATCCAAATGGACTTGAGACCGCGAGGATCCAAACGGTCTTGAGACCGCGAGGAAGACGAACCGCGCGGGAGACGAACCGCGCGGCCGTTTGTTGGCTAAGAGCTGCGGAAACGATGATGGAGACAACGGCGGGAGGGAGCTCGAACGCGAGTTTTAAATGGTGATGCGTCAACCTGTCGCTGCGGTCGGTGGGTCGGCGAAGGGGTAGCTGCTTCAGAGCTGTCGACAAGCTGGGAGTGACGACGAGCTAGGAACGACGACGACGAAGTCGAGAACGACGACGACGAAGCTGAGTCGTCGGCGAAGCACTTGAAACAGCGACGCGCGGGAGTGTAGAGACGAAGGTCAGAGTGGAATGAAACAGGAGAGTTCGAGAATTCGGGAATCAAGAAGAGGGGCGCGTAGGTGGGGGGGGGTATATTTATAGGTTTTTAGGAGCCCTCTCGGTCAGGTGACCGAGAGAGCTCAAACGGTCTTGAGACCGCGAGGGGCCTCACGGTCGTGAGACCGTGAGGAGCCTCACGGTCTGGAGACCGCGAGGGGCCTCACGGTCTGGAGACCGCGAGGGGCCTCACGGTCGTGAGACTGCGAGGAGCCTCACGGTCTGGAGACCGCAAGGGGCCTCACGGTCGTGAGACCGCGAGGAGCCTCACGGTCTGGAGACCGCGAGGGGCCTCACGGTCTCTAGACCGTTTGACCTCAAGATCAAGGATTTTTATGTATTTTTGGATTTAAAGAAAGCAAAAGAAAAAGGAAAAACAATGATAAATAAAAGGGTGTTTAAAAACAAAAGAAAAGGCTAGGGAAGGTGATATTCAGCCCTTGGGTTGCCTCCCAAGAAGCGCCTTGGTTTAACGTCGCTGGCTCGACAAGATTATTGCTCCGGCTATGCTGACTTTATAGGGTCATGAATCTCGATGGTTTGTCTTGATAACTTGTCTGCCAGAGTGTGGTACTTTTTTAATCTGTGGCCATTTACGGTCCTCTCTCCTCCATTATCGTCAATAATAATGACAGCTCCTGTCGGGTATATATGTTTGATTGTAAAGGGACCCGACCATTTAGTACGCAGTTTTCCAGGAAACATTTTTAATCTGGAGTTGAATAGGAGGACTTTGTCTCCGACGATTATATCTTTTCTTTTCATGTGGCCATCGTGCCACATCTTAGTTTGTTCTTTGTAGATTCTTGCGTTGTGGTAGGCTGTCATTCGTAGCTCTTCTAACTCTTGGAGTTGAAGTTGTCGGAATTCACCAGCACCTTTGAGATCGAAATTTAGTTGCTTAATGGCCCACCAAGCCTTATGCTCTAATTCAACTGGCAAATGGCAAGACTTCCCATACACTAGTCGAAACGGTGTTGTTCCGATGGGTGTTTTGAAAGCTGTACGGTAAGCCCATAGAGCGTCAGATAGTTTGGTTGACCAATCGGTGCGGTGTCGATTGACAGTTTTTTCCAGAATAGCTTTAATTTGCCTATTGGAGACTTCAACCTGTCCACATGTCTGTGGGTGATATGGTGTAGAAACTTTGTGGTTGATTCCATATTTTCTTAATAAGGCTTCAAGGCTCCGTTCCAAAAAATGTGATCCGCCGTCAGATATAATCGTTCTTGGGACGCCGAATCTGGGAAATATTATCTCTTTAAACATCTTGATTACCGGTTTTGAATCGCAAGAGGTGGTTGGTAGAGCTTCTACCCATTTTGAAACGTAATCTACAGAAACCAAGATATACTTGAATCCATAAGACGAGGGGAAAAGGCCCATATAATCTATTCCCCATACATCGAAAAGTTCGATTTCTTGCCATATGTTCAATGACATTTCATTTCTTCTGGTTATCCCTCCGGATAGTTGGCACTTGTCGCATGATCGCACGTATTCATGTGCGTCTTTTGCGATGGTGGGCCAATAAAAGCCAGATTGCAAGACCTTGAGGGCTGTCTTCTTAGAACTCATGTGCCCCCCAGTGGGGCCTGAGTGACAGTGCTCAAGGACCGGAGTGATTTCTGTCTCTGGGATGCATCTACGAAAGAGTCCATCTGCGCATAAGCGAAAAAGATAGGGCTCGTCCCAGAAATATTGCTTAGCGTCATGAATGAACTTCTTTTTGTCGTGATAGGATGCGGATGGGTGAATGATTCCTGTTGCCAAATAGTTGACAATGTCGGCATACCAGGGAAATACATTGGAGACTTTCATTAGGTGGTCGTCCGGGAGGGAATCTTGGATAGGAACTTTGTCTTCATCCTCGACTCTAATACGGCTGAGATGATCGGCGACGACGTTTTCCACTCCGCTTTTGTCTTTAATTTCCAAATCGAATTCTTGAAGCATTAGCACCCAGCGGATAAGTCTAGGTTTTGCGTCTTGCTTCTGAATCAGATATCGTATAGCGGAGTGGTCAGTGTAGACAATGACTTTAGCTCCTATTAGGTATGAGAGGAATTTTTCAAACGCGTAGATGACAGCTAAAAATTCCTTTTCTGTAGTGGTGTAATTTTTTTGTGCTTCATCCAGCGTTTTAGATGCGTAGTATATAACATGGGGTTTCTTGTCGATTCTTTGCCCTAAAATGGCCCCTATGGCATAATCGCTCGCATCACACATGATTTCGAAAGGTAACGACCAATCTAGAGCTCGTAATATTGGTGCAGAAATCAAGGCATCTTTCAGAGTTGTGAAACTTTGCAAGCATTCTTGGTTAAAGTTGAACTCTGTGTCCTTGGTCAGCAGTTGTGTCATGGGTTTTTCTATTTTGGAGAAATCTTTAATAAATCTTCTGTAAAACCCAGCATGTCCTAATAAGGCACGTACTCCTTTTACGTCTTTTGGTGGCATCAATTTTGAGATAACGTCAATTTTTTCTTGATCCACCTCGATCCCTCTGTCGCTCACTCTGTGTCCTAAAACAACACCCTCTGTTACCATAAAATGGCATTTTTCCCAATTTAAAATGAGGTTTGTTTCCTCACATCTTTGTAGGACTTGAACCAGGTTGAGCAGACAGTTGTCGAAGGAGTCTCCATAAACTGAAAAATCATCCATGAATACCTCCATTATAGACTCTGTCAATCCCGCAAAGATAGCAGACATGCATCTTTGGAAAGTAGCTGGTGCATTATAGAGCCCGAATGGCATTCTTCTGAAAGTGTACGTCCCAAAGGGACAGGTAAAAGTAGTTTTCTCTTGATCGTCCGGATGTATCGGGATTTGGTAAAAGCCGGAATATCCATCGAGGTAACAAAAGAACTTCTGATGAGCTAGGCACTCGAGGACCTCATCTAGGAAAGGCAGGGGGTAGTGATCTTTTCGTGTTGATTTATTAAGTTTCCTATAATCAATGCACATACGCCACCCTGTAATGGTTCTAGTGGGCACCAGTTCGTTTTTGTCATTAAGAACAACGGTGGTTCCCCCCTTTTTAGGGACCACCTGCACTGGGCTCACCCACTGAGAATCAGAAATTGGGTAGATAATGCCTGCCTTTAGAAGCTTGAGGACCTCAAGGCGAACCACCTCTTTGAGGTTGGGGTTTAACTTTCTCTGGTGTTCTCGCGATGGTTTAAAATCTTCAACCATGGGCAGTTTGTGCATACATAAAGCAGGGTTTATGCCCGTCAGATCAGTCATTTTACAGCCAATTGCTTTCTTATGCTTCTTCAGTTCATCGAGGAGTCTGTTTTCTTGATCATCCTCCAGAGTGGAGCTGATGATTACTGGACAGAGCTTCTCATCATCAAGAAAAACATGTTTAAGCCCCTCGGGTAAGGCTTTCATTTCTGGAGCCTTAGGTGGCTCAGTGGCTTCTATAATTGTGATGGCTTTAAGTTCTTCAAACGTGGCTGTCGGAGCTTCTTCAGCTTTTTCTAAGTATTGCAGGCACTGTTGTACTAGTTCACTGGCCGAGAATTCTACATCCGGATTTGTAAGAGTATTTTCCAATTCGTCGGATGGTTCAGACATTTCTAACTGGGACATTTGATATATAGCATCCAGGAGAAAGACTTCCTCTTGAATGCTTGGACCTTTCATGCTGTTTAGAACTCTGAATTGGAAAGCCTCCCTCCCAAGTCTCAAAATAATAGTTCCTGCTTCGACATCAATGAGAGCTCGGGCGGTAGCTAGGAAAGGTCTTCCGAAGATTATCGGATATCTCAGGTCTTCTTGTATGTCCATAATAACAAAATCACACGGGACATAAGAATTTGTTCCTATTCTGACAGGGATGTCTTCGATAATGCCAAGAGGGGCAGTTATGGTAGAGTCGGCTAACTGAATTGTCATAGTCGTAGGTAACAAATCAGTGAAGCCTAATCTTTTACACATTGAATAGGGCATAATAGATATGCTTGCTCCTAGGTCTGCCAATCCTTTCTTGCTGGAGCCATTTCCAATGGAACACTGAATGCCGAAGGAACCTGGGTCCTTCTTTTTCTTTGGCATTTTATTAAGCAGAATATCTGAAGTGGTCTGAGCAAGTTTCACTGTTTCATGCTCCTCTGTCATATACTTTCTCGACAAGAGGGTTTTCAGGTATTTTGCCCAAGCGGGCACTTCGGAAAGGGCATCAAGAAAAGGAATATCAATGTATAACTTTTTCATAGCTTCTTTAAATTTTTGGAACCTAGTGTCCATTTTGGTTCCTTTTAGTCTGTCTGGGTAAGGAATTCTTGGTGGGACTTCTGAGATTGGTTCCTTTTCCTTTTCTTTCTCTGTAGAATTTTCTGTTTCTCTGCTTGAATTCCTTGTTGGGGAAAGAATGGCTACGTTATCATGATTGTGGTAGATTCTTGTGACATCAGGCAGGACACGACCAGACCGCGTGGTGACGACATTAAGTTGTTCTGGTCTGTTTGGGTTATGACGGGGGTTTGCCTCTGGTTGCCCAGCAAAAGTGCCGGCTTGAGGTTTCAATTGAGCGGCAATCTGTGCCAGTTGGGCTTCTACGGCTTTTTGTTGAGCTTGTTGGTTTGCGAGCATGGTTTGTTGCGATTGAAGCATTTGTCTAATCAAGGATATCTCATCAGATGATTGGGGAGGAGCACCCCTTTGTTGATATTGGGTGACTTGCTGTCCTGGTTGTTGTAGAGGTGCAGTTAACTGTGGCTGCTGGGGCTGCTGCAACTGGGGTTGCTGTGGCTGTTGCAACTGGGGTTGTTGCAGCTGAGGGTGCAGTCCTGAATGGGCATATTGGTAAGAAGGATTCCTGGGATAGTTAGATCTTTGAAAACCTTGTCTGTAATTCCCTTGATTGAAGTTATTCTGAAATCCTGGTGGTTGTCTATTGAAAGATCCACCTTGTGCCTGCTGCTGTGGGTTGGCAGTCCCTGCAGGATTCCCGTATTGAAAACCAGGATGGTTCCTTGGTTTGTCTGGGTTGTAATACACTTGGCCAGGTATTGAATGTATGGAGTTGACTTTCTCTGGCATTTGGTCTTCGGGATGCTCGATAATGGGTTCATATTGCGGCATAGGTGGTTGTAAATCCATCATGACATTGTATAACAGGACACATGATAATGTGGGATGATCGGATGCATGACAGGCTTCACAAGTTCCAGTAGCTGCCTTAACTTGTTGAACCTGAGAGCTTTTCTTCTTATCATATTCCCCGAAAGAAGTTTTGAGGGCTTGTTGCTTGCTAGCAATAGTCTTCAAAGCCTCAGCAATGGCCTTGAGTTCCATGGATTCTTCTGCTTTGTAAACCTTGAGAACGCCTTTGGGTTGGTTAGATGACCTTCCCCAATTGGATTGGTTCTCGGCCCCCAGCGTAACTATATTCCAGGCATCTTCATAATTCTTTCTCATAAAGTTTCCTCCAGATGAGGAATCTAGGAATTGCTTAATATCATCACTTACTCCTCTGTAAAATGTTTCTATTAGTTGATTTTGAGATATGCCATGGTGAGGACACTTTCTCAGGAGTTCTTTGAATCTTTCCCAAGCTTCAGCAAGTGTTTCTCCAGGTAGTTGGGAAAAGTGATTAATCTGTCCCCTAATCTCATAGGTTAGCGAAGGTGGGAAGAATTTCTCAAGAAACTTCTCTTCTAAGGGAGTCCAAGTAGTGATGATGGGGTGTCTATCCAAAGCGTTGTACCAGCTTAGTGCTCTTCCAGATAAGGTGAAGTGGAAAAGGTGTAACATGATTGCTTCCATTGCAATTCCTGCTTGGGGTACAAGTCGGCAGAGTGACTTGAATCTCTTAAGGTGATCCATGCAATCATCTCCGGGTGCTCCGGAGAAAGAGATGCCTTGCATGATCTGGATCCATTGCGTCCGAATTTCAAAGTGTGGTATGTTAATAATCGGTGGTCGGACAGGATGATCGTCTTCATAATTCTTTGGGACTGCGTAGTCCCGAAGTTGCTTGTTTCTTAACGCAAGTTGAGCAGCAGCATGCTCTGCTTGGATGCGGGCTTGTTCCTCAGCTCGGATCTCAGCCTGCACCTGAGCACGAGTGTCGGCAATAAGTTGTGCTCGTTGTGCTGCTATGGCGGCGTTGACTCTTTCTGCAACAAGGCGTTGCTCTTCGGCCATCTGTCTGGCTCTTTGGCGGTTAAGTCTATTCCTTCGGTGGAAACTTCTTTCTACCTCAGAATCGTATTCTGGTTCAGGGGAGAATCCGATGCTATGCGGGGGTTGCATACACGTTTTCTACCTGAGTAGAAGGAAAATCACACGTTAGGATAATGGAAGGAAATGAAAAAAAATCAAGAAGTATTGGAGTGGTTATCAAGAAAAAGTGTAAAATCCTAATCAACCAAGAAGTTGGTGAGTAAAAACTAAAAAGTTCCGTTGTCCCCGGCAACGACGCCAATTTTTGATGGAGTTTTGCAACACCACTAAAAATCCTAAGGTGATGAATCCTTAGGTTTAGCCTTGCTAGTACTATGGTAAGAACTCCACCCACGTGTGTTAAGACACGCGGAAGTCTTATCGTAGTATAGTTAAGGGTCGAATCCTCGGGACAACGGTCTTGACGAAGTCAAGATGGAAAACGTTTTAGTTCTACTTAACTACTTAACAGTTGATATTTAGATCGAAAGTTTGATGTTGGTTTTAAAGCTAAATGTGAGGAAAGTAAAGCAAGAAAGTAAAGATTAAGGTTGTAAACAATTGATAAAAACCACTAGGATGTTATCGAGTTTCACACCACTACACATGGATCAAGTCATGCAACATAATAAAACAACCTGCAAAAAGAGTCAAATCAGTTAGTATCTTGTAGTCCTAGCTTCCTTTCGGATAACTAGCTACGAGAAGTGTGGAGTATTGCAATGCCAGCCATTCCATAATGAATGGTCACATGCTTTGCATTACTCCTTCATGAAATGTGTTCCTCGACCTTACCAAGGTTGCACTTCCATACGTGAACTGATTCCATTTCATAGTATGAAAGTGCAACGATGGGGGTGAGTTTACTCCACTCCTGAAAACACTTCTAGACACCGAAACAGACATATGGTGACTACATACATCCATAACCAACATTCAATCGATATTTAGATCTAAGGGTACAAACGTAGACAATTCATACCACAAGACAATATGTAACACAAGTTGATGATCAAGCAACTAGTATTCATTAAGCGATTGAAGTCAAACTGAAAAGAAGAGTATCTTTATTACAAGTTATTGAATTACATCGCATGAAATGAAAACATGGGTAGCGGGGCTACTCCCCGCACCCTAGTGAATGAAACTACTCACTCATGGCAAAGGAGGTGAGAAGAGAGAGAAAGAACGTCATCTCCACGGAGGAGGGAAGGTTGAACCCTTGGTGAAGAGAGCAACGATCTTCGCACTTCGTGGTTGCTTTGATGAAGGATTTTCTCTTCCCACCTTCTTTGTTGAAGAGATGGAAAGAAGAGAGAGAAGGAAGCTTGATGATGAGCACAGATCTCAAAACTGGCAGCCTTGGGGCAGTGGACGGAAGACCAGAGTGCTCTGGATCTGGAGAGGCAGCCTTTGGGCGTCTTGGAATTCGATCCTTTTGAAGTGGCCCTTGAGGTCCTATTTATAGGCTCAAGTTAAGCCCAAACGGTCTTGAGACCATTTGGTCTCAAACGGTCTTGAGACCGTGAGGCTTCTCGCGGTCTTGGGACCATGAGGCTTCTCGCGGTCTTGGGACCGTGAGGCTTCTCGCGGTCTTGGGACCGTGAGGCTTCTCGCGGTCTTGGGATCGTGAGGCCTCTCGCGGTCTTGGGACCGTGAGGCTTCTCGCGGTCTTGGGATCGTGAGGCTTGTCGCGGTCTTGGGACCGTGAGGCTTCTCGCGGTCTTGGGACCGTGACGCTTCTCGCGGTCTTGGGATCGTGAGGCTTGTCGCGGTCTTGGGACCGTGAGGCTTCTCACGGTCTTGGGACCGTGAGGCTTGTCGCGGTCTTGGGACCATGAGGCTTGTCGCGGTCTTGGGACCGTGAGGCTTCTCGCGGTGTTGGGACCGTGAGGCTTCTCGCGGTCTTGGGACCGTGAGGCTTCTCACGGTCTTGGGACCGTGAGGCTTCTCGCGGTCTTGGGACTATGAGGAGTCTTTGTAATTTTTTTTGTGTTTTCTGTAATGAAAAAGAGGAAAAGTTGGTTTATTGACGTATCTGCAATAAAGTAAGAAGGTTTAATGATTCTATTTAGTTTATTTAAGAAAGAGTATGGAAAACTAAAGATAACGTCACAAAATGAGATGTTATCAATGTCTAGATGTTGAAACTGATTCCAGAGAATGGTCATTCTGTCCATAGTCAAAACTCAATTCACCATCGGCATTACCACTATAATGGTATTCATCTTCATCATCCTCCTCAGATGTGTCATCTTCAAGTCCACTGAAATGATAATCTATATGTTGTTGTTCAGCAAAGAACTTTACATGTGGCTCAACTACTTCTAAGGACTTGCTTCCCTTCCTAAATAAACTCAACTGTATTTAAAGTTTAAAGGAAGTTTTCTTTTGATCTATATATGGATGAAATGAAATTGATTTATGCGAAGGTGAATTTATCCATTGGATATTGCATATATGACCTGAGCAACATGGTGGTGAGCAGCTTGGATCAGGAGACTCTAGGACTGGCCCTACTTCAGTGATTTAAGACAGAACACAAATAAAGTAGCCTCTTCATCATATTCTTCTTGAGCTGCTTGCAATTGTTGAGATGTAAACGTTTCACCTTTAGACGTTCTAGTTTTTAATTTTTCCTTCTGAGAAGCTAGCATATAATCAAATAATTCTCTGACAGAATAAACAACCAATCAATAAATGGAAAATTTGAAATTTAATGAAACATGGTCAGATATACCTTTTCTCATCACACTGCCATTTCATCTCCAACAAGAAGGAAACAATCAATAATGGAAAATCTTCATCTGTAACTAACAACATACAAGTAACATAAAGTTGTCGTGGTGAAAACAAAACAAGACAAATATATAGCTAGTGCAAATCTAAGTAGCAGTAGCAGTTTGCAGGATCCTAGTGATGAGACGAAGAATTTGACATGAAAAAAATCACTAACACATTAAGAACCCACAATGTGCTGGCAAAGGCCCATAAGGGACTTTGTGCTAAGTTTGGTTATCTTGTCGACTCAACTGTTCCCATTTGTTGTTATAGTAGAGTGGGAACATTTGATTGTATCTTTGTAAGCATTCATGTCTTTTTAATGAAACAACAACAAAAATAATCAAGATGGAATCCAAATTTGTGAGAGATGGATTATACATTTTCTAGAAGACATTTTGATGCAGGACAGGCTGCTCATCTAGTGCCTGGTTAGGTTTTGACCAATGAATGGCTACAAATTATTAGTATCTTCATTTTTGCAAATACAATTTTTTAATGTTGTTCGTGTCATGAAAACAATTTGATGTTGTACCATGACTAAAATTTATTTTTAATCAGTGATATAAATTTTCCCA
Organism: Alisma plantago-aquatica; assembly: GCA_963693085.1. Taxonomy (NCBI): domain Eukaryota; kingdom Viridiplantae; phylum Streptophyta; class Magnoliopsida; order Alismatales; family Alismataceae; genus Alisma; species Alisma plantago-aquatica. The sequence continues at coordinate 1,489,130,504 of OY856412.1, forward strand.
TGCTAATCAAATTTAGAGTTTGGAACATTGTCTGCATTAGAAAATGATAACTCTACAAGTGCTAATTCTCATGAAATGTCTAGTCATTGTGGACATATATCTACTACAAAAGTATATAAATGTTTCACTATACTGTTTGTCTTTCCATGTTCACACTGTATTATGTTTCAGCAAACAAAATAATATGTTACAATATATTGTGTGGTGGTGCCCCCCTTGGAAAAAATCTCTGGCTTCGCCATATAGTAATTTAGTATAGTGTGTTTCATGAATGGATCAAATAATGTTTCTTTCTTGATACGATATCATCATCAATATTCCTCATTCATATCCAGAAAAGTAGAGGGTGGGGTACATACAAAAGTCATGTCTCTTATTTTTGTATTCTTCTCCAACTTCACCATGATTCACTCCTGTACTTATTAATTTCATCGATTATTACATAGTATTACCTAGTATTTAGGCTAAATCACACCTAACTTGACCTAAACTAGTCCTAATTGGAATATGAACTGACTTAATTTAAATTTGATTTAATTTGACTTAGTTTGCCCTGATTTGGCCTATTTAAAATCATTTACGAATGGAAACAATAAATAAAAGGTTTACTTAGACATCAAACAATTTTCCTAACATATGTGCGCCTCTTTTTGCATAAATTTCAGTTATATAAACAAATATCTTTCTGCATTCTATCTGCACAAACTATTTGGGACATTTAAGTGTTCAAAATTGGTTCCACTTGTATATTAAATAACATTTGGGAAAGTAAGAGATCAGAATGATACTAGTCATGTTGATTTATTAATTTATCTACAACTTAGTTTCTTTTTTGTTGCTCATACTACTAATAAATGACCATCATTATATGTAAATATGCTAACTTAAAAATGTGGCAAGTTGTATTCTTGTCTGCTCTGGTTGGATAACTGTGACACTTGACTTCTTACATCGCTATTCAAAGGAAGACTTGAGTCACTCTACTTTTCTTCAACCCTAGACCCAATGCCAAATACATATATGCTCTAAACTCCCTCTATTTTCTATGTTACTTTTCTTTGTTAACATGTCATTATAAATTTATATGTTGTGCCATACATAACTATCAAGTATGCATTAACTTGATGTTTGATTGCTAAATGGAGAATATTTCTTGTTTTAGTCAAGTTCAAAATTAATTTAGACTGAAACTAGTAAATAAATGATGTCACTAGACATCAAACAATTTTCTGAACGCATTTGTGCCTCTTTGCGCATAAATGTGTGGAATACAAATGGATCTTTGTAGTCATCATCCGGAGTGCAACCCAATCCCCACTACACCTCAAGCCCCTCTGGTCAAAGCGAATACTCTGACGACAACTGCAACCCCCCCAATACCCGCATCCTCTACCAATTCAGCAAAACACGTGTAGTACTTTGTCAATAGTCAACCTCACCCCTGCGGGTTGTGAAAATAAACTCCATAAATATTGAATTAGTAATTTATTAAGTCATTGAATGTATTAAATTTTTTAGACATAAAATTGTCTTTCAAGATATAATTACAAATTTTGAATGAATTCGGTAAATTTGGATCTAAAATCTAAATCTAGAGCCAACCTAAATTAATTTTGCATTCTTAAAATTTAGATAAATTACTCCACACTCGTAATCTATTTAAAAAATTTAAATCAGTGGGGTCCATTCATATTTTGTCAGTCCTAGGTGCCTACTTGGTTCTCATACGTCCCCACTACACCACATCATGCTCTGGTCAAAGCCTTCGCTCTGACCACAACCACAACGACCCCCACCCCCCAACTTCCACCACTTTACCAAAATATGCCTACCCTCTCAGCAGTCGTGCTCTCCCCACTTCTCGTGCAAGTATCCTCTCATAGCCAGTGCCCTCTCCTCTCCGGTCACCACATGCTCACCCCCTCCTCTCCAGCTGCCCTCTCCTCTCCTTTCCACATTGTTGGCCATTTGTCACTGACCGCTCTACCTCTCATCGTCGCTCTTCCCTTCATCGTGGATTTTCCTCTCCTCTCCGATCACTTTCATCGGATTTATGTAAAATTTGTCCACTTAGTCCACAAGAAGTGAAGCTCCCACGAGCAGAAGTGAAGCCCAGGGCATGCAGTAGTCAAGTTCAGCCACAAGCATCAGTGAAGCTTGGCCGCAAGCAGCTGTGGAAATTGTCGGCCCCAGTGGCACTCGTTGCCATTCTCCCTTAGGTTAGTTCGTTTTCCCCATTCTTCCTTTCTCAATCACCCCTGCCTTCTTCCTTTCTCGATCACCCCTGCCTTATGTATGGTGTTAGAATAATATCCCAATCCATGGATGGTTCATCCCATTTGCTAATTTTGTGAAGATGTTGCCACAAAAGGATCCCTATGGGGGTTCGAGATGCTATTTTCCTTCAACTCGATATTTTTTACCCCTCTTTCTAGATATGTGGGAAAGAATCTTCATTTTCCTCATGAATTTTCTATTTTCTCTAGTGAGTCAACTCATATTTCCCTTTGAATCTTCTTGCAGGTTAATTTCTAGGTTTATTGTTGATATGCTACCTCTATGTCCTGCTGGGTTCCCTCTCCATCATATAATGAGTCCGCCCCCATAAATTAGTCCATTAATCAAATCATTATGTAGTATGAAACATGATAAACAATATCATGCATTGGCAACCGCTCACTCTTAGGTCGACGTATTGTTCTTCTGTCACCTATATGTTGTATCTTAAATGTCTTTCTTCTGTTCGACTCTCTCCTTCCTTTCCACCTGATAATGCAAATGTCTCTATATTTTCTCCTATTCTACTAACTTAGGTGTGCTTGTCGATTGTGAACCAATGAAGCTTGGAATTCAGATTGTAAAACATCAGATAAAGGTAAACAACAATAGTTGCACTCAGCACATTGCGTACGAGTTTCTCGTCCATACTACTTAAAAAATGACCATCGTTATATACACATATGCTAACATACCAAGGTGGTAGGTTGAGTTCTGATCTGCTCTGATTGGGTTTGTGCGACACTGACACTCGACTCCTCAGACAGTAGCTTGAAGGAAGATGTGAGTCCTAGTTTTATTCAACCAAAGATCCAATACCAAAAGCATATATGCCTGACGTTTCCTCAAATCTTTTATACTACATTTCTTTGTTAACATACCATTATATTCATGAAGTTGCTTAAAGATGAGTAATATCATAGCATTTGTAAATTCATGATTTAAATAAGTAACTCAAGAATTAATATTATAATGTGTATTATGTTTAATTTGAGGTAGTGGCTTTAAAGTGGAATATAATTATGTCTTCCTCCTTTGTTTTATATGTTATGCCATATGAAGTTATTAAGTATCCATGAATTTGAAGGTTGATTGCTGAATTAGTACCTAATTTTGCAATATCAGATGTATATACCCAAATCATTCCTATTTTCCCCAAACCAGACATAATTTACCCAAATTTGACTTAATTTGGCCAAATTCAGACCTATTTCAACAATAAAATGATACAATTTGATCTAATATGACCAAAACTAGACCTACTTATGCTGGCTAACCCTTTAAGAGGATTAATTTGGGCCTATAAGGCCTTAGGTGCCCTAGGCGCTAGACAAGGCGCCCTAGGCGCTAGACAAGGTGCCTCAAACTAGGTGCCCAACCTATTAAGTGTATTAAGTGTGCATTTAAGGCATTGTATTCTAAAATTATAACAAGAATTGGCTATGGATTTTGTCAAATTCGATTAGCATGAGTCATTTTATAGTTAAAATAGGTCTAATTTAGGCAAAATCAGGTCGAATATTGACAAAATAGGTCTGATTTTGGAGAAACCAGGTCTGATTTAGGGGAAATACTTTTGATTCGGGGAAACATAGTCTGATTTTAGCCTAATTTAGTCTCATTTACATTAGTATAGGATAGATTAGGGGAAGTAAGGTTTGATTATGTCATGTTGTGCAAAATTAGGTCTAATTTAGGCCAAATTTGTGAATATTAGGTCTCTGATTTGGGTGAAATACATTTGATTAGGGAAATTAGGTGAGATTTGACCAAACTTGTAGGATAAATTAGGGTCTCATGTAGAAGTTCTATTTGCATATATTCTGACTTTTTTATTTGCTCTTTCATCTGCATCATTACTGTTGTTTGCATATATGCATTGAAATTTTATGATCTCCTTCCACTCCTCATGTGTTGTTGTTTGTAATTTTATATTTCTATCTTCTTCCTCCTTCATATCTCCTCTCCTTCTATTTTGTTTTTTCTTTTTTGAGAAAAAAAGGGGTATAATGGTGGAGCGTGGAGTGTTAAGTGGGACTTAAGATGGTGAGTGGGATTTAATATGCTAATAAGCATGTGCTCGTCTAAACGATTTTTTCTTATTAAATATCATCATCCCCAATATAAGTTATATAGTCTTTTGTAAGTATGATTCAGGCCTAGGAGGGAGCCTTCCAAACTAAAGGTCTATGCTAAATCAAGACTTATTTCAACCATAAAATGACAACTCTAATTTGACCAATTCCAGATGTAATTTATGCTATATCAGCCTTTAAGTGGCTGATATAGATGATTACATCAGGAATATGACATGTTCTATCAACACCTAAACTTCTACATAACACTACAAAATACTTTTATGTACTCTCTATCATGTCTTTATTTCTTATTTGAATATGATACACTTGTTAAGATTTTAAAATGGAATTTTGGGATCTTTTTCAGGAGACATGGATAAGAGTTGGATTAATAATGGAAAATCTAAACATGAACGTTGCAAAAGGACATTCATGCAAGGATTTAATTCCTTTTTGGATTTTGCGTTCAGGAAGCATGTTGAGGTGAATTGCCCATGCATGAAATGTGAGAACAATTTTTTTTACAATAGACATACAATACAATGGCATGTTATTAAAAATGGATTTCTGCCGACCTACACTGATTGGGTATGTCATGATGACAAAGATGATCATTTGGCCAACAAAAATGTTGATAAACCTTTTGATGATATAGAGGGCCTGATAAATGATGTTTGCTATGATCATGTAGAGATGAGCGCAGACGATGTTGGGAATGATAGTGAACACCCTGAATACGATGATGAAAAATTTGATGAACTATTAAAAAAAGCTTGTGAACCACTGTATCCAAATTGTGATAACTATTCTAAACTCTCATTTATCGTTCATCTATTTAGACACAAGTGCTTGAATAAAATTAGCAACAAGGCAATGCCAGATTATTTGGAACTCTAACTCGAGTGCTGCCTAAGGGACACAATCTACCTACCAAATGGTACAAATGTAGAAAACTCATGTCTTTATTAGGATTGGATTACCAGGTCATCCATGCTTGCCCCAATGATTGTGTTTTATTTAGTGGTGATTACTTAAATTTGTATAGGTGCCCAAAGTGTAACAGTTCTAGGTGGAATGATACTTATAAGGGAAGAAGGATAAAGATCAAGAAAAGGACAGCACAGAAAGTTCTTCGATACTTTCCCTTAACTCCTAGACTTAAAAGACTATTTAATTTGACAAATACTGCTCCTTTGATGATTTTTCACTCAACTAGTCCGACTGGTAAGGCGGGTGAAATGGCACATCCTAGAGATTCTGAGGTGTGGAAGCATTTTGATGTTAATCATCAATCATTTAGCAATGAGCCACGTAATGTCTGACTTGGCTTAGCAACTGATGGATTTAGTCCTTTTAATATTGCAATGGGAAGCAACAGAAGCATATGGCATATAATCTTGATATGCTACAATCTCCCCCCATGGCTTGCTATGCATCAATTCTTTTTAATGTTGTCACTTCTCATTGATGGTCCTAAATCACCTGGAAATGATATAGATGTATACCTCCAGCCATTAGTTGATGAATTGAATATGCTGTGGGGTGGCATCAACACCTTTGATGCTAATGCAAGAGAGGTATTTTGTATGAGAGCATTGCTATTGTGGACCATTAGTGATTTTCCAACATACTGTATGTTGTCTGGTTGGAGCACTAAAGGTTACAATGTTGGTATGTATGCCCTGAGAGCCAATCATGAGATGATTGGTGGGATACATTAAGATTGATTTGATATACATCAAAGGCAAGCTTCCAATTCTTTCTGGTTCAGTCATATGAGATAGTGATAGAACATATTCAATGTCTAGAGAATGACAGTACTCAATGACGTATGCCTTCAGGTTCAGGACCTGAACGATGAGATCATACAGATGCTAAGAGTTTGTACATTCTTGTTATGTCCCCAGTCGGATGTCATTGTGGAAGGTAGATAGACAACAATGACACATAAGACTAGATTGTGGTGTTGGTTGATGACATAATCTCATTAGTCATGATATAGAGATATCAAACCAAACACATAGGTACTTGTTAGAGAACAAGTGTACCAGACAGACCCACCGTGAGTTTGACACATGGAACCATGACATGGTAGTCATAGTCAGTACTCACAGTGATGGTGGTGAGTGTGATTCTTTGATCTGAAATCACTACACTCAACACATGTCGTTGGGCACACTTTGACATCATCAAACGCAGTCCTAAAACATGGGTTGCTATAAAGATGATGATTGGATGGCTTTGACACATGGGGCTTTTGAGGGGTGAGTGATAGATATGGGATTTGTCCCTTCTGAGGGAGTTTGATATCCAAGGCCACTTGATGAGTAGGATTGAGATAGGCGTGCACACACATGTGTGAATCAATATGTGATATTGATGTCATACATATCTCGTTCAATCTACTCTGAGATCAAGAAAGTGAATGAACGTTGACAGGATGACTGTTCCATGCCTCGAGTTCATTCGGGATACCAGTGACAAAGGAATTATACATTCTCTATAACACCATTCATGGATTGTAGGATTGAAAGTTGTTCTCCAACTTTCTACTTTCACTTGGGTAGCACTGATGTGTGACTAGGCACCGCTCTTTGCTTGGGAAGTCATAAGTGTTATGGACTTTCACTGCCAACGTGAAATGGACCTGCAGGGTCACACACAAAGGATTTAACCTGGAAGAGGAGTTTTGTCCACAAGCAATGTTTAGATTGATTACTAAAGGAGTTTAGTACTTCAATTAAACACTCAATCAATTGATAGCTCAATATCATAATGTTCAAGGTGTTGGACGGAATGATTGGAGTATCAAATTGATTGAAATCACAATTGACTGATTATGCACAATCTGCACTCCCAACCGATCGTCTCATGTGATGAACCGATCGGCTGAGCTTGGTGAATCGGTCGACTCAAGTGTTGAGCTGATTGGCTCATGGTCAGGTTGAACCGATTGCTTCAAGTGTTGAAAGGATCGATTCAACCGGTGCAACCGAGCAAGTTGGGAAAGTAGGATTGGTGAGAATTTTTCTTGCATTTCACTTTCCCAATTTGATTGGGAAATAGGATTGGTATTCGATACCAATTAGAAACAAAAGAAGGAAAGTCAATCAGGAATCGACCAGGACCACCAACCGACCGGTTCACTTGTGAACCGACCGATTGAGGTGTCCTAAATGATCGGTTGAGTTGTCAATCGACCGGTTCAGGTCCCCAACCAACCATTTCAGTTGTGAAACGATCGGTTCAGGTTGTGAGTTGGTTGTTTTGTGGAAAATCTCGAACCCTTCTACTCCTATTTTTTAGTCCCGCACATTGCCCGGGATGGAGAACCCTGTCCCATGACCCTCCTATGTCTATAGGAGTATTGGGGGCTTCTCCAAAGTACAGCTAAGTGCAACCAGTTGCTCTACAAAGTTTTCGTTCTCTCTGGTTTTGGTAACCGAGAGAGCCCGAGCAAGTGCTACCTGAAAAGGGAGGCACATCAAGGGAAAGACAACTGCAGTTGCGATTGGTGGCAGGAGAGTGTGTTGGCGACTAGTACGCTGACAGGAGGGTGCGACTCCTTCCAATTCCTTGTGGGACAAGGAGATTGGAGTTCCAAGTGGTCCTTGTGGACTACTTCAGAGGCGGGAGGTTTCTGCCACTCAGGAGGACAACTGTCAATCCCGACAGTCCCGGTGAGACCAGGAGTCATCAGTCCCGGTGCGACCAGGAGCTGCACAGACACCATCTAAGACCAGAGGTGAAGACCGCACAAGGCACGAGGTATTGTCGCCGAGCAAGCCTCGGGACAAGGTTTGATAGCAAAAGCCATCCTTTCCTATTGTATAGATGTTGATGCATTTCCTTGTTCCGCGTTTGGGGGAGAAAATTTTTGTTTCCGCTGCTTTCTCTGCCTCCCCTAAAACCCAATAGTGGTATCTGAGCCACGTCAACTGCTCTATATTTTAGGAATATCGATATGATCGATTTTGGTTTGTCACCTTTATTTATTGCATATGATGCGAATAAAATTGGCTTTATGCATGTCCAATCCTAAATCCACAAATCCCAAATTACATATATGATATGTATTATTAATGCACTCGATACGCGTTGCACTTAAACGAGTTTTGTGGTGGATGTATAGCATGGTTATGGCCAATAAACCCTATATGTATATGGTTGTATGTGGTTGCTTGCATCTCGGTCTGCGCACCGATCTTCCTTCTCCTATTCCCGATGTAACTCGAAATCATTCAAGATTTCTTTCCTACCTTTGCTCCCCTCAAATGTAACTCGAGGTTTCTCTTTTTACAATGTAAAATAGGATAGAATTTTATTTCTTGTTATGTCAAAGAACGGAGGACATCTTGACGACAGCTGAGACGATCGGTTCAAGGCGTGAACTGATCGGTTGATGTTCCAGACGATCAGTTCAAGGTGTGAGCCGATCGGTTGATGACCGGTTTGAGGAGCGAGACGAGCGGGTGGCGGCCATGACGAGATGCACGATGACCAGGCAAACCGATCAGTTGGAGGAGCCAACTGATCGGCTGGTGGCACCCAGATAACCGGGCCAGAATGAGCAAGTCATTCATGTGATGAGTTGATCTACTCAGAAGGCAAAGCACAAAGTTCATCTTGTATAGGTTGCATGTGATGTAGACCTAGATGACTGTGATTCCTCTTGGCTCGAGGAATCACATTAGGATGGTCGTAATCATCACTTTTATCGTTTTGTATGTTTTCAATGGGATATAGCATGTATATGATACGTACTATGTATTGTGGTGATTGGATATGTATATGTATATAAAACCAAATCACTCATTAAATATTAAGTTTTAGATGCCTTCCAAATGTGACACACGTGAAAAGCTTGATCGACCAAGTGTGGGCACGCCCTAGCGTGGTGCACCGTCTATCTCATGGAAGCGTGAAGGATGGATATGTGGGTCTGCCCTAACAGGGTGCATATTCATCGTGTTTGCTTTGGGTCGGACTTAACAAGGTGATCTAGATGGGATCTAGTACCTTGAGGCATGGAGATGATCATGGAAAGGAGTTGCATATGACATCTTATCAAGAGTTGCATATGATGCAATTGGCAAGAGTTGCCTACCTGAGAGATCTATGTTGTGGGTGACATCCCTAGCTGGTCCATGGCTTACAGGATTTCAGGATCTTTCCCACTAGAGGGTTGTACACTACAATCTTCCGAATTGATGGTGAGGGCTATCAATTTGAACTAAAATAGTGGGAGCGATAATTAATTAAAGGCCTAATTTTATCATTAACTTTTCAAATCAATCAAACAAGTCAAAAGAGTTTTGGACTAAAATTGCATATATTTCCTTTTGTTAAAATAAATGGTTAATCAACAAATCACTTTATTTGCGATCGGTCTTTGAGACCAATAAATTAAACGAGAATAATTCCACGACTAGTTAGGATGATGAGAAGTGTTCTCAAAGAGCAAGAGCTCCAAGTCCTAGTTATACCAAGACCAGATGAACTCAATCCCACCACATCAATGGCTGAATGTATGCTTATGGAAGCACACCGAGGAAGACATTGTTGAGGAGTGCTTGATGTTATATTCTCTAAACTATGAGTTGCAGAGACAACATGAGACATATGATGTCTACAAGACACTGTCCTAGTATGTCATGACATAAGGAGATCCAGTAAGGTATTCACAAACTCAATGTGATTGGGTATGTAGAAAACCTGACTAAGAAGGATTCCATCTGAGACAAGGGTTGGCTATTGGTATGATACTGCAAATGTTGCGAGAATCATACAATTCATGATAAGCTACAACATGAACAACTTTGACAAGCATTGACAGAGTTGTTGGACATGTTGAGGACAGTAGAGGCAAATATGAAGAAAGACTAACCCTAATCTTTGATGAGATCAATGAAAGGTAAGTCTTAAGGGCAAGGGCAAGGGCAAGGGTAAAGCAAAGAAGCGTTCTGATGCTAGCCAGCAGCCCAAGCCGTCTTCAACCTCAAGGCACATGGGGAAAGGGTGTATGAGGGAATTTCCCTCTATATCTAGAAGAACAAAAATAGATGAAGGAGGGGATGGAGATCTCCACCTAAGGTATCATGAAATGAACTACTTATTTATCTGAGGAATATGATATCAAGATATGCATCTATCATATATGATATGCAAGATCCACAAAGAAGTGATGGCCTTTGTGAAAGGACCAAGAAAGGAGTACCCATCATTGGAGCAAGTGTTGCTTCCATAGATAGGAGTATCTTTCAGTTTATTTCAGCCTAAAGGGCATGAAATAGAGTTTAGAACTGCTATTTCATATATTTCCAATAGATAGAAACACTTTATTTTTGCATATTGTATGACAATGATGGCAATTAATAAAGTTGATGTTTCAATGTTAAAGATATGATCTTTGTGGCAATGCCTTGTTTATCTTGTGATACATGGTATGCATAGGATAAAATGATACCTAAAAGTTATAGATAACTCAAACAATCAAATTAGCATCAATCATGAGAAATTCATTTCTAGTTTCCATGTGATGGATAAATCTAGACTCTTTTGGTTAGAGAACCAGTAAGAGACATGAATATCTTGGACATGATTAATCAATCTTCACTAATGGTAGTGGGAGAATGATTATCCTATTAGGTATGATACATGTGATGTATTTACATACCTATTGGAACAAATGCTAATACTTCAAATGGTGTTTAGAGAAATACCAATATGAATATCTTGAAGTGTTCAAGATTATCATAGATGAAGTACAAATTTGGTAAAGTGTTAATTCTTGATGAGATCAATGAATGAAATACTTGGACCAAATGTTTGAGATCCTTATGAGTGAATATGATAGTGTATCATAGTGAACTCATGATTAAGGCATGGTGATGTCTAAATCAAGAGGGAATCATACTCTAAGGAGTTAGAGAATGATTATCAAATAATTGAATTCTTCTTAATAAAAGAATACCCCACACTAATAAAGGACATTAAGAATCACAAGGAGTTGTAAGTTCTTATATCCTTGACAGATACACCTCATTTATCTATATGATGAGTTGTTCATGTGATGAGTCAACTATCTAGATGAATATGAGGAACCACATTTTGAGTAATGGTTTATGACCATTACATCCTAAATGACATCCATGTGAACCATAAGGTATGACCTTGATGGTAGCACTCATTGGATGAAATCCATAAGTGAAAATGAGTCTTAAGTGTTAAGACACATGGATAACATTTTAATAAGGATGATGCTTGTTGATTGCAACTTAATGACTAAGAAATTTGACATATGGATACTAAAACTGCATTCTGATGAGGAATAAAACAAGGATGTGTACGTGACACAACCTATAAGGTTTATGAATCCACTAATGCAAATGAAGTCTATAAGTTACAATGGACTAATCAATGTGATTGATTGAGTACAAGAAACTTAGAATTGGATCCTTACTTTGATGATATAGTCAAAGGGTTTGACTAATATGTCAAAGATAAAGAAGGGATCTGTGATTTAGTGGGAGCGTGTTCACATTCCACATGTTGATGTGAAATGGAAATGTTCTAGAATGGAAATCCAAAAGTGGAAATTATCTTTAAGGAAGATAGAGATGTTTCCTATGTGATAGGAATAGAGATCTATAGAGATAGTTCTCGAAAAACTCTTGACCTGAAAAGAGAAAGCATACATTGGAAATCTGTACTGAAGGGTTCAGTATGCATAGATTCAGTGGGAGAAAACTTGTCCATGTTACATGGAGTTAGTATCCCAAGGACAAGTGTCCAATTCTTATGAAGAATGGGAACACTAAGAATAGATATGGATCTATCATGTATGAAATCATCCCATTATCTTGCATGTATCGACATGGCAAGAACAAAATGCTTTCATCATCTTGTATGTAGGACATGGCAATATGATGTGCTCATCCTGATAACTCGTATGTGGGACATGACGAGTGGATGTCTATCTACTTCCATTAAGGGTTACTGGAACACCATGAGAACTTGATAAGTACTTGAGAAGTACTAGTTCTATGGAGATAAGAAAGAGTTCAATGTAAAGAGTTACATTGATGCGAACTTCCGAAAGGATAGAAAATTAGTCGCAAAATATATAGGATATATAAAAGTGAAAGTTTGTTGATAATTGGAAGTGTTCCAATAAATATGTTTAAAAGGAAATGTCGAGTATCTATGTGTTGAAGAACAACAATGGATATTATATGGATCTGGAAGTTCATGAGATGAACTTATATTACGCTCATTGATGACAAGTATGGAATCCTTGATCATGCAATGTGGCTAAAGGTTAGCAAAGGAATACTAGATCGCATATTACGGCAACTCCATCTCATACGTGTGACGTACAATGAAGAGATGTGAGACATGCAATTTATACTGACTTTGGCAAGGTGTTGCCATAACTCACTATGTTTCACTAGAGCACAGTAACATGTGAGACATGTTTGAAGATCACTATGAATATGATTCATGGGTGATTGGCTCGCAGTGCAAGTGGGAGTCTGTTGGTATGTATGCCCTGAGAGCCAATCATGAGATGATTGGTGGGATGCATTAAGATTGATTTGATAAACATCAAAGGCAAGCTTCCAATTCTTTCTAGTTCAGTCATATGAGATAATGATAGAATAGATTGAATGTCTAGAGAATGACAATACTCAATGACCTATGCCTTCAGGTTCAGGACCTGAACGATGAGATCATACGGATGCTAAGAGTTTGTAGATTCTTGTTATGCCCCTAGTCGGATGTCATTGTGGAAGGTAGATAGACAACAATGACACATATGACTAGATTGTGGTGTTGGTTGATGACAGAATCTCATTAGTCATGATATAGAAATATCAAACCAAACACATAGGTACTAGTTAGAGAACAAGTGTACCGGACAGACCCACCGTGAGTTTGACACATGGAACCATGACATGGTAGTCACATTCAGTACTCACAGTGATGGTGGTGAGTGTGATTCTTTAACCTGAAATCACTACACTCAACACATGTTGTTGGGCACACTTTGACATCATCAAACGCAGTCCTAAAACATGGGTTGTTATAAAGGTGATGATTGGGTGGCTTTGACACATGGGGCTTTTGAGGGGTGAGTGATAGATATGGGATTTGTCCCTCCTGAGGGAGTTTGATATCCAAGGCCACTTGATGAGTAGGATTGAGATAGGTGTGCGCACACATGTGTGAATCAGTATGTGATATTGATGTCATACATATCTCGTTCAATCTACTCTGAGATCAAGAAAGTGAATGAACGTTGACAGGATGACTGTTCCATGCCTCGAGTTCATTCGGGATATCGGTGACAAAGGAATTATACATTCGCTGTAACACCATTCACGAATTGTAGGATTGAAAGTTGTTCTCAAACTTTCTACTTTCACTTGGGTAGCACTGATGTGTGACTAGGCACCGCTCTTTGCTTGTGAAGTCATAAGTGTTATGGACTTTCACTGCCAACGTGAAATGGACCTGTAGGGTCACACAGAAAGGATTTAACTTGGAAGAGGAGTTTTGTCCACAAGCAATGTTTAGATTGATTACTAAAGGAGTTTAGTAGTTCAATTAAACACTCAATCAATTGATAGCTCAATATCATAATGTTCAAGGTGTTGGATAGAATGATTGGAGTATCGAATTGATTGAAATCGCAATTGACTGATTCTGCACAATCTGCACTCCCAACCGATCGGCTCATGTGATGAATCGATCGATTGAGCTTGGTGAACCAGTCAGCTCAAGTGTTGAGCCGATCGGCTCATGGTCAGGTTGAACCGATTGCTTCAAGTGTTGAAACGATCGATTCAACTGGTGCAACCGAGCAAGTTGGGAAAGTAGGATTGGTGAGAATTTTCCTTGCGTTTCACTTGCCCAATTTGATTGGGAAATAGGATTGGTATTCGATACCAATTAGAAACAAAAGAAGGAAAGTCAATCAGGAACCGACCAGGACCACCAACCGACAGGTTTACTTGTGAACCGACCGGTTGAGGTGTCCCAACCGATCGGTTGAGTTGTCAACCGACCGGTTTAGGTCCCCAACCGACCGTTTCAGTTGTGAAACGATCGATTCAGGTTGTGAGTTGGTTGTTTTGTGGAAAATCTCAAACCCTTCTACTCCTATTTTTTTAGTCCCGCATTGCCCAGGATGGAGAACCCTGTCCCATGACCCTCCTATATATATAGGGGTATTGGGGGCTTCTCCAAAGTACATCTCAGTGCAACCAGTTGCTCTGCAAAGTTGTCGCTCTCTCTGGTTTTGGTAACCGAGAGAGCCCGAGCAAGTGCTACCCGAAAAGGGAGGCACAACAAGGGAAAGACAACTGCAGTTGTGATTGGTGGCAGGAGAGTGTGTTGGCGACTAGTACGTTGACAGGAGGGTGTGACTCCGTCCAATTCCTTGTGGGACAAGGAGATTGGAGTTCCAGGTGGTCCGTTTGGACTACTTCAGAGGCGGGAGGTTTCTGCCACTCAGGAGGACAACTGTCAATCCCGACAGTCCCGGTGAGACCAGGAGTCGTCAGTCCCGGTGCGACCAGGAGCTGCACAGACACCGTCCAAGACCGGAGGTGAAGACCACGCAAGGCGCGAGGTATTGTCGCCGAGCAAGCCTCGAGACAAGGTATGATTCCACAAACCATCCTTTCCTATTGTATAGACGTTGACGCGTTTCCTTGTTTTGGGTTTGGGGGAGAAAATTTTTGTTTCCGCTGCCTTCTCTGCCTCCCCTAAAACCCAACATACAAGGCATGCCCTTTTTGTCATGTTGATCATGGTTTGCTTTACCTCGTGCATAGTCAAAAGTATGTGTATCTAAGGCATCATCATTTTTTACCTATGGACCATCCCTGGCATGTTGATAGAAAGAGCTTCAATGGAGCTGAGTAAAGCAAACCTTCTCCTCTACCTTTAGATGGGGAACAAATTCAACATTTGTGGAAGGATCATGATAACATTATCTTTGGAAAGATTTCAAATAATGTCTCACGAGACCAATCAGATTTACCAGAAGGGTGGAAAAAGCAAAGTATTTCTTTTGAGCTCCCTTATTGGAGCTCATTGCTCGCACGACACAATTTAGATGTGATGCATATAGAAAAAAATATAAGTGAAAATATTTTGGGATGGCTATTGCAAAAAGATGGTAGTGGCAAGGACAATGTCAAAGCTAGATTAGATCTTCAACACATGAAGATACATAAAATATTGTGGCCTAGAATGCCAAAAGTTAAGAATACATGGTAGCTTCCCCATGCAATTCATAGCTTGACCAATGAAGAAAAGGAAAACTTGTTGTCTGTTTTGAAGGACATTAAGCTTCCAGAACGGTTTTCTGCAAATTTTTTTGATATGGTTCAACTTGATGAAAGGAAGTTAGTTGGCATGAAGAGTCATGATCACCACATATTACTACATCATCTCCTTCCTAGAGCTGTAATAAAAGCATTGTCCAAGCCTGTTAGAAAAGTTTTAACCGAATTCTGTGTTTTCTTCAAGGAATTATGTGCAAGGGTCATAACTGTTGAGAAAATGGAAGAGTTGGAACCAAAAGTTCTTGTGATAATTTGCACATTGAAAAGGATTTTCCATTCTATTTTTTTCGATGTTATGGTCCACTTAGCTGTACATCTAGAAACTGAAGCAAAACTTACTGGGCCGGTGTAATTTAGATGGATGTATCCAATTGAAAGATATCTATATACATTAAAAAACTACATTCACAACAAGAGCAGACTGGAAGGTTCTATCACTGAGGGGTACTTAGTTGAGGAAGCAAGCATATTCTGTTATAGGTACTTGCATGATGTGGAAACTAAGCTACATAAACCATTAAGGTACAAAGATGGTCCACTTGGTGCATCATCTATTGTGACAATTACTCATGAAGAATTGCATCAAGCTTAATATTTCATCGTGCTTAGCACTGAGGAAGTTCAACCTTATGTAAAGTAAGTATTAATCTTACTACTTTTAATGCTCCATTTAACAAACACAACTTGATTTCTCGTATGTATATGATTAGGAAACATAACGATTTCTTGAGGCGCCAACACCCTGATTGGGATGATTTCGCACTACAATTGCAACATCACAAAACATTTGTAAGCTGGTTTGAAGATCATGTAAGATAGTGCATTAGCATGATTTAACATATTGCTTTTTCCTTACATTTTCTTAGTTTTGTTTATCTTGATCTTCTTCTTGGTTGCTTCTACAAGGAATTTTGCTGCACTTCCTAAACCTATCCAATACTTGTCTCGATCTCCTAAGATAGGTGTTTATTCATATAAAAGTTATTTTGTGAATGGATACAAGTTTGACTGTCAAGATGTAGATAGAAATCGGGCCACGCAAAATAGTGGCATTGCCACATATGGTCCCGACGGTGAAGTATATTATGGGGTTTTAGATGATATTTTTGAGATCCACTATCATAGAATGGATCCTTACTACCTTTTTAAATGCTCATGGTATAACATTGATGAGGAAGGGTTTTTAGTGGATGATTTTAGCATTGCATATGTTAACACAAGTAAGAGGAGTTTTGTGGATGAGCCATTTATTTACCCAGAACAAGCTGAAAAAGTGTTTTACTCTATGGATCCTGTAGGTGGGAATTGGAGTGTTGTGTGTCATTGGAAACCTAGAAATGTTTATACTCAACATGAGCACACTATTGAACAAAGAAATGAACACTTGGGTAGAAGTTATGAGCCATTTCTTAATTGTAGGTTGGATGATGTCCATGATGTCGGATGGACTAGGTGTGATATACCTAGAAAAGTAAAAGTGCATGAAAATGTAGTCAAACAAATTTTACAACCTAAAAAGAGGAAGAGATCAGAGGTATTATTAATTTAAGAAATATATATAGTGGTTTTGTTATCTTTTAAGGATTATTGAACTTTTGTAATTCATACATTTATGTGAGAAATGATTGTGTTATACACTATTTGTAGATTCATGCCTCCTAAACCATTATTCAAGTCTGTCAATACAAATTTACCAAAGGATAATCATGACAGTGGAGGTGCTCTACATAAATTGAGTTTGTTAAATTTCTATCTGACACCACTTTACGTTTTGTTTCTTTGCCACAAAATATTTATCTTTTGCTCATTTTTGTAATTAGATTCAGATCTTGATATAGTCATGGGAACTAACAAGAAAAAGTCATCTGACATTTGTTCCAAGTCAAATTCAGGTATAAATCAACATGTTAGTTAGGTGTTGTTTGTGTTAGTTCCAAGTCAAATTGTTTTCCTGCATTTTTTGCTTCATCCAAATGTTGACTTATCTGTTTCCCTGTTGTTATTGTTGTTATCCCATGCTACAAAAGAACTATCATTTTTGTTCCAGACTACAAATGCAATTATGAATGCAAAAAAGACATCAACACCTTTCGAAAAGGATCCATTTGAGGAATAGTTGAGTGAGTTAAAGTCAAGTAAATAGATTTTTTTACAAGTATATTACTTTTAAATTGTATATCACAATATATTATTTTTTTATTAACTATTAGGAACAAAAAGGCCAACAACCTCAAATATTCTGAACAATAAAATGCCAGTTGCTGATGCATAAAAATAAATCAAAGTTGTGGTATGTAGCAGTGCACTCATTTACATATTGAATTTTGTATACAATATAACTGAATTCCTGTTCTTATTGTGCATTGTTGAAAAGTTTAGTTAAGTACGTTTGTGGAAATTTTTCTTTGGATTCCCCCAATACAGACATGCATGTTACTAAAAAAGCAAAGTCTCTCTGGCATGATTTTGATGCATCAACTTATGGTGCTTCTCAAAGAATAGAAGTTTTAGGTATTTTGATTAGAAAAATACACCTATCCACCCATTCAATATTGTATTTAAAATTTCTAATTTTCCCCAATCAAGGAATTTTTAATATGTTTAGGTAAATCAATTCCCATAACCTCTTCCTCAAAAACTGCTGAAACAAATGTGCATTCAAACCCGAAGATGAAATCAATTCAGCATGATTATGTTCTCTCGACACATGGTGCTTCTTCAAGGGATGTAGGTTTAGGTATCTTGACTAATACAACTTCCCACCCATTCAACATCATATTTTAAATTTTTATTTTCCCCATTACTATGCATTATTGAATATGTTTAGGTATAATAATGCATGGAACCTGTTCCTCAAAGATTGCTGAAAAAAATGTACATTCAAATCTGAAGATGAAATCTATTCAGCATGATTCTGTTGTCTTGACTCATGGTGCTTCTTCAAGGGATGGAGGTTTAGGTATCTTGACTAATACACCTACCCACCCATTCATATCATAGTTTAAATTTCTAATTTAGGTATCTTGACTAATACACCTACCCACCCATTATCATATTTTAAATTTCTAATTTTCCCATTACTATGCATTGTTGGATATGTTTAGGTAAATCAGTTCATAGAACCTCTTCCTCAAAAACTGCTGAAACAAATGTGCATTCAAATGAAAAGATGAAATCTATTCAACATGATTCTGTTGTCTCAACATATGGTGCTTCTTTAAGGGATGGAGGTTTAGGTATCTTGATTAATACAACCACCCACCCATTTCATTTTGTGTTTTCTAGTACCTTACTCTTGCTATTAATGTGGGTTATTTAATATGTTTAGGTAAGTCAGTGAATAGGGAATCTATCTCAATTAGTTCCAACACAAAGATGCATTAGAATAAAAAAAAGAGGTCTGTTCGTTGTGATTCTATTGGCTCAGAGTATGGTGGTGCTTTAAGGGTTGAACTTTTAGGTAGATTAAATATAAATACACACCCATCCTATGTATATTGTGTTTACAAAATAATTTAAGTGCATTTATTTACATTATTAAATGTGTTTAGGGAATTATGTGCATGGAAAATGTTCCTCAACCGGTGCCAACAAAAAAATGCATCGTAAACAAAAAATGAAGTCCAATACAATGTGATTTTGGTGTCTCAGATTATGGTGCATCTACAAGGACTGAAGTGTTAGGTATTTTTATCATTAACACACCCACCCACCTGTTCTATTTTATGTTTTCTAGAATAAGTTTTGTTCTATTAATGTGCATTGTGAAATATGTTTAGGTAAGCTCACATATGGAAAATCTACCTCAAATTCTTCAAAGAAAAACACACATCAAAATCAAAAGAGAGTGTATGTTGTGTGTGATTCTGACTCAGATTATGATGCTTCTCCAAGTACACAAGTCTTAGGTATTTTGATTGTAAATACCCCCCACACCCACCCACATGAACACACTCATACACGAGTACTTTTTTTAGTATTTGAACCATATGTTTTCTAACAAAGGCTATCATAATTTTAGATTTTACATGGTATAATCAAACTATAAATGCAAAATGCAAGAAAAGGGTATTCATAACTCCAGAAGAGATTGAAGAATGTGAAGAAATTTGTGGATCACCGTTAGGTTTTGATATGAGAGATGAAGATATAAATAAATCTCAAGGACTTGAAAACCCAGGTAATTATGGTTTCGTTTGTGTGTAATTATTAATTTGATCATCTCTCTTTCTATTGCTTATTGTAATGTTCAATACTTTCATTAAGATGTTGAAGATGAATCACATATTCTAGGGACTTCACAAACCTATTTTCTAGGTATAAGCTTAGCAGAACTTTATTATTTTATGTAATCTATTCTCATAACCTAATGTGACGTATGTAGATGTAATGATAGAAGATGAAGAAAATAAAGATGATTTGCCTTCCTATGAAAACTTAGAGGCTCATTTTTCAGGTAATATTGTCGAAAATCGATTATCAAGAAGCACACCTATGTGCTTAGTTCCTTTTTGTCTCCTAGGTTGGTGCCTATATTATTTTTAGATGGAATACCACATTTGTCCACCTATATTGATAATTTTCCAATTGTATATGGTGATAGAAGATGTTGATGATCTTGAAGATGAATTGCATGTGAATGAAGAATTGAGAACCAATGAAGTTAACAAACAAGAAGCAAGATGTGAAGTAGGTAGTGAAATTTAGTCATATCTATTATGATAGTTATTTTCTTTTGATATTGTTAATGGACTTAGAAAATGTGAAGAGAAAAACAAGGGGTTGCACGACATACAAAGTTGTTGCTCCCGAGAAAGGACAAAAATGGATATGTGAAGTTTCCAAAGACTTGGGATGTCCTGTTGGAGATAACACTCTAAAGCTAGCTGAATGGTTAGGGATATACGCTTGACGGCCACAATTTTTCCCTATTACTGAAAATTGGGTCCAAAAACACGAGACAAGCTTTGCGAATGTGATGGTTTCCTTAAAGGTATGCAAGATATATATTAATATTTACGAATGATTACAAGTTGAATGTATGTCACTTATACATTGTTATGCAAATTTTTAAATAGGATGATTGCAAGTTTGTAATGGAGGGCAGGCGTAGCTTAGCTCCGTTGGATGGTGTAGTTAGATGGTGCAAGACACAGATCCAACGAGAAATAAGGTCATGGAGGCACACATTAAAGATGGGATGTTACCATGCCTACAAACCAATAGAGGAACAAGACAAAAAGTGTAAGGATAATAGAGTATCTGATAATCATTGGGCAACACTATTACAATATTGGGACAAGGAAGACTCTAAGGTGATATTACATTGTAATATATTCAAATTTTCATCAATATATAAATATTTCACAACTATTATATATTATTTCAGGTTGTGGCTACTACAAATAAGAGTAGTAGAAGCGTTGCAGGAGCCACATATACTGGTGGACCTTGGACGATTGCAACCATTCGACTCAAGATGGTAAGTATTTGTTAGTAATCTTATTTAGGATGTTGATTTTTTAACTTTGGCAAGGATGCTATGTATTCTAATTGTAATGTCCATCAAATTTTAGAAAAAAGAATCCAAAGAAAATAATGAGTATAAGGTATATTTTAGTACTCGTGTAAACCGGAATTTAGAAATCCCCAATGAGAGGAAAGAGACATTACTCATAAGTGGTAATAAGTAGAATATTATTTACTAATCGTCGTTCTTAACTTTTGCTAAATTATCATTTACCTTTTTATGCATATTAGAGGCAAGTTGCACAAGCATTCAAGGAAAGAGGGGTTGAAGACACACATGATCCAATATAGTTCAGATATGTTCTGGATGATGTTTGTGGCCCACACCATGGAGGATATGAAAGAGGCTACGGTGCTGGAGTGTCTCATAGAGATATGAAGAACCATAAAGGCAAAGATGCTATACATTCTGTTGTCTTAGATCTTCAACAAGAACTAGAAGATAAGAACAAAGAACTAGAGGATATGATCAAGGAACTTGCTGAAGCAAAATCTACAATTGAGACAATGGTACCTTTTCCTCGCCATTATTAATGTTCATTAAATCCATGTAAACTTATTTTGTTTACATGTCGCTAGAAGGGAAAGCTTGGCAAAAGGGATGTTCTGTAATGAAGGTAGGCACTTTTTCAGGATGTTCTCAACTACACGGTAAATGATTTCCAAGTCCTCATACAATATTTTATACTCAAGAGTAAACATCATAAAACAAATAATGTTCACATATTATGTTTTACTTTTTTGTTATTTTGTAGGGACGTCACAAGTCTCATGCTTCTGCTACTTCATAAAATGGGGATCAAATTAATATCTAGAAATTAGATGATTTGTTTGTCATCCTTTTTATCAAGTTTTAGGCTTCTTAGATATATTTTAGACTTCACATGTGTTTACTAAGACAAGTTTGAATGGTTTCTTTAGTGTATACTGTATAGCTAATGCATACATTGAATTATATCATATCAATGTGTATTCAACTTATTGACATGTTTCTAAATGCTAGATGTATAGTTTTATGTCACGGGCTGTACATACCCTCTTTAAATTTTATTATATGACAAAATGTTAGTAAGGATCCTGATCAAAGTTCCATGGTGATATTAGATGTATATTTGAGAGTGGTGTTGCTCCATTGCTTGTAACATGGAGACCCAAATCCATGTCATTGTTGTTTCTGATTATATTTTGTTAAGCTTATGGTGGAGTTGGAGATGTCAGTGTTGTCATGAGAGCTACTACTCTTGTCATCATGAGATCTACTTCTCTTTTCCAACTTTTGACTCTCAATTTATTTTTAGAACCACCAGTAAAAACTCACCCTAATTAGTTCTTTCTTAATGACTACCCAATGGGTGCTATATATTTCTTTGAAGGCTATATACTTTTCTTATTAAATTCAGATAAAAACATTTCTGATCACCATGTACATATTTCTTTGAAATTATAGTGTCAAGGGTTCCAAGACGGTGAATGTTTCAAGTCATCTTCCAACATGAGTTTGCACAAAGGATGAAAGGAAAATACACGGTGAGATGACTAGTCTTCACCCAACAAATATACATCAACTACTTCCATATTACAAGTTTGTTGTCAAAATGAAAGTGAATATATTGTGTCTTGGTTTATTATCATGTGCAGATACACCACTAGGAAGGAAGAATGCAAGAAGAATACACCAAAATGAAACCAAAAAAATTTGTCTCTACCCACATGAAGAATACATAGTGAGTTGACTAGTCTTCACCAACAAATATACATCAACTCCTTCCATATTACAAGTTTGGTGTCAAAATGAAAGTGTATATATTGTGCCTTGGTTTATTATTATATGCAGATGCACAACTAGGCAGGAAGAATGCAAGAAGAACAAACCAAAATGAAACAAACAAAAAAACTCTCATGGTTGGATCCTAACTTAGTACTAGAATCTTCTAATATTCATTCCACTCTTATTATTTCCAATGCTTTAGTCATTCCTGCATTCTTTTTGTGGCCAAAATATGTACTTGGTATTTGAACTACCAAAAAACATTTATCACTATTTGTTTCTAGGTTCGAACGTCATCCATCTAATAGTTAAGCCCCTGATCTCTTCCCCTATATTCATTGTATGCCTCAACTTCACCCCTCCACTAACCCCAATTTAGTTAAATGTCAAGGATATGTGCGTAGCTTCACATAAAAGTAGAACATCCAAGGTTTTGGTGAATACTACTATTGATCCTAATACAACTTGTAGATTCACTTCTTATAGACAACCTATAACATGTGTTGAAGATTTGATGTACATTGAACACCATGGAAGTTTATATCTAGCACTGCTAAAGTTCATATTTCTCTTCCCTCTCAATTCTTTTTTACAAGTTATCAACCTACTCATTATCATAATTAGAAATAAGATCCCAATAATTTGTGTACATTACAGAGATTAGGAGGTCAATATTTGTTCACCATACTTTCTTTTAGTATTCAGATTTGAGGTAACATTTACTGTGATAGTGTGGTTGTTTCTGAATGAACTAGTTTTCCCTCTTCCATAGTCCCACCTTGTTTCTTCTTGCCTTAGCCATTTTCGTATTCTCATAGGAGTCCTGGTAACTGAGCCACTGAGCAGGCATTGCCTGATTTAGAATCGTAGATCGTCTTTTAAATGAAATGCCAGAGTCTTTTGGATAGATGAAATTTACCTTATTGCTTGTTCTTTCTTGCTAGGTTTATGTGTATCATTGTGTCTGTGATAGCACCAAGGACTTCGTCGAGAAGCATGACGATATTACCAAAATGAAGACATGTGGTGATCAATAAGTAAGGGTCAGGGGATTAGCACTTCATCGATTTTTTTTGAATTCTTATTTTATATTAATTGACCTATCTTACTACATGCCATATTTTTATCTTATGAACAAATAGAAGAGATCTGAAAAATTGAGAAGTTGTATGAGATGATGGAGAGGGAATTGAGGTATGTCATGAAAAAAATATGGGTGTTTTCTTAGTGATGCTACTTAGACAAGGGTCTGAACCATATATACAGTTGAGCCAATTATCATCTTCTAAAAATAATGGGTTTCAAGTAATCTAATATGATAGACATAATATACAGGTCCATGAAAGTGGAAGAAAGCCAATACTACACCGTTCGTGCTTTGAGTGTCCTTGAGCAGACACTACATGACTCCATAAACTGAGTGTGGTCGGAGAAGGATAAGAAAATGCAAATAGAGATGAGCTGACTCGAGAACATGGTAACATGCACTCTAAATACTATCATGTATTACTATTCTTCTTTTTGTTTTGCACTACATACTGCCAATACCATGTACAATATTTTGCCATGGTTTCTTGCATTTAAAGTGAATGTCCTTGCTCATCATATGCATCCAGCTACATTACCGACAACAAGAGAGGCTTTGCTTATGCAAGGAGGCAAGTTGACACACATTCTTCTTTCTATTTTTACATTAAAAACTTTGGTGAGAAATATTGTTTTCCCCAGTTAGCAAATGAATAGGTAACCGGTCGTTCTGGCATTGGCTGCTCCAGGCCTATATTTGGCTATGGCCTAGACCTGAAACTGAGTATTCTTCTAGAACCCTATATCTTGTTTGGTTCTACTAAGTGTCTTTTGTGTTGTAGCACTTCTATATGGCACCATTTTTTTGCAGGGTTCAACTGAAATACATTAATGAAAGCAATATCATTAGTATCAGTTACTCCCGACTTTAAAGGTATGCCTTCTGTGACGTTCTATTGAGTTGTCCACCACCGGTCACTCAGCCATATTGTAGGAATTCACCCTCAAGTTGTAGTTGCAACAGCTGCAGTTGTCCATGATGGGACAACAGGGGGAAGTGCACTACTAGGAAATATTAGATAAGTTGGACAAGGGAATACTCAGGTCTCCTAATTAATTTCAAGGGCTGCTGGTTTTTTGCTACTTAATGCTTACTGCTTACTACTTACTACATTATGATGTAGAAAGTTAGCTAGCTACTTACAACAAAACCACATTCACTAAACCAAAAATATGTACATAATATTTTAAGATTCAAATCTACATAAATGAGTGATGATTGAAAGTTAAGTTTGGTAGTAGACTTAGTATGTGACAGTCTAATATTCCATAGAGACATATTCTACATGGGTCTAGAGGTTATCTTAGGGTTGAATGTTCACTTGTTAATCTGACAGATTGATCATCTTTGAGTTGGGTTGTTACATTTTAATATTTTTTGCTTCTAATTTTTCTTTGATTTTTTTTAATTTGCCACATGTTTCTTCAGAAACGAGGATAGTAGAAGCTGTCAGGATCCAGCTGATTAAGCACTTAGTGTAAGAAACATCATCAGATGTTGTATTTTGAATTTGGTAATATATTTCTACCTTCACCAAGCTTTTATAGATTCTCATTTCATACAAATGTAGCTAAACAATTCGTTTGTTCAGTAGATCAATATTTTACAATTTCAGCTTCTTGTCACTAATTATTCCTTGTGAAAACAACAACTAATCACAAAACAAAATATAAAGCAACATGCTCAAAGACTCATCAATAAAGTTAGAGATCACTAAGGAAGACCAACAACAACACCTGCAATAGTAGCAACAGAAGATGGGTAGGGGGAGATCGTGATAAAGAAGATCGATAATACAACCAACCGCCAAGTGACATTCTGCAAGCGCAGCAACAACCTGCTCAAGAAGGCCTACGAGCTGTCTGTGCTCTACGACACCGAGGTCTCCCTCGTCGTCTTCTCCAACTGAGGGCACCTCTATGAGTATGCCAACCACATGTATCTCTATCTATCTGCCTAATATTTGTTTATCTTGTCTGCTTTTTATACGTCATCGACTCAAGAGCTCCATCTTAATTTTTTCTTTCCAAGTGCAGATTCATGTTGTTTCATGCTACAACTTGCCTACAAAGCATGCATATCCAACATCACAGTCCATAATGTCTACCTTCAGGGATCCACAATAGGGTCCACATCAAAATTTGGCGAGGAGGTTCCCGGTTAGTACAAAGCATCATTTTCATCAACCAGTTCTACTGCGACAAGTTATCGTGCAGGAACCAGTAGAAAAGAAAGAGGCGTTAGAAATATGGTTAATTTGGTTTTTTTGGGAATGTTTTCTATAGGTTTCTGATTCTTAGGGTTGTCCTGCATCTGCTACCATGCGTCTTAGTAAAGCCAAAAGTTACGAGTCCCCACGCTTAGTTAGCAACTCAGTGCCGTGGTGAGATTTCATGAGAGGCATGCCCTTCTGCTTCAATCATCTGGCTATTCTTTGGCATGTGTAATGACGATTTCTAGTCCAAATGACAGTTGGAATCTCAACAAAATCCAAACAATCGTAACCATGATATCTCAATCATATGCTTGGAGTGGGTCTTCTTTACTCAACTTGTTCAGGGAACGTTAGTCAAGGAGACTGCCTATTAAGAGTCATGTAGTTTTGTGTCTTGATA
Source organism: Alisma plantago-aquatica (assembly GCA_963693085.1). Taxonomy (NCBI): domain Eukaryota; kingdom Viridiplantae; phylum Streptophyta; class Magnoliopsida; order Alismatales; family Alismataceae; genus Alisma; species Alisma plantago-aquatica. The sequence goes on from OY856412.1 coordinate 1,489,157,215, forward strand.
ATGTACATGTGTCCACTGTAATTTTTTTCCTTTTTATTTGTCAATTTTTTCTCTTTTGAAGAAGTAAATATACTAAAATGTACATACTTTATATAGATATCAATATATATATATATATATATATATATATATATATATATATATATATATATATATATATATATATATATATATATATATATATATATATATATATATATATATATATATATATATATCTGCTGTAAATTTGCAGCATTACTTGCATCTAATCAGTTAGCTCCATTCCGGTTGAAAAAATTTGTGTGTCAATCGTTTGTTGTATTGATGAATTATGTCTCAGTTTTTGGCTCCATGGAATATGCATAAAATGTACATATGCGTGTGGGCCATGCATGTCACTTATTATTAGACGGGTTACACCATTTCATGTGACTTACAGAATGGGTAATAGCAATACATGGTTCTTAATGGATAGGTGATGGTCTGGGATATCACATATTTCTGTCTTCTGGAATTGAAAAATCCAAATGGATGATAGTCTTTTTAGAAAAGATTACATAGCACAAAGTCCACAACGCACAGGTGACGGTCATTCAATAGGTACTGGCTAACCATGTCATCTTGTGGGTGAAAGGTAATTAGCTTGACTGTCACCTTTTCTGTAATTTTCAGTAGTGATCCGAGTTGCTGCCGCTCAACGCGCACACGCGTGCTGTGCGCCCCGGGTCGACGCTCCTCTGGATGAGGACGAAGTTGAACACCTTGTAGACGTTCTCGACTGGGTCAAATGCAATGCCCGAGATGAATTGCTCATAACAGCTAGGGTCCTGCACATGATTCTGGAGGGGGTCGGGTGGTAGAGGAGCCCAACAGCGGAGCAAGGGGTTGCAGACGATGGCTGGGACGTTGTTGCGGCAGAGTAAGAGGAGACCCCCGCTGGAATGGACCACTGTCAGGTGACCCAAAGAGAACAAGTCGTTGCACAAGACATGGAACCGCGGCTTCGTTGCCGGGATGAATGCACAATAACAACGATCGTCTTCCTTCCTGTTAAGATTCTGATGGGTTTTGTGGGCTCTCTTTTTCTTTTTCATGCTGCTACGAATATCGTCACCGTCGACATACGTGGCGTAGCACGGTCGCCAAGGTTGCCATAGGCAGCCGTCGGAAGATATTTCAAAGTATTTTATCAGGTAGATTATGCATCTGACACCGAAAGTCCCCTGCCGGATTAGCACAGTGGGTTCTGGCGCCGCGTTTGTTTGAGCGGCGACTGTTTCCCATCAGATTGCTGCAGTTTGGATATTCGCGATGTAGGCAGGCCGATCGATTTTGTAATCTGTCCGAAAGACTATAGCCTCCTTATTGATACAATGATGCCGGCGGAAGCCACCAGTGTCGTGTGCACGAGAAAAGGGTTAGGGTTCTTTTCTGCTTGACAGAGGTCCAGAGGAGACGGCTGTGCGCTTCCGTCGGGTATATTGTTTAGTAGCGAAGGATCCACTCTTAAAATTTAAATTGCACACTAATGACCAAAATTAAACGAAACTTCACAATTTAGCAACTTAAACCCGAGTTGTTTTCTTGGAGGCTATAAATGTACTACTCTTATCTTCTAACTTTGTAAATCTTAACGAAGTTCCATGCGGACAATCATCTTGAATTCGTAAAACAAAGTAAATGATTAAGAATAGGCAAAATTATTTGGACAAAGAAATGCAAAGATGTGTCTACTTTGTCCGTTCCAAGTTTTTTTATATTGTATTTGGTAAATAGTTAAAAAAAAGATGGGCAAAAAAAAGGAGAATGGGTAGGATGAATGGACTGAAAAGGAGAAATTGTTAAACCTTATTTGGTAAGATGTGCATGTGAAAGCGGATAGAGTTGGAAAAACTTAAATAATATTTTTTGGTACATAGGTATATAGAAATGGGGAAATCTTTTATATAAAAAACACCATGCACAAGTAAAAATTCTATTTGTTTGAATGTTTTAATATGTGCCTATATAAGTAGTAAAGTCTCAAAAGAATTTTTTTCTTATGATTCACCATGCTTTTCCAACGGAAATGAAAAATACCAAACTTGCCCATGTATTCCACATAAAAGATGTTTCCTTCCCTACTACCATGATGAATAAACACAATTTTTTATTTCCCACCAATTCTCCTCCTCATGATATCATGTAACAAATTCAACCTTAGAGAGTGTAGGGTAGGAAGAGAACAATGGTTTCAATTCCCCTTTCCCCATCCCAAACCATTTCCTTTCTCATTTGCCTTAGATTTCACCACATTCCAAACACGTCAGGCATATTTGATAGGAGGAGAATGATGAAAAGTAGGAGAAAGGAAATGTGTAACTTATTTTGTTAGACAAATTGGCGGGGAAAAATAGGTAATGAAGATAATAGATGTATGTGTGTTCTCTAACAAGATTGTCCCAAGTGGATTAGATGCAAGGGATTGGGGCAATACTTGGTGGGCATTTATTCAAAGTTTGGAGGGAAACATGACAGTTTGAGGGGAAAACTTTGATAAAATGGAAATTTGAATAAAATTTTAAAAATGTATTATTCAAATTATAAATTTGAAAATGTATTAAGAAATTTATAATCACATTTAGCATGAAACATGAATAAAAAAATCATGTATACACATATTTTGCAAAGAAAAAGTTGAAACTTTCAGATTTAAATCTAACACATAGAAATAATGATTAGGTTGAATATATGGGGCACTTACTGTATCTAGATAACACCATTATTTCTAAAATGTCTTAAATATTTGTATTGTATCACAATAATAAATAGTGCATATAAGAAATCATATACTAAGTTCAAATAAACCAGATTGAAGTTTGAAGAGCATCCATATTTAAGTTCATATATTCACAAATAGGATAGGAAAAATATCAATAAAAAGGGAGTATCAAAATCATAAGAGTTAAACAAAGAATTTTCATATTTTGGGTAGAGACCTCACCTGTGAAATCATAGTTATAATTAAAATTATGCCATGATAAATTCACTAGATGTGCATACCTTCAATCCATGTCTAGGAGTTCAAAGTCTAATCCTAAAAATGTCATTTGTTGTTATTGAATTAGACTATGAAAATTAGAACAATGCATAGGTACCATTTTTTAATTCTAAAACATACCTCTATGTATTGATTTGGTGATCTAGTAGTAACTTGTCAATTTTCTAAGTATTTGACATTTCATTATTTTTCTATAGTAAAACTGAGTCACACGACCATTATGTCGTGCACAATAAAACTCGGATTTAATTATGACAAAGGCAACCAAGTACAATTCTAATTCCAAACATCACGCAACTTTAACAAATAAAAACATAGCAAAGTACTAAGATACCCAAAAGGCATGATGAAATTCAAATCAATGTGAGGATACTAATGTACATGGGATCCCCTAATTATTGCTTCAATAGATTGATGGAGGCTACATACATGTAGGTTAAACTCGATATCCCATCTCATGCCTCATGGATCCTCTTTAGGGAGGAATCCCACCATGGCCTTCCCCTTAGTCCAATGGACCTTTAGATCTCAAAACTGGCATCACGAGGTAACATGGCATCTCATTTATGCTGTCTATAAGGATGAAGAAGCATGAAGCTCATGATGAAATATTGTACAAAGAGAATGGGAAGAGGAAATTGGATCCATCTATGAGGCTCATGAGAATCCTACAAAAGGAAAAATAAAGTCAAAGGAAAAGAAAAATTGAAGATGATCATAGGCGTCAAGAAATGATATAGTTAGGAGGGAAATTATGTTTTAGCAATTTACAACTATGGGACTATGAGGTGATTGAAAAATCTATTTGAGCATTCCTTGAACCAATCTACACACTTTCCTCATTAGAAGGCGTCCTTAAGCATCACATTGATGTGGCTTAGGTGTGCTTCAAATTGAGATTTTCGATGACACTATTTGATTTGTAATCGGAAATAGAGAAGGGCATGGAAGATGTGTGACAAGCTGAAGACCATTCTCCTCCCATGAATTTGTCTAGCATGGTCTCTTACACTGCAATCACTTCAAAGGTGGAGGACTGATTGTCAAACTAGTTATGTGGGAGGGAAGGAGTATGTGGAGAAATTGGTTGTTTGTGGGTGATGTGTACGGGATGGGGATTTACGACATATCACCTTCCCTAGGTGGAATCTACACACACAAGATCTATAGAAAGGGGTCCATAACTCAGGGAAAGAGGGAAATGGCATCTCCTTATATTCATATTTTGTTCTTAAATTAGAATTATAAAGGATCGTCATGATCCTTTAAAGTGTTTGAAGAAAGAATTGCTTGATTCCGTACAAAGGAGAGGGAGAAAATTTGACAAAATATCACACACTAAACCTCCATGGAGACAGTTCCACATACTGAAGGTGGAAGATAACTCCCACACTAGTGTTCTCTATTGAATGGCTCAATTGAAAACCTAGACTAGATAATATGATTAGGAAATGATATTATTGACAACTTTAGAAAAGATACTCAAATAATTCCACTCATTTCCATTTAAGGTATACATTAATTCATTTTTTTCCTATTATAATTGGGGCAGTTTCTTCTATCCAGTGAAGGTGAAACTTCACATATCTACTACTTAACAAGTGAGGAATCTTAAAATCCTATTAGGTTCAAGTTTGAAGAATAGTTGTTAGGTAAATCAATAGATTAGGGTCCTTTATCGATATTTTACTTTATAATTCATTTAAACAACTATTATTTTCCATTAAATGTAAATTTTGACATATAAATTGTTTGACAGGTGAGAAATATGAAATTATCATTAGTTTTCACATTTTTGGTGATTTGTTTTGTTAATTAATATATTAGGGTTTCATGGTTTTACTACCGTATCAATTATTATAATGAGGATATTCTTCTATCATCTTGGAAGTCTATTTTGGTTTGTACTTACTTTCTAATGCATGACCTTCCATAATATCTATGTAGAACCTTCATCATTATCTGATGTGAGTTCCCCTTTAAAGGTCGTTTGGGTATTTTGTTCGACAATTTTATGCCCATAATTAAAATTAATATAATTATTATTCAAATTTATATTCTTAAGTAATATTTCATATTTAATTCACCCTGGTAATCTTCTAGACCAAAAATTTCTATAATACAATAACTTGATATTTAGATCAATGAGATGGTGAATGCGCATTATAATGCCTCAATTAGACAATTTACACTAAAACCTCTTCATAGGGAACTCTAACTTAATCATTACATTTTTTAAATCTAATACATATGAAGAAAGGATTAATCTAAATTTTTAACTCAAGAAATTACTTCCTACCATTTAACACATAGATGAAACCCATCATAGATGCGCTTGCTCCTTATTGTTCAAAAGGTAAAGACTTTTTGAGCTGTAAGGGTGCACCTGAGGTTCCTTCTACACCTGGAAAATGTGGAGGATCAAGTCAACAACACGGTTGTTGTCGCCCCACTCATTGTCATACCACGACTCCAACTTGAAAAAATTGTCATTCAAAGCAATTCCAGCCTTGGCATTGAAAATGCTTGACCTATTGTAACCAATAAAGTCAGTAGACACGAAATCCTCATTGATATAACCCAAGATTCCTTTAAGCTTTCCCTCATACTCATCCTTGATGGCAACCTTGATCTGTTCATATGATGCTAACTTCTCAAGTTTGACAGTTAGATCCACAACGGAAACATCTACTGTAGGAACCCTAAAAGCCATACCAGTCAGCTTACCATTCAAAGAAGGAAGGACCTTGCCCACATCATTGGCATCATCAGTACTACTAGGAATGACATTGAAACTAGAAGCTCTCCCACCTCTCCAGTCCTTTGCTGATGGACCATCAACAATCTTCTGAGTGGTAGTGATTGCATTCACAGTGGTCATAAAACCCTTAATGATTCCAAACTTGTCATTAATGACCTTGGCCAATGGAGCCAGACAATTGGTGGTGCAACTGGCGTTGGACAACACATCAATGTCAGGCTTGTACTTGTTCTCAGTGACAACAATGACGAACATGGGAGAATCCTTACAGGGGGCGGATATGATGACCTTCTTAGCACCATCCTTCAGGTGAGCGAAAGCTTTGTCCTTGTCAGTGAAGACAGTGGTGAACTCTACAATGTAGTCAACACCGTACTCACCCCATGGGATCGCCTCAGGGTTTCTGACTCTGAAAATTGCTCCGAAGAGGAGAGTCTTGGAGTCCTTGACCTTGAGCTGGTGGTGCTTCCATTGGTCATGGACGGTGTTGTACTTGAACATGTAGGTCATGTAGTTAGTTTTGATGATAGGATCTTTGACGGTGACGAGCTCAACATTACCCCTCTGGAGTGCGACCCTGGTGACGAGCCTTCCGATCTTTCCGAATATGTTGATGCCGGTGTTAATCTTGGTGGCCATGGTTGCTGGTGACAAAGAAGATGAAGCCATGATGAGATTGAGAGATCCAGAAGTCTGGGTGAGGAAGGAGACGGTGGTACCAAATGGACGGGTGACTGGGCAGCCTAATGTACTGAGTCAACTACAAATCAAGATGTATCTATGTCACTGTAACCATCATATCCTCACTAACTCTCACACTAAAATATGAGCATATGAGAGTTAAACCAAATCCTTGGGTTCCTTAACCTAACTACTTGTCTTGTGAAGGTGGTTTCTACGTCATTTTCTAGTTTATATTAGTGGATCGAGAGATTGTAGAATGAGAAAAACGAGGACATAGTGGATGGAGAGAGAAGTTGTAATTTATAGAAAGAAGGTGGTAGTGCATGGAGATATGCGTAATAAATAGAAATAAGAAGGTAGTTGATAGAGAGAATGTGTAATTAATATAATGAAGGAGATAGTTGATGGAGAGAGAGAGTGCACTATACAAAAGAGAGAGGTAAAAAATAGAGAGAGACTTGTGACACAATAAATCATACATGTAGTTTTAGCATTGTTCAAGTTTAAACTAGGTCATGTAGTATTTATTAATGAGTATTGTTTATTTTAAAAATAGGTATGGTATTTTTCGTACTTATTTATAAATACTATTTAATCTGGAAGTTCTCACTAAAGGATATATAAATATATAATGCACAAGTATTATATAAAAATATGTATATAACTTATACATGAAATAATATAAAAAATATAACCAGTATTGATTAACACTTTTATTGGTACTATTTTCATTAAAAATTTGCAATGTTCACAGTGATATTTATTACTCATAACAAGTACTAGTATATTATTACATTCTCTCTCATGTTTGGAGACTTTTCAACTTTTACACTGTGCGAAAAACTTTTTTGTACAATATTAAAAAACATTGCTTATTCTGCATTCTTATTGATCGATGTCAACATGTAAGACTTGGTGGAAGATGTGTGCCCCATATCAGTACTCCATTTGAAATTTATTGAGGAAGTTACTCAAAAAGTTAGCTAATACATTCATTATTAAGACTAAGCATCCAAAAGTTTACTTATAATCCCAAAGACTAGCTATTTTGAGACTTTACCCCTAAAAAGATGATGTAATAGGGGTAAGTCAATTAAAGTATATAAATCCAAAACATATATCATCATTTCTCCACTATAAATCTCGATATTAGGGTCAACAATTTAGGGTTTTCTTATCTAAATGGTTTATCCATTAATGAAAACCCCATATGCTGGTGACTATTTAATGAAAATATCAATAAAATACATAAAACTATTCTTTTGTACATATAGTATGAAATAGGAAAATATTTTTACCGATTAATAATTTTCACCCTGGATCTAGTTATTGGTGCCAAAATAAATGTTTGAACCAAATAAAAATGTTCCACCATATCCAACCTCTAAAGTACATTTTACCATTACTTCTCTCATCAAGAGATTCTACTACTGAAAATATAAGAAGGGATAAATAAAAAGCTTCTCTTAAACACATCATGGGAGAGGAGAACTGAATTCATATTCACATGAAGTAAATTTCTTCTAGATCTACATTTACTCAATCCACATATGTCACATCAAACATCACTCACTATTTAATCCCAATCATACTTTATCTTGGTAAGGGACATATAACCTCATCACGAGTCGACAGGGTCACATAGTTACATAAACATCCTAGAAAGATATTAGGATTCCCATTCTTGATGATTTTCAATCAAGGTGTCTTTGAAAGACAAGGTTAACTATAAGGTTTCATACTCTCATCATTCGGTTCACCATTTAATATTGTAGTATCATGTCCTAGGGAATCAACTAGACATACAATTATCATGTGTAGTTGTGAGACCCAGACTCTTATATGTGACCTAGGCATCCCAAATTTATATGAGAAATGTTTTTGTGGGAGCTCATTTTTGTGGTGTTTAATTTAGACTTTTATTAGTGAACAAATTTTCTATTAGTTTGACTATTTTTGTGATTATAATGTGGTTTTATTTAATAATATGCATTTCATGGATTAATTTCATGATGTCTTCAATATATCTTTGAACTCACATGTAAAATTGAATTTAGCTTGGATGATATGATATTTCTTGGTTAAATCCTACAAAGAAAATGTGATGATGGGATACATGTGCATATGTTTTAGATATTTCCTTATTTGGAATGGTTGGTGAAAACTCACAGATGGACAAGATAAATTAAATTATTTGTTAGTTCCTAATATGGAATGTTATACCCTTACTTGATAACCTAACTACTTAAACATGGAATGAGTACATCATAACAAGGCGTAAGAAAGTGTAGATGATAATGATATCATCCAATGCAATGATACATGAAAAATCCTAGCTTAATATAGCCATTGAGCTCTAATGATATTCATGATCAGATGGTGGTGATGGGTTATGGAATGACATTATATGGCATCTAGATTGGGTGTTTTGTATGAATTATCAAAGAACACCAAATACATGCATACAATTTTGTAATTGTTTGTACAAGATTTGTGGAAAGTTGAATTCAAAATTCAGGGACCAACTCAATTCCATATTATAGTAGGTCTAGGTTCGAGGGACATGTTTAGGTTCGTGGTCCTAAAATGACCAATAGAAGAGGATATCATTTTGAGTTTCTTAGCTGGTTAGATAAATGGGTAAAATGCTACGCATTATATATATCAAGTTGTAACTAGAAAGAATTAGGAGTTTTTCTCATAGAAAGGGGGATTAGTTCCTCGTGTTCCTATCTATGACATGACACCAACAAATATTGAGACATTGATTTTAGAATAGGGTTATAGTAATTTATTCATATGAAATGATTAAACCAATCCACGGGTGATGGTTAGAAACCAAATTTCCTGGACCAAAAAAGCCCCTTAGGTATATCATAGATAGAGGCCTATGGCTACTAAACCTTTGGATGTAAAACCTCTTGATGTCTTGCTATAAATCCCCTTATCAAAAAAGGTCATTCTTACCTCTAATCCAACTTTTGGCACTTCTAAGTTTGACTTGCCAATTGCATTACACAAACCCAAATAGTAATGTTCATAACATGATATTTCTTAGTAATACAACTATGGCAAGCTGGAACCAATTTCAATTGCTTTTATTAGATCCTTCTTGATAACTCTATGCCTAAATATGTTCAGAGGATTGTGTGTACCCTAGATAGAGGGATGATATGAATGAGAAGATTACTATGCTAAAAGAGTGGATAAAATTTGATCTTGTTGCTTCTCCCAATGATTTCTCTCTAGGTAAAGTTTGGTTGCTCGTAAATGAAAATTGATGGTTACAACTACGGATGAGTTAGGAATGGATGTGACTGGAAAGGAATTAAACTTCCATTCCAATGTTCGGCTAAACACATGGAATAAATTTCATAATGGGTAAGATAAAAATATGAAAGCTTTACACTGAGTTGCCGGAGACATCGTGTTACTATTTGTCAATGACTGCTTCAATTTTAATGGGTTTCTTTACTACTGCACCATACCTGATATTCTATTGACCACCATCTAGGAACTGCCCTGAGGCCATCCAGAATATCAAGAAGAAACATAAAAAGGCTATCATCTTCATCTATGTCATTGAGGAGGAGGGGTAAATGACGGATATGGTAACACAATGACATGTGGTGTTCAGCAACATGAGATCCACAATGTGCAAGAATGAAAGTTAATCGGGTTTTATTGGTATCACTAGAATAGAATATTCTCGATCATTGTTTCCAAACCCAACACTATGTGGACACACTAAAACTAAGAAGTGACGGTTTTTTTGGATCCCAAGGGGTGGCGCCCTATTTGTTTATCCTGCTTGTACTAGATACGTAGCCATGACAGATATGTAATATCCTAACCCATAGCCATACCAAACATGGGAAACAATATCCCAACAAAAAATATCCTTATCCGATTGTAATATCCGGAGTACCAACCGCGGCGTAAATGATTGTTGATGTGTTTTCATTATCAAATATCACTCTGACGGTACCGTTGAGATTGTAGAAAGGAGTAGCACTCAGTAAGTAATACAAGAGAGTTCAATCTCTTATATATAGGAGCCATGGAGTACATGGACTAAATAGAAAAAGAGAAAAAAAGGGCCTAACCCCAACTAATCAATTATACTAACACAACACCTCAAGATGGAGAGTACACATTGTGAATTCCTTTCTTGGTGCCCATGTACTTGAATACAATATCTATAATTTGATCTCCTGTTTCATTATGAGGGATGATAATCTTTTAGCTTTAACCAGGTCTCGCACAAAGTGACAATTGACTTCAACGTGTTTTGTGCATTCATGAAAGACTAGATTATTATCTATTTATATAGCCGCATGTTTGTCACAATATAGAGTGGTTGGAGTTTGAAAGTGATCCCAAACTCAGTCGAGATGGACTAGACCCATTGTAGATCACAACATGTGTGATCCATAGCCTGCTATTTGGCCTCGGTGTTGGAGCGAGCTACAACAACTTGTTTTGTACTTTGCCAAATAACAGGGTGAGTGTCAATCATGATGCATAAACCAGAAGTGGATCGACGATCCTGAGAATCATCTGCCCCAATGTACATCAACATATCCAGAAATAGAAATTGTCTTAGTACTAGGACATTTACAGAACAATCATCTTCTTGGAGCGCCTTTGAGATATTGAAGGATGCATTGAAGAATGACCCAATGAGCCTCAAGAGGTGCACTCGATTCTGAATGACTATTCTAACAACATAGGTAATGCCAGGTCAGGTTATTGTGAAGTATATTAGCTTCCTAACAAGACGATAATACTTTTGGGGTCATCAAAGAGTTTCCCCTCATATGGGAGCTTACTATGATAGTCCATTAGAGTGGATATAGTTTTGGATTTTGTCATGCCAGCCTCCTGAAGTAAGTCCAAGACAACATCTTTGAGACAGGAAATTCCTGTGGTTGAGCACAACAATTCTATGCCAAAGAAATATCATAGAGTGCCCAAGTCCTTTCTGTGGAAGCGTGCTTGTAAGGACTATTTTACTTGAGAAATAGCCACTTTTTCATTGCCAGATCATTATATCATCAACATAAATAGCAAGCAGGGTATGGACTTTCGATGATTTTGTAAAGAAAAGTGACTAATCTATAGCTGATCTCTGAAAGCCAAGTTTCTTAAGAATGATGCTTAATTTATTGAACCAGACGTGTTGATATTGCTTCAGGCCATACAGTGAACATTGATGGTGACAAAATTTGTGAGAAGATTCCCCCCCCCCCCCCGACGACAAATCTGGGAGGTTGTTGCATGTAAACTTCTTCTACGAGGTCTCCTTGAAGAAAGGCATTCTTTATATTAAGCTAAAAATGGGGCCAAACAAAATGAGCCGCCGAAGAGACCAGAATCCAAACAGAAGTGATCCTTGTACTAGAGAAAATGTCTCAAAGTAATCAACACCAAAGGTTTGGGTGAATCTTTGACAACTAGTCTTGCCTTGATTCACTTAATAGAACCACTAGAGTGGTGCTTGATAGAAAACACCCATCCACACCGGACAATGTTCTTTTTGGGAGGTGGTGTGAGAAGATCCTATGTATGATTGGCATGAAGAGCCTTCCTCTCTTCCATCATGGCTGATTTCCAACCAGGATGTTGTAGGGCATCAACATGACTTTTTGGAATATATCTCGTATTCAGGACAATGGCCTAGCCCAACTAATCAATTATACTAACATAGATAATAAAATCACATATTCCATGGTTTTATCCAACTTTTCATAGATTACATGGGAGATAGGTTTTGTTGGAATAAAAAAGAATGGCTAAGGGGAAATTTAAAGGTGTTGTATTTAGTCATACACAAAAGTATGCATATTAGTACACAAAAGTATACATAGAAGTATGTAAAAGTATACATAATATTACTCTATAGAATACATCTTTGTCAAATGTACTCTTTGATGTATGCAATTCTTACCCTTCCCAAGACTACTATAAAACTTTGAGAAGGTTTTGACCAGAAGCATAAATTTTAATATCTCAACATTGAGATATACTCTATTGCCAAATTCATGAAATTCAATTTGGCTGACAAAATAGCCATTTCTAACAAGCACATGAGGTTTTACTCCTTATTCATTTTTTGCAGGAGGTTGGTATGTCTCTACCAACAAGTTTTTGTTATGTGTAATACTAAGAGATTCTACATTAGGAAAGAATGGTAGTCTATTACAATGAAACACAAGAAAAACAACTAAAACCAAAAGATAAGGTCCAAAATAATATCAAAACAAAATTGTCTTGCATCTGTCATCAAGTTGGTCTTTGGGTTAAGGACTGTGCCTGAAAGAAGTCTAAGAAATATGTGTTTGATCATGGATTTATGATCAACATGATGAGTAGAACCTCTAACAAAGAAAATGAGTATGTATATCTTAACATAAAATTCTTTGTATATTTTAACAAATATACTAGATAGTTCATACTAATCAAATTTGCACTGACAAGTCCCTATTTTTTTCTTTCCAAACATTTAGAAATAGGTCACCAGGCTTAGGAGATAAATCCTCTGTGGTTAAAACCACATATATGTTAAAGAGCCATCACTAAGAACTATCTGGTAAAGTGTGTCCGATCATGAGTAGTAATAGGATGGGTGACTTGTTCGGAGGTTGATCATAGTTTGTGTATGAGTGAAGGCAAAGAATAAAGTCAAGGCCAATTTTGGTCTGTGAAGATAGTCATCATTTACTAAACTCTACTAGATCAATGGGTAGTGGGCCCAGTCATTACATGTATACAATGCTATATAAAAATTCTATAAGTTTTGTATTCTTTGAGCATGACAAACATCTGCCATTCAGATCTCAGTAAAGGTCAAGGGATTGTCATAAAGAATATATAGCATTTCTTTAGAAAAGCAAAGTATCAATTTATTATATACATTGGTGAGGAAAAGTTATTTGTACGATGGAAGAATTCTAAGTAAGAGGTATAGGTTGATTCTACGATAGAGGTTGAGTATATTGCCACATCTAAACAAAAAGGATAAAGTATGGTTCAAGAAAAGCATGGGTGAACTTGAGGTGATTCCAACCATTAAAGATAATATAGTTTATTGTGGAAACAATGGAGACATTGCACAAGATAAAGAACCTAGATTACATAATTATTTCAAGCATATATAACATAGTTTAATCTCTTACAAGAGATCAAAAATTGAGGAAATGTTTATATTTATAGAGAAACAATTGAAATAAATGTTGTTGGTCCATTGACGAAAGTTCTTTTATGACAAAAATATGATGGGCACGTTAGATTACTTAGAGTTATCATGGTGATTGGTTGTTGTGCTAGTGGGAGACTGTTAGTTGTTTTCCCTGAGAGATATCAAGTGATGTCAGTAATGGGATAGTTTGTACATGATTCAACTATTATTAAACAACAACTCAACTTATTATGTTTACGTCACTGTTTGGATAATCAATAAACTAAATAATGTCCTTAGAGTATTTTAAATCGACATCATATGGTTTGGTTTGATGACCTAAATAAAAATTATATGTATACTTAGAATATTAATTATTGTTTAGTCCCTAGTTAATTATTATTGTGGATATTATAGGATAACAAAAATATATAAGGCTAGTGTGCATGTTGAATGATGACTAAATTTGAGATGAAGCAACATTGCAATCCGGTCCCAAGTGATACCTAGTGGGTTGGGGACGACCCCTTCTTCCACAAGGCCACAACTTATCAACTGAGTTGTGCAAGCCCACTTGGTGGTATCCATGTAACATCCCTGACCTGGGTTATTTTTTAACCCTAGGTGTTTTTCTTAAGAAAGATAATTATATGCTTAATATTATCTTTTGAGAAGTAATTAAGGCTCAAGAGGAAATTATATTTGATTCTAGTCCTTTTTGAATAATATTGAAAATAATGTTTTGCTTATTATGGACTAAAGTGTAATTTACCCAAGTTGAGGGGTTAATTTGCAAATGTTACATTCTAATATGTTCCTCATGTGTTGAAGCATCACGGGAATGAATATGATGCAGAGGTATGGTTAGTGAGAGCCTAAGTACCAAGAAAGAGCTGATAAAGCAATGTTTGTGCATTAAAACCTAGTTTTGGTGTAATGTGCAATTTACCCAAAACCCAGGGTTCAATATGCAATTTACCACTTCAATAAGGTCCCTAATATTAGTGGAATCTTGTAGAGGCAAGAAAATAATAGATGAATCTCATTTGAGATACTTTGAAGGAGAGAGAATCTTGATATTAAAATAATCAAGATTTAAGCATAAATGGACCTTTACTTCAAATTAATGTACAAATAAATAAAATAATTGAAGGCCCTTCAACCAAAACTATAATGTTTGGATATTTTCAAGTGTGAAAACCCTTGTGCCTTTTCTAGGCCAAGAAAATATCTTAAGGAGGTGAAAATTGCACTCACCTTATTATAAGAAAAAGAATTATCTACTCACTTATGGATAATTACTATTATAAAGGTTAAGGTGCTTAATTTATTTTCCCTTAATTCATGGATAATGGAAGGGATTTCAGTGGAGATGAAGATACATTTGCATTCAAGGAACCAAGGGGGAAGAGGTGGCAACAATTTCGGATTTTAAAGGATTTATATGAGGCATTTTCTCTCTCATTGATTTTCTTATAAAAGCACCCTTTACCACTCAAACCAAGGACTTTTTCGAATCCATTTATTTACTTTGCTTGCAAAAGGATCAAGGAATCTAGGAATAGTAGGAAGACGACCCCCAACTGACGTGGTTTTTTTGAATGCACTAACAAATTCACCCGGGGCTGAAATCCCCGAGTTTTTACCTAAACCAAGTGCAATAATATCACCCGCAAGCGGACGAGTCTTATCGTAGTATAGTTGAGGATCGAACCCAAATGACAACATTTTTAAGAATCTTTGTCAGCTGGATCTAGTTCAAGTAAAACTAATATTTAGAACAATAGGTTGATTTTGGTTTGTTTAAACTAATTGCAGGAAAGTAAAAGCGGAATTAAAGATAGGTTTAGATCAGTGATGTGGAACCGCTGAGATGGTACCGGGTTTGACCACCGCTACACACACAAACATATTCCTTTGCAAACAATCGAGGCAAGATATAACACTCCAAGTAGAGCTGCTACAGAACCCCCCATACGGGCGTCAGGTCCGCGTAAGCACCACCATAGGCATTAGATGTCTCGTCACCATCCGGATCACATGTCTTACGGCTCTGAAGATACAACATCCAACTAAGGCTGTGAGCCCCCCATACGGGCGTCAGGCACACAGAAGCGTCACCGAAGGCTAGATGGCTCGTCCCCTCACGGATCATACATTTACGACCTCAAGGAATCCCATCAGAAGTTCTCATCAAGGAGTCAACCACGTCAAACCGATAAGCATGCAAGCGATTATAGTACGAGTAAACATTGACGATTAACAAGAAGATACAAAATCCAACTAAGGTTGTGAACCCCCCATACGGGCGTCAGGTGCACAGAAGCATCACCGAAGGCTAGATGGCTCGTCCCCTCGCGGATCACACACTTACGACCTTAAGGAATTCTATCAGAAGTTCTCGTCAAGGAGTCTAACTTGCTAACCGACGTTCATACCCATGTATTGAAGTTCTCGCAACATAGGGAGCACAAAGATGAAAACAAGCACACAACCAACTTACAAGCTTAACGATAAATGACAAAATGAAGAGTTATATACATTGCCATGGAAAGTTTAACAAAAGAACATGGTTTGCATGGGCAGCGGGGCTAGTCCCCGCACCCCAGTGAAAGTGGACTACTCGCTCATGATGCGAGATACAAGAAGTAAGAGAGAAAAATAAAGATACACCATGAGCTCGGTGCAGAGGGTGGACGCAGCCCGGTGAAGTAGATGCGCTCCTTGCTCCGTCTTCCTTCTCTTCTTGGCCTCCTTGGATGCAACACTAGCAGTAGGTGGAGTGGAACTTGATCGTAGTGGTGCTCTGGCAGCCTGCCGGCGTTCGGATCCGATGCCACCAAATGAGGACCCTGGGGGTCTATTTATAGGTTTAGATCTGATCCCAAACGGTTTGGATAAGTTGCTGGAAATATTTTCTCCAAACGGTCTGGAGACCGTTTGGTGCCAAACGGTTTGGAGACCGTTTGGTATCAAACGGTCTGGATTGATCGATCTTGAGGTTGGTCTCGGTCTCGGCATGAACGAGCAACTTCTTCTCTTCAATCAGTCTTTATTCTTGCAGCAATCGGTTTCGGAAACCGCATGGATCCAAACGGTCTTGAGACCGCATGGACCCAAACGGTGTTGGGACCGCATGGAACCAAACGGTCTTGGGACCGCATGGACCCAAACGGTCTTGGGACCGCATGGACCCAAACGGTCTTGGGACCGCATGGACCCAAACGGTCTTGGGACCGCATGGACCCAAACGGTCTTGAGACCGCATGGACCCAAACGGTCTTGGGACCGCATGGACCCAAACGGTCTTGAGACCGTATGGTTTTCTTTGGTGCCCGATTTCATCCTTCGATCTTCGTGTATTCCAACAAACGGTCTTGAGACCGTATGGACCCAAACGGTCTTGAGACCGCATGGATTCAAACGGTCTTGGGACTGCGTAAGTTCAAACGGTCTTGGGACCGCATGAGCTCAAACGGTCTTGGGACCGCATGCGTGGAATTGCTTGATTTACCTGCATTAAATGAATGATATTTAGTTAAAACTTTGATTATTGGATCAGCTAAGTAGTTTTGTACATTATGATTCATATTAGGATAAAAGGATGTGAAATAGAGTTGAAATTGTTCCAAAAAGGTGATTGAATTCCATGATGAGTATGCACTCATCAAAACACCCCGAACTTAAACGTTGCTTGTCCTCGAGTAACATAATATTTTGAAACTATTGCCCAATGAAATACTTCCAATCTGTGTGATTGCTTCATCTTCGCATCACGAATGTTTTCCTTTTGCTCAGTATGAATCAGTACCTCAACTTCTAGGGACCACTAAACACGTCTTACCATAGCTTCGTTCTTGGGTTCGTTTTCCAACGTCACTTCCTCCTCACTTTTTCCAACAAGCATGTCAAAGAGTTTTGTAAGAGTCCGGAGATACCCGCAGAATCAACAAGTGTACATCCGATCTGACACTGGTGTATTTAATGATGGTGGGGGCATGCATTGTGCCCTTAGGTAGAAAAAGGAGTGAAAGGTGGTATGGAAAGAAGAAGTAAATCTCTCCTCTATTCGACTTGAGATTTTTATTTGTTTTGCAATTTCATTTATTGCATTTTTTGTGCAAATCTCTCCTCTATTCGACTCGAGATCACATTTTCTTTTTCTGTGCACTTGGGCATCTTTTGATTGCAAGTCTCTCCTCTATTCGACTCGAGACTGCATTTTTGGTGGTACGCCCCTATTTATTTGGAGGGGTATGGAAGAAGCGGATAAGGGGGAAGTGGCGTGCCACCCCGAACTTAGGGTTTGGCACGATTTTGGCTATTTTGTTGCTTTTTTATGGATGGAGGGGTACGAAGATGATAGAAGAAGTTTAGAAGAGAGTTTAGATCAGAAAGCATCTTGATTTACAATTCAAAACTGGGTTATTCTCCTTGTCATACTCTGCTCAAATAATGACGTGATGCGGATCCGGTGGGGATTCCGGGCCATTGTTCCACTAGTCAGTTAGGAAGCACGACGTGTTTGATCCCTATCAGTTTGATGGATACTTATCATTTTTGTAAAAAGTATTATGATGTTAGGAATCATAAGCTTCACAGGATAATTTTAGGCAAAAGGCAAGTTTCAAAAATCAGTCCTCTTGAGGATTTACTGTGAATAAGGAGGATATTATGATTGAAGATGCATAGCAAATTAGTTAGTTACATCTTATCAACAAGTGTCAAAAATTCATCAAATATCTGTTCAAAAATTTTGAAAATTTTGAAAAATTTTATGATAGAGACAGCTTGCAAATGAAGTACGTACCACTCACCCTCCACCCCGAACTTAGAAATTTGCTCATCCCGAGCAAACCCTAAATCCAAGATGGAGGGGAAAGGTTACACCAGTTATGACTGCCGAAAGTGATTGCGTTCTGATTAGCGCGACTCCGATCTTTTCTCTGAAAGAAGAAAAACTATCTCAAAAGGCAAATTTTATTTAAGGAAAGGTTAACTAGAAAACAAAATTTGAAAAGGAAAAGTAAAACAGAATTATTGATCGGGTTGCCTCCCAACAAGCACCTTTGTTTTATGTCGATGGCTCGACAGAGTCCTTTGCATTCATGGTGGGTCTTTTGGATCGTCCAGTTCTATTATTGTGTCAGTGCCTATGTCAATCGAGGTAAAATATCTCTTCATACAGTGGTCGTTTGCTATGAATTCACATGTCTTGTCATTCCATAGAGAGAAAACACCATGTGGTGAGATGCTTTTAACGATGAAGGGCCCAGACCAGCGAGAACGGAGTTTTCCCGGGAATAACCATAATCTTGAGTTGAATATCAGAACTTGGTCTCCTTCTTTTATGTCTTTTCTTTTCAGATGTCCATGGTGCCAAAGTTTTGTACGTTCTTTGTAGATTCGTGCGTTCTCATAGGCTGTCATTCTCAATTCATCCAGCTTGTTGAGTTGCAGAATCCTGGCATGCCCCGCATCTTTCATATCGAAGTTCAATTGTTTAATTCCCACCATGCCTTATGTTCTAGTTTGACTGGCAGGTGGCAAGCTTTTCCATATATTAATTGAAAAGGGGTAGTCCCAATGGGAGTTTTATAAGCAGTATGATAAGCCCATAGGGCGTCGTTGATTTTTGTCGACCAATCTTTTCGATTACGTCCAACGGTTTTCTCAAGGATAGCCTTTAGTTGTCAGTTAGAGACCTCTACCTGTCCACTAGTTTTTGGATGGTAAGGTGAATCTACCTTGTGCGAGACACCATATTTTCTTAGTAAAGCTTCAAAACTTCTTTCGATGAAGTGGGATCCTGCGTCAGATATCACGGTTCGCGGAACTCCAAATCGTGGGAAGATGACATCTTTAAATAGTTTGATGACGGGTTTTGAATCACTAGTGACGTTTGGTATAGCTTCAACCCATTTGGAGATGTAGTCCACCGCCACTAGGATATAAGAGAATCCATTAGAAGATGGGAATGGACCCATATAGTCCACCCCCCCAGACATCGAATATTTCGACTTCTTGCCATAGATTCAGCGGCATCTTGTCTCTCTTGGTTATATTGCCAGATCTTTGGCATTTGTCACAGGATAAAACAAAGTCATAAGAATCCTTGGATAAGGTTGGCCAGAAAAATCCACATTGCAAAACCTTTAAGGCAGTCTTTTTAGAGCTCATATGCCCACCTACGGGTCCTGAGTGGCATTGTTCCAGAATAGATTGAGCTTCTTCTTTGGCGATACAGCGTCTATACAGCCCGTCAGCGCAAACTTTAAAGAGATATGGTTCATCCCAGTAATAATGCTTCACATCGTGCATAAATTTCTTCAGTGCATTCCCGGTGCATTGGGGATGGATGACTCCAGCAGCAAGATAGTTTATGAAATCGGAGTACCATGGTATAACTTCCGAAATCCTCATTAGCTGATCATCTGGTAGGGAATCATTTATTGGGATCTTTTCAGCATCCAGAGTGTGGATGCGACTGAGGTGATCTGCTATGACATTTTCCGTCCCTTTTTTATCTCTTATCACCAAATCAAATTCTTGCAGTAAGAGGATCCATCGTATCAGTCTTAGTTTGGCATCTTTCTTTGCCAGGAGGTAACGGATAGCAGCATGGTCTGTGTAGACAATGACTTTCGAACCGATAAGGTATGACCTAAATTTGTCGAAAGAGTATATGACAGCTAGGAGTTCTTTCTCAGTGGTAGCGTAATTCCTTTGAGCTTCGTCGAGAGTTTTCGATGCATAATAGATCACATAATGTTTCTTTTCTATGTATTGCCCTAGAACAGCACCCACCGCATAATCACTGGCATCGCACATAATTTCAAAAGGATGGTCCCAGTCGGGAGCTCTAATGATGGGGGTAGTGGTAAGGGCGTTCTTCAGCGTGTCGAAGCTTTTGACGCATTCTTCATTGAAGTTAAAATCATCATCTTTTAGAAGAAGGTTGGTCATTGGCTTAGTTATCTTGGAGAAATTTCTTATGAATCTTCTATAGAATCCAGCATGACCAAGGAAGGCGCAAACTTTCTTTCACATTCGTGGGAATAGCCAATTTAGATATCACTTCAATCTTGGCTTTATCAACTTCAATTCCTCTATTACTAACCCTATGGCCCAGGACAATGCCTTTTCTTACCATGAAGTGGCATTTCTCCCAATTTAGCACTAGATGTGCTTCTTCGCAACGTTTGAGAACCATGGAGAGATGCTTTAGACAGGAATCAAATGAGTCTCCATATACAGAGAAATCATCCATGAAGACTTCCATAACAGTCTCAGTAAGCCCTGCGAAGATTGCCACCATGCAACGTTGAAAAGTTGCGGGAGCATTACAGAGACCAAATGGCATTCTCTTAAAAGCATACGTCCCGAAAGGACAGGTGAAAGTCATTTTTTCTTGATCATCTGGATGAATGGGAATCTGATAGAATCCAGAGTAACCGTCGAGGTAACAAAAATACTCTTGGTGAGCCAATCTCTCTAAGACTTGATCGAGGAAAGGCATAGGGAAATGATCTTTTCGAGTAGCCTTGTTTAATTTTCTATAATCAATGCACATCCGCCCCAAGTGACTGTTCGAGTGGGGATGAGGTCATCGTTCTCATTCCTTATAACAGTTGTTCCACCTTTCTTCGGCACAACATGTACTGGGCTCACCCATGGCGAATCCGATATTGGGTAGATTATTCCAGCTGTGAGAAGTTTGATGATCTCACGACGGACCACTTCCTTCATATTTAGATTCAACTTCCTTTGATGCTCGATAGTTGGCTTGTGATCTTCCATCATAGGGATTTTGTGCATGCAAAGAGCTTGACTGACCAGTGTGAGGTCGCTCATTTTATAGCCGATGGCTTTCTTTCTTTCCCTTAATTCCTCCAGGAGTCTCTTTTCTTGTTCGTTTGTTAAATTGGAATTTATGATTACTGGACAAACTTTGAAGTCGTCCAAAAACATGTACTTTAGCCCTTTAGGTAGGGGCTTCATTTCGGGAGCTTCAGGTTTCTCGCTCCTTTCTTCTGTAGTTTCAGTAGCCTTGAGTTCTTCATAGGTTGTGTCAGTATTTTCTTCAGCAGATTCGAGAGGTTCGATGCAGTCCTTTACTTGTTTATCTATAGGTACATTGGTCAGTAGGTCAGATAAAGCAATTTCAAAGGGGTCGTATGATTCATCATATGCTTGAGTCAATTGTGATAATTGCTCAATGCAATCAATCAGATAGACTTCTTTCTGTATGCTCGATCTTCTCATACTTTCGAAAACCTTGAACTCCAGAGTCTCTTTGCCTAACCTGAGCAGTAAGGTACCTGCTTCAACATCAATAAGGGCTCTAGCAGTGGCGAGGAATGGACGACCAAAGATAAGAGGGTATCTGGTGTCTTCTTTTATATCCATAATGACGAAATCACATGGAACATATGCGTCCTTGCCCACCTTGACCGGGATATCTTCGAGGATTCCTAACAGTCTCTTTATTGAATTGTCTGCAAGTTGAATGGTCATAGCTGTAGGAAGCAATTCTGCAAACCCTAATCTCTTGCACAGACTAAATGGCATAATAGAAATACTTGCTCCAAGATCTGCCAGTCCTTTCTTGCATGATGAGTCACCAATGTGACATGAAATCCCAAAGGATCCTGGGTCTTTCTGTTTCTTTTGCATCTTGCTCAGTATAATATTTGAAGTGGTTGTAGCCAATTTTAGAGTTTCATACTCTTCAGTTATGTACTTCTCGGTGAGAAGTGACTTTAGATACTTAGTCTAGGCTGGTATCTCAGCAAGAGCGTCTAAGAAGGGTATATCAACATGGAGTTTCTTCATGGCCTCTTTGAACTTGATGAATCTCGTATCAAGCTTTGTTTGCCTTAGGCGGGATGGGAAGGGTATTCGAGGTTTATATACAGGAACATCCATCTCTGGTGCTTCATCTTCTTCACAAGCGGGCTCCTCGGGACTTCCCTTGTCAGTCTTATCTTCCTTTAGTGGTGATTCTGGGGTTGTCAAGTTTTGGCCTATTGCAGGTTCATCTTCGTCAGCAATAACTACAAGTGTCTTTACTGGGGGTTCGAATAATCTTTCCCTGATCTGGTGTTGACAACTTTTAACTGTTCAGGATGTTTCAGATTGTTTTCAGGTTGGCCAGCAAAGACTCCACCCGGTGGCTTTATGCTAGCTGCAAGTTGGGCTAATTGAGTTTCAATAGCTTTTTGCTGGGCTTGTTGGTTGGCTATCATCATTTGTTGTGTTTGCAACATCTTTTCAATAGTAGATAGCTTGTCATCAGGGATGGCTCCTGTTTGTCCTTGCTGTTGTTTCAGGTTCTGATATTGAGAATTGTTCTGATAATTATTGTAGTTCCTGTTCTGAAAGTTTCCTTTGAAGTTTCCTTGATTCCCAAAGTTCTGTTGTTGGTTAAACTGGAATCCTGATGAGCCTCTCAATTGATCGATGGGACCGAATTGATGTGAGTTCATTGCTCCTGAAGGGTTTCCATATTGGAAGCCCAGGTGGTTCCTGTTTTGATTGGAATTGTAATAGTTCTGCCCTGGGATGGTGTTAATAGCATTTAGATTTTCCATCTGGCAATTATCTCCTTGCCCACAAGCATTGCTTAGAACAACATCGTAGAGAACATTGCATGATAGAGTGGAATGATCTGTTCTTTTGCATGCTTCACAGAACAGAGAGGTGGATTTGACTTGTTCATGTTGCCTAGTGGGTGAATGTCCTCTTCCAATCGCTGCAAGGGATGATTCTATATGATCCTGCTTAGCAACTAAGACCTTCAAAGTTTCTGCAATAGACTTGTACTCAGGGATAGCTTCAGCCATAGTTACCTTCAAGACTCCTTTTCCTACGGATCTACCCCAGTTGGCTTGATTTTCTGCTCCCAGGGTGACGACTCTCCATGCGCTGTCGTAGCTTTGTCGCATGAAGTTTCCTCCGGACGAGGAATCTAGGAACATCTTAACATCATCCTCAACACCCCTATAGAAGATTTCTATGAGTTGATTCTTCGGGATTCCATGGTGTGGGCATTTGCGTAGGAGCTCCTTGTATCTATCCCACGCTTCAGCGAGGGTTTCTCCAGGGACTTGAGTAAAATTTGTGATTCGCCCCCTGATTTCATATGTAAGAGATGGGGGGTAGAACTTTTCCAGAAATGCGTATTGGAGCTGCTCCCAGGTGGTGATAGGTACTTTACTCTGTAGTGAATTGTACCAACTAATGGCTCTATCAGCAAGAGAATACTTGAAGACACGGAGTCAAATAGCGTCATCAGAGACTCCATTTTGCTTTGTCATCGCGCATAGGTCGATGAATCTCAGAAGATGACCTTGGCTGTCTTCTGCTTGCTTGCCATAAAAAGGGTTGTTTTGAAGCAATGTTATCCAATGTGCTCTAATCTCAAAGTTGGCAGCCTCGATGGGAGGAGGCTGCACTGGATGATAGACATTCACAACTTTCGGGATGGAGAATTCCCTAAGATCTTTCTGTAGTTCGGCTGCATGTGCTGCTGCTTGTGTTGCTGCTTGTGCTGCTAAGATTTCCTGTTGAACCGCAGCTCTGGCTTCTTGCATGAGCCTCTCTCTTTGCGCATTGATGGCTTGAGCCACTCTTCGGGCTACTTCTTCTTCTTGCGCCATCCTAGCTCGATTCTCTCTAATCTGGCGATGGAAGGTTCTATCAATTTCGAGATCAAAATTTATAGTGAGTTTGGGACTTTCTGAACAGTGCATGCACTATGCGTTGAAGAGCACATGAAAATTTGAAAGATTTGAAAATGAGATCCACAAAGTAAAATCAAATTTAAGTAGATAAGCGATAGTTTCAAAAGAAAAATAAAATCCTAGATTAGTCTTAAAAGAAATAGATTAGACTGACTGACTCCGTTGTCTCCGGCAACGGCGCCAGAATTTGACGTGGTTTTTTTGAATGCACTAACAAATTCACCCGGGGCTAAAATCCCCCAGTTTTTACCTAAACCAAGTGCAATATTACCACCCGCAAGCGGACGAGTCTTATCGCAGTATAGTTGAGGATTGAACCCAAAGGACAACATATTTAAGAATCTTTGTCAGCTAGATCTAGTTCAAGTAAAACTAATATTTAGAACAATTGGTAGATTTTGGTTTGTTTAAACTAATTGCAGGAAAGTAAAAGCAGAATTAAAGATAGGTTTAGATCAGTGATGTGGAATCATTGGGATGGTACTGGGTTTGACCACCACTACACACACAAACATATTCCTTTGCAAACAATCCAGGCAAGATATAACACTCCAAGTAGAGCTGCTGCAGAACCCCCCATACGGGCGTCAGGTCCGCATAAGCATCACCATAGGCATCAGATGTCTCGTCACCATCCAGATCAAATGACTTACGGCTCTGAAGATACAACATCCAACTAAGGCTGTGAGCCCCCCATACGGGCGTCAGGCGCACAAAAGCATCACCGAAGGCTAGATGGCTCGTCCCCTCGCGGATCATACACTTACGACCTCAAGGAATCCCATCGGAAGTTCTCATCAAGGAGTCAACCGTGTCAACCGATAAGCACGTAAGCGATTATAGTACAAGTAAACATCGACGATTAACAAGAAGATACAAAATCCAACTAAGGCTGTGAACCCCCCATACGGGCGTCAGGTGCACAGAAGCGTCACCGAAGGCTAGATGGCTCGTCCCCTCGCGGATCACACACTTACGACCTTAAGGAATTCTATCAGAAGTTCTCGTCAAGGAGTCTAACTTTCTAACCGACGTTCATACCCATGTATTGAATTTCTCGCAACATAGGGATCACAAAGATGAAAACAAGCACACAACCAACTTACGAGATTAACGATAAACGACAAAATGAAGAGTTATATACATTGCCATGGAATGTTTAACAAAAGAACATGGTTTGCATGGGAAGCGGGGCTAGTCCCCGCACCCCAGCGAAAGTGGACTACTCGCTCATGATGCGAGATACAAGAAGGAAGAGAGAGAAAGAAAGATCCTCCATGAGCTCGGTGTAGAGGGTGGACGCAGCCCGGTGAAGTAGATGTGCTCCTTGCTCCGTCTTCCTTCTCTTCTTGGCCTCCTTGGATGCAACACTAGCAGTAGGTGGAGTGGAACTTGATCAGAGTGGTGCTCTGGCAGCCTGTCGGCGTCCGGATCTGATGCCTCCAAATGAGGACCCTGGGGGTCTATTTATAGGTTTAGATCTGATCCCAAACGGTTTGGATAAGTTGCTGGAAATATCTTCTCCAAACGGTTTGGAGACCGTTTGGTGCCAAACGGTTTGGAGACCGTTTGGTATCAAACGGTCTGGATCGATCAATCTTGAGGTTGGTCTCGGTCTCGGCGTGAACGCGCGGCTTCTGCTCTTTAGTCGGTCTTTATTCTTGCGGCAATCGGTTTCAGAAACCGAATGGACCCAAACGGTCTTGGGACCGCATGGACCCAAATGGTCTTGGGACCGCATGGACCCAAACGGTCTTGGGACCGCATGGACCGAAACGGTCTTGAGACCACATGGACCCAAACGGTCTTGGGACCACATGGACCCAAACGGTCTTGAGACCGCATGGTTTTCTTTGGTGCCCGATTTCGTCCTTCGATCTTCGTGTATTCCAGCAAACGGTCTTGAGACCGTATGGACCCAAACGGTCTTGAGACTGCATGGATTCAAACGGTCTTGGGACCGCGTAAGTTCAAATGGTGTTGGGACCACATGAGCTCAAACGGTCTTGGGACCGCATGCGTGGAATTGCTTGATTTACCTGCATTAAATGAATGATATTTAGTTAAAACTTTGATTATTGGATCAGCTAAGTAGTTTTGTACATCATGATTCATATTAGGATAAAAGGATGTGAAATAGAGTTGAAATTGTTCAAAAAAGGTGATTGAATTCCATGATGAGTATGCACTCATCACCAACCTGTTTGTAAGCTTCCTGACCTTTGTTTGTCTTAATTTCATGGTGGAAATCATAAATGAATGCATGATTCCTTCATATCTCGATCCCATCTTCACTTCTAACCTTTCCTTTTCACTCAAAAGCTTGAGGTGCGATCTTTGTGGTTATAAAAAGATACTTCCACATTTTTTGACGTGAATATCCAACATTTGAATCTCAATTGAAGGCGGGTTATATAACTTGAACCCCTATTCATTGTTATTGATTTCAATTTCTCAATTATTTATGTTCAATTGCTATTCTTGTAATTCCTTTGATTAGTTGATTCAACTACCATGTTAATGGCAGTAGTTTTAGGTTGACTAAGGCTTGATGATGATAACATCATATTAGGCACACCTTTTAACAAGTTTCATATGCAAATGGTTTCAACACTTTGGTCCAAACCGTTTGGAGATTTGGACCCCAAATCATTTAGAAGAGTTGACCATTTGGATGGGATGACTGTTTGAGGTCAGAACCCTAGTGTATGTTGGATGATGATCCAATAACTCCAATTGATTAATTTAAAATATGGACAATCTTCCAAATAGAAACCCTAATTGGCTAAGTGCTGAAATTGGCAATTGATTAAGTTGATGTTTTGGGTTGATTAGCCCAAACGGTTTCAAAATCATTAGGAGGTCTAGGGTTGAGTATGGTTGAGTAATTGAAGAGTTAGAGACATCAAATTAAAATGCAATCAATGGCTAAGTTGATGATCAATACAATGATCTAAACCCTAATTGGATTTCACCAATTTTTAATATATTATGAGGCAAACGGTCTCAAGACCATTTGGAGGTCATCCAAACGATCTCAAGACCATTTGGAGGTAATCCAAATGACCTCAAGACCGTTTGGAGGTCATCCAAACGACCCCAAGACCGTTTGAGGTCAGGTCATATCATAAAATGATGATGGTTCACTGATTTCAATTGAATTGATTTCCACAATAAGCATTGATGGTTGCTCGACTTCAAAACCCTAATTGAAGGTTCCTTGATCATAAACCCTAGTTTATTTGGGTTCAAATCCCTAATTGATGGTCTAATTGAGGGTGATGGAAAAGTTCATATGATGAATGAATCAAGGATATAGTTGATAGTCAGTTCATGGACTGGAACCTTGATTTAGTTAAGTGTTGAAGGAACTTTTTGGTCCATTCGGTTTTGAGAGGGTTTGGACCAAACGGTCTCAAGACTGTTTGGGTCCAAACGGTCTCAAGACCATTTGGGTCCAAACGGTCTCCAGACCGTTTGGGTCCAAACGGTCTCAAGACCATTTGGGTCCAAACGGTCCCAAACCGTTTGGAGTCCCAAGCTCATTCAGTTTCAATACAATTTTCTTAAACGGTTTCAAGGGCAATGTGCCCAAACGATTTCAAACCATTTGAAGACTGAAAGGCCAAGACCGTTTAGGGTCTATGTAATCAAAACCGTTTGAGGATATAAATGGTTAATCCTTTTGTATACCTAATATAATTAAGGACTCAGTTGGTTAATCCACTTGGACACCTATTATAATTAATGATTCAATTGGCCAAGTCATTCGGACACCTCATGTAATGGAGGTCCAATGTGATCAAATCTTTTGAGAATCAAGATGATGGTTGATCCATTGATCCAATGATAATTATTAATGTTAGGTACAAAGGTTGAAAGCCTAAATCACCTAGATGTTCAATACCTTTAGATTAATTAACCCTAAAAGGTTACGAAAGTAATATCCTAGTACACTATGGAAACCATAGTTGTATGTACTTGATTAAAAGGTTGATGTAGCCTAATCAAGTTGAGAGGATGATAGAAAGGAAATCATACATGAGTATCAATCATGTGATGAATAGGGTATGTTCCTTAGTGAAGAGATCATGAAAACCCTATTTGAGAAAGTTAATGAATCTTAACCCTATTTCAGGGCAATTCTGAGTGAAACCCTAATATAGGGTATTAGTGAAACACTAATTATGGGTAATTGAATATGAAACCCTGATGTATTGATGTAATGTAGAACTCAAATCCAGGGTAATGCTATGTAGTGCTATATGAGACCCTAATCTTGGGCAATATGGTGATAAACGATAACCCTGATATGGGAAATGGGATGAGTATTCCCAATTAACTTGAAATGGGAAACCCTAACCCTAGTAAGGGAATAGTGGTGTTACCCCTGAATAGTGATGATATATTGTTTTGCATGGTCCTGATATGCAAGTGATGTAACTGTTATCATATGTACTAACCATGCAGGTATTGTGAGATGATGATCATAGCCAGGTATGAGCTTGATGCTTTATTTATTGAAATTGTTTATTGGGCCTTGTGTGCCATAATATACCTTGTTGCTTAGTAAGAAGTAGCAAGAGAGTTAATGGGCCTCAAGTGCCATGAGAGATGCTTGTGTAACAAGTATCATGTTTACCTTGGTCAAATGACCTGAAGGTGATAGTTACCTGAGAGAGTGGTAACCATGCTCAGTAATGAGCTAAGGGTTTGAATACCCAGAACCATATGATTATGGTATTGAGATTGTGAAGGGATGATAATTCCCAGTGTTGAAATAAGGGATTGAGATCCCAATGTCTTATAAAGACTGAGAAGTAACTAATGAATACAGTACATGTTTCCTTTGTAGCATTTTGTCCTAATAAGTTATGTTTGAAAACTTGACTGATGCTAAAAGAATATGATAATGTACTTAATTAATCAAGTGAAAGCTATTCATGTAGTGCTCTAGCCATAGATCCATCATCGTCAGTAGTTGGTGATGGTGAAACATGTTTTCTTACAAGATCTCCTGGAGTTCACATATTTTTGAATATGTGGGGGTCGATGGGTGAAAATATCTGTACGACCACTTGAGGAGATTGATGGAAGGTAAACATTAAAACTCTCAATCCTTCATTAAATGTTCCGGGATGGATGTATCATGAATCTCCCGATGATGTTAATGCTGGATCGATGGAGGTAAACACGAAATCTCTCGATCGCGAAGAGAGTGCAATCGTTGTTGTAGCTCTATAGCAAAGATGCCACTATACCCTGGCAAGCTATGTAGAAGAGACACAAGATGTCCTGCATGTGATCTCGCACTGACCGATATGTGGGAAGTCATGGAAGCCGACTCTTCCATTTGACTTTGTATGGTACCGATTTTGACTTCGCAGTGATCAGTTGGAGTATGAGTGGTATACCTCATCTCCTCAGAGCTTAAATATGTTTGTAAAACATAATCAGCCGTATAGCGTGTTTGCATAAGATTGAAATATGAGAACTACTGGTTGATGTTATATTGCTTAGCATGTCCTTGATACATAATTGTTACTTATGTTCTTTAATTCCATATTGAATAAGAGACATGCTGCCTTATCAAGTTATTGATGCGATGATTTTGAGTCGCATTTATAGACCGATTTCATATGTGTTTTGTGCCTTAATTACTCATTTTCATGGATATTATTGCATAATTCACTTTATTTGGTCTTTGCCATCATTTTATATCAAATCCCCTTTGTTTTACTATTTTGAGCATTATTTATCATCTTATCATAAATCGTGTGGATTTATTTGGTCTTGTTGTACAATTTCAGGAAAAACAAGTATCTACATCCGTCGATACCATCGACGGATGTCGATACCATCGACCAAGCCACAGGTTGTCAGCCGAGAAGAGCAATACAGAGTCGATACCATCGACACCCAAGTCGATGGCATCGAGATGTCTCCAGGCTGCTGGCAAGGATGAAGTCGATACCATCGACGCAAGTCGATGCCATCGACACAAGGAGAGCTACAGCGTCGCTAAACGACAACAACCGACGCTAAAGGAGTCGATACCATCGACACCCAAGTCGATGGTATCGAGATCACCACAGGCGCTCAGAATAAAAGAAAGGAAAGCTACCGCTAATCCGCTGGGTCGATACCATCGACCCGCGTCGATGGTATCGACGCCGGCAGATATGCGTTGGATGTGTTTTGATTCCGATCGGACGGCTGTTGTTATTTGACGACCTAATTAGGGACTTATACCTAATGACGGCCGCCCAGACGGGAGGAGGATCTCATTTTTTAGATTGCACAAGTGCCGAGGAGGAGAAAAAGGAGAACGGAGGCCGAGAAGCTCATCCCAGGTGATTCGGACGCTGCCGAAGACAATTTCCACCACCGACAGGTGGGGAAAGCTTGTGTTCTATGCCAAGGATCCACCGGTTCTTCTCCGTTCAGGGGTTTTCCCATCTATTTCACGTTTTTCTTATGAATTCCCCAATTTCTACCATGTATTTGTGTAAGATGAACATGAGAGGCTAAAACCCTCAATCTTTAGGACCGGGAGTAGCCCGGGGATACATTGTATGATGATTTTATATTGATAATTCATATTTTTCTCTCATATCTGTGGTATAAATTCATTTTCTCTATTGCTATTGTTATGCTTGATCACCATAATAATAAATTAATGCCCTTAATCACTTCGACAGAAGGATTAACGGTTGAAAAGAAACGAATTCTACATTAATTAATAAAACCCTTGACAAAGGAGTTGTAAAATTAATGGTGGGAACTGAGGGACCGATCTTAATGCGCTTAGTTTAGGGGAATGATTACTATGACGATGGAATCAACCTAAATCTAAGTAGTGGATTACACCACGACAGTGGGTAATTCTCAATTCAGGCCACTACCCGGATAGAGAGAGAAGTGTGAGGAATTATATGAAATCTAATACAATGTTGACCTGCGGTGAAACCGCCATCCTAAAGATATCCCTTTTAATTGATTAAATTAACCTTTAATCGATTGTTTTCTTTGTTTGATTTTTATTTTCTTTTGATTTGAACAACAAAACCCTACTTTGTTAATCGGTCTAGCTGATTGCGATTAGTTAGTAGAAGTCTCCAATAATTCACGTATCCCTGAGTTCGACTCGGGCCTCACAAGGCCTATATTACTCGACGCGTATACTTGCGTTTAAGCGCGTAGTAAAATACACGTCAAGTTTTTGGCGCCGTTGCCGGGGACACGGCGAATTATTGGCACTTCGAGTGCTAAGAGCGGCCATTCTAGGCCACATTTTTTTATTATTATTTTTAAAACAATTTTAAAAAAAAAATTCTTTTATTTCTCTATAATTGTGTTGACTCGTCCAAAGCATTGTACTGAACCCCTATTTCCATATTTCAGGTGCTTTGCATGGTGCACACGCGTAGTCGAGACTACGTGAATTGCACACCTGAGGTTCCATCTGCGGGACCAGAGGACGAGGACAACTACGAGGAGGAACACCACAGTGATATACATTCTGAATCTGAGCCGGAACAAGAAGAAGTAATGGCTGAAGCACAGACAATATGGGAGAAGATCAAGGCGTCTTCTTCCTCTGCATCAAAAGGGCCTATAAAGAAACAGGGGCTAAACATACCTACATACAAGATCGACCCAGCACTGATTAACTTGGTCAAATCTAATGCATTTCACGGACTGAAAAATGAAGATCCAGTGGCACATATTAGTCAGTTTGTGGAGAACTGTGATATGGTAAAGATAGATCGATTTCCACAGGATGTGCTCTACCTCAAGTTATTCCCGAGTTCCTTGGCTGGAGTAGCAAGAGAGTGGCTTCATAACCTCGACGATGAGCTTGTTGAATCATGGGATCACATGGTAGATGTTTTCTTCGAGAGGTTCTTCCCTCCTGAGAAGACCAATGATATGATTAGGAAGATTCATAATTTCACCCAACAGGCGGGTGAAACTTATTCTGAGACTTGGGAGCGATTCCAGGTCATGTTGAGGAGATGTCCACACCATGGACTGGACAAGGAAACCCAAGTGAAAATCTTCTACTTTGCTCTCTCCGAGCATGATAGAAGCAATTTGGACTCGGCTGGCTCCGGATTTTTCTTGAACAACACTGATACAAGATGCTGGGAGATATTAAAGAACATGGCTAGGAAACAGTCATGGGGCGACAGAGGTGCAGTGGAACATGTCAAGGCTTCCGGCGAATCCAAAACAGTTAGGGAGCTGAACGACAAGTTAGATCTTCTAGCCAAGAAGCTGCTAACTAAGGAAGATGCATCTGAGGATGAGGAAGCCCAAGTGAAGTTCATGCAACAACAGGGCTATAGAAACAATGACTATGCATGGAGAAAGGATAAAAAGTTTTCATGGAAGGATCCGAATAATTTTCTGCAGGATCCGGATGCCAAACCACAGCAAAGAACCGAGGATAAGAACACTGAATTACTAACTCAAATGGTCCAGCAAAACCAAGAGATGATGGCCATGTTTGGAAAACAATTGCAATCTCAAGGTGATATTCTAACCAAGTTTGGGTAGACGCTGCAAAGCCATGGAGCGCAAATGCGGGCATTAGAGACCACCGTGGCTCAGATTTCAAGTGAAGTGGCGGCCATCAAGCACGCCAATCAACAGAAACCAGCGGAGAATGCGAACGTGGCCCAAGTACATCATCAGGTTAAGTACATGTCGGTGGTAAGAAATGAGGAATCTCAGGTGCAAGAAGCTGTAGAAGAAAGAAAAATGACTTTCAATGTGAATGCAACACCGGCGATACCGTATCCACGCACTTACTATAGATTGCCGGGCGGAAACCATTTCTTCAGAAAATCAGAGAGAGTTGTGAGTATGGTCTCTCCATCTAGGCAAGAGGAGCAGGTGCAGGTTGTTTGTGCACATGTGGAGACGTCTGAGGCGAGAGAGGAACCACAACAAGCTGCCACTATTGATGATGTCTCGCCAAAGCCCACGTCCGAGGGAATAATTGAAGCAAGCTTAGGGGAGGTAGCCCCGAAAAGCTCTTATGTGCCACCTCATAGGCGTGTTGAGGCAGTAGATGTTTCAAATGTGGTTAATCCTAAGTCAAAGAAAGAGCATCGTCACTTTAAAAAATTCCTGGAGATATTCCGAAAACTCCACATCAACGTTCCGTTAGTGGAGATGATCGAGAAAGTACCCGCCTATGGGAGGTTCATTAAAGAAATCATCAATAAGAAGAGGCGGATAAAAGACGATGAAATTTATTGGATGAATGAGACAATGAGCTCTATGATTCACGGGAGTTCACCACAGAAGAGAAAGGACCCAGGAGGTTTTTACATTCCGTGTTCAATAGGTGGTCAACATGTTTCTAAAGCGCAATGTGATTCTGGCGCTAGTATAAATCTCATGCCTTTGGCTACATTTCAAAAGTTGGGGTTAAAAGAGATAAAGAAGTTGGCTGCAACAATTGAATTGGCGGATGGGTCTACAGTGAGACCCTATGGAGTATGTGAAGATGTTCTAGTCAAGGTGGACAGATTCATATTTCCGGTGGATTTTGTTGTCATGGATATGCCACCACTCCAGAGATGTGAAATTCTCCTAGGAAGACCATTTCAAGCAACGACAGATGTTGTTACTGCTTTAGGGAGAGGTACTCTATCTTTGGGCATTGGAGGAGATCGTGTTGAATTCGAATTATCGCATGATCCTCTAAGTGCGGTCCCCAGGGTGAAAAGATTATGATTGTCACACCGTCTAGCCTAAGACGTTAAAGAAGGGCGCTTGTTGGGAGGCAACCCAATCATTGGTACATTAGGATAGTTTAATGTTAGGTGTAGTTTGCTTTTATTTTTTTTACTTTTTAGTTTAAAAATGATACCTTGATCCGTTTGTTAAATGTGCAGGAACAGGAAGGGTCGATACCATCGACACATCAGTCGATGGTATCGACATGGGTTCAGGTTGACACCAGCAGAAATCGCACTGCGTCGATACCATCGACGGCCGAGTCGATGGCATCGACATGGTCACAGGCAGGTCGCAATAAAAGTGTCGATGGTATCGACAACCCAGTCGATACCATCGAGATCTCTGGAGATTTTCAGAAGAAATCGACTCAGTAGAGTCGATACCATCGACACACAGGTCGATGGTATCGACATTTACAAGTGAAAAAGGCGGCAGCCGGACTCGCGAGGCAGTTGCCCTAATCAGCGAGTCGATACCATCGACTTCCGTCGATGGTATCGACGGGCACACAGCAGTGTCGGTGTCAGTTATTCAAGACGGGGTTATTGGCCAAATGAAGTCACATCATCCAGAGCAAATCCGGACCCTACGGCCCCGCAATACCCGCCTCCACCACCATCGGACTGATCTGGTATCACTGTTCCGCCCTTAAGTTAGTCTTTGACTATGAGGCCATAGTCGGATTCAAGCTTAGGGGGGTGGCTGGAACAGCTCTATCTTTTATCTTTTCTTTAGTTGTTTTTAATTTCTGCTTTGTTATTTGTTTTTGCAATTTTAAGTTTTTATTTAGGATCCACATCTATCTAGTGTAATCGTGGATGTCTTAAAAATTGTCATCTTGCTGTTTTCATGGGGAAATTAAGGGAATTAAACATTTTTTCTGTGTCATTTGGATAGCTGTACTTGGTTGTCCTTGGGGAACTTGTTCTATGAAAATGATTGATTATGTCAACTTTGAAGCAATATGTCATACTCACACCCCCTTTGACTCATGAAAAGTGGATAGTAACGGTTGTTTGAGCCTAACCTAATCAAATGGTAATGAGACCTTAATCAGATGTAAGAGAAAGAACCCTTTAAACTACTACACATGTCAATAAGGAGGGACACATAATTTTCTTTTAAGGTTCAGTCACTTAATCTTGTGATCATTCCACCCCATTTTCTATAATCCACCCAAGAATTGGAAGTAAAGTGTAGTTTCAATTTCTTTTGTGTGCATAGCATGTAGAGAGAATTTTCATTGTTATTTTCATACTTTTGCATAAAACGAGAAAAAAATGTATAGTGATTCATGCACATTACCTTTAGGTGCATGTCATGTAGTTGCACTCATACTTTCATGATTTTCATGCATAAGTACACCATGTATCTCAGTTGACTTGAAAAGTGATCTAATTTGTTCCATACCCTCACATTAGTACAAAGATTTCCAATCATGAAGAAAATAGCCTAACACATGTATCTCTAAGCAATTATGGATATGTGGGCTAAGAGGAAAAGAACAAAATCTGGAAAAAAAAAACAGAAGAAAAAATTCTGGAAAAAAAATATAAATGTTAGAAAAAGAAAGAAAAGGAATAAGAGGGAGAAAGGAATGATATCACTTGTATAATAAAGGGGAATTGAGTACATGATGTGGCTTGAGTAGATTTCTATCTCATTGTGAGGTAGAAGGTTAGTGCATGCATCATTCCACCCACTTTTAGGCAGTAGGGCATTCTTAATGTGCATTTGTATCATTTAGGGCATTTTGTTATATGCATTTTGAAACTGTGTAATACTTCCAAATTCTCCCATGAACCAACCATTCCATCCACCCGTTGCTCGGATTGGTAGGCCACCGTGATTTTCTCCTCACTCATGTTTATCAGGAGAACTGCTTCCATGTAGATGGTAGTTAGGGCGAGCAACGTAGTGTAGGTGATCACAAGATGCACCATGGCTGAATCGGCGAACTTTATTATGATAACTGCCTTATGTGATAGTGTTCATCAGTTTGAAGGATAATTTCTTTTATTGATGGTTATTGTTGCCTGTAGGGTAATTACTGTTCTGTGATTAGGAAAGGCCGGTTTGAGAACATTCAGTGGGAGTCATGTGGGATGTGGGGTGATGTGTTGATTGTTAGTTGACATCTGCAATTCTATTCTAAGGATTAGTTGCTCGAGGGAGAGCAATGTTTAAGCTTAGGGGAGTTTGATGCGATGATTTTGAGTCGCATTTATAGACCGATTTCATATGTGTTTTGTGCCTTAATTACTCATTTTCATGGATATTATTGCATAATTCACTTTATTTGGTCTTTGCCATCATTTTATATCAAATCCCCTTTGTTTTACTATTTTGAGCATTATTTATCATCTTATCATAAATCGTGTGGATTTATTTGGTCTTGTTGTACAATTTCAGGAAAAACAAGTATCTACATCCGTCGATACCATCGACGGATGTCGATACCATCGACCAAGCCACAGGTTGTCAGCCGAGAAGAGCAATACAGAGTCGATACCATCGACACCCAAGTCGATGGCATCGAGATGTCTCCAGGCTGCTGGCAAGGATGAAGTCGATACCATCGACGCAAGTCGATGCCATCGACACAAGGAGAGCTACAGCGTCGCTAAACGACAACAACCGACGCTAAAGGAGTCGATACCATCGACACCCAAGTCGATGGTATCGAGATCACCACAGGCGCTCAGAATAAAAGAAAGGAAAGCTACCGCTAATCCGCTGGGTCGATACCATCGACCCGCGTCGATGGTATCGACGCCGGCAGATATGCGTTGGATGTGTTTTGATTCCGATCGGACGGCTGTTGTTATTTGACGACCTAATTAGGGACTTATACCTAATGACGGCCGCCCAGACGGGAGGAGGATCTCATTTTTTAGATTGCACAAGTGCCGAGGAGGAGAAAAAGGAGAACGGAGGCCGAGAAGCTCATCCCGGGTGATTCGGACGCTGTCGAAGACAATTTCCACCACCGACAGGCGGGGAAAGCTTGTGTTCTACGCCAAGGATCCACCGGTTCTTCTCCGTTCAGGGGTTTTCCCATCTATTTCACGTTTTTCTTATGAATTCCCCAATTTCTACCATGTATTTGTGTAAGATGAACATGAGAGGCTAAAACCCTCAATCTTTAGGACCGGGAGTAGCCCGGGGATACATTGTATGATGATTTTATATTGATAATTCATATTTTTCTCTCATATCCGTGGTATAAATTCGTTTTCTCTATTGCTATTGTTATGCTTGATCACCATAATAATAAATTAATGCCCTTAATCACTTCGACAGAAGGATTAACGGTTGAAAAGAAACGAATTCTACATTAATTAATAAAACCCTTGACAAAGGAGTTGTAAAATTAATGGTGGGAACTGAGGGACCGATCTTAATGCGCTTAGTTTAGGGGAATGATTACTATGACGATGGAATCAACCTAAATCTAAGTAGTGGATTACACCACGACAGTGGGTAATTCTCAATTCAGGCCACTACCCGGATAGAGAGAGAAGTGTGAGGAATTATATGAAATCTAATACAATGTTGACCTGCGGTGAAACCGCCATCCTAAAGATATCCCTTTTAATTGATTAAATTAACCTTTAATCGATTGTTTTCTTTGTTTGATTTTTATTTTCTTTTGATTTGAACAACAAAACCCTACTTTGTTAATCGGTCTAGCTGATTGCGATTAGTTAGTAGAAGTCTCCAATAATTCACGTATCCATGAGTTCGACTCGGGCCTCACAAGGCCTATATTACTCGATGCGTATACTTGCGTTTAAGCGCGTAGTAAAATACACGTCAGTTATATATCTCACTGGGGCAATTTTATAATTGTCTCACCCCCTTGGGATCCAATGTTTTTAGGTAGACGCCAACAGAGAGGCAGAAACCTTGTAGCAGGGGAAGAGAAGCAACAACAACAACAAGGACAACAGTGATATCCCAGGTGGGGATACTGGCTGTCAGGCTTGATATGTATACAAATAGAGTCATATGTGTCATCTCTGTACTCTCAGGTCCTAGGAGTCAGTAAATAGTGTTTTTACAATCGATCTGAGATTTTGGTTTGAATGTCTCGAAGATTTTTGTTACTTGTGCTTCTTAGCAAAGTAATGATGTGTATATATTACTCGAGAAGAGATGGTACCGTGAATGTACAATGTGGACCAATATGTAAATATAATACCGTGGTTTTTGTTTAAAGAATCTATAGTAATGGATCGTTTTATAAAAAGTTTTAATTTTTAGCGATTTTCATTAATTCCTCTACTAACGATTGCTTCCGCATTAGTTAAATAGTTAATTATGATTCGTACGCCACAATCCAACCCTAGTCCAGGGTGGCCAAAAAAAGCATTATCCACCAATTTTGTGTGGGCATGCCACTACACCATTCATCTTGAGCTCATGTGGGGACCATGGGCCACTCTGGTGCCTTAAAAGCTTATCATTAGATTAATTTCATCATAGGAACACATGGAAATCAAAAGTTGATGCTGGGGGGGGGGGTTCTCTGGCCCCCATTTTAGATCCCTCTAAAGTAGGTCGCCATAATGGCTGAGGGAAAGGGTAAAATCTCCATTGGTTGGGATTCTTGTTTTGGATCTACATGATCTCCCCTTCACCCATATGAACTCACTATGCCACTTTTATATTAGTTAGAAAGCCCGAAGAATCCCCCCCCAAAAAAAAACCCCAAATCCCCTTGATGGAGTGGAGCTCACCTAGCATTGTTGGTGTCTCAAGACTGTGCTGAGATCCAAGTTAGGCCTCATAAGGGTGATCTGAAGCTCCTCCTTAGTTTATAAAGCCTCTCGAATCATTCAAAAACTCCTCCTCTAGTGCTTGGTTTCCACATGTGAATTATATTGGAGAGGAGTACAGGGGAAATACATTATCCATGTAAACCTTATGACTGTCTAAGATCAGGGTTCAAAGGTCTCTCATGCCACTGTGTGACCATTTCCTTGACTACTCTAGCATGATATCTACAATTTACAAGGGGTAGATGGATGATGGGTTCAATTCATCTTTCCTCTTGTATCCTTATATGGATGAAGGTTGAAGTTAAGGCTGTTATCACAAGTATAGTTGTCAATCTCCTTGGAATTCATCATCCTTGTTGAGCCGTCAATGAAACTTGATTATCCCATCACATAATACTTTAGTAACCCTAAGATATGGTACTACTATGTCATGAGGCCTGTCACCACATTAAGAACTACTTCTTGAAACCATGTCTTAAGGGTCATGAAAGATAATTGAAGTAACCTTACTTCTACATTTTAGGGAAATGGATCATTTCCAAAAGGCATCACTTATACACCTATATATCTAGGCATTCACCACGTGTGACTGGGGATAATATTCATAGGAGGGTTATGCCCTCAATTACTATCAAGGTGGTTCGAGAAGGATTTTTTATTACCATCATTAATTTCCTCACTAAATCCTACCATCACTTGTAGAACTTGGTGGCATAGATCATTTTCTTATGTGCTGGTGTGCCATAGATGATGAAGTTATTTCAAGGATAAGGTCACATCTCAAAAGGTATCTTATAGGGTTTATCAAACTCTAAGATTTGTATTCCTCTTTGATGCTCAAGGTGGTATATCTATATCCCAACCTATTTCTAGTATTTGCAAGTACTTATGTAATACCTTCCATTATTCATTTATTATCAAAGGTCAGGATATCTGATCAAGACTGAAAATTAATCTACACATTATTTATTTCTTCTCTTTCTTCATATCTCTATAGGATTGTTCATATCTATGTACTTTCTTTTATTAATTATCTATTTCCGAAATTATTTTTTAAGGATTTATTCCTTATCATAAAATGTTTCTCTTTCATCTACCTTACTAGGCACTTTTTATATAACTGATTTTTTGTAGTTCATCCTTGGTTTTTGATAGTTTCTAGGTGTTTTCTTCTTCTAGGATGGAAAACAATATATAAAACATATTTGTGATATATTTATGTTATTGATTTCAAATTAGCATTTCAAATTCCTTAGTTTCGTGGTATATGCCCTAACCCTATTTTATATAAAGCTTTACTTTGATGAGAAGAGAAATAAATCCTAGGGTTTGGAAAGGGTGCTCACAGGTGGGTATAATAGAAATGAGAAGCAATTGAAATTTAGATGAGAAGACTGAGAGGTAAGCTATTTTGGGTAAACCTTTGTTTTTGTCTAGGAAAGAATCACATTGACCCAGGGGTCCTCATAAAAACCAAGTCATGTAGAGGAAGATATTGCCAACGCCCGATATGTGAATGTGAACTATTCTAGACACCACTACCCCTTCAGATATACATTAATAGTTCCTTTGGAATGTATAGATTTTTTTTATATAAATTATTAATATA
Source organism: Alisma plantago-aquatica (assembly GCA_963693085.1). Lineage (NCBI taxonomy): Eukaryota > Viridiplantae > Streptophyta > Magnoliopsida > Alismatales > Alismataceae > Alisma > Alisma plantago-aquatica. Next base: position 1,489,197,756 of record OY856412.1, read on the forward strand.
AAATCCATTTACATAAATCTAGGCTCTGATACCAATTACAACTCCCCCTACTCCCATTAACCGCACTAAAGGTGGACCAAAGAGGAAAGGTCCATTCATTATATTTTCAGGTTCCATATTTATCACAAATGAAAAATAATTAACAATAATCTCCTTTAAAGACGTTTTACTCATAATAGGGGTAATAAAGCTCCTGAAGTGGAGTTTTAATATTCTTGAAATATGGGATATACTAACATTTAATGAAACTAATGACGTCAATTTATCTGTCTAAAATCCTCCTTAGATTCCTCCATTATCATTTCTTGATTATCTTGGGAGATGATGAGTTCTTCATATCAACATCCCTAACCTAGAAATAGTGAGAAATAAAAACATGGACATCATATTTCTATACTATGTACGTAGGTGAAACCAAAATGTGTGCATGTATAGTTAACTACTTTTAATAGAATCCAAGTCAAGTAAACAAAAATTCCACATTTTCATTCAAGTCAACTAAAATCTTGCTCACCTCACTTGGTCAGTCGATATTCAATCCATAATTGAAATTCAAATTGTGTCTCCTATCATCAAGATTATCTGTGTGTAACCCAAAATGGATTCTTCCACCTCACTTCTTATTGGTTTTTGGAGCACTCTCATATTATTCAAAATTCATTTATTAGGAGTGGGTTACACATTATCCAATTTCGATACATATTATATTGCATGATTTTGCTTTGAAACCATATAATTCATATATCTTGTTATTCAGACATTTAGCAAACTTTAGAAATTTGAAAAGCTTGGTTAAAGTGAATACTCATAGATAACCACATACCCTATCTTGATGGGCAGGTGATGTTCACAATTATATAATCTAGGCAACAAACATTTATCCAAAAATTGGTATTCAAGCCCAAGTGCAACAAGCATTTCCAATCTCTATCTTAAGATTTTTGAGGTCATTTTAGGGTTTTGACTATAAAATAGGGTTTGGCTCCATGGATTCCCACACTAGGGTTCGAATACCTTAAATCATCATTTTGATCCTAAAAATGTTTCATTCATATACTTATTGTTCATACTAAAAGAAATACATATCTATTTTCCAAACTATATTATGCACTCCCAAGATCAATCCTAAAAAGAGTTGTACTAGATTTCAATACCAGATCCAACTTTAGTGTTAAAAGCCTCATAAAGTTGAAGATCCAAAACTAAGGTTTATCATATAGTGATATAAATTACATGCTTCCAAACATTCATATTTTTTAGTCATTAATTTTTTAAATTTATAATTATAGAATCATAAGCATATTCATTGGCTTACCAAGGGAACTCAAAATATAAGGAGAAGATGATCTTTTAGGATACTAGACAACCCAAAGTTTTTTTCAAAATTTTCAACTGTTTAGTAGTACCCGACCTTTGTCTCAAAGTTTTTTTATTAACTTGATATTCTCCTTTATAAAAATCTAAGTTTGTCCAAAACACCATCAACATCACTATCTACCTTAATCTGTCTTGAAGCAACACAAAAGACAACATGCTCCAACAGTGAAAGTATCCTAATCTCTAGTTATAGCTTTTTTGCCACATAACAACTATTCCATTATCATGTCTTAAATGAAACTCAAACTATTTTGAGCTGGACCCATTTCTAAGTGTTCTCTCCTCACTCTATTATTTAGATTCTCCAACATCTGCTAATCAACCTAGTGTAGTAGGCCATGTGTTGTAGATAGAGCCATCTATACTTATTGTTTCTGCACAACCAAGCCATAGTACACATGGAGGAAGATTTAAGAAACTCCTTGTTGCACTTTTTCTTAACTCAATTGTTCAAGTATTAACATTTCTTGTAGTAGCATGGGCGATTGATGGTAGAGTTGGTCCAAATATTTTGTGTGCTATGTATGTAAGCATGAAATAATGATGGATTCCGATTATGCTTGATAGAATTCACAAATGTCTTTAGAGAAAGCATGCATTTCTACAAGGTACATAGCAGTTAGAAGGTTTTTAGTACATAATGCCCACATGAATGAATCCATTTAGGAGGAATTTTAGCATTTTGAAAGTTTTACCACACCTTATGTTGTGACTGTTCAAACATGTTCAACCATTGAGATGTATGGCTTCTAATATTCCATTTTGATAATGAAAACCACATTCAAGAGGAATACCAATACAAGGATTTCTCCTTATATGAAGTCATAGTGAGTTTTAGAGTTGTTGAGATCTACTAAAATTCAATTTTTTATTGTTTCCATCCTATAGACTCAACAATATCTATAAATCAACTATTAGCATGACTTGGGCTAATTTTTACAAAACTTTCTAGATTTAATGTGTTAGTTTCCAACTCTACTCTTATGTTCCATATCAACCTTTACAGTACCAAAGGGTTTCTCCTCATATTCATTATGAAGTATGATTGGGATCATAGCCCCTAGAAGCCCCAAAGAAATATTCTCTCTTCTACAATATCTATCTTTGAGTTCTCTTAAATTATGGAATATTTTTTCTTTAATAATACCCTTTGATAGTTTAGCAAGAAAGGCCAAGTTGAAAGTTTATCAAGGCATGACAAATTATGCCTATCAAGATACATGTTTCTATATTTGAAATTATTGGTCTAGGATGCAAACAATGCTTCTCGGTGTACTTTAATGTTTTGTGATGATATTACTTTTTCTTATACTTGATTTAGATCATCTCACTTAATTAATGTTTATCTAGATTCATTTGGTTTATCTTGGAAACTATTCTAAATTTTTTGGAAATAATATAAATGAAGGTTGTAACAAAAGATGATATAACATTTACTGTGCTTTAAAAAGTTCTATCACCATGGTGAATGCTTCAAAACATGTAGTGGATGGGTCAAATAAATGCCCATTTTGGAATCATTTTTTCGAAAGGGCTTAATATTAATAATGATCTAATGTTGTTATTATGATTGACAGTTAACTATTCAGTCAAGTGATCTTATATGCCGATTTTCACTTGATTCACATTGTATCAATTAATTTAACAACTTCTGTGTTTTGATTTTTTGAGATATTTTTTCCAATAATCTACAAATAGTGATGGTTGCACTTTGTTGTAGATTGCAACATATAAAAGCTATTGTATTTTTGAAAGATGTATTACAAGTTTCATCTGGGTCGATGAGGGATGTCAAAAGATGGTCCACATAGTCCTTGGAAAGTGCACACCCTTGGTGCCCCACAAGATCAACTAGGTACAAGTTTGTTTGTCAATCTATCTTGCATTATCTCCTCCCGTGCTCATTTTCTAGTTGTTATTATATTTTCCTACAACCTAAGCTTCAATATTTTTGATATGGTATGTCGAGTGTTGCATGGTTGGGGATATAAGATGAGGAGCTTAGATATGTGTATCATGGTACATTTTCAGTCAACTTGCTATGCATCTTCTTGGTACTCAACTCACAGACATCAAAGCTTGTTTTTTATGATCCTAAAAGTCGAGAAAGCTTATTTCCTACACTTCCTTGGGTGGATGCAAAGTTACAAGAGAAGTTCAACATGCAATTTCTATGCAATAACATTGCAAACGTCTGTTCTACAATCTAAATGTACCCAAGGAACGTCCCATATCCTATACAACTTGTGTATTGCAACATGTAATAAGATTTTGTTTAGCTCATGTAATATAACTTGGTAAAACTATACATCAATAATCATTTTATCTTATGTAGATGTTTTTATATTTGAATAAAAACAAATGTTCCTCTCTATGTAAGACAATATTTAATGAATAGAAAGTTATTATAAACTTAACTTTCAACCTTTTGTTATTTTTGTATTTTCTATACATAAGAGGTATTCTAAAATATTTATGACATATATAATTATTTCCTTGCATTATTGTCTATAGAAATTAAGTACACTATCCAATGATAAAACACTCTCATACTACTTTATGGAATCAAATGTTAGTAGTTAGTATCGTTGTATTATAGTATGTGTTTCAATACTCTCTAATATCTCCAACTGGAAGGCTGGCCCTTTAAGTTATGAAATCACCATCAATATTTCATTTGATGGATGTTTCTAATTTAACTATCTCACCCATCCATTTTCCTATAGATCATACAATTGCAGATGTCAAGTACACCTACCATTGTACCAATGGTTACACCATTTCAAAGATTATCATATAGAACACAAGTGTTTTTATGTTTGATGTATTGTAAAGACAAAAGGGGTGACCCTTATGTGAAGACCTAAATATGGAAAGGAGGACTCATTGGTCAATAGTTAGAAAAATACTCATGGTCGTAACTATTGTGTCCTTTATTCTTCTATCCAATATTTTAATCTTCACTCTTTAAACCAGTGAACTTTTGTCAAAAGCGTCCTTGTAGTGCTCTATACTCTGAATGTAATGCCGCACATGAACTTATTGCCATCATCACTATCATTATCTCCTAAGTTACTATCTTGATTGAACAATAACTTAATAGACTTTCCCAACTCTTCATCAGGTACTGGATCAACTTCTTGAGAATGATATTCTAGTATTTCACTACTGCAATAATGTGCTTGATCCTATTCATGATATCTTGACTCTTGTTAGCCCACATAAATTTTGAAAGTAAGGTCTAGCATATATAGTGAGTCTCTTTGTATATTATTTTCCTCTTGTGATCCTATATGTTCTCTATACTTGATTTAAATTATGTTGCTTCATCAACATCTTCCTTTTCTCAGTTGAAATGAGGGAACTCATCTAGCATTTCACCACATAGTGAAGATTCGAACCAAATAAATAAGATCTATTGTGTTTTTTAAAGTTGTGCTGCCAAGTTTGGTCAAGTTAGTTATGGATGCCAAAATATGGATTGGCAAGTGCATATCCTTGATGTCAATCATGTAATTTTCTCCATAATTATAAAACACATGATCAATAAGGTACATATTTGATTATCAATATGTCTTGCACTATCTCCTCCCTTTCCCCTTGTCTAGTTTTTATTCGACTTTTTGAAATTAAATGTTGGTGATATGTGCATGGAGTGTTTCATAGAGGATATAAGATGACGAGCTTAGCATGTAGATGATGGAACATTTGAGTCATTGATTAAGTATCCTTGAGATACTTGATCAAAGCTTGTGTATTATGATTTTGAACGTTGAGTAAGCTTTTGGCGTCATGCCTACCGGTTGCAAGTTACTAGAGAAGTCCAAGAAGCAATTCCTATGCAAAACCATTGTAATCTTCAATTTATATCATATAAATGTCCCCAAGAAATGTTCAATACCCTATATCACTTGTGTATTGCATCATGTAATAGGTAATCTTTTACTTTCTGAGTTCTTATAATAGACCTAGATTCAACTAGATGTGAGTAATACCAACTTGATTAAACTAGAGACGGATAAACCTTGTATCAACTATTATGTAAGAACATTTTTTTTGAACAAGGACAAATGCTCATTTCTTCCCTACGTAAGACAATATTTTATGAATAAATATGTTGTTCAAAGTAACATTCTGTGATTCTACCTTTGGTTGTTTGCATGATATTGTATAACAGTGAGATATGATTAGTTTTGTGACCTACATAAATGGTTCAATACATTATTGTCTATAGAATTAAGATGTATAGTAGATTGTCTGATGATAAAGAAATCATAAATGGCTTTATGAACTCAAATACAATTCCAATTGTACTGTGTTTTGTATTATAGTATTCTTTGGCATCTCAAATTTGATAGAAAGCCATGTTAGTTCTGAAATGACCGTCAATATTGGATGGAAGACTGAACATAAGGATGAGAGGCAACATGTTATGATTGTTTATTCACCTACTATCCCACTTATCCATTATAATGCAAATAGGGCACTAGTTTATATGAAATATGCCGACATTGTACTAAATTTCTAATATTGTCAATAGGAAAACAAGTGATTTAAAGTGTGATGTACCGTAAAGACACAATAGGTGAAAATACTACCTAAACATGAGGGAGGAGAGGGTCCATCAATCAATAATCATAATAACACGCATGATCATAACTTTCATATCCTATCATTCTTCTATTTAATGTTTCAAGATTCACCCCTGAAACCCTCGACCTTTTGTCCAACGGGTCCTCATAATGCTCCAAATTCTGACATCAAGTGTGTGTGGAATATGACAACCATTGTACTAGTGACTACATTTCGAATATTATCAACAAGAATATAATTGTTTTAAAGTTTGATATATTGTAAAGACAAAAGGATGACCTGTTAAGTCATAAAAAGGATGATCACTAATCGGAATGGAGGGTTAATCGATCATTAATCAGAATAATAGTCATGATCATAACTTTCATATCATGTCATCCTTCTATCTGTTGTTCTAATATTCACATTTGAAACCATGTGGATTCTGCTGCCGCGTTTGTTTGAGAGACGACTGTTTCCTAGTTTGGATAGTCGTGATGTAAGCAGGCGAATCGATTTTGTAATCTGTCTGAAACATTATAGCCTCCTTGTTGATACAATGATGCCGGTGGAAGCCACCACTGTTGTGTGCACGAGAAAAGGGTTAGGGTTCTTTCCTGCTTGACAGAGGTCCAGAGGAGACGGCTATGCGCTTCTGTCGGGTATATTGTTTAGTAGCGAAAGATCCACTCTTAAAATTGAAATTGCCCACTAATTACAAAAATTGAATGAAACTTCACAATTTAGCGAGTTACACCCGAGTTGTTTTGTTGGAGGCTATAAATGTACTACTCTTATCTTCTAACTCTTTAAATCTTAACGAAGCTCTGTGCGACAATCATCTTGAATTCGTAAAACAAAGCAAATGATTAAGAATAGGCAAAATTATTTGGACAAAGAAATGCAAAGATGTGTCTACTTTGTCCGTTCCAAGTTTTTTTATATTGTATTTGGTAAATAGTTAAAAAAAGATGGGCAAAAAAAAGGAGAATGGGTAGGATGAATGGACTGAAAAGGAGAAATTCTTAAACCTTATTTGGTAACATGTGCATGTGAAAGCGGATAGAGTTGGAAAATCTTAAAAAATATTATTTGTTACATAGGTATAGAGTTGGGGAAATCTTTTATATAAAAACACCCTGCACATGTAAAATTATATTTATTTGAAATTTTTAATATGTGCCAATATAAGTAGTAAAGTCTCAAAAGATTTTTTCCTATGATTCACCATGCTTTTCCAAAGGAAATGAAAAATACCAAACTTTCCCATGTATTCCACATAAAATATGTTTCCTTCCCTATTACCATGATGAATAAACACAATTTTTTATTTCCCACCATTCTCCTCCTCATGATATCATGTAACAAATTCAACCTTAGAGAGTGTAGGGTAGGAGGAGAATAATGGTTTCAATTCTCCTTTCCCCATCCCAAACCATTTCCTTTCTCATTTGCCTTAGATTTCACCACATTCCAAACACGTCATGCATATTTGATAGGAGGAGAATGATGAAAAGTAGGAGAAAGGAAATGTACAACTTATTTTGTTAGACAAATTGGTGGGGGAAAATAGGGAATGAAGATAATAGATGTATGTGTGTTCTCTAAAAAATTTGTCCCAAGCGGATTAGATGCAAGGAGAAGAGGCATACTTGGTGGGCATTTATTCAAGGTTTGGAGGGAAACATGACAGTTTGAGGGGAAACTTTGAAAAAATGTAAATTTGAATAAAAATTTAAAATTGTATTATGCAATTTATAAATTTGAAAATGTATTCAGAAACTTATAATCACATTTAGCATGAAACATGAATAAAAAAATCATGTATACACATATTTTGTAAAGAAAAAGTAAAAACTTTTAATTTGAAATCTAACACATAGAAATAATTATTAGGTTGAATATATGAAGCATTTATTGTATCTAGATAACACCATTATTTCTAAAATTTCTTATATATTTGTATTGTATCACAATAATAAATAGTTCATATAAGAAATCATATACTAAGTTCAAATAAACCAGATTTAAGTCTATAGAGAATCCATATTTAAGTTCATATATTCACAAACAGGATAGGAAAAAATATCAATAAAAAGAGAGTATCAAAATCGTAAGAGTTAAACAAAGAATTTTCATATTTTGGGTACAGACCTCACATGTGAAATCATAGTTGTAATTAAAAATATGCCCTGATAATGTGAGTGGATGTGCATACCTTGGATCCATGTCTAGGAGTTCAAAGTCTAATCCCTGGGTCAAAATCAAGTCTAAAGAAAACTGACAATGTGTTATATGTTAATCAGGGTTACATTCAATTAAAAATTGAAACACCCTAAAAATGTCATTTGGTGTTATTGAATTAGACTATTAAATTTAGACCAATACATAGGTATCATTTTTCAATTCTAAAACCTTCTTCTATGTATTGATTTGGTGATCTATTAGTAACTTATCGATTTTCTAAGTATTTGACATTTAATTTATTTTTCTATAGTAAAACTGAGTCACACGACCATTATGCCGTGGACAATAAAACTCAAGTTTAATTATGATGAATGCAACCAAGTACAATTCTAATTCAAAACCTCACACAACTTTAACAAAGAAAAACATAGCAAATTACTTAGATACCCAAAGGGCATGATGAAATTCTAATCAATGTGAGGATACTCATGTACATGGGCTTCCCTAATTATTTCTTCAATAGATTGATGGAGGCTAGATCCATGCAGGTTAAACTCGATATCCCATCTCATCTTTCAGGGATCCTATTTAGGGAGGAATCTAACCATGGCCTTCCCCTTAGTCCAATGGACCTTTGGATCTCAAAACTGGCATCATGAGGTAACATGGAATCTCATTTAGGCCTTCTACAAGGATGAAGAAGCATGAAACTCATGATGAAATATGGTACAAAGAGATAGGGAAGAGGAAATTGGATCCATCTATGAGGATCATGAGAATCCTACAGAAGGAAAAATAAAGTCAAAGGAAAAGAAATGTTGAAGATGATCATATGCGTCAAGAAATGACATAGTTAGGAAGGAAAATATGTTCTAGAAATTTACAACTATGGGACTATAAGGTGATTGAAAAATCTATTTGATCATTCCTTGAACCAATCTACACACTTTCCTCATTAGAAGGTGTCCTTAAGAATCACATTGACGTGGCTTAGGTGTGCTTCAAATTGAGCTTTTTGGTGACACTATTTGATTTAGAATAGGAAACATAGAAGGGCATGGAAGATGTGTGACAAACTGAAGACCATTCTCCTCCCATGAATTTGTCTAGCATGGTCTCTTACACTACAATCACTTCAAAGATGGAGGAAGGATCATCAAACTAGTTATGTGGGAGGGAAGGAGTATGTGTAGAAATTGGTTGTTTGTGGGTGATGTGTATGGGATGGGGATTTGTGACATATTGCCTTCCATAGGTGGAATCTACACACACAAGATCTATAGAAAGGGGTCCATAACTCAGGGAAATAGGGAAATGACATCTCCTTATATTCTTTTTTTGTTCTTAAATTAGAATTATAAACGATCGTTGTGATCCTTTAAAGTGTTTGAAGAAAGAATTGCTTGATTCTGTACAAAGGAGAGGGAGAAAAACCGAGAGAAGATTACACACTAAACCTCCATGGAGACAGTTCCACACACTTATGGTGGATGATAACTCCAACACTAATGTTCTCTATTGAATGGCTCAGTTGATAACCTATACTAGATAATATGATTAGGAAATGATATTATTGACAAATTTAGAAAAGTTACTCAAATAATTCCACTCATTTCCATTCAAGGTATACATTATCTCTTTTATTTCCTATTTTAATTGGGGCAGTTTCTACTATCTAGTGAAGGTGAAACTTCACATATCAACTACCTAACAAGTGAGGAATCTTAAAATCCTATTAGGTTCAAGTTTGAAGAATATTCGTTAGGTAAACCAATAGATTAGGATCCTTTATCGATATTTTACATTATAATTCATGTAAACAATTGTTATTTTCCATTAAATGTAAATTTTGACCTATAAATTGTTTGAGGGGTGGGAAATATGAGTTTATCATTAGTTTTCGCATTTGTTGTGATTTGTTTTTTTAACTAATATATTAGGGTTTCATGGTTTTACTACTGTATCGATTATTATAATTAGGATATTCTTTTATCATCTTGGAAGTCTATTTTGGTTTGTGCTTACTTTCTAATGCATGACCTTCCATAATATCTATGTAGTACCTTCATCATTATCTGATGTGAGTTCCCTTTTAGAGGTCATTTGGGTATTTTGTTCCACAATTTTATGCCCAAAACTAAAATTAATATCATTATTTTTCAAATTTATATTCTTAAGTACAATTTCATATTTATTCATCATGGTAATCTTCTAGACCAGAAAATTTCTATAATACAATAACTTGATATTTAGATCCCTGAGATGGTGAATGTGCATTATAACACCTTAATTAGATAATTTACACTAAAAATCTCTGCATAGGGAACTCTAACGTAATCATTACATTTTTGACATGTAATACACATGAAGAAAAAATTAACTCTAACTCAAAAGGGAAAAGGATCAAGAAAGTCCAAAGATTAGACAAATTCCTAGAATCAATTTTATTACTACACTCCTCCCATTATCCTGAAATCCAATCAACAATAACCTAATGTAATTTTTTTTCTTTCTAAATGTCATATGCTATCATTGATTCACATGTTCAAGATCAAAACATACTCAGAGCCCATTAAACAAAGAGCATAGAGGCAATACCACCTCCAATTTTTAACTCAAGAAATTTCTTCCTACCATTTAACACATATATGAAACCCATCATAGAGGCACTTGCTCCTTATTGTTCAAAAGGTAAAGACTTTCTGAGCCGTAAGGGTGCACTTGAGGTTCGTTCTACACCTGGGAAATGTGGAGGATCATGCCAACAACACGGTTGCTTTAGCCCCACTCATTGCCATACCACCACACCAACTTGACAAAATTGCCATTCAAAGCAATTCCAACTTTGACATCGAAAATGGTTGACCTATTGTCACCAAAAAAGTTAGTAGACACTAAATCCTCATTGGTATAACCCAAGATTCCTTTAAGCTTGCCCTCAGACTCCTCCTTGATGGAAGCCTTGATCTTTTCATATGATCTAACTTCTCAAGTTTGATAGTTAGATCCACAATAGAAACATCTATTGTAGGAACCCTAAAATCCATACCAGTCAGCTTACCGTTCAAAGAAGGAAGGACCTTGCCCATAGTCTTGGCAAATCGAGTACTAATACGAATGACGTTGAAACCAACAGCTCTCCCACCTCTCTAGTCCTTTGTTGATGGACCATCAATAGTCTTCTGAGTGGCAGTGATTGTGTTAACAATGGTCATCAAACCCTCAATGATTCCAAACTTGTCATTAATGACCTTGGCCAACGGAGTCAGACAGTTGGTGGTGCAACTGGCATTGGACAACACATCAATGTTGGGCTTGTACTCGTTCTCAGTGACACCAACAACAAACATGGGAGCATCTTTGTTGGGGGCAGATATGATGACCTTCTTAGCACCATCCTTTAGGTGAGTGGTAGCTTTGTCCTTTTCAGTGAAGACACTAGTGAAATTTACAACTTAGTCAGCACCGTACTCGCCCCAAGGGATCTCCTCGGGGTTTCTGACTCTGAAAACAACTCTGAAGAGGAGAGTCTTAGAGTCCTTGACCTTGAGCTCATGGTGCTTCCACTAGCCGTGGACGGTGTCATACTTGAACATGTAGGTCATGTAGTCGGTGTTGATGAAGGGATCTTTAACGACGACGAGCTCAACATCGTCCCTCTAAAGTGTGACCTGGCAAAAAGCCTTCTGATCCTTCCAAATCCATTGATGCCGATCTTAATCTTTGTGACCATGGTCTCTGATGACAAAGAAGATGAAGCCATGATCAGATCCAGAAGTCTGGGTGAGGAAGGAGACGGTGGTGCCAAATGGACGGGTGACTAGGCAACCTAATGTACTGAGTCAACTAGAAATCAAGATGTATCTATGTCACTCTAACCATCATATCCTCACTAACTCTCACACTAAAATATGAGTATATGAGAGTTAAACCAAATCCTAGGGTTCCTTAACCTAACTACTTGTCTTGTGAAGGTGGTTTCTACATCATTTTCTTTTTTCATATTGATTTTACCTAGGTCTTCAAATCATCTTATTTCCAAAGACTAAAATATTATATTTTATACTAGACAAACTAGGGTCAAGGTGTAACATTTAGGGTATAGTTACAAAAACATTTCACCATCCATAGTTGAGTAATATAGTGCATTATATTTAACTAACTAATTGAATCTTTTAGGAGCTTATTGCACAAATTAAACACACATATTATGAGAAGTGTGTACTTAATTTCTTTTGACTTCCATTTTTCATTATCTCGTGCGGTAGGGGTGTTCATTCATACGTTAAGCATTCTTAATGCTTTTAATATGGTCTCCAACATAGAATTATACATATTATTAGTTTTGATGGCAAGTTCAGGTAAAAGGGAGTCAATTTCAAACCTTAAATATCTTTCCAAGGTTTTTAATACTATTCTATCTACTTATTCATCACAAGACCGCCATTTTAGATTACATCAACTTAGCAACACATTCTCCACCAAATGTTACACCCCCACCTTAAGAATACATGTAGAGCAGTATTAACACAGTGTGTCTCATTTTTTGAAGTGACATTAATTGTTTTCTTATTGGAGAGAGATAGACTAATATATATTAGTGGATGGAGAGAGTGTGGAATGAGAAAAAGGAGGACATAGTGGATGGAGAGAGAAGTTGTAATTAATAGAAAGAAGGTGGTAATGCATGGAGAGATGCGTAATAAATAGAAATAAGAAGGTAGTGGATAGAGAGAATGTGTAATTAATATAAAGAATGAGATAGTTGATGGAGAGAGAGAGAGTGCACTATACAAAAGAGAGAGGTAAAAAATAGAGAGAGACTTGTGACACAATAAATTATACATGTAGTTTTAGCACTGTTCAAGTTTAAATTAGGTCATGTAGTATTTATTCATGAGTACTGTTTATTTTAAAAATAGGTATGGTATTTTTCGTATTTATTTATAAATACTATTTAATATAGAAGTGCTCACTAAAGGATATATAAATATATAATGAACAAGTATTATATAAAAATATGTATATAACTTATACATGAAATAATATAAAAAATATAACCAGTATTGATTAAAACTTTTATTGATACTATTTTAATTAAAAATTTACAATGTTCACAGTGATATTTATCACTAATAACAAGTACTTGTATATTATTATATTCTCTCTCACATTTGGAGGCTTTTCAACTTTTGCACTGTGCGAAAAATGTTTTTGTACAATACCAGAAAACATTTTTGTATTTTGTGTTCACATTGATCGATGACAGGGTGTAAGACATGGTGGAAGCTATGTGCTCTATATCAGTACTCCATTTGAAATTGATTGAGGAAGTTCCACAAAAAGTTAGCTAATGCATTCATTATTAAGACTAACTATCCATAATTAACTTATAATCCCAAAGACTAGCTTTTTTGAGACTTTACCTCTATAAAGGATCAATAAAAAACCTAACTAATCATTTATAGATGTAATAGGGGTAAGTTAATTAAAGTATATAAATCCAAAACATCTCTCATCATTGGTCCACTATAAATCTCGATATTAGGGACAAGAATTTAGGGATTTTCTTATCTAAATGGTTTCTCTATTAATGAAAATGCCATATTTTAATGAAAATATCAATAAAATACATAAAGCTATTATTTTGTACATATAGTATGAAATAGGAAAATATTTTTATCGATTAATAATTTTCATCCTGGATCCAGTTATTGGTGCCAAAATAAATGTGTGAACCAAATAAAAATGTTCCACCATATCCAACCTTGACAGTATATTCTACCATTACTTCTGTCATCAAGAGATTATACTACTCGAAATATAAGACAGGATAAATAAAAAGCTTCTCTTAAACACATTATGGGAGAGGAGAACTGAATTCCTATTCGCATGAAGTCAATTTCTTCTAGATCTACATTTACTCAATCCTCATATGTCACATCAAACATCACTCACTATTTAATCACAATCTTATTTTATCTTGGTTAGGGACATATAACTGATGTAACCCTATTCTAGGGCTCCATCTTGTGCCATTTTGTACTTAAATCACATCTAAACATGTTAGATTACAAGCTATTTCCCTTAATATGTTTATCATTGCCAAATGCTCTTATGGATGTTCTTTGCATCATTTTCAGGTACTTGGACCATGATTAAGGTGAATGAGAGAGAAGGAAAGAAATCTAGGGATCCTCTACTCATGGAGGGGTCCAAAGAAGGCCCCAAAAGCTCCCTCAACCAACCTCCACTGGCCAAGAGTCATCATCAAGAAAAGAGATGCAAGAATGATTAAGTTTAAAGGACAATCAATGGATGCAGACCCCAACACGACCGTGGGCACAACCCCACGATCGTGTCGTTTATTGTGAAAGATCAATTGAGACAACAGAAAATTTGCACCCGGATTCCCATGGCCGTGGCCACCAGCATGACCATGACCCTTTGAAGACACCATAGTCGTGGCCATCCGCACGGTCGTGGTCAGAAGAGTGAAAGATGGTCGTGGGAACCACCCACGGTCGTGCCGTTTGTTGTGAAAAACCAACAGAACCAACAGGTAGTTGCCCCCCAAATCACCACAACTGTGGCCGTCTGCCACGACCGTGGCCACTGAAGACCAACTCATCGGTGCTGCTGCTCCACGACCACACCCTCCTCCTCTAAAACAATCATGTTACCCCAACACGGCTGTGGTGCCACTCATTCACCATGACCGTGGCACTCCGCCACGACCGTGCCCACCACCTTCCTTAGCATATCCACACCCTTTCCATACCATGCCCGTGCCCCTGCTCCATGACCGTCCCATGCCACCCTCACCACGGCCGTGGCACATCAACACAGCCGTGGTGACCAACCTACCCTACTATACTTTTACATTGATTTTCCTATCCTACCTCTACTTAACCTAGTGCTTCCCCACCATGTATATATGCATAGGTGGCAGTAGGGGCACGAAGGTTAGACACCCCACAACTGCTCCTAGCTTCCATTACTCCCCCTTGAGCATTTAGTTCATTTCCTTTGCATTTGTGCTCTCCATCCACCATTTCCACCTCCATTCCTCCTTGGAAACCTAGTTTTCTAGGTTTTCCACCAGAATCCCCCATATCTTCATGCTCACCTACACCCTTAGAGGAGGGAGGTCGTCCACAGTAGCAAGGAGGTGAAGAAGAAGGCTACTTCTCCGAGCTCCATGGCATTTCTTCCCCTTCTTCCCATCTCTTTTACTATTTCTTTGATTATGTGTAGTTAAGCCCCTAGTGGTGGGTTGTTTGGGGTTAAAATGTGACTTTGATATCATTTTGGGGAATTTTGGCTTGTAATGAACTCATTTTTATCTATGATGATTGATCCATGCTTGTGTCTCTCATCCCATTGCCATACTAGTAATTTGTGCCTTTTGCCATTAATTGCTTGTTTGAGAATGCTTGATGATACCACGCCTCTAGGAGAATTGGGATACATGTGGAAATCTTAGGAGTGATTCCTATGTCCCAATAGGTCATCTCTAGCTAATCCCCCCACATGCCTATCCCCTCTTCTACTACTTGGTATGAGACCTAAGTTACTAGTATAAGTGAGATTGATGTAATTTCTTAGGGCCTTCTAAAGGCTAGAATGGCTAGTGGCATGAGGTCAAATACCCTCATCTCTACTTCATATCTACCCTCAACCCTCAATTGCTCATTAACACTTATCCTAGAAACCTAGATTTGGCTAAACCTATTATAATTACACCTAACCCTAGTCTTCTACTAGTAGTATATGGTACATTCTAATATATTTGGTCTTATTGTTTGGTTTGGTAATATAGATGTAAAATGAGAACCATGCTTGTCTAATAACCTCCCCCAACTAATATCAAAGTTACATCCCCCCAAATGGCCCACCTACCTTAATCATCTTGTTAAAACCCATCTTGCTTTACTTGCTTGTTCATGCTAGTCTAGTTTAGTTGCTTTATCTTAACTTAGTCAATTGCTTAGTTCTACTCTTTAGTGTTAATTTAGGTTCTTGCTCTTGGTAGTGGTTAGTTAAGCTCTTAATTGCCTCTTGCCCTTGCGTAGTTAGCTTGTTAACCTAGTTTGATAAATTTGCTTGTTCAAGATAACTTAGGTTTAATTCTGCCTTTCTTGCTCGTCCACCTAGATTAATTAACAAACCAACCCTTTTAAGACCCTCAAACCCTAATCTCCGCACGAGGAACTTAGCAAACACTACCCCTGCTCTAGTGCCCCCTCTATCCCTATGGACCGACCCGTTTTCTTTCCAATCACCTATACTACAACAATACCATGTACTCTTACGGGCAACCTATTTAGTTTTATGATCGACTTGGTTAGGGACAATATAAATTTCGAAAGTGAATCCCACATGTGTGTTCCGATCTCATGGGGCACATCTAGTCGAGTCAAATCGGTTAGTGTGTAGCACATCTAGCAGACCACACCAAGCTTTCTGGTGTCGTTGTCCGGGATAGAGGTGCTCGGCCTTGCTAGATAGTGTAGCTTAGCCTTTCCTTTTGCCCTCACCATTGCTATTGTTTATTCTTTGTGTTACTTTTGCATCTTGGTTTGCTAACTTGGCGTCTTGTTGTTTGTTTGTGTATTACACATGTGATAGTTGTGCATGCGCCGCACGTATTCTACTTGTACCGACTTGGTGTTATACGACCTCGAGATTGGTAGAAGGAGGTGCCAAGCGTGCCACAACCAACACAGAGAGGCCAAGATGTCTGAAGACAACCCGCAACTGGATGCTCAACCTCCTCCACCACAGCCCCGCCCCCTCCACAAATACTTCACCCCGGGGAACTACAACTCCCCCATCGCCACCTTGGTTGACCAGATGTCGGGTCAACAATTCTCCATCCCGCCTGCACTCCTAGGACTCCTCCCTACTTACTATGGGATTGAGAATGAGAATCCCTATCACCACATTAATGCTTTCCTGGAGACGTGCTCATCTTTTTGCACTCCCGCCGCCACTGATGACTCCATCCGCAAGACCCTCTTTCCTTTCTCCCTAAAAGAGAAATCAAAAGAGTGGTATGTGTCAAAGCCAGATCTGGTTACATGGAATGAAGTTAAAAATGAGTTCCTCAAGAAGTTCTTTCCTATTGCAAAGCTATCCTACATGAGGAGGTGCATCACGTCTTTTGCTCAGAAGGAGAATGAACCTTTCCACGACGCATGGGAGAGGTTCCAAAATCTGCTCCGTGACTGCTCTCACCATGAAGTGCCTTAGTGGCAACTCGTTCAGGCCTTGTACACTAGGCTTGAAGAGCAAAGCCAAAACAATGTTGACTCATCCTGTGGAGGTACTTTCATGGTGAAGCTGCCTGAAGAATTGTGGCCCTTATTCGAACACCTCGCTGAAAAATCACACCATCACACTTCTATAAAAGGGGAGCATTGAGGTCGAAGCCACATCCCTCCACCTTCCTCTGTGACTCCAACCCACAATGCTACTGACCCCGATATGATGAAATTGATGGCAGAGATGATGAGAATGATGAAGAATCAAGCTGATGGCTCTCCTAGCCAACCCTCCATGGCAGTCGACTCTGTGGATGAGGAGGTGAACGCTTTACACTCCTTTGGCGTCCTCAACAATCAAGGCCCCATGTCCAACACCTACACTCCCGAGTGGAGGAACCATCTGAACTTTTCTTGGAAACAACATAATGAGAATGGGCAAGGGCAAGGGCAACAACGACCGCATTATAGTTCAAAGTTTGAAGAGGAAGTGCTTGGAAAGTTAAGAAGTTTGGATGATGTGAAGAATGATGTGAAATTACATGGGCAGTCCATCAACCACCTCGAGCAAAGATTAGATCAAATTTCTCTTTCTCTTGCAAGGAGGGAAGAAGGAAGACTTCCATCTCAGCCGATTCCCAACCCAAACAATGTTGGTGCTTTCCTAGAGAACATTCCAAGTTCATATGCTCCACCATATTACGAAGCACCGCCATATCCCTATGCTCCACCACCTCCGCATGCACCTCTTAACTATCAATATGCTCCACCACCACCTCATACATACCAACAACCACCTCTGCAATACCACCCCCATCCACAACCACAACAGCCACCAGAACAACCACAACTGCAATTCATCCTCCAAAACCCAAATTCACCTCACCAAAGGCCTCCACCACCTCAACAGCCACACCCACCTCTGCAAGCCTCTTCTTCTACTACCCATGAGCATGTGAAGGTGGTGACAACGTTGAGGAGTGGTTGTACTTTGGAGAAACCCCATGACACCGTTGTTGTTGATAGAGGTGATACCGATACTAGATAGGTTGATATTGAGATACAAGTTGAGGATATTGTGACAAGACCCAGGGTTGATACTGTGATACCGGGTGTTGATACTGTGATTCCTATTGATGATACTATTGATATGGACCATTTGGGGTCCCAACTTCCTCCGTTTCCTGAAGCTCTTAAGGATCCCTCTGTTGAGAAGAGAAGAAAGAAATACACTGAAGACATCCTTGAAACCTTTAAACAAGTTAAAATCAACATTCCTTTGCTTAATGCAGTCAA
This sequence comes from Alisma plantago-aquatica, assembly GCA_963693085.1. Classification (NCBI taxonomy): domain Eukaryota; kingdom Viridiplantae; phylum Streptophyta; class Magnoliopsida; order Alismatales; family Alismataceae; genus Alisma; species Alisma plantago-aquatica. Next base: position 1,489,216,454 of record OY856412.1, read on the forward strand.
GAAAATCCCTTCTTATGCTATGTTCTTCAAAGATCTCTATATCTTTAATAGAAGGACTACGGGAAGAACCCCAAAGAAAGTGAAGCTCACCGAGCAAGTAAGCTCGATCTTACAGCAAACCATGCCAAGAAAAAGAAAAGATCTCGATGCTCCTATCATCTCATGCTACATTGGGGCACATCACGTAGACCCAACTCTCCTAGACTTGGGCTCTAGCATCAACCTCATGTTGTATGATGTGTTTGCAGAGCTACAAATGGGGCAGTTGAGTTCATCTCATTGTACTTTATAGTTTGCTGATAGATCGGTAAAGATGCCTAGAGGGCGTGTGGATGACGTGCTTGTGAGACTTGATGATGAGACATCTTCATTCTTTCCTACTAATTTCATTGTCTTGGATATGGAGAAAGACACAAGAAAGGTTCCTATCATATTGGGGAGACATTTCCTAGCCACAGTGGATGCAGTTATTCATGTGAGGACCAGTACGATGTATGTGACATTCATGCACATGATGATCCGGTTGAACATCTTTAAATCGTCAGCCACGACTGAGGTGATAGGGGCGACTGAACAAGATTGCTATCTCATTGAATGTCTTAATGAAATTATGGAGGAATGCCTACCTACGTGGATTCAAACTTCCACTCAAGGTAGAGGTCTAGAGATGATAATTGAGTTCCTTGATCATGATGAGGAAGATGATGAAGAGAATGAGCTAGCCTTGGTGGCTGCAAGTAATGACCTCCCTTCTCTCTCTGCACCACTAAAGAACTCGCTTGAAGAACCTCCTACTCTTGAGCTGAAATAACTTCCAGAAGGATTGCCATATGCTTTTCTAGGTGCAAATGACACCCTCTCGGTGATCATTTCTTCTATTCTCTTACCTGAATAAGAGGAAGCATTGATGAATGTTTTGAAGAAGAACATCCAAGCCATTAGATGGTCCATAGTTGACTTGAGGGGTATTGATCCCTCCATCTGTGTACACAAGATCTATCTAGAGGAAGATGCAAGGCCGACCCGCCAAATGCAAAGGCGGTTGAATCCAAAGTTGGAAGAGGTTGTGACCCAAGAAGTTGTGAAATTGCTTGTTGCTGGAATCATCTATCCTATTTCTGATAGTACTTGGGTGAGCCCATCCAAGCTGTACCCAAGAAGGGTGGGATCACTGTTGCTGAGAATGCAGATGGTGAGCTTATGTGAGTGAGAGAACAATTAAAATGAAGAATGTGTGTTGATTACCTAAGGCTCAATGAGAAGACTAAGAAGGACCACTACCTAAGAAGGACCACTACCCCCTCCCATTTTTGGATCACATTCTAGAGAGGCTAGCAGGACAAAGCTTCTATTGTTTCCTTGATGGATATTATAGATATTTCCAAATTGTCGTGCATCCTGCAGATCAAGAGAAGACAACATTCACTTGCCCGAGTGGAACCTTTGCCTACCGGAGAATGCCATTTGGGTTGTGTAATGCCCCTTCTACTTTTCAGAGGTGTGTGGCCTCGATCTTTGTGGATATGCTTGATTCATCTTTGGAAGTGTTCATAGATGATTTCTCAATTTTTGGTAAGACATTTGATGAGTTCTTGCTACATTTGGCTGCTATTCTTGAGAGATGCATGAAAGTTCACCTTGTGCTATCTTGGGAGAAAAGCCACTTCATGGTGCCCGAAGGCATTGTTCTAGGCCACCAGGTTTCTAAAGATGGAATTCAAGTTGACAAGGCCAAAGTGGGCCTCATTTCTACTCTCATCATTCCTTCCACCATAAGACATGTTCGGTCTTTCTTGGGACATGCCAATTTCTATCGTCGCTTCATCAAGGATTTCAGTAACATCTCAAGACCTCTATGCCACTTACTTGAAAAGGATGTCAAATTTCATTTTGATGACAAGTGCAATGAATCTTTCAATCACTTGAAGGAAAGACTCATTTCTGCTCTGATCATGTAGCCCCCAAATTTCTCTTTTCCATTCGAGATTATGACCGATGCATCCGACATGGCAGTGGGGGCTATGATGGGCCAAAGAGTTGGTCGGATCCCTCATGCTATCTATTACGTGAGCATGACTTTAGATAAAGCACAAAGAAACTACATGATGACTGAGAAACAGTTGCTTGTTGTCATCTTTACTCTTGACAAATTCCACTCATATCTTTTGCAAAATAATGTAGTGATATATATGGACCATGTTGCACTCAAGTATCTCATGTCAAAGAAAGATTCAAAGCCAAGGTTGATCAGATGGATTCTATTGCTTCAAAAGTTTGATGTGGAGTTGTAGACAAGAAGGGAGTGGAAAATGGCATTGCCGACCATCTCTCCCAGATTGATTACCCCTTTGATGAAAAAAGTCGAATAAAGGAAACAATGCCACATGAACAACTCTTCCTTCTTTCATCCACTCAAAGGCCATGGTATCAACACATATCCAATTTCTTGGCTAGTGGGAGGATACCTAGCACATGGACAAGGGAGGAGAGCAAAACTCTATTTGGGATGACCCTCACCTCTTCAAATATTGCCCCGATCAACTCATAAGGAGATGTGTTCCGGAAATAGAACAACAAGACATCCTCTCCATGTGCCATGGCGAGATATGTGGAGGTCATTTTGGATGTAAATGCACGACTGCAAAGGTTCTTCAATGTGGATTTTGTTGGCCATCATTGTTCAAAGATTCACATGAATTCTGCAAAAGTCGTTTGAAGTGCCAAAAAGTGGGCACTATCTCAAAAAGGGACATGATGCCTCTATCACCCATTCTTGTGGTGGAGGTGTTTGATGTATGGGGGATTGACTTCATGGGTCCTTTCCCACCTTCCTTTGGGTATGTCTACATTTTGGTCGTCGTGGATTACATATCAAAGTGGATAGAAGCTATTGCAACCCAGACTAATGATCACAAGGTGGTGTGTGACTTTGTGAAATCAAACATATTCAACTATTTTGGCATTCCAAGGGCCATGATAAGTGATGGAGGAAGTCACTTCATTCACCGCACTTTTGAGTGGTTGCTTAAGAAGCATGGAGTAAGCCACCAAGTAGCCACTCCTTATCATCCTCAAACTAGTGGCCAAGTTGAGCTGGACAATTGGGAGATAAAGCTTATTTTGGAGAAAACGGTGATACTAGACCACAAGGATTGGTCACTCCGTCTCAATGAAGCTTTATGGGCATACCAGACTGCATACAAAGCCCCGATTGGCACTACCCCATTCAAGCTCATCTATGGAAAAAGCTGCCATTTGCCGATTCAAATGCAACACAAGGCATTATGGGCTTTGAAGACTATGGATCTTGACGGAGAAAACATCAGAATGAAGAGGAAGTTTCAACTAAATGAGCTGGAGGAAATGCGCCATGAGGTGTATGAGATATCAAAAAGCTATAAAGAAAGAACTAAGTTCCTTCATGATAAGATGATCAAGAAGAAGGAGTTTGAGCCTGGCAAAAGGGTATGGTTGTACAATTCAAGAATGAAGTTTTCTCGAAAAACTCCAGTCTAGATGGGAAGGTCCTTATCTTATCAAGAAAGTGTACCCATCCAGAGCTGTTGTGATATGTGAGAAAGATGGTGAGAAAGAGTTTGCCGTTAATGGACAAAGATTGAAACCAATTGTTGAAGTCAGCCTGGGCAAGGCCAATCAAAGTTTTGATATTGTTATGCTTGTAGAAGAACAATCTGATGAAGAAGAGTGCTTGGAAGTGGATGAGAAAGGAATATACTACAAGGATGCCTTGAGGATCCCAAAGAAGTGAAAGAAGTGAAGAATCAATAAGCCCGACTGAAGGCATAAAATTTAGCGCTAGTGGGAGGCAACCCACGTGATTTGAGATTCTCAAACCTTTCTTTTTGATACTTTTGTTTTATTTTACACAAATACACACACACACTTTTGTCTAATAGTTTTCTTTGAGTTTTGATGATGTGGCAGGTGCTAGACACTAGAGAGAGAAAGGATAGAAGTTGAGTCATGGTCATTAAGGCAGATTTGTGGATAAATGACAAATAAAATTGAAGTTCTTGTTTTTGGATTGAGAAAACTAAAGAAGTACCACCAAAATGGCCGTAGAGATTGGCCACGGCCGTGACAAAAGAGGTCAAGAACGACTGTGGCCAGCTGCCACATTCGTAGGTTTTATTGCATCAATTTGGCCAAGTAACATGTTTTTTTGGAAGAATGCGTGTCAAGGAAGCATGGCCATGACCGTAGGCATCCACCGCGGTCATGGGGTTTATTTCATCAAAGTTACAGAAGATGTCAGGTTGTTTTGGAAAGAATGGCCACGACCATGGCCAATCGCCACAGCTGTGTTGAAGAGGCATGACCACGACCATGACAGATGACCATGACCATGGCAAGGGTCAGAGGGGATGTTCTGCATCGACAAAACGGCTTTGAAACCCTCCACGGCCATGCCACCAAGCCCTGGCCACGAACGTGACCACCCACCATGACCGTGGCCGGACCCGGTTCAGCAAAAAAATATAGCTTTTTAACATCCAAACCCGACCCCCTCCTCATTTCTTCATCTTCTTCCTCCAACAAACGACTGTGGCGGCACACAGTACATCTATGCTCCCCCATTATCCACCTCCGACCCCCGAAAACACCTCTAATCAACCACCAATCAATCCCAAATCATTCCCCAACCATCCCCCTTCCATTTCCACCACCTATTCTCTCTCAATCGGCCCTCCATCTCCACCTTCATCTCCAATCTGCCCAACAGCCCTCTCCACTAAACCTCCACATAAACCCTCCATTCTTCATCCAAATCCACAACAAACCCCACATCCACCATACAAGCATCATTCTCCTTCCATTCCACACCCAAATCCACATCCATATCACCCCCTCCACCAAAATCCGAAATTCACCTCCACCTCCAAACCCGACCATGAAGAAGATTGGAAAAGCAATAACCAAGAGGACCAAGATTATCACTGGAGGAAAGCGATGCTCCAAAAGTGACTCCTTTGATGTTTTTGTGCCCTCCCACACCCCCTCCCCAACCACCTTTGCATACCAATCCCTCCGCCACTCACAATCGGTGAGCGCTTCCCACACCCGCTCATCCAACATTTATCACATCACTGACGCCACATACAAGGGAGAAGAAGAAGAGGAAGAATTCGAGGGAGTCGACTTGGATAATATCATCGAGGAGTTAAGCCAGTGGCTGCCAAAAGAAGCCAAAGAACTAAAGCAACACCATCCTCATCCAAGATCCCACAAAGGCCCACTGCGGCGCGCCACTCGACGTCTCACACGGTGGCGGAGCATGGTGGACAACCACAAACTACGCAGCAATTGCATCATGATGAAGAGCAATATGCCCATTGGTATAACCTCGACACAAGATCGGGATCCCAATCCTACAAAATGGAGGAAGATGAAGATGAAAGTGATGAGGAAGAGATGGAGCTGATGCCTGAGGAGGAGGATGTTCTGGAACAATTAGAGGCGGACAGGTTGAAGGCCTTAGGTAGGACCCCAACAGGAGTGTCCTATGGTAGAGGATATATGCAAAGAAAGATCACTGTCACATACCTGGAATGCATGACATGGAGATTGTCCCCACTCGATGTGGTTGTGAGAAGATCATTGATGACCTAGGGATCAAAGAAGTAGTGGAAGGAAGTTTAAAGAAAATGTGGCTATGGAACGTCCTTTTCACACCCCAAGAAACCTACGCCACTCTTACTAGAGAGTTCTATGCCACTCTAGGGAAGATAAAGGTGTCAGGCAGTGATGCTATCAAGTTTTCCAAGATGGGAAACATGCACACCCTCACAGCTACAAAGTTAAACTGTGTTTTTGCTGTAAATCCTGAAGAGGCCGAGAAGATGGATGATGGCCTGCTAGAAAAAGAGGAAGATTTTGATTATGCACATTTCTGGAAGACTCTGACAGGCAGAGATGATTACAATGCAGGGAGGTCCAAAACGTCTGCATTAAGCAACCCCCTCATCTGTTATGTGTAAAAGGTCTGAGAAAATACCATTGTGGGAAGGTAAGATAACCAAGGCTTCATTTCTCAAAAGGATATGTTTGTCTTGATGGCTATGAACCACAAAAGGTTTATAGACCTTGGAGTGCTAATGGTTCATCACATGAGGTCCATATCCTTCAAGAGTACAACACCTTTTGTTATGGGAGGGTTTGTCACTTCAATTGCACTCGCTTTGGGGTATGATCTTTCTGGGTTTGAAGATGCATGTGAGGCAGAGTTTGTTGACCTCAATTACCTTTTGCATTCACACACCATTAAGATGAAGGACAAAAGGATGATTTATCTCACAAGTAGTGTGTCAGACATTGAGCTTGAGCTGTCATACCACATGGTTCCACTTCTATCCGTGTTGGGGGTTTTCTATAGATTGAGGGAAAAAATATTGAAATGGCAGCAAGAAAACTTGAGAGAGACATACACTAGGGGAACCGCTGCCACACATGAAGATATAGCTCAATCCAATGTGCAAGGGTAGGATCAAGAAACTGAAGGAAATAGGCAGCCCCAAAGAACAAGAAGGTGGGATGAAGGAACATCCCAGCTACAGCAACCCTCAGTGAACGCCTATGACATGTCTACCATCCAGGCACAACTTCAAAGCATTTAGAAGATGTAGAGTGAATGCAACTTATGCAGCAATACATGTGGCAATACCAACAACAAATGCACCAACAGGTCAACCACTTGTATCACTACCACCATGCCCAAGCAGCAAGAAACCATGAATGGGGTGGAGATCTTTGGGGTGACATAGCTGGATATCCAGAGACATACCCTGCACCCTAGGATGATTACTGGGGGCATTACTACCAACATCCTCTGACAGGCTCAGCTCCTCCCTCATCTCCTCCTCCATATCCTCCTCACATGTCAGATCAGCCGCCACAACATCCGTGACACTTCCCCTATCTACCCTAAGATATAGTTTCATGCTGAGGACAACATGATTCTAAAGTTTGGGGTGGGTAGGGCGGTATGCACCACCCTATCTCTCTCTTAGTCATTTTTTTGCACCTTTTCCATCCTCTTTAGTTTTCTTATTACTGTTCTTTTTATTGCATTGTTGCATAGCATGTAGTTAGTTTCATGCACTTTTTGCCTAATTTTTCAAAATGTTTGCTCTTTTTGCTCGTCCATATCATGCATTGCATTCTCATGTAATTTTTTGTAATTTCTTGTGCATCTTAATTAGGATTTTCTGATTTATGTTTTCATTTCCCTAAAGTAGGTTTAGATGTGATTTAATGAAAATTGGTACCATTTTGGCCAATTTTACCCAAATTTGAAATCTCTTGCCTAGAAAGTATGTTTTGACCCAATCTCTACTATTTTGAGTGAAAATGACAAACTTTGGCAAATGCAAATGAAATGTCATGCTTTATTGCCAAGTGGTATCAATGTTTTGACTTTTTACATGTGCATCACCTCTCTTATGATTATGATTGATTTGGTTGAATTGTGAAGTTGAGCAAGCTTTGAATGCTTAGTCTTTGTGGAATCACTTGATTGATATATCAATTTCATCTTGTTCATTCATGTCGTGTGATATCTAGGATGAAGTATTGGATTAATTTTCATGCAGGATGTCTTATGTGGAAAATCATACCAATGACCCCTCTTTGATCTGACTATTCTTCCACCATCTGCATACCCCTCCGCCTCATAAAAAGATTCCCTAGTGCACATAATCAGCCTTGGCCACCTCCAAAAGTTTGGGGTGGCCATATCTTTATCTCCATGCTTCATTCTATCCACCATATGCCATATCTACACCAAGGGAAAGAAAAAAAGGGAAATGAAAAAGAAAATGAAAAGCAAAAACAAAATAAAAGGATGCTCCTATTTAAGAGCATTCAAATAAAGAAAAGATGAGTGTGTAATAGCACTCCAAGAATCTTACCGCAACCCTTTCTTCCAATATCATACCCATTGAGCTAGGAAACATCAAACCTAGCTCATTTTGTCCCTTTTCGCAGCCATGTGGGTCATTTGGTGTGATTTGAAATATAAGATCGAATGCATGAAGGTGAAACAACACTCCTAGCCATTCTCGATTAACGCCACCATGAAACAGTTTACCCGGAACTTTATGGAAGAAATATGGATAACTTGTGTGTTCTATGCGCGATATTTGATGTTCATATGCTTTGTGCTCTTTTCATGATTGGATTGTGAAAGTAGGAGAGGAGAGAGGTGAAGTGCATGTACTTCGTCATCTTTGATCCAATTTAGAAATAATTAGCTTTTACATTACTATCGTCATTTCTTGTTTGTGGAAAATTTGAAGAGAGATTGAGTTGGAGCATACTTGTGGACAAGTATGTTTTAAGTTGGGGGTGGTGATGTAACCCTATTCTAGGGCTCCATCTTGTGCCATTTTGTATTTAAATCACATCTAAACATGTTAGATTACAAGCTATTTCCCCTAATATATTTATCATTAACAAATGCACTTATGGATGTTCTTTGCATCATTTTCAGGTACTTGGACCATGAATGAGGTGAATGAGAGAGAAGGAAGGAACTCTAGGGCTCCTCCACTCATGGAGGAGTCCAAAGAAGGCCCCAAAAGCTCCCTCAACCAACCTCCAATGGCCAAGAGTCATCATCAAGCAAGAGATCCAAGAATGATGAAGTTTGAAGGACAATCAATGGATGCAGACCCCAACACGGCTGTGGGCACAACCCCATGGTCATTCTATTTATTGTGAAAGATCAATAGAGACACAGAGAATTTGCACCCAGATTTCCACGGTCATGGCTACCAACACGGCCGTGGCCCTATGAAGACACCACAGCTGTGGCCATCTGCACGGTCATGGTCAGAAGAGTGAAAGACGGTCATGGGAACCCCCACAGTCGTGTCGTTTATTGTGAAAAACCAACAGAGCCAACAGGTAGTTGCCCCCCAAATTGCCATGACTGTGGATGTTTGCCACAACTGTGGCCACTGAAGACAAACTCACCCGTGCTGCTGCTCCACGACCATGCCCTCCTCCTCCAAAACGGACGTGTTACCCCAACACGGCCGTGGTGCCACTCATTCACCACGACCATGGCACTCCACCATGCCATGGCCACCGCCTTCCTTAGCATATCCACACCCTTTCCATACCACATTCGTGACCCTACTCCATGACTGTCCCATGCCACCCTCACCACAGTCATGGCACATCAACACGGTCGTGGTGACCGACCTACCCTACTATACTTTTACATTGATTTTCCTATCTTACCCCTACTTACCCTAGTGTTTTCCCACCGCCTATATATACATAGGTGGAAGCTGGGGTACAAAGCTTAGACACCCCATAACTGCTCCTAGCTTCCATTACTCCCCCTTGAGCATTTTGTGCATTTCCTTTGCATTTGTGCTCTCCATCCACCATTTCCACCTCCATTCCACCTTGGGGACCTAGTTTTCTAGGTTTTCCACAGTAATCCCCCATATCTTCATGCTCACATGCACCCGTGGAGGAGGGAGGTCGTCCAGCAGCAAGGAGGTGAAGAAGAAGGCTACTTCTCTGAGATCCATGGAGTTTCTTCCCCTTCTTCCCATCTCTTTTACTATTTCTTTGATTATGTGTAGGTAAGCCCCTAGTGGTGGGCTGTTTGGGGTTAAAATATGACTTTGATACCATGTTGGGGAATTTTTTTCTTACAATGAACTCATTTTTATCTATGATGATTGCTCCATGCTTGTGTCTCTCATCCCATTGCCATACTAGTAATTTGTGCCTTTTGCCATTAATTGCTTGTTTGAGAATGCTTGATGATACCATGCCTCTAGGAGAATTGGGATGCATGTGGCAATCTTAGGAGTGATTCCTATGTCCCAATAGGGGATCTCTAGCTAATCCCCATTGTTCCTACATGCCTATCTCCTCTTCTACTACTTGGTATGAGACCTAAGTTACTAGTATAAGTGAAATTGATGTAACTGTATAGGGCCTTCTAAAGGCTAGAATGGCTAGTGGAATGAGGTCTAATACCCTCATCTCTACTCCCATATCTACCCTCAACCCTGAATTGCTCATTAACACTCATCCTAGAAACCTTGATTTGGCTAAACCTATTATAATTACACCTAACCGTAGTCTTCTACTGGTAGTATAGAGTACATTCTAATAGCTTTGGTCTTATTGTTTAGTTTGGTAATCTAGATGTAAAATGAGAACTATGCTTGTCTAATAATCTCCCCCAACTAATATCAAAGTTACATCCCCCGAACAGCCCACCTACCTTAATCATCTTGTTAAAACCCATCTTGCTTTGCTTGCTTGTTCATGCTAGTCTAGTTTAGTTGCTTTAGCTTAACTTAGTCAATTGCTTAGTTCTACTCTTTAGTGTTAATTTAGGTTCTTGCTCTTGCTAGTGGTTAGTTTAGGTCTTAATTACCTCTTGCCCTTGCTTAGTTAGCTTGTTAACATAATTTTCTAAATTTGCTTATTCAAGATAACTTAAGTTTAATTCTGCCTTTCTTGCTTGTCCACCTAGATTAATCAACAAACCAACCCTTTTAAAACCCTCAAACCCTAATCTCCACACTAGAACATATAAAACACTACCCTAGATCTAGTGCCCCCTCTATCCCTGTGGATCGACCCCTTTTCTTGCCAATCACCAATACTACAACAATACCCCGTACGCTTGCGGGAGACCTATTTAGTTTTGTGATCGACTTGGTTAGGGCCAATATAAATTTTGAAAGTGAATCCCACACATGTGTTCCGATCTCATGGGGCGCATCTAGTTGAGTGAAATCGTCTAGTATGTAGCACCACTAGTGATCGCACCAATAACCTCATCATGAGTCGATAGGGTCACATACTTACATAAACATCCTAGGGTTCCCATTCTTGATGATTTTCAATTGGGGTGTCTTTGTGATGGAGCTTCCACTCGCGTGGAATTGAATGCACCACTAAAAATCCTAAAGATAGTAAGTCTTTAGGTTTAGCCTTGCTTATACTAGATTGAGAACTCCACCCACGTATGCTAGGATACATGGAAGTCTTATCGTAGTATGTTAAGGGTCGAATCCATAGGACAACGGTCTTGTTGGGAGCAACAAGATAGAAAACGATATAATTTCACTTAACTCCTTAACAGTTGGTATCTAGATCAAAGAGTTGGTTTGGTTGTTTTAAACTAAGTGCAAGTAAAACAAAAGGAAGAAAGTAAATTTAAGGTTGTAAACAATGTTAAGAAACCACTAGGATGTGATCGGCTTTCACCACCACTATGCATGGATCAAAACATGCAACATAAAAACATAACCTGCAATAAGAGTCTAAACAGTTAGTATCTTTGTAGATTAATTTCCTTTCGGAGAACTAACTATGAGAAGTGTGAGAATGTTGCAATGCCAGCCATCCCTGAACGAATGGTCACTTACTTTACATCATTCCCTTCGCAAAGTGTGTTCCTCGACTTATCAAGGTTGTACTTTCATACATCAATTGATTCCATTTCATAGTATGAAAGTACAACGATGGAAAGTGAGTTTACTCCACTTCTTGAAAAACATTCCTAGATACTGAAACAGATGCATGGTGGATACATGCATCAAGAACCAACATTCAATCGAGATTCGAATCTAATCGTACAAATGTAGACAATTCAAACTAAAAGATAAAAGGTAACACAAGTTGGTGATAAAGAAATAAGCATTCATTAAACGATTGATGTTGAACTGAAAAGAAAGTATATCTCTATTGCAAACTATGGATTACATTGCATGAAATGAAAACATGGGTAGCGGGGATACTCCATGCACCCTAGTGTATAAGACTACTCACTCATGGCAAGGACAAAGAAGGAGGCAAGAAGAGAGAGAGAAAATGACATCTCCATGAAGGAGGGAGGAAGGTCAACCCCTTGGAGAGAGAGAGCGACGATCATCACACTTCGTAGGTTGCTCGATGATGAATCTTCCTCTTCCCATCTTCTTTGGTGACGAGAGAGAAAGCTGCTTCTGGATGGAGTGTGGATCTCAGACTGGCAGCCTCAGGGCGGTGGATGAAGGATGGAATAGCTCTGGAGCAGTAGAGGCAGCCTTTGGACGTCTAAAACTTGATACCTTGTGAGGACCCTTTGGGTCTTATTTATAGGCTTTAAGTGAAGTCCAAACGGTTTGGGCAGTTTTAGGCCCAAACTGTCTTGGAAACTGATTGGGTTCTGGGACCATTTGGACTCTCTCGGTTTCGAAACCGTATGGACTCTCTCAGTTTGGAAAACATTTGAGTCCTTGCGGTCTTGAAACCGTTTGCCTTTATTCAATTTTAGGATCGTGTAAATTTATGCGGTCTTGGGACCGGTTGATTTTCATTCGGTCTTGGGACCGTATGGTCTTCATTCGGTCTTGGGACCGTTTGGCGTCCATTCGGTCTTGGGACCGTTTGGACTCTCTCAGTTTCGAAACCGTTTGGACTTTCTCGGTCTGGAAACCGTTTGAGTCCTCGTGGTCTTGAAACTGTTTGCTTTTATTCGGTCATGGGATCGTGTATCTTTATGTAGTCTTGGGACCGGTTGATCTCCATTCGGTCTTGGGACCATTTGGCATCCATGCAGTCTTGGGACCGTTTGGTGCCCATTCGATCTTGGGATTGTTTGGTGCCCATTCGGTCTTGGCACCGTTTGGTGTCCATTTGGTCTTGGGACCGTTTGGTGCCCATTCTATCTTGGGACCATTTGGTGCCCATTTGGTCTTGGGACCGTTTTGTGCCCATTCGGTCTTGGGACCGTTTGGAGCTTTTGTATTTTTTTAATATTTTTCTTTAGGAAATGAAAAGGGAAAAGTTAGGCTAATGATATATTTGAAATAAAGTGGAAAGTTAAAGATTCTATCTAATTTCTCTAAGAAAGAGTATGGAAAACTAAGAAAAACAAATAAGATAACATTGCAAAATGGGAGGTTATCACCCCCCAACTTAGAGTCTAGCTTGTCCTCAAGCTAGATAGAGCTAAGGCACATAGTGGCGAGGTGATTTTATTTAGTTAAGGTTTCCATACTCTTGCTTAAATTCTAAACCAAAGATCTCCTAAGGTTGTATCGGAGATTTTGCTTGCCTTAACTCTTTCAGGTGTTGAGAGTTGCTTGGATCTCAGGTTTCTTCCATATCTCGTAGCCCGCATTGGGACCACTTTTTATTCTGTGCATGTCGTCGACTCTAATCAATTTTATACTTCTCTGAAAATCCTGTCGGAAGCTAGATTGGGTATGAGGGTTGGCTAAAGGCTTGTTGTGTAACTCCTCCCTCAAGTGGGGGAGGGTTTGTCTATGAGTTTAGGGTCTCACTACCGGGCACGATACATCTGCCTTTGTGAGGGAAGTTGAATGTACCAGTCGGGCGAGTCCTTTATCAACCTTTCATATATTTGGATACCTTAGGGTTTCACTACCGGGCATGACACATCTGCCTTTGTGAGGGCAGCTGAATGTACCGGTCGGGCGAGACCTTTATTGGCTCTTCATATAGATTCTTATGCATGGCACAACTCTCATATTTTTATTCAATACTCTGGCTTTTATTCGTAAACTCATAGGCTTAGGATTGGGAAATTTAGGGGTTTTGATTGGGCGGCCAAGCCTCTTTTATTTGAAGAGAAGAAATCTGTTCATAGAGTTTCTCGACATGCACTTATTTGGTTTCTACTTAGTGGTCCACTTGAGAGGCTTCTTGATTTGGATGTCACCTGATAGCCCTCGCATCCTTGAGAGTGTTTGGCTTGTTTCGGCCCTGATGTTGACCTGTGGCGAGTCAGATGTAAAAATTGAAGCAAAAGCATGAAAATCTAATGTGAAGATAAATTATTAATTTGCCATTACATGTCTATATGCTATTCTTATTATTGCTCTTGAGGACTAACTGAATTCTAAAGTTAGCTGGGGATGAATTTTTCCAAGAGGGGTGTTATTCTTATGTACATGATTTATTTTAACAGGAGAATTACTTAAGACAAAATCTAAATGTGTAAAGAAAGCTAAAAAACTTGTATAGAATTGAAAGAGAAGGTAGAAAGGGAGGGATTTTTTTTAAAATGATACCTCGCCCTTGTCCAGTGTACTTACCCCCCTAACTTATCACTAACTCTATCCTCAGAGTGTCAAAGTGATAGGTTGAGAAGTACAAGGACAAGGGCACCAGGCTTATGTTAGTCCTTTATTAGCTCCAGGCGTTCAGAGAAGATTAGCTGCGAACTTTCTACGTAGAGCATGGTAATCCACATCTGTCATGTCGTCTACTGGTCTTCCAAGGACCATGATGGTGTACATCCAGTAGAGGATGTGGAAACCACAATCTTTTGACTCTCGGAGCTGCTGGGGACATTTGTGGCTAAAGGCAGGGCGATGAAAGTGCTCTTTACCGTATGCCCATGTGTGCTTGCTGAGAAGGTCATGTAGTTGGTCAGCACACTCCTTCGCTACCTCCTCCGTGGGCATTCTTGGTGTTGTAGTATACTGTTACTGATCTGGATTGTACTGGCTATCGAAACTATTGTATATGATTGTTGTTCCGTCATGAAGATTTGTCGCTAGTAACATCCAGTGCTCTGAATGAAGGAAAGGAAGCATGATAAACTTCGACGTCGTATGTTGGAGGAAATAAATGAGTGCCTCAATTGTTCTGAAGTTCTTTAGCTTTAGGAGATCATCCTTCATATATGCTGATGTCATATAGGTCGTAGGGTGATTCCGTCTGAGGAGATATTGATAGGCGGCCATCAAACTCACAGATAGAGACCCTTTGAACTATATAGTTTCACGTAGCGCATCTGCCATAACCAGAATATCTCCGGCTAGAAAAACGAGATCATCTTTCTCAGCGTAAAGCCTATACATGATGAGTCGAAGTTCATTGTCAGAAAGACTATTGTAGGCGCTGAGGTCAAAATTAGGGAACGTCGATGTAATGGCAGACAGGGGCACCTTTTGTGAAGATGGTATGTTGATGGTAACCCCGGTTAGCAACTCGGTGTCCCCTTTATCATCCGCCAAATCAAAAGAGTAGGGGTCCCATGGTTTGTTCTCGGGGACCTTGGCAGGCTGTTGTTTCTCCAACTCCTTTATTGTTTGTCGGAATGGCTGTTTTTGAGGACGTTGGATGGCCGAGTAGAGGTAGCGAGGAACGTCGTTAGGCACCATAGTTGAGTCCTTGAAGAACCTTCTGTCACATATTAGCTTTATGGCATAACGGCCTCGTAGAGAATGAAAATCCTCTGTGGCCAGCTCAGTGAAAGGGATTTGTTGATTGAGTGCTTGGATGTGGTGTATAGTGTAGAAAGTGCAATCCCTAGATCCTTCTTTTGTTTGGACTTGTGGGTTTATGATTTGGAACCAGGGTTGGTTCCAACCATTTCGAAGGGATGGGCATGCAGCCCAAATCAATTTTAGAAGCCAGAAAGGGATGCATCTGGCCTCCCTGGCTTCAATACCAGCAAAATTAATTATTCTGGCTTTTAGTTCATTGGTGCAAAAATTGTACACCTTGGCATCTCGAGCTGCAGTGTCTACGATCATTAGCAGCCAGTGGCCAGAAACTTGAAAGGGCACGGTAATATAGCGTGCCTTTCCGGCAATCCCCCTCTGCAACTGCTCGATAGATTTGTTTTGTAGATCTTTATATAATAGACTAATGCCTAGAGCAGCTGAAGCATTAAGTACTAGTTGTTGTCGTTTAGAGCTTCTGTAGATTTCGATAGAATTGGCAAGGAGGACATGGAAGATTGCCATCTTCACCGGTGACTATGGTTGAAGGATGGTGTGGAAATCTTCACGTGTCAACTTGCGCAGAGTCTTTGTATTATGGTAGATAACGTCACCCCCTTCTTTTTCATCATCTACAATAGTGTTTAGGATGAAGATATCTTGAGCATCAAGGGTAGAGATGGCCACCATGTCTAAATCGTGCATCTTGTGGGGTAGAGGTGGTGGCGGGGGAAGCTCTTGTGGAGTGTGGGAAGAAGTCTGCTCCAAATCATCTATGTAGTGCTGCAGATCTTTGTCTTTATCTGAATCAGAAGCATATTCGAGATCTTCATCTGTATCTAAACTGACTCTTTCTAATTCTTCCTATTCTTTTGGAAAGGGTGAATATTTCTTCGGGTTGGAGTGGTGTGGAAGGTTTGCTAGTGGTTGACTCGTGCTGGTTCTAAATAAACATTGTTAGAACTCAGCAAAAGCTGCTTCTTTGGCAGTTTCCCCAAGAGATCCCATTACAGAATAGTCAAGAAATTGATCCCCATATGACATGTTAACGTTGTCATTGTGAGTATGAGATTTGGGATCTTTATCACGTTCTTGGTTATCCTTCTATTGTTCTGGTGTAGCTCCTTGGTTGGGGCCCTCCCCAACATTGTCTGGGTCATCAGATTTATCGTTTGAGGAGGTGCTATTGTTGGATTCAGCTGAGGAGTCAGAATCTTCATCTTCATCTTCTTCTTCATCGTCTTCTTCGTCTACTACCTTATGTGTGGTCTTCTTTGGTGGAGGCTTCTTGCACTGGCGATGGAGTGCTTGTAGTTCATCGAAAGCCACTTGCATATGCTCATGTGTTTCAAGAAGAGCGTCGTGGGTTTCTTTGAGATCTGAATATCGAGCCTCGACGGAGAGGAGTCGTGCAGAGAGGTCTGTCACTTGAGCTCTTAATTGGTTGATTTCATTTTTGGATGACTCCTCTTGGTGGTTATTGAGTTGTGTGAGGGTGGTGTTGATGTCGTGCAAGCACGTTCTTAAAGAAGTTTGATGCTACTTAAGCTCACGCAGGGTTTCTAGCAATGGTTGATTTTGTGCAGAAATCCTGTCAACTTGCTTGGCCAGATCATCTTGCTAGTGTTTCACCCCAAGCACCAATTTCAGCAGTTGTTGCTGGCAGTCGTCGATGCGTTCGATTTTCATGGCCGCTATTTTCTGCTGTTGGTGGATGCTTGAGAGGATGCCTGGTAGGGCACGGTTTTGCTCGTCAATCTTTGCGACCTGTGTAGTTAGACCCTGCACACAAGAAAAAATAGATGTAATATATTAGAAGGGTCGGTGAGGAGGTTGCATATAGCGTCGAATTGACGTCTGAATTCTTCACTGATGTTTGTAAAAGGGACCCCAGATGTGGAAGGGTGGGGTGGATGGGGTCGGGGTGGAAGGGTGGAAGTGCCTTGAGAAAGAGACATTGTTGATGGTCCCACAACCTGCGTGGTGACTGTAGATGGAGTCACCAGCGGTGTTGGGGTGGTGGCAGATGAAGAAAATGGTGAGAATGGTGGGACTGAGAATGTTGAGGGGAAAAGGGTGGAGATGGGAGAGGAGGAGGTGAATTCAGGTGTTGGAGTGGAAAATGGGATACCCGAAGAGAAAAAGGTTGAGGTGGAGGATGTGGGTGGAGGTTTGGATGTGGGGAAAGGAATTGTTGTTGGGATTGTTGTGGAGAAAGGTTGGAAGGTGGTAGATGGTGGGATAGTAGTAGATGGTGGTGTGGTGGGGGTGGTGGTGGTGGTGAGCCTAACATTTAGGCTCATGATGAATGAGTCTAAAGATGAGGTACTGATATGTTCCTCAGGATGAGGGCGTTCTGTCTCAGGATTTAGCTTTGATGTTGGCGTCCCTGACAGTTGTTGTGGTTGTAAACATGTCTTAGATGGTTGTTTTACTAGTATTTTTGTTACCCTGGCTGCCTGGGCAGTGATACTATGTTCTGTCTGGCCCGCTTTGGTTTTCTTCTCTTGTACTTTGACCGAAGCTAGGATTTTGGTAAGCTCTTCGTCAGTAAAGAGTAGCTTTTCCTAGTCATAATCCGCAAGCTCGAGAAGCGGTAGTAGAGTTCTGGAAGATTTTACTGTAGGGCAGAAGATGTAGTGCAATTTTGCATCCTTTTCTTTGATAATGTAAGAGTTCTTCAAGGTTTGCTCGTTGATAATGTAAGAGTTCTACGTGCACCTAGGGAGTAATCTTTCCATCTTGAGATATTTAAGAATATAAGTTATGTGTCCGCCCATGCAAATTTCTTTCCCTAGGGCGTATGCTGAAAACTTTTGTATCATGTGTCGTCCAATGTTGACCGGCTTCCCATGTAGGACGGACCACAGAATAAAAAGATCAGAGGTGATAACATTCCCGCCCTCTGTTATGGGGAAGAGCGCACCGGTGAGAATTTTGTGAAGCGTGCGTACTAACCCAGAATGAATATTGGAGGTCTTGTAGGTCTTCGCCTCATAAATTGGGGTCCCAGTTAGGGATTTCTAGAAATTGTGTCTATCGAATTGGGAGCTTTTCGTGCTAACAACTTTGGCCTTTTTTAGCTGCTCCTGGTTGTCTATGAAGATTTCATTCAATAAATTCTCTGTTATGACAACTTTGTTCCCAAAAAGCTTGGTGACCAGCCTGCGGTCACCGCCGTCCCTTTCTCTATCCATAATGTCCACAGATTCTTTGATGAGATGTGTAAAGAATTCTTTTGTGGGCTCGACATATGAGATCTCGGGGACAAAACAAAGTCTTGAGAGATTTGCGTTATCAAGCAGGGTGCGGATTCTATCGTATATCCCCATCATTTTTGGTATGCTGTAATAGACGTACTTTGTTGGCCTTAAAGCTTTGTCGATAGATGGGATGGTGTGGATGAAAATGTTTTCTGGTGGTGGTGCGGTGATGGTGATGACGGAGAAGACATGGGTAGTGGTGGTTGCAGGAGTGTTAGTGGGGGTGGTGGTTGCGGTTGATGGGATGTATCCTGCTAGGGTTTGTTCCCTAGAAGTGACGACGCAAACCTATTTTCTTGCCCGTTTGTTTGTTGGTTGTTCTTTGGTAGCTTCCTGGGCCTTATGCTTCTCCTTAGACTTTTCGGTTGGGGATTCATCCTCAGAGTTTGGCTCGTATTCGGAGCCTTCATCACTGGAAGAAATTTCTTCCACTTCTTCTTCAGGCTCCTCAGCTAAACATTTGTTGATGCGGTCAATTTTGTTCATGACCAAGAGCAGGTTGACTTTCAGTGGGATCTGTCCTGTCGTATGATAGTTGTCTAAGACTTTCTGGACTTGGCGCGGTCCTCTATCAGTTGCTCTATTGTCCAGTGCGGAGCGTCGACAGTTCCGGTGGCTTTGTTTGCTGGTGATGCCATATCTGAGAGAATTAGCAGAAAGTTATGTGTTAGAAAGATTTGAATTTGCAAAGATAATGAGTTTATTTAAAAGAAAAAGTTAGATCATGTATGTGTTTATGTTTTTATGTTTTAGTGGAATCCAAACGGTTTCAAGACCGTTTGGCTCCAAACGGTTTTGGGACCGTTTGGCTCCAAATACTTTCAAGACCGTTTGGCTCCAAACAGTTTCAGGATTGTTTGGCTCCAAACGGGAAAAACCGCGAGGAAGGTGGAACATCGGGGGCACGATGGGTGGCGGTGGAAATGATGAAAAAGGTGAACGATGGTGGCGACGCACACGTCGACAGGAAAGAGAACCACACTAGTGATGTAGGCGTCAGCGATGGTAAAAACGAATCCTGGCGTGATGACGGAAGTGTCGGCGATGGGGGTGGCGTTGGTCTACCTTGCTGCTGTGGGCGATGAAAATGACAGTGAGGCGACGAACGGCGGTAATGATGGTGCAGAATTCGTGAAGACATGCAGAAGCTGAGGTGACATCGGTGATGGTAGCGATATGAACCGGCGTCGCTGGTTATGCGGGAGCGAGAGAAGGAGGAAATGAAACAATATTCACATGAGGGTTTAGAGAGCTCGAGATTCTAAAGAAATAAAAAGGGGAGGGGGTGGGTTTATATTTATAGGATATGGGTTTGACGTTACAAATTCCCAAAGTCAAACGGTTTCAAGACCGTTTGGGCTCCAAACGGTCTCAAAACCATTTGGGCTCAAAACAATTTCGAGACCGTCTGGGCTGCAAATGGTTTCAAGACCGAAAGGGGTCCAAACGGTTTGAAGACCATGAGGCCCTAACAGTTTCAAGACCGAAAGGGGTCCAAACGGTTTTAAGACTGTGAGGCCCAAACAATTTCAAGACCATTTAGAGAAAGGTGGTTTAGGTTTTTGATTTTTATATTTTTATGTTTGTTTTGGTTATTTATGTGAATTTTTATATTTTCAGAATAAAGATGATAAACCTAAATTAAACAAAAAAGCAAAAAATAATAATAAAAAACGGTGATACTCAGATCTTGGGTTGCCTCCCAAGTAGCGCCTGGGTTTTACGTCGTTGGCTCAACGAAGTTTGGATTTTGTTATGGTGATGTTGTGGGGTCTCTGATCTCAGTAGTCTATCTCGGAATTTTGTCAGCTGGAATATAGTATTTTTTCACTCTATGTCCATTGACTGTCCTCTCTCCTCCATTGTCATCAACAATTATGATGGCTCCAGTCGGATATATGTGCTTGATGGTAAAAGGTCGGGACCACTTTGTACGAAGTTTCCCGGCGAACATTTTGAGTCTGGAGTTGAAAAGAAGGACTTTGTCTCCAATAGCGATGTCTTTTCTTTTTAGATGACCATCATGCCACATTTTGGTTTGTTCTTTGTAGATCTTGGCACTTTGGTATGCGGTCATTCTGAGCTCCTCTAGTTCTTGCAACTGGAGTTGTCTATTTTCTCCAGCGCTTTTAAAATCAAAATTTAGTTGTTTAATGGCCCACCAAGCCTTATGTTCCAGTTCAACTGGAAGATGACATGATTTCCCATATACCAGACAGAACGGGGTTGTTCCAATATGTGTTTTATAAGATGTATGGTAAGCCCAGAGGGCATCTAGAAGCTTGATGGACCAGTCAGTACGGTGTCTATTGACGGTTTTCTCTAAGATTGCATTCAGTTGTCTATTCGAAACTTTCGACCTGACCAGTAGTTTGTGGATGGTAAGGTGTGGAAACTTTATGGTTGACTCCATATTTATTTAGGAGGGTTTTGAAGCTTCGTTCTAGAAAATGGGTCCCTCCGTCGGATATGACAATTTGGGGGACTACGAATCTAGGAAAAATGATATCTTTAAACATCTTAATGACTGGTTTGGAATCGTTGGAAACTGTGGGTATAGCTTCTACCCATTTTGAGACATAATCTACATCAACCAGTATGTATGAAAATCCATATGAATAGGGGAAGGGACCCATGTAGTATATCCCCCAAACATCGAAAAGTTCGATCTCTTGCCACATAGTGAGGGGCATTTCATTCCTTTTAGTTATACCGCTAGAAAGTTGACATTTATTGCATGATTTTACAAAATCATGGGAATCTCTTGCTATTGTTGGCCAAAAGAAACCCGATTGTAGAACTTTCATAGTGGTCTTTTTCAAACTCATGTGTCCCCCAGTGGGGTCGGAATGACAATGTTCTAAGACATGAGTAATCTCTTCTTCAGGTAGGCAGCGACGAAAAAGTCCATCTGCACATAGACGAAAGAGATAAGGTTCATCCCAGTAGTATTGCTTAACATTGTGGAGGAATTTCTTTTAGTCGTGGTGAGAGGTGGAAGGGTGGATGGTTCCTATAGCCATATAGTTCACTATGTTGGCATACCAGGGGAATTCGGTGGTAATTTTCATTAGTTGGTCATCAGGGAGGGAGTCTCAGATAGGTACTTTATCATCATCCTTGACTTGATGCAGCTATGATGATCAGCGACGACATTTTCAACTCCGCTTTTGTCTTTGATTTTCAAATCAAATTCTTGAAGCATCAACACCCAGTGGATAAGTCTGGGTTTTGTGTCTTGCTTCTGAATTAGATATCGTATGGCGGAGTGGTCAGTGTAGACTATGACCTTTGATATGATCAGGTAGGAGTGGAATTTCTTGAATTCATAGATGATGGCTAAGAACTCCTTTTCTGTAGTGGTGTAGTTCTTTTGCGCTTCATCAAGAGTCTTGGATGCATAGTATATTACATAAGGCTTTTTGTCAATTGTCTGCCCTAACACCGCACCTATAGCATAGTCACTAGCATCACACATTATTTCAAATGGTTGCGACCAGTCAGGTGCTCTCAGAATAGGCACAAAGACTAGAACATTCTTTAAGGTTGTGAGGCTTTGTATACATTCTTGGTCAAAATTAAACTCGGTGTCCTTGGTCAATAATTGGGTCATGGGTTTTGCTACTTTCAAGAAAGCTTTAATGAATCTTCGATACAACCCAACATGACCCAAGAATGCTCGTACTCCTTTTACGTCTTTTGGCGGCGATAGTTTTGAGATGACATCAATTTTTGCCTTGTCTACCTCATTCCCTCTTTCACTCACTCTATGTCCGAGGACGACACCTTCAGTTACCATAAAATGGCATTTTTCCCAATTTAAGATAAGGTTCGTTTCCTCGCATCTTTGTAAAACTTGTCCAAGGTTGAGTAGACAGTTGTCAAAGAAATCTTGGTAAACTAAAAAGTCATCCATGAATACTTCCATCATGGACTCAGTTAACCCTGCAAAAATAGCAGACATGCACCTTTGGAAAGTAGCAGGTGTGTTGCACAGCCCCAATGACATTCTTCTAAAAGCATAAGTCCCAAAGGGAAAAGCAAAAGTTGTTTTTTCTTGGTCTTCCAGATGTATAGGGATATGATATAACTCGGAATAACCATCGAGATAATAAAAGAACTTTTGATGGGCTAGGCGTTCGAGGACTTCATCAAGAAAAGGTAGAGGGTAGTGATCTTTTCGTGTTGCTTTGTTTAGTTTCCTATATTCGATAAACATTCTCCATCACGTGACAGTCCTTGTGGGTACTAGCTCATTTTTATCATTTAGCATGATAGTAGTTCCTCCCTTTTTGGGGACTACTTGGACAGGGCTGACCCATTGGGAATCTGAAATTGGGTAGATAATACCGGCTTTCAGCAGTTTGAGGACCTCAAGGCAAACCACCTCTTTAAGATTGGGGTTCAACTTTCTCTGGTGCTCTCTTGAAGGCTTGAATTCTTCTACCATGGGCAGTCTATGCATGTATAGGGCTGGGTTTATACCTGTCAGGTCAGTTATTTTGTACCCAATGGCTTTCTTATGTTTCTTTAACTCAACGAGAAGCCTTTCTTCCTGGTCTTTCATTAGGGCGGAATTGATGATTACTGGACATAGTTTTTCTTCATCCAGGAAGACGTGCTTAAGTCCCGTTGGTAAGGTTTTCATCTCGGGAGCCTTAGGTGCTTCTTTTGTTTCTAAAATAGTGACAAATTTGAGCTCCTCAAAAGTGGTTGTTGGTGCTTCTTCAGCTTTCTCTAAGTGTTTCAAGCATTCTTGAACTAATTTGTAGGCTGAGAATTCGACTTCTGGATTTATTAGGACATTTTCTAACTCCTCAGATGGTTCAGATATTTCCAATCGGGATATTTGATGTATTGCATCTAAGAGAAAAACTTGCTCTTGAATGTTGGGGCCTTTCATGATGTTGAGGACCCAGAACTGAATTGCTTCTTTTCCTAGTCTCAGAATGATCGTGCCAGCTTCAACATCAATGAGTGCCATGGCTGTGACAAGGAAGGGTCTATCAGATATTATTGGGTATCTTAGATCCTCCTTGATATCCATAATGACAAAATCACATGGGACATAAGAATCCTTGCCTATCCTGACTGGAATGTCTTCAATAATTCCTAGGGGTGCAGTGATAGTGGAATCAACTAACTGAATTGGCATCATTGTGGGTAGCAAGTTAGTAAAACCCAATCTTTTACACATGGAGTAGGGCATAATAGATATGATATCCCCTAAGTCAGCTAATCCCTTTTTGCTCGAACCTTTTCCAATACAACATTGAATACCGAAAGAACCAAGGTCCTTCTTTTTCTTTGGCATCTTATTAAGAATGATATCGGAGGTGGTTTGAGCCAGTTTGACCATCTGTTACTCTTCAGTAATATATTTCCTTGATAGCAAGGTTTTCAGATATTTACCCCAAGCTGGTACTTCAGAGAGGGCATCGAGGAGTGAGATATCGATATAAAGTTTCTTCATCGCCTCCTTGAATTTTTGGAATCTAGTTTCCATTTTAGTCTCTCTCAATCTTCCTGGATATGGTATCCTAGGTTTATATTGTGGAACTTCTGGCTCTTTGGGAGCTTGTTCCTTTTCTTTGCCTTTTGCGGTCTCTGCAGATTTCTCAATTCCTAGATTTGGGCTTGCATTTGGAGTAAAGGCAGGTGTATCATCATCATGAGTGATTCTCGTAGCTTCATGAAAGACACGACCAGATCATGTAGTGACGACATTCAATTGCTCTGGTCTATTTTGATCATGTCTTGGGTTTGACTCCAGTTGACCAGCAAAAGTATCTGCTGGTGGTTTCAATTGGGCAACAATTTGTGCTCGTTGAGCCTCCACATCCTTCTACTGAGCTTGCTGATTGGCAAGCATGGTTTGTTGTGACTATAACATTTGCCTGATTATAGTCATCTCGTCTGTTGGCTGGGAAGGGGCATTAGTCTGAGTGAGTTGTTGTTGTCCTTGATGTGGTTGTTGCGGAGGTGGTGTTAACTAAGGTTGTTGCGATTGCTGCAGCTGAGGATGTAATTGTGGGTGCAGAGGAGGATGGGTATATTTTTTTTTTGATGACGAGGGAACCACTCCCGTACAAGTGCCACTTTTGTGACCCCTACAGGCAGCGTAAAACCCCCGGATGCCCCCCTGCCCATACAGGGACCACCAAGTAGTCGCATCATTGGCCGGCTGACGCGTGGGCTAATTCACTTCGGTGAAACGCTGGGAGTCAAACTCGTGCCCCCCCGCAGGGGGCATGTGAGCCGCACCACCCAAGCTATTCCACCCCGGCGAGGATGGGTATATTGATAGTAGGTGGAGGGATTTCTTGGGTAGTTGGATCTTGGGAAATTATTTCTAAGATTCCCTTGATTTTGGTTAAAGTTACTTTGAAATCCAGGTGTCAATCTATTGGAGGATCCGCCTTGTGTTTGATGTTGTGGGTTAGCAGTCCCTGCAGGATTCCCTTATTGAAAACCGGGGTGGTTTCTTGGTTGATTTGGATTATAGTAAGCTTTTCCTGGTATGGAATGAATGGAATTAACTTATTCGGGCATCTGATCTTCACGGTGTTCGATGATTGGTTCGTACGGCTGTTGTGGTGGTTGCATATCCATCATCACATTATAAAGTAAGCCACATGACAAAGTAGGGTGATCAGATGTGTGACAGGCTTCACAAGTCCATGTAGTAGCTTTAACTTGTTGGATTTGGGGTTTTTTCTTCTTATCGTATTCTCCAAATGAAGTTTCAAGCGCCTGCTGCTTGTGAGCTATAGTCTTTAAAGCTTCAGCAATAGCCTTCATTTCCATTGATTCCTCATCCTTATAAACTTTGAGGACTCCCTTAGCGAATGATCGTCCCCAATTGGATTGGTTCTCAGCTCCAAGTGTAATGATTTTCCAAGCATCCTTGTAGTTCTTCCTCATAAAATTTCCTCCAGATGAGGAATCCAGAAATTGCTTGATATCATCACTCACCCCCCTATAGAACATTTCTATTAATTGATTTTGGGAGATACCGTGATGAGGGCACTTCCTTAGAAGCTCCTTGAATCTTTCCCATGCTTTTGCGAGTGATTATCCAGGAATTTGGGCGAAGTGGTTGATCTGCCCCCTAATTTCATAGGTTAATGAAGGAGGGAAAAACTTTTCCAGGAACTTTTCTTCCAAGGGAGCCCAGGTGGTGATCATTGGATCCCTATCAAGTGAGTTGTACCAAGTCAAAGCCCTTCTGGATAGAGTGAAGTGAAAAAGATGTAGCATTATTGCGTCAAAGGAAACTCTGGGTTGTGGGACAAGTCGGGAAAGTGCCTTGAATCTCTTCAAGTGACCCATGCAGTCATCTCCAGAACCACTGGAGAATGAGATGCCCTGCATGATTTGAATCCATTGTGTCCAAATTTCAAAATTGGGTATGTTGATGATTGGTGGCCAGATTGGATGATTATCTTCATAGTTCTTGGGGACGACATAGTCCCTCAATTGCTTGTTTCTTAGCTTTAACTGGGCAGCTTCGTTAGCTGCTTCATTTTTAGCTCGAATGCGGGCTTGTTCCTCGGCTCAGATTTCCACTTGGACCTGAGCACGAGTGTCAGCAATGAGTTGTGCTCTCTGAGTGACTATGGTGGCGTTGACCCTATCCATTACTAGCACAACTTGGCGTCGATCTTCAGCAATTTGTCTGGATCTTTGGCGGTTAAGTCTGATGCGGTGGTGGAAGCTTCTCTCTACCTCATAGTTGTACTGTGGATCAGGGGAGAATCTGAGGTTATGCGATGGTTGCATACACGTCTTCTACTTGAGTACAGGAAGAAACACACTTTTTAGGAGATGTAGGAGATATGATGAAAACAAGAAGATATGGAGTAATGTTTACAGAAAATAGTGTAAAACTTTAACCAATTAGTAATATGATAAATGAAATTAAAATGTTCCGTTGTCCCCGACAACGACGCCAATTTTTGATGGAGCTTCCACTCGCGTGGAATTGCATGCACCACTAAAAATCCTAAAGATAATAAGTCTTTAGGTTTAGCCTTACTTATACTAGATTGAGAACTCCACCCACGTATGCTAGACTACGTGGAAGTCTTATCGTAGTATAGTTAAGGGTCGAATCCACAGGACAACAGTCTTGTTGGGAGTAACAAGATAGAAAATGATATAATTTCACTTAACTCCTTAATAGTTGGTATCTAGATCAAAGAGTTGGTTTGGTTGTTTTAAACTAAGTGCAAGTAAAACAAAAACAAGAAAGTAAATTTAAGGTTGTAAACAATGTTAAGAAACCACTAGGATGTGATCGACTTTCACCACAGCTACACATGGATCAAAACATGCAACATAAAAACATAACCTACAATAAGAGTCTAAACAGTTAGTATCTTTGTAGATTTAGTTTCCTTTCAGAGAAATAACTACGAGAAATGTGGGAATGTTGCAATGCCATCCATCCCCGGATGAATGGTCACTTACTTTACATAATTCCCTTCACAAAGTGTGTTCCTCGACTTATCAAAGTTGTACTTTCATACGTCAACTGATTCCATTTCATAGTATGAAAGTACAACAATGGAAAATGAGTTTACTCCACTTCTTGAAAAACACTCCTAGATATCGAAATAGATGCATGGTGGATACATGCATCAAGAACCAACATTCAATCAAGATTTGAATCTAATAGTACAAACGTAGACAATTCATACTAAAAGATAAAAGGTAACACAAGTTGGCGATCAAGCAACAAGCATTCATTAAACGATTGATGTTGAACTGAAAAGAAAGTATATCTCTATTGCAAACTATGGATTACATTTCATGAAATGAAAACATGGGTAGAGGGGCTACTCCCCACACCCTAGTGTATAAGACTACTCTCTCATGGCAAGGATAAAGAAGGAGGTGAGAAGAGAGAGATAAACTGTCATCTCCATGAAGGAGGGAGGAAGGTCAACCCCTTGGAGAGAGAGACACTTCATAGGTTTCTTTATGATGAATCTTCCTCTTCCCACCTTCTTTGGCGACGAGAGAGAAAGAAACTTCTGAATGGAGTGTGGATCTCAGACCGGCAGCCTCGGGGTGGTGGATGAAGATGGAACAACTCTAGAGCAGCAGAGGAAGCCTTTGGATGTCTGAAACTTGATACCTTGTGAGGACCCTTTGGGTCTTATTTATAGGCTTTAAGTGAAGTCCAAACGGTTTGGGCAGTTTTAGGCCCAAACAGTCTTGGAAACCATTTGGGTTCTGAGACCATTTGGACTCTCTCGATTTCAAAACTATTTGGACTCTCTCGGTTTCGAAGCTATTTGAGTCCTTGCAGTCTTGAAATTGTTTGCCTATATTCGGTCTTAGGACCGTGTAACTTTATGCGGTCTTGGGACTGGTTGATTTTCATTCAGTCTTGGGACCGAATGGTCTTCATTCGGTCTTGGGACCATTTGGCATCCATTCAGTCTTGGGACCGTTTAGACTCTCTCAGTTTTGAAACCGTTTGGACTCTCTCGGTTTGGAAACCGTTTGAGTCCTCGCGGTCTTGAAACTGTTTGCTTTTATTCAGTTTTGGGACCGTGTATCTTTATGCGGTCTTGGGACCGGTTGATCTCCATTCGGTCTTGGGACCGTTGGCGTCCATTCGGTCTTGGGACCATTTGGTGCCCATTTAGTCTTAGAACCGTTTGGTGCCCAATCGGTCTTGGGACCGTTTGGAGCTTTTGTAATTTTTTTATTTTTCTGTAGGAAATGAAAAGGGAAATGTTAGGCTAATGATATATTTTTAATAAAGTGGAAAGTTAAAGATTCTATCTAATTTACCTAAGAAAGAGTATGGAAAACTGAGAAAAACCAATAAGATAACATCGCAAAATGGGAGTTTATCACTTTTCAAGACAAGGGTTAACTATAAGGTTTCATACTCTCATCATTTGATTCACCGTTTAAAATTGTAGTATCATGTCCTAGGGAATCAACTAGGCATACAATTATCATGTGTAGTTGTGAGACCCAAACTCTTATATGTGACCTAGGCATCCCAAATTTATATGAGAAACGTTTTTGTGGGAACTCATTTTTGTGGTGTTAAATTTAGACTCTTATTAGTGAACAAATTGTCTATTAGTTTGACTATTTTTGTGATTACAATGTGGCTTTATTTAATAGTATGCCTTTGATGGATTAATTTCATGACGTATTCAATATATCTTTGAAATCACATGTGAAATTGAATGTAGCTTGGATGATATGATATTTCTTGGTTAAATCTTGCACAGAAAATGTTATGATGGGATATGTGTGCATTTGTTATAGATATTTCCTTATTTGGAATGGTTGGTGAAAACTCACAGATAGACATGATAAATTAAATTATTTGTTAGTTCCTAATATGAAATGTTATACCCTTACTTGATAACCCAACTACTTAAACTTAGAATGGGTACATCATAACAACGCGAAAGAAAGTGTAGTTATATAATGATATCATCCAATCAATGATACATGAAAAATCCTAGCTTAATATAGCCATTGAGCTCTAATGATATTCATGATCAGATGGTGGTGATGGGTTATTGAATGACAATACATGGCATCTAGATTGGGTGTTTTGTATGAATTATCAAAGAACACCAAATACATGCATACAATTTTGTAATTGTGTGTACAAGATTTATGGAAAGCTGAATTCAAAATTCAGGGACCAACTCAATTTCATATTATAGTAGGTCCAGGATCGAGGGACATTTTTAGGTTTGCGGTCCTAAAATGACTAATAGAAGAGGATATCCTTTTGAGTTTCTGACTTGGTTAGATAAATGGGTAAAATGCTTCACATTATATATATCAAGTTGCAACTAGAAAGGATTAGGAGTTTTTCTCATAGAAAGAGGGATTAGTTCCTCGTGCTCCTATCTATGACATGACACCAACAAATATTGACACATTGATTTTGGAAAAGGGTTACAGTAATTTATTCAGATGAAATGATTAAACCAACCCACTGGTGATGGTTAGAAACCAAATTTCCTGGACCAAAAAATCCCGTTAGGTATATCATAGATAGAGGCCTGCAATTACTAAACCTTTGGATGCATAACCTCTTGACATCTTGCTATAAATCCCCTTATCAATGAAGGGCATTCTTACTTCTAATCCAGCTTTTGGCACTTCTAAGTTTGACTTGCCAATTGCATTACATAAACCCAAATAGTAATGTTCATAACATGATATTTCTTAGTAATGCAAATATGGCAAGCTAGAACCAATTTCAATTACTTTTATTAGATCTGTCTTGATAAATCTATGCCTAAATATGTTCAGAGGATTGAGTGTACCCTTGATAGAGGGATGATATGAACGAGAAGATTACTATGCTAAAATGGTGGATAACATGTGATCTTATTACTTCTCCCAAGGAATCTCTCAAGGCTGCATTTGGTTGCTTGGAAATGAAAACTGATGGATGCAGCTAAAGATGGGTTAGGAATGGATGCGAATGGAAAGGAATTAAACTTCCATTCCAATGTTTGGCTAAACACATGGAAGAAATTTCATAATGGGTAAGATAAAAATCTGGAAGCTTTACTTTGAGTTGCTGGAGACACTGTGTTACTATTTGTCAATGACTGCTTCAATTTCAATGGGTTTCTTTGATGTTGCACCATATCTGATATTCTATTGACCACCATCTACGAACTACCCCAAGGCCATCCAGACAATCAAGAATAAACATAAAATGGCTTTCATCTTCATCTGTTTCATTGAGGAGGAGGGGTAAATGACGACTATGGTAACACCATGACAGGTGGTGTTCAATAACATGAGATCCACAATGTTCAAGAATGAAAGTTGAATCATGTTTTGTTGTTGTCTCTAGAATAGAATATTCTCGGTCATTGTTTCCATACCCAACACTGCACTGACGCACTAACACTGAGACGTGTCAGTTTTTTGGATCCCAAGGGGTAGCACCCCATCTGTTTATCCTGCTTGTACTAGATATGTAGCCGTGACAGATAGGTAAGATCCTAACCCATAGCCATACCAAACATAGGAAATAATATCCCAATGAAAAATATCCTTTTCTGATTGTAATATTTGGAGTACCAAACACGGCGGCGTAAATGGTTGTCGATGTGTTTGCTTTATCAAATATCATTGTGGCAGTACTGTTGAGATTGTAGAAAGGAGTAGCATTCAGTAAGTAATACAAGAGAGTTCGGTCTCTTATATATAGGAGCCATGGAGTACATGCACTAAATATAAACAAGAGAAAATACAATGTGCTTAAGCCCAACTTATCAATTATACTTACACAACCCCTCAAGATGGAGAGTACACATTGTAAAGTCCTTGCTTGGTGCCCATGTACTTGAATACAATATCTATAATTTGATCTCCTGTCCAAATATGAGGGGTAATAATATTTTAGCTTTAACCATGTCTCGCACAAAGTGACCATCGACTTCAATGTGTTTTGTGCATTCATGAAATACTAGATTATTAGCTATGTGTATAGTCGCAAGTTTGTCAAAGTATAGAGTGGTTGGAGTTTGAAAGATATCCCAAACACAGTCAAGATGGACTGGACCCATTGTAGATCACAACATGTGTAAGCCATAGCCCACTATTTGGCATCAGTGCTGAAGTGAGCTACAACAACTTGTTTTATACTTTGCAAAATAATAGGGTCAGTGCCAATCATGATGCATAAACCAGAAGTAGATTGATGATCCTGAGAATCATCTGCCCCAATCTACATCTACATATCCAAAAATAGCAATTGTCCTAGTACTAGGACATTTGTAGAACAATCATCTTCCTGGAGCGCCTTTGGTATATTGAAGGATGCGTTGAAGAATGACCCAGTGAGCCTCAAGAGGTGCACTCATATTCTGATTGACTATTCTGACAAAATAGGTAATGCCAGGTCAGGTTATTGTGAAGTAGATTAGCTTCCTAACAAGACTTTGATACTTTTCGGGGTCATCAAAGAGTTTCCCCTCACGTGGAAGCTTACTATGATAGTCCATTGGAGTGGAGATAGGTTTGGATTCTGTCATGCCAGCCTCCTGAAGTAAGTCCAAGACATAACATATTTGAGATAGGTTGATTCTTGTGGTTGAGAGGAGGACTTCTATGCCAAGGAAATATGATAGAGTGCCCAAGTCCTTTGTGTGGAAGTGTTCTTGTAAGGATTATTTTACTTGAGAAATAGCCACTTTGTCATTGCCAGATCATTATATCATCAACATAAATATCAAGAAGTGTATGGCCTTTTGATGATTTTGTAAAGAAAAGTGACTAATCTTTAGTTGATCTCTGGAAGCCAAGTTTCTCAAGAACGATGCTTAATTTATTGAACCAGATGCTTGGATATTGCTTCATGCCATACAATGAACATCGAAGGTGACAAAATTTGTGAGAAGATCCCCCCAGTGAAAAATCTGGGAGGTTTTTGCATGTAAACTTCTTCCAGGAGGTCACCTTGAGGAAAGGCATTTTTTATTTCAAGTTGAAAATGGGACCAATCAAAATGAGCCACCGAAGAGACCAGAATGCGAATAGAAGAGATCCTTGTACTAGAGAAAATGTCTCAAAGTAATCCACACCAAAGGTTTGGGTGAATATTTGACAACTAGTCTTTCCTTGATTCGCTCGATAGAACCATCAGAGTGGTGCTTGACAGAAAACACCCATCCACACCTGACAATGTTCTTGTGGGGAGGTGGTGTGAGAAGATCCTATGTATGACTGGCATGAAGAGCCTTCAACTCTTCCATCATGTCTGATTTCCAACCAGGATGTTGTAGGTAATCAAGGTGACTTTTTGGAATATATCTCATGTCGAGGACAATGGCCAACCCAACTAATCAATTATACTAACATAGATAATAAAATCACATATTTCATGGTTTTATCCAACTTTTCATAGATTAGGTGGGATACAGGTTTTGTTGGAACAAGAAAGAATGGCTAAGGGGAAATTTAAAGGTTTTGTATTTAGTCATACACAAATGTATGCATATTAGTACACAAAAGTATACATATAAGTATGTAAAAGTATACATAAGATTACTCTATAGAATACGTCTTTGACAAATGTACTCTTTAATGTATGTAATTATTACCCTTCCCAAGACTACTATAAAACATTGAGAAGGTTTTGACCAGAAGCATAAGTTTTAATATCTCTACATTGAGATATACTATATTACCAAATTCATGAAATTCAATTTGGCTGACAAAATAGCAATTTCTAACAAGCACATGAGATTTTACTCCCAATTCATTTTTTGCAAGAGGCTGGTATGTCTCTACCAACAAGTTTTTGTTATGTCTAACACTAAGAAATTCTACATTAGGAAAGAATGGTAGTCTATTACAATGAAACACAAAATAAACAACTAAAACAAAAAGACAAGGTCTAAAATAATATAAAAAAAAATTACCTTGCATCTATGGTCAAGTTGGTCTTTGGGTTAAGGAGTGTACCTGATAGAAGTCTAAGAAACACGTGGTTGATTATGGATTTATGATGAACATGATGAGTAACACCTCTAACAAAAAAAATGAATATGTATCTCTTAACATAAAATTCTTTGTTTATTTTAACAAATATACTAGATAGTTCATACTAGTCAAATTTGCACATTTGTGCTGACAAGTCCATTTTTTTTTCTTTCTTAACATTTAGCAATAGGTCACCATGATTGGGAGATAAATCCTATGTGGTTATAACCACATATTTGTTAAAGATCCATCACTAAGAACTCTATGGTAAAGTGTTCCCGGTCAAGAGTAGTAATAGGATGTGTGACTTTAGAAAAGCAAAATTGTATAAGTTTTGTATGCTTTGAGCATGACGAGAAACTGCCATTCAGGTATCAATAAAGGCCAAGTCATAAAGAATATCTAGCATTACTTTAGAAAAGCAAAGTATCAATTTATTATATACATTTGTGAAGAAAAGTTAGTTGTAAAGAGTTACTAATGTAAGATTCCATAATAACAATGATTAAATACCCCGACCACAACCAATTTTTGTGTTTTTCCTAAATGATGGCATTATAAGATGGAAGAATTCTAAGTAATAGGTATAGGTTGATTCTAAAATACATGTTGAGTATATTTCCACATGCAAACAAAAAGGATAAAGTATGGATCAAGAAAAGCATTGGTGAACTTGAGGTGATTTCAACCATTAAACATAATAGAGTTTATTGTGGAAACAACAGAGACATTGCTCAAGATAAAGAACCCAGATTACATCATTATTTCAAGCATATATAACATAGTTTAATCTCTCACAAGAGATCAAAAATTGAGAAAATGTTTATATTTAAAGAGAAACAACTGAAATAAATGTTGTTGGTCCATTGACAAAAATACTTTATAAAAAAAATATGATGGGCATTGTAGATTACATAGAGTTATCATGGATTGGTTGTCATTCTAGTGGGAGATTGTTAGTTCTTTTCCCTAAGAGATATCAAGTGATGTTAGTAACGGGATAGTTTGTAAATGATTCAACTATTATTAAACAACAACTCAACTTAGTTTGTTTATTTCACTATTGGGATAATCAGTAAACTAAATAATGTCCTTAGAATTTTTTAAATCGACATCATATGGTTTGGGTTGATGACCTAAATAAAAATTATATGTATACTTAAAGTATTAATTCTTGTTTAGTCCCTAGTTAATTATTATTGTGGATATTATAGGATAACAATAATGTTTAAGGCTAGTGTGTATGATGAATGATGACTAAATTTGAGATGAAGCTACATTGCAATCCGGTCCCAAGTGATACCTAGTGGGATGGGGATGACCCCTTCTTCCACAAGGCCACAATTTATCTACTGAGTTGTGCTAGCCCACTTGGTGGTATCCAACCCTAGTCTAGGTGGCCAAACAAAGCATTATTCACCAATTTTGTTTGGGCATGTCACTACATGGTTCATCTTGAGCTCATGTGGGGACCATGGGCCACTCTGGTGCCTTAAGGTTATCATTGTCTTCATTTCATTGGGGGAACACATGGAGATCAAAAGTTAATGTTGGGGGGGGTTCTCTGGCCCCCATTTTATATCCCACTAAAGTAGGTGACCATAGTTGGGGGGTCTCCATGATCTCCCCTTCACCCATATGAACTCACTATGCCACTTTTATATAAGTTAGAATGCTCGAAGAATCCCCCCCCACACACAACCCACTACTACAGAACACGCCTTTGGCGTCGGTTGTTTAACCCCCTTTGGTGACGGTTTCCAAGCGACGCCTATGTGGGAACCGCTAAAGGTCGAACTCTTCGGTGTCGGTTTTATAACCGACACATATATGATCTATAGGCGTCAGTTATATATAGTTGGCCGACGTCTATAGGGTTCACGCCACAAAAAGGGCACCACCTAGGACGCTTTTTGCGTCGGTTAACAACTGAACACCCGACGCCATACTCCCAGACGACACGGCCGTGCTTCATTGCACGGCCGTGTTTAGTACTATAAGCGTCAGTTTTATATGTATAAGCGACGCCTTTTCCACCACGGTCGTTCTTTCCTGCACGGTCGGGTTGTTGTCATATTAGGCGTCGATGTTTATATAATAACCGACGTTGTAGGCCTTTGATGACGGTTTTCTGTAAATAACCGATGCCTATATTTTAATTTCTTTTTCTTATCAGTTTGCAGGCCTACTGTGGCTGGTCAGCAGGATGAGAACCTGCAGTTCAGTTTTTTGAACTGGAGGTTTACGACATCCATTGATATCAGCCTACAAATAGGCCGCAAACCTGTAATATCAACAAATATTTTTCACACAAGTAGATACATTCATACATCAATTCAATTCTCACATGCACACATGTAGAAACATTCAAATACATGTAGAAACATTTAGTAATATTCATTTACAAAATATCATTTAGCATCGCTATCAGCATCCCAATTATATCTTACAATTGCCACTGCTTGTATGGCTTTTGTCCATTCTTCTCTTACTTCATTTAATGCTTCCATCGTATATGGAGCATGTACATTTTTTAAGCGTTTACCTATAGTGTGGTCAGTTTTAAACACCTGCAAAGAGAATGATGTATATATATATAAGTAATAATATAAAAATAAGATTGATATATTTCATACTAACTAATGAGACTATATATAATACCTCATGTATGGTATTGATGTCCAATGCGGCATGTTTGATAATCATCTGCATAAATGGCATCACATAGTATGCGCATGCCCAGCCGTTGTCTCGTGTAGCACACTATAAATTGAAACATATAAAATATTAAAAAATACAACTAAGCACAGTTCACATCAATTATATATACATTGGAGTCGGGACCTTACTTTTACGTTATGCCAATTTATTGGCTGGTTCTTTTTCCTTGGGATGGTTCCTCCAGCCTTTTTGAATGCATCTAAACCCCTACATGTTAATATAACACAGTAAACTGCATAAGTAAATAGTAATGTAATAACAGATGTTAACATATACAAAAATGAAATATTTCTCACCAGAATAATGGCATTCTAATTACGTGTCCAATTTTAGTGTTCAATGTACTTCCCGCAGGATCTAGATAATAAATAGTGAACGTCCCGGGGACAATAACTAGTAACTCCCAATGTCTACCGCTAGAGGTAAAAAAGTTAAAAATTAATAACTCAAAATGCACAATAAAAATGGAATTTTCTTAAGTCCAAATTATAAATAAAGTAAACTTACTTGACATTGAATGGAGCTATTATTATCGTCTTCTTTTTCTGACCAAAAATTATAAAAGCATATATACAGTATTGTTGAACACTATCAGGGTCTTTAGCTACCATACTAATCAATGATGGAATAAAAAATCCCACATGATCAAATGCAAATTGTTTGCATTGATCTTCGACTAAGTAGCTGCAAAACGTGTGTTACATATGCATTAATATATAAGAAACCAGATCACCGGATCTTACACAAGGTATATGGATGTATAAATAAGATCTCACCTTATCCATGTCTCTATCATTGATGTATTCAACCAATCATACATAAACAACTCAATAATATCTTGTATAAATAAAGAGCTATCGTATGATTGACCTGCATAATCTGCATCTAAAGAAACAATTATAGGGAAATGTATATTATGTGCCTGTAGCCAACATGCCATTCCCCTACAAGAAGGACCTAACGGGTATTTTAGGTCAGTTGGAACCCAACTTGGTAATGCAGGATGTGGAGGTGGAGGCCTAGGTGCTCCGGGTGTCTTCTTTTTAACCTGTATATATATTTTTAGATCCATTGACCTCATATATGCACATTAACAATCTAGAGTAATGTAAATTTATCTTACAATTTCAGTAGTGTAGACGACATCTGCTTTGGGCCACAATATCACCCCGCCTTCTGCCTCAGCAAGTGTATCAATATCCGGGTGGGGATATGGCAATGTAGCTTCCCTCCAATCAGGTAACACACGTATCAGGCTCACACGAACGTAGCCCTGTGGCATTGGAGTCCCGTGAAACATTGCCCCAGGAAGGGACGGGTAAGCCTGCACCTCTGCAACAACATAGTCTTGCATTCTCAAGCTGTACATCAGGAGAAGAGTAGGTCGCCATAGGCTGATTGGAAGCCTGAGATGCCTGCCACCGCACTATTTCTTCCTTGACCTTCTCAGCAACTATATCATTGACCTTCTTAGCAACTATATCCTCGACTCTCTTATTCTCCTATACATGGATAAAAGAAACATTAGCTTCTTATTATTGAATTCTCTTTTCCAGTAACATTCTAAAACATGAATAGGTTACCTCTTCTTGTGAAAGTCCCGCTCTGGGTTTGCACTGGGATGGCCCAAAGAATGCTTTGATGCCCACACCAGCGCCTACACCCCTAACACGTCCAGGATGCTCTGGGTTACCCATAGAAACTGTCAATTCATCCCTTGTGCCCTGAGGGATGAACGTGCCTTGTTTCCTCTGCTCGTGCAGCTCCCGCTAATCACCATCAACAGAAATTGGTAAGTTAACACCACAAATAATCAATATTCAAACGATTGCTCTAAGAGTTGTATTTTACCATTTTCGCAGCCGCCTCAGCAGTTACGGGCTTCTTTATTTCACCCTTCTTATTTTGTCTCTCAGCTATCCAGATATCATGGCGAGGCATGGGTGTGGCAGAGTCCTGAGTAGCAGTAGACTCCGGAATAGCAGCAGACTCCGCCTGTAATCTTTGGTGAACGCTTGCATAGCCCTTTGGACCCATAGTATGGTCATGCACATTCAGTGCACGCCTTGCTTTTTGCGCCTCACTGAGAGCCTAGTTAGTATGCACATTAATGATTTGGTTAGTAGCACTAAATGTTAATCTTGAATAGGTGAATACAACGTATATTAATTAAATTGGGAGTGACGCCTAATACCTTGAATTCTTCAGATTTTCTTGAAGCAACAAAATTGTCCCAATCTTCTTTATCCAAGAAGTTCCATTGTTCAAGGTATGACTTCTTCTTCTTATCACCATCTTTTATGTATTCTCTGTTGAGATTTGTCCTATAGTTCCTAAGCATCTTTCCAGCACGTTGCATCACGCTTTTACGATGCAGATCATCCAATGCAAACAGATTCTGTAAAATAGAATTCTTATTAACTATTATCCAAAAATAGATTTGCAAATAATATAATTTGTAATCTACAAATA
Source organism: Alisma plantago-aquatica (assembly GCA_963693085.1). Classification (NCBI taxonomy): domain Eukaryota; kingdom Viridiplantae; phylum Streptophyta; class Magnoliopsida; order Alismatales; family Alismataceae; genus Alisma; species Alisma plantago-aquatica. The sequence continues at coordinate 1,489,254,648 of OY856412.1, forward strand.
ATAATAACTCACACATAAATCCTTCCATATCAAGTCTTTCTTCCCTTGAGGAACTTTATGCCAATTATCATACTTAACACCACAACGTCTTCGAGTGATACACCCAAGATAGTTTACAAAATTATTGCGGTTCACTCCAATTGCATTTCCTCCATTATCAAACTCCACAATCAATTTGGATCCACTGCCACTTAGCACAATTAACTTCTTCAACAGAGTGATGCCCCTTTTCTTGTTAAGTGTTTGGTGTTGCGCATCAAGTTGCTCCAGTGCTTCAGTGGGTACATGTGCATCATCAACCTAAAATTTGACAAAAATTAACACACTGAATTAGCACAATATAGAAATATGGGATATATGACATAACTAGAAGATAATGAATTTTATAGAAATACAGGATATGTTCTTAGAACTTAAATTGGTATCCTCGCCATGCTCGTCATGGACATCATGCTCATCATGGACTTCATTCTCATCATGGACATCATGCTCATCATGGTCATCCATCTGAAAATGTCATTAAAAAGGCAAACATTTAGCATTTGTATTAAACATCAAATCTGAAATTGATATTGATATTGAAAAAGCAAATATTTAGCATTTGTATTAACTAGAAAAAGGAAAACATTTAGCATTTGTATTAACTAGAAAAAGCCAAACATTTAGCTTAAATAAAAAAATATAAACTTACATGCCTCTAAAATTGTGATCTTTTATCAATTAACAATCCTTCATTGTGATCTCCGCGCACATATAAGTCATCATTAGCTTCAATATTTTGTGGAGTTGGCAACCCAACTGAGAATGGACTGGAGTCATCATACTTATCATAGTACTCTTCTTCATCTATAGGATCTTCAATGAACTGTCTTTTGCCATGAAGAACAACCGACCATTTATCATTTGCAGGATCATCGATATAGAATATTTGTTTCGCCTGTGATGCCAATATGAATGGTTCACCCTTCTCGCCAATCTTTTCAAAGTTCACCAAAGTGAAACCCAATTCATCCACTATAACTCCATTGGTGTTATCAACCCAATTACATTTAAAGAGCGGAATTCTGAAATCTATGTAGTCAAACTCCCAAATGTCTTCAACGACACTGTAATATGACATTTTAGCTTCACGTGGACTCTTATCCTTTGCACTTGCAAAATACATAGTCGACGCTTGAAGAGTGACACCACTATTTTGGACGACACTCTTATCATCTTGGCGCTTTGTGTAATATGTGAATCCATTAATGTTAAACCCTTCATAAGACATAACATTCAGTTTTGGTTTAAAGGCGAGGCATTTGATAGTTTCTGTAATATCATTTGGTGTTTGAGATAGTTGATGTAATACTTTATCTTCAAACCACTTAGTAAAAGTTTTATTATGCTCTCTAGCAAGCCACATTGAACTTGCTCGAGGATGTTGTCTCTTTATAAAATTGGTATGTTCCTCGATATAAACACTCATTTCGTCAATGTTATGTAAAATATACAAGTGAGCTTGTTCCAACTGCTCACGGCTGATTACTTTCACCCGTGATCCCAAAATTCCTTTGCCCTCCTCAATATTCTTGTCATTAACAGGAGTGTTATTACCACTCAGAAAGTCATTGCAAAAATTCATAACCTCTCTCGCCACATAACCTTCAATAATACTCCCTTCAGGCTGATAACGGTTTCGAACATCACCTTTAAAAACGCTCATGTATCGTTCAAAGGGATACATCCAATGCAAGAAAACTGGTCCCAACATTTTCACTTCCCTAGTCAAGTGGACAACAAGATGTACCATGATATCAAAGAATGAAGGAGGGAAATACATCTCAAGCTGACATAGGGTAACAACCACTTCTCTTTGCAAATTATCGAGAGTATCAGGGTCAATAACTTTGCTGCATAGACTATTGAAAAAGAAACAAAGCCTGGTGATTGCAAACCTTACATGCTTCGGCAATATAGATCGAATTTCCACGGGCAATATTTGTTGCATTAGAGTGTGACCATCATGAGATTTAAGACCTATCAACTTCAGATCTTTCATTGATACCAATCTACGGATGTTGGATGAGTAACCATGTGGCACCTTAACATTTACCAAGCATTCACAAAAAGTTTTCTTCTCCTTTCTAGACAACGTGTAACAAGCGGGAGGTAAGTATGTTCTTTTATTACCCATTTCACGTAATTCTGTTAATTATGACCTTATTCCCATTTCACGTAGGTCTAGTCTGGATTTTATCCCATCTTTAGTCTTATCTAGTATATTTAACAGAGTACCAATGACGCTATCACAGACATTTTTCTCAACGTGCATTACATCTATACAATGCCTGACTGTCAAAGAACTCCAATAAGGAAGATCCCAAAATATTGACTTCTTCTTGAATGAAGAATTGTCACTCCGTGTGGCCATACTACATTATGATTTCTTACCAAATTCATTGACAATGTATTTTACTCTTTCATAAACAACATCCCCTGGTATAGGTTTAGGTGCACTCCGTTCATCATTCCATCCATTAAATGCTTTGCGATTCCTACGATACGGATGGAATTTTGAAAGAAACCTTCAATGACCAAGATATATAGTCTTGCCGCCATGTTTTAATCTTATTGAATCAGTGTTTTCTTCACATATAGGACACGCTTTAGCTCCTTTGACACTATATCCAACAAATTCCCATATGCTGGAAAGTCATTAATAGTACAAAACAACATAGCGTGCAAACAAAATATCTCTCTTCCTGAAGCATCATAGGTCATCACACCTTCAGCCCAAAGTTTCTTTAAGTCATCAATCAGAGGTTCAAGATAAACATCGATATCATTTCTGGGTTGTTTAGGACCCGATATCAACAACGACAACATAACATACTTATTTTTCATACACAGCCAGGGAGGAAGATTGTATATAACAAGCATGACTGGCCAAGTGCTATGTTGGCTGCTCAATGTACCGTACAGATTCATCCCATCTGTACAAAGCCCAAGTCTTAGATTCCTATCTTCTTCACCAAATTTGGGGTATAATAAATCAATCTTCTTCCACTGTGGGGAATCAGATGCATGTCGTAGGATCCCATCATTATTTTTCTTAACATCTGCATGCCACCTCAAATTCTTTGCATCTTTCATATTTGCAAACAAGCGTTGAAACTGTGATATTATAGGTAGATACCACAACACCTTGGCAGGAGAACCAGTTTTGGACTCCCCCAAAGTCGTCAATTTATACCGTGACGCACCACATTTTGGACAATCTTTCAAATCTACATAGTCCTTTTGAAATAATACACAATCATTCGAGCATGCGTGTATCTTCTTGGCCTCCATTCCCATTGGGCACAACATTTTCTTTACCCAGTACGTTGAGATTGGCAGCTCGTTTCCTTCAGGAAGCATTTCTTTCAACAAAGTCAATAATGAAATGAAGCTTTTGTCGCTCCATCTATTGTTAGCTTTCAACTTATACAATCTCAACACATCGCTAAGCTTCGTAAACTTAGCACAACCTGTGTATAACGGTATCTCACCATCATGCACAATGTTTCTAAAGATAGGAGGTGGATCGGTGTGCTCTACCCTACAACTATCCAGCATCACATCAACGATGTCAACTAGAACTGGTTCGTTCACATCTACGTCATCGGAGGCAATTTCTTCTTCCACCCAAGCACTGCTATCGACATCTACTGGTTTCGAGTTTGAAATCTCTCCATGCCAGTGCCATTCTGTATATCCTTGTACAATCCTGTTGCACATGACATGACTTTTGATTTCCTCACCAGTGTTGACTTTCAAGTTGTTACCGCAATGCCTACATGGACAATAGAACCTATCTGTAGGTTTTTTCCTATGTTTCTCGGAAAATCTAATAAACTGATCGAGACCAGATATAAACTCTGGGGTGCAGCTATTGCGAATGGACATCCATGATCTATCCATTCTATGATCAAAGAGAAAACAAGTATATATTAGGACAATATTAGGGTATACACTTACATCCTATCCAATATTTACTCCTATTATCTACAATGAAGCCGGACTCCATACAAACAGTATATAATTTAGTGATTGTTCATTCTAATTTATACCAATGTACAAACGGGGAAATGCTACCGAAATTTTCTCGAAAACCCAATACACATTATACACTTACATCCTAAGTGAGATTAGGTGTTCAAGAACAGTCTCAAACCGGGGAATATCTAAGATTTACTCCTAATGAGTAAATCTTGGACGAGTTTCTAGGCCAACAAACACATGTGATGTCATTCTTATATATAATAAATGTGTACCACCTATCCCATCCTTGAACACCTAATCTCACTAGTAAGTGTATAATGTGTATTGGGTTTTCAAGAAAATTTCGGCAGCATTTCCCCACTGTTCTCTAAGTACATATGTACTTAGAGAACAAATGGGGAAATGCTACTGAAATTTTCTCGAAAACCCAATACACATTATACACTTACATCCTAAGTGAGATTAGGTGTTCAAGAATAGTCCCAAACCGGGGACTATCCAAGATTTACTCCTAATGAGTAAATCTTGGATGGGTTTCTAGGCCAACAAACACAATAATAGATATGTACATGTTAGGGTTTCATCACAATTAATGTTAGGGTTTCATCACAATTGATGTTAGGGTTTAATCAAATCAAATTAGGATGCTACAATTGACAAGTTTAAATCTTATTTCAACATGCATCAAAATTTACTGAATTAGGCCAAACATTATGAATAGAAGCACAAATATATGACAAATATATGCAAGCAAAAGATTTGTTCATATCCTAGGATTTACATAAAGCATTACATAAAAATTTGTTCATATCCTTACCAACAACAAGCACGGCCATGGCTGTGTTGGCCTACCACGGTCGTGCTAGACAACACGGTCGTGGTAACGGCCGTGGCTGTGTTGGCCTACCACGACCGTGTTGTCCAGCATGTCCGTGGTAGGCCAACACAGCCATGTTCGTTCTTGCTGTTGGTAAGGAGCTAGGGAGAAGGAAGCAAAGAGGCTAGCCTACCTGGAGCTAGCGTGGAGAATAGCGGCGGCGAGTGGCGGCAGCAGTGGTGGCGAGCAGGCGAAGAAGCAGAGGGGCGGGCGATGGGCAGAAGCAACTGACGGCCGGAGAAGCAGCAGGCATCGGTCGGAGAAGCAGCAGGCACCGGTCGGAGAAGCAGCAGCAGCGGGTGGCGGACGGCGGGCAGTGGCGTCGGAGAGCAGAAGAGCACCAGCACTGAAGAAACAGAGGGGCAGCAACTGACGTCGCAATTTTGGGAGAGCGGCGGTGAGCAGCAGCACAGGAGAATATCGCGATGAAATAGGAAGAAAGGGGGAAGAGTCGTGTGATCGGGTCTATTAAGTTGGTAAAGGGCGTCGGTTATCAAAAACAAACGACACCTAATGTCTTCGGCGTCGGTTCCTCTTAAACAACCGACGTCCAATTAGACAAAATTTGCCCTAAATAAATTGGCGGGAATCACTATCGGCGTCGGTTATCTAAGGATAACCGACACCTAAGCTGGAAATTTTCGCGCAAAATTTCATCTTATATAGGCGTCAGTGTTTTGGTAAAAAACCGACGTCGTATGTGACACTTTGGGGCCAAATTTTTTTGCTCGAAAATTGGATTTTGCGGGCGGTTTTAGGCGTCGATTTTTTGTTACACAGTTGGCGTTGAATACAAAGCAGTACATGTGTCTTGGCTACAAACTTCGGATGACCTAGATCACCGACGTTGAATATTATAGGCGTCAGTTTTCGTAAATAACTGACGCCCATAAAAGTGACATTGAATGTTGTTTCTGTAGTAGTGACCCCCCCCCAAATCCCCTTGATGGAGTGGAGCTCACCTAGCATTGTTGGCCTCTCAAGACAGTGTTGAGATCCAAGTTAGGCCTCATAAGGATGATGTAAAGCTCCTCCTTAGTTAATAAAACCTCTCCAATCATTCAAAAACTCCTCCTCTAGTGCTTGGTTTCCACATGCGAATTATATAGGAGAGGAGTACAGGGGAAATACATTATCCATGTAAACCTTGTGACTGTCTAAGATCAGGGTTCAAAGGTCTCTTATTCCACTGTGGGACCATTTCCTTGACTACTCTAGCATGATATCTACAATTTAGAAGGGGTATATGGATAATGGGTTCAAGTCATCTTTCCTCTTGTATCCTTATATGGATAAAGGTTGAATATAAGGTTGTTATCACAAGTATAGTTGTCAATCTCCTTGGAATTCATCATCCTTGTTGAGCCATCAATGAACCCTGATTATCCCATTACATAATACTTTAGTAACCCTAAGGTATGGTACTACTATGTCATGAGGCCTATCACCACATTAAGAACTAGTTCTTGCAACCATGTCTTAAGGGTCACACAAGATAATTGAAGTAACCTTACTTCCACATTTTAGGGAAATGATCCTTTCCAAAAGGCATCACTTATACACCTATATATCTAGGCATTCACTACGTGTGACTGTTTATAATATGCGAAGGAGAGTTATGCCCTCGATTACTATCAAGGTGGTTCGAGAAGGATTTATTTATTAACATCATTAATTTCCTCACTAAATCTGACCATCACTTGTAGCACTTGGTGGCATAGATCATTTTCTTCTGTGTTGGTGTGTCATAGATGAAGAAGATATTTCAAGGATAAGGTCACATCCTCGAAAGGTATCTTATAGGGTTTATGAAACTCTAAGATCTGTATTCCTCTTTGAGGCTCAAGGTGGTATATCTATACCCCAACCTATTTCTAGTATTTTCATGTACTTATGTAATACCATCCATTATTCGTTTATTATCAAATATCAGGATATCTGATCAAGATTGAAAATTAATCTACATATTATTTATTTCTTATCTTTCTCCATATCTCTATAGGATTGTTCATATCTAGTTCATACTAGTCAAATTTGCACATTTGCACTGACAAGTCCACATTTTTTTTCTTTCTGAACATTTAGCAATAGGTCACTGGGCTTGGGAGATAAATCCTCTATGATTAAAACCACATAGTTGTTAAGGATCCATCACTAAGAACTCTATGGTAAAGTGTTCCTGGTCAAGATTAGTAATAGGATGGGTGATTTATTAGGAGGTTGATCATGGTTTGTGTATGAGTGAAGGTAAAACATGAAGTCAAGGCCAATGATGGTCTGTGAAGGTAGTCATCATTTACTAAAATCTACTAGATCTGTGGGTAGTGGGCCCAGGCATTACATGTATACAATGCTATATAAAAATTCTATAAGTTTTGTATGATTTAAGCATGACGAGAAGTTGCCATTCAGATCTCAGTAAAGATCAAGGGATTGTCATAAAAAAATCTAGCATTACTTTATAAAAGCAAAGTATCAATTTCTTATATACATTAGTGAGGAAAAGTTAGTTGTAAAGAGATACTAATGTAAGCTTCCATAATAACAATGATTAAATACCCGACCACAACCAATTTTAGTGTTTTTCATAAATGATGGCATTGTAAGATGGAAGAATTCCAAGTAAGAGGTAGAGCTTGATTCTGCAATAGAGGTTGAGTATGTTGCCACGTCCAAACAAAAAGGATAAAGTATGGATCAAGAAAAGCATTGGTGAACTTGAGGTGATTACAACCATTAAAGATAGTTTATTGTTGAGAGACATTGCATAAGATAAAGAACCTAGATTATATCATTATTACAAGCATATATAACATGTTTAATCTCTTACAAGATATCAAAAATTTAGGAAATGTTTATATTTACATAGCAACAATTGAAAGAAATGTTGTTCGTCCATTGATGAAAGTACGTTTACAACAAAAATATGATGGGTATGTAAGATTACTTAGAGTTATCATGGTGACTAGTTGTCGTGCTAGTGGGAGACTGTTAATGTTTTCCCTGAGAGATATTAAGTGATGCCAGTAATGGGATAGTTTGTACATTTTTCAACTATTATTAAATAACAACTCAACTTACTATGTTTATTTCACTATTTGGATAATCAATAAACTAATTTATGTCCTAAGAATTTTTTAAATCGACATCATATGGTTTGGTTTGATGACCTAAATAAAAATTATATTCACACTTAGAGTATTAATTCTTGTTTATTCCCTAGTTAATTATTATTGTGGATATTATAGGATAACAACAATGTATAAGGCTAGTGTGTATGATGAATGATGACTACATATCCTTAATCATAATATTGGATATCAATTTCAATACATATGCACTTTCTAGAGAAAACGTTGTATTTGATATTTCCATTTAGAGCATGATACAAGGAATCCATGTCAATGTAGGCGGAGTCATATCTCACTATGATAGTGGTGATTGTGATGCTTGAACCTACAATCATCACAATGATTACATTTTCTTCCATGTACCTTAATACTACCCAACATAATAGGTAGTGATTTGGTGCACCGTGACACTTGTGAATTATTGTGGATAATGTACATGGAATTTTTTCTTCCTATAGGAATGATATCCTATACAATTGATAAGTGGGACTATCAAACATGTGACCATTATAAGGTGGGTCAATATATGATATTGAGCTCACTATATATCAATAGTTCACTCTAGTTCCAGAAACATAGTTTGAATAGTAGGGTGACTACTCCATGCCTCATGTTCAATCTGGGTCTATGTGAGAAAGGAATTATAAGGTCATTATAACATTGGTCACTTATATGTTGAAGTTTTTCGTTAACTCATTCCAATTACTTGGGTAGTATTAATGTGTTATTAGATGTCACTTTTTGCTTTTGAAGTCTTAGCTATCACTGCCAATGATATGGAACATATGGGGTCCCACATAAAAGTATTCCTAAACGAAAAGAATCTCAAAATCACATGAATGATTAGAATGGACTTTGATTATGTACTAGCTGATTTGTAACCCATTTTTTAGGCCAACTAGTTTTTTAACTGGATAGGTAATTTTTTTTATCAAATAAGTATTACATGACCAAATGCTCACCATTTTGGAAAGTGATCAATCATTTGACTAGGTATCCTAGTCTGTCAAATGGACACAAATTAGGAAACAAAGAAAGAATAAAATGTATTTGATTTATAATTAGATTGGACTACTAAATCTAATCAAGACTTTCTTGATATGACTACCCAATCAGTTAGTGTACTAATTAGTCAAATGTGTGTTCCAAATGGTCATTCGCGAAACTATATGAGCTTTCCTAGTTAGAGTTTGTCTATGAGTTGTAAATAGGAAAGGGAATGATTTTTTTATAAATACAAGTCCAAGAATCATGTATAAATTGGGGTGGAAGTCCAACCTATGAGATAAATGTTGAGACACAAGTTTCCTACGAATTTTACTCATGGAGAGGGAAAAGCACCTCAACATTGACAAACCATAATAGGAGGAGATTAAGATGCTAGCCATGCTAGCACGTTGAAAATTCTTATGAAACTCCCTCTTAGATACCAAGGTGGTACAACAAGAACTTATCCATTACATAGGACATACAAACTAATGACATCTATAGAGTCTTAGAGGACAAGTTACACAAGATGAATAGGTGTTGTTGTGAAGGAAACACAAAGCTATTTCACTAAGACAAATACATCGAATCCAATTGGGAAGTGTCATTTCTACACCAACATAAGATGTGTCTAATTATTGGACAACTAGTATGTGCAAAGGTATAATTCATATCCTTCTACATCTTTAATGTACTATCATTTTATAGATATTAACAATCTATGTCTTGGGATATATAAAGGGAATTTATTGTATCTCTAATGTGCCAAATGTGATGGCTTCCTAGGCACGTACATATTGTAGGCTACATTTTCACCTTTTGTCTTCCCCTTAGTCATTCCTTTTTTGCCACCTAAACCCATCTCCCATCTTGTGTGTGATAAGTGGAATAGTATAGTACATATATTCATGATTTTTTATATTACTGTACTACCATGTATAATATCTCTACTATTACGTATATTATTATGTACTTCTATGTATTATCTTGTGCACTATTGTACACGATATATGTACCTCTATGTATATTTTATGTATTGGTATGTGCAATATTGTCTATGTCTATGTGCAATATGTGTTCGGGCATATATGTATCTTCTCATCCTCCATTCCCATCGGACATAATATTTTATTTTCTTCATATGTTGTTATTTAATGATGTTTCTTTCAGGAATGATTTCTTTCAACAAAGACAAGACATACATGAAACTTTTGTTTCTCCACCTATAGTTAGCCTTTGGAGCATACAATATCAACCTATAGTACATCCTAAATACAAAGGTTTCTTAGCATCATGTATAATGCTTCCAAATAAGGAAGGTGGATCATAAGACTTACCCCACAACTATCTAGCATCCCATTAACCATATTGTTATGAATTCATTGGTTTATATCAATGTCGCTCACCATTTCTACCACCATCAAAATTTATTGAACTTAACATAGGAATCTCTTCATGGGACTACCATTATGTATAGCCTTGTACAATCCTATTATAAATGAACATAGGTTTTGATTTCCTCAACAATGTTAACTTTGAAGCTATTTTCACAATTCCTGCCTGGGTATTAGAACCTACATCCCGACACTCTCCTATGTTCCTATGAAAATATTATAATCTCATAAGAACACTTCTAAACTCCAACGTCTAGTGATTGTAAATGGACGTCAAACGTTGATTCATTCTCTAATATATTTGAAAGTAAAATATGTTTGATATTCACCAAAGTTATATGTTTTAAAACTTTAGAATGCATATTTATGAATGTGTGGCACCTATTCTATTGTTAAATATTTAATCCCACTGGTAAGCACATAATGTGTATCCAGTTTTCAAGATTATTTTGACAACATTTCCCTATAGTTGTTCAAGTATATGAATGTAGATGGGAAATACCCACCTTTATGTGTACTTAGCGAACAAACTTGAAAATGGCTGTCAAAATATTCTTGAAAACAAAATATGCATTATACACTCAAATCCTAAGTTAGGTTACAAGTTCACAAACAGTCCCAAACTGAGGATTATCCAATATTCACTCCTAGTGAGTAAATCTTAGATGGGTTTTTGGGTTAATAGAATATAGGTATTTAGAACACATATTGATGAATGTGTACCACCTTTCCTATTCTTGAACATTTAATATCACTAGTAAGTGTATAAAGTGTGTTTGTGTTCTAAGATATTTCAACAACATTCCCTCACAATTCTCCAAGTACAATGATGTAGACAAGAAACTACCTCTCAGAGAACAAATGTTGGAGCGAATGTTGAAATATTCTTGAAAATGAAATATGCATTATATGCTCACATCCTAAGTGAGTTTAAGTGTTCAAGAATAGTGTCAAACTAGGGACTATTTAAATTTACTCCTAGTGAGTAAATTTGATTCTAATATGACAATATATATATTTAGAATGCATATTAATTAATGGGTACATGATGTCCCATTCCTTTTTTTGGTCAACCAAAACTCCTATTCCTTTATTTCTTGTTCTTTTGAAAATTAAATTTAAAGGGATAGGAGGAGAGAGAGAAGCCTAAGTGGCTCTTTGTTAGAAACAAAATGACTACACAAAGCATGCAGGCTTAGCCATGAGAAGGGATAGGAGAATATACATAAACAAAATACAAAATTATGTACAATTTTAGTAGTCAGCAATATATGCCATTTCCAGATTGAAAAAATCAGATATTTTCAAAATCAAGAGATCATGTTTCGTATAGTTCATCAAAAAAGGCTTCAAAATTTTGAAGAACAAAAGGTAGTATGTAACTATATCTGAGCAAAAAATACTAGCCAAGAAAGATCCTTTTAATAAGAAGATCTAACTAATAGAAACCAAACAAACAGAAGCTGTAGATCAAACATCCTTCTAAAGGCACAACCATTAAAGCTTAGATGAAAAGATAATCAATAACACCAAGATAACATCGAGGAAATACAACTTCAGCATTAGCTTTCAAAGCAATCCAAAATTTCATATTCATTACTTTCTTCTTTTTTAAGGATTCTCAAATTTTTTAGAACAAAAGGAAGTATGAGATTGTACATGTGCAAATACACAAACAACAAAATCAAATAATTAGAAGCTATAGAGAAAACATCCTTCCAAACATCACAACTGGAAGAGCTAAGACTAACAGTTCATTAGACAAAATAAGTCTTCAAAGAAATAGAACTTTGTCATCAGCAACAATAGCAACCCAAAATTCCATATGATTTCTTTCTTTATCTTCGTGAACTCTCAAATTTATTTCCCTCTATATGTTATAATAAGCACATATAACAAAAGTCTTGTATCTCTTCTCTTTAATTTTGTCAATATCAGACCAAGAAGATGACAAAGGAACCTCCTCCACTAATTCAACAAATTAGTTCTAGACTGATCTAGTGAGGGTCAAGAAAAAAGAATATGATTGGTCTCATCATAATCACATTTACACAAGAAACACATAGAAGGAGTTGTTGGGTTTTGTGGAGAAAACATGCGCGACGGAAGCAATAAAATCCACGCAACCCAAAACAGGATCTCGTCGATAAGAACATATTTGGAAGGAGTGTTTACGGGATATACCTTATCGTGGAGCAAGTCCAGCGATGTCCCGCTGCATGACGGTGCAACACTGCTTGTCTACACGGACGAAACTTCTCTCCCGTTCACTGTCGCAGGTTGATCTGGCGGTGCTCCTTTGCAGCAGTGATGTCTACTGCTCGTAGCGCGTATAGGTGGTCGTCGACGTCCTCCAAACGCAGGCGTCAAGGTGTTTGCTTCTCTACTTCGTCCACAGGGATGGACGGAACTCCACGTCACGCTTCCCAAGTCGGCGGGAAGGAGTATGTCTCTACGTCGGCGTGCTAGCGGCGTGTTTCTCTCCTTTCTCTCCTAAGAATGATGACGGCTAGGGTTTACGTGCGTGAGCATAAACTAAAAGCGTCTCTCGATATCTTATATAGATATCGGTCGTCAATCCTCCTTTAAATAGGATACGAAGGTAAGTAGGGTTTCCTAAACCCATCAGTAAACAGAAACGTTGCATTAATTAAAACGCTCATGGATTAATTAGAATATTCAGGAATTCATTAATTAACCAAATAATTGCATTAATTGATTAATTAATATCCGAATCCATGCAATCGCTTGGGATGGCTCTATGGGCATATATATACCAACAGACTCCCACTTGCACTTAGAGATAGTCACTCCAATATTATTCTAATCCATTACATAAATGTGATTCAGAGCAATTCCAATAAAATCCACAATTATATTCCTATTCTAACACATCCTATGTGTGTGACCCGGTAGGCTCCAAATTACGTTGGCAGTGATATGCATAATCATATTATGATTTCACAAGGAATGATTGGTATCTAGAAAGAATTCATTGCCACCCAAGTAATTGGAGAAGTTGGAGAACAACTTGACCTATCATTCATGACTGGTGTTATAGTAATTTTATAGTTCTTTTGTCGCTGATATCCGGATTGAACTCGAGTCATGGAATTGTTATCCTTTTCAACGTTCAATCCATGTTCCTTGAACTAGAGCAGACTGTATGAGATATATGTAAGCTCAATATCACATATTACTCACACCAGCATGGCCATGCATTTCTCAGTCTCGCCTATCAAGTGGCCAGAATATCAAACTCTCATAGGAAGGACAAATTCCATCTACATCACTCACAGTCATCCCCATGTGTCACAGTGCACCCAAGCACCATGTTTATGGCAATCCTTATTCAGGATCACGGTGGATGTTGTCAAAGTACACCGAACGACATGTGATAAGTTTAGTGACTTCAGGTCTAAGAACCACAATGACCACCATCATTATGAGATGTGACTCTAACTACAAATTCATGGTATCCATGTGTCTCTCTCAAGGTGGGTCTATCCAATACACTGTTCTCTAACAAGTATCTATGTATTTGGTTTGATATCTCCATATCATGGATAATGAGATTCTTCCATCAACCAACATACATTCTAATCTTATGTGTTATTGATGTCTATGGATATTTCCACAATAACAACCGATTAGGGACAAAACAAGAATACATAGTCTTAGCATACATATGATCTCACTGTTCAGGTCATCAACCTGAAGACATATGTCATTGAGTATATTATTCTATAGACATCTATAAGTTTTATGGTAATCTCACAATATAAAACACAAACATATAGATTGGAAACTTTCCTTTATTGATATGATCAATGTAGTACTAAAAATTGTTTACATAGTATCCCATTACAATCATTGAATGATAGTCTCTATGGGCATACATACCAACAGATTCCCACTTGCACTTATACCCAATCACTCATGAATCTCAATCCAACTGATCGAACATGCCTGTCATGTTTCTGCTGTGAAAGTGCTTTTGTGAGCGGGTCAGCCACATTGCTTTCTGTAGGTACTCTGCAAATCTTCACATCTCCTCACTGTACGATCTCTCATATGAGATGGAACCGCCATAGAATATGTTTGGAACGTTGGTGCGATCGTAGTTCTTTAGCCTATGCAATTGCTCCATTGTTGTCGCAAAACAACTCAATTGCATCACCAATGCTTGGAACCACTCCAAGTTCAAAAATGAACTTCTTGATCCACACAGCTTCCTTCGTAGCATTAGATGCGGCAATATATTCAGCCTCTATTGTAGAATCCGCAACCCTCTCTTACTTGGAACTCTTCCAACTCACAGCTCCATTGTTCAGGCAAAACACAAATCCAGATTGCGATCTGTAGTCATCTTTATTAGTTTGGAAGCTAGCATCGATGTAACCCTTTACCACGAGCTCTTCCTCACCGTCGTATACCAAGAATTGATCCTTAGTCCTTCTCAAGTACTTTAGGATGTTCTTTACGGCTGTCCAGTGACATTAACCTGGATCTGACTGATACTGTCTCGTCATGCTCAAAGCATACAACACATCAGGACGAGTACATAACATTGTGTACATGATAGATCCAATTGCTGATGCATATGGAATCTTACTCATGCGTTCCCATTCATCACATGAACTAGGACACTGTGCTTTAGAGATTGTAACCCCATGGGACATGGGCAAGTTACCTCTCTTAGAACCCTCCATGCTAAACCTCTTTAGCATCTTATCAATGTATGTTCTCTGGCTTAGGCCTAGAAGCCTTCTAGATCTATCTCTATAGATCTTGATCCCTAGTATATAGGATGCTTCACCTAAATCCTTCATAGAGAAGGTCTTCCCTAGCCAACATTTTACTGTCTAAAGAGTAGGGATGTCATTTCCCATCAATAGTACATCATCCACATACAATATGAGTAATACAACTGTGATCCCACTAACCATTTTGTAAACACAAGGTTCATCTTCATTTTGACTAAAGCCAAACTTTTTGACTACTTCATCAAAACGTAGATTCCAGCTCGGAGATGCTTGCTTCAATCCATAGATTGACCTTTGTAGCTTACAGACTTTATTGGCTTCCTTTGGATCGATAAAACCCTCAAGTTGTGTCATGTACACATCCTCGAGTAAATTCCATTTAAGGAATGTTGTTTTAACATCCATCTGCCAAATCTCATAGTCATGATAAGCTGCAATGGCAAGCATGATCCTGATGGATTTAACCATGGCAACTGGTGAGAAGGTCTCGTCATAATCAACACCTTGAA
Organism: Alisma plantago-aquatica; assembly: GCA_963693085.1. Classification (NCBI taxonomy): domain Eukaryota; kingdom Viridiplantae; phylum Streptophyta; class Magnoliopsida; order Alismatales; family Alismataceae; genus Alisma; species Alisma plantago-aquatica. Next base: position 1,489,270,338 of record OY856412.1, read on the forward strand.
TTTGACGGAATCCTTTCGCAACCAATCTACCTTTATAGGTTTGAACATTTCCATCCATGTCAGTCTTCTTCTTAAAGACCCACTTGCACCCTATGGGTCTTACCCCTTCGGGTGGATCCACCAAGGTCCATACCTTGTTGGTGTACATGGATTCCATCTCAGATCTCATGGCTTCGAGCCATTTCTCAGATTCTGGTCCCTTAGTAGCTTCTAGATAAGAAGTTGGCTCATCTGCTATGCCCAATTCGTCACTATCTTGAGTCACGAGAAATCCAAATCTCTCAGGCTCAAGTCGTGTCCTACTAGACCTACGAGGTTCATGTGTTACATTTGGAACTTGAAATTCCACAACAACTTATGAGTCTTCATGTTCCTTATGTACCTCCTCAGGTTCTCTGCTTTCTTGTTGGTCTCGAACTTCTTCAAGCTCTACATTCCTCCCACTAATTCATTTGGAAATAAATTCCTTTTCAAGAAATACGATAGTCCTAGCAACAAACACTTTTTTGTCAGTTGGTGTGTAGAAGTAGTATCCCCGAGTTTCCTTTGGGTATCCAACAAAATAGCATTTTTCTGATTTGGGTCCAAGCTTTTTAGGAAATTGTTTCCTAACATAAGCTTCACATCCCCAAATATTTAACATAGAAAAATTGGGACGATTCCCATTCCATATCTCATATGGTGTCTTTTGAACCGATTTGGAAGGTACACAGTTAAGTGTAAACGCTGCAGTTTCAAGAGCATATCCCCAAAACGATATTGGAAGTTCGGATGAACTCATCATTGATCATACCATGTCTAATAATGTACGATTCCTTCTTTCTGACACACCATTATGTTGTGGTGTACCAGGTGGAGTCCATTGTGATAAATACCACAATCTCTCAGAAGGTCCTCAAACTCTTGGCTTAAGTATTCGCCACCTCGATCTGAACGGATTGCTTTAATACTCTTACCAAGTTGCTTCTCTACTTCATTCATGAAAGTCTTGAACATTTCAAGAGTTTCTGACTTGTGTTTCATAAGATATACATAGCCATAACTACTGAGCCATCAGTGAAGGTAATGAAGTATTGATAGCCTCCTCTAGCATTTGATCTAAAAGGTCCACATACATCAGTATGTATGAGCCCTAGAAGATCACTGGCTCTCTCACTATGTCTAGTGAAAGGAGTCTTGGTCATCTTCCCTAATAAACATGCCTCACATGTCTCTAATGATTCAAAATCAAAAGAGTCTAGATAACCATCCTTATGGACTCTAGATATGCACTTCTCGTTTCTGTGCCCAAGATGACAATGTCATACGAATGTTTTGTTTCAGTTATCAAGTTTTAACCTTTTAGTATTTACGTTGTATATGCTAGTCTCAAGTTCTAACAAGTAGATACCATAATACATTGGGGCATTGCCATAAAAGATCTCATCTTTAGATATAGAAATAATTCCATTCTTAATGTGAAATTCAAATCCACTCTTATCCATACAAGATACAGAAATAATATTTCTATTAATGGAAGGTACATAATAGCAATTCTCTAATTCTATTACAAGGCGCGTAGGCAAAGATAAACTAATAACTCCAACTGTGGTGGAAGCAACTCTTGCTCCATTATCAACCCGCAGCTCGACTTGGCCCTTTCGTAAAGGCTTACTTCTTATCAGATCCTGCATATTAGAACATATGTGAGATCCTCATACGGTATCCAGTACCCATGATGAAGAAGTATTTAAGTTTATATCAATAACGTATATACCTGAAGTGGAGATCTCTATCCCCTGCTTCTTCTTCCTCAGTTCCTCCAGGTAGAGAGGATAGTTTCTTTTCCAATGTCTAGGCTGGTGACAATGGTGACAACTGCCTTCTTTGGAGATCCCACCTTTAGCTTTGAGCACGGATGACTTTGGCTTCTGCTCGGCTTTAGAACCTTTCTTAGCCTTGCTTTTGCCTTTTGACTTTCCCTTTGCCTTGTTGATCACCATCACAGACTTGGGCTTGTCTTTCTTCATCTATGCTTCAGCTGTCCTCAACATGCCTAACAATTCTGACAACAACTTGTCAAAATTGTTCATGTTGTAGTTCATGACAAAATGATTATATGATTCAGGCAACGATTGTAGAATCACATCCGTGGCTAACTCTTGATCTAGGGGAAATCCCAGCTTGGATAGGCTTTCCACGTACCCAATCAAGGTGAGTATATGGGTGCCAACTGAGTCTCCCTCTTTCATCTTGCTTTTGAACAAAGCCTTTGAGACATCATAACTCTCCTGTCTTGCTTGATGTTGATACATGTTCTTGAGATGTGTTACCATCTCCATGACATTCATGTTCTCATGCTGCTCTTGCAACTCATAATTCATTGAGCACAACATCAGGCACTTGACATCCACGGGATCATCAAGGTGCTTCTTGTAAGCATCCTTTTCAGCCTTGGGTGCATTTACGACGGGCTCCGCTGGCTCTGGTGTTTCAAGGACATAAAGCTTACGCTCATGTGTGAGAACAATTCTCAATGTCCTAAACCAATTTTGAAAGTTAGTTATGGTAAGTTTTTCCTTCTCAAGGACTGATCACAATGAGAAAGTGTGAGTGTTGGTTGCCATTTGATTTCTACAAAAGAAAAAATTTGCATTTAGTCCAAAACATTTTGACTTGTAAAGATCTGATAAACGAGATTAATTAGGCCTTTAATTAATTATGCTCCCACTATTTTATTCAAATTGATAGCCCTCACTATCAACTTGTAAGATTGCAATGCACAACCTTCTAGTAAGCCAAGACCCAAAATAATTGGATCAATGCCCAGCCAACGCCGGCGTCAAAGACCAAATACTAAGGTAGGCAACTTTTGCCAATTGCATCATATGCAACTCTTGGATAGATGATCATGTACAACTCCTTTCCATGATGCATATGTGTGCCACTAGGTACTTGATCCTATCAAGGTTCCCTAGTTAAGTCCAACCCATAAGCCAACACGATGAGTGTGCACCCTACAGAGGCAGACCCACACACCCACCATCACACTTCCATGAGATAGACAGTGTACCACGCGGAGGTGTGCCCACACATAGTCGATCAAGCTTTTCATGTGTGTTTCTTTATGGAAGGAAACTAAAACTTAATATTATTAATTGAAGGGTTTTATTAATACATATACATATCCAAACACCACATACTTATAGTATGCATCATATACTACTATATCCACAACCACAAATGATATACATGCAATCATAAACACAAATACATCAGTTATGGCCATACTATTGTAATCCTATGGAGCAACAAAGGATTACGGTCCACCTATGGTCTTATCCATCTCATGCAACACCTATGAATCAACCTGTAAGCATGTAATGATCAACATTACAATGAACAACTTCATGGATGCTTCGTGAGGTTGGAACTTCAAGTTGCTTCTTGGAATTGGATCTTCTTATTGCTTCTCCATGGACTCTCCTTGGAGTTGGATCTTCAGGTTGCTTCTTGGAATTAGATCTTCATGGTGCTTCTCCATGGACACTCATTGGAGTTGGATCTTCAAGTGGCCTCCTTACATCAAGTTTACAAACACTAAAACTAATCCTATCTTTATTACATCATATGTGTACAAATATAAAGGGAAGGAATTAATTACACTTTGAAATAAGAGATGAGGCTCGGCATGCAAGCCGAATACTTTATACAATGGATCCATATGTAACCATTATACATCCATAGAATTCACAAACAAACATATTCACAAGATTGACATCTACATTCATTCACAACATTCACAAAAGGGGATACTAGGCCTTAACCATGTATCCATTCACCACATAAAATAGATTTTAAAGGCGACATGTATGCTATCATAGGTATATCTACATATACATATATACATATTAAAATTGCAGTACTTTTAATGCGGGAAATTCACCATTAAATAATTTTTTTGACTCCCACGCAGACTATGCGGGGTACACAGGGGCAGCGCCCCTGTGCGGAGATCCCGCTGCTCTGATACCGCTTAGGAAAATCAATATTTTCCATAGTCGACCCTGTCCAAAACGTCAAAAACAGAAGCCTGCGGCGTATGTGGAATTAGGTTTAGATTTGCACATTAAAAGGTTTAATTCACATCGTATGCAACATAAAAACAGTATACAATGATTCGATCATATCAAAACGAATCCAAATACGTCGTAGATCGATGCTGCTCTGATACCACTGTTGGGTTTTGTGGAGAAAACATGTGCGGCAGAAGCAATAAAATCCACGCAACCCAAAACAGGATCTCGTCGACAACAATGTATTTGGAAGGAGTGTTTACGGGATATACCTTATCATGGAGCAAGTCCGGCGATGTCCCGCTGCACGACGGTGCAACGCTGCTTGTCTACACGGACAGACTTTCTCTCCCATCCGCTATTGCAGGTTGATCCGGCGGCGCTCCTTTGCAGCAGTGATGTCCACTACTCGTAGCTCGTATAGGTGGTCGTCGACGTCCTCCAAACACAGGCATCAAGGCATTTGCATCTCTACTTCATCCATGCGGATGGACGGAACTCCACGTCACGCTTCCCAAGCCGGCGGGAAGGAGTAAGTCTCTGCGGCGGTGTGCTAGCGGCACATTTCTCTCCTAAGAACAATGACGGCTAGGGTTTACGTGCGTGAGCGTAAACTAAAAGCGTCTCTCGATATCTTATATAAATATCGGCCGTCAATCCTCCTTTAAATAGGATACGAAGGGAAGTAGGGTTTCCTAAACTCATCGGTAAACAGAAACGTTGCGTCAAATAAAACACTTGTGGATTAATTAGAATATTCAAGAATTCATTAATTAACCAAATAATCGCATTAATTGATAAATAATATCTAACTCCATGCAATCGCTTGGGATGGCTCTATGGGCATATATATACCAACAGGAGTTTGTAATCATATTCTTCTCAAATAGTATGAGGTTTGTAACTTCTAATGAGCTGATTTTCACATGTGGAGTTTATATCTATTTGTAGCATTAATATCCCAAATCCATTCAAAGATATCCTACACATGAGAAAGACTTCTAATATAGTTCTAAACACCTTAAGATTTGGAAGTTTTTTCTCACAAAACATAATAGAATCTTCACTATAACTAGGACTTAGACCAAAAATAAGGAGATCAATGAATTTCTTCTATTTATTGAGTCAGGCACACTCCAAGTCTCTCCATTGATAATTGAAATCAAATTTCAGTTCGATGGGTAGCCTAATACAATGAATGCATCCTCACTAATAATAAATTTGATAAAAGATTTATTAGACAACCAAGGATCCCACAAGGTATTGATTCTATTTCCATCTCCAATATTGAAGGAGGTGTGATCAAGTAGTTCCTTCCTATGATTAAGGATATTATTAAACATCCATGACATGTTGGAATTAGAAGAGATGTTCCAAATGGAATCCTAGGTTAAATATTTTTCATTTATCCATTTGACTCAAAGGAGGACTTTTTTGTTTGCGACATCTCAAAAATTTAAAGGGAAACATGCTAGAGATATATCTTCACCTCTTCTAAAACTGAGACCATCCTCCTTTTATGGTTTGTAATCTTAGACCATTTCATAAGATGAAGGTTGTTTCTTCTCCTCACTTTTGCCCCATAGAAAATCCCGATAGGTTTTTTCAATATCCTCCATCACAGACTTCGGCATAGGAAAGGACAAGCACCAATGCAGATAAATGGTGCTTAATATAGAATGAATCAACTCTAGTCTACCAACCACGGATAGACATTTTGATTTCTAGCACTCTAGCTTTTCTTTCATTATATCAATCAGAGGAGATCAAGCTAATCTATTAACCTTTCCAATAAGCAAAGGAGCACCAGGATATTTGGAAGAAGTTTAGCAATATTAAAATTAATGATTTTATTAATATATTTAGAAGGATCTTCTTTGATAAAAATAACCTTACACTTAGAAGGATTCATCTTGAGACCAGATGTTACCAAAGAAATCTAGAATTTTCAGAATATTTTGAGCATTGTTCACATCAGCTTCTAGGAAAATCATTAGGTCATCAACGAAGACCAGATCAGAAACATGAAAGTTCTTGGAGGCCTTAAGGTATTGAATAGCATTATCATTTACAACTTGGTCCATAATAATAGAGAAGGCTACCATCAATATAACAAAATGATATGGTTCCACAGGGTCACCCTGCCTTATACCATTAGATGGTTTAAAGGAAATAGTATGCTCTCCATTAACCAAAACCTGATTTGAGGTTGAGTTAAAAATATTAGAAATCTAGTTAATCCAAATAGAGGGGAATCCCACTTTGTATAAATTAGAGAAGAGAAATTCCAATTGGCATAATCATATTCCTTCGAAATGTCAGTCTCTGGGAACATTTTTTAGAGGAAGCTCTACTAAAATCATATTAGATTTCATTTGATAGAAGGATAGAATCCTTGACGTTTCTTCCTTTCACAAAAGCATTCTAATTAAGACTAATGGTAGAAGGAAGGATAGGTTGAAGACTTCTAGCAAGGATCCTTGAGAAGCAATAGGTCATTAGTTTTCAATATCAGAAGAATCCTGACCTTTAAGAATTAGGGCAATAAAAGTATTATTTGCCTCTCTTATAGGTTTTCCTTTCGAAAAGAAGTCCAAAACACCATAGGAGATATTAGGGCTTATTACAAACCAAATTTTTTGAATTTAAAAGGCATTAAAGCATCTGGTCTCGATACATTGTCTAGATTAAGGATGGCAACAACATCATCAATGTACTTTTGAGTAAATTTAGCAATCAAAGAAAGTTTTTGGTCACAAGAAACCATCGGGCCAAACCATTTAACGGAGTTAATTTTAGAACAAGAGAACCCATTTTTGAAGATATTGAAATAGAAATCAAAAATATAATCTTTCACACAAAGAGGGTCATACTCCATGCTACCATTGATTGAAATACCTCTAATAAGATTTCTTTGGCGTCTCACTTTAAAGGATAAGTAGAAGAACTTAGAATTCTGATAACCTTCTTTCAACCATTCAATTCTTGACTTTTGCCTAAGAATCTCTTCAACTTCTTCATCCTTAAAAAGTTCTTTCTTGAAATCCCATGGAATATTTGGAAGACTAGAATCCAAAGGCCTGAGATCAACCGCTGATTGAGCTCACAAGGCATTGTATTTCAAAATTTTAACTTCATGGTTAACATTTCCAAAGTCCATTTAGTTCCATTTCTTTAGGTTGTTCCTTAACATCTAAAACTTCCTATAAACTTTAAACATAGACCATCCTTAAACATTTAATAGCTACATTATAGGACCAAGTATTTATGAGAGAAAGGGATCAATTTTTTATGATCATGAATAGTGTTAGAGACCAGTTCTCCAGTGAAAATTTCAAAAGAAGATAAGAAATTAGAATTGAACTAGGCTCTATCAATTTTTAGGTAACAAAATTTTCTCCACCTTGATGATTGTCCCAAGAGAAAAACAGACCCTTCAGGTCCAATTCAAAAAGGCCAACATTAATAAGAAAAGAAATGAAATCATTCATGGACTTCCTTGATGGGGGAAGCTTGTCCAGTCTTTCATTATCTTTTCTTACGGCATTAAAGTACCTGATAATGGTCCAAGGTTTATCATACTTATTGTTGATATGAGCAAGGGAATCCTAATGTCATACTTCTAACATAGTTATCATTGTGTTCATAGACAACAAAAACAAGAAAGTTCTAATTATCAATAGTGACATCCAGAAGTATATGATGATCCATCTCAAAAAGTTTAGCTACATTTGTAACATATTGGATCTTGGTCCCTACCTTAGAACTTTGACCTTTTGGGTTTGACCAAACAAGTTTGAGGTTAGAATGGTCCTAATAATCTAATGCATGTATAATGTAATCTAATATATCACATATTTCATTTGGTGATTATAAGATGATAAATAACTTAATTGAATAAATAACTAAGATAATGGGACAGTAGTGGGCCAAGTGACATAACTCATATAAGAAAGTCTCAAAAGTGAAAATAGACTTCAAATTCATAATCTACATATCAAAATTAGCCTACATGTCAATTTTCATTAACTTTGGACAATCTTGAAATAATAAGGTAAGTTTAGGGGAGAGAAAGTTGATAAAAGGCACTAATGCTCAATAATGTGATAAAAGGCTCAAAAAGATGGAATTGATGGAAAATTTGTATTTGACACATTAAATATGACTTGTGGGTGAAGTTTCATAAAATTTGGATAATCCTAATGTCATTAATGTATCTAGACAGAAAAACTAAGTTTTGGATAATAAATGCATTAACAGTCCTCAAAAGGAAATTCTAATTGCATAATCGGAATCTACCTGCCTAATTTAACCTATGTGCAAAATTTGGTTTAATTTGGATAAGTCTAGAACCTTTAATTGAGGAAAGAGAAGTATGTGCATTATTTGCATCTCACTTTAGTTTAATCGGAGTATTAGATGATTCCCTATGGTTTCTGATTTCAATTTGTCACACGTCATATACTTTCCTTTTTATTTCTTTTTCACACCATCAGACAACTCTGAATCATTTTCCATTTCTATGAATCACATCTACGACCTGGAAGTCTCCTCCTTTACCTGCCTAATACGACAGTGTGAAGGATTTTCTCTTTACTGGCTTTCAGCTTGAAGTTACTCCCCTCTAAAGAAAGGGGGTGGGATCAACAACTCCAAATCCCAATTATCCCACTCCATTGGCATCTGATCTAGCAGCTCTTCTGATCTCTTTCTCCGGATTTCGTTTCGGTGAAATCTCTCTCTGTTGAATTTTTTGATGCCTCTTTGCGCCCCTTCTAATGTCGTGTCCCTATCCTATGAAAGATGAAGAAGCTTTGAGACTTTATCCGGGCCTAGCAAAGTTTGATTCTCTCTGTGCCATGTCTTCAAAACCTTAGCGACTTTCCTAGTCTAGCTCCACCAACTCTTATGCTTTTAGCCTCTTTCCACAACATATAAAACCATTGTTCTATACCCTGACCCTCAATTTTACAAGTTGTTACTATACTCACCCCTTTCCCCATTATCCATCGAAGAACTGGGTGGGGTGAGGGCTCAGGGAGGAGCAAAGTAGGGGGGGATGGGGGGAGATCAAAGTATAGAGGAAATGGGAAAAAGAAATTCATTCAATGTTCATGGCTTTGAGTGACTGAAAGAAGACTTCTCTCTGCTTCAGAGGTTCAAGTCAAACTTCTATCAGTACAAGAAGGCGGATATTGCCCAGGAATTGGGTGGGGTTTCTCCGAACCTTTTCAGACTTGTATTCCCTCAAACAATAATAAGGATTTTCTCTTTTCCTGATCTCTTTCTCCTTTCCTCCTTGGGATTTTCTAGTTTTCTTTTCGTATACCTCGCCTCCCTCCGGTCTCGAGGATCCCTACTTTGGGTAGGTTTCTCACTCTCAATTGTTGGGTCAACAAGGAGTTTCCTTGTTCTCCCCTATTTCCTATTTCTCGAGTTTTCCTCGTTGAACCCAAACCCAACATCTCTATATATCATATTCCCTTCAACCTCCGATCACCCCGCAGTACCTTGCCATCATCCTTTTGGTCGGGTTTTCCCTGCTACCCCATCTCCCTACTCCATTTTCTTTTTTCTGATGATGGCGACCTTGACGGTGGGTTATGGTGCTTGGCAGTGCCTATTCTTGGTGTGGTTCAATTCATGGAGGTGTCGGCGAGCTTCTAGAGTTCTCTATTCGAGTGATTAGTAGGTAAAAATGTTTTTCCTTATTCTTTTGATTTTTCTTCAACACGGTATTTAGCAATCTATAGTCTGCCTCTTTGCTGGTTCCTTCTGCTTTATGTTTCGGTTTTGGATGCTTGTACATTCTCTACTCTTCATTTGGTTCATCGTTGACTTGTTTTCTCTGCCCAAGTCCTCAAGTTTTTCCAGTAATGGCGAAGGGTGTTTCTCGATCTACAGCTGACTATTTTCACTGAGGTTTTGGTCTCTGAGTTTGTCAGTGATTTTGGAACATGGTTCATGTTGAACCTATCGCTTGATCTATTCTAGTTTGTGTTCTATAATTCAAATACCTCCTCACAGTACTTAGTTTTCATGGCCTAATAGTGAGGGAACATGCTTCCCAGTGTTTTCCCCTCTCTACCCATCTCTTCTGTCTTCATTTTAGTTTTATCGATGAAGGGCTTTTTCATCTTTTCGTCCGCTCTTTTCTCTATTGTTTTGCATGAGCCGCACTAAGCTGGTTGAGTGCCTACTGACATGGGTGGATCTAAGTGGCCGGCCCAATCCAGCATGGCTTCTCCCTCTCTCTCTTTGTTTCTCACTAGGCAATGTTGAATTGGCTTTTCCTTGATTTCTGATTGGTCCGTTTAAAATTTTTTTGATAACTAATTATCTATTGATTGGAAAATTACAAATAAATACTCATTGTATTCAAAAAAATATTCTCTACCTAATGGTATTAGTTTATTGCCTAATTCCAAACTAATTGATACATGAATTTTAATGGATTAATCTAACTATATAATAACTTGTAAAATTCATAACTAAATATTTATAAGTGAGAAAAATATAATAAAATATGTTTTGGACTTCTAATAACATAAAATAAAATTTGGAACAATTTTCAAAACCTTATTCACATGATGATAGAAAGGTGGTTTTTAGGGTTTTAAGTAATTAATGGAAACCTAACCCTAATTCTACATATATGTATCATAGGTTATTTGGAGGCCTAGATATGAATCTAGAAGTGACTTGGATTTGTATAGACTCTGAAGTAAGGTAAGTTGTATCCTCTCTTCTTCTATGTTGAGCAATTCACATATGCTTATTCATTCTTTTGGTCCTACGGACAATAGCTTATACACATTTCTCGTATCTCTTGATATCATGATTCATGTGAGCTAACTTGCTTATTGTGGTCTTGGATATTCTCTTGATATCTTATCTTGTACTATGGTACATGATGGACTTGTTGATGTTGTATGCCCACTGTGATGTGGATGTTTATTTGGTGATTGGGATATCTTGTTCCCACTTGCACGTGGATGTATGTGTTGTCCATTGTGTAATATGGCAACATTGTATTATTTCCGATCTTACCTGTTGTGTGATTCAGTAGCACTAGAAAAGTATAATCGCATTGGTTTTGTCTCATTGTGATTTATGGCAACATTGTGATATTTTGGATGGTGGATGTGTGATTCCCCATGGCATCGTAGGATGTGTGATTTCTGGACCATGTTATATATATTTGGGTGGTGGATGTGTGATTCCCCATGCCAGAGCACGATGTGTGATTCCTGGCCCATGTACCATCAGGGCAAGATGTGCTATTCTTGGCCCATGTCTCACCAGGTTCAAGATGTATGCTTCTTGGCCGCCTTTATCTTTATAATATTATACTATTATGTTTATCTCACATATGCAGGATTATAATGATGATGATGGGCTATGTGCCCAGATTCTTGATATGTTCTTATGTGCCACCCTTTATTTTTTTAATTTATGGCAAGTAACTTATCTTATCATGTGATGATGATTCTTCTCTTTTATTCCCTTGTGGGTAGTCCTTATCTCTTGTATGGGAAGCATTTATTCTTGACGTCCTTTGGTCATTATATTGTTCAAGTCTCCTTTTAGTATGCACATACCAACCTTTGCTGATGTCTTCTATTTTTCTCTTTTACTGTGGTATGCCTCCAACCAAAGGTGGAGGACTTGGATGTTTTGACATGAGGGTGTGGACTTCGCTTGTGAAGATAAAGTTTGGAGATGATCTTAATATGGTTTAGATATCCCTCTACATGGATCCTTATGATGTATCATTTATGTAAACTCTTTTGGGAGATGATGTTGATGTACTTTTGTAATCATATGATAAGTTGAATATAGTCATTATTTTCTTCCTGTTGCTATAGTTTGGTTGTTTTGGATACAATTAATAATATTTGAAAATTTTACACCCATTTCAGCATACCTTTTGAGTATGTTTGGGATGGATGTTCTATTGTTCAAATTTTTAGTAGAGAGGTGGTTTCACTTCTTTACAACATCGTATCAGAGCCCATGGTAATCTGAATCTGACAATTTCAATTTTGTCTCCCCTATTAGAACCCTGGACTTTGCTAAGTTACTGCAAGGTGAGATGTTCACCCTAGATTTGATCAATGATGATCTTTTAATATGGTTTGATTTGAGGTTGAGTTTAGGTTATGAGGAAGTAGTAGGAAAATGAGGTCTTACTATGGAAATATTGTGACTTGGTTTTCGAATTGATTTTTAGCACACATGTTGGTTTTACATCTAAAAGTTTTTCATCAAAAAAATATATTTTCATTACACTATTATATGTATAAAAGAATTTTTTCCTAGATTTTATCGAAGTTTTGTTAAACTAAGTCACAATGAAGAATTCTCTAAGTATGGATAGAGAATCCCTAGAATTAGTTGATTAGAATCTAACCCTAGTTTTTGTGACTAGGATTGATATAAAGGTATAGTTGTCCTACCCTACGACTTTCAATGTTCATGTAGGGTTGATAGGTTGAGACACAAGGACCTAAAACTCAACCCTAGATGGTATGAATTTGAGTTGGATACATGATAACATAACTCTCTAAAAACTTCCACAACTAATATTTATGTGGATAACCCTATAAGTTTTAGTTTGACTTGTTAGGTTGAACCTTTTAAGGGGTGGAGAGTAGTTGGTTGTTGATGTTTGGATCCATAGATTTCGAGGACGAAATCCTTTTAAAGGGTGGAGTGTTGTAACATACCAGATCTTCTACCCTACCCTAGAACTTTGATCTTTTGGGTTTGACCAAACAAGGTTGAGGTTAGAATGATCCTAATAATCTAAAGCATGAATAATGTAATCTAATATGTTATATAATTCATTTGGTGATAATAATATGATAAATAACTTAATTAAATAAGTAATTAATATAATGGGAAATTAGTGGGCCAAGTGACATATATCATATAAGAAAGTCTCAAAAGTAAAAATAGACTTCAAATTCGTAATCTACATATAAAAATTAGCCTTCATGTCAATTTTCATCTAATTTGGACAAGCTTGAAATGATAATTTAAGTTTAAGAGAGGGAAAGTTGGTAAAAGGCATTAATGCTCAATAATGTGATAAAATAGTCTAAAAAAGATGGAATTGATAGAAAATTCATATCCAACACATTAAATATGACTTGTGGGTGAAGTTTCACAAAATTTGGATAATCCTAATATCATTAACACATCTGGAAAGAAAAACTAAGTTTTAGATAATAAATGCATTAAAAGTCCTCAAAAGGAAAATCAAATCGCATAATCAAAATCTACATGCCTAATTTGACCTGTGTAAAATTTGGTTTAATTTGTATAAGTCTAGAACCTTTAATTGAGGAAAGAGAAAGTATGCACATTATTTGCATCTCACTTTAGTTTAGTTGGAGTATTAGATGATTCCCTATGGTTTCCAGTTTTGATTTGTCACGTGTCATATACTTTCCTTTTTATTTCTTTTTCACACATCGGACGACTCTGAATCATTTTCCATTTTCATGGATCGCATCTACGGCCTGGAAGTCTCCTCCTTTACCCACCTAATATGACTCAGATGTGTATTCCCTAGCACAGTAATGAGGATTTTCTCTTTTCCCGATCTCTTTATCCTCTCCTCCTTGGGATTTTCTAGTTTCCTTTTCACATTCCTCACCTCCCTCCGGTCTCAGGGATCCCTACTTTGGGTAGGTTTCTTCCTCTCAATCACTGGGTCGACAAGGAGTTTCCATGTTCTCCCCTATTTCCTTTTTCTCTAGTTTTCCTCTTTTAACCCAGACCCAACACCTATATATATCGGCTTCCCTTCAACCCCCGATCACCCCACAGTACCTTTCTGTCACCCTTTTGGTCAGGTTTTCCCTACTACCCCATCGCCCTACTCCATTTTCCTTTTTGTGGCGATTGTGACCTTGACAGTGGGTTCTGGTGCTTGGCGGTGCCTGTTCTTGGCGTGGTTCGATTCATGGAGAGTTCAAGCGATTAGCAGGTAAAAATGTTTCACCTCTTTCTTCTGATTTTTGATCAACGTAGTATTTAGCAATCTATAGTCTCCCTCTTTGCTAATTCCTTTGGCTTTACGTTTCGGTTTTGGATGCTTGTTTATCCTCCGCTCTTCATTTGGTTCATCGTTGGCTTGTCTTCTATGACCAAGTCCTCAAGTTTTTTTAGTACTGGTGAAGGGTGTATCTCAAGCTACAATTGATCGTTTTCACTAAGGTTTTGCTCTCTGAGTTCGTTTGTAATTTTGGAATAAGGTTCATGTTGAACATATCACTTGATCTGTTCTAGTTTGCACTCTATAATTCAAAGACCTTTTCACAGTTGTCAGTTGTCACGACCTGATAGTAGGAGAATATGCTTCCCGGTGTTTTCCCCTCTCTACCCTTCTCTTCTGTCTTCGTTTTAGTTTTATCGATGAAGGGCTTTTTCATCTTTTCAACCGCACTTTTCTCTATTGTTTTGCATGAGTCGCACTAAGCTAGTTGAGTGCCCGCTGAAATGGGTGACTCTGAGTGGCCAGCCTAGTCCAGTGTGGCCTCTCCCTCTCTCTCTTTATTTCTCACTAGTCAAATGCTGAGTTGGATTTTCCTTGATTTATGATAGGTCCATTTTAAAAAAATCGATAACTAATTATCTACTGATAAAAAAATTACACATAAATATTTTTGGATTCAGAAAAAGATTATCTACCTAATGGTATCAGTTTATCACCTAATTCCAAACTAATTGATACATGAATTTGAATGGATTAATATAAATATATAATATCTTTTGAAATTCATAACTAAATTCGTATAAGTCAGAAAAATATAATAAAATATGTTTTGGACTCATAATAACATAAAATAAAATGTGGAATAGTTTTCACAAACTAATTCACATGGTTATAAAAGGTTGTTTTTAGGTTTTTGAATAATTAATATAAACCTAACACTAATTCTACATATATGCATCATAGGTTCTTTTGAGGATTGGACTTGAATCTAAAAGTGACTTGGATTTGTATAGACTCTGAAGTAAGGTATGTTGTATCCACTATTCTTCTATGTTGAGAAATTCACATTTTCTTATTCATTCTTTTGGTCCTATGGACAATAGCCTATACACATTGCTCTTATCTCTTGATATCGTGGTTCATTTGAACTAACTTGCTTATTGTGTTCTTGGATATTCTCTTGATATCTTATCTTGTACTATGGTGCATGATGGACTTGTTGATGGTATATGCCCACTATGATGTGGATGTTTATTTGGTGATTGGGATATCTTGTTCCCACTTACAAGTGGTCCATTGTGTGATATGGCAACATTGTATAATTTCTAATCATACCTTCTACTTGCCTCTACATTTACCTGTTGTGTGAATCAAGAGCACTAGAGTAGTATAATTGCATTGGTTTTGTCTCATTGTGATTTATGGCAACATTGTGATATTTTGGATGGTGGATGTGTGATTTCCCATGCTAGGGTAGGATGTGTGATTCCTAGACCATGTTATATATATTTGGGTGGTGGATGTGAGATTCCCCTTGCCAAGACAAGATGTGTGATTCCTGGCCCATGTACCATCAGGGCTAGATGTGTGATTCTTGGCCCATCTCTCACCAGGTTCAAGATGTATGATTCTTGGCTGCCTTTATCTTTATAATATTCTAGTGTTATGTTTTATCTCACATATGTAGGATAATAATGATGATGATGGGTTATGTGCCAAGATTCTTGATATGTGCTTATGTGGCACCCTTTATTGTTTTATTTATGGCAAGTAACTTATCTTATCACATGATGATGGTTCTTCTCTTTTATGCCCTTATGGGTAGTCCTTATCTCTTACACATGGAACATTTATTCTTGATGTCCTTTGGTCATTATATTGCTCAAGTTTCCTTTTAGTATGTACATACCATCCTTTTTTGATGTCTTCTATTTTTCTCTTTTTTCGGGGTATGCTTCCAACCCTAGGTGGAGGTCTTGGATGTTTTGACATGAGTACGTGGACTTAGCCTGTAAAGATAAAGTTTGGAGGCAATCCTGATATGGTTTAGATATCCCTCTTCATGGATCCTTATGATGTATCTTTTATGTAAACCCTTTTGGCATATGATGTTGAGGTACTTTTGTAATCATATAATAAATTAAATATAGTCATTATTTTCTTTCGCTATTATACTTTTAGTTGTTTTGAAATACCATTAACATTTTTTGAAAATTTTACAATCGTTTCAACATTCCTTTTGAGTATGTTTGGGATGGATATTCTATTGTTCAAATTTTTAGTAGAGATAGGGTTTCAACATTGCACACTTTAGCTTTCCAAAGAACAACAATTCTTCCAAGGGTGTGGGAGTCAATATTAGAAGTGGTACCATACTTACAAAAGAATCTTGAGAAAATAGCTGAAATTTTCTTCCTTCTAACCTTGGTTTTAACTAGAATAACAATATGACTGTCAGATCTTCTAACTTCCTCTTGGACGCCTCTAATTTTGTCAGTGATTCCTCTGACATTCCAATAAGAAATCTTGCAATTAGCATTTGGGCACCTGGTCCATTCGAATGTCAGCCATATTTATTCAGAGGATTCTAAATTACCCATAATTCTATCTACAAGTGAGAATACAAAATTGGAGACTTTGTACGAGATGCCAAAACTTATTTTAGAAACGACCATTGTGGGAGATTTATCATTATAGTTGTATGTTGGAACCATATCGGTAGGAGCACCTCTCTGGTAGGAGGCACACTACTAAAGACTTGAACTTCTGTAAAGGGTATGGATCTAGATATTGAGACATCATGCTCAAGACTCTGAAAGACATTGATAGAATTCGAACTAGATCCTTGAGGGAATATATGCAATGATAGATTAGTGTTTAACTCATGAGAAATATGACAGAAGAACTTGTCAGTACCAAATAGTTTTCATCTTCGACGTACAGATGGAAGCCACTAATAATAAACAACATTGTAAAAAAAATCCCCTTCCTCACTCTATAGTCCCACTGATATAGGAAAATCTGATGAAAGCATCTATTAAAACTTGCATCCTTGCATATTCAAGTTGTGAGCATTTCTTAGTTGATCTGTCCGTACATATAGGAATCCATAAGGATGTTCCTATCCATTCAAACATCCTATCATCCCAGAGTTCAAGGGGAATATCAAACAATCTGATCCAAACTGATACATTCTTCAAACCAATCTTTGAAAGGGGAATGCCAGGGCGCCATCTGAATAGAACAATAAGATTTTGTAGGACATACCATGGTCCATGCTTGAGTGCGTCTTCCAGATCCAAGGGATTCAAAATATCAGAACAAATATAGAATTGCTTTGTTCAAAACTTCTTCTTTTCCATTGAGATTCCTGATCTTGACAAGGTGTTTATTGAGAAGATGTATATCCAGAACAAAATCAACTACATATTATGATAGACAAAACTTCCATCATGCAACATTTTTAGTGGATTTGGATTTAGAGAAGATAATGTATCTCTCCTTAATCGTGATCTATGTTCAATTGAGAGGAGTTATAGACCTTTTCAGTTATGCATGATAGATTTCAGACCAATTCTTGGGAATATCCTGCATAATAGGTTGAGCTTCATTTCTTTTTTCATTCCAGATCTTCTTCCTAGGAAGATGGTGGTGGTACTAGATCGCCCTACCAGTCACCTCTCTAGAGGTGCCCTACATTGCCTCAGCCATGCCCCTAATGTCCCATTCTTGAATATTTAATATCACTAGTAAGTGTCTAATGTTTTTTAATTATCAAGTGCATTTTGTTATCATTTCAATGCACTTCTCCATGTACACTATTGTAGATGGGCAGATACCCACCTACATATGTACTCATAGAACAAACATGGGAACAACTATGAAATATTATAGAAAACCAAATACACATTATACACTCACATACAAAGTGAGATTAAGTGTTCAATAGCAATCCCCAAATAAGGGACTATTTAATATTTACTATTAGTGAGGATATCTTTGATGAGTTACAAGGCTAATGAAATACATTTGTAACTAAAAACAATATTCTATTTTCGGTTATATACTTATGATTTAACTATGAATGAAGTTGAATAATGTCTACTTTAATAGATCTTAGGTGTGAACATTCATATCACTAGGTTTAGGATATCTATCCATTTGTTGTGGGTCCTAGGTGTGATTGTTCATCTATAGAGAAAACATGATTAATTACTAACAATAAGTAGTGAACATTTTAATGTGCAAAATAAATATACATTAAGATATAGGAGAAACTTTTGCAATAAAAACAAAATAATATACAACCATGTCAAACACATAGAGGAGATAATAATTGAAGTAGAGGGTAATGTTGAACCTCAAGGAAATGTTAAGTAGATAAAGGAAGAGATTTTTGATGAGGAGAAGGAGAAGTAAGGGCCAATATAAGAGAGGAACTAACAACAAGCTGAACTACAACAATAGACCATGGCGAGGAGTGGCTGAGTAGTAGAAATGGGTGGTGATGATGGTCGGGAGGAAATTAGCAGTATTAGCTAGCATGGAGGCACATATCAATAGACAGTGGTGAGGAGCGCATTAGTAGAAGTTGGTGTCGAGGACCTCAACAGCAGTTAGTGGCAACATCAGTGTTGGTCCCTTCTTCTTATAGACAAAAGGAAGAAAAATGATCATCATACTTTTTATGAGAAAGAACCATGTTGATCTTTGAGCAGGATGAATCTTCATGGAAATTTGGAGGTCCCTTACCCTTTTCCTTTTCAATACTCTTTTGGTAGCCTCATATCCCAACCAATTCTACCCACTTTGTTGAGTAGAGTGATAAGGGTTTCATTTACGGACTTATGAGGAGCTCTTGAAATGAATCTCTAAGCATATGATTATCATCACGGTAATGATGGTAGAAGATAAACTAAGAAGCATGTTGAGCAAGTAAAAGATCAACCTCTAAATAGAGGGCTTTAGTCAAATTAGAGTATTTCTCAAGTGTAATTCTAGAAACTTCATTTGAAGGTATATAAGTCAAGATTCAAGATAATATTACTCTAGGAACAATCTACCCATGTTCAGATCTATGCATGGTGATTTAATTAACGTAAATTTGATATTCATCTTTAAGAAAAAATGTGTATTTAGGATCAACACCATTTTCAGTTTAAAGACCATTTTATTGAATTTCAACACAAGGCTATGATCTTGTAAAGTGTCTATACTACCCTTCAACTCATTTTCCTTTTTCACAAGGGTTTCTATCCTAGTATACAATTCATCGATGATTTTTCCTAATCTTTTCTTCTTTGAATTTCATTTAGAACAAGAAGTGGGGAAGGATAATAATGACAATAACTTCTTTAGTGAGTATGTAGATATTTACCTCACTTACCTCAATGACATTGCCACAGATTTTTTTATCATCCAAATCCATACTCGAAGTGACTAGAAAGTCAATGGAGAAAGGACATGTGTGTTCATTCCTATCATGGTAATATCATAGCCCATATGAAGAACCATGAAACACATAGAATAAATGAACAAGTATATAGATGCAAACATGATGCCAATTTTACCGTGCGTATAAACGCAAGTGAACGCGTCGAAGTAATATAGGCCTTTGTGAGGCCCGAGTTGAACTCAGGGATACGTAAATCGTCGGAGAATACTACTAACTACTCGCAATAAGCTAGACCGATTAAATAGTTGAGAGTTTTTGTTAAAATTAAAAGAAAATAAAATAAAACAAAACAAAGCAATCGATTAAATGTTTGGTTTAATCAATTCAAAATGAGATCTTTAGGATTGCGGTTTCATCACGGGTTTTCATTGTATTAAATTCTATGTAGTCACTCAAATTTATCTCTCAATCTGGGTAGTGGCCTGAAATCAAAATTGCCCACTGTCGTGGTACAATTCACTACCTATGTCTAGGTCGGTTCCACCGTCGTAGTAACCTAACTAGGTGCATTAAAAACGATCTCTCGGTATCCACCATTAACCTTACACCACCTTGTTCAAGGGATTTGTCAATTAATGTAAATTCCATCTCTTTTCAACAATTAATTCTTCTTTCAAAGTAATTAAGGGCATTAGATTATTATTATGGTGATCAAGCATAACAATATAATTGAGAAAACGAAATTATACCACGAATTTAAGAGATAAGATATGAATTACTATGATAAAATTGTCATACAATGAATTCCCGATCTACTCCAAGTCCTAAAGACAAAGGGGATTAGCCCCACATGTTCATCTCAGAGCAAAACGGGGAGTAGAAAAAGGGAAACATGGAGAAAAACGTGATTGAGTGGTGAAACCCCTGAATGGAGAAGATCCAAGCGATCCTTGGCGTAGAATATGCGTTCTCCCGCCTTTCAGTGGTGGAAATCATCTTCTTCGGCGTCCGGATCGGCTGGGGCATGCTTCTGGGCTTCGTTCTTCTCTCCACACCTTCTCGGGATGTGTGCAGCGGCTAATGATGTGATCATCCCCTTGACGTGATCGACATCCCTGTCGCTAGTATCGACTTTCTTCTGGTCCTTGCGGCTGGCAACCTGTGGTCCGTTCGATGGTATCGACAGAAACAGATACTTGTTTTTCCTGAAATTAAAACACGAAACCACATAAGCCGCAGCAAAATATATTCTTGTGATAATTTATACTCAAGATACTAAAATAAGGGAAATTTGACATAAAGAAGTAGCATACACCAAAGTAGATGAATTATGCAACATTAACCACAGAAATGACTAATAAATGCATAAAACACATATAAAACAAGTCTATAAATGTGACTCAAAATCATCGCATCAAACTCCCCTAAGCTTGAACATTGCTCGCCCTCGAGCAACTAAACCTTATAATAGAATTTCTAGAATCAACTAAAGAACAAATCATCACAACAAACATCCCATATGACTCCCACCGAACATTCGCATATCGGCCCTCGCTAACCACAGAATGATAATTACCCTAAAGGCGACAATAATCATCCGTAAAAGATATCTACCTCAAAACTGATGAACACTATCACATAAGGCAGTTAACATAATAAAATTCGCTGGTCCAACCTCAATGCATCTTGTGATCTCCTATACTACGTTGCTCGCCCTAACTACCATCTAAATGGAAGCAGCTCTCCTAATACTCACAAGTGAGGAGAAAATCACGATGGCCTACCAATTCGAGCAACGGGTGGATGGAATGGGTGGCTAATGGAAAAAGTGGAAGCATTATACGATTTCAACATGCATAAGACAAGAATGCCCTAAATGATGCAAATGCACATGAAAAATGTCTTAATGCCTAAGGTTGGATGGAGTGATGCATGCACTAACATCCTTTCTCAAAATAAGATGGATATCTAACTGAGCTACAACATGTACTTACTCATCTTAAAATGCAGGTGAAATTATGTTCCTTTGTCCTTCTTATTCTACTTGCTTCTTAATAACTTTCTTTTTTTTTCAATTTCTTTTTTTTTTCAGATTTTTTTCTTTCTATTTTTTTTTCAAGCCCTTATATCCACAATTGACAATGAATAATTTATTGGGCTTACTTTCTCTGCATAACTCAAATATTTGACTATTTAGAAGGTATGGAACAATTTAATTCACCATCAAAGAAGAAATGAGGTACATGATATACTCTATGCATAGAAGTTATGAATGCAACTAAATGACATGCACCTAAGGGTAATGTGCATGTTTAACTATTCTAATTTTTTTTTTTCATGCAAAACATATGAAAGTGGTTGCAATGCAAGTCCTATCTACATGACATGCAATCAAAAAGGTTAAAACCGTAAAGTACTTCCAATTCTTATGGTGGATTGTGAAAAACAATGAGGTGGAAAGATCACAAGACTAATTGACTGAACCTTTGAAAAGTATTATGTGTCCCTCCTTACTGACCTGTGTAGTAGTTAAGAGGTTTCTCTCTCTTACTTCAGATTAGAGTCTCATTATCATTTGGTCAGTTAAGGCTCAACCAACCATTTTGTCCACTTTTCTTGAATCATTAGGAATGTACAGTTGTGATTTTCTATTTTAAAGTTGACAAAACCAATCATTTTCTTAAGTTATGTGCTCAAAGTTGAACAACACTCAAGCTTGCGAACACTCAAAAATTTTTAATTTCCCTTAATTCCCATGTACATGCAACTGAGATGACAAAAAAACTTAAGACATCCACGATTACACTAGATAGAATGTGGATCCTACAAACAAACTAAGATTGCAAGAAATAAATGACAAGAACAAAAGCAATAAAACTAAAAATAGAGAAAATAAAAGATAGAGCTATTCCAACTCCCCTCCTAAGATTGAATTCGACTATGGCCTCATAGTCAAAAACAATCTTAAAGGTTGGAACAGTGATACCGGTTTACTCTTCAGGCGGAGGCGGGTACTGTGGAGCCGTAGGGTCCCAAGATAAGTACTCCCCTTGGAAGCTCGGATCAAACTGGGCCCTAAGTGGAGGTTGTGGATAGCCTCCAAAGTAATTCTGGCTCCAATAGTGATCGTAAAAGGGCTGTTGTTGCATCTTAATCCTATGCAACTGGTCATGAATCTGTTGTTGGTTGTCGAGGAGGAGGCGCTCATTCTCAAAGATTGCCCTTTGATTGTCCAGTAACCGGTTTGTAGTCTCTTGAATACCGGTATATGCTGCAGTATGATGCTACTGCGTTTGATGTATGTCTTGCAGCATAACATACATGCCCTGCATCGAATAGACATCCTCGCTTGGCTGCGAGGGCGGTGGTGGTGGCGGAGGCTGCGATGATGAAGATGCACCCAGATGCATATGAGGATGCTTCCGTGGTGCCACTCGTGCCCGAAGAGGGGTGTAGGCCTCCTCTTCCTCTTCAGCCTCGTCGTCATTATTATTGTCATCGTCGTTTCCGCCGTCTTCATCGGAGTCAGCAATGGCTATGATGGGCCATCAGAAGTGTTGTGCTCCTTGGATATTGAAGACCAGATCGGGAAGAGAGCACTCTTGGTATGCATGGTTTACATGGCAATGAGCATACGGTAAACCATCCCGAAGCAAGATCAAATTTGATCGGTGAAGATGTTGCACATTAACCTTGCTTCTACTGGATAGCGGGGTCAAAGATGAGAAATTCAGCCTGAGGTAGTGTGCCAGCGGAGTAATAAGTCCTCCAAAGTGAATTGGAGCTCTCCTCGTGCTCCGCTTGACTGCCAAGACCCGCTAAAGAAAGAAGGCTCCCCAGTTGCATTCTTGGCACTTCAGGAGCTTGTACAAGAAGAATAGGTCCGTCTCCTGGAATTTGCTAAGAGATAGATCACCCCTAGCAAAGAGTGTAGAACACAACATCCGATGGAGAATCCGCATGAACGGATGCTCAAAGTCCTCTACCGCTGCGTTGTGGTAGCTCACTAACTTGCCCGGCGGTACCGTCACAAGCTCGGCAAAGATCGCGTCGTAGTCGGTGCGGTTGTCCGGCCACTGGTAGTCATTGTGCGAGTGGTTCTAGTTGTAAATCTCATTGAACTGGCGAAGTGTAAGGACGTAGTCATTGTTGTACAGCCGGAAAGACACCCGACCCTTTATCCACTCGCGATCTGTGGCAATGATGTCGTTGGGCACGACGCAGACGTCCAACGACGCCATAAACTCTGCCACCAGCTCCTTGTAAGTAGGCCACTCACTGAAGAACGGCTGGCCATCGGCAAGATACTCCATCTCGTCGGGCCTCCTGCCCGTGTATCTCGCCTGCCCCTTCAGAACGTAGGCGAGGTTGGCTTCAAACCCCAAATTGCGGATGGCCTCCCGTTTAACATAATGGGTCGGCTCGATCTTTCTCTTCAAGATCTCCTCATAGATCTTCTTAACCTCCGCGGATGGATGAATAAGCCGCGGGTGTGAAATCGACACAGTTGGTGGTGGCACGAACTCCGGGATGTCCATCGGGTTTGCGTGTGAAGAAGATGCACCAGAAACATGCACCATGATTGTGACAGAAAGAGGAGTAGAGAGAGCTCGGTGAAAATTGGAGAAAGAAGTCTCTGCTCGATGAAGAACGCACTCATAGTTTCTCGTCGTCGGGCTCGGATCGCTCTGGAATACGCTCGGCACAAGTGGATGAGGATTACTCTAGAGTTGTGACGTCATATGACGAGTATCCTCCTCATATATAGCCATGCTCGGCGTTGCTGTATGCCCGTCGATACCATTGACGCGGGTCGATGGTATCGACGCGGGTAGCACAATTCGTACTGCCGTGAGTATCGACGGTCGTCGATGGCTGGATCTGCGGGACCCGGATTTCTGACGCGTCGATACTATCAACGCGAGTCGATGGTATCAACCCATCCCCCAGATTGACTTTCTGGTTGCTGCAATCGCCGTAGATGTTTCCTCGCAGATTGTTGACGTGGCACGTCGATACTATCAACGCAAGTCGATAGTATCGACTAGTGATTAGGGCAAATCCTCGCGAGGCCCGGCCGCCGCCTTCTTTATGTGAATGTGTCGATACCATCGACATGCCCATCGATGGTATCGACTTTACTGAGACGATTTCTTCTGTAAATCTCCAGAGATCTCGCGAGTATCGACACCCATGTCGATACTATCAACCTCTGCTTGTGGTCTGCCTGTTGGTATGTTGATACCATCGACGAGGCCGTCGATAGTATCGACGCAGTGTGATTTCTACAGTCGCCAACCTGTACCATGGTCGATACCATCGACACAAGGGTCGATGGTATCGACTCTGCCTCAGACCTGCACATGTAACAAACGATCACGGTATCTTTTTTTCACAAAAAACTAAGTTAAAACAACTCAAACTACGAATGTAAAAGAACTAAACTAAAGTACTGATGGTTGGGTTGCCTCCCAACAAGCGCCCTTATTTAACATCTTAGGCTAGACGACATGAAGCTCCTCATCAACTCGAACTTCTGGAGAGTGTGCCCAAGGGATCGTGTGGCAGTTTGAATTCAACACGATCTTGGCCAATCCCCAAGGTCAATGTACCTCTCCCAATTGTTGTGACAACATCAGCCGTTGCTTGAAACGGCCTACCCAATAGCATTTCGCAACTTTGAAGTTGTGGGATATCCATGACGATGAAATCCACTGGGAAGATGAACCTGTCTACCTTGACGAGCACATCCTTGCACACTCTGTATGGCCTTACAATGGACCCATCTGCCAACTCAATTGTTGCCACTTATTTCTTCAATTCCTTCAACCCAAGCTTTTGAAATGTGGACAGTGGCATAAGATTAATGCTAGCACCTGAATCACATTGTGCTTCTGGAAAATTTTGATCACCTATTGAACATGGAATATAAAATCTTCCTAGGTCTTTCCTCTTGTGGTAAACTCCCGTGGATCATTGAGCTCACCACCTCATTTACCCAGAAAATGTATGTAACTTCTATCCGTCTTTTCTTGTTGATGATTTCTTTGATAAACCTCCCATAGGCGGGAATCTTCTCTATCATTTCCACCAATGGAATGTTGATATGAAGTTTTCTGAACATCTCCAAAAACTTTCTGTAGTGTCGATGCTCTTTCTTCGGCCTCGGGCTGTCCGGACTAGACACAACTTCCTGCTTTAAACGCTTATGAGGTGGCACATATGGGCTATTCAGGGTAAGCTCCCCTAAGCTTGCTTCGATTACTCCCTCTGGAATAGACTTGGGTAGATCCTCTTCAACCCGTTCAACTTGCAATGGTTGTTCATCCTTCTCTGTAGCTGCAACTTCAACACGACCTATGGCCTTCACCTGCTCTACTTGCCTCGGTGCGGGTGCAACCGTAATAGGCTCTTGGCGAGTTTTTCTGAATGGAACGTACCCACCTGGTAGTCCAAAATGACTGTGTGGATATGGTATTTCCAGTGTAGCCTCGGTGTCATTTATCATTTTTCCTTTGTCCTGAACCTCTACCACCGGAGGCTCTTCCTCTACCACAATCACAGATATATATTTTACTTGATGTTGTGCTTGAACCACATCTGCATTCCCAACTAGTCTCTGCTGATTGTCATGCTTAATGGCCACCACTTCATTTGAAATTTGAGTCACGGTCGTATCTAGAGCCCTCATTTGTGCTCCATGGCTTTGCAGTGTTTGCCCGAACTTGGTCAGAATGTCACCATGGGACTGCAGCTTCTTACTAAACATGCTCATCATCTCCTGATTTTGCTGCACCATTTGACTTAGTAACTCAGTGCTTTTATCCTCTGGCCTTGGTTGCGGCTTCACATCTAGATCCTGTAGGAAATTGTTTGGATACTTCCATGAAAACTTCCTGTCTTTTCTCCACACATAATCATTATTTCTATAGCCCTGTTGTTGCATAAATTTGACATGGGATTCCTCATCAGATGATGCATCTTCCTTGGCAAGCAATTTCTTGGCTAGAAGATCTATCTTGTCATTCAGCTCCTTGATGGCCCTGGACTCACCAACCACTTTGACTTGTTCTGGTGCATCCCGATCGCCCCAAGACTGCTTCCTTGCCATGTTTTTCAAAATCTCCCAGCATCTTGTGTCTGAATTGTTGAAGAAAAATCCTGAGCCTGCGGAATCCAGGTTGCTTCTATCATGCTCGGAGAGAGCAAAATAGAAGATCTTGTCATGTGTTTCCTTATCAAGCCCGTGATGCGGGCACCTCCTGAGCATGATCTGAAACCTTTCCCAGGTATTAGAGTAGGTCTCTCCTACTTTTTGAGTGAAGTTGTGGATCTTCCTGATCATGTCGTTGGTCTTCTCGGGCGGGAAGAACCTTTCGAAGAAAACCTCCACCATGTGGTCCCAGGATTCCACATACTCATTGTCTAGATTGTGCAACCATTCATGTGCATTTCCCGCTAACGAACTCGAGAACAACTTCAAGTACAGAGTCTCTTGTGGAAATCTATCTATTTTTATCATGTCGCAATTTTCCACAAATTGACTTATGTGCGTGACTGGGTCTTCATTCTTGATCCCATGGAATGCATTAGACTTCACCAAATTGATTAACACAGGATCAATCTTGTATGTCGGTATGTTGATCGCCTGCTTCTTAATCGGCCCCTTCGACGCAGATGAAGAAGACGCCTTTATCTTGGCCCATATTGTCTGTTCCTCTGCCATCTCTGACTACAAAGTCAATGGAGAAAGGACATGTGTGTTCATTCCTATCATGGTAATATCATAGCCCATATGAAGAACCATGAAACACATAGAATAAATGAACAAATATATAGATGCAAACATGACGCCAATTTTACTGTGCGTATAAACGCAAGTGAACGCGTCGAAGTAATATAGGCCTTTGTGAGGCCCGAGTCGAACTCATGGATACGTAAATCGTCGGAGACTACTACTAACTACTCGCAATCAGCTAGAACAATTAAATAGTTGAGAGTTGTTGTTAAAATTAAAAGAAAATAAAATAAAACAAAACAAAGCAATCGATTAAATGTTTGGTTTAATCAATTCAAAATGAGATATTTAGGATTGCAGTTTCACCGCGGGTTTTCATTGTATTAAATTCTATGTAGTCACTCAAATTTATCTCTCAATCCGGGTAGTGGCCTGAAATCAGAATTGCCCACTGTCATGGTACAATTCACTACCTATGTCTAGGTCGGTTCCACCATCGTAGTAACCTATACCCTAAACTAGGTGCATTAAAAACGATCTCTCGGTATCCACCTTTAACCTTACACCACCTTCTTCAAGGGATTTGTCAATTAATGTAAATTCCGTCTCTTTTCAACCATTAACTCTTCTTTCAACGTAATTAAGGACATTAGATTATTATTATGGTGATCAAGCATAACAATATAATTGAGAAAATGAAATTATACCACGGATTTAAGAGATAAGATATGAATTACTATGATAAAATTGTCATACAATGAATTCTCGGGCTACTCCCGGTCCTAAAGACAAAGGGGATTAGCCCTGCATGTTCATCTCAAAGAAAAACGTGGAGTAGAAAAAGGGAAACATGGAGAAAAACGTGATTGAGTGGTGAAACCCCTGAACGGAGAAGATCCAAGCGATCCTTGGCGTAGAATACGCGTTCTCCCGCCTTTTGGTGGTGGAAATCATCTTCTTCGGCGTCCGGATCGGCTGGGGCGTGCTTCTAGGCTCCGTTCTTCTCTCCACACCTTCTCGGGACGTGTGCAACGGCTAATGACGTGATCATCCCCTCTTGGGCGTCGTCATTAGGTATAATTCCCGAGTTAGGTCGCCAATTAATCACAGCCGTCGGATTAAGATCAATCTAAAGCAAACTCATATCTGACGGTGTCGATACCATCGACGCGGGTCGATGGTATCGACCTAGCGTGATATCGGTAGTTCTTCTTTTCTTCCGTCTTTGTGCCTGATGCTATCTCGATACCATCGACAAGGGTCGATGGTATCGACAAACCTGTAGCGACAGTTTTGTCTTTATGTGTCACTGTAGCTCCTCCCGTCGATAGTATCGACTTGTGCGTCGATAGTATCGACTCTCTTCTCGCCAGCAAGCTGATGGTAGCTCGATACCATCGACATCCCTGTCGCTAGTATCGACTTTCTTCTGGTCCTTGTGGCTGGCAACCTGTGGTCTGGTCGATGGTATCGACCTCTATCGATGGTATCGACAGAAACATATACTTGTTTTTCCTGAAATTAAAACACAAAACCACATAAGCCGAAGCAAAATATATTCTTGTGATAATTTATACTCAAAATACTAAAATAAGGGAAATTTGACATAAAGAAGTAGCATACACCAAAGTAGATGAATTATGCAACATTAACCACAGAAATGACTAATAAATGCATAAAACACATATAAAACAAGTCTATAAATGCGAATCAAAATCATCGCATCAAAACACCAACATATTCTCAACAATGAAGAACTATATTATACAACATTTTTCATTGCATTGCCTCAAATAAAAATGGAAGAGTACATCATACAAGTCTGATCATTTATGTTAGTTAGGATCTTACAACAAGTACAACCTACACACTTCCTCACAAGCCAACTTTTCCCAAGATAAATCTGAACCTAAAATATATGATAAATAGGTGGGTCAACACACAAAGTGTTGAGTATAGAGAAATGAGATATGTATATTTTTATTTATTATATTTTTGCAGATTTGAAATTTTTTGGATAAGTAATCAAACAATCATAAAATAGTTGAGTACTTAAGACAATCAAACCCCATATTTTAGTAATTTTACTCCACTATACCAAAAATATCATGTATCATAAGGCAATTTCCCAAGTTCACATTAGAAGGGGTCGACGAGGGTGCTTGTGGATCCAAGCCATTATCTAACCTTTTTAATTATATAGTATGCCCTAGCTTGACAACTGAAGTAGGATGTTGAACCTTATGTCCTTACCTCAAGAATACACACATGCACACAAGGTTTTTATAATTAATACGTAAATTACATGTCCAAGTTATAAAATCAACAAGACAAAGCATCAAATAAAATATAGTATTACATGGAAATATGTGCATGTAAACAAGCATACATACATATCAAAGTTCAAGAAAGAAATTCATTATTAATAATCATTAATGCTCTTACATGAGTTTAGATATTATTGATCTATCTTTGACCATCTAGATCACAATCAACCACATGAGTAAGAACAAGATCAGATATATGTATTATATTATCATCATTAACCCTAGGTAGCTCAACTTTTAGGGTCTACGTCAAGTGTTCAAAGTTTTTTAATTATATTTTTGATGATCTAAACTGATTTAGGGTCCATCATGAAAGTGTGGTTCAAGTTTCAAGTTATTTTGATATAACATCTTTTTTATATAATTATTTGAAGGCTCATGTCACTTATGTACACTTCCAGGTCAAAAGACACATAATAGAGAAAGCAAGGTCATGATTCGTCAAGTCATGATATATATAAAAGATAGATGGTTTTCGTCAACATGTTAGGGTCATAAGAAACATAAATAATATAGGTGGATGTTCTCAAGGTCAAGGTACCATATAAAGCATTGGTATCAACATATCATCATGCATGCTATTATCAACACAGACTACAAGGGCATTAGGGTTCAACATAGGGATTAGATGAACATCCACATCAAAGAGGATAGAATTATTATATTTAAACCTTATTTGATGGAGTATATAATTATATTAATAATTCACATTGAAATTAGGAAATAAGAAAAGCAAGCAAGTCATATGTGTCACACTAGGCCATCACTAGTGGACTTAGAGTCATGTGCATCAGCGTATCAAAGCATAGTATGAACTTAGCCATTAGTGTTTGTAATCATCATGGTGTTACTAATTTAAAACATACAAGGGAAGTTTGTGAGAAAATTAGGCCAAACACGTCATTGGAAAAAGTTTAAATAAGCCTCATTAAAAGGGAGTCATATTAGCACATATAAAGGCATATAAACCAAGACACAATCAGTACGGGTTAGGTCAATATTGGTTTTATAAAGAGGATTCATGTTATTGATTTTGAATATTAGAATGGTGTTGGACAAAATTAAGGAGAAAACAAAATAGTTAGATCAAAATGCATCACTAGTATTCAAAACTAGTCATATATGTGCATTTAAGTTATCCAAAGTGCAAGAAGGGTGATTAAAGCCCTTGCTAAGATCTAAAGTTTACAAAATAACTAAGTTGATGATTAGGAGGGAAGATCTACACTATATGTATAAAACTTTTTCATAATCATACACTAAATGTAATCAAACATAGTAAAAAAGATGACAACTTAAATGAAACATGAATATTAGAAGGGTACTTAGGGTCTTCAAAAGGTCCATTTTGTAGATGTCGTTGAGCTAGTGAATCTTATATATAATTTTGTACATTTTGGCAAAGGGAAGAGGAAGTTATTATTTTTTAAAGAAAAAATTATATTCATGATCAAAGAGAGAGGTAGGACCATATACAATTTCACAAAAAAGGAGGTCCATCTAATGTTGCATCAATCATGGTATTGCCTTAATCATACAACTTAGTTGGGGAATCTCCACTAACTGAGATAGGGGGGCTTAGTGAGATTCTTTAATCCCAATCTCCCTTTGGCCTCGTGTGGATGAAATCTTGATCAATGACTGAGGTGTGTCATCTTCACTCAGTGCACCACTACTATGAATGCATCCCTCACACTATGGTGAAAGGTTGCAACACACTGGAGAGGAAGTCTAGGGGCTCAAGTAAGGACACAAACTAGCCTCAAAATCACCACTCATCTTCAAAGGGACGTCACGAGTTAGTTTTTGGTTCCAAACACACTCAAGGGCTTTAGAACAACAAATTACCAAAGAGAATGTTGCAACAGAGCCAACATTTAAGGAGTGGAATAAGAAAGGTGATGGGAGAGAAAGCTAGGGTGTGAGATAATGGGAAATAATAAGGGGTAAACAACTAGATTGGAGACTAAGGGGGCTTGTGCTATTCGGTTTCTGGAAAGATGTGAGAATAAAGTGGATTGGTTTGCACCATGGAGATGGTAGGTCACAACAATGGCACTTTCTACCAATGGAGTATAGAGATTAAAGATGATGTGTCCACCCTTGGATCGAGGTCAAGATTCATGGTTGAAGGGGATCCAATGGTGTGTGGTTGACATGAGATGGTACGGGGGAGAATCACACCCACAACTGGGCCATATGTGTTGGTTGGATCCAAAGGGGCCGCCCATGCACCAAACCAAGGATGGAAAGGGCACAAAAGGTTTAAATATTGTGCCATAACATTGAAAGTATTGCTCTGATCACAATTTTTTTGCATTATTGGATCTTATTTACCTGATAATAGACATTATAGAAAAATAAGATCATATTGATTATGGTCAATTTCACTTGCAAGAGGGTGATGCATTAAGCCATTGAAACTAGGTCCATATGAAAATTAAAGTCACATGTTATAAAACTATTCACTAATGTGACCAAATTGGAGTATCACAACACTCAACTTATATAATTGATATCTATATGAGTACTATGAGTCAGTATTAGAGACAAAGTGTACAATGGTAGAGAACAAAAATTAGTCTATCACAATTTTCTTCACTACTGCTTACCATGAGTTCCTTATTTCATTCGTTTTCATTTTAGCTAGAGTCACTAGAGGAGGAGGAATCCCAAGAATCATGGGATGCTTCCTTGTTCTTTCTATCCTCATTATATCTCTTGTTGTGTCTTGCCTCCTTATGGTGATCATTTTTCCTCTTATGGATGTTTTTTTATCATGCTTTTTTTTCTTTTATACATTTAATTCTTATAATGCCCCTTTGTTTCACATGCAAAACACATTGGAGTACATGAGTAAGATTTGCTCTTGACGTGTTTTCCTGTTGAGTACTAAG
Source organism: Alisma plantago-aquatica (assembly GCA_963693085.1). NCBI lineage: Eukaryota > Viridiplantae > Streptophyta > Magnoliopsida > Alismatales > Alismataceae > Alisma > Alisma plantago-aquatica. The sequence continues at coordinate 1,489,302,756 of OY856412.1, forward strand.
ATTCCAGGTCACTTAAACCCATGTTGACTTATGGAAGGAGGAGGTTCGTTTATTACTTGAGCTTGTCAATGGGCCTCAATCCAAGCTTTATATTCAACCTCCTTTTTAAAGGGGTCCTATTTTTTCTATTATTCTTGTGAGTTGAGTGTAACATCATAGGCTTGAATATTGACTATAAGTTCTTCAATAATGATAACAACACGTGACTTGGTTTCTTCTATGTTTTTCACCTTCTTCTCCCATCATTGAGGAAGGGAGAAAATAAACTTGGAGTTCACCTTACCATTCTCCATCGTATAGCCCAAGGAAGAAAAACCATATATAAGGGTGTTGAGCATTGAATACAATCCAGCCACACTCTCTTATTTCCCCTTTTGAAAATTTCAAGTAGTTGAGTAATAATGGAAACTTTATTCTCCTTGACTTGTTATGTCACTTCATATGTGATGGTTATCTTAGCCATATCTCATGTGCTTTATGCCAAGAGGAGATACAGTTGAACTCAATTAGTGTAAGCACATAGTAGAGGATGCTTATGAATATTTCATTGAGTTGGGCCATTTTGAAGATTAAAGAGATGTCTATTCCTTAAAGAGATGAGGTTGAAGGGGGGTAGGAGGGAAGAGGCTAGAGAAGAGCCCACTGCCATTTGTGAAAATCCTCCGGCCCTAGACACTTTGTACAAAGAGGGGCTTCCTTTGGTTTGAAATTCATTCTTCCTATGTGGATCACCATTACTACCCAACTTAGTCACTCGGACCTGGTCTTCCTTGTTCAATCCCCAATTCCCCACTTCTTCATCCTCCAAACTAGTATAAATCATATACTTAACCTTTTCTTCTTAGATAGACCAACGACTTTCCACATATAAAAGCTCATACCTTAGATGTAGACTTCCATCCTTCTCTTCTAATATAGGAAGTTGGTGCTATCAACTATTGGAGGATGCATGGAGAAAACACCCTCAATGTTTATTTAACCAATCATGTTTTCACCCATCTTATCTTGGAAGTAGGAGTAAAAGGTTGGAGAAGACCTGGATCTGATACCACTTGTTGGATCTATGGGCTCTATAGGGACTCAATACATCTAAAATACTTACGCAAAGTTCGTTGGACTTGCAAGTTGTATGTATTATTGGCTGAGCTACCCGGCGGGAAGGAGATGGAGGTCAGGGTGATTTATGATGCTCTACCAGATAGATGCCACACCTGCAAGGTGTTCGAGCATATGTCTGAAGGATGCCAGATAACTAAGAAAATGAACCTGGTCGTGAATACAGAGAGGGGCAGATCAATGAGCGTTAGACCCAATAGAATGAGGACAAAGGAACGGAGCAGACCTGGAAACACCCCACCACAGGGTCTCACAGGCCAAGATGCAGGTCAAAGCATTCCTCGGGACAACCTGCTGACAGCTGGACGGGAGAAGGCAGTTGTGGAGGTAATCAATGAAGCAGCGACCGAAGAAGTTGTGGGAGTTGTTGCTCCAATAGGCATCGAGCTTGAAGGTGCTGATAGCACTGCTCCGCCTAAAGGAAAAGGAAAAGAAGTTGCGGAAAGCTCTAGGCGGGGTCCTGTTGATCCAGAGGAATCTGTGTCTGATATAGTCTTAATGGCAACCAATCCGTTCCAGGTTCTCAATGATCTTCCTGGTGAAGACGAGTTGATGCTGAGTACTGCTAGGTGCATTACCCAAAGTGGCTCCAGTGGTGATAAGGGGGAGCGAGGGAGAGGAAGAGGGCGAGGTGGTACCTCCTCGGGAAAAGGGGGACAGTCCAAGACCTCTAGATGAAGATCTTCACCTGGAATGTCAAGGGCGCCTCTCTTCCCTGTAAGCAGAGGGTCCTTAGACATATAATACAAGAGAAGGAGGCTGAGATTGTCATATTCCTGGAGACCAGGATAAGAAGGGAGACGAAGGAGAGAGTGGAGGGTCTTTTCCTAGAGGCTGGAGGTTTTCTAATAATTTGGAGAAGATTGAAGGAGGTAAAATCACTGTGGGGTGGAAACCGGGTTGTTGGGATGTGCAGGTAATCTTCAACTCTGACCAACTTATGCTTTTGAGTTGCATCAATCAGGGTGGTTTCCATTGTGTTATATCAGTTGTATACGGTTCCAATTCTGAGAAAGATAGAAGAAGGTTGTGGGAGTATCTAGTGAGCACAACACAGCATGACCTGCCTCATCTGGTGGTGGGTGATTTTAACAACACTAGGAAGGCCAAGGAGAAGATGGGTGGCCTTCCTACTCCGGATTCGATCCTCGGTAGGTTTAATGATGTTGTCAATAAAGCTAACCTCATTGAGATGAATATGAAGGGTGGAGTAACTACGTGGCATAATAAAAGAAATCCGGTGAGATGTATTGCTAGTAACCTTGATAGGGGCCTTGTCAATGTGAAATGGCTGGAGGTGTTCCCAAATTCTTCGGTCTCGTTGGGTGCACATCCCAATAGTGACCACGCCTGGATGGAGGTTGATCTCATCCATAAGATTGTTCCAAATAGGCCTTTCTGATTCCTTAATCATTGGCTATTGTGGAATAAGTTTGAAGATACTGTGAAGAAGGTCTGGTCTAGGAATGTGGATGGTAATCCTCTTTTTGTTGTAGTTGATAAACTGAAATCTTTGAAACTTTCTCTGAAGGCGTGGTCTAAGGATATGATTAATCTTGATATGTTGGTCATGGAAGCCAGAAATGATTTTGAAATTGCTGCTAGAAATTTGAGGGAGGTCCCACTGTGGCAACACATCCCATTATCACACAGATAACGAGGTGTTACGCGAAAACGTGCAGAAATCACCATAACCACATATTATCGAAAACACAGGTTAATTAAAATCGATTGCGGAAAACTGATAAACTGTGAAACTATTGCTTTTTAGTCCTCATCCTGCATAGAAACATGTCATATATATACATCCACGAGATCTGATACGTGTCCACAGCTCAGAAACAACTATTCATCCATCACATGAGTTCACCACCTGTTCGTATACATAAAGGCCCACATCCGGCCAATAGCAGGATATACAACCATCATCGATCGTTCATTGTGAATCAATGTCAAAACACTGCCAAGGACCTGAGAGTACAGGGATGACTCTAGACTCTACTACAAAACATCCAAAACAACAGCATGTCCATCGCTTGCCTTCTACTGCTCGTCAAGCTGCTCGGCCGCAACGCCACGACCACGTCTACCTCGACCACCTAAAAAGGGTGTAAACCAGCGGAGTGAGACAATTGAACAATTGTCCCAGCGGGAAACATAACTCCCCACCGCAACTACAGAACCTCAGCAAGATAGACTATAACAGCAAATATCTAATAACAGGTATAACAAGAGCAGTCTATATATAAAGCATAGCTATTCTTACTGACAAGCTTACTAGCTATACAAAAGCATGTAACCCGATATATCTCAAGGAATATGATTAGAAAGATGAGATGTATCCCTATGCAACATGATTATCAGAACAAGATATAATGTCACATAACTTGATTGTCAAGCTAAGACAGATTGCCACATAACCTCCAAGGTATAACAGAGATATTACACAAACAAGGCCTCAACAAACGTTTCGTGTTTATCCTAAGCAATAAGTACTAAACGGCTGTATTACATATTATTATTATTATGCCCTGAGGATTTGAACTGTACCGTTCAAATCCAACCTTCGGTTATGAAACCCAAGCCGGTGCCATACAAGGTCAATGGAAGAGTCAGACTCCACGACCTCCCACCTCGTGGTCAGTACACGAGTACAACACAAGTAGGACCGCAGTCACATGCTGAAGTGGTCTAAGCCACAGGGTCAGCTCCATAGGCTACCCTCACTCGAGCCCGCCTTAGTACAGGTCTCGGTGCTAGTAAAACTGAGCCACGAGCCTGTTCACCGTGCTCTGAGCCATGAACGCATTCATGCTCCACACATCACATATCCTGAGCCATGGGCCTGTTCACCATGCTCTATATACATATCTGAGTCTGTAACCAAAGTTACACTCTTACCTCCTCATTTTCAGGCTAGGAGCAACCTACACATATTCAACAATATGTGCTTCCAGGTTAACCCGTAGGAGAACCTGTTTCACCATCACCAAGTCCTGACGATGATGGATCTATAGCCAGGGCAAACTACATGATATATTTCACTATGATTAATTAGTATCTTTTAGATGGATTGCAGGATTCAACCAAGTTGTATAACATGCAAGATATAGCAGAAAGTAAACAACATTATATTATTATTGAAAACACATCAACCTGATCCATCTCCAGGATCCAACATCACATGTTACTACTTGACCTCTTACCAACCATCCAGATCCATCTCAAGGATCATCACATACCATGGGATCTCAATCCCTCATCATGTACTGTCACTTCCTCTCAAGGCTCACATCATCATCATGGAACAAACACATCATTCATACAACCTCATAGAATAATCATCAAAGTGATGTTATTCATCACATATGTCTCATAGCCCTCTCATGGCTACTCATCACCTGCATGGTTAGGATACACAATAATCGTAGATTCAACATAAAAACCATACTTATGATTACAAGATGATATTAGAGATACTATACTTGTCATTTACACTATTTGGTGATCAAGTGTACTAAGCACATCATTAACAAGCCATACCTATACTTATCCTTATCTTGGGATTATATGAATAATCAAGATGTTCACATCAAGTAAGATGTTATATGGAATACAAAGAGCCAGTATTATTATTACTACTAACATTACTGTCATCATCCACTAACATCATTATTATCATATCATTAAGCAAGCTATTAGTGTAACTAACACCATTCTCATTTAACAATTAAGTACAAGGATTACTTCATGCATATCATTACTATCATTATTTTCATCATCATTATGATCATTATTACTATCATCTTCTTTATTATTAACAAATAAGCATAAGGATCACATCATGCATCTTATTACCATTACCTTCCTCATTATCATCACTACTACCATTATCATCATTAATATTATCAGCATTATCATCCACTATTATCTTTATTGCCATGTCATTAAGCCAACTATTAATGTAACTGTCACTTAGCAACATTATTACCATCTTTAATCAACATTATTACTTTCATTACTAGCAAATCATTACCATCATCACATGACTATTAATATCATTGCTATCAACAACATTATCATTGGCATTATTATTGATTGCAAGGCATCATATTCATTGTTGTTATCACTAACAAGACACCACCATCATTAAGCATAAACATTCACTTCCATGACCCATGAGGCCATCACTAAAGAATCACAAGACTCTCACCATAACTCATCACCACCCTCACTAAAACCTATCAAGGCCTGTCAGCCGACACACAGACCAACCCTATCGGCCATCACCACCCAAGGCTATCGCCCAACATGGCTATCGGCCAACACCAAGCATAGCCCTATCAGTCAACACCAACAAACCATCAAGAGACTTAGGTCTGTCGTTCACCACAAATAAGAGGGTGTCATCCAACCATATCGCCCATCATGCTTACCATATCGGCCAACACAACAAGATGTATCGCCCAACAACATCCATCGGCCAACTCAACCACATCGGACAACACCTCACTAGCTTGACCTATCACTCAACACAAGAGCACTCACCATGTCACCCATCACAAGGTACTCATCTCGCCCGACACCAAGTCAAGAGAGGGTCTCTCCCAACTCAAGAACAAAGGACCATGTCACCCAACATGGTCACCATGACGACCAACTCATCATACTAGCTAATCATATCGCCCAACACACGACACTCATGTCGCCCAACACCATCACAAGAGAGGATGTTGCCCAACACACTCAAAAAAGGTAGGGTATCGCCCAACAGGGGTCACCACTGTGTCGCCCAACACAGAACAAGGGTCATCTCCAACCTCCAACTTTAAGGATACTCAAACCCTAGAAAGCAAGGTGCACAAAGGAACCCTAAACCTGAGAGGGGGATCGACCACCAAAGGTACACAAGCAAGGTATAAAAGCAAGGAGCTAAGCTAAGCTACTAACATGCAACAAGATCATAGCTAGAGGTAAAGGAGTTAGGGTTAGAAGCTATGCAACCCACCTTAAGCTCCAAGCTCCAAGGAAGAAGATGCACTTCAAGCTCCAAGGGATGTTGTCCACCAAAGCTTCTCCAAGAGAGGGTATCGGCCACCACTGCAACTCCAAGAGAGTGTCTCAGCCGACACAAGCAAGAGAGGGAGGAGTGTCGTGCACTCAAGGTGGAGGGGAGACCAAAAGAGAAAAGGAAGCTAAGTCAAGGGAAAGAGCTACATATATAGAAAGGAAGGGAGGAGAAAACAAGGTAGATCAATGCTATGTGTCATCCACCCAAGGGACACATGTCTTAGGGTTCAAGCCAACACTCTAGCACACCAAGAGACACTTGTCAAAGATACATACCAAGTGTCCACCAAACATGGTCAAGGTTGGACCAAGCAACATGGGCAACACAACTAGCAGCTCTGCTGGGCGACACACACCTTGTTGGCCGACACAACCCAACCTAGGGCGACACACACTACTCCTTGGGCGACACAAGCTTCACTTGGATGACACAAGGCTCAAGCAAGCCCAAACAAAGAACCTCAAGGCCCACACTACTACAGAAATAGCATTCAGTGTCACTTTTCTGGGCGTCGGTTGTTTACGGAAACCGACGCCGATACTATTAGACGTCGGTTATTTATACAAACCGACGTCTATATTTGAAGACCAGCCAGACACGGGTACCGCTTTATATTCAGCGTCGGCTGTTTATAAAAAACCGACGCCTAAAATCACCCGCGAAATCCAAATTTCGAGCAAAAACATTTTAGGTCATCTTTAGCGTCGGTTTTATAGGTATTCACCGACGCCTATTTAAAATGAAAATTTGTGCAAAAATGTCCCACTTTCAGCGTCGGTTGTGCCAGATAACCGATGCTGATTATGGTTCCCGCCAAAAAATTAGGGTAAAGGTTTTCTAAACGGGCGTCGGTTTTTTACAGACAACCGACGCTAAAGCGTTAGAGGCGTCGGTTTTCTAAATAACCGATGCTGATTTCCAAATTAATAGACTCGATCACCCAGCTCTTCCCCCTTTCTTCCTGTTTCATCCTGCTGCTCGCCGCTCGCTCTCTGCCCGACGACTCCAGCTGCTGCTCTCTGCCGCTCGCTCTCCGCTGTTGCTCTCCGCCACTCGCCCTCCGCCGCTGCTCTCCGCCGACGTCTCTGCCACTACTGCCACTGCCTCTCCGCCGCCGCATCTCCGCCTGACGACCCCCGCATCTCCGCCGCTGCTGCCACTGCCCTACGCCGCTGCCGCCTCCACTGCCTACACCGCCGCCTCCACTGCTCAACGTCGCCGCCTCCACTGCTCCTCTTCCTTAACGGAGCTCGCTACCGACAGAGCTACTCCTCTTCTTCCTCCACGAGCTTGCTACTTACAGGTTCGATTTTACTCTGTTATAGGATCCTTCAATGTGTGTTCTTTATAAGGTCAGATTGGTTTCTGAGTTGTTGGTCAATCATTTGGTTATGAGTTTTTATACCTAGTTACACAGCTCATTTTTGCTTCAATCATATTCAACATGTTGTTGTTTTTTATTGCAATTTGGTTCATTTTGTCATTTATATTTGCTTGTAATTTTTCAAAGGAGAACGGTTTAATTTTTCAATCATATTTGATTGTGATTGAGAGAACCCCCTCCCCTACCAAACTGCCAGGTCGTCTTTTCCTATGTCGGATTGTGAGATACAAGGATGCTCAAAACGCAAATCTAATTAAAACATTAACTATTAGCAACTGATGGGTCACTTTCCTATACCAAAAAGGAAACCCAAGAAACATATCCTAAACATAAATAAACACTCTCTCTATGAGTACCTATCTATTTGTTCTCCCAAACAAATAGGAAAACACCGTTTAATCTGTTTGTAATTAGATTTTACAAGTCCTGAAAGTCGCCTCAACGTAGAATCATCCCTACAACATTATTAAATATATTTTTTAAGATGCAAGACGCGCATAATGTATTGAACACAATCATATATGTCTAATTTCGTAAATAATCAAACTAAATTAGTATTACTACTCTGAATTTCACCAAATCAAGACATAACTATTATGTCACAAAGTATCAATATTAAAATCCACTTATTCACCTATATAAGCACCTCAAGGATGGAAATTTCATACCCTCATATATAATATCTTTTTTATCCATCCAAAAATCTTCAAGATCAGATAGAACATTATTATCAAGATCTCAATCAATACTTAATTTTACTTGAACCTCTATAAAGTCATAATGTGGTCATATACGTTCAGCCCTATGGTCCCTCTAACTAAAAAGGGCTTAAAATATGAGTGAAATATATTATAGTTGGGCATGAATTTCTCAATCTCAACCAACAAAAAATTCATCAATGTCATCATCATTCTGATTTTTGCTTTGACCTTGCCCTGAAAGTTGTTCATGTTCTTCTGATAAGTTGTATTGTGGGTGAACCTAGATGACCGACCTCAAAGATGGACCTTCAACTCAAATTTGTTCATGTTCTTCAACTCAAATTTCACAATGTTAATCCTGGGACAAACGACCAACTTCCTTGTTCATTGGCTCATATGGTAGCCAAGGACTGCAAAGATGGACCTTCATCATCCTAAGATGGGGGGTTATGAGGGTTATGAACTTCTAATTTGTGCATATATTTGTCATACATTTGTGCTTGCATATATGAACAAATCTTTTGCTTGCATATATTTGTCATATCTATTATTGTGTTTGTTGGCCTAGAAACCCGTCCAAGATTTACTCATTAGGAGTAAATCTTGGATAGTCCCCGGTTTGGGACTGTTCTTGAACACCTAATCTCACTTAGGATGTAAGTGTATAATGTGTATTGGGTTTTCGAGAAGATTTCGGTAGCATATCCCCGTTTGTTCTCTAAGTACATATGTACTTAGAGAACATCGGGGAAATGCTGCCAAAATTTTCTTGAAAACCAAATACACATTATACACTTACTAGTGAGATTAGGTGTTCAAGGATGGGATAGGTGGTACACATTTATTATATATAAGAATGACATCAAATGTATTTGTTGGCCTAGAAACCCATCCAAGATTGACTCATTAGGAGTAAATCTTGGATAGTCCCCGGTTTGGGACTGTTCTTGAACACCTAATCTCACTTAGGATGTAAGTGTATAATGTGTATTGGGTTTTCGAGAAAATTTTGGTAGCATTTCCCCGTTTGTTCTCTAAGTACATATGTACTTAGAGAACAGCGGGGAAATGCTGCCGAAATTTTCTTGAAAACCAAATACACATTATACACTTACTAGTGAGATTAGGTGTTCAAGGATGGGATAGGTGGTACACATTTATTATATATAAGAATGACATCAAATGTATTTGTTGGCCTAGAAACCCATCCAAGATTGACTCATTAGGAGTAAATCTTGGATAGTCCCCGGTTTGGGACTGTTCTTGAACACCTAATCTCACTTAGGATGTACTTAGAGAACAAACGGGGAAATGCTACCGAAATTTTCTCGAAAACCCAATACACATTATACACTTACTAGTGAGAAAACTGAACTGCAGGTTCTCATCTTGCTGACCAGCCACAGCAGGCCTGCAAACTGATATGAAAAAAAAAAATATAAATAGGCGTCGGTTATTTATAGAAAACCGTCAGGAAAGACCTACAGCGTCGGTTTTTTTCAATAAACCGACGCCTGATGTGGCCAAAGCAGTCTTGGAAATGGCGTCGGATATTCATATCAAACCGACACCTATTTAACCTATAGGCGTCGGTCTTTTGGTATATAACCGACGCCAAAAGTGTTCGCGCCACAAAAAATGGCGTCATCTAGGGCACTTTATGCGTCGGTTATCTACTAAAAGACCGACGCTATATTCCATATAGGCGTCGGTTGTTTAGTAAATAACCGACGCAGAAAGTGCCCTAGATGACGCCGTTTTCTGTGGTGCGAACCCTTTTGGCGTCGGTTATCTACTAAACGACCGACGCCTATAGGTTAAATAGGCGTCGGTTAAAAAACCGACGCCGAAGTGTTCGACCTTTAGCGGCGCCCACATAGGCGTCGGTCGGAAACCGACGCCAAATGGGGTTAAACGACCGATGCCAAAGGCCGTTTCTGTAGTAGTGCCAAACAAGATCAAGCAAGGCCCAAGAAACTCAAACAACAAGCCCAAGCCTTCCTCTCAACCCTAGAGGAAGCAAAGAGGGGAAAACATCTCACAAGATGGCAACTTGCACACAAAACCCTAAACTTGGGTTATTTGCAAGTAGCCCCTCGAACTCTCAACAAGGCACAACAAAAACTGTAATCACCACTCAAAGGTGATTAGCAAGCATCAAACCACCAAGGTTAAGCAAAACAAACACGGTAAACCCTAAACGCAGGTCAGGGTCCTTACACCCACTCTCTGTGGTATACATGAAGAATGAGGAGGATGCCGGCAAACGCCTCTTACAATTGGAAAAAGCACAGGAGGTTTATTATTGGCAGAGGAGTAGAATGAATTGGGTCAAAGATGGTGATAGAAACATGAAAGTCTACCATGCGGTTGTGAAGAAAAATGAAATGAGAGATCACATACATAACATCATTGATCCTATGGGGACTCTTGTTGATGAAGAAGACAAGATGGCTAAGATGGTGGTGGACTTCTTCTCCAGGCTGTATAATTGTGAGAGTAGACATGATCAATCCCACTCCAAAATCCAAAGACGTGTCACTGAGGAGATGAATAGGAACCTCTTGAGACTAGTGGATGATGAGGAGATAAAGAAAGCAGTGTTCTCCATAGGTGCTTCTAAGGCACCAGGGCCCAATGGATTCAATGCTAAATTTTTTCAATCTTGTTGGCATATTGTTAGCCAGGATGTCTGCAGAGATGTTCATTGGTTCTTGGTGGGTGGTAGAATGGTGAGGCAAGCCAACCACACCTTCCTTAGTATGATACCAAAGTCGTCGTCTCTGGCTGTCATTTCTGACTTTAGGCCTATAGCGTGTTGTTCGGTTATATACAAGGTGATTGCAACGGTTTTGGCTAGCAGATTAAAATTTATCCTCCCTGAGCTGGTTTCTCTGAATCAAGCTGCCTTCATTAAAGGTCAGTCTATATCTAACAATACACTTCTAGCGAGTGAGTTCCTGCTCGACTTTGGTGTGAAGAACACTTCTAAGAAGGTTTGCATTAAGCTGGATATTGCCAAGGCTTATGATCATGTCAGCTGGGATGCTCTTTGGAGTACTTTGCAGGCGTTGGGGTTTTCTGAGAGATGGATTGAGGTTATTAAATAGTGTGTGCAAACCACCTCCTTTTCTGTTCTTATCAATGGTGTTCCTTATGGTTTCTTCAAGGCAACTAATGGCCTCCGACAAGGAGACCCTCTGTCCCCTCTTCTTTTCACAATGATTATGGAAAATTTGACTAGCTTAACTAAGTTAGCTGAACAAGAGGGGCGTGTCAAACCGTTTAAGGTCAAAGGTACAAAAGTTTTATCTCATATGATCTTCACGGATGATGTGCTTTTCTTCATTGTTGGTCACTGCAAATATCTGAGATATGTGAGAAGAATGATGAAGGCTTTTGGGAAGATGACGAATCTGTATATGAGTGAACTTAAATCTCATGTTTTTCTTTCTAGATCATGTGACACTAGAAGGGGCCGTCTGAGGGATGTGATTGGCCTGTCTGAAGGTTTTTTCCCAATGAAATATTTAGGCATCCCCTTGTTGGGTGGGAGAGGTAAAGATGTGGATTATATGAGATGTGTGGATGACATGAGAACCACAGTTGAGAAATGGAATGGGCTTCACATATCCATGGCTGGGAGGGCTGTCCTGATCCAATCGGTCCTTAAAGCTAAGGTCAATTTCTGGTGCAGACAAACTGAGCTACCTGGGTTCATCCTCGACAAGTTCAAAGCGATTGCTGCTAGCTTCTTGTGGGGTGGAGGTGCTCATGGTATTAGCTGGAAAACTGTTGCTCAACCACGCAGCGCTGGTGGTTTGGGCCTCACTTGTCCTATGGACAGTGCCTGGGGAGCGACTAATAGGAGAGTGTACAAATTCCTTAACTGTTTGGACTCTTTGTGGGTGATATGGATGACTGAAAGGTATGGGGCCTTGGGGAATGGTTGCTACCCAAATGATTCCAGGATTTGGAGGAAAATGGTTGATGCTTGGGAACAAATGAACAACCATTTTGTGTTGCATGTCCAGAATGGTGGCTTGCTTATACAGTTCAGACCTTGGAATCTTAACAGGCATATACCATAGGTCCTATGGCATTGGATTGTGTGGACGAAGAATTTATGACCAAAGTGGAGCTTTGGTGCATATAGGGCTATCATGGGGTGCCTGCCTACCAAGGACAGGTTGATCGAGTGGGGGCTTAATTGCAACCCTTGTTGCTTGTTGTGCAAAGGGGCTGCTGAAATGCATAAGCACATCTTCTTTGAATGCGACTATATGGCCTACCTCTGGAGGAGGGGGGGCTGAAGTGTGGGTGGGGTGGCCAAGCCCCCTTGGAGTTGAATGAGGCGATGCGGTGGATTTTGGAGAGGACCGGTAACAATACAAGGAATAGAAACTTGGGAGGGATCTTCTTTACCTCTCTCATCTTTCACATATGGGGTGAAAGGAACAATAGGTTGCATGGAATGCGGCCTAGGGATAGTCTCAACATTTTTTATGTAATTAGCAATAGTATTGGGTGGTTCTTCAAGGTGAACCCGAAGGGCATGGTGGGTGTTGATACCATGGCTCTCATGATGTGGGGTCTGTTGTAGACCTTGTATAGTATACAGGATTTTGTTGTTTCCCTTATACTCCCTTTTGTTCATAATAATATTTTACCTTATACAAAAAAAACTATAAAAATCAAAACAAGGATGAGAGATATTTAACAAGAACCAAAGTAAATAAGTATTTATAGTGGTTTCCACCTCTAAAATAATAGAAGTAGTCCACTACCTAGAGAGGTCAAGCACCATGTCGAACACTTGAGTACCACCTTATACTTGTTATAATAGTTGCACCAGGAAGACCTTCTCTTTTCTAGAACAAAGAGTAACTAGCTTCTCTTTAAGGCCAATAGAGCCAATGACCTTACCAAAGTCATACATATACATTGACCAAGGGTATTCAGGCTTCACCAAGGACAACCACCCTTGATTTTAGTTCTTCATCCTTGAATCTTTTTTTCCTTCACCAAAAAAGAAATCTTCAATAAATAATATTTGAGAGAGGAGACTGGATGAAGGATACTTGAGAGCTAAACAACTATCCAAATGATATTGTGTCTCTCACAGAATTCCTAGATCACTCTTAATGACAATTGAAAGAAACCAAGTTGAATAATGATTATGTGTCTCAAGGGACGTTTACACTCAATTATAGAATATAAGCATTAAAAGAAACCTTGGAATAAAGTCTAATGGTTTATATTTATAGTTGAGGGTGCTCACAAATCATTAGAGTACTTGATATCTAATTCTACTTATTTTACAAAGGTTGGTTTCTCTGTTAATGAATACAAATCAGTTTTTCTCTCTCTAAAGGCCAACTTGTACATTACAACTACAATACCATTGGTTGGATTGTGGGTGTCATATTTCTGAGGATGTCAGTAGAAGACAAGGATTTCAAACGCATAGGATAATATACAATGATAGATAGCATCTCTATCGGGGATATAATATGACTAAGGGAAATCAGATCATCGACTGAGATAGGCTCAGGACAGTCTCTGGTGATTAAAACCCCATATTAGTATTAGGTTGTTCCATTTAAAGTGCATATTTCGTTGCTCTAAAATATTTTAGTTATAACTTATAGTTAATTATGAGTGATATAGTTATTATAAATAATTTATAGCTAAACCTTTTGTGAGTTTCTTTCTATTATTCAATTCTTAATTTTGTGGTGTTTTGACTTCTATTTCCCCAAACAAGGGTTTGAAAATTTCAAAGATATGAGTGTACCTCATGATCTAAAATGTTCTAAACAATGTTTATACACATGAATGGATTGGTGAAGTCCTTATCAAAATATGGTCAAAATATAAACCTCAGCTCAACAATGTCTATCAAGAAGTAGTAGGACACAACATCTGGAACCATGCCCATCACAAACATCTCCTTAAATAACAAAAATACTTTAACTAGAGACGTTCACCCAGACAAGAATATGTTGATGGCTTGCAATTTAGGATAAAACTTTCTCTTAAGGTCTTGGTAGACATTCCTTGTATCCACCATTCACTTCTTCTGACAATGTGCTCCCAACAAGATGTTAATGTAGGGTGTCTCAAACCACTTTTAAAAGAATGATCTTCTATTCCACAAACTTTCAACAGTCTTGTATACAGAAAAGACCTTCACAACACACCCGAGTAGAACATGTAGAGTCAATGGGTTGATCAATATAGGGTATTTGAGACATGCCTCTTGCATGACCTCCCAACATTACCTGAGCCAATAGCTTTTCTAGGGAGCTAGCGCATGGTCTGGTTAGTGAAAGGGGTTTGCTAAAACCGCTAGTAGTTGGTGACATAGTTGAATAGGGATAGGGTTACTACAAAGGGTGTAAATTTGTGTGGGTGAAGGGGAAGTGATGGAGGACTCCATCAATAAGGGAGATAGTGAGGAGAATGCAAGTCTATTTTAGAGCATCACATAAGGTTTTGAGGAAGAGTTGAAGATATAAGAGATGATAGGTATATCTATATTTTTAGGTGGTATTGTTAGAAGTGGTAGAAAAGAAAGGTACATGAGGAGTGATTTGAGGAAAGATGGTGTCTTCATGGTGTGGTGAGGCCAAATGAACAATACAACCACGTGTGGTATGACACTGTCAAGAGAGATATATAAATTTGTAAGCATGGTGGAGTTGATGTGATGAGAGGTATTAAAAGGGGTACTATATTTTTGTTATGCAGTTTTGACTCAAAGAGAAAGAGGATATGAGGTAGGGATTTTGTGACTCCCTCCCTATATACACACATGCACATAGCGGAAGCAACACTGAGTTATCCATAACTGATGCACTCAATGGTGCATTGCATAAAACTGACATTCATAATAAAAATATAATCAATCCCACAAACTTGAAAGATAAACATTCTCATAATTTTTCTCACAAAAGGAAACTTAAAGTCAATCATAAGGAAAACTAATTTAATATCTTGAAATAAAGCCTCTACTCCAGATTTCTAAATATTAGAACATAAAATTGAATCTATAAATTTGAGGATCATCTTATATTTGGCACCCCACCAGATCATATCTTGTCCTATCCTTGTGCTTTAGTCTCTAGGATCTACTCTTACCATTATACTCAACTATGGGCATCTTTTCCCAGGCTATGCATTGGAAAAATGATTGTTAGTGTAAGTAGCATGAGTATTATAATATGCAAAACTAGAGAAAAAGATACTAAAATTATTCTTAAACATGATAAACATGGAGCTAACATTAAAATATGTACTAAGTCTTAAACATTAACAACTACTCTCTCCTTTACTATGAACTCGTTCTTTACTCTAACTCTTTCTTTATACATATATTTCTCTAGAGACATGTACTTTGTTACCTGGGTCTCATGAACTGCACTAAGGTTTCTGGGTCACATACCATGTACTCTACTCATATCTAAATCGGCATGCACTAAGGGTATGGGCCTCATGACTTGCACATAGGACCTGAGTCATGTCTTCTCTTATCATAATTTCTTTCTTATAATTATAAATAATGTCATGTGCATGCTCTGGTGTAGCATACTAGATCTCAAACCCTACCTTAGAACTTTGACCTTTTGGTCTTAGCCAAACAAGGTTGAAGGTTAGACATAAATATATTTTTAGTATGACCTTAATGAGCTAATACATGAATGTATCACCTTAATGTAGAGTAATGTTTTCACATTAGTCTTCGGTTAATAATGGATACATAAAATGTGCCACATAACTCATGTTGGTGGTAATATGAAGATAAGGAACTTAATTGGATGAATACTTTAGATAATGGGCTGTTAATAGGCCATATGATATATATCATAAAAAGAAGTCTCAAAAGTGGAAAAAAACTTCAAATTCATAATCTACATATAAAAATTAGCCTACATGTCAAATCTCATCTAATTTGGATAACTTTGAAATATTAGGATAAGTTTAGGAGAGAGAAAATGAGTAAAAGGCATAAGTAGTGAATAATGTGATTATATAACTTTAAAAGATGGAATTAATGGAAAATTCATATTCAATACATCAAAGATTACTTGTGGATGAAGTTTGGTTCAATTTAGATGTTGTTTGTGCAAGTTATACAATTTTAGGTACATTCTGGACTTTTATGCAATTTACCCAATCGGGAGTTTTTCTTTGCAAATTGTCACATGCATTATAATCCTTATACATTCCCTTACCATACTCTAGATTTGGAACCATGGCGTGCCTAGTTGTACCTTGGTTTTAAGGTGTTTCTCTCCAAGGGCATTTTAGGGATTACTCTCTTTATAAATGAGCTTATCTTTAGAAGCTATCAATCAATGAGGTTATGTCTTTGATTGGAGGTCGGTGGGGATGGCTTAGAAGTCTCCATGAACCGACATTGGATATTCAAGAAGCCTCTATGAGTTGTCCTCTTGCATGGCCATGAAACCCAAGACTAAGGACACATGGAAAGCTCCATGGACACCTCATGCTTGACTTCTTCCTTATCCACAAAGCTTTTCATGTCCATAGGCACCCTTAGCATTAGACACATGGAAAGTAACTGAAACCTCATGCTTGACTTCTTCCTTATCCATAAAGGCTTGCATGACCATGGGCACCCTTATACACAGACACATGGCAAGTCCCATAGACACCTCATGCTTGACCCCTTTTTATATAAAGCCATATCTACCCCTTCCCACCTCCCAATTCAAAAACTCTTGCTCTCTGACCAGCCTAAATTGCGCGTCCTAAAATTGGAGGCAGATTTGAGGTAGTCGAGCTTTTACATTTATAAACCTGAATCCTTCTAGGCCCCCGCAACTTTGTTTACGGGGTCGAAGTAGATATACAGGGTCGAACACAGGGACAAGGGGGTAGTGTTGAGAACACGGAATCGACACGCTACACTCCGGTAGGTATAAAGAGAGATAAATTCCCCAAAAAGGGGAGCAATAAGATGTCACAAATAAAATAAAGAAAACTATCTCTAATTGGAGCTATGAGAGAGATTTAAGATTTTAATCATTTAGCGGTTTTTAGGGGTTTTCATGCAACAGAAACAGAAAGATACTGCTTGAGCTAAAGCGAGGTACGAAGGATAAAACTGCGGTAAAACAAGCGGCGGTAGAACCAGTCCTGTACCCCTCGTCTCGAAGCGGGTACCTCTAACGAGGCATCAGCGCCCCTCTCGAGGTCACTGGACTAAAATTAGAGTGGAAAGGTCACTAAAGCAACTCCGTTCCAGGCACTCTCGTACTCCAGAATTGGACCAAACACTAGAGCCACAACACAACTCTCGAAGTTGTTGCGACGGGAAAACACGATTCGTTAGCTAAGCGAAACGCGATCCATACATGCAAGCTAGAGTTCGGATACCATACATAGCAATCATCCAACCGATTGTACCAAGCACAGAGCAACAAGTAATTAAGCATCTTCTATTTCCATAGACAAATAAAGGGTCTTGATTACAATGCATAAGTAAGGAATTAAATGACAGAAAGTAAAGATAGGTGTCGCCTCCTTGATGTAGAAGGACGACAGGGTGTTGTAGCTCTCCTGCCCAATATCGGTCAGAGGCCTAGCCTGATATAGAGGTGTCGGGCGGCATGCACCGATTGTCGACCGTATCGCTCAAGGACCCTGGCCGATACGCTCATGTCGGGAGGCACACACTCTCGGGCGGCACGCTCGACAAGCTAAGCGTATCGGTTGGATATCGTGTCGGGCTAAGAGCTACGCATTGTTTTTGTCGGGCACTTGTGTCGCTCATCTACGTCGGCCGATATCGGCCCGCAGTGTTGTCTCGGGACGGTCCTAAGTGAATTTTCCCCTCCCTCTCGGGATGAGGAGAAGCTCACCAAGTGTCGCCCGAGACAAACACTGGGGAACGACACGTATGCTCTTGCAGTCTCCTCAGAAGATAGCTCAACTCCCAACTGTCCGAATTCTAAAACTCAGAATTCCGAACTGTTTTTTCGGCTCTCTGTAGCTGCTATATATAGTCAGCTGGTTGGGGGGAAGACATGGTGCTCAAAGCGCCACGTGGCCCCCTTATGCCCCAGTCGTTGGACGGGCTGAGACAGAGGTGTCGCTCGACGTAGATGGTGTTGGCTATCGGTCGTGACGGGCGGCGCGCCTGCCGGTGGGTGGCTGTGTCGCCCGACAAGCTGGGTTGTTGGGGCGAGCCAGGCTCCCTGTCGGGTAGAAGGTGTGTCGTCCGTCAGCTTCTTCTCGCGCGGCGCCTCTTTGTCGAGCGTCTTTGTGTCGCCCAACCCCTGTGGAGCAGGGGTTGTATCGGGCGTCAGGGAGGCCGAGACAGGCTTGGACTTATTCATGGGCCGGAGCGGCCTTATTGCCCAAAAATGAGGAAAACTCTGCAAAAGATAGGAAAATTGGATTAAGAGCATTGCTTGGCCAATTATTGCGAAAGTGCATATAAAAGAGAGGAAAATAGCTGAAAAGGGCAGTTTTGATAACAGAAAAATAGTCTAAAATATCACAAAATTTGGTGTTATCAACTCCCCCAAACTTAGCGTTTTGATTGTCCTCAATCAATATTTAAACTATATATTGTGATGCTTCTTCTTGCTTGGTATAACTTCGTGTTCAAGAGGTAAAAAAAGTATAGTAATGCCTTTATAGATAATGTTGCTTCACTGCAAACAAAAGACCATGCGTTTCCTTGCCTTATTATTTTTTAGTACAATTTTTCTCTACAGCTTCGGCGAGACTTTGTTGTATGATTCTGAAGTTAGCTTACGCAAAAAACAGCTTTATTTTTGGGGCAGAAAGTTGTGTATAGGGTAGGCTAAGGCTTTTTGGGTTTTTCATTCTTGCCTCCCATCAGTCCATCCAGGTAAGGGTCCGTTAACGGGCAAGTGGTCCCTGCAGTCCAAGCCGGTTGGCTTTAGAGAAGTGATTTCACATCCTACGTACCACTGCCCCGGATCTACCATGCCTAAAGATTGGTACTTTTGGAAAACAAGTGGTGTATATATATATATATATTTCTTTTTCTTTTATTGGGCACAAATCTCATGCTTTTATTCACACTCATAAGGCTTTTCTCTCTTTTTGGGATTTTTGTTGGGTAAGGGGGAACAAAGAGATTCCTGCTGTTTGGGCAGCTTTTTCCTTCTCCATACTTGCCTCTTAGCTATTTGCGAGATTATTGTATTTTTTGAAATTTTTGGCATGATAAAACATATTCTTTTGTTCGTTGAAGCAGCATTATCAAAAAGATATAACATGACTTGCGTCACATTCAGCACAAAGAAAATAAACTTGGCAAGCAGTTGCATCAGGTTTTTACTAATATAGCGACTTTGTACATATGTATGGGAACAAAATAAGCAAAGTTTTCGAAATTTTTAGAAATTTTGGTATAAACATATATATGTACACATGATATAGGAAAGAACAGAAGGATAAAGAACAAAAGAATAAGGATTTTAAGTCAGAGAGATCAGAAGATTTTTTTTTTGACCTCCCTCACTAGTACATGGTACCCCCCCAAACTTACTCCACACTCTGTCCTCAGGGTTGTGAAGTAAAAAAGGTGAGCTAATGTTTAATCCAGTGAGGTTGTGCCTGCATTAGATAGGAGTTCCCACACATATTCTCCTCATTTGCTGTGATATCCTGTGTGGTGGAGCTGGTCAGGCGGGCTTCACTTGCCATCCATTCCAGGACGAAGATGTTGCAGTCATTGGATAAAGGAATTTGCTGCGGACTGTGGTGGCAGAACTGGAGTTCGTGCCATTTGCCTCTCTGTATGTCCAGGAACGGTTCAATCATCTTTGACACTTCGTCGTAATATTTTCGAACTAAGCGTTCGACGGGTGTCAAAGGTTCTGATGTACACGACACAGGATGGTTCTTGTTGCTGTCCGAGCTGTTGTAGAAAATGCCTGCTCGTTGCCGAGTATACATCGCTAGGAGCATCTAATGATTGTAATGCACAATAGGCAGGAAGATAGTGCCTGCGACGTCGTCCTTCAATTCTTGCAGGAACATCTTCTTCGCTCCTATTTCGTCGGTGAGGCAGATATCGTTGAAAAGCAAAGGATGGGCTATATATGCATGTTCTAGCTTTGGCTGTATATATTGGATGTAAGCGGCTGCAACTGTTACAGTCAAGCACCCTCCTTCCTTCACCATGTCCCTTAGCTCATCTGCCAGGACTATGATATCTCCTATCTAAAAAGCAACATCTGATGGGGTTGAGTCGGCAAGCTTCTTCTGGATGATGTTGATCTGCTCCTGTGTGAGAGTTGAACATGAAAAGTGGTTGAAATTTTTGATCTGCCCTTCAGAAGCTTCGGGCAAAGTAGTGCCTTCCTCCTCATGCACTTTCTTCAGAATTGCTAGCTGCTTGCCCGCCCCATGAATTTCGGTTGCTATCGCTTCTTCTTTTTCTTCTAGGCTGCTGGATCGAGAAGAATCTTCCTCTATATCACTGTCCAGCAGCTATTCCGGCACACCTGCATCCCGGAAATAGTGCTTGTCCTTGATTAGGAGCATGGCGTAGATGCCCCTACGCTGATAAAAGGACATGCCTCTGAGGAATCCTAAGTTTCCGATTGAGTTGAGCGCTTCAATGGCACCCAAGACGGCGATAGCGCTGTTTCCGCTCCCCTCTTCTGCCTGTTCGGGGAGGTCTCTGATAGCGAAGAAGTTCCAAGGTCCTTGAAGACGTCAGATTCCTTGCTTTAAAGCTCGTAGCAGGCGTATTGGAAGGCGTTTCAACTGTCCGTCCTCCGGGCGGCAGAAAATACCCCCGGAGCGTGGTACTTCATTCTTGCTGCAACACTGTAGCTGGACGTCGCAGTTTCTGATGTCCGCCACACAGAGAAACCACACGTTGCGATGTTTGTACGGGGCCAACACCAGATTTGGTCTATGCTCTTCAACGTATTGCAACATGTCGGCCACCGCACGGGAGTCTTGATCTCTCTTCATTAGCCTTCTTGCCAAGGTCAGGGTGGCTGTGTATATTTGTCTCCGACCTTGCCTGATGTCGATCTTCTTTATTATTGCGTTCTCCAGGACCCTAAACACTCATTTGCTGACGACAGCCGGCGTGCGGAACATCTTCCGAAG
Organism: Alisma plantago-aquatica; assembly: GCA_963693085.1. Classification (NCBI taxonomy): domain Eukaryota; kingdom Viridiplantae; phylum Streptophyta; class Magnoliopsida; order Alismatales; family Alismataceae; genus Alisma; species Alisma plantago-aquatica. The sequence goes on from OY856412.1 coordinate 1,489,324,162, forward strand.
ATCTCCCCATCATAGGGAGAGGTAGCAGTCGCTCCAGACGACGTCTTCTTCATTGGCATGGGACCTCAAGACCTTATTCAGCAGCTTCTGGTCTCTGATCGTCAGGTTCCCGACGGCTCTTCTATCGAAGTTGGCCATCTCGAAGGAGGGTATCTCGGACGGATCGCGGAATCTGTCTGAAAACGAGCGCTTTCCTCGGGGTGGATGTCTGTTATTCACTGTGTAGACATCCCCCACCTCTCCCTTGGACTCATCAGACGAGTCTTCCCCGATGCTGATGTCTGCGCCATCATCTTCAACTTCATTCAGGGGGATGGAGATGTTAGCATCTCCCAAACCCAAAGAGCTCTCCTGTCTGCTGGGAGACCCTTCAGCAGATCCTCGTTGTGTCCCGTCCTCGGGCGTTGATGATCTTCCGCTAGAGGAGGAGGATGGGGATGCCGTTCCTGAGGGGGAACCTAAAGAAGAGGGACCAGGGCTCCGGCTGGGAGGTGACGACGACCGTCTCGGCTGCCTTCGGTGTGAATGGTCGTCACTTCTGTCCATCCTCTCCTCTAGCCTGTCAAGCCGTTGGAGAACTTGTTGCATTGTTGCATTTAAGGCCTCTAGTCCACCGGGTATACTCGCTAGAGCCAGCAGCTCGCTCTCCTGGTTGTTTAGCCTGATCTCGTGGTTGTCCTGCTTTTCTTGAAAAGATGCAAGTTTGCAGGTCATGGAAGTACAAGTAGCAGAGTTGATGGTTGTTACCTCCCGCAGATCGTCGAGTTCGTTTCCGAGCATCTTTCTGAGTGACGGAGGGGGTCTGGTGGATCTCCCTTCCATCCTCGTGATATCTAGCCCACGTGAAGGTCCACCCGGAGAGGTAGAATCTATGAAAATCGTTCGTAAACCAGATGCCGCCAGGCGGGGAGTCGGCGCTTTTTCAGGTGTTGCCGCCTTACCCTCTCTTCTGATTGGGGATGGCCGCGGTGAGGGTGGACTTTGCTCCACCTCTGCACTATCGGCGATCTCCTCGACTGCTGCAGGTGGGGACTTCGGCGGCAGGGATGGTGTTCTTTCGAGTTCCCTCATGATCTCGTCGAACATCATGTTGTTGTTGCCCTGCTGAAGCTCCTCTCCCGCCTCTGCAGCTTTAGAAACATGGATGGGAACTGCGGCCGATCCCAAAGTTTCTGTCTCGGTGACCTCAACAATCACCGGCTCTTTCTCAGCCACCATTGTCGTTGTTGGTGCGGTGGCTGGTATGGTTGGAGCGATGGCAGCTTGATCAGCAGTTGTCGCCGGTAGTTCTGGGGCTGGCCTCTCTGTGTCCCTGATCGTGTTGATGGAAGTCGTGCTATTATCTATAGCTTCGATCTCGGCGGTGGTGAAGACCAACTTCTCCTTGTCGTAGTTGGCACAGCGAGGAAGGGGAAGGAGTATGTCCGTCCTTGAAAACTTGTAGAAGAGACTTCCCCTCTCCTTCCTGATGATGTTGGTCCTCATCTGATATTTGGTGCCAAACACCTCATCGCCTTGCGTTCTAGTATGGCTGTGCGGCTCGGACGGGTACCTGAGTCCTGCTGTGATGAGGTTGATAATGCCGCCCATGCAGTACTCCTTAGTGGTCTCCTTCATTGGATGCAACCTATTCAGCAAGAACCGACCGAGGTTGATCACTCGGCCCTCCATAATATGCCACATGACGTGGAGTACTTCCGTGTAGATGCTGCTGGATTCATTCTTGTTGAACAGCAAGCATGCCACCAGCTTGTGCACGATCCTCTAGAAGCAGGAGTGTACTGCCACGACCTTTGCTCCCGGCTTAAACGAAGATTCATCGGTAAGCCTTCCCCAAAACTCCACAGGATTGAACTCGTCTTCCTCAGTGACCCTCTCACCATTGTCCATCCGATTCTTCTCTTCCTCGCTGGAAGAGAAGATTTCGTTTAAGAGCTTCTCGGAGATGGCGTGCTCTGAATTGTACAGTCGAGCCTGTAGTCTGTCTGGCCCGCCGAATTTTTCTTTCTCTGCTGCTGAATTCCTCACCCGGCGGAGAGAGGACATGAACTCCATGGTCAGCTTGGTGTACGAAGAAGTCCGGCTGAAGAAGATCTTTTTTAAGTCCTGCCGCCGCAAGGACGCTCTTCAGCCTCTTCATGATCCCAAGCTCATCAAATGAGGCTCCATGGCAGAACGTGCTTGGCTTGTACATCTTGGGTACCAGCTCAGCATAGCGGCGAGCATGCTCGTCGTCTCTTTACTCGAAACTCCCCAAAAAAGATTCTGGGAGTTCTGCTGCTGGTGTTGGCGCTGCTGCAAGTGGTGTTGGTGCTGGTACTAGAGTCGTAGCTTCTCCAACCCTTGCCTTCTTCTTTGTCCCCGATGTCCCAGCCTATCCTGGGTTCGGGCGCTTGGGTCTGGAAGCCTGCCCTTCAGCAGCAGTCTCAAGGTAGACCCTCCTGCCTTGTTCGTCGACAGGGACAACGGTCATCTTAATGCGGGCCATCTCTGTAAGTCAACAAAAGAAATATCTTGATTAAATATGTTGGCCCTTGGAAGAAATATAATAAAGAATAGATGTGTGACCCTGTATTATCTTGTACAAAAACTGCCCGATACTCCTGTATCGGGTGACACACTGGTTTCAGCAGCGAAGCCCCGTGCCCGATACAAGAGATTGGTATCGCCCAATACGTCGAAAGATTCAATCGTGCGATAAAGATAGGTCGGAAAGGCGGAGAATTTGCTTCAGGTCTGTCGCTCAGACAAAGGCGTAACGGGCGATACGAGGACGATAAGACGATGTGCCCGATACGTTCTTTTTAAAGAAAAGCGGTGTGTCGCCCGATAACAAAAACAGGCGATGCGATGCAACATCGGGTGACATGGCTATCGCCCGACATCGGACAACGCGAATCAAAGATACCCCGCACGACACCCATATCGGGAGACACGACTGCTCAGCGAAGGTAACCTTGAGACCGATAAACTACTTGTAACAAGAGAAGAAGTGTGTCGGCCGACACGATCTGTCGGGCTATACCTCGCTGTGATTTGGGCTATCGGGCAACACAGGAGAATTGCAGTCTCGCGTGACAAGGAAGCAGAAGCACAAGTTCTCTCGCTCGACACGAGATTGTAAAAATAGCAAGGTAAGGAACCCGATACGGTAAAACTCTCTTTCCTTTTATAGTGACAAAACAGTAAAGCTCGGGAGTGCGTCGACCGTCAGTCCAACGCGCAAGCCAGCAAGCCCAACCGTCGGCACGACTGTTGCGCTCCACGAAGCCCCACCGCCTGATAAGGGTGCACTCAAAGCGTTGGTTGGGTTGCCCCCCCCCCCCCCGTGAATCGTGAAAGACAAAACGGGTTAAGCTGCGGCCGATGAGTAAAACATCATTGGCCGAGGACTAAGCTCCCGGCCTCATATGGTATTACCCATCCCGGTTAATAAAACTAAGGCGGTGGCCCACAAAACATAAGAGTCAGTGCATGTGGCGCATGCACCGCCTTGGGCCTTATTACATACCAAATGTTCGTAAAGTTTGTTCTCCAGGAAAGTAAATTGAAATCCTATTCTAAGAAATAAAATAAAGTAAAGCTCAGGTTGCCTCCCGAGAAGCGCTGCAGTTATCGTCTTCAGCTTGACGGCTCCAGTTTACTCCTTATCTGCCAACATCATCCCTTTTCCACAACTTGATCTCGTCCTTCCATCTGTCACAGCCCTGGCCTCTTTGCAGGTTTGGTGTTTGACGGTATCTTTCCTGAGGGGTTCTTCATCAGTTCATCCATTTGAGCTAATTGTTGGTCAATCTGGCGTTGATGCGTCTGCATATCCGCCAGCTGGACTTGCAATGAGTTCAACACACCCGAATTTGATAGCACACTCTGTGCCAACTGGTTGTTGATAGTGTCTTGCTTTTTCGTAAAATCAAACAACTGTCCCACCACATCGGCTTGATTCGAAGCCTTGTTCTATCCTTGTTCTTTAGCTGATCCCTGGTACTTGCCTTGACTTTGGAAATTACCTTTGTTCTGCTGGAAGGGGGCATTTCTAGCATACTGACCGGTTCCTCCCCTCTTTTCGAAAAGCTTGGGGTGGCTTAGTGGAGTTGTGCAACTGATGAGAATTCTCAGCTGCATCCTTGTTCCCATAGCTGAAACCAGGGTGGTCCGGTCTTCTGAAGTTCACAAAAGAGACATTCTCAGTCACTTCTGCCTCGGACTCGGTATCGCTTGATGCTTCTGGCTGGGTGTAGATGCAGTTATCTACCCCATGGCCGCCTTCTCCGCATGTTACACATTTCATTACTTTTTCTACCTGCTTCTTCCCCTTACCACCATCTTCTCGCAACTGTTTTACATCCATAGCAATCCTCTGGATCTGTGAGGTGATTGCCTCCAGCGCCTTAGATTCAAGGGTGGACCCTTCATCTACCTTCTTTATCTGTCCTCAATCGGACCGGTCAAACTCAGCACCTGCCATCAATTCGGCCATATTCTTGATAATCATTTCAGACTTCTTCGCCTTCTTCCCCAGGAAGTCACTGCCCGCGGCCACGTTCAGCGACACCCTGTCTTCGGGAGTCAAGCCGTTATAGAAGGTGGTGATGAGGAAACCTTCTTGTAGTTGTGATGAGGGCAATCTCTCAGGTACTCTTGGAACCGCTCCCATGCGTCATGAAGGCTTTCATTCGGCTTTTGCATGAAGGATGTTATCTTCTGTCGATTTCTGACTGTCCTTTCAGTGGGGTAGAACTTATTCACAAATGTGTCAGCTAACGCTCCCCACCCATTCAGAGACTGGTGGGGTACCCCGAGGTACCAAGACAGTGCCTTGTCTTCCAGTGAAAAGATGAAGCCCTTGCAATATATTACTTCCTGGGGAACACCTCTCATCTTAATTGTGTCACAGATATTCTTAAAAGCATCCAGGTGATGATAGGGATTGTCATTCTTGGAGTTCCCTCTAAAACTCTTATTTTGGATCATAGAAATGATAGAAGGCTTAAGCTCGAAGTTGGCCGCATTGAACCGCGGAGTGACGACAGGACACCTGGAGTTGTTGGCTTTTGAGGATGCCAACTCCCTAAGCGTCTTTTCCTCCTCTTTCGAGTCGTCACTGTCACTCTCTCCCCGGCGTTGTTCCTGATCGTTCCGATTCCTTCTTTTCCTCTGACGGTGACGGCGTCTGTGTCGGTGGTGGCCCTCTTCGTACTCCCCTGAGTCTGGATCTTCTTGTTGATGATCTCCGTCATACCTGTCGTTGCCTTCAGGCGGGGGCGAATCATGCCTCCTCCCATGGCGTTTGCCTTCAGAGTGGGGTGGTTCAATGCGAGGCGGCATGACGGTTGGAGTTGGTGCTCAGTGGAACAGATCACCGTCCTTCTGAGTACCTATTATTGGCACGAGGAATCAAGTTTAGAAGATAACCCTATTAAATTCAAGTAGAGAATAATAGTAAAGAAGAAAAAGAGTGTTGTCGAGCTCATTGCTAAGCTTGAGGCACGGGAGTGTAGTTAGTGGATTCGGGTTCGTCTATAGTACCGCTTTTGCCTTGTCCCCGGCAATGGCACCAAAATGTTGAACGGCCTAAATCACACGTCCTAAAATTGGAGGCGGATTTGAGGTAGTCGAGATTTTAAATTTATAAACCTGAATCCTTCTAGGCCCCCGCAACTTTGTTTACGGGGTCGAAGTAGATATACGGGGTCGAACACAGGGACAAGGGGTAGTGTTGAGAACATGAAATTGACACGCTACACTCCGGCAGGTATAAAGAGAGATAAATTCCTCAAAAAGGGGAGCAATAAGATGTCACAAATAAAATAAAGAAAACTATCTCCAAGTGGAGCTACGAGAGAGATTTAAGATTTTAATCATTTAGCGGTTTTTAGGGGTTTTCATGCAACAGAAACAGAAAGATACTGCTCGAGCTAAAGCGAGGTATGAAGGATAAAATTGTGGTAAAACAAGCGGCGGTAGAACCAGTCATGTACCCCTCCTCTCGAAGCGGGTACCTCTAACAAGGCATCAGCGCCCCTCTCGAGGTCACTAGACTAAAATTAGAGTGGAAAGGTCACTAAAGCAACTCCGTTCTAGGCACTCTCGTACTCCAGAATCAGACCAAACACTAGAGCCACAACACAACTCTCGAAGTTGTTGCAATAAAAAAACACGATTCGTTAGCTAAGCGAAACGCGATCCAAACATGCAAGCTAGAGTTCGGATACCATACATAGCAATCATCCAACAGATTGTACCAAGCACAGAGCAGCAAGTAATTAAGCATCTTCTATTTCCATAGACAAATAAAGGGTCTTGATTACAATGCATAAGTAAGGAATTAAATGACAGAAAGTAAAGATAGGTGTCGCCTCCTTGATGTAGAAGGACGACAGGGTGTTGTAGCTCTCCTGCCCGATATCGGTCAGAGGCCTAGCCCGATACAGAGGTGTCGGGTGGCACACCCTCTCGGGCGGCATGCACCGACTGTCAACCGTATCGCTCAAGGACCCTGGCCAATACGCTCATGTCGGGTGGCACACCCTCTCGGGCGGCACGCTCGACAAGCTAAGCGTATCGGTTTGATATCGTGTCGGGCTAAGAGCTACGCATTGTTGTTGTCAAGCACTTGTGTCGCTCATCTACGTCGGCCGATATCGGACCGTAGTGTTGTCTCGGGACGGTCCTAAGTGAACTGTCTCCTCCCTCTCGGGATGAGGAGAAGCTCACCTAGTGTCGCTCGAGACAAACACTGGGGCACGACACGTATGCTCTCGCAGTCTCCTCGGAAGATAGCTCAACTCCCAACTGTCCAAATTCTAAAACTCCGAATTCCGAACTGTCTTTTCGGCTCTCTGTAGTTGCTATTTATAGTCAGCTGGTTGGGGGGGAAGACATGTTGCTCGAAGAGCCATGTGGCCCCCTTATGCGTCAGTCGTTGGACGGGCCAATACAGAGGTGTCGCTCGACGTAGATGGTGTCGGCTATCGGTCGTGACGGGCGGCGCGCCTACTGGTGGGTGGCTGTGTCGCCCGACAAGCTGGGTTTTCGGGGCGAGCCGGGCTCCCTGTCGGGTAGAAGGCGTGACATCCGTCAGCTTCTTCTCGCGCGGCACCACTTTGTCAAGCGTCTTTGTGTCGCCCAACCCCTGTCGGGCAGGGGTTGTATCGGGCGTCAGGGAGGCCGAGATAGGCTTGGACTTATTCATGGGCCGGAACGGCCTTATTGCCCAAAAACGAGGAAAACTCTACAAAAGATAGGAAAATTGGATTAAGAGCATTGCTTGGCCAATTATTGCGAAAGTGCATATAAAAGAGAGGAAAATAGCTGAAAAGGGCAGTTTTGATAATAGAAAAACAGTCTAAAATATCACAAAATTTGGTGTTATCACTCCCCTTTCCTTTCCTCCATCTTAGAGCATCATTCCTACTCTGTTTGTCCATGAAGGTTCTGTCCTAAGGTAAAAGAAGGTGGCTACCTTAGTGAAGAAGGCTCCTAAGGTTCCAAAGTTCACTATTTAGGATTTCTTAAGCTCCTCGTTGGTGATTTCGACCAAAACTAGTAAGTATCCTCCTTTCCTTCCCTATTTTCAATCTTTTAGTCTTCCTTCTATCTTTATCTAGGTTGGAACCCTAGTATTCCATGGTGAAACCCCACCTAGATCCTTTAAACGCCCCATCTCCATGTTCTTTTGTTACGGTTTTTCACCACTAAAGTGGAGAAGGTGCTTCTTGCTCGAGATAGGAGGCTTGTTAGAGAAATCGGCCGCTCTATGCTTTGGAACCTTACTTATTGGACATGTCCACCTTCCCTAGAGGTTCTTTGGAGGCCTAGGATTGGATCTAGGATTGACTTGGACTGTTTAGACTATGAAGTTGAGGTATGTTTGCTTCCTCATGATTCTTTTGAGCAATTAGCCTATGTTTCTTTTTTTATCTTGGTCCTATGGACATTGTCCTACACATTATGTCCTATCTTTTGATATCATGGTGAACTACCTTATTTGTTTTGATCATGGATATTCTCTTGGACTCTTATCTTGTGCTTTGGTGCATGATGAACTTATTGTTGATATGTGCCCACTTTGATGTGGATGTATGTGTTGTCCATTGTATGTTATGGCAACATTATATAATTTTGACCATACCTTCTACTTGCATGTACATTTTACATGCTATGTGATTCCATAGCACTAGAGTAGTGTAATTACATTGGTTTTTTGTAATATGGAAACATTGTGATATTATTGGGATGGAGGATGTATGATTCCCCATACCATGGTTTGAAAGATGTATGATTCTTGGCCCACATTCATAAATTGGGAGTTTGGTTAATGTACCATTCTCTATCAGGTGCAAGATGCATTATTATTGTCTGCCATGTCTTTATATTGTTCTAGGGCTATGTTTATCTCACATGCATGTAAGTTGATGATACTTTTAGGGGTCATGCCCTACTTTCTTTACATGTGCGAGTATGGAACAACTTTATTGTTTTATTTATGGCAAGTACCTCTTTTATCGTGTGATGATGAATCATATCTTTTATGCTCTTTTGGGTAGTACTTTTCTCTTTCTTGAGAAGCCTTTATTTTTATGTCCTATATTCCATATGTTGTTGAATTTTCCAATTTAGTATGCACTTACTAGTCTTTGCCGATGTCATCCATTTTCTCTTCTTGCTGGGGTATGCTTCCAACCCTAGGTGGAGGACAATGAGTACATGGCATGATGATGTGGATATAGCTTTAGAAGTTAAATCTTGGAGACAATCTTAACATGGTTTAGATTTCCCTCTACTTAGATCCTTATGTAGTATCATCAATGTAAACCCTTATGGGGTATTATGATCTACTTCTAGAATCCTTTATGAAAATTGAATATAGTCATTTGTTTAATTCCACTGCTACACTTTGGTTGTTTTGAATACCATTTATTGAAGTTCGAAAATTTTTCTTATGTTCCAACATACCTTTTAGTGTGTTTGGAATAGATGTTTTATTCTTAAAATCTTTATTAGGGAGTTGATCCCCTCTCGGGTCCCACTCCTTACAACCTGGTATTAGAGCCCATACTATTTAGAATAAGACTATTTCAATTTTTCCTCCCTTATGAGAACCCTTGACTTGGATAGTCACCCTTAGATGAGATGTTTTCCTATAATTTGCCTAAGTAGATGATGAGATGGTGAAAGATTGATGTTTAGGGTAACCCTAAATGTTGTTTTCATTTGACTTGTTAGGTTGAACCTTTTAAAGTGGTGTAGAGTAATTGGTTGTTGATGTTTGGATCAATAGATTTTGAGGATGAAATCCTTTTAAGGGGTGGAGTGTTGTAACATACTAGATCTCAAACCCTACCCTAGAATTTGGACCTTTTGGTCTTAGCCAAACAAGGTTGGAGGTTAGACATAAATAGATGTTTAGTGTGACCCTAATGAGCTAATACATGACTGTATTGTTGGATCAAGGGCTCTAGAGGGGGGTGAATTCAGCTTCACAAATCTCACAAAAAAATTAGACCACCAATTTATATTAAGTACAAAATCTTTAACATGCAAAAAATTTGATGTCATAGCTAGCAAGCACATCAAGGATGAGATACAAGGAAGAGCAAGCACTTGGACAAGCGGTTTAGAGTGGTTCCACATCCTAACAAGGAGCAATGTCAGTCCCCTACCTAGAGGTGGTTAATCTCTAGGATTTACAATATTGGTACTCTTATATTCCATCAGAAGATTACAAGACACAACAACCACACATCCAAGGGCTTAGTACCTCAAGCAAAGATCTTCAACCTATAGAAGGAGCTTACCCACTTGAACCACAGAGTCTTCAACAATCAACATGGACTTACCCACTCCTTCTTCAAGTCTTCAGCCTTCAAGGGATTACCTATCTTTCTTGAGCACTTGCCTTGACTATCTCCATCACTTGGAGATCTAGAACTCGTTGCCTTCTTCAACCTTGAAGAACAACAACTCCTTCTCCTTCAATCAGAGAAGATCTTCAACCTTTTCTTTGATAGGAAAGAGGGTACGAAGATGATGGAGGAGTGCTTTACATCAATACATGGAGCAACTCTCTTACAAAGGAACCTATCTCACTCAAACTCACGAATTTGACTTAAAGGTAGAGAGAGAAAGGGGCTCTAAGGGTTAGAACACTCTCAACTAGGCTAGGACCAAGAATGTAGTGAATGAGCAACCTTGGAATGAACTCCAAGAGGCCTATTTATAGATGAGGGTGCCCCTTTAAGTTGTGGGGAACTTAGATACAAAAATAACCATTTTTTGCTCAAAGAAACGACTCTATTTTTTGCTCAAAACATAAACCAACGGTCACAATCACTTTTTATGACATTCCATATAGTGCAATTGGTCGAGTTTCAATAAAGGTAACTCGACCGATGGAGTAAAAGACAAAGTTGATATTCAAATCATCAGTCGAGTTTGTCCTGGCAAAACTTGACTGACCAATGAAGATCGATTTGGTCAGCTACTCGATCGGTCGAGTTCTGTGAAACCAAAACTCAACAGATGCTATTTTTAGAAACTTGATCCAGGAGGATCGGTTGAGTTTGCAACTCGACCGATTGACTACCTGTGGTCAATTTTCTAAAGTGCATCTAAAGTAATCAAAACTTGGTATTTAGTGTCCCAATCAATTTTCTCAACTAAGTTACAAGTCAATTAATCATTACAAGTGATTACAAAATTGTTCTAAGTTCATTTACATAGATTTCCAAAATTGCACACTTGTAGCTATTTTGACTTGAGCTTGAGCCAATCTAGGGCTTTTGATTTCAGATCCTTTTCATGTACCTAATACCTAAAAACAATCTTCAATACACATATTAGATACATATGAATGGAATGGTTAAGTAATTATCAAAATATGGACAATGTATAACATGTAGGTCAACATTCTCCCCCTTTTAACAATGAGAATCCATTCCTCAAACATATTGAAAATGATATAAAATTTATACCTTTGCCTTGTGAATTAAGGGGATTCAAGATGCGAACAATGTGAATTTCTCCCCCTCAATCTATGCTTCCTTTAACCTGCATGGTTAATCTATCTACACATAGTAATCATAGCATATATGCACTATGTGATCCTTGGCAAGTGTCATGATAAAATAGTAAATGAACAAGAAAAGGATCTCATAAGCAGATAAGCAATAGTATAACAATACACTACAAAATGATTGACTTTCAAACCATAAAAATATCTCTCCCCCTTTTGACATTATCAAACAGAAGGGGGTAGAAGAGCATAAATCTAGGTCTTCTCCAAAACACAATCAAACAAATATACATATAAGCAATCTCATATCATATGGCAAACAGAGACGAAGCAACATACAATCTCAGTCATAATCAAAATATGGTAGAAGATGGCACCAAAGCATAACATATATCATAGTAAAGAGCCAGAGTGCACAACCAGAGTGCACAACACATATATTACAACTCAGATGCATGTTCTAAGGAAAACAACTACAAGCAAGAAGCGATGAAAAATAGAAGAGAAAATAGTAAAACTCAGATAAATGTGCCTAGATGTTTCTTATACAAAATAGCCTAGAAAGATGTATATGATCAGCATGCTAGACTAAAAACTAAGAAACAAGCTAAAAATCTAAACTATCTATATCAATGACATCCTCATCAGCTCCGGACTTATAGTCCTTGTTTCCGTCAGAAGGTGCAGCAATAGTGCTTCTGTTGGGTTTTAGAGGAGGCAGAGAAGCAGTGGAAACAAAAATTCTCTCCCCAAAACCCAGAACAAAAGGAATCGCGTCAACGTCTATATAATAGGAAAGATGGTTTTTGGATGCATACCTTGTCCCGAGGCTTGCTTGGCGACAGTACCTCGCGCCTTGTGTGGTCTTCACCTCCAATCTTGGACGGTGTCTGTGCAGCTCCTGGTCGCACCGGGACTGAAGACTCCTCCTCTCACCGGGACTGTCAGGATTGAAAGTCGTCCTCCGAGCGGCAGAGGTCTCCCGCCTCTGCAGTCGTCCACACAGACCGCCTGGAACTCCGATCTCCTTGTCGCACAAGGAACCGGAAGGAGTCACACCCTCCTGTTGGTGTACTAGTCACCAACTCACTCTCCTGCTACCAGTTGCAACTGCAGTTGTCCTTCCCTTGCTGTGCCTCCCTTTTCGGTTAGCACTTGCTCGGGCTCTCTCTCGGTTCCCAAAACTAGAGAGAACGACAACTTTGCAGAGCAACCGGCTTGCACTGAGTTGTACTCTGAGAAGCCCCCAATACCCCTATATATATAGGCGGGTCATGGGACAGGGTTCTTTGTGGCCGACAATATGGGACTAAAAGCAGGCGTAGAAGGGTTTGAGATTTTCCACAAAAACAACCAACTCCCAACCTGAACCGATCGTTTCACAATTAAAATAGTAGGTTGGGGACCTGAACCGGTCAGTTGACACCTCAACCGATCGATTGGGACCCTTGAACCGGTCAGTTCACAAGTGAACCGATTGGTTGGTGGTCCTGGTCGGTTCCCGATTGACTTTCCTTCTTTTATTTCTAATTGGTATCGAATACCAATCCTATTCCCAATCAAATTGCGCAACTTGAAACGAAAGGAAAATTCTCACCAATCTTACTTTCCCAACTTGCTCGGTTGCACCAGTTGAATTGATCGTTTCAACACTTGAATCAATCGGTTCACCCTGATCTTGAGCCGATCGACTCAACACTTGAGCTGACCGGTTCACCAAACTCAGCCGACCGGTTCATCACATGAGCCAATCGGTTGGGAGTGCAGATTGTGCAGAATCAGTAAATTGCGATTTCAATCAATCTGATACTCCAATCAACGCGTCCAACACCTTGAACATTATGATATTGAGCTATCGATAAATTGAGTGTTTAATTGAACTACTAAACTCCTTTAGTAATCAATCTAAACATTGCTTATGGACAAAAACTCCTCTTCCAGGTTAAATCCTATGTGTGTGACCCTGCAGGTCCATTTCACATTGGCAGTGAAAGTCCATAACACTTATGACTTCACAAGCAAAGAGCGGTGCCTAGTTACACATCAGTGCTACCCAAGTGAAATAGAAAGTTGGAGAACAACTTTCAATCCTACAATCCGTGAATGGTGTTACAGTGAATGTATAATTCCTTTGTCACTAATATCCTGAATGAACTCGAGGCATGGAACAGTCATCCTGTCAACATTCATTTATTTCCTTGATCTCAGTGCAGACTGGGTGAGATGTGTGTGACATCAATATCACATATTGATTCACACGTGCATGCGCATGCCTTTCTCAATCCTACTCATCAAGTGGCCAAGGATACCAAACTCCATCAGGATGGACAAATTCCATATCTATCACTCACCCCTCAAAAGCCCCATGTGTCAAAGCCACCCAATCATCACCTTTATAACAACCCATGTTTCAGGACTGCATTTGATGATGTCAAAGTGTACCCAATGACATGTGTTGAGTGTAGTGATTTTAGGTCTAAGAATCACACTCACCACCATCACTGTGGGAGTTGACTGTGACTACCAAGTCATGGTTCCATGTGTCACTCTCACGGTGGGTCTGTCTGGTACCTTGTTCTCTAACAAGTACCTATGTGCTTGGTTTGATATCACTATATCATGACTAATGAGATTCTGTCATCAACCAACACACAATCTAGTCTTTAGTGTTATTGATGTCTATGGTTATTTTCACAATAACAACCGACTAGGGACTAAACAAGAATGTATACTCTTAACATCCATATGATCTCATCGTTTAGGTCCTCAACCCAAAAGCATACGTCATTGAGTAAAACAATTCTTTAGACATCTATCATGTTACACCATCATCTCAGAAACAGTTTAAACATATATATCGGAAATTGCCTTTATTATTATTCAAATTATTTACAAAGTATCCCATTACAATCATCACATGACTTGCTCTATGGGCATACATACCAACAGACTCCCACTTGCACTTAGAGCCAGTCACCAAGGAATCTCAAACCTTGTGATCTAGCATGGCCATCATGTTTCTGCTGAGAAAGGGCCTTAGTCAGTGGATCAGCTATGTTGTCTTCAGTTGGTACTCTACAAATCTTCACATGTCCTCGCTGTACGATCTCTCATATGAGATGGAAGCACCGTAGTATGTGCTTGGACCGCTGATGTGATCTGGGCTCCTTAGCTTGTGCAATAGCTCCATTATTGTCACAATAAAGCTCAATTGCATCATAGCTACTAGGAACTACACCAAGTTCAGAAATGAACTTCCTGATCCACACAGCCTCCTTTGCTGCATGTGAAGCAGCAATATACTCGACCTCTGTAGTAGAATCAGCAACTTTTTCTTGCTAGGAACTCTTCCAGCTCACAGCTCCATTATTAAGGCAAAACACAAATCTTGACTATGATCTGTAATCATCTTTATCGGTTTGGAAGCTTGCATTGGTGTAACCCTTTACAACCAGCTCTTCCTCGCCGTCCTATACAAGAAACTGATCCTTAGTCCTTTGCAAGTACTTGAGGATGTTCTTAACGGTTGTCCAGTGAGCATCCCCGGAATCTGACTGGTACCTGCTCATCATGCTGAGAGCATACGAGACATCTGGGCCTGCGCACAACATAGCATACATGATGGATCCGATGGCTGATGCATATGGGATCCCATTCATACGCTCCCTCTCTTCACAAGATTGGGGACATTGAGCTCTAGAGACGGTGACTCCATGTAGCATGGGGATGTTGCCTCTCTTTGAGTTCTCCATGTTGAACCGCTTCAACACTTTGTCAATGTACATGCTCTGACTTAGTCTGAGAAGCCTTCTAGATCTATCTCTATAGATCTTAATTCCTAGAATGTAGGATGCTTCTCCTAAGTCCTTCATTGAGAAAGTATTCCCAAGCCAAGTCTTCACCTTTTCTAAGGCTAAGACATCATTCCCCATCAAAAGTATGTCATCTACATACAATATGAGAAATGTGGTCGAGCTCCCACTAACCTTCTTGTACACACAAGGTTCATCTTCATTTTGAATAAAGCCAAACACTTTGACTTCCTCATCAAATCGAAGATTCCAACTCTGAGATGCTTGCTTCAATCCATAGATTGACCTTTGTAGCTTACAGACTTTATTGGCATTCTTTGGATCTACAAAACCTTCAGGTTGTGTCATATACACATCCTCATTTATATTCCCGTTAAGGAATGTGGTTTTAACATCCATCTGCCAAATCTCATAGTCATAATAAATTGCAATAGCAAGCATGATCATGATGGACTTAATCATGGCAACTGGATAAAAGGTTTCATCATAGTCAACACCTTGAACTTGTCGAAATCCCTTTGCAACCAATCTGCCTTTATAAGTTTGCACATTACCATCCATGTCGGTCTTCTTCTTAAAGAACCACTTGCACCCTATGGGTTTTACTCCTTCGGGTGGTTCCACCAAAGTCCATACTTTGTTGGAGTACATGGATTCCATGTCGGATCTCATGGCCTCAAGCCATTTCTCAGAATATGGTCCCTCCATAGCCTCTACGTAGGTAGTTGGATCATCATCTATGATCAACTCACCACCTTCTTGAGTCACAAGGTATCCAAACCTCTCAGGTTCAAGGCGGGTCCTACTAGATCTACGAGGTCCTTGTGTTACCTGAGGAGACTGAGATTCCACAACACCTTGTGAATCTGCACTTTCCTCTGGTACATCTACCGGTTCAATGTTTTCTTGTTGGGCTTGAACCTCTTCAAGCTCTATTTTCCTCCCACTACTTCCTTTGGAAATAAATTCCTTCTCTAGGAACACAGCTGTCCTGGCAACAAACACTTTGTTGTCAGTAGGGTGGTACAGATAATATCCCCTCGTTTCCTTGGGGTATCCAACAAAATAACATTTATCGGATTTGGGTCCAAGCTTATCAGGAAACATTTTCCTAACGTAAGCCTCACAACCCCAAATCTTTAGAAAAGACAAATTGGGACGCTTCGCAGTCCATATCTCATATGGTGTCTTTTGAACCGATTTAGATGGTACACGGTTAAGTGTAAACGCGGCGGTTTCAAGAGCATAACCCCAGAAGGAAATTGGAAGATCATCAAAACTCATCATTGATCGCACCATATCCAACAATGTGTGATTCCTTCTTTCAGACACACCATTATGCTGTGGTGTTCCAGGTGGAGTCCATTGTGATACCATACCATGGGCTCGCAGAAGGTCCTCAAACTCCTGGCTTAAGTATTCTCCACCTCGATCGGATCGAAGTGCCTTGATACTTTTACCAAGTTGGTTCTGTACTTCATTCATGAAATCCTTGAACCTTTCAAGGGTTTCTGACTTATGTTTCATCAGGTACACGTAGCCATACCTACTGAAGTCATCAGTAAAGGTAATGAAGTACTGATACCCACCTCTGGAATTAGTTCTAAAAGGCCCACATACATCAGTATGTATGAGTCCTAATAGATCACTAGCTCTCTCACCTTTACCTGAAAAGGGAGTCTTGGTCATCTTGCCCAACAAACAAGATTCACATGTCTCTATTGATTCATAATCAAAAGAGTCTAGATAACCATCTTTATGGAGTCTAGAAATGCGCTTCTCATTTATGTGCCCTAGACGACAATGCCAAAGATACGTTTCGTTTGAGTTGTTGAGTTTTTGCTTTTTGGTGTTTACGTTGTATACACTTGTCTCCAAGTCTATCAAGTATAGACCATAAGACATTGGGGCACTGCCATAAAAGATCCCATCTTTAGAAATGGAACACTTTCCATTCTTAATAAGAAATTCAAATCCATCTTTGTCCAAACAAGACACGGAAATAATATTCCTATTTATGGCAGGAACATAATAGCAGTTCTTCAACTCTATTATTAGCCCACTAGGTAGAGTTAACTCATAGGTTCCTACGGCACTGGCGGAAACCCTTGCCCCATTAGCAACACGTAGTTCAACCTCACCTTTCCCTAAAGGCCTACTTCTCTTAAGATCCTTCACATTTGAATAAATGTGAGATCCACATCAGGTATCAAGTACCCATGACGAAGAAGTAGTAAAGTTAATCTCTATCACGTATACACCAGAAGTAGAGATCTCTATCTCTGACTTCTTCTTCCATTGTTCCTTCCATCCTCTCCATATAGAAGAAATTGGTTTGGCAAGAGAATCCTTCTCTCCCTTACCTACTTTCTTCTTCACCAACACATTAAGCATACATAGAGTGGATTCAAAGGCTCCTAGTATATCTGGATTGTGAAGAACACTTCTCACAGTCCTCAACCAGTTATGGAATTTATTCTCAATTAATTTGCCCATTTTAAAAGATGATTCTTTTGCCATTCTACAAGAGAAAATTTGCATTTGTCAAAACTCCTTTTGATTTGATTTGAATAAATTTGATGATATCTAATTAGGCCTTTAATTAATTACCGCTCCCACTATTTTGACTCAAATTGATAGCCCTCACCATCAATTCAGAAGATTGCAGCGTACAATCTTCTAGTGGGTCAAGATCATGAAATCCTCTGAGCCATGGACCAGCTTGGACTGTCACCCACAACTCAGATCTTCCAGGTAGGCAACTCTTGCCAACTGCATCATATGAAACTCTTGAAAGATGTCATATGCAACTCCTTGCAATGATCATCTCCAAGCCTCAAGGCGCTAGATCCTATCTAGGTCACCTTGTTAAGTCTGACCCAAAGCCAACACAATGAACATGCACCCTGCTTGGGCAGACCCACACATTCATCCTTCACGCTTCCATGAGATAGACGGTGCGCCACGCTTGGGCGTGCCCACACTTGGTCGATCAAGCTTTTCACATGTGTCGCATATGGAAGGCATCTAAAACTTAATATTTAATGAGGGATTTGGTTTTTATATACATATACATATCCAATCACCACAATATATAGTAAGTATCATATACATGCTATATCCCACAGAAAACATGCAAAATGATAAAAAAGCAATGATTATGGCCATCCTATTGTGATTCCTCGAGCCAAGAGGAATCACGGTCATCTAGGTCTACATCATATGCAACCTGTACAAGATGAAATCTATGCCTGCCTTTCTGGGTTTGATCAACTCATCTCCATGACCGATCGGCTCGCCATCAGGTTGGTTGTTCGGGTGCCACCAGCCGATCGACTGGCTCCTCCAACCGATCGGTTCACCGGTCATCGTGCATCTCCTCAGGTTGCCACCTGCTCGTCTCGCTCCTCGAATCGGTCATTTGGATCACCAACCGATCGGTTCACACCTTGAACCGGTCGTCTCAGGTTGTCCGCCGTTCTTTGACATAACAGGAAATAAAATCTATCCTATTTACAATTGAATTGTGAAACCCCAAGTTACATTCGGGGGAGCAAAGGTAGGAAAAGAATTCTCGAATTATTTCGAGTTACATCAGGAATAAGAGAGGGGGAATCGGTGCACAGACCGAGATGCAAGCAACCACAGACAACCACACACAGATATAGGGGTTTATAGGCCGTAATCATGATACACATCCACCACAAAACTCATTTAAGGGCGACGTGTATCGAGTGCATTAATATTACATATCATATATGTATATTTGGGATTTGTGGATTAGACATGTATAAAGTCGATATTATTCACATCGCATGAAATAAATAAAGGCGACAAACCAAAATCGATCATATTGATAATCTTAAAATATAGAACAGTTGACATGGCTCTGATACCACTGTTGGGTTTTAGAGGAGGCAGAGAAGCAGCGGAAACAAAAATTTTCTCCCCAAAACCCAGAACTAAAGGAATCGCGTCAACGTCTATATTATAGGAAAGATGGTTTGTGGATGCATACCTTGTCCCGAGGCTTGCTCGGCGACAGTACCTCATGCTTTGCACGGTCTTCACCTCCGGTCTTGGACGGTGTCTGTGCAGCTCCTGGTCGCACCGGGACTGAAGACTCCTTCTCTCACCGGGACTGTCAGGATTGACAATCGTCCTCCGAGCGGCAGAGGTCTCCCGCCTCTGCATTCGTCCACACAGACCGCCTGGAACTCCGATCTCCTTGTCGTACAAGGAACCGGAAGGAGTCGCACCCTCCTGTTGGCGTACTAGTCGCCAACTCACTCTCCTGCTACAAGTTGCAACTGCAGTTGTCCTTCCCTTGTTGTGCCTCCCTTTTTGGGTAGCACTTGCTCGGGCTCTCTCTCGGTTACCAAAACCAGAGAGAATGAAAACTTTGCAAAGCAACCGGCTTGCACTGAGTTGTACTCTGAGAAGCCCCCAATACCCCTATATATATAGGCGGGTCATGGGACAGGGTTCTCTGCGCCCGGCAATATGGGACTAAAAGCAGGAGTAGAAGGGTTTGAGATTTTCCACAAAAGCAACCAACTCGCAACCTGAACCGATCGTTTCACAACTTAAACGGTCGATTGGGGACCTGAACTGGTCGGTTGACACCTCAACTGATCGGTTGGGACCCTTAAACCAGTCAGTTCACAAGTGAACCGATCAGTTGGCGGTCCTGGTCGGTTCCCGGTTGACTTTCCTTCTTTTGTTTCTAATTTGTATCGAATACCAATCCTATTCCCAATCAAATTGGGCAACTTGAAACGAAAGGAAAATTCTAACCAATCTTACTTTCCAAACTTGCTCGGTTGCACCAGTTGAATCGATCGTTTCAACACTTGAATCAATCGGTTCACCCTGATCTTGAGTCGATCGACTCAACACTTGAGTCGACCGGTTCATCACATGAGCTGATCGGTTGGGAGTGCAGATTGTGCAGAATCAGTCAATTGCGATTTCAATCAATCTGATACTCCAATCAACGCGTCCAACACCTTGAACATTATGATATTGAGCTATCGATTAATTGAGTGTTTAATTGAACTACTAAACTCCTTTAGTAATCAATCTAAACATTTATTGTGGACAAAAACTCCTCTTCCAGTTTAAGTCCTATGTGTGTGACCCTACAGGTCCATTTCACGTTGGCAGTGAAACTCCATAACACTTATGACTTCACAAGCAAAGAGCGGTGCCTAGTCACACATCAGTGCTACCCAAGTGAAATAGAAAGTTGGAGAACAACTTTCAATCCTACAATCCGTGAATGGTGTTAAAGTGAATGTATAATTCCTTTGTCACTGATATCCTGAATGAACTCGAGGCATGGAACAGTCATCCTGTCAACATTCATTCATTTCCTTGATCTCAGAGCAGACTGGGTGAGATGTGTGTGACATCAATATCACATATTGATTCACACGTGCATGTGCATGCCTTTCTCAATCCTACTCATCAAGTGGCCAAGGATACCAAACTCCGTCAGGAGGGACAAATCCCATATCTATCACTCACCCCTAAAAAGCCCCATGTGTCAAAGCCACCCAATCATCACCTTTATAACAACCCATGTTTCAGGACTGCGTTAGATGATGTCAAAGTGTACCCAACGACATGTGTTGAGTGTAGTGATTTCAGGTCTAAGAATCACACTCACCACCATCATTGTGAGAGCTGACTGTGACTACCAAGTCATGGTTCCATGTGTCACTCTCACGGTGGGTCTGTCTGGTACCTTGTTCTCTAACAAGTACCTATGTGCTTGGTTTGATATCACTATATCATGACTAATGAGATTCTGTCATCAACCAACACACAATCTAGTCTTAATGTTATTGATGTCTATGGTTATTTCCACAATAACAATCGACTGGGGACTAAACAAGAATGTATACTCTTAACATCCGTATGATCTCATCGTTTAGGTCATCAACCCAAAAGCATACGTCATTGAGTAAAACAATTCTTTAGACATCTATCATGTTACACCATCATCTCAGAAACAGTTTAAACATATAGATCGGAAATTGCCTTTATTATTATTCAAATCATTTACAAAGTATCCCATTACAATCATCACATGACTTGCTCTATGGGCATACATACCAACAGACTCCCACTTGCACTTAGAGCCAGTCACCAAGGAATCTCAAACCTTGTGACCTAGCATGACCATCATGCTTCTGCTGAGAAAGGGCCTTAGTCAGTGGATCATCTATGTTGTCTTCAGTTGGTACTCTACAAATCTTCACATATCCTCATTGTACGATCTCTCGTATGAGATGGAAGCTCCGCAGTATGTGCTTGGACCGCTGATGTGATCTGGGCTCCTTAGCTTGTGCAATAGCTCCATTATTGTCACAATAAAGCTCAATTGCATTACAGCTACTAGGAACTACATCAAGTTCAGAAATGAACTTCCTGATCCACACAACCTCCTTTGTTGCATGTGAAGCAGCAATATACTCGTCCTTTGTAGTATAATTGACAATTGTTTCTTGCTTGGAACTCTTCCAGCTCACAGCTCCATTATTAAGGCACAACACAAATCCTGACTGCGATCTGTAATCATCTTTATCGGTTTGGAAGCTTGCATCGGTGTAACCCTTTACAACCAGCTCTTCCTCGCCGCTGTACACAAGAAACTGATCCTTAGTCCTTCGCAAGTACTTGAGGATGTTCTTCACAGCTGTCGAGTGAGCATCCCCGGGATCTGACTGGTACCTGCTCGTCATGCTGAGAGCATACGAGACATTTGGGCGTGTGCACAACATAGCGTACATGATGGATCTGATGGCGGATGCATATGGGATCCCATTCATACACTCCCTCTCTTCACAAGATTGGGGACATTGAGCTCTAGAGACGATGACTCCATGTAGCATGGGGATGTTGCCTCTCTTTGAGTTCTCCATGCTGAACCGCTTCAACACTTTGTCAATGTACGTGCTCTGATTTAGTCTGAGAAGCCTTCTAGATCTATCACTATAGATCTTAATTCCTAGAATGTAGGATGCTTCTCCTAAGTGCTTCATTGAGAAAGTATTCCCAAGCCAAGTCTTTACCTTCTCTAAGGCTAAGACATCATTCCCCATCAAAAGTATGTCATCCACATACAATATGAGGAATGTGGTCGACCTCCCACTAACCTTCTTGTACACACAAGGTTCATCTTCATTTTGAATAAAGCCAAACACTTTGACTTCCTCATCAAATCGAAGATTCCAACTATGAGATGCTTGCTTCAATCCATAGATTGACCTTCGCAGCTTACAGACTTTATTGACATTCTTTGGATCTACAAAACCTTCAGGCTGTGTCATATACACATCCTCATTTATATTCCCGTTAAGGAATGCGATTTTGACATCCATCTGCCAAATGTCATAGTCATAATAAGTTGCAATAGCAAGCATGATCCTGATGGACTTAATCATGGCAACTGGAGAAAAGGTTTTGTCATAGTCAACACCTTGAACTTGTCAAAATCCCTTTGCAACCAATCTACCTTTATAAGTTTGCACATTACCATCCATGTCGGTCTTCTTCTTAAAGACCCACTTGCACCCTATGGGTTTTACCCCTTTGGGTGGTTCCACCAAAGTCCATACTTTGTTGGAGTACATGGATTCCATCTCGGATCTCATGGCCTCAAGCCATTTCTCAGAATCTGGTCCCTCCATAGCCTCTACGTAGGTAGTTGGATCATCATCTATGATCAACTCACCACCTTCTTGAGTCACAAGGTATCCAAACCTCTCAGGTTCAAGGTGGGTCCTACTAGATCTACGAGGTCCTTGTGTTACCTGAGGAGACTGAGATTCCACAACACCTTGTGAATCTGCACTTTCCACTGGTATATGTACTGGTTCAATGTTTTCTTGTTGGGATTGAACCTCTTCAAGCTCTTTTTTTCTCCCACTGCTTCCTTTGGAAATAAATTCCTTCTCTAGGAACACAGCTGTCCTGGCAACAAACACTTTGTTGTCAGTAGGGTGGTACAGATAATATCCCCTCGTTTCCTTGGGGTATCCAACAAAGTAACATTTATCGGATTTGGGTCCAAGCTTATCAGGAAACATTTTCCTAATGTAAGCCTCACAACCCCAAATCTTTAGAAAAGACAAATTGGGACGCTTCCCAGTCCATATCTCATATGGTGGCTTTTGAACCGATTTAGATGGTACACGGTTAAGTGTAAACGCGGCAGTTTCAAGAGCATAACCCCAGAAGGAAATTGGAAGATCAGCAAAACTCAACATAGGGTTCTTAGTGTCGGAATTCTCTCCATGGAAGATAGGAGGTTCCACACTCTTCTTCTTACCCTTGTTCTTGCTCTTTCTCTTACCTTTGGGAGCAGTCCCATCATATCCCAAACCACTAGTACCAATTTTTTTGGTAGAGTGTTCAAGGACATCATTGAGGGATTTCTTTCCTGTAAGGAATTTTGCAAAGAAGATCTTAACTTGGCATTATCATCACTAAGGTTAATGATAGTAGTAGAAAGACTAGCAAGATCATCTCTAGCATGTAATAGGTCGGCCTCTAAACACAATGCTTTAGTCTGAAAGGAATCTTTTTCTAAAGCTATGCTAGAAATTTCATTACTTCGAAAAATAGGTCTAGAAGATAAATCATTAACTTGAGCAAGTAACTTGGCATTTTCAGATTTAAGCAACATAATTTCCTTTTGATAAACATGAATCTCTTACTTCCTAACATCATCAATGAGAGTTAGTTCTACATTTTCAGTTTTAAGAACATCTAACTCATCTTGGCACTTTTGGTTGTCTTCTTTAAGATCTGCAATAGTCTTAAGATAGACCCCATTCTCAACCTCTACTCCATTATGTTGAACCTCAAGGTCAAGAAATTGCCCTTGCAAAGAATCTATGCTATCAAGGAGAAATTTTTCATTTATATCAAGAATATCAATTTTAACATAAAGATCATCTACTATCTTGCCTAATGTTCCTTTTAGATTTGTATTTAGTAAAATATGATCGGCAATCATTAAGCATATCAATAAGAGTTTCCTTAGATAACTCATGCAAATTTACTTCACTTACCTCACTTACCACACTTACCTCACCTACATCTTCATTTCTAGAGGCCATGAGAGAAAGGTGGCATTCTCCATCTTCGGAGCTTGAAGAGCTTGAGCAAGACTCCTCCCAAGCTGCATGAGTTGGATCTTTGGATCTTCTTTCTTTCTTTTCTTTCCTCTTGTATTGGCCTTCTCTCTAGTACTCCTTATCTTTCTTGTGGATGCTCTTGTGATGGCGCTTCTTAGCCTTGAGGCAGTCACTCTTGAAATGGCCCTTTTGGCCACACTCATAGCATCTAGGAGTTGATGAAGAAGGCTTCTCCTTGAAGTGCTTGCCCTTGGAGTATTTTGCTTCCTGCTCATTAGGGCCTTCATCTTCACTTGAGGAAGGAGTAGAGACTTGAGAGCAAGTTGTTTCTATTGAACCATCTCTTCAATTTGAGCATTGAAGGTTGTGTCCTTGATCTTCTTGGACTCCTTCTCTTCTCTCTTTTCTTATTCTTCTTGCTTATCAAGCCTAGGTTCATGGGCTTGAAGGTTACCAACCAACTCATTGGTTGACAACTCACTTAGCTTGTACACCTCTTCAATGGATGTAACTTTGGGCTCCCATCTCTTTGGAAGAGATCTCAAGATCTTGGAGTTGATAGTGCCTTTGTCCATCACACTCCCAAGGGCTACCAATCCATTGATGATCACATTGATCCTAGTGTACATATCAGCCACTCTCTCATTCTTACCCATTTTTAAGTTCTTAGGTAAACCACCAAGCATGTAGATCTTGGCTTCCTTCACTTGCTTCGTTCCTTCATATGTGACACATAGCTTGTTCCAAATTTCATGTGTGGTGTCCCAAGAAGATATCTGGTTGAACTCAGATGGAGTGAGGGATGCGTAGATGATGCTCACTGCCTTTGCATTGAGTTGAGCCTGCTTCATTTGTGCTTCAGTCTATGTGGAGATTTCCCCATTTGGGTCTTCATACTTGATGTGCACCACATTCCACATCTCATAGCTCACACCTTGAAGGTAGAACTGTATTCTTCTCTTCCAATATAGGAAGTTGGTGTCGTCAAAGACCGGAGGTCTCATGGAGAAGCTCCCTTCTAGGTTGTGGGATCCAAGAGACAAATCGCCCATCTTCTCCTACTTTTTGAAATAGCTTGGAAGACTTGTTCTGATACCACTTCTTGGATCAAGGGATCTAGAGGGGGGGTGAATAGAGCTTCACAAATCTCACAAAACAAATTAGACCACCAATTTATACTAAGTACAAAAACTTACACAAGCAGCAAATTTGATGTCACAGCTAGCAAGCACATCAAGGATGAGAGACAAGGAAGAGAAAGCACTTGAACAGGTGGTTTAGAGTGGTTCCACATCCTAACTAGGAGCAATGTCAGTCTACTACCTAGAGGTGGTTAATCTCTAGGATTTGCAATCTTGGTACTCGTATATTCCATCATAAGATTACAAGACACAACAACCACACATCCAAGGGCTTAGTACCTCAAGAAAAGATCTTCAACCTATAGAAGGAGCTTACCCAGTTGAACCATGGAGTCTTCAGCCATCAACATGGACTTACTCACTCCTTCTTCAAGTCTTTAGCCTTTAAGGGATTACCTATCTTTCTTGAGCACTTGCCTTGACTATGTCCTTCACTTGGAGATCTGGAACTCCTTGCCTTCTTCAACCTTGAAGGACAACAACTCCTTCTCCTTCACTCAGAGAAGATCTTCAACCTTTTCTTTGATAGGAAAGATGATGGAGGAGAGCTTTACATCAATACATGGAGTAGTTCTCTTACAAAGGAACCTATCTCACTCATACTCATGAATTTGACTTGAAGGTAGAGATAGAAAGGGGCTCAAAGGGTTAGAACACTCTCAACTAGTCTTGGACCAAACATGTAGTGAATGAGAAACTTTGGAATGAACTCCAAGAGTTCCTATTTATAGCTAAGGGTGCCCCTTTAAGTTGTGCGACACTTACATATGAAAATAGCCTAATTTTGCTCAAAGCAACGACTCTATTTTCGCTCAAAACACACACCAACGATCAGAATCACTTTTTCTGCACATTTTGTATAGTGCAATCATTCGAGTTTCAATAAAGCTAACTCAACTGATGGAGTAAAAGACAAAGTCGATATTCAAATCATCGATCAATTTTATCCTGGCAAAACTCGACCGAACAATAATGAAGATCGATTTGGTCAGGTACTCGATCAGTCGAGTTCTGTGAAACCACAACTCAACCGATGATATCTTAAGAAACTTGATCCAAGAGGATCGGTCGAGTTTGCAACTTGACTGATTGACTATCTGTGGTCAATTTTCTAAAGTGCATCTAAGTGATCAAAACTTGGTGTTTAGTGTCCCAATCAATTTTATCAACTAGTTAGAAGTCAATTAATCATTACAAGTGATTACAAAATTGTTCTAAGGTCATTTACATAGAATTCCAAAATTGCACACTTGAGGCTATTTTGACTTGAACTTGAGCCAATCTAGGGCTTTTGATTTGAGATCCTTTTCATGTACCTAATACATGAAATCAATCTTTAATACACATATTAGATACATATGAATGGAATGGCTAAGTCATTATCAAAATATGGACAATGTATAACTTTAGGTCAACATGTATCACCTTAATGTAACCTAATGTTTTCACATTAGTCTAAGGTTAATAATGGATACATAACATATGCCACATAACTCATATTATTGGGTATATGAAGATAAGGAACTTAATTGGATGAATAAGTTAGATAATGGTTCATTAATAGGACATATGAAATATCTCATAAAAAGAAGTCTCCAATGTGGAACCAAACTTCAAATTTGTAATCTACATATAAAAATTAGCCTACATGTCAAATCTCATCTAATTTGGACAACCTTGAAATATTAGGATAAGTTTAGGAGAGAGAAAATGAGTAAAAGGCATAAGTAATGAATAATGTGATTATATAACTTTAAAATATGAAATTAATGGCAAATTCATATTAAACATATCAAATATAACTTTTGGATGAAGTCTGGTTCAATTTGGATGTTGTTTGTGCAAGTTATATAATTTTAAGTACATTCTAGACTTTTATTCAATTTACCCAATTGGGAGTTTTTCTTTGAAAATTGTCAAATGCATTATAATCCTTATATATTACCTTACCATTCTTGATATTTTGAACCTTGGGGTGCCTAGTTGCACCTTGGTTTAAAGGTGTTTCTCTCCAAGGGCATTTTAGGGATTACTCTCTTTATAAATGAGCTTATCTATAGAAGCTATCAACCAATGGGGTTATTTCTTTGATTGGAGGTTGGTGGGGATGGCATAAAAGTATTCATGAACCAACATCGGATATTCAAGAAGCCTCTATGAGTTGTCCTCTTGCATGGCCATGAAACCCTTGGCTAAGGACACATGGAAAGCTCCACAAACACCTCATGCTTGACTTCTTCCTTATCCATAAAGGTTTACATGTCCATAGGCACCCTTAGCATTGGACACATTAAAAGTAACTAACACCTCATGCTTGACTTCTTCCTTATCCATAACGTATTGCATGACCATGGGCACCCTTATACATGGACACATGGCAAGTCCAATAAACACCTCATTCTTGACCCCTTTTGATATAAAACCATATCTACCCCTTCCCACCTCCCAATTCAAAAACTCTTGCAATGATTTCCTTTCCTCCATCTTAGAAGATCATTCCTACTTTGTTTGGCCATGAAGTTTATGTGCCAAGGTAAAAGAAGGTGCCTACCTTTGTGAAGAAGGCTCCTAGAGTTCCAAATTTCTCTATTTAGGATTACTTAGGCTCCTCCTTGGTGATTTCAACCAAAACTAGTAAGTATCCTCCTTTCCTTCCCTATTTTCATACTGTTAGTCTTCTTTTCACCTTCCTCCAGGTTGTAACCCTAGTCTTCTATGGTGAAACTCAACCTAGAGCCCTTACACGCCCCATCTCCATGTACTTTTGTTAGGGTTTTTCACCTCTAAAGTGGAGAAGGTGCTTCTTGCTCAAGATAGAAGATTTGTTGGAGAAACCAACCTCTCTAAGCTTGGAAACCTTATGTATTGGACCTGTCCACCTTACCCAGAGGTCCTTTGGAGTCCTAGGCTTGGATCTAGGACTGACTTGGACTGTTTAGACTCTAAAGTTGAGGTATGTTTGCATCCCCGATTATTCTTTTGAGCAATTAGCTTATGTTTCTTCTTTATCTTGGTCCTATGGACATTGGCCTATACATTATGTCCTATCTTTTGATATCATGGTGAAATACCTTATTTGTTGTGATCTTGGATATTCTCTTGGACTCTTATCTTGTGTTTGGTGCATGATGGACTTATTGTTGATATGTGCCCACTTTGATGTGGATGTATGTGCTTTCCATTGTATGATATGGCAACATTGTATAATTTTGACCATACCTTCTACTTGCCTCTACATTTTACATGCTATGTGATTCAGTAGCACTAGAGTTGTGTAGTTACATTGGTTTTGGGTAATATGGAAACATTGTGATATTATTGGGAGGGAGGATGAATGATTCCCAATACCTAGGTTTGCAATATGTATGATTCTTGGCCCACATTCATAAATTGGGGGTATGGTTATTGTACCATTCTCTATTAGGTGAAAGATGTATGATTCTTGTCTACGATGTCTTTATATTGTTCCAGATCTATGTTTATCTCACATGCATGCAGGTTGATGATGATTGTAGGGGTTGTGCCCTACTTTCTTTACATGTACTAGTATGGCACAACTTTATGTTGGCTAAATTGGACATTATTATAATCCCTTTGTTTTGATAATGACAAACATTTCATTCTTGTGGATCTAACGTGCTACTTGAGTGTTGCAGGAGTAAGGTGGATGACAAATACTTGGAAGATCTATATGCTAAATTGCTTTAAGTTATGAATGTAATCAAATGTAAAAACTTGTACAAGTATATAACGTACAAGTACTTAGACATCATGTAAATCAAGCGTTAGATCTTCCCTAACCAATCACAACACTTAGATAGGTCATCCCCTATAATAGTGTCACAAATGCACACTCATACACACACTTATTACTTGATTTAAAAACATTGAAACATGGTTAATCTCGGTCGACAAAATTCTCGATCGAGACACTCTCAGTCGACAAACTTCTCGACCGAGAATGGCCCAGGTAGTCCTTAGACACAGCAGACAAGGTAGTTGGCAGTTGGAGTAGAACGTTATACACACTTGCTCCAGACAGTCCCTCGGTCGACAAGTCCTCGACCGAGAAGGACTCTCGGTCGACAATTCTTCGACCGAGAAGAGTTTTGTCTGCACTTTTCAGAGTTAATTAACTAGCCATTGCTTAAGCAACTAATGTATACCTAACCTCTAGTTAAGCACTTAGAACCCCCTAGAAAGTGTCTAGAACGTCCTTAATCACTTATAGGCCATTCCTATAAATAGGAAAAGCCTTAGGACACCCTAATAAACACTTGTGCTATACTTGAGCTTACATACTTGCAATTGGCAATATGTTTTGAGCAATTGAGCAACACTAGCATTGGCTACTCATTTCCCTTGCTCCAAATTCGTGTCTTATAGGCTAGCATCTCCTATCCAGTAAACCTACACTTTCATACTCATTGGTTAGGAGATCAAAACGCTTGATATAGGAAATCAAGTCTTGTGCTTCAAAGTGGTAATTGTAATTTCCATTTCCTTTCTTGTTCTTTCTTATTCTTTGTACTCTCCTTGCTACTCCTAGGGTTGGAGGCTACGGATTGGAGAGGGTTTGATCTTCTTGGTGAATAAGGAGATCTTTGGACTACTTCTAGAAGGTTGTTGCAACGGGAAGCTACTTCAAGGGGGAGCTTGAAGTTACTTCAAGAAGCCTGTTTCAAGGTTGGTGCAACTACTTCAAGGTGAAGGCTGTCCAAAGGGTGTAGAAAGTATTGTAATTTTATGTAATATCCTTGTGAGGTAATAAAATTTAATACTTTGAAAATCCCGGTTGGGTAAGCAACCGGGTAGTTGATTGACTTCCTTAGTATTTTCTAAGGTTGGAACCACTCAAAACACCTTGTCTCCTTCTTATTATTTCAATTGTGGCTGTTTGAGTTGAATTAACTTTAAATAATCATAAAACCCTATTCACCCCCCTCTAGTGGTTTTTCAATTGGTCTCAGAGCAGGCTTCAAGGAGCTCTAATCGAGTCTTGAAGAATGAAGGGTGATGGTGTCTACAACCGCAAGCAAAAGAAAAGTATGGACCAATCTTCAACAAGTTACAGTTGGTGCTTAGGAACAAGACACACAACACATGGTTGCCCATGGAGAGAAAAGAAGGAAGAGGTGCACAAAAATTGTCTCATTGCTACAACCAATGAAGAAGAAGAAGAGGTAATCCTTCTTGATTTATCAAAAGAAGAGCTAATTGCTAGTCTTGAAGAAACACATAATAAGTACATTGAGTGCAAGAAGAAATTAAAGAAATCTAATAAGGAAAATTATGAGTTACATGCTAAACTACTTGCTCTCACATCTGAAAATAAAGATCTTAAAAAGGTTATTGAAGGTCATGATATTAAGAGAAAATCAGTAGAAGCAAATTGCAATCATCTATCCCTAGAAAAGATAAATTTGCAAACTCTAGTAAATGATCTTCAAAAACAACCTGTCTTGTGTACACATCTAGATTATGATACTATTGTGAAAGAAAGAGATTCCTTGTTATCTAATCTAGATCAAGCAAAGTTAGACATATAAAAGAATGGATGAGATTGTTAAGCTGCAACAAAAAGTTAGTAGGTTGAGTAACAATGACACCCTTGATAAAATTTTAAATGATTCTTATCGTCAAATTAGAAGGAGAGGACTAGGTTATAATCCTAAAGGAAAATCTTATCAAAAACCTAGTTGGAGGAAGACACAAGCGCTAGAAAATCAATCTTTGTATGTACCTAAAGGCAAATATACATATGTACCCAAGAACAACCTAAAACAAAATCATAGAAAGAGATATGAGGTTGATTCCATATGTTGTCATTATTGTTTGCGTCTTGGACATTATTCTTTCTCATGTCCCTACAAGAAAAAGGATGTTGAGTTAGTATGGGTTCCAAAACCCCCAAACTAAATGAATAAAATTAAGTTGAGATATGACCAAAGACTAAACCCCCAAACTAAATGAATAAAATTAAGTTGAGATATGACCAAAGACTCTAAGTTGTATATCTCTATGTCTATCTCAACTTAACATAATAGGACACCAAGGTAATCCAAGAAATTAAAATTTCTAAATATACATCTTCAACTAACTTGTTTTAGTTTGGATTCTCAAAACCTAGCAAATTGCATATGATTAGTTAATATTTAACCTAAATGTTACTCTGATATTTAAATGTCTCATCTCAACTAAACTGAGTTTCCAAACTGCATAATTGAATTAAAAATAACCTATGTTTTACTTAGAAACAATTGCTGAAAATAGTTCTGAAACAGTACAGAAACATTCTCGGTCGTGAAACTGTTCGACCGAGAGCATTGTCGGTCAAAAAATAGTCGACCGAGCAGGTTACTATTTTCAAATCTGCAACATATATGCTGAACCTGTTTTCAATTAATCTAATATGCTATCAATTTGTTATTAATGATTGATTTAGCTTGCAAATCAAGAATAAATCATGGAGACCATCTTTGAAACAAGACATATTAATCTTTTTTAAGGTATAGCATTATGGATAAGAAATCTTTAAACATATTGCAAAAGTGTTACAAACCTTATTCATTGACTGAATTAGGAATGTTCAGTTACATAGTTTGACTTACAATTGAAAACTTATGAACCTGAATGAGATTATTTTGGTTTATTCTCTAAATAGTTTGACTTAAAACTGAAAATATGAATCATGATTAGGAAATTACTGTTCACATGGTTTTTCTTGCTCTATCTATATAGGAACCATGTGTATTGAAATTTAGTTTAAATGATCATGATTATATGCTTGTTTCTTGATCATTGTATTGTGGATACATTTCTATTGTTCTATCATAATCATTGTGCTATGATCATTGTGTTTCATTGGTTTGTCTAAAATAATCTTTGATCTATATACAAACCATAAATGAACATTGTTTTCAAATGATCATTGTAATTCAACTCATTACAAATAAAGATGATGCTATGACAAGTGAAATAGTGTTTCTTAGAACAAGAATATTAATATCTAGTTATTTGCAAAATCTTAACATTAATCTTACTTTCAAGGAAATATGCTTCTAAAGGATCTTATGATTAATTTGAAAATAAGGGTACAAGAAGAAATGGGATTTGATGCTTATGTACCCATAGCAAAGCTTATATGAATATAAAACATACATTCTAGGAAAATCAAGGACAAAAATCTTCATACTAGGTATCACTCAAAATGCTTCAAATTGATATTCATTTAATCAAGTTACCTGCAAACGTTATACTTCACATATGAATGTCTAAGTTGTAAATATGTAGGAAATGCCTCTTCGTCGAAATAAAGTTCGACCAAGGGGCGCTATGGTCGTAGTCAAGGTCGACCTAAAATAAGCTTGACAAAATGCTTATCTGTACATCATTTTACTATACTTAATCTTAGTACCTATATTCAAAATATGCATTTGATATAAGGTCAAAATCAAATCTTAAAAACTAGTTATGACCTTAGAATTTCTCAAATATCCTAGACAATAATTACATTATTACTTCCCTAGAAGATATATATATATATATGCTCTACAAATTCAGTCTCTCACTTGTATTAAAAACTAGCTCAAAATTTTATTCACAGCAACTTCGTCGGTCAGTAAATATTTTCGATCGAGACAAACTCGGTTGACGAATTTGTCGACCGAAAACATCTCGGTTGCCTATCCTTCTCGACCGATACTCACTAAGAAAATGATGTACAGTCAATCTCAGATATACTTTCGGTCGACAAAATGTTCGACCGAGCCCACATCGGTCGACAAAATACTCGACCGAGGCCGACTTTGTGAACCTCCATTTGCGTGAATGAAAAGGCGATATTTTGATTAAAATATAAATTAAAAAAAAATATTGTAACGGCTAGTTTTTGATCGACTGTTGGACGACCGAGAGGAGTGTCTGCAGAAATGATTGTTGCGGTCATCGGTCGACAAGTTGTCGACCGAAATAGGTTCTGTTTTGCTATAAATAGAGCCCAAAATGACCTATTTCTTCACACCTTCACATTCTCACTTCTCTAGCTCCTCTCTAGTGCATTCTTGTGCAATTCTTTAGCTTCTCTACATCCAAGTCTTGCTTTCTACTTCTCCACTTCACAACAACAAGATGGCTTCCTCATCAACGTGTGGAAAGAAGCAAGTTGCAGCAAGGAAAGGAAGGACGGTCTCTCAAGCACTTCCGTTCATCAACGACATTCCATTCAACGACACAGCTGCAAAAGATCGCTATGTCAGGCTATCCTCAAGAACTCCTCTTCCACGACGGCCAGTCGACGTCATGGACTTGTACAACATTGTTGATCTGGAGGAACTCTTTGAGATGCAACATTTGACTGATTTTCTGAATCCCTCCTTCCATTCCTACTCCTCAAAAAGTAGTTAATGAATTCTATGCCAATTTAACCCCACATCCTGACCATGATTCCTTCTCTTCTATGGTTAATGGGTATGGATTCCATTTTACTAAGGAGGGAATTCTTAATACGCTTAACATAGACATAGAAGACTATAAAGATTTTATTGATCTTACCATTGGAAATCCATTAAATAGACTCTCCCAAGATGACACTACCACTAGCCTTAGTGACATCAAAAGAGCCATCTTTCTATCCAATACCACTTGTCATAAAGATAGGGGTACCTATTATGCCATAAACTTAAAACCTGAAGCTAGGATCATAAATCTCATTATTGCCACCAATATCCATCCTAGCCAGCGGGTGATCCACAAAAAATAAAAAGCACCAGGAAAAAGAAGGAAAAAGCATCTATAAGCTTAGCAGTTGTGGAATTGAACTATGATGGTCACATTTCCTCTGTCGAGATCATCTTTTCCGAAGATGGAGGTTGGGCTAGCGGTAGGGTTGTAAATGGGAACGGGTACACCCATGGACCCGCAAATCCAGACCCTTAAAAAACCTGTCACGTGTCTAATTTTTTATACATGCATACCCTTATACCCGTATACCCTTGGACCCTCATATAAGCGGGTCCAATAATGGGTATGCTTGGACCCAGACATGCTAGACCCATGTACCCACTATACATAAGTAACTACTTAAATAATATGTTATATATATCATACTTTACTGGTCTAACTAATATAATTCTTGAGATTATATCCTACTCTAAGGTTGAGACTAGTCATATAATTAAGAATTAACTATTCTAGTTACAATAATGAACATCATATGTAAACTTTAAATCAAAATGTCTACTAATTTACATTACTTTCTACATAAGTACCCCGATATAATGTACTAATATGTGTAGGTCCCTGTAATTTGAGTGAGATTGTCATGGCTACAAATATTAAAAAAAATTAACTCAATTAATATTAATGTATAAAATATAGCATTCTCTAATATAACTATTGCATGTTAATATACTCTATAATAACAATATCTTGTTGAATTAAAATATATAGAACATAGTCATTTCTCTTACATAAACAATATGATGTTTTATAGAACCACTTACCTGCATACCTGCTATTATTGCGGGTACAGGTATGGTGCGGGTCCAAGTTTTGTATTATGCGGGTCTAGAACCGGAATTGGACCCATAAAATTAGACGGGTATGGGTATGGGTATGGCCAGACCCACACCATTTACACCCCTAGCTAGCGGTCTCGAATATGGGTGATGGGTGCTCAATTGACTGAGGAAAAATATTCCTCATTGCACAAAGTGACTTTTGGGACCGATATCTTCAACCATAGAGCCAGATACTAGCATTTGCAACTTGTTCCAGGAAGGGAAAAGGACTTCCTTTTGGGTGTTTTCATGAGTGGGTAAACTAGGGTTTAGCTTGGGGTTTAAAAGGATAGGAATGATCTCCCACTTTGTTTGGGAGCTTGAGCTTAAAAAACAATCTACTGGATTTTGAGGAAAAACCATTTAGATCGGAGGCTGGTTTCTCATGGTCTCTATTTCTCCAATTTTCCTCATTTGAGAGGTAGGGGATGAGGTGCTCGCCCTGAGATGCCCATCCAATGGCTAGGTGCAACCCTATGTATATGGAAATTGCTAGGTGGGCATGTAATAACCGAGTTGGCATTATCTAATGCTAAATTATGCAAAAATGAATAAATCAAATACATTGATTAGATAATTAGGTGATAATACATGTAGCTATTCACTATCCTTTCCTTATTTTAGTTATGATATGTAGGATTATCAAAATTAGATGAAACTTGGTAGGCTTGCTAAATTAAGCACGAGGGATCCAAGTTTTAAATCATATTTTAGGTTTAAAGTAGGAATCATGTGATTTATAACATTTGGTAGTTACGACAAATAATTCATCAATACCCATTAATAAGGGAATCATATTCACAAAAACTAAGGGAAGTCCTAAAATCTCATAAATTACCCATAAAGCAAACTAGGGAGCATACTACCCATAATTTTGGGGTCAATTACCACTTAAAACTTAACTAGTTATCATGGAATAATTATTGTGCATTATTTGATTATGATGCAAATCAATGTGTTATCGTATTCTTGGATTACTCTAGGATTTCAAATCATTAGAGGAAAAAATAAATCATAACTTACAATCATTGGATCCCAATTATTCCATATTGGAATTATAGGGATGTTATAGATTCAGTTCAACAAGGATAAGTCCCATGATGGCCAAGGAACATGAATTAAGTAGTTGGAGATGCATGTGAGTCACCGTGATGAGATGAAGACCTTGGCCAAATAGAGTCGTGGTTGAGTGAACTACACCAAGATGAAGACCTCAGTCATAAAGAGATATGACCCAATAAGCTAAATCAAGCCAAACTGAGCTAAGGACAAACTATCCAGAGCTGCATGGAGCTTCACATTGTCCAAGTTTAGAAGGACAATAGTTATTTAGAGTTGTTGAGAGCGTTGGAGCCAATCTATACTCAAATGTTTTGACTAGAGGGTTAAGGAAAGCTACATACCATGTTGAGCCTAGATTTGAGCTTTGTCGATAAATGAGGAAGCACTAGGGAGTTATAAGTCACATAGTTGCAAAGTATGTTGACTCAAGGTCAATTAGGTCAATGTTGACTCACGACTAAATTGAATAAACCTGTGTTTTGATGATGACTAACCATTCCACATATTGGTGTATAATGTCTCTACTTGAGTGATTTACGATTAGGTATAGACACACTCCAAATACCCTAACTTGCGCATCTCAAATTGGATAAAAGACAAGTCAAAGTCAATACAAGTGCACATTTTTGTAATATGATGTAAATCCATTAGAATCATGTTGTAAATCACTTGTAATGATTGTATGACTTGTAATTAAGCTTAGAAAAAATCAGGATCACTTAGATCGAATGTTACATCACTTTAGATGCAACTTTGAAAATTGATTACAGGAACTTTGTCAGTCGAGTTTCCCAGCCTGAAAACTCGACCGATCATCCTTGATCAATTTTCTGTAGATTGCATCGATTGAGTTGTGTTTACACAGAACTTGACCGATCAAGTAGCTGACCATTTTGATTCCTAATGGTCGGTTGAGTTTTTTTAGGACAAACTCGACCGATCATTAGAGTATCGGCCTTGTCATTTACTTGATCGATCAAGTTACCCTTATAGAAACTCGACCGATTGCACTGTACGGAAAAGTGCAGAAAAGTGCTTCTAGCCATTGTGGAATTGCAACAAGTTAAAATATATCCATTGCAAGCCACAAAATGGCTATTTTTTCTCAAGTGTTCCCAAAGGCTAAGAGGCATCCCCAGCTATAAATAGGACCCCTTGGGCTTCTTTCCAAGGTTGAGCATTCATTGCAAACTCTATGTCAGGTTCCTATTCTATAGTTGAGTGCGTCCTACAACCTCCTCTCTCTCTCTAAGCTTAATCACTTGTTACATCCATTAGAGTGAGTAGGAATTCTATAACAAAGCTAGTCCTACATGTATATCTTGTGAGGCTCTCACTTCCACCACCTCCCTATCTCTCATTTCAATCATGAAGATGAAGGTTCTCTCTCTTGGATAAGAGAGGTGAATAAGAACAAGGGAAGGTGTCTCTTGGTGGAGATCAATGCTGAAGACTTGGAGCTAGAGTGGGTAAGCCCTTGGTGAAGGCAGAAGACTCCTAGCTCAAGTGGGTAAGTCCTTGGTGGAAGCTTCTCCGAGTGAAGGTGAAGTTAAAGGTGGAAATTCCAAGAAGAGTGGGTGATTCCTACAAAGATGAAGGCTTGCGCAAGAGTAGGTAAGTCCTTGGAAGAAGGCGGAAGACTCCTTGCAAAGTGGGTAAGTCCTTGGTAAGGTTGAAGACTCTTTGTATTGGATAGGTAAGTCCTTTGTTTGGTCATGTATTGTAAGTCTTATGAATGAATATAAGAATTCAATGGTTAGGAAATCCTAGAGGTTGACCTCTCTAGGTAAGTGGACTGACACACTTCTAGTTTGAAGTGTGGAACCACTTTAAATAGCTTGTCAAATTGGTGCATGTTCAATCTCTCTCTCCCTTGCTATGTATGTTTTAGTTTCACATAAATTTCCTATTTAACAACCTTATCTTGTGATATATCTTGAAGGTCTAATGAAGTTTGTTTAAGTGCATTCAGCTCTATTCACCCCCTTCTAGAGCATCTAATCACCCATCTAGGATCCAACAAAGTAGAGCGTCTTTTGGCTGAGGAGATAGTGACTAGTGTAACCACCTACAGTGAGAGAGAATCTTTTTGGATGATAGGGAGAAGGTTAGTGGGTGACACACCTTACACAATAGTTCCCCCATGAAGAGGCTCCATTATAGGTGGATGTTCACATGCCCCTAGATAGTTAGGGATGAAACAACACTTTTAGAGATAGTAAGAAACACACAATGTAGGTCATGGCCACAATGGTTGCATCCCTTAATCGTACATATTGCATATTTGGTTACAACTGATAAAGATGAGTTGCACCTATAAAAGACAAGAACATGCATATAAATGGCATATTTGTAGGAAGCATGTCATAGGTCATATTAGACCCATAGAGGCCAAGAGATCATTATGATAAATAGACACTAATGATTTCTCTAAGAACTGTTGTCAAAATCTAATATAAGACACACCAAGTAGATATTGTGAGGATCGCAACCATCTACCATTAGAACAAATGAGAAGAGAAAAAAAGAGCACCACCATTGGGGAGTGCTACTGCCTTGCATGAGTCCAAGGATAAGACAAGAAGAGTCCCAATAATGATCATCCAACAAAGAAGACAACAATTGCAGAGTCCTGCAAGAGTACACATGTGAGCCCAACTGAGTCTTTGGGTAATTGATGTAAACACACTGAAAGGATGCAAAGACAGACTAAGTCCTCTGTTGGTAAAGGTACATCAAGTTGTAACCTTAACACTTGCATCTGAGAGAAAGGGTTGTATCATGATAACTTCAGTGTTTCAAGTTTCTTCCTTCAGTTACATTTGATTATGGGTTTGGTTTATTTGAGTGCATGTTGGTTAAACCTTGGCGGAATACCATGAGAGTTTTCTTCCTAGGTGTCGTAGGTCTTTGTTGGCCATTTTGGGGATTACTAGGGGTGATCCTCCACAAAGTTTCTAACAATTTGTTGGTGGATATGCAATAGTGATAGGTTCTAAAAGAAGTGTTGGGTTTTTAGGTTTGTTCATTTAGAGTAATGTTGTATGTAATGAATATTTTTTATAATTTATATATATATATATATATATATATAAACATGTTAGTGTATGCTATCTATTATACTTTCTAGACTGAAATAGCATCCACAATGCTCAAAATATGCTAAAAGTGTATAGAAACAAGTCTGATGACCCCAAATACTAAAGACAAAGACAGGAAAACCCAAAAACAAACTAAAAAGGGTAATATGTTTACTTGTATTTAAAAATTAAAATATACCAAACAAACAATGAAAATAGTATGTCTAGATGATTCAAAGCAAATGGTGGTGGGCTCCTTGATAATACAAACTCACAATTCCATAAACCTTTTGGTTAACTCAGAGTCATCATCGGCTCATCAACTTTTGAGAAAAATAATAGGTGGAAGCATTAGCCTCAGGGTTCCTTGGGATCACCATGCCGAGATGGCATGTAAACGCCATCTTCAAAGTTGATAACACCGACTAGGGTGAACTCATCAACATCGTAGTAGATGGTGAAATATTTAGGCGTTGCCTTCACTTTGAGGGATGAAATAGAATCATCTGATATTACAAACATTTTAATTATGGAGGGAATTGTAGTTATCATTTATATTTTTCCCTTCAAAGCATATATTATTTGTCTCAACCTATTTTTCCAATAAATATAAAATGCAAGTGAACTGTG
The DNA here is from genome assembly GCA_963693085.1 of Alisma plantago-aquatica. NCBI lineage: Eukaryota > Viridiplantae > Streptophyta > Magnoliopsida > Alismatales > Alismataceae > Alisma > Alisma plantago-aquatica. The sequence continues at coordinate 1,489,363,614 of OY856412.1, forward strand.
TTGTGTCTAAAGACACGATCAAGACCAAAACTATAACACCCCAATTTTCACACCACATAAGAGAAAGCTAGATATTGTTCATCAATTGGAGTGTCACAAACATGATGTACATTACAATACAAATATCCAAGAACTATTACATATTAGTGTAAAAATGCATTCCCATAGATGCGTAGGAAATAAATGTGGTTACATCGAACTTTATATATATAAGTATAAGTACATGATGCAAATTGTTGCACTCTATCTTAATATCTTGGATCGTATAAATGGCAACCTACCAAGAAAACCTATTAAAAATGTATATGAGTCCTATATATTGACTAATCTTCTTGAATATTAGTGCCTATTGGCATCTCGTACCCAATGATGAATAAATAGGGATACATGTTAGAGTAAGTAACATTGAATTTCTAATTTGATGAATGTGAATATACTATACTTGAAACTTAAATTGATATTTGAAAGATGAATTGAAACTCTAATGTTCTGCACTCTTACTGAATTAAGGTATTGTTTATTTATGCCTTTTATCTAATGTGTGCCCACCATTTTATTATAATTCCTCCTTTGTGACATCAAAGTGTCCTCTATGGTGCAGTGCATGCTCTGTTGGCACAATGTGCCCTCTTTTGACACTGAAGTTTCCTCTATGATAAAACACACATTCTATTGGTACAACGTCCCCTATGTGGCACCCAACAATAATCCTATGAATCATCCTGGGACTCTCTGGTTAGGATATATCCTATAATGTGTATATTTAGTGGTTGATGTAATTTTATATCTATGTTATTAATTTCTTATTTCTAAACCTTAATCTATTATCACTTTTGAACTAAATATAAATTTTAATCTAAAATCTAGTATTCTTGTTTTGTAGATAAATCTTAATCTAAAGTTCTTTAATAGGATGACTTTATTTAATTCTGATGTTAGATAAATGACATATGGTCTGAAGACTTTAGAAAATAAATTGAAATGAATATAAAAAAATATCTAAAAGTAGTTTTAGTGTCAATTATCTGAAATATGATGTTCTAACTAGATAACTCGATCTCAACATGTCTCATTACTCACAAAATCATTGTATATGAAATAATGAATGTCTAAATAACTTAATCTCTAAGTTACATTATAAGAAAGTTTTAAGTCGTATCATAATATTGAAACTCAATAGTCATGGCTCACTTACCTTTTAGATTGAGGGCATCTTTAAGGTGGTCCTAATTTTTGGTTCCATAACCCAATCACCTAGAAATCATCAAAGTTCCATAATTCCATGTATATTTTCAATTCTTAAATGTCAAACCCCATCACCCTAACCTTATATACCAAATTAGGAGTTTTATTTATAGTAAACATAACTTTGATCTAAAACCATTATAAAATCTCACAGTTGAGTGTATATCAAAACAAATATGCGCATTAGCCGGGGGGCCCCGGATCTCACATCTCTTCTTTGCAGATGATAGTATTCTTTTTGCTAGAGGGACTAGGAATGAATGCTTGAGAATAGCTGAAATTATCAGCCAGTACGAGCAAGCATCGGGTCAAAAGGTCAATCTATCCAATTCTGAAATTGTCTTTAGCAAGAAGGTGATGCGAAGCAAGAGGGATGAGATCAAGGGTCTTCTGGGAGTTAGGGAGGTGGACAGATAGGCAGCCTACCTGGGACTACCTACAGCTATTGGGAGATCAAAGAAGACTGCATTTACTTACATCAGAGAGAGGATGAGAAACAAACTTTTGGGATGGAAGGAAAAGCTTCTTTCCAAACTAGGGAAGGAAGTTCTAATCAAGGCGGTTGTACATGCTATACCAACCTATGTCATGAGTGTCTTCCAACGGGTTTGATTGAGGACCTAAACTCCATGGTGGCAAGGTTCTGGTGGGGGGTGAAGGTGGGAGAGAGGAAGATTTCATGGATGAGCTGGGGAAACTTGTACAAATCAAAGAAGGAGGGTGGCATGGGCTTCCATGATCTATCAACGTTCAACCAGGCGCTATTAGCAAGGTAGCTATGGAGGTTTCTCACAAAGCCAGAAGTGTTGGTCTCAAAGGCCTTAAAAGCTAAATATTTCCCGAATCATAGCTTGTTAGATGCACGTCTTGGCCTTACACCCAGCTACACATGGCGAAGTCTTTGGGGGGCAAAATCTCTCTTTGTGTAGGGCCTTAGTTGGAGGGTTGGAGATGACAGAAACATCAATATCTGGGAGGACAGGTGGATCTCGGGTAAGGAGGAAATTCTTTCCGGGTCAGGAGACGTGCCAGCTGGTTGGCCCACTAAAGTTCATGAGTTGATACGGACGTCTGGAAAGGAGTGGGATGTGGAAAAACTCTTTAATCTGTTTTCTAGGGAAACATCAGCCGTGGAGGCCGCAACATGGTGGCAACTTCTCGGTCCGGGACATGATGGCAACTTCTCGGTCCGGTCGACATATTGTTTGGGGAGGCTGGGGTACGGTGGGCTTAGAGAAAGACAGATGCGAGTACTGCATGCCCTATGGTGCCTTATATGGGGGAAACGTTGACCTCCAAAGCTAGCTCATTTTCTTTGGCATATTGCTACGGGCAGCTTGGCTACTAGAGGATGCTTGCATGATAGACATGTTTCAGATGATGGTGTTTGTCCCATTTGTACAACACAAGTGGAATCCATTCAACATATGCTTTGTCAATGTTCTGGGGCAGATATAGTCAGGCGGGAAAGTTGGCTGGGAGATGCTAAACGGCTTGGGGATTCTGGAAATTTTCATGACGATATGGTAGAGGTGTTTGAGTTATGCATGGAGGCAGAGATGGAAGAGGTTGCTGATGTGTGGTGGACGACGTGGACATGTAGGAATAATAAAATATTTAAAGATGAGTCCCCTTCTCCACGGCCAATCTTACAGACATATAGGGTGCTGATAGCTGATTGTAGGAGGATGGCGGTGCACTAGGGGGACATGCCTTGGGAAGGGGGCTAGTCAGAGGGAGGGATGAGGATGGTTGGGGGTGGGGGCGGCAAGGTGTGGACCAGTCATGGGTGTTTATACACTCAGACACAGCTGTGTTTGGCGGGATCAAAGAGGGGGCTCAATGTTGTCCTTTGGGATGGGGATGGAAACTTTGTGGGAGCTATTCAGCAGCACATAGCAGCCTATTGGGATTCATCAGTAGCGGAAGCCACAGCAGCCAGGATGGGACTTACGCTGGCAAAGGAAAAATTCCATCTAGATACGAAGGTAGTACTATGTTCAGACTCTCTCTCTCTCTCTGGTGAAGGTGCTGAAGGACCCGAGTGGAAGAAGGGATTACTTGGGTCTCCTTGCTGAAGACCTACGTAGCGTGGTTGCCTACTTTAGTCATTTCCATTTTTTTCATGTAAAAAGAGCCCAGAATGCTCTGGCTCATTTTATCTGTCATGATGCTATTGACTCGGGAGGCCATACTATTAGACACGGTACTATGTCGAGTCGTTGGTGTGACGTCACCGAGAGTGACAGTTTCTTTGTACCTTGATTGCTTTTTATAAATGATGATGGGGTTTTAAAAAAAAACCAACATTATATCATCACTATAACCCTTATACTTGTATAAGGCATTAAAATCACACAATATACTATATGTGAGCATATTATTACATGATCAAGAGAAAACTTTCAAATATAATAACATGTCTCTACTTACTGTGATTTGGTTGAAAATAGGGATAAATATTCCAAAAACTCTATTTCATAGAGATCACACATATATGTAATGGAACATCTCATCAATATCCATGCAATGCATCACATAATATACTCTTAGGTCTAAAAACCAAAGTTTAAAAACATATCAAACCTCACCAGAACATTGGAAAATGATATCATGTACTAGGGTCTAGATCAAGATATCAAATCATTCCATAGACAAAGAATTAGTGAAATATTCAAAATGCCCTTATGAGGACTTACCTCAAAAAACTTGGTAAAACTTTAAACCAAAAAGATCAGGCTTTATAAGCATATTAAACATATTATAAACACCTAATGTAGAACATTACTTAATTTTGTATGTCATTTTCTATTTTTAAACACCTAATGTAGAACATATTAAACATATTAAACATATTATAAACACCTAATGTAAAACATTGAAATATCATAGCTTCAAGTAATCAAATTATATTAAACATCAGATATCAAAAACACCCTTCCAATAATTTCTTACAAAATAATGTGCATCACAAGATTTTCATTGATACCTTGAACTCCCAAAAAGGAAAAAAATTGAAGGTATGATTTTGTAACATACCGAAACCTATAAATTAATCTTATTCCAGGGTTAAGAGGTTAGTGGCCTTAGTTCTTGGGATTATCCAGACAAGGATAAAAGATACACCCATTATTGGATAATTGAGACTTTAAGTAAATTATCCTAACATGTAGACATATCTTTATTATGACCGAGAGAAGCCACTCAGGGTGAAGGCGACATGGTAAACTCTCGAGGCATGAGAGGGTGTGGTCTGATCACCCCTCTCCCGCGCCTAATCAGCGTGGATTGCCATTCACAGAGTGCCTTCGGTGAGGTTCGAACCCAGGTCCTTCATTGGGACTTACCGAGCTCTTACCACCTGGGCTACTATGGCCGGACTCATGTAGACATATCAATAAAGATGACATAATACTTTCAATTTAATCACAAGATTAACGAAGGGGTACATATGATATGTCACATGGGGTAATAATGAGCATATTGGGTAAGGTGTCCATAATTGAGAACAATGATATATAATTCAACTAAATATGACATAAATAAACTTAAGTGAGATAATATTGGAGTAGATTCATTCTATATCTTTCCTTAGCCTTTTACAAAGAGGAAGACAATAACTCTTTAAGCAAGGTAATGTGATATCAAATTATTTTGATAAGGGAAACAATGGAAATAAGGGATAATTGCTTAAAATTTATAAAAGGAAAATTTATTGGTTAAAAATAACCACATATTTGTATTCTTTGGATATGCTTTGTCTTGGAGATGAAGTTTCACCAATTTAGGATAATAATAATCACATCTATTTTATTTAGAAAAGAAAATGGGTTTTTCCTTAAAAATATTAATTAAAATATCTAATGACTCCAAAAGTGGAAACTAATATTAGATTCATAATGTACACACTAAAATGCCTTAGGGTAAACTTTCACTCAATTTAGCAGATGTTTGATTAAAAGATGAAATAAGGAGAGAGAAAGTGTGTAGAACCTTCAAAATATTGAATAATATATTAAATAATATCAAAGGACAAAATTGATGGAAAATTAGTATTCAACACATCAAGTATGACTTGTGGGTGAAGTTTCATCAAATTTGGAGAATCTAAAAGTCATTAATGCTCGAGAAAAGAGAAAATAGGATTTAGTTTATTTCATACATTAAAAGTTCTCAAAAGGAAAATCTAATTTCACATTCAGATTCCTCATATCCAAATTAGGCTAGGATTCAGATTTAACCATAATTTGGGATTCGTTTGCACCCTTAAATGAAGAGAAAAAATAATAAATAATTGAGTTTTACACTTTATTTGGATTCTGATATGGATATGTTTTTCGATTTAATTAAATGTCACGCCTCTAAAATCTCAGGCGCGCGATCTGGGCCATTAGATTTCAAATTGGATGGCTCTGAGAATGTCACCTACCTTCCACCCGAGAAGGAAGCATGTTGCCGAGTTGGTAGAATTTCGAACTCTGATTTCTCTCTCCATAGTTGGTCTTTCTTCAAGATCTCTTCACCAAAAGATTTCCTTTTCGATTCTGAACCCAACAATCCTTTGCTCGATTCCTATCGCCCTATAAATATGAAAACCCCAAATATCGTCTGTCCACTATTTTTCATAGATGCATGTTCATTGTCTCTCTCCTTCGTGTGAGGGATTAGAAACCATCATCGGTCATTTCTGAACCATCCTCCTCTACCAATTGTGTTAGAGTGTGCCTCGAACTCCCAGACCTACCTCGAGTTCTCTCCGGTGAATTTGCTATCGTCCTTGCCTACTCCATCATCTTCTCGACCAATTGAAGCCTTAATAAGCTACCTCTAACTACCAAAACTATTTTTCCCTTTTAGTTTCGCCTATGTTCCTCTTTGCTCGTTGGGACCTATAGCGGGGGTGAAGCTCCTCTTCAGGTCTTTGTTTGATTGTTTAGAGGTCCTTTGATCGCGGAAAATGTTCTATCATCTTCACAGTTCTCTGACACCCATTTTTTGGTCTTAGTATGATGTGGATGAGGGTCTCAAACTGTTAGAGCTTGGTTCCAGATCCTGTCATGGAGGGGCTCCGTTTCGGGATCATGTTTGTGCGAGGAGGCAATTCTTGGGCTTATCAGTTTCTTGATGCTTAGGCGATGTCAGTGGGGTTGTTTCCTGGGTGTTTTGCAAGCTTTGCACCCTGATGTTTCCTTTCCTTGAGATGATCAGTGCCCATGACACAAGAGAAGAATCAGGGGAAGAAACCCCAATGTGCAATCCTTCTCTTACCTTCCACTTCACTGGTTTCTCTCTTTTCTCGCCCGAGGGAAATTACGTCTTTTCACCCATGCTCCCTTGTGTTTGGGGCGGGTCTGCGTTTTGCTGTTCCAAGTTTGACTAAGCAAGTTGGCCGCTCATCATTGGGCCAAGTCACAGGTCGGGCCCTGCGCCCTCTCTCTCTGTTTCTCACAAGTAAACAATGACATGGCCTTTTCTCTTTTTTCGATTTGCCGATTTTCAAAAACTAATAACTAATTATTTATTTGTCAGAAAAATACAAACAAATAGTCGTGTGATTCAGAAAAATAAAGGCTTTTTGATGGTGTTGGTTTTGTTTCTTAAATACAAGGTTGAAAGTATGTGATTTTAATGGGTTAATCTAGATAAGAAATAACTTGTATAATTCATAACTAAATATATACAAGTCAGAAAAATGTAATAAATATGTTTTGAACTCAAAAAAAGATCATCTAAAATATGTCATGGTTTTGATAACCTAATCCACTAATATTAAAAAATGATTTTTTGGATTTTAAATAATTAATGAAAACCTAACCCTAATTCTACCTATATGCCTAATAGGTGCTTTGGAGACCTATGCTTGAATCTAGGACTGATTTTGGACTATTTAGGTTCTTGTGTGAGGTATGTTTGCATCCCACATTATTTCTATATTGAGAAATTTCTAATTTCCTCTCGCTTTATGTATGTTTTGCATCTCCTATTATTCTTATTGAAGAATAACCAATCTTTATCATTCTCATTGTCCTATGGACATTAACCTACACCATATTTTGTTCCTTTGGGAAATATGTTTCATGTGAAGTACCTTTTCTCTATTATTCTTTATTCATTATGGAACTCAATTTGTTGTTTTATTCCTACTTTGAGGTGGATGACTATGATGGTCACTTTTTTGGTGACTAATTTGTAAAATTTGACTACACTTTTACTTGCCTCTCTATTAAGCATGTTGTTTGACTCAGTAGTCCTAGAGTAATATAATTGTATTGGTTCTTGGGTTATGTGTCCTTATTTATTTTTGGGATGGAGGTTATGGCCCCATACTCAAGTTTCAAATTTATGAGGTTTGGCTCACATTTATATTTTGGTGAGAGTTTGGTTATATGCCAATCTCTATCAGGTTTCAAATTTATGAGGCTTCGCCGCCTTTATTATTTATGTTGCTCTAGTGCTATGTTTATCTCACCTACATGCATGTTGTTTATGAATTTTGTGCCCTAAAAATATTAGATGTGCTTTTGTGGCACCACTTTTATTATTGAGTTTATATTAAGTATTTCTTTTCTCATACGATGGTGATTTTTTCCTCTTATGCCCGTTTGGATAGTTCTTACATTATTCGTGGGAAGCCTTCTGTACTTGATGTACCTCTTTCCTAATATATATTGCTCAATTTCTTTTTAGCTTGCACATACCAGCTTTTTGCTGATATCCACTTTTCTTTTCCTTTTGTGGGGTTTGCTTCCAACCCCAGGTGTTGGTCTAGGAGAAGGAAATCAAAGAGAACCTGGACCACAACAAGCGTAGCTAACTTCGTGCGAGACTTTGCTTGAAGTTGTTAGGTGATCCTCAGCTAGTCCTATATATAGTTAGTTTTTCCTTTATGTCACCCTGTGTGGTGAATGATTAGTATGATAAGAAACTTTGTCATAGTTATATACATCTTTAATTTCACTGCTACTTTTTGTTATGATATAATCATGTTAAATAAATTAATTTTATCCCTTTTGAGAAAAAGTTATTGTTGGTGTGTTGTTTGGGATGTTGCCTTTTTATTTTAGTAAGGAGTGGTTCCCCTCTGGGATCCCACTCTTTACAGATTTTTTCAATTAAATACCTATTTGACGAACATCACTTGTACAAGCTTGATCTAGTAGCCTTGATTGCACCACGCAGTGAGCCCAACAACCCCAAGGCTTGGCACCTCACGGTTCCCTGACTGGGCCCTGCTAGATTAGAACATACAGTCCCTGTTGGTCCCTTTTCCTCCTCACGCATGATGACTCTGTTTCAAGCTTTGAAATAGAGTCCCTCCACCACTGCACTTTGCCTTTTCTGGTGACCCAAAATATACTTCCCCCTCCCAGCTTCTCCTCCTCATTGTCCCCCATGCTCGCAGGATATAAAAGTGATTAATATATAGTTACATGCTTGCAAATCAGTTATATCTTCTCTTTGCTGCCAAGGAGGCTGGCGCAATGCAGCCTTGGACCATCTCCAATGACCAGTTCTTTTTCACACAACAGGCCGTCATCGCGGGTCTAGCGCGATCAGATTCCTATTACTCATCCTTGCGAACCATGGAAATTTCCTCCTTCTATTCTATGTGCTTTGAAACTCCCTAGCCATAGGCGTCACAGCCCCATAGTGCAAGCCCGACAAGGATTCACTAGTCCTTGAATGGGCCTCAGTTCTCGTTGGAGTAGCTGTCCCCATACTGTACTTTCTCCATATAACTCCCTGATTGGACTTTCGCATAGCACCACAATGGCCTCCTCTCTTCTCATGGATCCTCATCTCTCTTCTCTTGTCTCGAGTGGCTGAGAGGCTAAAGCTCTTTTTTCCGTCATGAAACATCACATAACCAATATATACATCATATCTTCTACATCTCACAACTCTTCTAAAAATCCTGATCATACTCGACTACTTATGCTTATCAGACTTTTCAGCATAATAGGTTTCCACTAATAAGAAGGATATGTCATCAGCTTTCACTTTTCCCAATATCCTAATCATAAAGCAGCATGTCGATTCCTTATTCTACAGCCAGCCCACAATAGGTTTACTCAGTTTAAATATTTAGAACTCATACATATTTATTAAGTGTACTTTCTTTTAACTCTCCGTAAGCAATTTGCTACCAAATTTGACCATATCAAGTCCAATAATCAACACCTTTAACAATTATCCTATCATATCCTAATTAACACCAAACTTTTTCTTCCTAAATTACTTCGATTATTAGAACCCAATAAGGTCCCTCTTCCTCATATCATATTTCTCTTACATTATGTTATAACCAAAATTGGCTAGAACCTTCTTCTTGACATATATATTAACCCTATATTTTTAATTGGGTCAAAGACAACATGGTAATATGGTCAAAAGTATATATTTCTGCTCAAGGATCAATAAAGATATAACAAGCTCAAATTTGGTTGAAAGATATTACAGCCCACAAGTCATGATCTTCTATCTATTAAAATTTCATCACATCAATACCATTTATTTAGTTAGGTTCTGAAGATTGGGGTGTGACAAGCATCATCATTGAACAAGGAATGGAGAAGTCCATCAAAACGTTCAAAGGAGTTTGTTATATGTAAATAAAGATGTGACTATATTTTTTGTGTAAACATACAATTTGAAGAAGATGTTTTGTGTCTCTTTTGATGATCACCTAAAACGAAGGCATATGTAGGTTCCAAGGAAACCATGCTCAATACACTACACACCATGATAATTTTTTACACAATAAGTCAATGTAAAATATGTAATTTTTGTGGAAATTTTGTCACATCAAATGTAAATGCCACAAAGCGACTTGTTTCTAGAATTAATAAACAAATTATAAGCTCTTATAATTGAGTAAACTTCTTCCCCTTTCTAGATGGAATGTGGTTTATTTCATACCTACATAGTATCTCTAAATTTTAGCATGCATACCCAAGACTACTCCATAAGACATTAGAATTGCACACAAAAAAAGACCGATATTACTTCCACATGAAGAAATCACACAAAGATCTAAACAAAATACAATGCACACATATAGAAGAGTTACATTATTTTTAACAAAATTTAGATCATTTATAGAAGGTAAATTGTAAGAAAACATGTACACTAGTTTGTAGGATTTACAACAACTTTTTGCTAAACACTTTCTCACTCCACACATATCACTATGTTGGATCCATAATATATATGAACCTAGAATAGGAAAAAAGGTAAACATAAGTGTGATGACTAGTGGTTCCCATAAAGGACATTGTCATTGAAAAAGTTAGCATGCTAGTGAAACATCAAATGTAACTTGGCATGAAATGTAACAAGAAGAAAAAAACAAAATATTTCAACAATGATTCAAATTATAAAACATCTCATTTTTAATCATTTTTGTTCCATTATATTATCTTCCACAAAGGCATGCCCAATTCTACTCAAAGAATTTTAATAACAAGTTCAAAAAGGCATGTCCAATTCAAATCAAATAAGGGATATTACAAGTCATGTAATAGAATGACTACTTCTAATCAAATAAACACAATCCAAGTCTCATTATAGCATTGGTACTTCTAATCAAAGAAAGGAAATCACAAGTGCTATAAAGGAATGACCACTTCTAATAAATGAAGGTCAATCAAAAGTTTCATGAAGGGATGGTCATTCTAGTGAAAGAATGACGATCACAAGTTCTACAGTGGAAGCAATCTTATTTATTTTGGTTATATAAGAATAGATACGCAAACATAAAAAAAAATATTCATATGGAACAACTAGTTCAAATAATAGAAAATGCCAAGACATATAATATATAGTATCAAGCATTCTTAGAGGAAAGAAGTTATAGTTCTGGTTCCAATGGATTAAACATTCATCATAGAGGATATTCCCACATAACTTGGTTATCAATATTGAAGTCACTTGAATCAGTTTGCCTTCGTCAAAGGCATAATCCACAACTTATAGTATATTCTCTATTTATAAGATTATTATGACTCAATTATTGTTTATAATTATTTTTGGGTCATCTTAACCATTATTTCGCCCTTAATTACATTATTTTCACGAAGTCCATCATTTTTGGGTTACATTAAGATTACGGGAATTATGATTCATTTTATATAAACTTTTTATAAGTGTACAATTGTTACAATCCCAGTTTTTGGGTTCTTTTGGTGAGAAATGTAATTTCTCCTATTAAAGATATTTAAACAAATAATGATATAATTTGTTTTGAATAAATGCATTTCATTTACAATAGCCTTGTTGGTTGTTTTGTGGGCTTTATTGGCTATTGGGCCCAACAACAAGGAAATTCGATTAGTAAATGAATAATTGAGAATTTGAGAAAAGAAAGATGTAGAAACCTCTAGAAGGAAAAATAATGTTATCCAAAGTTGGATTCCGTGCCTCTTGGGTTCCTTGGGTCCCAAAGAGTCAAAAGTTGCAAAGATAATGCAATATGAAAAGAAAATATCAATTAAATATTTCTTTATTAAGAAAGAAATTGAAAACAATGATAAAATGTGGAAAATAAGTGGAAAGAGGTATAATTGAGTTATCCTTGGTGGATTTTTGTATCCTTAAGGTTCCTAATGTTAAAAGGAATTTTAATAAGGAAAATAAAAAGAGAGATAAAGAGAAATCCTCAAAAAGAGATATTTGATATAGATACATCTAGAAGGATAATAAGTATCCACTAAAAAGGATTTTGAAATATTAGAGGTTCTTGGGGTCCAAGGAGCCCCAATGGAGAAAAAGAAAGAGAAACGGAAAATAATAACAAAATAAGAGGATAATGAGATACATCATTAATGACTTTTTAATAATATCAAAAAAAGATGTTAATTTCTATAAGAAAATAGATTTTCATTGCCAATAGATTAAAAGGCAAGGCTAGAGATAATGAAAGAGATAATTTTCATATTTTTAATTATCCATGAAATAAAGAATATTAAGAAGATAAATAGGAGAGAGAAGGTTACTTCTCCTTGAAGGAATATGACTCCTATTGGGAGAGGACCTTGTTAATTCATGAATAGCCAACCTAGGGCTTCATTACCGACCCCTATATAAAGGGTAGAGCCCTAGTTTGAGTTCTAGAGAGATCCCACACAACTCTCTCTCTCTCTCTCTCTCTCTCTCTCTCTCTCTGTTCTTCATCTTCTTTTTCAAAACCCTAACCATGAGAAGTAGCACGTCTATGGAGCGACGAGGAACCAGTAGACGAGCTTGATCGATGATGGATGATCCCACGACACCAAGGGAATGCTAGTCGTCGACATCGTGCCCTGGATCACGCGTAGCAGTAGCGGCATGGTTGCAGGGATGGCATGTGTTGCAGGTCTGGCCAGCGCAAGCCAACTGCCTTGGTCATGAGTTAAGGGCAACCCTAAGTGCGTGGAGGAGCATTGGAGGTGAGGGTGTTGTCCCTAGTGGTTGTTGGACCCTGGAGAACAGGGGGTGCACCCACGTTTTGCTGCAGATCGGCAACAACTTTTGGGAGTGCGACGAGGAATAAGGTGAGGGTGTGTTGGACGGAGATACCCCTCTCCGGGCTGAAGCGCCAACCACTTATGTAGGGGTAGGATTGTCTTTTCATTATGTTTCCAAACCAACAAGCAACATTGCATTGAACAGGGTAACGTGGCGCTCATGGATTGGCTCAAGTAAGTTTAATTTGCAAAAATTGTATCTCCTTATTAGTAGCTCGGATGAATGCACATAAAATATGAAAGTTGCTCAGAAAAATGAGGGGAATTCATTAAAAATATATTTAGAATCTAATTCCTCTTGAAATTCGAAAAGTAATGGAATTTATCAACTTTAATGTATTAATTATTAAGAAACCCTATTTTGAGATGATTAATGTATTTAGTAGGGTTAAATGGATGATTAAAGTTGATATTAACATGTTAATTGTAAAAAGGTACATTAAGAACAAAAGGGATGAACTTTGCATGAAATTAGTTTAATTTAGAGTTTTCTGTTCATAAATATTCTTTCATGAGGTTTAATGGGCCTTGAAACCCTAATGTTATTTATTGTGACTCTTAATGGCTTTAATTGTTCAAATTCATGAATAAGGTTGAGATATGATGGTTCAAAGCTTTTTTGAGTATAAAAGTGCCTAATTGTGGATAAATACCCTTAATATGGAAGTTAGGGTTTTTTTAATGGATAAAGGTGGAATTAGTAATAAATAGAGATAAGTTGCTAATCTGGAAGGAACCTAAGATGATAATTGGAACTAATGACCTTGACATGAATTAAAAAGGATAAAAATGGTAGTTTTAATGTAAAAGAGGAATAATGGACTTAATTGATTGCTAGTTATGCCTTTAGTCAGAGATTAAGGTTAAATGTTGTGAAAGGATAACCTTAATATCTTTTGTGAAGAATAGATGAGATAATTAGGGTTTACAATAGTATAATGAAGTGAAAACCCTAATCACAATGGAAACCCTAAAAGGTGGACTAGAAACCCTAGGAAGCAGGCTAGGTTTAATAGATCTTGATGGCATGATCCATAATAGGAAATTGTATGCATATTTCAGGATCTCATTGTGTGCTTGCTTGCCAATTTGGATATCTTGATTGTTTGGATTCTGTCTCAAATCAGCCTGACAGGTACGTGGTTACGCTTATGGTTAATCGCTTTAGTTTCACGGCGATTCCCAGATGTTTTAATGGTTTCCTGAAAATAACTACTTGGATGACTTTTATTTCATGCAACTATAAAGTGACTATGTTTATCACCATAAATGTATATACATGACTGGCTTAGATCTTGGTCCTCCTCTATGGCTTTGCTAATGATGAAAAGGGTAACCTGGTAAAGGGTCTACTTGTTAAGTGGGACCATCAGGTTATCAAGAGTTAGACATTGGGCTACCCACGTGTAGTGCCACGAGACTCTTAAGCACACCATGAGTTAAGGAGTGGGCTACCTATGGGTAGTGCCATGTGACTCAACCCTAGAAATTGATTCACCTGTTAGGTAGCATCATGGGGGGTTTAATGGGGATCTACCATAAGGAAGGTAGCATCCAGGTCCACTGCAGGGACAACATAGAGGTTAGGGTATGTAGGGATTGAGCTATTATGCTGAAAATGTAAAGTTGTTTGTTACATCGTAATTGACTACAATATTTTGTTACAGTTAATTTCACGATTATTGTTTCCCCCATATACCAACTTTATGCTGACCGAAATTTTGTTTGTCGGTGTTTTAGGTACAAGTAAAAAGAACAAACAGTAAAGTGGCATATGTGAAATTAAATATGAATTAAAGTACAAAGGAGGATTAGTTAGAATAGACTCCAGATGTGGATAAAAGTAGACATCCATGTTTTTGAAAAAGATATACCAAGTTCAATTTTATTATAGCCTTTCAGTTTAGTTAGTTGAATTTCATAATTATTATTGATTATTTTTCTAACCTTTGATCCTATTAATTGGGATAACGACTCTGACCTTTAGGTCTCCCTTAATTAGGGGTTATCGGGAGGCGGGGTCGTTACAACAATTTACATACATCAAATATTAAATGCTCATGATCAAGGCCAGGAGAGTCATCATAATGCTTAAACCTCCAAGACATGTCACTAGAATATCATCTTCTAACATAAACGATATGAATATATTATATTTACATAATCAATAATGTTTGATTTTTTAAAACTCAAATTTTTTTGGTCTACAAAGCTATTTTTTTGTTATTTGGGTTAGATTTACAAGGAAGGAAGAGAATAAGAAGTAGAAATCTATTTGTACACAAAAAAAAAGAAAATGCATGGTATAAGATTTCCATTAAAAATAAGAATAAAAGACTTCATCTCTAGAATATGTATAAGAGATCAACATCAAGATCCATCTAGGAAGAAAAAAACTAAGATATATAAAACTAGAAAAGGAGGAAAAGAATCTCTAAGGTCAGAGATATCATCAAAAAATAAGAGGTCCAGATTCAAAGAAATCTAGAGAACAACTCATTAACAGGCATAGCAGAACCAAAAATCAAGGGAGATCAGACTCTTGTGAACTGTAACAATAATAATTAAAGAAGACCCAGAATGTCCAAGCTATCTAATGCAAAAAATAAAATAATTTATTCTATAATAGGCATGAGTCATTCACAACCAGATAAGCCCATAGAAAAAAAACAACTACAATATAGAAACATTGTTATATCCTCAATTTGAGTAAAATTGGGTTATATAAATCAATTGGTGTGTCAGTTCTCCAATATTACTATTGGTAGAAATAAATCATGATCACATGTGTGACATGGGTGCTTGTGGCACAAGTTAAATAAATAAGAGGTTCTACACACACATAAATAAATAAGTGAATTGTCAAGTTTCCAAGGAAAATATAATACATGGCGTTTTAGATAATCAAATGATAATTATCTAGCCTAGATTGGCAACAGAATGGTTAAAGGAATAAAATGATAATATTTTTTCTTAGCTAATAATAAATAATGAAAACAAAGAGAATTCTATAAATTGAGAGAAAAAAGAATATACCATGGAATAGTGGTAAAGTTTTAAATGAATGTTTAAAAGAGAACTTTTTATATAATGAAAGACATCCCAATAAAATCTCACAATTAGATATAAGTTGGGAAATATATCTATGAGTTTCTATTTTTGAGTTGAGAAAGTTATGTAAGAGAAAGAGAAACAATAATTAATTGACGTCTCTCTATGTGTTCCTTAATGGGTTTTGGTGTATCAACTAAGTAAAATTTGATTGTGGATATATGTGTTTATATAAATGGAAAAATATTTAAAAAATTTCCTCGATCAAAACTGTGCATACATTTTCCCATAACTATACATCACAATAGTGACAGAGGGAGAGAAACCATGGAAAGAAATTTAGGAGGAATACTTGGAATAAATGTTATAATCGTGTACTTGGATAGGGTAACACAAGAACTAGAAAGTGATTAATGAGAACAAATCCATAAGTTGCGAGAACCAGCAAACCATCCTTGTACATATAAGGATATAGAGTTGTGCTTATGGGGGACACACTCTTCAACCTCCATCGTCCTCTTATCCCCAACCTTAGGTTTTTTTTAAAACCTACGTAGGGGATCATAGAAGGCTTAGCCTCCATTTCGGACACGACAATCCTCATGGGTGATGAAGCTAACATGGGAGGGAGTGAGGATGACAAACCGTCACCTAAGATCAGGCTCTATGAAATAACCCTAGTTCCTAGAAAGAAATAAACATGGCATGGTTTCTCCTAATGCCGACCTTCTCACTGCACAGAGGAGCAAGAAGACGAGAACCTAGGTTGACATGGGCGCCCTGATAACACCAAATTTTGTGACGTTTTTGCCCTTTATTATGTTATCAAAACTACCCTTTCTGCTATTTTCCTCTATTTTATTAGCATTTTCGCAATAATTGGCCAAGCAACGCTCTTATTCCAATTTTTCCTATCTTTTACAGGGTTTTCCTCGTTTTTGTGCAATAAGGCCGATTCCGGCCCACAATAAGTCTATGCCCGTCTCGACCTTCCTGACGCCCGATACAACCCAGCCCGACAGGGGCTGGGCGACACAAGAATGATCGGCGGAGAAGGGCGCCTTGCAAAAGGGATGTACCGGCCGACACACCTTCTACCCGACAGGGAGCCAAAGCCGCTCGACGACCCAACTCGTTGAGCGACACGACCACCCACCGGCAGGCGTGCCGCCCATCACGTGACCAATAGCCAGCACCTCACGCCGAGATATGCCGGTATCGGCCATCCACATCCATCGACCGGCGTATAAGGGAGCTACGTGGCGCTTCGAGCACCATGTGTTCTCACCAACCAGCTGACTATAAATAACAGCTACAGGAAGCCGAAAAGACAGGTTGGATAGGTCGGGATGGCTGGCCAGTTCATAGTTCGGACAGTTGGGGACTTGATCTATCTGCGAGAGAAGTGCGAGAGCAACTGTATCGTGCCCCAGTGCTCGTACCGGGTGACACTAGGTGAGCTCTTCCTCATCCCGAGAGGGAGAGGATTGGTTCACCTAGGACTGTACCGGACGACACTGAGGGCCGATATCGGCCGATGTAGATACGCGGCACGAGTGCCTGACAGCAATGCCCGACAGTAGTATATGTAAATCCTTGGCCGACACGATACCGAAACCGATACGCTCTCCCCATCAGTCGTGCCGCCTGAGAGGGTGTGCCGCCTGACATGAGCGTATCGGCCAGGGTCTTCGAACGATACAGTCGTCCGTCAGGCGTGCCGTCCGAGAGTTCGTGCCGCCCGACACGGCTGTACCGGGATAGGTCTCCGGGCGGTATCGGGCTGGGAGTAGTAGTAGTCTGTCGCCCTTCTACATCAAGAAGGCAACATCTATCTTTAATTCTGTTATTGAAATTCTTAGCTTATGCACTGTATTAAGACCCTTTTTGCTGATGGAAATAGAAATGCCTAATTGCAATTTGTTTAATGCTTAGTGCCTTATGATTGGATAACTGCTGTGTTAGATATATGAACTCTAGCTTGCATGTTTTGGATCACGTTTCTCTTAGCTACCGAATCGTCTTTCCCGTCGCAACTACTTCGAGAGTTGGGTTGTCGCTCTAGTATTCGGTCCGGTTCTGGAGTACGAGAGTGCCCGGAACGGAGTTGTTTTAGTATCATTCCACTCTAACTTGAGAACATCAACCTCGAGAGGGGTGTTGAAGCTTGGTTAGAGGCACCCGCTCTGAGAGGAGGGGTGCAGGGTGTTACTGCTACCGCTTGTCTTACTAAAGTCTTATCCCTTGCATTATGCCTTAAACTGTAGTTTATCTTTCTATTTTCTGTCGCATGAAAATTCCTAAAAACTGCTAAATGACAAAATCTTAATCTTTCTTGTAGCTCCAGTTGGAGATAGTTTTCTTTGATTTAATCGTGACATCTTGTTGTTCCCTTCGGGGAATTTTAATATCTCTTTATATCCACCGGAGTGTAGAGTGTCGATTCAGAGTCGTCAACACAACCCACCTTGTCCCTGTGTTCGACCCCGTATGACTACTTCGACCCCATAAACAAAGTTGCGGGGGCCTAGAAGGATTTGGGTTATAAATGTGAAGGCTCGACTACCTCAAATACGCCTCTAATTTTAGGACGCGCAATTTAGGTCGGTCAACTTTCTGGCGCCGTTGCCGGGGACAAGGCAAATGGCACTGTTGACGAATCCGAATCCACTAACTACACTCCCGTGCCTCAAGCTTAGAAATAGGCTTGACATCACTTCTTTTTCTTTTTCTTTTTCTTTTACTCTAAGCATTATTCTTTACCCCAATTATAATTTTCTAAACATGATTTTTATGCGGTTTTCAGGTACTCTGATCTACTGAACACCGAGACTGTCAATCATGCCTCCTCGCGTAGAGCCGCCTTCTGGAAACGAAAGCCCAGGAGGGAGGCCAACTTCGCCTCCACCGGAAGACAACGACCGATATAGTGATCACGAGTGGCAAGAAGATCTAGAATCACCAAGGCATGAGGAAGAGCATCATCAGCATAGACGTCGTCGGAGACACAGGAGGAACCATGATAACAGGGAGTGACGCCGAGACGCCAGCAACAGTGACGACTCGGAGGAAGAAGAGAAAACTCTGAGAGAGTTGGCTTCTACAAAGGCCAATAGATCGAGGTGCCCCGTTATCATCCCAAGGTTCAATGCTACAAACTTTGAGCTCAAGCCATCTGTGATCTCCATGATTCAAAATAAAAGCTTCAGGGGGAGTTCTAAGAGTGACAAACCTTACCATCACCTTGATGCTTTCAAGAATATCTGTGACACCATAAAGATGCGAGGGGTTCCCCAAGAGGTCATTTACTGCAAGGGTTTCATCTTCTCTTTGTAGGATAAGGCTCTATCATGGTACCTTGGGCTACCCCACCAAGCGCTGAATGGATGGGGAGAACTGGTTGACGCATTTGTAAACAAGTTTTACCCCACTGAGAAGACGATGAGGAACAAGTTAAAAATCACGTCTTTCACGCAAAAGCCAAATGAAAACCTCCATGACGCCTGGGAACGATATCTGGAATATCAGAGGGACTTCCCTCACCACAATTTCAAGAAGGGTTTCCTGGTCTCCACCTTCTACAATGGGCTAACTACCGATGAAAGGGTATCGCTGAACGCGGCAGCAGGAAGTGACTTCTTAGGGAAAAAGCCAAGCAAGTCCGAAAAAATCATTAGGAACATGGCTGAGTTGAAGGCCGATGTTGACTATGATAGATCCGATAGAGGGCAAGTGAAGAAGGCAGGGGAAGGAATCTCTCTTGAGTCCAAGGCTCTGGAAAACATAACTTCTCAGATTCAAAGGATAGCAACAGATGTGAAACAACTTAAGGATCATGGCGGAAAGGGGAAGAAGCAAGTTGAGAAAGTCATGAAATGGGTTACCTGCGGTGAAGGAGGACATGGGGTAGACAGCTGCATCTACACCAAACCCGGCACCGACAGCGACTCCGACTCGGAAGAAGAAAGGATCGAGAATGTATCCTACATGGGCTTCAAAAGACCAGACCACCCTGGATTTAGTTATGGCAACAAGGACGCGGCCGAGAACTCGCATCAGCTAAACACATCGGCCAGGCCCGTGCAACCTTTTGAAAAGAGAGGGGGATCAGGCCAATACACCAAGAACAGCCAGTTCCAGCCAGCAAAAGGTAATTTCCAAGCACCAGGAAAGTACCAAGGCCCACCCCGTGAACAGGAGAAAGGGGTGAACCAATCCGAAGTGATCGGCCAGTTGTTCGATTTTGTCAAGAAACAGGACACCGTTAATCACCAGTTAGCGCAAAGTGCGCTATCCAATTCGGGGGTTTTGAACTCGTTGCAGGTCCAGTTAGCAGATATGCAGACACATCAGTGCCAAATCGACCAGCAGCTAGCGCAGCTCGCCGAGATTATGAAGAATCCTGTAGGGAAGATCATGTCTAACACCGAACCAGCTAAAAGATAGATCAAGATGAAGAAGCTGAAAGATGTCTAGTTGTAGATAGGAAATGCAGCGCTCCTCGGGAGGCAGCCCGTGTTTTATATTCCTAGAATAGGATGTTATTTACTTTCTTGCAAGGCAGACATTACAAACATTATGGACTGTAATAAGGCCCGAGTCAGTGCATGCGCACGTGTGCTGACTCTTTTTGTTTTAAGGGTCACCGCTTTAGTTTTGCCAGGATGGGTAATACCATCTGAGGCCGGGTTTAGCCTTAGGCCAATGATGTTTTACCCGTCTGTCGCCTCTTTCTTTAAGTGGGTTTTACTTCGGAGTTTTGTCCCGAAAAATCTTGTGTCGGTCGGGCGAAGTCTGGTCTAGCAACTTTACAGGCCGAATCGGGCGGCACACCAACCGACATACAGATTGCGCCCGTCTTGGGAGGGAATGGTTTTACCGCGATATCTGGCTGCTATATATAAGGCGAAAACTTTACCGTGTCGCGCTCCCGGACTTTACATTTTTTAGCTACCGTATCGCGCAGTACTTTTCTTGCCCTCCGCTCCCGTGTCGCGCAGAGACCTCTTTCGATCCCGTGACGCGCAGCACCTTAAGGAAAACAAAGGTATCGCACGACAGCCCTATCGCCCGAGCATACCCGATACGGACCTTTATCGCGTACGATGTATCGGGCGAGGATCTTACATTGATTTTCTTGTTGCCCGACACTGTTATCGCGCAACACGCTTCTCTCGCACCTGCCCGATACATCTGTGTCGGGCAGCGACCGTATCGTCCGTTTATTCTCGTACCGGGCAGCGCTCTTTCAAGACCCTGCCGGGCGCTCAGTTTCGTTTGGCCGTATCGCCCGACACAATTGTATCGGGCAAGCTTCACTTGATCTTGTCTTGAAGCCCGGTACCGTCGTGTCGGGGTGCCTTTCCCCTTATTAATTTTCCTATTGATAACAAAATAGCATTTGTTTGATTGATGATAGGGATGGCACACACAAAGATAACCGTTAGACTCATTGGCGAGCAAGGCAGGAGAGTCGTCATCGAACCAGAGGCAGAGGTGGCCACTATCGGGCAGAAGCGCTCGAACCCCCAGGCGGCTGGACCCTCAACATCTGGAAAGAGGGTGAGGACGGAAGAAGCCGCCACTCCAGCTGCAGTACCTGCTCCAACAACAGAACCCCTGGAGCACACGCCAGGAAGGTTCGTGCCAAGAGATGAGGAGCACGGACGCCGATATGCTGAGCTAGGAGCCAAGCTCTACATGACGAGCAGGTTCGGCCACCAGTCATCCTTCATGCAGTTGGGCATCTTCGGGAGACTGGATGACATACTTGCTGTAGCCGGTCTGAGGCAAATCTGCTTCAGCCTATCCGCCTCCTACACAAAACTCACAAGGGAGTTCATGGCATCCCTTCACCGAGTAAAGAATACACCTGCAGAAGCCAGAATGTATGGTGGAGAAGACAGACTCCAGGGGCGGCTTTACAATGCAGAGCACGTCATTTCGGAGAAGCTGCTCAACCGGATTTTCTCCTCCAGCGAAGAGGAGAGAGGGAGACTAGATAACGGTGAATGAATCACCGAAGGGGACGGATTCAACCCCGTAGATATCTGGGAAAAGCTAACCGGGGAGTCCTCTTTCAAACCCGGGAGCAAGGTGGCGGCAGTGCACTCATGCTTCTGGAGGATAATACACAAGCTGGTGGCGTGCCTCCTCTTCAGCAAGAACGAGTCCAACAACATTTACTCCGAGGAACTCCACGTCATGTGGCACATGATGGAGGGCTGGACTATCAACCTGGGGTGCTTCTTGCTGAACAGGCTGCACCCAATAAAAGATGCCACCAAGGAATATTGCATGGGTGGTATCGTGAACCTAATCGCGGTGGGGTTGGGATACCCGCGTGAGCCGCGCAGCCTCTCAAGAACGAGAGGGGATGAGTTGATCGACCTCAAGTACCTCATGAGGTCGGGTATAATAAAGGAGGGGCGGAGTTACTTCTACAAGTTCGCAAGAACGAAGATCCTTCTCCCGCTTCCTCGTTGCGCCGCCTACGACGCAGAAAAGCTAGTCTTCACCACGGCCGAGATCGAGGCTGTGGCAGCAGGCGCAAGCTGCGCTCCACCCCCAAGAAGCCAAGAGCGGGGAATCACCAGAGGGCCCATCCCGCTGGGTACTCGGCAGGACGTATCTTCAACAGCTCCTGCCGAGCGGCTCATTGCCTCGGAGCCACCAACGACAAACACGACAACAAGGCCAGCGGTGGCAAGAGAAGAACCGGCGATCTTGGAGGTCGCCGAGACAAGGACTGGAACTGCAGCGAGAGAGACGGCTGCAGTCCCCGTAGTTTCTACTGCGCCCTTAAGGGCAACTGATGAATTACAACCGGGTGTCAGCGATGAGGTATTCGCCGATATCCTACAAATGGAGATAGAAGGAGCACAGGTGACGCCGACACCACCACCAAAATCACCTGTTGCAGTTGTTGAGGAGATCGTCGACAGCGTCGATATGGGGCAGCATCCGTCCCCCACAACATGGTCTCCTCTGATACAACAAGAGGGTGGGGCAGCACCGACACCTTGCCCAGAAGCGTCAGCCGCACGAACAATAGAAGTAGGTTCTGCCTCGTCAGGCAGACCATCGTGCGGGAGGAGAATTTCGAGGTCAAGGGGGAGACAAGCGGAAAACCCTCCTTCGCTCGGAATGATGCTAGGACAAGAACTCGATTTCTTGCGGGAGGTAACAGAAAACCATTCTACTACATTTCTTTCCCTAACCCGCAAGTTTTCGTTTTTCGAACAGAGGCTGGATAGGCAGGAACGAGAGCTGCTGGCTTTAGCCAGCCTACCTGGCCGGCTAGAGGCAGTGAATGCCACGCTTCAACAAGTTCTGCAGTGTCTTAGCAAGATCGAGGGGATGCTGAACAGGGAGGACGACCATCCACGCCCAAGGCAGCTGAGAAGATCGTCGTCGCCTCCTGGTCCGGGCTCTCAATCCTCGTCGTCAAGAGCGTCATCAGGATTGTCATCATCCACCTCCTCCTCCGGCAGATCGTCATCAGCAACCGGAGGAAATTCTTCACAAGGGCAAGGCTATGAAGCTCCTTCCAGAAAAAAAGCCCTTTTGACCTGAATGAGGCTGCTCCCTCAGCCCCCTTTGACGAAGCTGAGGATAACAACGAAGATATCAGCGTCGGGGAAGGCTCTTCTGACGAATCCGAGGGAGAAGGGGGGGACATCCACACTGCAAACGAAAGACACCTCCCCAGAGGAAGGAGTTCAAAGGCCGACATCACCGATTTCTCCGCACCGACAGAGATACCTTCTTTCGAAATGGCTGACTTTGACAGAAGGGTCATAGGATATCTAACGATCAGAGACCAGAAACTGCTCAACATGGTCCTGAGATCGCAAGCCGACGAGGAAGAGGTACTCTGGAGCGACGGTTATTTCTTGGTGCAGCGGGGAACTCTGAGAAACATCTTCCGTGCCAAGGCCGTCGTAGGGAAGAGTTTGTTCAGAGTACTACAAGGGGCCATCATAGAAAGCGTCGACAAGAAGAAAGGCCAACATACAGTTTACGCTGCCACCCCGACCCTAGCGATAAGACTAATGATGGGGTTGTACAATTCTACACAGGTAGAAAGTATGTTGGATTACATTAAAATGCACAATCCGAAACTGGTGCTGGCCCCTTACAAACACAGAAACAACTGGTTCCTGTGCATTGCCGACCTCTGAAATCATGATGTCCAACTGCATTGTTGCTGCAGCAAAGAGGTCCCGCACACAGGAAGTACGTTCCTACTCCCAAAGGACGTAAAGCTAAGACTGCTGCCGCTACGTCTCCACCGGGTCATCAAGTACGGAGTCCAGCGCCACAGCGGCGTCTGGAATTTCTACTCACTAAGGGACTTCCCAGTCCAAGAAGAGGAGGGAAGTGGAAATAGCGCATTCATAGTCCTCAGAGCCATGGAGATGATACATATCTTCGGATACTTCAAGCAACTCCAGAATAATAACTTCTACAATCTCAGAAGCAAATATGCATTGCTGCTGATAAAGGACAAGCGCTACTTCCGAGACGCGGGGATACCAGAAGAGCTGCTGGATGGTGAACAAGAAGAAGAGTCATCTCAACACAGCAGCTCTCCTGAAAAAGAAGCAGAAGTAGAGACGAACGTCTGTGGGGCAGGAAAATAGATAAACATCGTGCGGCAAGTTTTCAGACATGACGAACATGCCTCGCCCCAGAACCTGGAGGAGTCAATCCACAACTTCGACCGTTTCACATGCGCTACCCTCACACAAAAACAGGTCAACGAAATCCACATGAAGTTGGCTGACTCCAACCCTGCAGACATAGCTTACTTGGCAGGCGATGTCATAGTCCCGATTGATGACTTAAGGGACATGGTAAAAGAGGGAGGGTGTCTGGCGTTATCTGTGGCGGTCGCCTACATCCAGATACTACGAAACAAGTCTGAACACGCATACATAGCAGATCCAATGTTGTTCAACAACATTTGCCTAGCCGATGAACAAGGGGCAAAGGAAGCTTTCCTAGCAGAATTGGAATGCAGAGTCCCGGATACCATTCTCCTTCCAATCATGCACAACAACCACTGGACGCTCTTAACGGTGTACACCCAACAATGAGCAGGGATTTTCTACAACATCTCGGACAGCAATAAAGACCATCCAGTGCCTTGTACATCGACAGCGCTGACATCTCTTGAACGATTAGTACGAAAGTACTATATCGATATAGCAGCGCTGATACAACCATTTCTGGGAATGCAAGCAGGAAGCTGGCATGAACTCCAGTTCTGCCACCGCAGCCCGCATCAAATTCAACTATCCAACGACTGCGGCATCTTTGTCCTGGAATGGATGGCAAATGAGGCAACGCCTGATCAGCTCCTCCACATCGACTATCACAGCAAAAGAGGAGAATATGTGTGGGAGCTCTTATCTAGCCCAGGCGCGCTGATCATCTAACCCTCACTGATTAACATTTCCTTACCTCATCTACTTCACAACTCTGGGACAGAGTGTGGAGTAAGTTTGGGGGGGGGTTCCATGTACCAGTGAGGGAGGTACAAAAATCTTATGATCTCTCTGACTTAAATTCCTTATTCTTTTGTTCTTTATCTTAAATTCCTTATTCTTTTGTTCTTTATCTTAAATTCCTTATTCTTTTGTTCTTTATCCTTTTGTTCTTTCCTATATCATGTGTACATATATATGTTTATACCAAAATTTCTGAAAATTTTGAAAATTTTGCTTATTTTGTCCCCTATGCATATGTACAAAGTTGCTATAATAATAAAAACCTGTTGTGACTTCTTGCAAAGTCTACTTTCTGTATATTTAACGAGTTACAAGTTCTATCATATCTTTCTGATAATGTTGTCTCAAACAAACAAAAGATTGTGCCTTGCCATCCAAAAATTTTCGAAAAATAATAAT
Source organism: Alisma plantago-aquatica (assembly GCA_963693085.1). NCBI lineage: Eukaryota > Viridiplantae > Streptophyta > Magnoliopsida > Alismatales > Alismataceae > Alisma > Alisma plantago-aquatica. The sequence goes on from OY856412.1 coordinate 1,489,389,328, forward strand.
CTCGCAAACAGCTAAGAGACGAGTATGGAGAAGGAAAAAGCTGCCCAAACAGCAGATATCTCTTTTGTTTTCCCTTACCCAGCAAAAATCCCAAAAAGAGAAAGAAGCCTTATGAGTGTGAATAAAAGTATGAGAGTTGTGCCCAATAAAAGAAAAGAAAAAAATATATATATATACACCCTTGTTTTCCAAAAGTACCCATCTTTAGGCATGGTAGATCCGGGGCAGTGGTACGTAGGATGTGAAATCACTGCTCTAAAGCCAACTGGCTTGGACTGCAGGGACCACTTGCCCGTTAACGGACCCTTACCTGGATGGACTGATGGGAAACAAGAAGAAAAACCCAAAAAGCTTTAGCCTACCCTATACACAACTTTCTGCCCTTAAAATAAAGTTGTTTGGTGTGGAAGCTAACTTCGGAATCATACACCAAAGTCTCGCTGAAGCTGTGGAGAAGAAAAATTTTACTTAAATAATAAGGCAAGTAGGGCAAGGTCTTTTGTTTGCATTAAGACAGCATTACCTCCAAGACATTGCAAATCTTGTGCTACCCTTTAGCCTTAAAGTTTTGCTGTGCAAGAAGAAGCAACACAAAGTTTAGTTTAAATATTGATTGAGGACAATCAAAAAGCTAAGTTTGGGGGAGTTGATAACACCAAATTTTGTGACATTTTTGCCCTTTATTCTGTTATCAAAACTACCCTTTTCTGCTATTTTCCTCTATTTTATTAGCATTTTTGCAATAATTGGCCAAGCAACGCTCTTATTCCAATTTTTCCTATCTTTTACAGGGTTTTCCTCGTTTTTGTGCAATAAGGCCGATTCCGGCCCACAATAAGTCTAAGCCCGTCTCGACCTTCCTGACGCCCGATACAACCCAGCCCGGCAGGGGTTGGGCAACACAAGAATGATCGGCGGAGAAGGGCGCCTTGCGAAAGGGACGTACCAGCCGACACACCTTCTACCCGACAGGGAGCCAAAGCCGCTCGACGACCCAGCTCGTCGAGTGACATGACCACCCACCAGCAGGCATGCCGCCCATCACGTGACCAATAGCCAGCACCTCGCGCCGAGATATGCCGGTATCGGCCATCCACATCCATCGACCGGCGTATAAGGGAGCTACGTGGCGCTTCGAGCACCATGTGTTCTCACCAACCAGCTGACTATAAATAACAGCTACAGGAAGCCGAAAAGCCAGGTTGGATAGGTCGGGACGGCTGGCCAGTTCACAGTTCGGACAGTTGGGGACTTGAGCTATCAGTGAGAGAAGTGCGAGAGCAACCGTATCGTGCCCCAGTGCTCATACCGGGCGACACTAGGTGAGCTCTTCCTCATCCCGAGAGGGAGAGGATCGGTTCACCTAGGACTGTACCGGACGACACTGAGGGCCGATATCGGCCGATGTAGATACGCGACACGAGTGCCTGACAGCAATGCCCGACAGTAGTATATGTAAATCCTTGGCCGACACGATACCGAAACCGATACGCTCTCCCCGTCAGTCGTGCCTCCTGAGAGGGTGTGCCGCCCGACATGAGCGTATCGGCCAGGGTCTTCGAATGATACAGTCGTCCGTCAGGCATGCCGTCCGAGAGTTCGTGCCGCCTGACACGGCTGTACCGGGATAGGTCCCTGGGCGGTATCGGGCTGGGAGTAGTAGTATTCTGTCGCCCTTCTACATCAAGAAGGCGACATCTATCTATAATTCTGTTATTTAAATTCTTAGCTTATGCACTGTATTAAGACCCTTTTTGCTGATGGAAATAGAAATGCCTAATTGTAATTTGTCTAACGCTTAGTGCCTTATGATTGGATAACTTCTGTGTTAGATATCTGAACTCTAGCTTGCATGTTTTGGATCGCGTTTCGCTTAGCTACCAAATCGTCTTTCCCGTCGCAACTACTTCGAGAGTTGGGTTGTCGCTCTAGTGTTCGGTCCAGTTCTGGAGTACGAGAGTGCCCAGAACGGAGTTGTTTTAGTATCATTCCACTCTAACTTGAGAACAGCAACCTCGAGAGGGGTGTTGAAGCTTGGTTAGAGGCACCCGCTCTGAGAGGAAGGGTGCAGGGTGTTACTGCTACCGCTTGTCTTACTAAAGTCTTATCCCTTGCATTATGCCTTAAACTGCAGTTTATCTTTCTATTTTCTGTCGCATGAAAATTCCTAAAAACTGCTAAATGACAAAATCTTAATCTTTCTTGTAGCTCCAGTTGGAGATAGTTTTCTTTGATTTAATTGTGACATCTTGTTGTTCCCTTCGGGGAATTTTAATATCTCTTTATATCCACCGGAGTGTAGAGTGTCGATTCAGAGTCGTTAACACAACCCACCTTGTCCCTGTGTTCGACCCCGTATGACTACTTCGACCCCGTAAAGAAAGTTGCGGGGGCCTAGAAGGATTCAGGTTATAAATGTGAAGGCTCGACTACCTCAAATACGCCTCCAATTTTAGGACGCGCGATTTAGGCCGGTCACGCCCCCATAGACAACAATGCAAATGTTTGATCCTTTGCCCGCCAACACTAGTCCTCTTCATCTACATCTCATAGCTCCGCTCTTGGTTTCAATCCCCACCATCCAAGTTCTCTCAGCCCCAACTTGTGGCTATGTCATGGTCGGCTAGGTATGAAGGAAGTGAGGGCACCCTCACACGATCTCCCACACCTGGAGAAGGGAACCACATGGTACTCGCTTTATGGAAGACATGGAAGAGCGTGGAAAAACGAGGCCTCCACACAAATAGGAGAGGGCATTAGGGAGGAAGTTGTGATTGTCTGCCCTACTGAAACCGAGACGAAGCCGATCCCTTGTCTCTAGACTCGTCAGCAAATGAGTACACGTGTGAGATCACGAGGAAGGAGGGACGGTCCAACAAGCCCGACAGTCTACCAATATACAACTATCCAGGAGAAAACACAAGCACTAAACCACATTGAACCGCACCTCCACTTAACCAACATAGCACTAGCGCTGACCAATAGGGAAGCACCAGTGGCCCAGATCTAAGGTATAGGTTATGAAGTTGTTTAATCCATAAAAGTAAGTAAGATTATCAAAATATAGTAAATCTACATACCAAAATGATCGGAATAATATGTAGAATCTAGTTAAAATACATCCAGAGTCTAATTATGCTTCCAATTACAAAATTATGGATAGTAATTTTTTAAGTGGTGATTAGCACATGGAATCCCTAGTTTTGAGTATTAAAGATGTGGAATATGTAAAAAAGCTCTTCTTTTATGCTATTATATGGTCATGTTGAATAACATGATTTATATGATGGTCATAATCATAAAGATGATAATTATGGTTACAAAGTGGATAGCTATACATGTGAATTAATTGGGTTATGAAACCACAGTCATATCATGTAATGTTGATTAATGAAGCTAATCTGATATAAGTGTTCCTAATACAATAACATCGTAGATATGATCATCATGGTTACACCTATTATAAATTAGGATTCTTAATTCATTAAATTACTAAACATGGGAATTGGAATATCAAGCATAACCCTAATGATAATTTGATAACAAAAACCTGAAACATAGATTAGGAGTAAATTAGGGTTTAATCTAATTAATGTGTTTAATATGATTGGTGTCACTCTAGGATTTATATACATGCATAGTAAAGTTGATTGTTTGGTTTTCTTTCTTGTTTGTACAATATGCTTGAAGTATATATGCATGATAATCTGCATGGCTCACCATAAAGATACGTGGTTATGCCTAAGAATAACCACATTATTTTGTCGACATTTTCCAGATGTTTCTCCAGGATTGAAAAACTGATTTATTGGATGTTTATTTAGTTCTGTTCAATTAGAAAGACACTATGAATATCACATAAAAGAAAGATTACGTGAAGAAAATGTCAGTTTATATTTGCAAATATTGGTTGGAATATTTATTGTTATTTAGTTGAACATTTTTGATGCACCCCATGTACCAGTCTGGAACCATACTGATTGCATATTCATTTCCCACCATGTTAGGTATAAGTTGATATACATGATAAAGGATATGAAGCTAAAGATGGAAATGTCATGAAAGAATTAAAGATAAAAAGGAGGATTAGCTAGTCATCTCTTCTCAAATGTACAGTCCTAATGGTAGTAAGTTCAAGTAAGTCTTTTGTATACATTATTTGAGATGAATGAAGTTATCTACTATTTTATATTTTGATTAAAATTTGGATCTTTGGGTTAAATTTTGTAAGTAATGGCTTTTATCTTTTTGGTCTTCCTTAATTGGGGTTGCTGAAAAGTGAGGTCGTTACATCTGGTATCAGAGCACCATATTTTTCAAATAATATTTAATAGTCTATATTTTGAAATAATTTGTAGAAATATGAGGGATTTATTAGGGTATTATTTAAAAAGGGTGGTGTCTAGAAGGGACCAAGACCTAGGGGATGGCAAGAGTTTCCTTTGCACCACTAGTCGGCTCCTGGGCCCATGCATTCTGCCTGGATAAAGTCAGATGATTTTTTCTAAAGTAAAATACGTTTAAGTTTTCTTCTCATCTTGATTCATCCACTTCTCATCATCTTGCTTAATAGAATCTAAAAGGAATTTCCCTCCTCATCTTAAGTTAATATTTTGAGAAGAAGTAGGATTAAGATATCATGTAAATGTGGGAATAATAGTATATATATAATGTGGAGATAATATTGTACATAAAATTTGGAAACAATGATGGTTGTATGAGTTACAAGAGTAAACTCTAGATGGAACTAGGGTTGAGTTATGAAAACTCTAGTGGGTCAAGGGACATGGAAATCCTAAGAGGTAGGGTGTAGTCTCTAACCCTAATCCAAACCCTAATCCTGATAAATGATAATAGTGAAGCGATATAATACCCTACCCATATGAACACATATTAGGGTAAGAGTAAAGATAATTAAGGAAAAAAGAAATGTAAATAAGTCTATGTGACTTAGACTTCCATGTATGAATGTGGGAAAATTTAGGATGCATGTGAAAAGATTTGAATATACATGAGAGACATAAACGACCAATGACTATGCATAAAAATGAAAATAGGAATATAACTTGCTCAACACCCTAATGTAGTCTCTGGAGGAATGAACGGATAAAGAATATCCCAATGGGTGGGTATAAATGAAGATCACTCAAAAGAGAGGGTAGATCACTAAGAATACTCCCAGCAAGTGAGTATGAAAACCCCCAGGGAGTGGGTATACCACAGAGATTGGAAAAGAAAGATTGAGAAGTTAGAATATAAAAAAGAAAATAAGTTAAGTAGCATGACATTCATGTAAAAGGTTTTGAGAAACATAAGTAACTGATATGAAAAATAAAATTTGAATATAACTTGATCGAACCCCTCATACCACCTCTGGATGTATGATATATATGGTCACACACCAGAACCTGAATAGGGGAAGACATCAAAGGTCACCCGCCTGAATAGGGGAAGGCATTAAAGGTCATCCACCTGAATAGGGGAAGACATCAAAGGTTATCCTCCTGAATAGGGGAATACATCAAATGTCAGACCAGGCCCTAGATTGGGAAGGTCATATAAGGATTAGACTACACCCCAGATTGGGAAGGTCATATGAGGTTAGACCAGGTCCTAGATTGGGAAGGTCATATAAGGTCAGGACCCAAATTGGGAAGACCAACATGACACCTAGCTCCATATTGAGAGGTGTCCTAACATCCACTATAGGGACAAGGCCCTAAGAGAGGGTATTCCATAGGCTAAGTAAAAATGGGTTGAGATGTTATGAAAAAAACCATGAATAAAAATGAAAATATGAAACCTTTAGGGCTAGTGTTCCAACTCGTGGTGGGTCAACCCAAGAGTGGGAAGATGACCTACGGTGGATACAAATCCTAGACCTAAAGGGTTGGGTTGTGGTTAGATAGCCTAACCTCCTCCTATGAACCATATAGGCACCCTAGGTTAAGACCTTCCCTAGAAAAGGTAAATTGACTAATCAATTTAAATATTGAGGTAACCATGAATGTCACCTAATATAATAGATGAAAGTACATATATTTAGTATGTTTATTTGAACCCAAGTATTCCGTCTCTGAGGAACATGAGGAAAAGTCACTACAGAAGTGGTTGATGGTATGAGATCGAGTCCTGAAAGAAATGCTTCCATGAAATGTTTCCATGAGTCAAATGAGGGGACATAAAGTGAATAGTGAGCACTATAAGAGAGGGAGGAAATTTGGTTTAAAAAATTACATAATAAAATGATGTGCTTCAAAATGGTTAAAGTGTGACATCTCAAAGAAACTCTTGGGAAGGGTAGAGTCCTAGGTCAATCCTAAGGTCAAGTGGGGTGTATGAAAGGTACACCAGACCAATGGATTAGGAGTTGACTGAGCCCTAAATGCATAAGACCATGTGGTCAGGAGGTAATAACTATGTTTTCCCAAGGTCCATGTCTCAGAAGATTATCTACCTTCATGATGATCATGTGGTCGAATGAGTAAATGTGAGAGGCATTTCATAGATGCATAATGATGAGATCACTCCAAAAGTACCTATACCCCAAATACCTCAAGGAAGTGGCTAAGGCTCATAATACATAAGTTGTAAATGTAAAAGATACAAAGAATTCATGTAATAGTGAAAGGAGTTATGTACAAAATCAAAGTGAAAAAGGCATTAGACTTCATAAAATATAAGAATATTGTGGAATTGAAAGAAAGTATGTTTGGAGTCATGTTGAGAATGATTCAACTTAAAATGTGAAGTGCAAAGACAATGTGTGGATATACCATCTCTTTCCTTGGAATGTAATGAACTATGTGTTTGGTCTGCATTTAAATGTTTATTTCATCCCATTGTGAGTGAGAGAGATTGGGTAGAAATGTATTGTGCTTCTCATTGAAATATAATAATGAATATCCTAACATGAAAATTTAATGAGATGACCTAGGGTTAGAGGTGTTACCTCACCCCTTATGTGAAAATAATAAATCAACAATACATTATAAAACTAAGTAAGAGGTGTTCAATTAGTGAAACTGAATTCACAAAAATGAAGATGTAATCATCAAGAGATGATATCATGTAAATACTAAGTATGTGGATATACCTTGAATTGGATTTAAGTGCTAATCCTAGTAATAAAGTGGGTAATTTGCGTATCAATAAAAGATATTGAGGATATCTAAGTAGGGTTGCTAACCCGAAGGTTTGAGAACTAAGATGAGTTATCATTCACATAAAAGTTACTAGGTCTGAATTTTGGGGGAAAATTCCTTTTAAGGAGGGGCAAATGTTACATACTCAATTTTGGTAAAATTGGGTTATATAAATAAATTCGTTTGTCAATTTCCCAACAGTACTATTGGTAGAATAATAACGATGACCACCTTTGTGACTTGGGTGCTTGTGGCACAAGTAAAATAAACAAGAGGTTCTGCACATAAATAAATAAATAATTGAATTGTCAAGATTCCAAGAGAAAATAGAATACATGGTGTTTTAGATAATTAAAGGATAATTATCTAAACGAGATTGGAAACACAATGGTTAAATGCATCAAATGAGAAAATTTTATATTAACTTGTAATTAACAATGAAAAGGAAGAGAATTCTACAATTTGGGAGAAAAAAGAATATACCATGGGATAGTGGTAAAGTTTTAAATGAATGTTTAAAATAACACTTTTTGTGTAATGAAAGACATCCCAATAAAATCCCACAATTGGATATAAGTTGGGAAATATATTTATGAGTTCCTATTTTTGACTTGAGAAAGTTATCAAAGAGAAAGAGAAAGAATAATCAATTGCCATGTCTTTCTATGTGTTCCTTAATGGCTTTTGGTGTATCAACTAAGTAAAATTGGATTGTGGATATATGTGTTTATATAGATGGAAAGATATTGAATATCTTTCCTTGACAAAACCGTGTGTAAGTTTTCCCATAACTACACATCATAACCATGAGAGAAGGAGAGAAACCATGGAAGGAAAGTTAGTAGGAATACTTAGAATAAGTGTTATAATCATGTACTTAGATAAGGAAACAGTCGAACTAGAAAGTGATTCATGGGAATAAATCGAAAAGGTGTGAAAACCAACGTACGATCTTTGTACATATAAGGGCATAGAGTTGTTCCTACATGGGAGACACTCTCTACCCTTCTGCCTCCATCATCCTCATTTCTTAACCTTAGAGTTTTTTCTAAAACCTACACAGGGGATCATAGAAGGCTTAGCCTCCATCTTGGACACGGTAGTCCCTAATGGTGATAGTTCTAACATGAAAGGGGGGAGGACCACGATATGTCGCCAGAGATCAGCTCTGTGACATCATACTAGTTCATAGAAGGAAATGAAGATGACATTACATCTCTTGATTCTGACCTTCTCACTGCATAAGGTGCATGAAGATGAGAATCTAGGTTAACATGGTCAACCCCATAGACAACAATACAAATGTTTGATCCTCCAAATGCTGAGACTGTCCTCTTCATCTACAGTTCACACTTTGACTCTTGGTTTTGATCCCCTCTGTCCAGGTTATCTCATCCCCGTCCTATGTCATTGTCGTGGTCAACAGGGGGTGGCGAAAGTGAGGGCACCCTCACATAGTCTCCCACATCCAGAGAAGGGAGCCACACGTTACTCGCTCCATGACAGCCATGGAAGAGCGTGGCAGAATGATGCCTCCACACTAGTAGGAGAGGGCACCACCACACCTTCCTTGCATAGATGTGAGTGGAAGAGGATGTCGGGGAGGGAGTTGTGATGGGTTGCTGAATTGGATCCTAGATGGAGCCGATCTCCAGTCTCCTGACTCATCGGGGAATGATTACACACGTGAGATCACGAGGAAGGAGGGACGGTCCAATGAGCCCGACGGTCTGGCAATATGCGGCCATCCAAGAGAAAACTCAAGCATTGAACCACATTGAATTGTGCCTCCACTTAACAAACATAGCTATGGCGCTGACCAATAGGGAAGCGCCATGTGGACCAGATCCAAGGTATAAGTTATTAACTTGTTTAATTCATAGAAGTTAGTAGGATTATCGAAATATAGTAAATTCATATACCAAAATGATTGGAAAAAATGTAGAATCTATATAAAGTACTCTCAGAGTCTAATTATGTTTTCTTAAAAAAGTATGGCTAATACTTGTTTAAGTGGTGATTAGCACATGGAAACCCTAGTTTTGAGTATTAAACTAGTGCAATATGTTAAAAGCCCTTCTTTTATGCTATTATATGATCTTGTTGAATAATATGATTTCTATGACGACCATGATCATGATGGTAATGTTAACAAAGTTAATATCAAATGGGGTTATGAAACCAAGGTCATATCTTATTATGTTGATTAATGAAGCTAATATGATATAAGTCTTCCTAATGCAATAACATGGCAGATGGGATCATCATGGTTACATCTAATATGAGGTAGGGTTCTTAAGTCATCAAATTAATGAGTATAGGAATTGGAATATCAAGCATAACCCTAATGATAGTTTGATAATAAGGAAACCTAAAACTTAGATTAGGACCCGAGTAGGATTTAATCTAATTAATTTGTTTAATATGATTGGTGACACTCTAGGATTTATATGCATGCATAGTAAGTTGATTGATTGGTTTTCTTTCTTGATTGGACAATATACTTGTAGTATATATACATGATAATCTACATGGATCATCATCAAGGTACATGGTTACACCTAAGAATAACTGCATTAGTTGTTTGGTGTTTTCCAGATGTTTCTCGAGGATTCAACAGTTAAATTATTGGATTTTTTAGTTTTTTTCAATTATAATGCCACTATGAATATCACATATAAGAAAGATTATGTGAAGAAAATGCCAGTTTATATTTGCATGTATCTGTTGGAATATATGTTGTTATTTACTTGCACATTTTTTATGCACCACACGTACCAGTATGGCAACATATTGATTGCATATTCATATCACACCATTTTAGGTATAAGATGATATACATGATAAAGGACATGAATCTAAAGATGAAATGTCATGAAATCCATAAAGATACAAAAGGAGGATTAGCTAGTCATCTATTCTCAAATGTATAATCCTATTGATAGTAAGTTCATGTAAGCATTTGGTAAACATTATTTGGAATAAATGGAATTATATACTATTTTATATTCCTTGATTAAAATTTGGATCTTTGGGTAGAATTTTGTAAGTAATGGCTTTCATCTTTTTGGCCTTCATTAATTGGGGGTAGATGAAAAGTGAGGTTGTTACAAGCATCGCCAAATAGATTCAGGTGACTTCATACAACTTGCATGAACTCTCAAGTTCCTTTCAATCCAAATCTGGTTAATGATTGTAATAGTCTTTATTTTTGCATCATAAATTGAGCAAATACCATTCCATTTTTAGGAATAGAAAGTACTAGAAATATACTATTTCTCATTTCACAAATATAAATGGTGAAAGAATAATCAAAGATTAAGTGGTTAGTGCTCTCACAACCATTCCTTTACAAGAAACAAGTGGAGGAAAGTTGATTTTCTATCCTTCTTGCATAATCTGAAGTTGGCAACTTGTTATGACTAACTTTTCAAGCATTGAGAATGTATCTCTTCATGCCCTTACAAGTCCATAACCACATAAAAGGAGGAGATACTTCTTTACTTTCTCAAATCATATTCCATACCTTCTTGAGACTAGTATTACTCTTGCCAAAGAACAATATAGATTCACTACTACTTAAGATAATGTTCTGGGCTAGAACAAAAGAAATAAGGTCTTTGGTATTTCTAGAATCATGAAAAAACCAAATCCCATCACAAAGAAGATATCTTAGATTTACAGACCTGGGAAAATCAGACCTAATAATGATTTCATTCATAAAGAATCGAGAAAGCATTTACCTTGAACCAGGGGTCAATCTAAATCATAATACTATGACCCCATCACCAATATTGAAATCAACATGATCGATTAAATCAATTCTCCTTCTGAGAAGATTGTTTAGTAACCAAAAATGATTGTTAATGGTCGTGATAGAGCAAATGGTTTCCTTCTTTAAGTACTTTTCATTAACTCATTTATCCCACAAGGACTCTTTTTCCTTGCAATATCCCAGGCATTAAGGATAAGACATGCCCAAGTAGCATCCCTACTTCTTTCGATACCTATGACTCCATCATCATTAGGTTAAACCGCACTAGCCCATTTGATTAGATGTATGTTCTTTTTGTCATCTAAAGAACCCCAAGTAAAATCTCTAAATGTTTTTTCAATATCATCGAGGATATCGAACATAATAGGAAAAGAGAAAAGCCAAAATAAATTCATACTCAATAAAGTTGATTTGATAAGCTCAAGCCTAGCTACAACAAAAAGCAATCTAAACTTACAATATTCAAGTCTTCTCCTAATCAAGTCAATAAGAATATTACAAAACTCCCTTAATAACTTTCCAATGAACAGAGGTAAACCCAAATACCGAGAAGGGAAAGACCCTTCATCGGTATCAAGAGAACCAAAAATTAAGGATTTTTAGAAACCATTGTTGAAATAAACAAAGCACTTAGATTGTTGATACGAAGGCCTCACCTTCTACCAAAAAGGTTTAGGATATTCTTAATTTTAATAGCATTCTATAAATCAACCTTAGAAAATGTCATAAGATTGTCCATGAAGATTAGATGTGAAACATGAATATCCTTTGAAGCTTGAATAGAAATTATGTCCTTATCAATGATACTCTTCTTCATAAGTTCAGAAAGCCTTAAATTTACAACATAAAAGGTATGGTACAATACAGTCACCCTGCCTAATGACATTAGATGGTTTAAAGATCTCGATGGATTCCCCATTAATCAACACATGATAGGAAGAAGATAGAAAATTTTCCTCAATCCAACCAATCCAAGAACTGGATAACCCATTATACAGATAATAGAAAAGAGAAATTTCCAACTAACATAATCAAGTTCCTAGAATTATCTAACTAAATGCACATTTTATTAGTAGACTTATTAAAATAATGTAGAAGTTCATTTGTAAGATGAAAAACATCTTTTTAATGGATCTACCCTTCATATAAGTACATCAGGTATGGTCAACGATAGAAGGAAACACTGGTTGTAAGCGATTAGCCATGATTTTCTTGTAAATATTATTACATAAGGATATTGGACACCAGTTTTGAAAATTAGAAGTTCCACCATGCCTTGCAATAAAGGAAATAAAGGTGTGGATTGCTTCACTAAACATTTTTCCTCTTACAGACAAATCCTTAATGGCCTGAGTAATTTCATTATCAAGGATGGGCCAAGATGTTTTAATGAAGAATCCATTAAAGCCATCATGAACTAGGGCATTATCATATTTTAAATTTTGAACTATGTCATCAATGTCCTTTTATGTAACTTGTGAAATCAAGAGACTCTTCTGAGATTTAGTAATGAAATGTCCATTCCATTCATCCATCCAAGCAATATCTGCATTCAAGTTGTTGAACGAACAAGAATAGAATATATGTGATATGAGATTTGATATAATCAATATCATAGGAAACGTTACCATTAATAACAAGACCTATATTGTGATTACAAATATTCCTTGTCTTCATATAGGCATATAAAAAATTAGTGTTTGAATCTCCTTCTCTCACCCATTGAACCTTGGGTTTTTGTCTAACCAGAGATTCCTCATTAAGTGTTATCTTCCTAGAAATATCTCTTCTAGTGAAGGAAACGTCTCTAATAACTTCATTTGCATGGTCAAAGTTAGAGGAAATTTGAGCAGTCCACACATCAACATTTATAATATGAGCTTCTTCATGAAGATTACCAATAGAAACTCGGCTCCAAGCCTTAAACCTAATTTTCAAGTAATACAACTTCCTATAAACTTTATACATAGAAAAACCCTGGGACATTAATATTTAAAGCCTCTATAACAAGGTCCATAAAGTCATATGGTTATCCCAATCATTGATGAACCTAAAAGGTGACATGGCAGATCTAGAATAACCAATTTGAGAGAGATAATTTTGTGATCACTGATCGTATGGAAATAATATGTCCATTAATCTTAGACTTAATAGTAAGGAATTTTGAAACATAGAAGACCTTGTCAAACTTAGTAGTACCAAAATCATATCCATGTTGATGTTTATCCCAAATGAAGAAAGGACCCAACAAATCCATCTCAAAGAGACCACAATCAAGACGACACATGTTGAAATGATCCATCATTTTCTATGGAGGTTGTCTACCAATCTTTCGTTCTTCTTTTCTCATAGAGTTAAAATCACATAAAATAACCCATGAATTATGAATATCATTGTACATAATTTTAATAGAGGACCACAACTCAATTATGTTCGTGTCTATAGTATGACCATACACTATAGTCAAATTAAAAGAAAATTGATGAACACAAACCATAGCATGGATGAACTGATCAGATTCCTTTGTCTTGATGACATCATAAGAAGCAGACTTGGAAAGGATAAAAATTCTTTCTAGAGCATGAGAGTCATGATTAGAAATCCAATTATACTCACTAAAAATACTTATTCATGAAACTGACATATTTTCCTCTTCTAAGCTTAATATCATTTAGAATAACAATGTCACTCCTTAATCTCCCAATGTCCTGTTTGACCCCTACAATCTTATTGCTAATGCCTCTAACATCCCAAGAGGCGATATGGAAGGCACAATTCATTTGATAACCTCCGTTGTTGAGATGACGGCCTCATCATTCTTATTCTCATTGATAACTTTCAAACGTCAAATATTATGCATTGGAGAGAAAATTAAAATATGGAATATATTAGTAGTGACCTTCTTGTTATTATCCATAGGTGGGAATTTAAAAGATTTCTTTTGTTCGACTATTGCATGAAAAGTATTAAACAATGCTAAACACTAAAAAGAGAGTAGAAGGCAGTGATACCCTACTAGGAACCTTTTGAAGTGAAGCCACCAGATCAACAATGTGTTGAGTACCAACCAAATTTGGAATAATAATAGTATAAAAAATCTCTGTGTTGACACCCCATTTTTGTCACCACCTATTGAATGAGATTTTGATGACTGAATAATCACAAAATCATCTTCTTAACCTCTCATCATGTACCGATCACATTACAATTGTAATTAGAATCACATATCTGATTTACACAAGAACCATCAAATCAATAGATGTAGAAATACTACCAATATAGAAGATTCAATCGTAAACTTATGTCACAAACAAAGTTATGAATTTGGCCCAAGGGCAACTAAATCAGATCAAGAAGAAAAATTGATGAAAACATTTTGGGTCCTTAATCAGTCTTCAAAAGGATTTTGACTATAATCAGATTTGACAAATGTCACTCAGATCCTTTTAGACTTGATCAATTTAATTCTATTGTACATGTTGTCTCTGTTATCTATCATTATTACCAAAACATCCAATACACTAGGGGATCCATTTTGTCATGCAAACTAAGCCATTTAAGATTAATTGAATATTTTAAAACTCACAACACATGATTATTCTTGATTTATTCTAAAATTGTTTTAATAGTTTAGCATGGTATGAAAGGGATATCACTACTACAAAACCTACCTTTAGTGTCGGTTATTTATGGCCTTTAGTGTCGGTTTCTGAGCGACGCCTATGTGGGCGACACTAAAAGGTCACCCATTACGCGTCGGTTCCAGAACCGACACCCAAACTCTTCGCGCGCGACTAAAAATGCGCCATCAGGGGACTATAGGCGTCGGTTATTAGATAAGAAACCGACGCCCAAACCCTTCGCGCCACAGAAAGGGCGCCATCTTGGGCGCTATCAGTGTCGGTTATAAGCCAACAACCGACGAAATATGTCTTCGCGCTAAAAGAATATGTGTCGGTTACATTTAAATAACTGACATTGTAAAGTTATGTGTCAGTTGTTTACAATTACCGACGCCTGTTATTGGCGCCAGCTTGGGCACTATCAGTGTCGGTTTGTATTAAGAAACCGACACCATATATGTTCGCACCACAGGAAATAGGCGCCGGTTATATCTAAATAACCGACGCCTATTTTTTTTTTTACAGACCTGCAGACCTGCTGTGGCTGGTCGCAGGATGAGAAACCTGCAGTTCAATTAACTGAACTGCAGGTTTTACGACATCCATTGATATCAGCCAACAACAGGCCACAAACCTGCAAATTTAACAACAAAAATATTCACACATGCATTTAGCAATACAACCTGCAGTTCCATTTTATTTTCACACATTTTGAAACATTCATGTAGCTAGCAATCTGTAGTTCCATTCATTCACATTCACGCATGTAGAAACATTCATATAGTAACCAACACTTTCATTCATTTTCACTCAGACACATGTAGAAACATCTAGACATGTAGAAACATTCACACATATTATAATTCAGAAATTCATTTACAAAATCTCCACTATTTGTATGGTTGTTGCCCATTCTTCTCTTACTTCATTTAATTCTCCCATCGTATAGGGAGCATGTACATCTGGTAAGTCCATTCCTATAGTGGGGTCAGCTTTAAACACCTGTAAAGAGAATGATGTATATATATAATTAATGAACTATAAATAACATTGCTATATTTCATATTATCTAATGAGACTATATAATACCTGAGCAATACAATCGATGTCCATACAATATGACAGACTAACACATATATAGTACATAACAAGAGCAGCGTCGAATTTACATACAACACTAGCTTAGTACATATATAGTGGGACTTATAAGGTGACGATCCCACCTGGTAAAATAGGTTACCGACAACTACATGTTACGACTGGGAGGTCCTGATTCAGCAACAGTATGCATTAGCAGGAGGACAAATAGATCACCATATGTTTGTCCTCATATGGTGATCTGTTTGTCCTCCTGCTAATGCATACGTTGCTGAATCACGACCTCCCAGTCGTAACATGTAGTCGGTAACCTATTTTAGCAGGTGGTATCGTCACCTTAGTCCACTATATATGTACTAAGTTAGTGTTGTATGTAAATTCGGAGCTGCTGTTGTTATGCACTATATATGTGTTAGTCTGTCATGTTGTTATATGAATCTGAACCACTTGTGTGTGCTGCACTTTATGTATTGTATATGTATCCTGCTTCTCTTCATTGGGGCTTCTTCCTGCATATCCTGCATAGCTATGTCATGTCCGTCCTGCATAGCCTTCTTCCTATATTTATTTTTCAAAGAGAATACAAACAAAAATTATTAGTGTAGAGTTAGTGAAATACTGATCAATGTCTAGAATTGGAATAGATCAAGAACCTACTCTCAGCATCGCGTATGTAATCTCGGGTGAGATTGGTCCTATAGTTCTTTAGCACCCTCCCACAATGTTTAGCATTTGTATTAACTAGAAGATAATGAAACATCAAATCAGAAAATGATATTGATATTAAAAAAGTAAACATTTAGCTTCAATAAAAAAATATAAACATGCATGCCTCTAAAATTGTGATCTTTTATCAATTAACAATCCTTCATTGTGATCTCCGCGCACATATAAGTCATCATTAGCTTCAATATTTTCTGGAGTTGGCAACCCAACTGAGAATGGACTGGAGTCATCATATTTATCATAGTACTCTTCTTCATCTATATGATCTTCAATGAACTGTCTTTTACCATGAAGAACAACCGACCATTTATCATTTGCAGGATCATCGATATAAAATACTTGTTTCGCCTGTGATGCCAATATGAATGGTTCAGCCTTCTCGCCAATCTTTTCAAAGTTCACTAAAGTGAAACCCAATTCATCCACTATAACTCCTTTGGTTTTATCAACCCAATTACATTTGAAGAGCGGAATTCTGAAATCTATGTAGTCAAATTCCCATATCTCTTCAATGACACCGTAATATGACATTTTAGCTTCACGTGGACTCATATCCTTTGCACTTGCAAAAAACATTGTCGATGCTTGAAGGGTGACCCCACTATTTTGGACGACACTCTTATCATCTTGGCGCTTTGTGTAATATGTGAATCCATTAATGTCATACCCTTCATAAGACATAACAGTCAACTTTGGTTTAAAGGCGAGGCATTTGATAGTTTCAGTAATATCATCAGGTGTTTGAGATAGTTGATGTAAGACTTTATCTTCAAACCACTTAATAAAAGTCTTGTTATGCTCTCTAGCAAGCCACATTGTATTGGCTCGAGGATATTGTCTTTTGATGAAATTGGTATGTTCCTCGATATAAACGTTCACTTCGTCCATGTTGTGTAAAATATACAAATGACCTTGTTCCAACTGCTCACGGCTGATTACTTTCACACGTGATCCGAAAATTCCTTTGCCAAATAGCTCGTCAATATACTTGTCATTATCAGGAGTGTCATTACCACTGAGAAAGTCATTGCAGAAATCCATAACCTCTCTCGCCACATAACCTTCAATAATACTACCTTCAGGCCGATAACGGTTTCGAACATCACCTTTAAAAACGCTCATGTATCGTTCAAAGGGATACATCCAATGCAAGAAAACCGGGCCCAAGATTTTCACTTCCCTAGTCAAGTGGACAACAAGATGTACCATGATATCAAAGAACGAAGGAGGGAAATACATCTCAAGCTGACATAGGGTAACAACCACTTCTCTTTGCAAATTATTGAGAGTCTAAGGGTCAATAACTTTGCTGCAGAGACTGTTGAAAAAGAAACAAAGTCTGGTGATTGCAAACCTTACATGCTTCGGCAATATAGATCGAATTGCCACGGGCAATATTTGTTGCATTAGAGTGTGACAATCATGAGATTTAAGTCCTATCAACTTCAGATCTTTCATTGATACCAATCTACGGATGTTGGATGAGTAACCATTTGGCACCTTAACATTTATCAAGCATTCACAAAAAGCTTTCTTCTCTTTTCTAGACAACGTGTAACATGCGGGAGGTAAGTATGTTCTTTTACTACCCATTTCACGTATTTCTGTTAATTATGACCTTATTCCCATTTCACGTAGGTCCAGTCTGGATTTTATCCCATCTTTAGTCTTACCTGGTATATTTAACAGAGTACCAATGATGCTATCGCAGACATTTTTCTCAACGTGCATTACATCGATACAATGTCTGACTGTCAAAGAACTCCAATAAGGAAGATCCCAAAATATTGACTTCTTCTTGAATGAAGAATTATCACTCTGTGTAGTACCTTGTGATCTCTTACCAAATTCATTGACAAAGTCTTTTATTCTTTCATAAACAACCTCCCCTGGTATAGGTTTAGGTGCACTGCGTTCCTCATTCAATCCATTGAATGCTTTGTGCTTCCTACGATACAGATGGAATTTTGGAAGAAACCTTCAATGACCGAGATATACATTCTTACCGCCATGTTTTAGTCTTGTTGAATCAGTGTTCTCTTCACATATAGGACACACTTTAGCTCCTTTGACACTATATCCAGACAAATTCCCATATGTTGGAAAGTCATTAATAGTGCAAAACAACATAGCATGCAAACGAAATGTCTCTCTTCGTGAAGCATCATAGGTCATCACACCTTCACCCCAGAGTTTCTTTAAGTCATCAATCAGAGGTTCAAGATAAACATCGATGTCATTTCCAGGTTGTTTAGGGCCCGATATCAACAACGACAGCATTACGTACTTATTTTTCATACACAGCCAGGGAGGAAGATTGTATATAACAAGCATGACTGGTCAAGTGCTAAGTTGGCTGCTCAATGTCCCGTACGGATTCATCCCGTCTGTACAAAGCCCAAGTCTTAGATTCCTGACTTCTTCACCAAATTCAGGGTACAATACATCAATCTTCTTCCACTATGGGGAATCAGACGCATGTCGTAGGATCCCATCATTAATTTTCTTAACATCTGCATGCCACCTCAAATTCATCGCATCTATTGGATTGGCAAACAAGCGTTGAAACCGTGATATTATAGGTAGATACCACATCACCTTGGTAGGAGAACCAGTTTTGGACTCCCCCGAAGTCGTCAATTAATACCGTGACGCACCACATTTTGGACAATCTTTCAAATCTGCATAGTCCTTTTGAAATAATACACAATCATTAGGGCATGCATGTATCTTCTTGGCATCCAATCCCATTGGGCACAACAATTTCTTTACCTGGTATGTTGAGATTGGCAGTTCGTTTCCTTCAAGAAGCATTTCTTTCAACAAAGACAGCAATAATGTGAAGCTTTTGTCGCTCCATCTATTGTTAGCTTTCAACTTATACAATCTCAATACAACGTTAAGCTTCGTAAACTTAGTACAACATGTGTATAATGGCATCTCAACATCATGCACAATGTTTCTAAAAATGGGAGGTATATCAGTGTGCTCTACCCCACAACTATCCAGCATCGCATCAACGATGTCTACTGGAACTGGTTCATTCACATCTACGTCATCGTAGGCAATTTCCTATTCCATACAAGCACTGCTATCGACATCCACTGGTTTCGGGTTTGAAATCTCTCCATGCCAGTGCCATTCTGTATAGCCTTGTATAATCCCGTTGCACATGACATGAGTCATGATTTCATCACCAGTGTTGACTTTCAAGTTGTTACCGCAATGTCTACATGGACAGTAGAACCTATCTCCAGGTTGTTTCCTATGTTCCTCGGCAAATTTAATGAACTGGTGAAGACCAGAAATAAACTCTGGGGTGCAGCGATTGCGAATGGACATCCATGATCTATCCATTCTATGATCAAAGAGAAAACAAGTATATATTAGGACAAGATTAGGGTCTAGGGTTAACAAATACATGTGATGTCATTATTATATATAATAAATGTGTACCACATATCCATTCTTGAACACCTAATCTCACTAGTAAGTGTATAATGTGTATTGGGTTTTCAAGAAAATTTCGGCAGCATTTCCCCGCTGTTTTCCAAGTACATATGTACTTAGAGAACAAACAGGGAAATGCTGCCAAAATTTTCTTGAAAACCCAATACACATTATACACTTACATCCTAAGCGAGATTAGGTGTTCAAGAACAGTCCCAAACTGGGGACTATCCAAGATTTACTCCTAATGAGTAAATCTTGGACGGGTTTCTAGGCCAACAAATAATGTATTGTCATTCTTATACCTAAAATCCTAGTTCTTCAATTTAGGGTGATTTTTGATGTCTTTAAAAGCATGATTGGCAATTTAGGGAAAAGTTCATCATTTACATTCCAAGCATGTCACATGTGTGCATTACAGTTCATCATTAAGCAAGATATAAGCAAGTATGTCATATTAAAATAGACTAAACAATATGAGAAAATAGTAGTGTAATCATGCAAATGGGAACATTCATGGGAACACACACTTCAGTTATAAGCATTCATGTAGCAACTTTCAGTTCCATTCATGGGAACACACACTTCAGTTATAACAATAACTAAACAAAGGGGTTGGTGTACCCCTAAACATGCGCATAATTAAAAAAACTATTACTACAGACAAGTCTAGATAGATAGACAACTAAATACTACACCAACATGGTCCCGCATGCATCAGTAACTTCTTTTTGATGATGAATCTGTGTCACGAAGCTCCTCACTGTATTTAGACGAATCTGAACTGACAGGGGCCTCAGATTCAGATTTGTCCGAGCTGATATGTGACATCGTGCGCTCATACCGCAGAAGATGATCGGGGGTCTCGCAGTTGCTGTTGGTTATCCAAACTTTGATGGAATTATCGCCAACTGGACGGAGAAAAAGCCTATTCCAACGGACCACATGCAGCTCTCCAATCCAATCACGCCAACCGGATTTTGATACAAGATTTCCCGCCAAATCATACTCAACCTCGATAACATGTGAATAATTACCAAAAGTTAGGGTCACTTTACCAGGCATGTAGTGTCTTCCTTTTAGAAAACGCCATTGTTTGGGTATGACCAATTGGTTTAAGGAACGATCATCTAGGATGATGTCCAATTGTTCTTCAATAGGGAACGTTAACATTGACATAGAGGCCCAGTTCATAGTGACTGTTATGGGTGGACAGAGACTGCAAAATATTAGTATTACCAAGTGTAAGTACATATAACGATGTTATATATTTTCAGAAAAAGTTGTATAACATCAGTTAACCTTTTATTTCTTGTCATAACCAACTTTATTGTGGTAGACATGATAGCTTGAAAAGAAGTCTACAAATGTACTTAGAGAACAAATGAGGAAATGCTCCTAATGAGTAAATCTTGGACGGGTTTCTAGGTGCTTACTAAAATAGAACCATTATATGGAACTAATCCTACATTATACACATACTTTTCCTGAGTAAGATAATGTGCACTTCATGGAATTATTAAGATCTGAAT
This sequence comes from Alisma plantago-aquatica, assembly GCA_963693085.1. Taxonomy (NCBI): domain Eukaryota; kingdom Viridiplantae; phylum Streptophyta; class Magnoliopsida; order Alismatales; family Alismataceae; genus Alisma; species Alisma plantago-aquatica. The sequence goes on from OY856412.1 coordinate 1,489,410,677, forward strand.
ATATATAATTTGTTTCTACCTACTTTGATGGGATTTTATAACATTCGAGTCTTCTATTTAAGGCATTAGATGCATATATTGCAGTCCATTGTGTTGAGACAAGAATCCCATGTGATACACATGATTGAGAATCTTTCACGATACTAGGAAAATACACAACTAGATATTCATTTAGGTGTTAGACATTCATTTAGGTGTTCCTGATAACTCGCAGGTATGCACAACTATAAAACAATAGACTTGTCACACATAAAACACCATATACAACTATAAAACAAAAAAAGTATTAAGATATGCATGATACAATAACTATTTTGCATCACATTACAGCAGACTTATCATTGATACCTTACTAACTTATTTCCACATTTACATATCATCACTTGATCAAAATTACATGTATTGTATAGACAATAGAGGATTCAACTCAGTAGAAGCACAAAATCAGTACCTAAACCCTAAACACAAATAAGTAAATAACTTTAAAAAAAATAAAAAAACGCCCAGCAGCTGCTTGGGCGTGCCTTGGCACCGCCCAAGCAGCCGCCAAAGCAGAGGAAGAAGGAAGAAGGCAGGGCGGGCAGACATACCTTGAGGGAAGATGAGAGCAGCGGATGGAGCACAACAACCACTGGCGGAGGCGGCGACAAAGAGAGGAGAATCGCCGGCGAGGACACGGAGCAGCGGCGGCGAGGGCACGGAGCAGCGGCGAGGGCACGGAGAAGGAGCACGGATGGCCGCCGGTGAGCACAGAGGGCAGGAGCAGGAGCACGGCCGCCGGTGAGCACGGAGCAACGGCGAGGGTAGGAGCACGAGCACGGCAGCGGCGGCGGAGGAGCAACGATCGGCGGGGGTGAGCAAGAAATCACCGGACCTAACTGAAATCGGGAATGAAACTGGGAAAGGGGGAAGAGTCGCTCGCACTGGTGAGATATTAAGTTGACAATAAGCGTCGATTATTCAAAATAACTGACAACTAAACCAACAGTGTCGGTTCCTTTCCAACAACCGACGCCTATACTTGATTATAGTCATCGGTTTTTAACTAAAAGACAACTGACAACTATTCCTGTCTCGCGAATAATCTTTGGTCGTCGGTTATTCATTTATAAACCGACGCCATATGTGAAATTTTGGAGGTAATTGTTTTGCTGGAATTTTGGTTTTGGCGGTTGATTTTAGGTGTCGGTTGTTTATTAATTGACCGACACTTAATAAAAGCAGTACCCGTGTCTGGTCGACCTTCACAGATTGTATGTCGGTTTATGTTATAAACCGACACTGTAGAGTTTAGGTGTCCGTTTATGTATACAACCGACACCTGGAAAAGTGACTTTATAAGCCATTTCTGTAGTAGTGTATTATTTTAATATTTCTAATTTAGTCATGAGGCCCGGTCAATGACGAACAATTTTAATATATTAATTAAATGTAATTCTACCTTCATTAAATACCATATCCCACTGTGACAATAATATTTTATTATTAAATTTTCTCATCATACATCTTCCCTTGTGAGAAATTTTATATCATTTAATGTTGTTTGCAACATATTATTTTATTATTAATTTTTCTCACCATATATATTCTCACGTGAGGAATTTCATATTATTCGATGTTGTTTACTGCATCTTGTATTCCAGTCAACACTTTCTCTCTCAATCTTGTTGTATAGGTTTTCATGAGAGATCCTCTCTCATGAAAATGCATTGAGATAGTTAAGGCTTAATTGTCCAAGACCGGTCCACGATGGCGAGAGACATTCTCTCGTGGACAATAGTATCTTGAAAAAAATCATGACCCATAAGAGACCCTCTCTTGTGAATAATCAGACTTGGTCAATCAATGCCTAACTACCCATGACTCAGTCATGATCACGAAGAATGCTCCCTCATGGGGAGTGGGAGTCAGAAAATATCTCCACGTCACCCATTGACATAGGAGAGAAGTGAGGAAACATCCCATCAATAAGTCATGAGATATGTTCTCTCATGAAAACCCAGAGCTAGTAGTCAAGCAGAGAGAGTAATAGACATACCTGAAGCACAAACGAGAGAGGAACCCAGAGTTGTGACTGCAGATAAAATCCATGGGAGAACCTCTCTTGTGAAAACCTTTGGAGTCTCTTTTGACCTCCAATCTCTAAAAATTTCACAAGGGATCCTTTCTTGTGAAACCCCGAGAGTCATCCTCAGCTTCCAGTCTCCAAAAACAAACCCCTTCTTCAACCTTTCTCATGAAGAAGCATGTGTAGTGAAGTTAGAGGAAAAAGTCTCATCAAGGTGAGAGCAACAAAATAAGTTTCTTCATTCTTTTTAATATTTGTTTTTAATCTGTCTATATCCATGATGCCACCTTTCTCTAATGGCCTTCTTATTTGCTTTTAGCTCAAAGCCACCGCTGCAATACCATTTCCAATGGACAAATTGGGGTACCAACTTCACAACCCTTTCCTATTTTGTAACCAAGCATGCCGATCTCAGATATCTACCCATACATTTTTATCCATAATGAGTCATTCCAACATAGTTTTATGAGTTTTACCGCACAAAAACACAATGGAAACTCCATTTGATCCATTTATTTTTGCAATCCCATTTTTGCATATGAAAACACTCTACATCCTACAGTGCACTATTAGGTTTTAACTTCCACACTTGTTTCTTAGTATCATCAGGCATTTTCAATTCAATTGATAACCAACATTCCTCTTCTATATGGCCAAAAAATGATCCCTGAGAATGTACTTGACGAATTCAATAATAATATAGTTCAATCCTATGAGACAAGTCATCATTAGAGTGAAGTTGAATGTGAATAAGGAAATCTGAGAGTGAAGAGTCCAGGACTCCTGTTCTTGCATACTCCAACCTTGAACAGAATCTAGTAGCTTCATTTGTAGAGAGGGGTGCCTAAATAAAAACCAACATGTTCAACATTCATTTATCCCATAGTTCCACTGGTATATTATAGATATGGATGCAAATTGGAACATCCTTCAAAGAAATCCTAGGAATCTCTATTCTTGGTTCCATCTAGATAATATGAGTGGACCATTTTTAACAAACTAGGGACTTTCATTGAGAGCATATTTGAGATCTTTGACTTCATAAATCTAATAATGAACAAGCCATTTCCTTTCCCAATAACATGTACCAATCCACCTGGTTCCACATCCACTAAAAGTAGTTATCTAATGTAGGAAAGTGAAGCTTGAAACTAAGAATGTACCCGTCAGATAGAGCCTCCATTTGTGTGAGTTTTCAACAGATTTAGATGTAGGGTAGATGATCTTCTCATTCTCGATGGTGATTGCCATTTGGATCAGAGCATAGGTTTCATCTTCGTCTTCCACTCTTGAGACTTTTGACCAAGACTTCGGTTCATTGCTTTCTTGTTTCTTACTATAGATCGACTGGTGAACTCAAGAATGGGGGTGCCAACGCTCGATCACCTTTATAGGTCTTAGCTCCACCTACACCATTCTACATGAGATACGATAATCTTAAAAAAATATAATGCTACATGAGTGTAAATCTTGTTCTCTTGATCAATGTGATACATAAATCCAAATCATGTGGACATTCCAAGAATTTTATTGAGTTTTAAAAGATATACTTCATTAGATTATTGGTTGTGGTGGTTTGAGAATTTGTTATTTTGATGCATGGAAATTGGTCCAAGATTCTACTGAGTGGGTTAAGGGGATACCCCTTCTTCCATGTACTGAATTTGATTAGCCCACCTCATGGCCTCACGCCCTAGCCCAAGGTGGACAACCAAAGCATTGCGCCTCTATGGTTACAATATCACCACTCCCTTGTGAGTGTGTTGATACATGGATCATATTTTGACAATCTTGTATGGGGACCCTATATCACATCGCAACCATCTAGGTCTATTGTTGGCTTCATAGCATCAAGGAAACACTGGTGGTCAAAAGTTGATATGGGGGGTTCGATGGCCCCTGTTTAGATATCCTCTAAAGTAGGTTGTTAGAGTTGCCAAGGAATAGGGTAATATATCCTTGGATTTGGTGATCTTGTATTGGGTTCCCATCAGCTTCACCCATATGAACCCACGACGCCCCTAGAATCTCAAATAGAAGTCCTAAGAAAGGATCACTAGACCCCACCCCCAATCCTATTAAAGAAGAAGAGCTCACATAACATATTTTTCCTCTCATAGTTATGTCATGATTTAATTAAAGCATAATAATGTTAAATCAAATATCCTCCTCATTTTAGATACCCTCTCCTATCATTTAAACAATCCCCCTTTAGTTCTAGGGTTCCAGATGTGAAAACTTACATAGAGTAGGGGTATAGGGGAAATTTATTCTCCCTGTATAACATAAACTACATGATTTAAAGTTAAAAGGTCTCTCCTGCCAATATGGGACCATTCCCCTGACTGGCCTATCATATATCCATAATTTACAAGGGGTATATATCTGGAGGGTTCAAGTTTTCCTCATCTATCCTTATATGGTTGAAGGTTGAAAACATGATTGTTACCTTTGGTATTGTTGTCAGACTCCTTGGAATTCATGCATCTTCCTTGTTGATCCCTCAACAAACCCCAATAATGCCATCACATATTTCTTTCTTAAACCTATGGTTTGGTGATGCAATGTCATCAGGTCTTTCCCCAATGTGATCTAGCTTATGCATTTAGGGATTGAACGTCATGAAGGTTAATTGAAGAAACCTTACTTCTCCGTTTTAAGTATATGACCTTTCAAAAAGTCATCACTTACATACATATACTTCCATGCATTCACCACATGATGGTAGGGTATAAAATGTGAAAGAGGGCCATGCCCTCGACTACTCAGGGTAGGGTTCCGAAGGATGTTTTACTAACATGATTAATTTTCTTACTAAATCATATTATTTCTTATAGAATTGGTGGAAAAGATCACTTCCATCTACTTGAGTGTATTAGAGGTATTTATAGGGATAATGTTCTATCCTCAAGAGGTATTGTATAGGGTTTATCAAACTCTAAGACTTGTATGTATCTTTGAGTCTCAAGGTGGTATACCTATATCCCTACATGTTGGTAGGATTTTCACGTGCATATGTACTACCTTCCACTACTCATTTTATTTATCATAAATAAGGATCCGAAGATAACTTACATATTATTTGTTTTCGACCTTTCTCCATGACTTGTATTATATTTGTTTTGGATCTTTCTCCACTTCGCTAGGGTTTTTCATATTTGTTTACTTTGTTTTATTAATTATGAATACCTAAAAATATGATTTTAAGAATAACTTGCTTATACAAATTGTTCTCTTTCATCTACCTTACCTAGATAATTTTCATATACCTACTTTATTCTAGTTCATCTTGGCTTTCTAAAATCTTTTTTGATTTATCCTTCTTGGAGGGAAAACAATACATAAAACATGTGTATCATGTATTTACCTTATTGATTTTAGAATTATATGCCTTAGTTAGCGAAAGATACCCTAACCCTAATTTTCTTGATGTTAGAGAGTCTATTTACTTAAATTGTCTAGTCTATTTTGTAATATGTACCCAAGTGTGCCTTGGTCCATTAGGGTTTGTCTTGATTTTGAATGTTTCACCCCTTATCTGTATGTAAGAGAGGGGATTTCCTTCTATCAATAAGAAAAATCAACACAAGGGGAGTTCCCAATCATATCATTTTTCCACATGTTGTCAGAGCATGCTTTGTTGTGCTACCCCAATCCCGAGGGAGAGAGCATAAGAAAGAGAAGCCTCTGCTTGTTGGTGGCCACTGTCTCTAGACATTGCTTGGATGCCCACAAGGATTTTCCACCCCTGATTCTTCTTAGAGTCGTCTCCATGAGCCATTTTCATCTTCAACAACAAAACCATCCACTTTGAAGCTATTGATACTGAATCTACAAGTTCTACCATTGATCCTTCAATATTTCTTGCTAATGGAGCCACCATATATATCATATTTGTCACCTTCATCTACTCTACTTCCGATCTACACAATAGTCATATAACCTTTGTGGATCTACACCATCGTCATCTACATCTCTATAGATCTATACTACCTTTGACATCTAAGCACATTTTGAGATCTAGTCTCAAATCATGGATAAAAATCTCCCCTTTTTGTGATATTAGGGACATATCATCCCTATATTGATAAGGTGGAAATCCAGAAGGATTGGTGTATCTTTTACTGCTATCTCATGGGTTATCTATTGCTATTTGCTTCTAACTTGATGTGCTTCTTCTTGACATGGTACGTAGGCAGATTTGTACTATGTTTGTAAAATCTTCCTGATGACATGGTAGTCACCTTTTGACACGGTGTGTTGGCTGACACGTCGTGTCACCTAACAAAGACGATGTGTCACCTAAGTTCTATCCTGACTATGTTATGAGTTTTGTTAACTAACACGGAATGTTATCCCAAGACATGGTGTGTCGCCGATGATGACTTATATTACTCCATCTAGTAATACACGAGATGTCATTTCACTTCACCAACATGGAAATTTTCCTAGTATTGGTTCTTCATCTTGGCATGCTACATCATATATAGTTATTTTCTTGCACAATGGACATGTCTATACATGAAAAATCTCTTCTTTATCCTTACCATCAACAATTATCTTCCTTTTCTGGAAATTTTAAATTTTTATTCTTTAGGCCCCCACCCTTTCTTCCCCTACATGCATATTGCCTACCCCTCCATTGGTTGTGCTACTCCCATATACATATTGTGCTCAATGATAGATAGATCCTATTATTTTTTGACCTAAACATAATTTTTCTATCAAAATCTATGTAATCAGATCATTTTACACCTTGACTTGAGTCGTCAGTTACTCCCTCCACATAGTTTCCTACAAACCCCTTGCATCTACCATTGTTTTTTACTATCCACCCCAATGACTCTCTTGACTTTTGTCTTGGTTGGCATGAGGGGGAGAATAGAGCACGATGGGTAGGGACAAGAGATGAAAAGGAGGAGAGTAAAGAAGACTTTCTTATGATGCTCCATATTTTTATAGATCTTCATTCTGTTTTTTCTATGGATCTTTATGCTATTTTTGATGCTTCTATTGGGTGTTATTTGTATTTCTATATGGATCCATCTACTTCTAATTGATTTTTCTATCTTATGAAGAACTTAAGTAAATTATTCTTCATCATCATCAATTACTTATATGAAGTTATCTACTTCACTTGTGCTATTTGTTGATTGATTACTACTGCTATGAAGTTACTAGTTTACTTATGCTATCTATTGCTGATTTTCCATCCGACGACATCATTCTTGCTACTAGTGATATGATTACCAAATTTTACATTTTGCTTTCTAAGTTTGTACTATTGTTTTTCGTGCTTTGTTTTCCTATTGACTCTTTTTTCAGTGACTTGCATACCTATGTTGCAATTGTGACTCATCACTTTCTAGATTTTAACACCTTCTACAATGATGGAAATGACGTTATGAGATGATGATGATAGCTATTTATGACTTACATGCATATGATGGAGCGTAATACTTTTCTTCTACTGATGTTCATCTTGGAGTCTTTTTGTTGCTTTCTATTGAAGACACTGGTCATTTATCTGACTATGTCATCTATTTCTGCTATTATTTTCTAGCACTCTCTGGATTGTTCATGCCTTTAGAATGTTTACTCTTTTTTTTTATGCCTTGTATGCAAATTATCTACTACTCCTTGTGTTCTAGCACTCTATGGTCTATTTGATGATGATAACAGCTACAATGATGACCATTATTCCTACATATTGATCAAGAAGCTCCTTCTACATGCCTTGTACCAATTTTTGGATTATCTACTTGTGTGGAAGTATTTGAGGCTTTTTGAGTGATTTATTGTAACATTGAGGCGAGCAAACATTCTTGTAAGGGCTTAGTTTATACTATATTGTTTTTCCCTAGTGTGTCCATCTATTTTTAAGCTGACTCAGGAACCTCCTAGGCTCCAGCTTGAGGGTGAGAGTTAGAGAGTCTATTTAGTTAAGTTGTTTACTCTATTTTCTAATATGGGCCCAGGTGTGTCTTGGACCATTTGGGTTTGCCTTGAGTGTATGGGCATGTTTGGTTTACTGGATTTAATCATAGTTAGCATTCTTAAATCCAGTAGCACAAATTTCACATTTGTTTTGTGGGAGCGGTAAAAGTGCCAAAATCTCAGAAAATAGAGTATACAACAAGTATGGGATTAGGGTTTTCCTTTTAAAACCACAGGACGTCACAATACTACACATCGTGTGACTACAGCTCCCTCACCTGACTCCCCTCTGGCTCACCTTGCCTCCCAACTATTCTCTTCCTCACACTCTTGGATCCGCCGCACAAGGTCGCCTGCCTCTAGTTCACAGTCTAGAAACGTTGGTGCCCTCTTCTCTAGCATCGTGGCCACCAACTTGAACATCATATATATGGAGATCATGTATTCAAACATGTGTTTGGGTTTTGTTAATGATATCACTATGAATTTTCCTTTTAAATATCATATGAATGTCTTAAGATTGTGAAGTATGATATGTGATTTTCATGCAGTACATTGTTATATTGATTAAATTGTGAATAAAAAATTAGGATCATGGATGACTCAAAGGAAAAAGATCAAGTCAAAAATGAGAAGAATGAAAAAAATTTCGAGTTGTCTAAGAACATATCTCAATATTTAATAGAGATGCTTGTTGAGCAAGTACAAAAGGGGAACAAAGTCGATAAAGGATTTAAGTGCAAGGCTTATACTATAGCTGGTTGCGTTGTAAATGATAAGTTCAATGAGACATGTAGAAAATTATTTTAGGACTCTAAAAAGGAATTGGAAAGAGGTTGTGAAACTACGATGTCTAAATGGTTGTAGCTTTGATAGTGTTTCAAAGATAATAGGATCGGATGAAGATATTGCTTCTGATTACATCAAGGTAATTTACACTCATATGCATTATGATATCTATATTAGGTTTTAATATATTAAAATTGTGTCATATTATATTCTATAATCATTGTAGGGCCATCCAGAAGAAGAAGACTACATCAACAAGCCAATCCAAATGTATGATGAGCTGAATCTTATATGTAGAAATGATTATGCAACTATTTTTTTTTTCTAAAGGGAGCGGTGAGTCACTCCGTGTTGAAGAAGTTGACAATGTCTCAGGTGACCCAAGTACCCAAAGTGTCTCAATATCCATTGATGATTTTGAAGAAATTGAAAAGCCTAAAGAGAGCGTTGTTTCTTCTAGTGGGGCTAAGGATAAAGGAAAACGACCTCGTGGTGATGAACCAAAAGAGGATATGCATAAATTAGTTGTTGAACTACATGCCATGGTGAATGAGAAGCGACACAATCATGACGAAGAGTTCACTGATAAAATCTTTTAGAAGGTCATGAGTTGTGAACCTACTCTTAGTTTGGTAGGATAAAGTGAAGACCATTTTCTGAGTGCATATGGGTTTCTTATTAAGAATCTTGAAGTAGATAAAGTCTTCAACCATGGTAGTGATGGATGCCACACAAAATGGATCAAGAAGTTCTTCCATGATAACTACAATCTTTGTGGTACAATCTTCTTTTTATTATTTTTCTCATCCCTATGTTAAATCTCTTGCGAATTGTTAAGGATAGTGTTTGTGTTCTGAGTGGTATTTGGGTGTGAGTAATTGGCTAGCCTTGTTGCCATCTGTACATTTTTTCTGTATATTATTTAGCCTTATTGCCTCTCTTAAATGTATGAATTTTTAGGCCACCTGTGAGGTCATCTTATTTGTTGCGTTCTTCTTGAATTTATATTGTTTTCACTTATTACCTCTCTTAAGTGTAGGAATTGTTAAGTCACATGTATATATATAATTTACTGTCTGTACATTTTTTCTGTGTGAGGTCATCTTATTTCCTGCATTCTTCCTGAATGCATATAAAGATTTGACTATTTTTTTTTATCATCTTATTGGTTGGGTTGTGATTTGGCTGGGTTGTGAGTTGGTCGGGTTGTGAGTTGATCATGGGAATGGAGGTTGGAGGGTGCCAAGACCCTAAAGATTTTAAGATATGGCTACTTAGGTATCATCCCAACATCTCCCATGGTTTTTTATAATTATTTAAAGATCCCTATTATCAATAGTTGTCATTAATTAATCCTTCTTAGCTGCCAATTTGTACTTCTCCTGCTTTGCTGGTTTGTATTGGTTTCTGCAGTAGCGACTGTGATATCCCACAAGGACTCCCACCAGGTCATGGGCTACAACTATAGGACGAGGTCATCTAGACCCCCCCACTAAACTAATGGTATCTAGCAGCACCTCGAAGAAGATAATAGAGGTGTAGCTATGATTCTGTAGTGAAGTCTCACAAAATAGAAGCCAACATGCACCATATTTTAGTTTCTATTTCTATTTATAAATATTTCTTCATGGTTAGTTTGTTTACTAAATTTTAGTGCTACATGTTTGTTTGTGTTGTTCGTCTCTTGCTCATGTTTTATTCATCATTCAATGTTTGAAATCTCTTATTTACTTTGTACTTCTGACCCACCAGGTGCCTAATGGAAGATTCATTATTCTAAGGAGTGAAGGGCATGTCATTCTTTTCAGTGTAGAGAGAGACAATGAAGTCTTTTACTTACTTTTGTTGGATATTTTTCTGGAAGTATATGTTGTACTAACATGACTAGAATGATTCTTTTATTTAAAATTTAGTTGATCTACAACTATTAACTACCTTAGGGCAGGATGATTTGTGATTTTGATTGTGTCATTTATGGTTCTTACCAACTAGGCATTGGGTTTTATTAAAATATTTAGATTTGTGGTCTATACTTATAACAAAACCACTCAAGTTTATTGTTATTGTGTTGTTGCATTTATAAAATATTTGGATTTATGTTCGAATGGTCCAAATCTTGAATGGTGATTGGATTATGAATTTTATGTATATTTGATGCAAATTAAGATGGAATCTTGGCATTGGGTTGCATATTGCAAAATATTTAAATATGTAATTGAATGATCCAAATCTTGAATGGTGATCAGATTTTGAATTTTTGTGAATAAAAATAAATAATACCCAAAAATTAGATGGGATTTTATTGGATTTTGAAAATTTATTAGCCCTCAAGTTTGTTTGTAATTCAAGATACAAAATCCATGAAACTTGGATTGTAGGCGTTTGATTTGTATTTGTATTAAAATCAATACTCTACAAATTGGGATTGGAGCCTGAATTTTGGATATTATAATTATGGGTTATTATAAATTTTGGATTTAGAAATTATGGATTCAAAATGGTTTTGTAATTATCAATAAATATGTATTCAAAATAGCTCCCAAATATGCAATTTTAAAAGGTAGAATGAAAAGTATATATTAATGAATTCCAACAAACCAAATATAAATTTTAAAATCTAGGATTTACTAAATCCAAAAAGAAAACATATAACATTAATATGTGGGATTTTTATAATCCCAGATTATGTTAAAAATATATTTTGATAATTCGAAATTATGAAAAAATCTCGCAGAATCCAGTAATCCAAAATTTCCCTATATTCTTCCTCCTTATCCTATATATAGGAGAGGGGGCTGCCTTCTCTCAATAAGAAAAATCTACCTCAGGGGAATTCCCCAACATATTGGTTTTCCATAATTGAAACCTTCACTTAGATGAGAAGAGAAACAAATTCTAGTATTTAGAAATGGTACTCACGTGGTTGAGTAGAATAGAAATGAAGATACAAGATCTAGGTGATAAGACATAGAGGTATGTTTTTCATGGGTAAATCCTTAGATTTTGGCTAGGAAGGAATAAAATTGACTTAAGAGTCTTTGAAAACCAACTAGTCAAGTAAATTTTTGTCAGTAATTGTAGATAGAAAATTCCACATTTTCATTTTAATCAAACCATAATATTTCTCATCTCACTTGGTGAATTGATATTTGATCCATAATTAAATTTATAAGGGTGTGTCTTATCATCAGGCTTATCGATGTGTTTCCCATCATCAGATTCCTCCACATCATTTCTTATTCATTTTAGGAACACTTTCATATTATTCAAAAAAATTATCTTAGGAATGGGTTCTGCCAAAATACCCTTGTGACATATAATTATTGGGGTTACATGTTATCCATTAATGAAAAACATAGTATATTATATTTTTGCAGTAATTGAAATAATACATTGCATATATCATGTAATTCAAACATTCAACAAACTTTAGAAATCTAAAAAGCTCAATGAAAGTGAGTAGTCATAAATAACCCATGTTCATTGTCTTGAAGGGAAGGTGATGTCCACCATTAAATAATCTTAGAAACAAACACTTATCTAAAAATTAGTATTCAAACCAAGTGGTAGAAACATCTCAATTTCCGATCTCAGGGTTTTTGAGGTCATTTTAGGGTTTCAACTATATGTTAAGGTCTCATTCCATGGATTCTCACTTCAAGGTTTAAAAAACTCTAAATTATCACTGTGAACCTCATATATCTTCATTCATATATTCATCATTCATATTAAGAGAGACACACATACATTTCTAAAATTATATTTTATACTCACGTGATAAATCCTACAAAGGCTTGTACTATATTCTAATATCAGATCCAACTTTAGGTGAAAAGGGCTTCATTAAGTTCAAGATCCAAAACTAAGATTTTGCATCTAGTGATATATTTTGCATGCTTTAAAGTATTGATATCTTACTGTCAATGACTTCTTAAATTTAGAGTTACAAAATCATAAACATTTTCATTGACTTAGTAGCTGAACATATAATATTATGATAGATGATCTACTAGAATACTAGGGAACTATACCTTTTCCTCAAAAAAATTTAAATATGTTAGTATCATCCAAACTTTGTCTCAAAAAAGTTTCATAACTTGTCACCCCCCGTTCTACGGGAGATAATTTTATTAGAAACATTATAAGCATGACTCTCCACCTCAAGATTTCATGTCTTCTAGCCATCTACAAGGAATATATAACACTAAGAACTTCAGTGGTGAAAGAATACTAAGCTCTAGGTATATTTTTACTTTTATATCATAGAAATATCTTCATTATCATAACTAAAGATTGCACTTGGGAATATGTACAATTGATGGCGGGGAGTGTGGGGACTGGCGGCACACTGGGCGATTTTTATAGAACCCTAGAAGACGATGGCGGCATACCTGGATAAAAAGAGAAGCAAGCATTACCGCCTCTTCATCCCGCCAAGACAGCGGGCCAATCGGGTCTGGAAAAGATCAGCATCAATCTCACGTATAAAGGAATGAGGGGTGAGAAGCCAACGAAGAATACAAAAGATCTAAATCTGATGGAATTAGACCCAACGAAGGAGGACGACGGGAACCCATTTTTCACAGAAGGGATGCCAAACACTAATGCTAAATCATTCAAACGAGTGGTTACTGAGCAAGGAGGCGGATGCAATGCTACAGACCCATACTTCATTGACGACGAGCCAGAAGAAATTGTCAATCTATAAGACATTGAACTCACTTACGAGAGAGGTTTTCCCGAGATCTACGTAGCCCCAAAAGCAGAAGAAGCTATGAGCAAGCCGTTTAAATATGTTGTGATTGTTAAACTCATAGACAGACACATAGGGTTCTTAACCATGGCTGAGCGACTGAAGTTATTATGGAAACCAGTCAAAAAATTCGAATTATATGAACTGACAGAACAATACTATGTAGTACAATTTTACAGCAAAATAGATCAGCAAAATGTGTTGACGAAGGGGCCATGGTCTCTGTTTGGCAACTTCCTGGTAGTATGGCATTGGGACGGATACTTTGAACCAACCAAGGGGCTTCCTGATCACATTGTGACATGGGTTCGTGTTGTTGGCCTACCGATCCACTATTAAAATAGAGAGATATTTAATCATATTGGATAGGCTCTGGGACGACTAGTGTGGATAGATAACCACTCTATCAACCGAACCAGGAGCAGGTTTTCCAGGCTCACCATTGATATTGAAACAACTAAATCTATCCATCCAGCAATCCTAATCAATGGTCGTGAGTATAAAATCAAATTTGAATCCCTTCTGAACATGTGGCTTAAATGTGGCAAGCTGGGACATGATGTTGATGACTAAAAAGGACTGGGCAAAGAACCAGAGAAACCTAGTAATATCCCTACAGATGATGAGGCAGTGGTCCACTAGATGGAAGAAGAGGAGAAATGGCAGGTGTATTATGGGAAAAATGTGATAGCATGAAGACCACAACGAAGTAAAGAGAATCCAAAAAAAATCTAAACAAAGAGTCGACACAACATAATAAGTATCAAGTCCTCAAGGAGGGAAATGAAGGAAATATCGTATCCACTGATGACAGCAGTGCAGAACCCACACAACAACATAATGAAGAAGATGGACATGGGCCAAAAATATGGAGAAAGAAACAAAGACGCAATGAGGATGTGAATGTATCATCTAAGACATCCCCTCAAACCACACATGTACCTGAAGTTATTTATCAAGCCAGGCCAAAAGGTGAACCCAGAGGAACACCAAGCTCTTCACATACAATAGTGAAACCCATAGGAGATGAAGTTATCATGGGCAAACCAGAGGAAGGCACCCAAGACACAACTGATAAGGTTGCACCAGTGACCCTGGAAATAGTAGAGGAAGTCAATGATATCAATGAAGAAAATGAGGGGATGAATAAGAAGGCGTTGCACTCAGGCAGGAAGGCTAAAGAAAAGAACAATCAGCCCGGCAACAGCAACCCATAGAAAAATCACCATTATGTTACTCGTAGCAGACCAAGAAGAGGACTAGAGGTGAGTGAAGCGAGTGTGGTAACTCCTAAGTAAGCCATCCCTCATCGTTAAGCTAGTTTTATGATTAATACACTTGCATGGAATATTAGAGGTTCCAACAAAAAAAAAAGCTAGGCACTTCCTCAAACAACTGGTAGTCAAGTATAATATCAAAATTGTTTCTATATCTGAACCTCACATTTCTAGTACAAAAGCTCAAAAAGTCATCACTGACTTAGTATTCTCTAGCTCCCATAGAGTAGAAGCTAATGGCTTCTCGGGAGGCATCTGAGTACTTTGGAAAGAAGACAATTGCCATGTTCAAATTCTACAAAGTCATAAACACTGTATCCACTGTTGTGTTGACAAAAAGACTCCATGCACTTTCATCTAGGCCTCGCCCAGCCCGGGAGGCAGACCTATCACGTGAGAACACCTTATACGTCTTGGATAATATAACTCCTCGCCCTAGATTGTTGTAGGCAACTTCAACTGCACGCTTAATCTGGACGAGAAGCTTGGTAGTGATAGGTTCAATCTCAATGAAGCTAACAGGTTTGCCAATGTATTATACAAGCATGACTCTCAGATATTGGCAGTATAGGGCATACATTCACTTACAAAAAAGGTTTCCTCCATGAGTGTCTTGACAGAGCACTAGACAACACTGTTTGGATTCATACTTTTTTTACTTTTAATTGTGTGAATCTACCACATATAGGATCAGATCACAATCCCATTGGTAACCTTAGTTCTATTAGACTGAGGCAAGTAAGAAGTTTTAAAATGTTAGCCTCTTGGCAACAACATGTCGATTTCAGCAATCTTCTACATCAAACCTGGAACCCTTCAATGTCGTTTGATAGAGCCCTTGAAAACACTCATAAACCTATCATGAAATGGGACGCTAGTATCCGATGTAACAAGAAAAAAACCAAACAAAAACTCATTTCAGACATCTCCCAAATCCAAAAAAACATGGAAAGGAGGTATAACATTGAAAGTGATCGCAAGTTCCAGGCACTTGAATGTGAACTTGAGGACATCTACTTGAAAGAAGAGGAGGATTGGAAGTAAAGAAGTCACATAAACTGGCTCATGGATGGGGACAAAAATACTAGATTCTATCATAGATATGTTAATACACGATGTAGAATCAACTGTATCAGTAGTCTGCAAAATGATCAAGGAGAGTGGATATCAGATACCATAGAACTGAAGACGCTGGTGGTAGACCATTTCCAAAATCTCCTGACTGAAACTAGGTCTCCATCTGCATCAGCTATGGATAACATTCCTGGAAATTTTAAAAAGCTTTCGAACTGACATCTAAGGAACCTTGGGGCAATGACTACAGAAAATGAAATATGGCAAATTATCAAAGAAGCAAATCCTTTCAAGGAAACATGACCAGATGGCACGAATATGCATTTTATCAAGGCAAATTGGTAGACAATAAGAATCTCTATGCTCATCACCATAAGAAGCATTCTCAACGGCAATGATATACCAAATGCAGTACGTAATGCATGTATCGTCCTGAATCCCAAAATCAAACATCCTGTTAACTGCAATCAACTCAGGCCTATTACTCTTAGAAATGCTTGTTTGAAACTGGCATCTAAGGTGGTTGTTAGTAGATTGCAAAAATTCATTTCTAAATGGATCTCATAGGAACAATCCAGTTTTATACTAGACAGAAGCATAGCAGACAACATAATAGTGGCACAGGAGATCATACATAATTTGAGAAGGAAACAAAGTGCTCCCTATATGGCCATCAAGGTCGATCTTTCTAAAGCTTATGACTGCATGTCCTGGAAGTTCATCGAGCATATGTTGAATAAAATGTCCTGGCCACCTAATACCAAAGCATATATCTTGAATTCTCTGGGTGCTAGAGAGACGATCATTATCTTAAATGGTGAATCCTTGCCGACTTTCAAAACTTCAAGGGGATTCAGACAAGGGGATCCTCTATCCCTTTACCTATTTGTATTGTGTATGGAGAGGCTCTCACAACTCATTAACTGATATGTCAAAGAAAACAAGTGGAAACCAGTCAAGCTCTCACAGCAGGGGCCGCATGTTTCCCACATCATGTTTGCAGACGACATAGTTGTATTTGCAAAAGCATCTATGAAACAAATCAATATTATCAACCAATATTTCAGATTATTTGAGGAAGCTTCAGGCCAACAGATCTCCATAGAAAAGTAGAAAATCTTCTTGTCATCGACTGTCAGCAGATCGACCAGATCAACCATCTGTAGAGCCAATGGAATCATGGAAACAAACGACCTTGACAAATACTTAGGCGTTCTGCTGCTGCACAAGAGGGTGGATAAACAAACCTATTCCTATCTAGAAAACAATAAAGAGACCAGGATTAATGGATGGGCAGCTAAAACACTATCCTTAGGAGGACATATCTGTCTAGCTAAATCGGTCCTTGCCTCTTTTCCCACTTATGTCATGCAAACTGCGAGTATTCCTATATCCATATGTTCAAAGCTCAATAAAACTATCCGGAGGTTCATCTGGGGTGGTTTTCATAAAACCCACCCTATGTCTCTCATTGCTTGGCAGAAAGTTAGCACCAGCATGGGGAATGGTGGTTTGGGCATCAAATCGATGTCTGATTGGAACAACGTCGTACTTTGGAAAAACTCCTGGAAATACTTGACAAACAAGAATTCCATTTGGGTAACGGGCCTTAGCAATAAGTATAAGAACTTCAACTTGAACAAAAAAGACCGATCAACTTCCTTCTGGAGAAGCATATATTCAAGTATGAAGTTCATCAGGGAGAACAACATGAAAATCATCAATGATGGCCATAACACGATGGTCTGGACTGACCATTGGGTGTCGGGCTGCAAAGAACTTTTGAACACAGTCTCAAAGACTATCAAAAATGATATCTTAGATCTCAATGTGGCTAGCCTAAGGAACTTAGAAGGAACCTGGGATGAAGAATTCTTACATAGTTATCTGCTCGATCAATGCGTGAAGTAGATTTTAAAGATGCTTGTACCTACCAGCATGAAAGGAGATGATAACTGGATCTGGTTACATGATGAAAGTGTCTGCTATACTACATCCTCAACTTATGAGTTGATCCATGGGGAACAACAATACCCTATGGACAATCTCTGGTTTCACATATGGAGCTCCCACCCAGCAAAATAAAGACCTTCATCTGGTTAGTGGTTCATGAGGCCATCATGACTAACAGTCGCCGGAAGCAATGGAACTTCACAGAATGTGCAATTTTTCCGAGATGTGAAGCCCAAGAGGAGGATACTCTTATATGGCATTTCCCGTTTGTAAAGAAAATTTGGAACAAGCTAAATATTGATGTTGTCACCAATAATTTACATGAGACCTGCGTGCAACAATGGTTGATGAATAATATACAAGGAAAGGAGGACGACTTAATAAGATTCATGGAAACCTACTGGGCCATATGGAGAACAAGGAACAATATAGTGTTCGACAATGGCCACACTAGTACAGAGAGACAAGTGATCCAAATTGACACACTCTGCAAACAAATAAAAAAGGGCAAACATATGAAAGGAAAAACTATATCGGTCCCCAGAGGAACATGACAAGGTCCTGAGCTGCAGAAGGGGCAGAGAGTGCTTATAGTTGATGTTGTCGTCAAAGGGAAAGAAGCAACCATTGTAGTATTAATGGTTAATGAAATAGGAATGTGGAGTGGAGGTGCGACGCTCAGTATTGAAGTGAGGTCCATCACTGAAATGGAAATAACAGCAAACGACTTCACTTCACAGGCTTATATAAAAAATAATTCACAAGCAGTCACTGTTATTACAGATAGCTACAAGGCCATAAAAGCTATTAAAAGCTCTGAGGGTAATTACCCATCTTTCTGTCCATGGCTTAGATCCATCGATGAAGTGGTTCATAAAATGCCAGATATACGCATTATAAATATCCCAAGACAAAATACTCACCTTGCTGATGCTTTGGCTCAACACCATCTCAAAAATCATAAGGAGGGTTGTACCTATACAGACCCTCCCCTCGACCCTATGGGTCACCCTATCCTCTTCCCTCTCTGTAATGGTAGGAGTCCTACCTAGTTTATGTTTTCTAAGGATGATGTATTAAATCCTTGCTTTATGCCTACAAGAGGAGGATGGGTTGAATAAAATAGCCTCCTAACTTCTCTAAAAAAAGATTGCACTTGGTTATGTGTTGAACCTATTTGTAAGTTAGATTTTCTAACTTAAGTCTTTAGATTATCCTACATGTACCAACCCAAAGTAGTAGGCCATGTGTTTGCTGCAAATAGAGGTGTGTGCACTTCCATGCTAATTTTTGCACATCCAAGCCGCAATAGAAAAGGTGGAAGCTTTAAGAAACTCATTGTTGCACTTTATCTAAAGCCATTTGATGTAATACAGTAATTTTTTAGGATGTGTGATTATTGATGGTGGAATTTCTCCAAATATTTTTTGTGTGATCATGCAACATGGAAAATGATGGGTTTGAGTTTTGGTTGATAGAATTCACAAATGTCTTTAGAGAAAGAATATCTTACTTTGACGTTTAATGGCTAGAAGGTGGTTAGTACAAAATCACCACATGAATGAATTGGTTTGGAAGGAATTTTAATGTTCTACCACGCCTATGTTGTGTCTATTCAACATGTTCATCCATATAGAGGTATGGGTGGTGTAACCCATCTAATATGCCATTTTGATAAACCACAGTCAATGAAAAATATCATTAAATGGATTTCTCTTGAATGAATTGTGGAATTCTTAAAATTCAGTTAGATAAAAATAGATTTTATAGTTTCCATATTCTATACTCTATAATCTCTATAGATAAACTAATTAGATGACTTGGGACAAATCTTATGAAACTCTCTGGATTTTTTGTGTTAGTAATCTACTCAACATTTTATTCCATCCCCAACTTTCTAGAAACAAGGTAATAGATCCTCATATTCTTTACAAAGTATGATTGTGATTATAACCCCCAGAATCCCCGAGGAAATACCTCCTTTAATAGTATCTAGATTTGAATTCTCTTAAACAATGGCATATTTTTTTCTTATGTAGTCCCCCTACTAGTTCTGTAAGAAAGATCAAGTTGAAAGTTTAACAATCCTTGCAAAGTTATGTTGTCTATATACATGCTTCTATGCTTGACATTATTGATGTAGATACATATCACATGATTAACATTATTTCTAGTATCTAGGTACTTCAACATTTTGAGATCATGTGAATCTTCCTTTACTATTCATTCAGATAATATCACATGATTTATATTTATTTAGATTCATTTGGTTTATCTTTAAAACAATTCTAAAAGTTAAGGAAATTGTGATATAAGATTATTGTAGGTTGTAATTGAAGATGAAAATATCTACTACTCTTTCAAAAGCTTTTTCACCAATATAATTGCTTCAAATTGTGTAATGGATAGGTCAAATAAATGCCTTTTTGTAACCATTCATAGAACAAACTTTGTATCAATAATTATTTGATGTTATTATTAGTCTTGATTTTTAACTACTTAGTTGGCTGGTATTTATTTAGAAATATAATTTTGCATTTGAAATTTTGATCTGGATCTATATCATGAGTGTCTTTGTACTTTAGTTGCCTCTTGGGATCCTATATGTTAATTTCAATTGAGTCATATCTTATTACTTCATTTAACGTATACCTTTTGGTCGGGTTGAATGAGAGAACTTTTTCAACAATCTTCAACTAGTGACGATCACACTTTGTTGAAGACAGTAAACAAATATACATACATACATACATATATATACATATTTATATGCATATATGTATGTATATATATATATATATATATATATATATATATATATATATATATATATATATATATATATATATATATATATATATATATATATATATATGTACTTTTCAATGTTGTGTACCAAGTTTAGTCGGGTCAATGGGGATGCCAAAAGATGGTTGATATGGTCCTTGGTACCAATCAATTGAATTCACCATATAAATATATAATGCAAGATCAACTAGATACATGCTTGATTATCGATATATCTTGCTTTATCTTCACCCTTTCTTGTGATCTACTTCCTGGAGGAGCATAGCTATGTAGGTTATGTAATATTTTCAATCAACTTGTTATGCATCTTTTAGACACTCAACATCCATACGTCAAAGATTTTGTATTATGACCCAAAAAGATGAGAAAGCTTTTGGAAGCATTCAATACACTTCCTTGGGTGGCTATAGAGTTACAAGAAAAGTTCAAGAAGCTGATCCAATGCAAGACCATTGTGATCTTCAAGTTCCATAATCCAAATGTCCTCAACGATTGTCTTAAATCCTATACAACTTGTGTATTACATCATGTAATAGACTACTTTTTAGTCATGTTATATAACTTGATTAAGCTAGACATGGGTAATCGTTGACCTTTTTTGTATTGTGAGAACTTTTTATATTTGAACAAGAACAAATGTTCATCTCCTCCCTTTGTAAGACAATACTTTATGAAAACATAGATAGGAAAATATTTATCACATTCATAATTATTTATTTTCATTATTGTCTATAGGATGAACATTGATTGTCCCACGATATATCATTCTCATGTGTCTTTATGGATTCATTTTAATTGTTGTTGTGAGTGTATTATGTTATGCATATTTATATCCTTTGACATCTATGATTGGAGGGCTAGCCCTTTTAGTTATGAAGTTACCATCAATTGTTTCTAAATCAATTGTCTCATAAGTCCATTTGGTTGTAGAGTGGACAATCGTTGCTTTTGAGTATGACAACCATTGTACTATTGACTACATGATTTTAAAAATTATAAACTAGAACTCAAATATTTTAAGGTTTGATGTATTGTAAACACAAAAGATGTGATAGAAGACCTAAATGTGGGGTATAAGGGTTCATCAATCAGTATTTAGAATAATACTCATGATTATAACTATCATATCATGTCATCCTTTGATTTGGTTCTTTAACATTCACCCTTCCATTTGGTACTTTAACATTCACCCTTGAAACCCTTGAACTTTTGTCGAAAAGGTCCTTATAATGCTCTTCATTCTAACAGTAAGGGTTATAGATGGGACATTGTGTCATATATCCTACCATTGTATTAGAGGGTTTGTTAAGTGGACACATTTTCAAACTCAAAATGAAACTCAAACCATTCTCTACCACAAAACGATCGGACATCCAAATAAATAACATATTTTATTTGTTATGCCCTTTATTTTGTGGTAGAGAATAGTTGGAGTTCCAAAATAGAGACCATGTATCATTTCCCTAGTGACTACATTTCAAACATTATCATCAAGAACAAAAGTGTCTTAGTGTTTGATATATTGTAAAGATAAAGGTCGCCTTGCATGCAGGCCTAAACACGGGGAATAGGAGGGCCCATCCATAACTAGTTAGATTGGGGGGGCATCGATCATTAATCAGAATAACATTTATGATCATAACTATCATATCATGTCATCCTTCTAACTAGTATTTAAATATTGACCCTTGAAACCCTATAACTTTTGTCCAAAGGATCCTCTAATGCTCTAGATTTTGATGGTAAGCATTGCACATAACTTTTTTGTCGTCCACACAGTCATCCTCCACTAAATTTTTAACTTGATAGAACAAGAACTTGACATGCTTGCATCTTTTCACTTAGTACTTAATCTTCTTGTTGAGAATGTTATTCTCACATTTGAGTGTTGTGATATACGCCTACCAGTGTACTAATGACTACGCTTAGAACATTATAAACAAGAACACAAATATTTTGAAGATTGACATATTGTAAAGGCAAAAGAGGTGACCTAAAGACCTAGATATAAGTAGGGCGGCCCATCGATCATTAATCAGAATAATAATCATGATCATAACTATCATATCTTGTTTTCCTTCTATATGTTGTATTAATATTCACGTTTGAAACCCTTGAAAGTTTGTCCAAAGGGTCCTCATAATGCTCTGGATTCTGACAGTGAGGGTTGCACATGACCTTGTTGTCGTCTGTAAAGTCGTCCTCTACTAAATTGTTATCTTGATTGAACAATAACTTGACAGATTTGCCTCTCCTCGTTAGGTA
The DNA here is from genome assembly GCA_963693085.1 of Alisma plantago-aquatica. NCBI lineage: Eukaryota > Viridiplantae > Streptophyta > Magnoliopsida > Alismatales > Alismataceae > Alisma > Alisma plantago-aquatica. Next base: position 1,489,433,601 of record OY856412.1, read on the forward strand.
CTTAGTCTTCTTCATGAGAATGATGTTATCATATTTGAGAGCTACAATCTGGTGGTCAGTGTTATTTGTGATCTCTTGGCACTTGTCAGCCGACATAAAATTTTAACAGTGGGGTCTCTAGACAAAATAATTCAATATCAATGTTAGCAAGTGTATTACTATCACTAGAAAAAACAATACAAGATCTATGTTAGAAAGTGTATTACAAGACATAAGGGAGAGGAAATGGTATACTGTGACTAGGTAACCTCGCAGATGTCATACTCCCAAAATGGGCACATTTTCTCGTGCTTATTAAGAGATGAGAAGATGCCACAAGAACATGGCATGGGGGGCACCCATTGAACTCATACAATTCAATGTTCTTTTGTAGAAAGGATGCTTGCATCCTATCCTGGTGACATCATCACATGCCACATCTAGATTCCGATCATGCCAAGGTGGGGGTGTAGACAACCACCTTAGCATAACAGTACCTTGACCTGTGGGAATATGTGTAAATTCAATAACTCTCCAGGTGTTTAATCTTGACATGCAGGATCTGCCGGTGTCATCTATAGGAGAAAAGGGTTAGATTTTTTCTCTTCTCTATGAAGGAATCGAATCTTGGCTTCCGTCGGGTCTAGGGTTTGTTTATAAAGGATTCAATCAAAAAACTAAATTTCCCACTAATGACCAAAATCAAACCGACCTTTAGAATTTGACTACTTACACCCAATTTGTGTTCTTGGAGGCTAAGAATGTACTGTTCTTATCCTTTAATTTTTAAAATTCCAACTGATTCTCTATGGGCCAATCATGTTGAAAATTTCATTTGTCATTAGTTTACAAAGGGAAGCGTTAAGAATAAGAAAATTTCATGTAATTCTTTGGTACGAGGAGAATTATGGAGTGGATTATGGGGAGATTTCCATGGAAACATGTGACAAAGTTTACATTTATATGAGGTAAGTTTGACAAATTGATCCACTCTCCCTATCTTAACACCCATGTAATAAATGATGGTCTAATCATATCTCTCCTTTCCCCTTTCCAAACCATTTCATTTCTTCTTCCTCTTTGATTTTTTCACCACATTCCAAACACTACCGACATGTTCGGTAGGAGGGGATGATGAAAAGTAGGAGAAAGGAAAATGCTCAACTTGTTTTGTTAGACAAATTGATGGGGAAAGAAAGAGAATGGATAGAGAAAATGTATGTGCATTTTCAAACAAGCTTGTCCGTAGTGGATTATATAGATGGAAGGGGAAGAGAAAATTGTTGGCGGGAATTTATAGGAAGTTTGAGAGGAAAAATAAAAGTTGAAGGGAAAAACTTTGATGAAAAAGAAACTTGAATAGAAATTTAAACTAGTACATAGCAATTAATTATCACATTTACCATGAAACATGAATAGAAATAATAATATATAATTAGAATTTTTTAAAGAAGAAGTAGTAATTTTAGAGGTAAATCTAACATTGTGGGGAAACAAATATATATGGATAAAATTTTGAGAGGATTTTTAGGGAGTTTTGAAATATTTGTACTAATAATTTTGAGAATCAAATAAATATGAAAAACAACTGAAATAAAGATATATCGTCTAATGTTGCATTTATAAATGGGTTATTATTGTAAGTTGTTTATATGCTATTATTCCTTCAACTTTCATACATAAACAAAGACACTGAAATAAGTGAATGTTGCCTCCCTACCCTTTATTCGTAACTCGATATTAGACTTATCACTTATCTATTGATTCAACTGGTAAGTCTGGTCAGATTGTTAGCCATACGATTTATATTCAATACTCAGTTGTAGAACCCTAACACTCTCATGTAGTTCTACGATAGAAATGGACCTCTTCTCCACACATATGAAAAAGTTACATATACATTTTCCTTACATGTTTTCTTTTTGTCGGTAAAAAAACTCTGTTGCATTGAGATGGGTCCAAAACTTTATGTACAAGGTAGCCTGCGCCCCCAAAGTATAGGATGAAAGAAAAAAAAACATCCAAGAGAAACAGAAAGGGGTCCTGAAAAGGACCTCCTTAAAGGAGAAAAGAGAAAGAAACCTATAACAAGATAATTCTATGCAGACATCAAACAGCAACTAGATAGACAAACAACTAGGCCCACCAATACTGATCACAACAGTATGCACACCTTCAAAGAAGTGACGTTTTTGGCAGCCTGGTGTTGTATCAATAGCTACTGGAGAGATCTAGCATAACTAGAAGGCCAAGGGATCATCGCTCTTCATCCAAACCAAGACAAGAAAACTCCAAAAGCAGAGATCAAACCACAAAATCCTTCAAGGTGCTGGACCGTCAGCTAATATCAATGTATGAACCATCTATTTGGATCTTCCCTGGTGTTAAGATCAATCTTTGAGATTGTGAAGAAAACAAGTAGAATCCAGAGCACACTCTATTAACCAACACTCTGAAAACTCTCAGAACCTTATTCATCAACTTCTGCCAAGGGATTCTTTCCAACGACCAGAGAGAAGAGATTGGCTGAATATCAGGTTCGAACCAATTTCTTCCTAGCCGACTTTTTCTTCCTTTTGGTCCAGCTCTGTTCGGACTCTAGGGAGTGAGTATCCCAGTAATCAGAAGCTGCTTCAGACCCATTGGGGTCTTCATCTTCCTCAACGAGCTTTTCTTTTCGATCTTGATATTTGACTAAAAATCTGTAGCTTTCCCATATCCTATTGACCTTCCAGGAGTCTGATACAGTGTCATTACTATGAAGTTGAGGTACCTCCAATTCCCAGTCAAAGTTGAAACTGCCTTCGTTGCACACTGGCGAGCCCCCAAACATGTCAGGTTCAACCAATTTTAAGGTGTGAATCTGCAGACAGGCTTTGGTGATTCCCAACTTCACAGTTGACAACTATTTCATTGACCTGTTTGGAGATAAGACTCCTAAGGATTTCATCTTCCTCGATGTGATCAGGAGACCCGGCGTTCTCCCCTTACTGGAACACCTTCTATTGCTATTTGGTTATTGGCTTGGCAAAAGGTTGAACACCAGACTTTTTCCCCAATATGAACTGGACGTCTTTTTCTGGAGGTGGCTTCCTCGCCTTCAGCGGGCAGGACATTGCCCTATGCCCGAACATCTTGCAGCTGGGGCATTGGGTTGGCCTCGCAACAATCTCCAGCTTCATCTTTTTCGGCACAGAGTCAATCTCCACCATGGTGGACTTTGGTAACTTGGACTCGTTGTCCATCTCGATGCAGACCAGGGCATGCCCGAGGCACCCAACAGTGAAGGAGTAATCGTTAATGTCCACCGGCCTGCCAATGGAGTCGGCAACAGCCGCGATGTACCTGCGAGTCCACGACAGCCCCATGTTCTCGGTCTTGAACCAGATGAGGACATGAGAGAAAGACAGAGGTTGAAGGAGAGAACCCGACATCCATGCGTGGACCATGATGAGCGATCCATCCATGAACCACGAAGCCTCATTTAGAACCCGCTCCCTTTCGCTGTGAGATGGCAGCTTGATGATGAACCCTTCACGCTCCTCTGACATGATTTCGATGGGGTCGCTAGGCCGCCACAGACACTGAATCCACCCGCCTAGTTGGCCGCTGTACGGTTTCCGGCCAACAAATCGTATGGAAAGGTGATCGTCCCAAGAGGGGGTTGAGCACTCCAGGCTTGAGATGGATGCACATCTCCGCCCGTCTCCGATCAGTGGCTCGATGAACTCGACCAACTCCGCCGCAACCTCCTCTAGGTCCTGACGGCAAGACTGAAGCCAATCTGTAACCCGTGAGGAAGATGCCTCCTGGCTTGACCTATTGAGGGGGGGAATCGGGGTGTTGGGGGCGGCATCTTCCGCCGTCGTCGTCTATGATTGAGCCCTAATTGGATCTGCAGGATTGGGAGCAGCGTCACTTCCATCTCCATCTACCCCAGATTGGCAGCCTGGAGGAGTCGAGGACGACTCTACAGTGAACGCTTGCCCTCTCCCACCTCTGCCGCTAGGGATTCGCCCACGCCCTCTGCCCCGACCCCCTCTGCCTCGAGCCATCCTCTTCCGTACATGTTAACATTGTCAATCCTCTATTTTTAGTGTATAAGCATTCTTTGTAATGATTATATATTTTTTGGAAAACATAATGTGACAACAAAAATAATATCTCCTAAAACTATGTTTTCAGCTTTACTATTATAAATCTTGTACCACTAATATATATATATATATATATATATATATATATATATATATATATATATATATATATATATATATACTACTTTAAAAAAGACGAATGTTTGAAAACAATTGCAGTAGCGTCAGTTCTACACTATACAAGCCGTCCAACCAATCACGTTTCAGCTTTTTCAAAATGCTGGTCTCCCCTTCAACCTCTCCTCACACGGTTGTTTTTCCAGATTTCTCTCACCCGTTTTTATAGGAACTCATATCTTTTCCCACACATCACACATCACACGTCATATAAAAAAGGTTAATGTTTACAACAATGCTACTTTTACACTCCTTACAACTCTCCAACCAATCGGACTAAAGTATTTTCAAAATACTGCTCCTTCCTCGATCCTCTCTGAGATGTTCTTAGGTTGTTTCTTCAATTTACCTTTTTTTTTCCTGAAAACTATTTAGTTTTCACATCAATCATCCTACGTTTCCGGTAACAACTAACAATCATCCCATGTTTCCGGTCACAACTAACAATCATCCCACGTTTCCGGTCACCAAACACGACGTGGACAATAATGCAACCAACCATCCCACCCACTATCATGTTAAAACAAAATATCCAAGCAATTTGTTTCGATTGCATCCGTGTTTCCGGTCAAATACAATCACCTACACTTTCTTCTCACAAATTTTCCTAACTTCTTTGATTTTTTTCTTTTATATTCTCTTTCCACTACTCAATTAGTTCCAAAAAGTAATTTTCCTTCTCCCCTACGTCACAAAAAACATGGAACGTGGGTCGATCGAAGTCTTAACCAACAACTTTTCTCTTCATCATTTCTCTCAAACTTCTTCACTCTCCTTTTTGTGGAATACTACAGTCTTCTTCTCTACTAAGATATTAGTGGTTGGCTTCTACTGCGGATTTCAGATACGCCAATGCTTCTCAACAAGGAAGAATTCAGCGAACGGGGTATAAGGTACCATCAACTCCAAAATTAGACGTTTCATATTTATTCCCTTCTTGTCTTTCCGCTATGTCCTATTTGTTCCCTTCTTGTCTTTCCGCTGATGTCCAACCTACAAATGTGATTTTGTACCCTTACTGCCAGACCACAATTATATGCAATATTAATGTGGGTTGTCATGTGAGGGTCGGATTAGCAATCTTGTGCCCAGCCGAACCAATCCGGCTGATTGTTTTGCCTTACAAACATGATCTTTCCGTCGGAACCAAGTGATGAATTAACAAATTAATGTACCACATCTGCTTACTGTTGCTGCTGCTGTTTTGTGATTTCATCAAGTCTTCCTATTTCCTGTGCTTGCCGATAAAGATAATTAACAACAAATGGTTGGGGGTCGATGCAGGGTCATGGTGGAGGGGAAGCAAATTGGAGCTGAACTGGAGAATGGGGAGAAGTAGTTCGCAGAAGCAGTGGAGTAGGCCAATTTTATAGTCATCTGGCTTGCAACTTATCTCTCTTACTCCTATATAATCCCCTATCCGTCAACTTGGCTCCAACCGAAGAGCAGACAAAAGAGAAGACTTAGGAGTGTAGCTTGGTAGCGTCAACCAGTCATCCATGGAGTTCAAAGTAGGCCTTCTCCAATACGCCACCGCAGCTTTGAGCATCACATTGAGTAGTTGTTGTTGCTGCATCCCGAGTTATTTAGCTGCTTTTGCGCCGTTCCCTCCACCACATTCTACGGAAGCGCGACGTCTCTAGGACGATTGTTAGGTGTCGCAGTTGCTAATAGTTGGGATTATTCACCAAGCCAGATTCCCGGACGCGCCTAAACCGACGATATCAATTTTGTTAATTCTCCTATTCTTTTCTTTCCAGGTTGCGCTTGCAGTGGGTATGACAACCTGATCCACTCCAACGGTTACCTAACGCAGACTGCGGTGCTTAACACAATGTTGTTTAACGACATGGCATCGTGCGGCGAGTGCTACAAGATCGTGTGTGACTACTAAGCCGAGCCAAAACGATGCATCAAGGGGGTGTCCATCACCAACTCACCATCACGGCCACAAACTTCTACCCTCCAAACCCAACACAACACAACGAAGATCGAGGGTGGTGTATACCGTCAGGAAGCACTTCGACATGCATGGCGCAGCCGGCGTGGGAGAAGATCGAGATATACAGAAGAGGGATCATGCCCGTCATCTACCAGATGTAAGTGATCAGTGGATACAGTTTCCTTACCAATTAATGCTCTATATGTGTGCAAGATCTGAATCGGACGAACTGACAACGACGGAGGGAGCATCTCAACACGCCACTCTGGTGGGACTCAACCCTTTTCTTCTACAACTACCAGCTGTTCAATGAGGACCTGCCCTCTAGCCCTATCTCCAAAGCTAATTACGGTTTGTTCTACACCAACAGAATGCTTGTAGGTTCTCAGTGCAGGCGTCTTCGTCTTCCTTGCTATTGACTATAGTGGAAGGACACTCTTCATGGTGGAAGAGGCCACGTAACATGTTTAAAGCTACGCTCCACTGGGAAAGTGGAACTGAAAGGACGGATTGTTCAGGATACATCCCAGGGAACAATACTGTGAACCTGATAATATGAGGAGCCACACTTTCTCTGTCTTTGATAGGTACATTTAGAAGCAAGTCTTATGGATCCTGCTATTTCAATGGAGCATCCATGGTAAGTACCACATATCCTTTATGAGAAATTGGTGGACTCATGTTATCTACTTATGAACCTAATATATTCATATGTGTGTTATAAGTTTTACTATTCATTAATGTTATTTTTTATATACATTATTTATTTTATAATAGTTTGTTCTAAGAATGTAATTACATTATTAGCCTCTATAAATATATATTTCATTTTGTCGTTGTAATTATATGGAAAATAGTTCTTTATTCATTCATGACAAATGTATTTTTTATGAAATATTCCTATCAAATTATCATATATGTTTGTGGTTACTATGAATAAGCAACAATTTTCCCCTATGTTTTATGCAATATACTTTTTATTTTAAAACACTAAATACATTTTTTTTTCACAATAGACGCATAGTACCTATTTAAATGATTGGATACATATGAACATGTGCATGGGCACGTGTATGTTTACTAGTATATATATATATATATATATATATATATATATATATATATATATATATATATATATATATATACATGGTATATCTTTGCTACCCGTGCGGGTAACTAAGATTCGCTACCTGTGCATCAATTTTGTAATGGGATGACACATATATGTAATGAGACAACTAAATTTGTAATGAGACGACCAAAATTGTAATACAAAGACTCATTTTGTATTACAGCGCTGTTACAGTAATAAATATATATTTATTACTGTAACCGCGCTGTAATACAAAACGAGTCTTTGTATTACAATTTCGGTCGTCTCATTACAAATTTAGATTGTTTCATTACAAATGCATACCTTCCCATTACAAAAATGATGCACGGGTAACGAATCTTAGTTACCCGCACGAGTAGCGAAGATATACCCATATATATATATATATATATATATATATATATATATATATATATATATATATATATATATATATATATATATATATATATATATATATATATATATATATATATATATATATATACATATATATACATATATATACATACATATATACATATATATATATACATATATACATACATACATATATTTATACATATATATACATATATACATATATATATATATATACATATATATACATATATACATATATACATATATATACATATATACATATACATATATATACATATCTACATATATATACATATATATACATATATATATATACATATATATATATATATATATATATATATATATATATATATATATATATATATATATATATATATATGGACGTTCATTCAATACCCGTGTGGGTAGCCTAGAGTTTGCTACTCGACAGCCAAAAAAGTAACTGTTCTAGCCAGAAATGTAATAATGCTATCAAAAAAGTAACTATGTTGTTAAGAAAGTAACTATACCACTAAAAAGGTACATCAGTACAAAATACACAACAGAGATATATATGTAATCATGTTTTGAAATCTGCTGATGCAAACGTAACTATCTATGCATGAAATTTAACAATTTGTAAGGTAAAGTAACCCTCTACATGTCAAAAATAAGAAACTTGAAAAAAAGTAACAAAAATAGGGGGCGGGTATTAAAGATGATCCTTATATATATATATATATATATATATATATATATATATATATATATATATATATATATATATATATATATATATATATATATATGGGTATATGTTCGCTACCCGTGTGGGTAACTAAGATTCGCTACCCGTGCATCAATTTTGTAATGGGATGACATATATTTGTAATGAGACAACCAAATTTGTAACAAGACAACCGAAATTGTAATATAAAAACTCGTTTTGTATTACATCGCTGTTACAGTTATAAATATATATTTATTCCTGTAACAATGATGTAATACAAAATGAGTCTTTGTATTACAATTTCAATCGTCTCATTACAAATTTGAATTGTCTCATTACAAATGCATACCTTCCCATTACAAAACTGATGCGCGGGTAGCGAAACTTAGTTACCCGCACGGGTAGCGAAGATATACCCTATATATATATATATGGTATATCTTCGCTACCCATGCGGGTAACTAAGATTCGCTACCTGTGCATCAATTTTGTAATGGGATGACGCATATATGTAATGAGACAACCAAATTTGTAATGAGACAACTGAAATTGTAATACAAAAACTCGTTTTGTATTACAACGCTGTTACAGTAATAAATATATATTTATTACTATAACATCGCTGTAATACAAAATGGGTCTTTGTATTACAATTTCGGTTGTCTCATTACAAATTTAGATTGTCTCATTACAAATGCATACCTTCCCATTACAAAATTGATGCATGGGTAGCGAATCTTAGTTACCCACACGGGTAGCGAAGATATACCCATATATATATATATATATATATATATATATATATATATATATATATATATATATATATATATATATGTATATATATATATAATAGGCTGTTCATTCGTTACCCGCGCGGGTAGCCAGATTTTCGCTACCCGCTGGAGTAACTCGGGGTCAAAAGAGTAACTATATGGTACATTAGAGTAACTCTTCTTAATCAAAAGCGTAACTATATGATATGCTGGAGTAACTCTGAGAGCAAAAGAGTAACTGCGTAAAAAATATACAGTCAGTAAATATATGGACGTCTTTTTTATTTTGGAGGGGCAAATGATGTTATTTTTTGATCAAATTTTTGGGGAGCTAGATAAAATGATCCTCTACAATTGCAAAAAAAATAAAAAATAGAAAAAATAATCAAGAAGGGTGCGCGGGTAGCTACCCGCGCGTATTAAAGATAATCCCATATATATATATATATATATACATATACATATATATATATATACATATATATGTATGTATATATATAGGGCTTATCTTTAATACCCGCGTGGGTAGCTACCCGCGCACACTTCTCAATATTTTTTTAAGTTTTTTTTGCAATTGTAGAGGACCATTTTTTCTAGCTCCCCAAAAAATTTGATCAAAAAATTATATCATTTGCCCCCCAAAAATCAAAAAACCCGTCCATATATTTACTGATTGTATATTTTTTGCGCAGTTACTCTTTTGCTCTCAGAGTTACTCCAACTTACCATATAGTTACTCTTACTATTCATATGAGTTACTCCAGCGTACCACATAGTTACTCTTTTGATCGGAGTTACTACAGTGGGTAGTGAAAATTCTGGCTACCCGTGCGGGTAACGAGTGAACAACATATATATAGATATATATATATATAGAGAGAGAGAGAGGGAGAAAGAGAGAGAGAGAAATTTTATTGGTGTTTTTCCCTACCAACATGACCATCAACATATGATCCAAAGTTCCTAACATGGAAGAAATTAGAGCTAGTATATTTACAATGTCACCTTTGAAGGATCCTAATCCTGACGACATTGACACATGTTTTTTACAGCAAAATGGGATGCTCATCAAAGATGATCACGTCCCTTTTGTGCAGGTCCCCTTCAAAGGATGCTCCTTTGAACCAGCCTCATTGGACTCATCAATTATCCTTATTTCTAAAAAAGAAATCCCTATTTCGTAATCATTTAGGCCTATTTCTTTACATAATGTTTTTGTGAAAGTTATTTTCTAAAATCATTATAAATAGGATAAAGCCTTATCTTCAAGATTCAATCTCTTCACATCATGAGAGTTTCATCCTTGGTCAAATCCTACATGATAATGTCTTGTTGATGCAGGAGATCATTCGTGCCATAGAGAAAAAGAAATCTAGACATCTAGTGATGGAGATTAAAGTAGAAATTTCGAAGTCTTACGATAAGCTAAGATGGGATTTCATTCTTGATTAACTCACAAAAACTCATATTCCACCAAAAATTATCGACATCATCATGCTTATCATAATACTGGGAGAATCATTAATTATATAAATATGTGCCAACTATTCCCCATCTAAACATCTTGGGGTGTGAAGAAAGGGGGACCCCTATTGCCTTATATTATTTTCAAGTGTATGGAGTGTCTTTTTCTAGGCAATTCAACTGAAAGTGGACCAACATCAATGGAAACTAACAATTTCCACCAATAAGAGAGTAATCTTCTAGCATCTATAGATTGCTAACAACCTTGTTCTCTTTGGAGAAGACACCATAGCTCAAGATCATGTACAATCCAGTGCCCTTATCTAATTGAAATTGTGTCTGGACAAGAGGTTGCCCAGGAGAAGTCATTTGTCTTCTTCTCTAAGTGTTTCCCAATAGCAAATTGAAGGGCCATTTTGTATAAGCTGAAGATGAATTGGGTGGAGGATCTCAGGAAGCACCTCAACATTCCTATAATCTACAAGAGAGATTCTAAGAAGAAATATCTGGATCTAGTTAATAGATTCTAGGGAAAGGTCAATAATTGGGCCACTAGAAATCTAACCTTGGTCGGTAGAATTACCTTGGCCAAATTAGCTCTCACCACAACAACTTCTAATATTATGTAGTCTTCAAAGATTGTTGGTGTCAATCTATGGAAAACTATATCAAATAACTCATAATTCATCTGGATAGGTAGCATTCAAACCAAAGTTGTCCACTTAGTATCTTGGGAGAAGCTAATCACCCAACCAATGAAAGGAGGATTGGGGATAAGATCTATGAGGGAGTTCAATGAAGCACTGCTAATGAACACTACATATAAATTTTTGAGTCAGACAAAACTGAGTTGGAAACTTCTATTAATGTCCAAGTAAAATCTATATATGATGATCATCTTATTGAATCTCTTAATTAGAAAATCATCAAATCCTGGTAATGTAACGACAAGAATACATAATATGTAAAACTTTGTGAAGGAAAGGATGTCTATCTTAATATGTAACGACAAGAATACAAGATCTTTGTATGAGTGATAGTTGAGAGGAAGTCTAGAACCTACATAAAAAAATATTATACAAATAACTAAGGAATTTTGGGACATTAACATTTCAAGCCTGGTAATCATGGATGGGGTTTGCGATGTAGACTTACTCATAGAGTACATGGAGGAGGAGTCTATTCACATCATTACTCCAATGCCAATTCGTACAAAAGACCTAGATTAGGATGATGTTTATTACACTAGTCACATGCATGGATAGTTTGAAGTTAAAATAATATACCATGAACTAATTAGCCAGAGGTTTAAGGAGACTACCTGTGTCTAGGGAGTGTTCTGGAAGCAGTAACTACCACATAGAGTAAAGGTATTCTTATTCTTTATTAAGCATGATAGAATACTCACAAACTTGCTTGGGTTGAAGAGACACATGACTGATACCATGGTTTGAAAATTATGTAATGGGGATGATGAAATATATTTGCATGCCTATGGGACTACTCAAGAGTTCAACAAGACTAGTGGGCTATCAACCCTACACTGAATGCATATTTCTTCTTGTCTACAATGGTGGATGGCTGGTAAAATAATAATATTAGACCTAAAAATGAAAAGTTTTTGCACAATACCTTCGTCCTTGTATGTTGGAGAATCTGGAAATTCATAAACATTCATATTAAAAAAATGTAGTTCCATCATTAAAGGACATTGCCTAGAACATACAGTCAGTTTAAATTGATGTTTTGAATACCTAGAATCATCCATCAACACCAAGGAACCCTAGTAATCCAAGAGAGGCATTCCAGTAGAGTGCTCCACTAGAAGCGATGATCCAAATTTGAGTGGACACTGCTACTAAGGATAATATCAACTTGTAGAGCACTGGTTACATCTTGAGGAATGTGAGAGGAGAATGAGTTGAGGGTGGGGTTTCAATGCATCCCAAAAGAGACCTTCTTGAGGGAGAGGTGCTAGAAATTCTCACGGGTACCCAAGCTGCTAGTAAAAGAGGAAGGGCGCAGTGTGATTTTGATGGACTCAAAAGTCGACACGAGGTACTTGGTGGAGCCACAACGTTATTCTCCAAAGTATTATCCAATCATGCAAAGAATTTCCTTGTTGAGAGGGGGTTTCAGATCTTTTAAAGTCATAAACATTAGATGAGATGATAAAAGGCTTGTTGATAAGCTAGCAAAATGGTTCCTCAAGATCCACCAGGGAAGCCGTACAAACAACTAAATACCAAAAGAGCTGAAGAACATGTGGATACAAGGCATAACCTAAAGGCGGCTTAAGTAATTTTCTATACTTTTTTGCACACAAAAATTTTAAATAAATTCTAATAAGTAGCACAAAAGGTATATAAGCAAGCTTTTCATAATGAGTACGGTTCTATATGAATGGGAACTTCAATTTAGTAAACTCAGGGGACGAGACCAAATGATTTCACAAATAATTAACTAAAATATATAGTTACATTAAGTAGTATCAATAGTTAAAATTCAAATTAAAGGTAAAAATGTATAGTGATTACATCCTAAGAAATACCTATGTGCTATTTGGACATTGAGAATTCTAATGACTTGTGTTACACATTACTCACATTCATGAATATCAATTTTTTAAACAAATGTGAGAGAAAACCATGATAACTTGAAAACCACAAAAAAGCATGCATATATAAGTAAGATACAAGGTTTAGGATAGATATATATTATTATGAGAATCACATGGAACTCCAACTCGCATGCCCTATGGATGTGTGCCCATCTAACGAAGAACATTACAAATCCTCCCCTTTGAAGGACCATATATTTTTCAGAAACCTAAAATCTATAAGGTGAAGTAATACTGATGAACAATATGATTTGATCTTGGCTATAATTAATTCTTGTCTCATTAATATATATAAAAAAAAATTGACAACAAATAATTTTTGAAGAGAAGGGTTTTATTTGAATTAGGGTTTTAGTTGTGTTAACCCATTGGGACTAAATAACGAAATCCCAAATAATAAATAAGTAACATATTTTTGTTACAAAAATTAAAAGGAGTGGTCTAAATTCAATAAAGGTAAGACTTTATAGTAAGTACTTCCTAACAAATACTTTTCTAAAATTTGGATATTGAAAAATTAAAATTAATTGTCTTTTTTTTCTAGAAATACCAAAAACTGGTTACATCAAGTTTCTAAGGGTGCAAAAAGAGAATAAAATTAATTGTCTTTGAAATGGCTCAGATTCATGGATTTTAATTTTTTTACAATTGTTAGAATTAATAATGATGACTAGAAAATCAAGGAAAATTTACATGCATATACAAGTAAGCTATGAGGTCTAGAATATATATAATCAATATCCTTTAAACTAGTAACTCTGTGGAGTCAGCTATTTAGTGATCAATAAGTTAGGATAATACAATGAGTTTGTAACCTACAAAAGGCACGAAAGTTGGTAAGTGATTTGGAACTACTATATATATAATCACACACAAACTCATACACACTTCACTAGTACTAGTTTTCAATGATTACAATATTAATATCAGTGAATATTATATAAATAAATTGGAACTTGCTATGGTAATTGGAAAAACAAATCTATAGATTCTTACAAGATTTAATTCTTGATACATTATTTGATAGCATCCAATGGTGTTAGTCAATAAATAGAAATGGATATATAAATATAGGAAAGAAAAAATGTATAAATTTTTTAAATGTATAACTAATGTACTATCACTGCTCTGTTATTACCCTAAGTCAACACTCCTAATGGCTACATAGCCGAAGATGAGTGGACCACGACACCCATCCCTAGAATGGCATATGTATTTCATGCAGGAAATATATATAAATAATAAATAAATAAATATCAATATATATGTAAAAATAGTAACAAAAAGATATAACAAGATACTAAAGGGGAGGTAGAGAAACATGTACCCATTTGTATTTCAACATAACCCATTGGTGTTCCGTATGAGTCTAGAGTGCAATTGATCTTTGGCAACTACAAAATTGATAAACAAAATATATCAATGTGAATGCATTGAGTACGCTATCAAAGACATGAAAACAATTTCAGATTATAAGTATAAGTTTCTTGGGTAGATAATGATAATAAGCAAGAAGGGGGAAATAAGGATATCAAACTTAATGTCGTTGATTCATACAAAGCATATTTTAAGTGCAGTTATCCATTATTTCAATATAGCCCTTTGACCAACTTCCTCAAAGGAAGGGTTTGTAAGGATGCTCAAGATTATCTAGCCTTTTATCAATGTGAAGGACCTCAAAACCAAAGTCAATGAGCTAACCCTATTTCATTCATGCCTCATTGCCTTGCCTTGAGAATTCAGACAGGTAAAAAATGTATTCATGCCCAGTGCCCTTACCTTGAGAATTCAGATAGGTACACAATGTTATAAACTGGATATCTTTAGATTATGTTCAAGATTTGTCAACATAGTATAAACAAGCAAGAAAGTAATAATCATAGGAACACTAACTCAAACAAGTAACTAATAGCTAACCATTCGTGTAAGCATGTATACAAACAATACGAGTAACATAGAAGGGTCAAAAGATTGAGTGTACCTTACGATTATGATTCTTGGGTAAGATACCTAGAGAAGGCCCAAGCCAAGATGGACCCAAGATGTAAAAATAAGCAACATAGTGTCTTATATCACTAGTTTTGATTAATATACACATGATATAAGTCATGTTGATGTTCCCTTATAATTATGTTTCACTTAGTTCAAATATAGTTCCAAAATTCCAAAGATGCATGTCATTACTCAACATAGTCCAAGGGTCAACATTAAGTCCTAGATATAAGAAAACCATACACATTAGATTAGATATAAACATGAGATCATTTCTAATTTGGAGTTAGGGAGACATGATATGGTGATTGTCTTCAAATTTTAATCATGCAAGATCACATCTAATTATATTAGGTCAAAATCATGCAATAGGGTCATACATCCAAGTCAGAGAGACATTAAGGGCATATGATAGATCAAGTTATTATTGTAGATCTATAGCATGGTAAATTACTAATTTGAAGTCATTCAGATATCATATCTAACATTAGAGTGTGATCTAGTAATGTTACAACCCAACAATCAACATATACACCTAGAAAATGTTAGGGGTCATACACATGCCAATGTAGTCAAAAGAATGCATGAGTGTAGTGAAATAGCATTTAATGTCACAAATTATATTACAACTGATGTAGAAGTGAACATAGGGATATGGATAATAAGGATCTACTTTAGCACAAGAATAAAGATGAAATCACATAAGTCCATAGACATCACATTTTAGGGCATACTAGGTCTTCAAATCATATGAGCTACTAATGAAAACCATAGCATAAGACCATAGTCAAACATATCACATAGCATTATAAATATTTCTGATTTGTAGGTTTGATGATCATCTAAGGATGAGATATATTGTGAAAGTCCCAAGAATCAACCAAGTAACATCATATATAAGCAAAAGGGGCACTTTTAGATCAAAAGAGTAAGAGTGCACATCAAATGTGGTCCACTTCATTATTCATTGAAAAAGATGGTTACAAGTTATTGTTATCAAAATCAAGAGTGATATAATAGGGAACAATACTAGATGGGGGCAAGATACATCATTAACCACTTAAATAACATATTAAAGACATGTTTTTATGATATCATGAGAAAACGAAGTAGAATTATTTCTAACATTTGTTCCATTGCATAGATCTTGTCAAGAAGATCAAAATTCATATATCATATGCCCTATTTGGACAAAGGATGTGGAAGATATGATTTTTAGTATTTTTCATTGAAACTATAAAAATGAGATTACGGTGTTACATTTGCATTCATTGATGAATCAAACGTCAATCCGAGATCTTATGGTGGCGCTTGACCCCCGCCCCCTCTCGCAAGTGACACGTGTGGGACCATATGCCATGCATCAAGCTGGGATTGTCTATGTCTGGCTCCTCGGCCCCGATGCCCAACCCCTCACGAACCCTGCCCAACGCCCATCTGTGGTTGTACGAAGCCAACCAATGTCACCAGTTGTTGGTTGCCACTGTGGGTGCCTACGTGATGTAGCGTCTACATGGTACGGTGCTGCTCACTGTGTGAGCTCATCAAAGCAGTGCCATTCTTGGGCTTTAGGTCTAGAAGTCGAGCGACATGCGGTCGCCTGAGTTCAACAAGGTGTGCTAAAGCCATCTGTGATCATCCTCAGCAACGGTTGCTTCTAGGACCAAAGTTCCCATAAGAGGGGTGAAAAATAGGGAGCTAGGATGCCCCAAGAGGCTAATATAGAGAGGGGAAATCGAGAGGTGGCCGAGAAGGGTCACAAGGTGGTGCTAAGTCTTGCCAAAATGGGCACCTAGGTGTCAATTGGTGGTTGGAAAGTAGCTGCTACAGCTGCTTTGTGTAGTGTATGGCCGGAGGTTGATGATAATACATATCCTTTGGATGAAGGGAGGAATCCAAGGGATACAAAATCCATGGGCCGAGGTGTGTTTCCTTTGTGTGCAAGGCACATGATTGGTCCAACAAAAGGTAGATGGATTGCTAAAAGAAAGGGGGAAGCAATTGGGCCACACACCAAATTTTGGCACACTAAGGCTAAGAAGAAACAAAATCAAGGCTACTATGTGATTAGAATGAGGAATTTCAAATGGTCATAACTCATTCCATGATCATCCAATTGAAGTGATCTTTGAAGAGTTGGATTTGAGATTGAATTCTCTACAACATGACCTATACATCACACCAGAAAAGTTCAATAAAAGCGTTCAATTTTGATTGCAAGATTAAGATGTATGGTAAGCATCAAAACTCAAATTAGAGTCATAAATATGTACGGAGTGACACTTAATCAAGGCTAACTTGTAAATTGAGCATAAAGTGACTCTAAGTCATCAAATTAGAGGTGATGGAGTTTATTGATTACATCAAGCATGAAATGGGTCAATATGTACATAAGTTGAAAGAGAGAGAGAGAGAGAGAGAGAGAAAATCTAGATCATCACATGTACATTCTTTTAGGAATTGTATACTTCAATATGAAAATTTAGACTTCCTACATTGATAATATTTTATCCAAAATTAAATATGATGATATCATTTTAAAAATGCCCTACTATTAAGACAACAACCCTAGGGAAATATATATAATAACTTTGGATGACTTGACATATAGTTACTTTCAAATGAGTTTATTATAGTTAGTATGATATCTTGTGTTGTATTGGTTACTGATTACAATTATAATAATTGTGTTGATGTTTAATAAAAAAAATCTAGGGTTTTCTCTTTCATGAACTTATTGGAATGAAATATAATAATGAGTAGGACAACTTAATATGTATAGAATTAGCTTTTTGCTCGTTCATAAGTATAGATTACAATTTTCTCTTTAAAATTAATTTAACATAAACTTAGATAAAGATATGTACTATTATATTTGCATAACTTCAATCTAATATATTAAATATCTGATAGGTATAACATTTCTATCATTTATCACAACTTAGGTCAAGACTAATCACCAATTTTTTGATACCTTTTTGTAACATAGGAAAAAATCTAGTAAGGAGGATGTTAATGTGGTGTTCTGGCTAAAATCATGTTTTAAATATAATACAAGGCATGTAAATTCTAAGAGGAACCCTAGGTCCAATTTTTTTAATATAGTTGAAGATGGATATATATAAATGACTACATGTATCATAGAATCCTAGATTCATAAATTTAGAACTATAGATATAACTCTTAAAAATGTTTGAATTACTTTTAGAGCATGAAAATGAACAATTCAATTAGCAAAACAAAATTGAGTCTCTGCTTCGATTTTATTAGTTGGTTTAAGATTGAAAATTGACACCTTAGAACATGACATTTTTATTGATTGTATGGAACGATAAATAAATATGTTGGGAGATGGAATAATGTATGAGTTTATGTTCATCACTTTGTTTTAACACTATAACTGACTAAAACTGGAATTGGTATCTAAATGTAGATTCCCAAAATTAACCAATCAAAACTTATGTTCTAATCTAAGACAATAATACATTAATTTATTTGACAAATGAAATCATGAATAAATATTATAATAAAATTTTAACTTTGTAGATTTACAACACAATGAATATGTGATGATGTTTCTTTATTTCTTAATGTATTTTAAACTCTTCTAGTGGTAGGTAGCATTCCAATAATGGATGATGAATGGTTAATGGACTGGAATGAGATTCTTTATAAACTTTAAAGGATTTTCTAGTATTTATGCAAAATGTAGGGTGGTGCCCTAGAGAAGATAAATCAGTGGCAGATAAACTACAAAAATCCTAAACTGTATACAAGTGATAATACTCTATCATTAAAATAAATATAGAACCATTATTATAAAATTTCATTTTATATATATACAACTAACTATAACATATCCTAATCAAGAGTTGACTTGTAAAAATTGAACAATAGGGAATAAAATGGGATTTTACCATTCAAAATGATCACAAAACGTCCATCTTTCTATGATGGTTTGACATTAGAAGAGTGATCCTTAATTCAAATTTTGTTAATCGATTTCACTCGAATGAAATAATCAAAATAAAAGGATTAATACTTTCAATTTAGATAATTTCAAGGTTTATATGATTGTCAAATTTTATTTTGGATTTTTTTAGATTTATCATGTTAGGATAAATTAATGGCTAGAGTTGGAAAGCATTAAGAACTAGTTATATATGGAAAGTTGGATAACTCTGGAGTTGAGGATTGTTGGTATGTATGCCTAGAGAGCCAATCATATGCTGATTGTCATTGCATACTATGGTAAATGATTTAATAACTAATAAAGGAAAACTATAAACTCACTCTGTTTCACTCAATTATTAGATAATGCAGAAAAATAATTAATATCTAAAGAATGATATTACTCAATGAAATGTGTCTTCAAGTATGTGACTTGAACAATGAGATCATACAGATGTTAAGAGTATGTACATCTTTGTTATGGCCATAGTTGGTTGTTACTATGGAAGCAGATAGAAAAGAAAAACACTTAAGAGTAGAGTGTGACAGTGTGTGTTAGTTGATGACAAAATCTCATCAATCATGAAATGTGATATCAAACCAAGCACACAGATTCTTGTTAAAGAGTAGTGTATCATACAAATACACCTTGAGAGTGACACATGGAAACCATAATAGGTGGTTCTAGTCATCTGTCATAGTGAAGGTAGTGATTGTGATTCTTAGACCTAAAATCACTACACTCATCACATGTTGGTCGGTGTGCTTTGACATCATCCACTGTAATTGTGAATAAGGATTGCCATAAAGGTGATGAATATTGGGTGCAATGTGACACATGGGGATGAGTGTGAGTAATGTAGATGATATTTTTCCTTCCTACTGGAGTTTGATATCCATGCCACTTGATAAGCAAGATTGAGAAAAGCATGCACACACACATGAGAATCAATATATGATATTGAGGTCATATATATCTCAAACAGTCTACTCTAGTTCAAGGAACATGGACTGAACATAGAGAGGATGACGATTCCATGCTCTGAGTTAATTCTAGATATCAGAGATAAGGAAATTATACAATCAATGTTATATCTATCACAGATTGTAGGTTGAAGTTGTTCTCCAACTTTTCAATTATTTGGGTAGCAATGATGTGTGACTAGACACCATTGTTTGCTTGTGATGTCATGATTGGTTATGGACATTCACTGCCAACATAATATGGAACCTATAGGGTCACTCATGTAGCCCTATTTTAGGGCTTCATCTTTTGTCTTTTTGCACTACTATCACATTGAAACATTGTTAGAATGCAAGTTATTCCCCTAATATGCATATTTTTGTCAAATGCACTTATGGATAGTTTTTACATGTTTTATAGGTACTTTGAAGACTAATTGATGGAAGAGAGAGATGATGGCTGAATTTAGGGTTTACCCAGACTTTGAGGAGCCCAAAATGAGGCCGAAACCACTCCCAACCTACCCCAAGTGGTCAAAGAATGTATTCAAGCAATAAACTTCATGGATGACAAAGTTCAAGATACAAATGCATGGAGAGGACCTCAAAACGGCCGTTATAAAAAGGAATGCCATTCTGGCAGATGCCCAAAGTAGAAGAACCTTCAAAAGATCATCTCATTGGCCAGAATGGCCATTCCAGCCAACACGGCTATTCTAACCAATCCCAACACGTCCGTGCTACCAGTCCCAAAAACCCAGAACCCCCCTGTTCATTCCATTTTTCCACCACAATCGTTCCCATCTACCACGACCATTCTACTCACACCCCACCATGTTCGTGCTACCCAGCACGGCTGTGGTACTTGAAAATCTACCCAATTTTGTACTACATTCCCTATTCTACCCCTCACTTGACTCAGTACCTCCCCACCACCTATATATACATGGGTGGTTGCTAGGGAACAATGTTAGCCTCCGTAGATGCCTTAGCCCCCTCCTACCTACTCTAGAGAATTCATCACCATCTCCCTTGCATTCAACACTCACCTACCATTTCCACCTCATTTCCACCATAGAAACCTAGTTATCTATGTTTTCTACCATAATCCCTTTCATTTCCATACTCTTCACCCACATTGGAGGAGGGAGTTCATTCTACAACAGCTAGGAGGTGAAGGAGAATAATCTTCCATGAGCTCCATAGATTCATATCTCTTTCTTTTCTCTATTGAATGATCTTGTCTAGCTAAGCCCCTAGTGGTAGGCTATTCGGGGTTAAAATGTTACATTGATACAAGTTTGGGGGAAAATAACATGTAATGAACATATTTCCATTCTATGATGACTACCTATTGCTTCTATCTCATTTCCCATTATATTTCTTGTGGTTTGTGCTTTTAAACATAGATTTCTTATTTTGTGATGCTTGATGACACTTAGCCTCTTGGGGAAAATGGAATGTATGTGGCAATCTTAGGAATGGCTCCTAGGTCCAATTGGTGGATCCCTAGCTAGCCCCCTTTGTTCCCACATACAAATCCATTTTCCTACAAGTAGGTGTGAGATCTAAGTATCTATAATAAGTGTGATTAGTGCAATTTCCTAGAATTTCCTAATCGCTAGATGGCAAGTAACATGAGATGAAATACCCTCATATCTACTCCCATTCCTACTCTTGGCTCTCAATTTCCCTAATACCACTTACATTAGAAACCAATACTTGCCAAGTACTATTAGAATTACACCTAGCCCTAGTTCTCCAACTAGTAGTATAGGGTATATTCCAATAGCACTTTCCTTGTTATTTGGTTTGGTAATCTAGATTGAAGATATACAACTTTCTTATTATGTAAACTCCCCCAACTAATATCAAAGTTTCATTCCCAAACATCCCACCTATCCATCTTATTGTTTAAAATCCACCCTTGCCTTCTTAGCTTGTTAATGCTAGTTTAGTTAATTTCCTTTGTTGCTTCTTATATAATCGCTTATTTCTTGATATTTAGGTCTTGGTTAAGTAGTTAGGGCTCTTTTGAGATTGCTTGTGTTAATTTAGTTAAGTAGTGATAACCTAGGATCTCATTTGTTTTAGTGCTTAGCTCTTCTCTTAGTTGTTAGTTGCCATGCTATTGTAGTGTATTTCATCTTGCTCTTGCTTAGTTTCTTGTTTAGTCTAGCTTCTTAGTCTTAATTGACATAGGGTAATATAGGGTTTTTGGTAATATAGCTTCTTTCTTGTTGTTACATGCTTGCAATCATAGTGTAATCAACAAAAACCAACCTTTAATCCCTCAAACCCTACTCCCCACTTTAGGAACATAGCTTACATTAACTTAGTTGTAGTGCCCCCAATCTCCCTGAGGATTGACCCTACTCTTTTCACTTGTCTATACTACATCACGACCCCGTGCGCTTGTAGGTATGTGTGATTAGTTAAGTTGGTGTGTTGGACTAGGTCCCATCATAAATTTTGAGAGATCCATGTGTTTTCCCTTAGGGTTGCATCTAGTCACCTTCTAGTTGGCTAGTGTGTGACCTTGAGAAGATCGCACCAAGATTTTTGGCACCATTGTTGGGGATAGAAAGTTCCATAGCTACCTAGTAGTTGTGGAATTGACTCTCCCCTTTGGAACCATATTTTTCCAATTTGTTTTGCTGCGTTTGAGAAACACACTAAGCTTTTTGGAATAGTTTGATATGGAAAGTTGGATAACTAGAGTTGGAAAGCGTTAAGAAATAGTTTGATATGGAAAGTTGGATAACTATGAAGTTGAGGATTGCTGGTACGTATGCCTAGAGATCCAATCATATGATGATTTTCATTGCATATTACAGTAAATGAATTAATAACTAATAAAGTTAAACATTCAACTTATTTTGCTTCACTTAGTTATCAGATAATTAGGAAAATAATCAATATCTAAAGAATGATATTACTCAATGAAATGTGTCTTCAAGTACGTGACTTGAATAATGAGATCATATAGATGTTAAGAGTATGTACATCTTTGTTATGTCCATAGTTGGATGTTACTATGGAAGGCAGATAGACAACAATAACTCTTAAGACTAGAGTGTGTGTTGGTTGGTGACAAAATCTCTCCAATCATGAAATGTGATATCAAACCAAGCACATAGATACTTGTTAAAGAGTAGTGTATCATACAAATCCACTTTGAGAGTGACACATAGAAACCTTAATAGGTGGTTCTAGTCATCTTTCATAGTGAAGGTGGTGATTGTGATTCTTAGACCTAAAATCACTACACTCTTCACATGTTGTCTGGTGTGCTTTGGCATCATCCACTGTAATCGTTAATAAGGGTTTCCATAGAGGTGATGATTGGGTGCAATGTGACACATGGGGATGAGTGTGAGTGATGTAGATGGGATTTTTCCTTCCTACTGGAGTTTGATATGCAGGCCACTTGATAAGTGAGACTGAGAAAAGCATGTGCATGAACATGTGAATTAATATAAGATATTAAGGTCATATATATCTCATATAGTCTACTATAGTTCAAGAAACATGAACTAAACATTCAGAGGATGATGATTCCATGCTTTGAGTTCATTCTAGATATCAGAGATAATGAAATTATACAATCACTGTTACACATGTTATAGATTGTAGGTTGAAGTGGTTCTCCAACTTTCCATTTATTTGTGTAGCGATGACGTGTGACTAGATGCCACTATTTTCTTGTGATGTGATGATTGGTTATGGACATTCATTTCCAACATAATATGGAACCTATAGGGTCACTCATGCAACCCTATTTTAGGGCTACATCTTGTGTCTTCTTGCATTACTATAAAATCTAAACATTGTTAGAATGCATGTTATTCCCTAATATGCATATTTTTGTCAAATGCACTTATGGATGGTGTTTGCATGTTTTATAGGTTCTTTGAACACTAATTGATGGAAGAGAGAGATTATGGCTTAATCTAGGGTTTACCCAATCATGGAGGAGCCCAAAATGAGGCTGAAACCACTCCCAACCTACCCCAAGTGGTCAAAGAATGTATTGAAGTAATAAACTTCATGGATCACAAAGTTCAAGACATAAATACATGGAAAGGACCTCAGAATGGTCGTGATACCAAGGAATGGTCGTTCTGGGAGATTCCCAAAGCAGCAGAACCTTCAAAAGATCACCTAGTTGGCTAGAATGGCCATTCCAGCCAATACGGCCATGCTAACAAATCCCAGCACATTCGTGCTACCAGTCCAAAAAAACCCAAAATCCCCATGTTCATTCAATTTTTCCACCACGACCATTTCCATACACCATGGTCGTTTTACTCACACCCCATCATGCCTGTGATACACAGCACGGTCGTGCTACTTTAAAATCTACCCAATGTTGCACTGCATTTCGTATTATACCCCTCACTTGACTCAGTGTCTCCCCACCACCTATATATACATGAGTGGCAGCTGTGGGACAATGTTATCCTCCCTAGATGCCTTAGCACCCTTCTACCTACTCTATAGAATTCATAGACATCTCCCTTGCATTCAAGTCCTCCACCTACCATTTCCACCTCATTTCCACCATAGAAACCTAGTTATCTAGGTTTTTTTATCATAATCCCCTTTGTTTCCATACTCTTCACCAACCTTAGAGGAGGTGGGTAATTCTACAACATCTAGGAGGTGAAGAAGAAGAAGCTTCCACGAGCTCCATATATTCCTATCCCTTTCTTCTCTTTTTTTTTCTCTATTGTGTGATCTTCTCTAGCTAAGCCCCTAGTGGTGGGCTGTTTGGGGTTAAAATGTTACTTTGATACAGTTTTGGTGGAAAATAACATGTAATGTATAGATTTCCATTCTATGATGACTACCTCTTACTAATATCTCATTTCCTATTATATTGCTTGTTGTTTGTGCTTTTAAACATAGATTGCTTGTTTTGTGATGCTTGATGACACTTAGCCTCATGGGGAAAATGGAATGTATGTGGCAATCTTAGGAAATTCTCCTAGGTCCAATTCGTGGATCCCTTTCTAGCCCCCATTGTTCCCACATACAACTCCCTTTTCCTACAAGTAGGTGTGAGATCTAGGTATTTAGTGTAAGTGTGATTAGCTCAATTGCCTAGAGTTTCCTAAAGGATATATGGCAAGTAATGTGAGGTGAAGTTCCCTCATCTCTACTCCCATTCCTACCCTTGGCTCTCAATTGCCCTAATACCACTTACATTAGAAACCAAGACTTGCCAAGTCCTATTAGAATTACACCTAGCTCTAGTTCTCCAACTAGTAGTATAGGGTATATTCAAATAACACTTTCCTTGTTGTTTGGTTTAGTAATCTAGATTGAAGATATACAACTTGCTTGTTTTGTAAACTCCCCCAACTAATATCAAAGTTGCATTCCCAAACGTCCCACTATCCATCTTATTGCTTAAAATCGACCCTTGCCTTCTTAGCCTGATAATGCTAGTTTAGTTAATTTCCTTTGTTACTTCTTATATAATTGCATAGTTATTGATAGTTAGGTCTTGCTTAAGTAGTTAGGGCTCTTTTAAGATTGCTTGTGTTAATTTAGTTAATTAGTGATAACCTGGGATCTCATTTGTTTTAGTTCTTAGATTTTCTCTTCATTGTTAATTGCCTTTCTAGTGTAGTGTATTTCCTCTTGCTCTTGTTTAGTTTCTTGTTTATCCTAGCTTCTTAGTCTTAACTGGCTTAGGGTAATCTAGGGATTTTGGTAATATAGCTTCTTTCTTGTTGTTACTTGCTTACAATCATAGTGTAATCAACCAAAACCAACCTTTAAACCCTCAAACCCTATTCTCCGCTTTAGGAACATAGCTCACATTACCTTAGCTCTAGTGCCCCCAATCTCCTAGAGGATCGACCCTACTCTGTCCACTTGTCTATACTACAACACAACCCCGTGCACTTGTGGGTATGTGTGATAAGTTAAACCAGTGTGTTGGACTAGGTCTCATTATAAATTTTGAGAGATTTGTGTGTATTCCTTAGGGTTGCATCTAGTCACCTTCTAGTTGGCTAGTGTGTGACCTTGAGAAGATCGCACCAAGCTTTTTGGCACCATTGTCAGGGATAGAAAGCGTCATAGCTACCAAGTAGTTGTAGTGTTGACACTCCCCTTTGGCACTATATTTTTCCCATTTGTTTTGTTGCGTTTGAGAAACACACTAAGCTTTCTAGAATCATTTCTAGGGAGTAGTGGTGCTCAGCCTAGCTAGTTAGTGTAGCATAACTTTTTCTATTTCCCTAACCATTGCTATTCTTAATTTTTTGTATTAATTATGCATCTTGATTTGTAATTTGTCCTCTTTTGTTTGGTTGTGCCTTGTGCATGTGACAAGAAACCCTTTGAAGTCAATATGGTAGACCAAGATGCATGAGCCCCTTCTATCCCTTTTCCCGCCGTACATGATGAAGATATTGGAAGACATGGTAAATCTCATGAAGATTCATGTGGAAGGTTATTCCAGTCACTCCACTAACATCATCAAGGTTCATTGTGAAGATTTTCAAGTTCTAAAATCCTATGGCATTTGGAACAACCAAGGTTCCATGTCAAGCTCTTACACTTTAGAATGAAGAAATTGTCCACACCTTTTATGGGATCAACAAGGAGACCAAGAGTCAAGAGACAAATCCATGTTTGAAGAAGAAATTCTTCCAAGGTTAAGAACCATTAATGAAGTGAAAAGAGAGGTGTCCTTCCATGGAAAAATTGGCTTGAGAAAATGCTAGACCAGATTCCCATGTCACTTATCCTTTGTGAGGAGGGAAGACCTACTTCCCAAATCATAGCTAAACCAAACAAGGTAAATGGTTCTATGGGTGCTCCTCAAGGTATCTATTATCCACCACATGGTCAAGCATATACCTTGAAACAGTATCAAGCTCCCCCTACCCCTTATGCTCCACCACCTCCCCAACCTTCAGACAATTTCCAACACACCTCACAACCACTACCACAATATCAGCCACAAGAACCACCCCCATAACAACCACCTACACACCAATCATACTACATCCTTCACAATCCTAACCCATCACATCAAAGACCACCACCACAACCATCACATGTTCTCCCTCCTCCCCATGAGAAAGTGAAGATGGTTCCCATCTTAAGGTGTGAGAAGGAGGTTGAGAAGTCCAAAAATGAGGGAAGGAAATTTGACAAAGAGCAAGATGGAGTACCCTTGTTGGAAAGTCCTTGTGAGAGTGCCAAGTGCATTAGAGATTTCACTGCACCATATTCTATGAAGAGTTCCAAGGGCATTAGCAAATCCATTGTTCCCACTCCTTTTCAAGAAATGATACCAAGTGTCCCACCTTTCATTGAGGTTACACCACCATGTGCCCCAATTGCTGATCCAAGACATCCCAATGTGATATTTCAAGGTTCTCAAGTGTCTAATATGATTGATACCCCTCTCATTGAAGCCTATGAAGACCCATTCCTCAAGGGAAAGCAAAATTATAGCATGAAAATTCTAAAGGTCTCAAGGCTGATTAAGAAGATAAGGGGGAAGTTGTCTAACAGGATCATGTTGAATGAGCTAAAAAGTCTTGTTGATGAGTATTCTTACTTTCAGGTCTACGATGATGACCCCAGAGGAATTGAAAATAAAGAAAAACACTTGAGAATCTCGCGTGACCCTTGGGGGAAGATCAAACAATGAAGGAAATTGAGAGGATTGGCTATGATGAAGATGAAAACATTTTGCATTTGGACAATGGTTGATTGACGGAGGTATAACAATTCTAGATGAAGGTTATAAATTTAGCAATAGTGGGAGGCAACCCTTATGGTTTGATATTCCCAAACCTTGTTTTTTTTATCATACTTATATTTTTTTTCAAGAAACACACAGACACACACCATACTTGATAGTTTTTCTATTGGTGAATCATGATAGAATAGGTATAAGGAGGAAAAGGTGATACATAAAGGGTCTAGTCAAGGAGAAGATCAAAGTTAAAAAGAACATTGCAAATCAGTAGAGGAGCTACATGAAGGAGTCCAGAACGGCCGTGCCACACAACATGACCGTGTGGCTGGCAAGATAGAATAGTCATGTTGCTTAGTAAGGCCATGGTGGTCCTGCCCTACTCACCTAGTGCTACATTGATCACTCCATCTCTGAGAGATTGTCTATCGTGAATCCATTCCCTTTACCCTACTATTCTAAACTTCTATTTCATGCTGAGGACAACATGATTTAAAAGTTTGGGGTGATAGGGAGGTAAGCCCTTCTTTCATTGCATTTTTATCTATATAGCGTGTGCTAAATTTTTGTAAGATGATCAAATAGTTTGACTAACTTTCATACTTGTCTATCATGACCTTGTGTGTCTGCTTGCATTAATGCATACATGTTTTTCTTTTCCATGCATTTTTGTGTAATTGTTGTTTTTGCTCTTCCATGTCATGCATTACATTTCCATGTAGATTTTGGTAATTTTTGTGTGTTTTTAGCTAGAATTTGCATCTTTGTGCTTTAATTTCCCTAAAGTAGGTTTGGATGTGATTGAGTGCAAATTGTCACCATTTTGGCCAAATTTTATCCAAATTTGGAACTCTTTGTCCAAAATCATGTTTCATCTTGAATCTCCAATTTTTGAACTAAAAGTGATTGATATTTGAAAAATGCATGCCAAATTTTAGTGTTTATTGCTATATGGTATTGATTGTTGACTTTTTACATGTGCATCACCTCTCTCAAGTTTTTGAATTTTTTGGTTGAATTGTGAATTGAATAAGCTATGAACGTTTAGAGCCTATTGAATCACAAAATATAAATGTGAATCTCATGTTGTTCACTCATGTGGTGTGATATCATTTGATGAAGTGTTGGATCAGTTTGCATGTAGGGGATTTTATTTTGAGAACTACACTAACAACCCCTCTTTGACTCGACTCTTCTTTCACCATCTTGATACCTCTCTGCCTCATGAAAGGATGCCTTAGTGCACATATTTAACCTTGGCCACCTCCAAAAGCTTGGGGTGACCATGTCTATATCTCCTTGCTTCACTCTATCCACCATATGCCCTATCTACACCAATGGAAAAAGAAAAAGAAAAATAACAAAAGAAAATGCAAAAAAAAACAAGATGCTCCTATCTGAGAGTATCTAAATGAAAGATGAGTGTTAAAACACTCAAATTTCTTACTGCAATCCTTTCTTCCATTTTTATACTCATTGAGATAGAAACCATCAAATCTAGATCACTTTACCCTTTTCTATAGCCATGTGGGTCATTTGGTGTGGTTTGAAGCATAAGATCGAATGCATGAAAGTGAAACAACACTCCTAGTCATCATTGATTAATGCCATCATGAAAAAGTTTACCCAAAATTACATTAAGGATATATGGAAAGCTTGTGTCTTCTATGTTCTATATTTTAAATTTATATACTCAGTGCTCCTTTCATGATTGGATTGTGAAAGTGGAGAGGAGAGAGGTGGAACACATGCACTTAGTCACGTCTAAGACCATTTAGTCTACAATAAGCGTTTGCAATGCATTATATCATTCTTATTTGATTGAAAGAAACTAAAGAGAGAGATTAAGTTGGAGAACACTTGAGGAAAATTATGTTTTATGTTTGGGGTGGTGATGCATCCCTATTGTAGGGCGTCATCTTGTGTTTTTTTGCACTACTATCACATCTAAACATGGTTAGAATGCAAGTTATTCCCCTCATGAGCATATATTTGTCACATGCACTTATGGATGGTGTTTACATGTTTTATAGGTACTTTGAACACTAATTGATGGAAAAGAGAGATGATGGTTGAACCTAGGGTTTCCCCAAGCTTGGAGGAGCCCAAAATGAGGCCAAAAACACTCCCAACCTACCCCAAGTGCTCAAAGAATGTATTGAATCAATAAACTTCATGGATGACAAAGTTCAAGACACAAATGCATGGCATTGGCCTCAGAACGACCATGCTACCTAGGAATGGCCATTTTGGCAGATGCCCAAAGCAGCGAAACCTTAAAAAAATCACCCATTTGGCCATAATGACCATTCTAGCCAAAACGACTGTGCTAGCAAATCCCAACACAACTGTGTTGGCCAGAACGGTCGTGCTACCGGTCCCAAAAACCTAGAATTTCCCTGTTCGTTCCATTTTTCCACCATGTCTATTCCCATCCAACACGGTCATTCTACTCACACCCTACCATGGTCGTGCTACCCAGCACGACCGTAATGCTTGAAAATCTACCCAATTTTGCATTGAATTTCCTATTCTACCCTCCACTTGACCTAGTCCTTCCCCCCACCTATATATAGATGGGTGGAGGGTGGGGGATGAGTTTAGCCTCCCTAGCTACCTTAGCACCCAAACACCTACTCTAGAGCATTCATTTCCTTCTCCCTTGCATTCAAGACCTCCACCTACCATTTCCACCTCATTTCCACCACAGAAACCTAGTTTTCTAGGTTTTCTACCATAATCCCCTTCATTTCTATTCTCTTCACCCACCTTGGAAGAGGGGGGTCATTCTACAGTAGCTAGGAGGTGAAGGAGAAGAATCTTCCATGAGCTCCATGGATTCCTACCCCTTTCTTCTCCTTTCTTTTCTCTTTTGTATGATCATGTCTAGCTAAGCCCCTAGTGGTGGGTTGTTTGGGGTTAAAATGTTACTTTGATACCATGTTGGGGGGAAATAACTTGTAATGAGCATATTTCCATTATATGATGATTGCCTCTTACTTCTATCTCATTTTCCATTATCTTACTTGTGGTTTGTGCTTTTAAACATAGATTGCTTGTTTGGTGATGCTTGATGACACTTAGCCTCAAGGGGAACATGGAATGTATGTGGCAATCTTAGGAATGGCTCCTAGGTCCAATTAGTGGATCCCTAGCTAGCCCCCTTTGTTCCCACATACAACTCCCTTCTCCTACAAGTAGGTGTAAGATCTAAGTATCTAGTGTAAGTGTGATTAGTGCAATTGTCTACAGTTTCCTAAAGGCTAGATGGAAAGTAACATGAGGTGAAAATCCTCATCTATACACCCATTCCTACCCTTTTATCTCAATTTCCCTAATACCACTTACCCTAGAAACCTAGACTTGCCAAGTCCCATTAGAATTACACCTGTCCCTAGTTCTCCAACAAGTAGTATAGGGTATATTCCAATAGCATTTTTCATTTTGTTTGGTTACATAATATGGATTGAAGATATACAACTTTCTTATTAGTAACCTCCCCCAACTAATATCAATGTTTCATTTCCAAACAAACATCCTATCCATCTTATTTCTTAAAATCCACACTTGCCTTCTTATCTTGTTAATGATAGTTTAGTTAATTTCCTTTGTTACTTCCTAGCTAATCGCTTAGTTCTTGATAGTTAAGTCTTTCTTAAGTAGATAGAGAAAATTTGATCTTCCTTGTGTTAATTTAGTTCATTATTGATAACCTATTCTCGCATTTGGTTTAGTGCTTAGATTTTCTCTTAGTTGTTAATTTCCTTGCCAGTGTAGTGTAGTTTCTCTTGATCTTGCTTAGTTGTTTATTTAGCTTAGCTTCTTAGTCTTAACTTGCTTAGCATAATCTAGGGTTTTTGATATTGTTACTTGCTTGCAATCATAGTGTAATCAACCAAAATAAATCGTTAAACCCTCAAACCCTACTCTCCACTTTAGGAACATAGCTCACATTAACATAGATCTGGTACCTGCTCTCACACTGAGGAATGACCCTACTCTTTCCATTACCTATACTACATCACAACCCTGTGCACTTGTAGGTATGTGATATTAGTTAAGACAGTGTGTTAGACTAGGTTCCATAATAAATTTTGAGAGATTCGTGTGTTTTCCCTTAGGGTTGCATCTAGTCACCTTCTACTTGGCTAGTTTGTGGCATTGAGAAGATCGCACCAAGCTTTCTGGCATTGTTGTTGGTGATAGAAAGCGCCATAGCTACCTATTAGTTGTGGTGTTGACTCTCCCCTTTGGCACCATCTTTTACCAATTTGTTTTGTTGCGTTTGAGATACACACCGGTCACATTCAAATGATACACCTAGAAGATGAGTTTAATCATGAATGAAAATTGAATTGATTACTAAAGTGTTTAGGTATTCCATTTAAGCAACAAATTAACTAATTGAACTCTAAACCTAATGGTTCAAGGGTTGAATCCACCAGTTGGAGTGTCAGGTTGATTGCAATATTGCATTGGCTAAATTTTCGATGAGCCAGAGCATGAATCAACCAATTCACTGAGTGAACCGATCAACTCAAGGTCACCAGTCGATCGACTTATGGCATGAGACACTCGGTTCATGAAGGAATTCAATTACATCAAGGATTAGTGCTGACATCATGTCATGCATGGATTTGATTAGAAATTTACAATACAATTTCAATTAGAAAGCATGGCAAAATGACCAATTCATTGGTTGAATAGATCGACTTGCATGCCAACCGATTGGTTCTCCTACAAACTAACCATTTTTCCACTCATAGTTTGCAAAAAATCATGATACTCAGAATGGGAACCTTGACCCTAATCCTCCTATAATATAGAGGGGTACTGGGGGCTTGTCAGACACAACTCAATTACCTTTGACAATTGTTGTCTTCTCTTATTGTAGTGACTAAGAGAACTTGAGAAAGACTCGATAAAGGGAGGGATAGCAAGGGAGAATAACTATGGTAGAGCAAGTTGGTAACTAGTAAACCAATGGAAGGGACAACTCCTCCCTATCTATTCTAGTAAAATGATAGGAGTTCTAGATTGTCTGTATTGAGTATAATAGAGGCAAGAGGATGCTTCCTGCTGCTAGGAGGACAATGTCAACTTGTTGTTTGTGGTAATCAACCAAGAGGCTGACATACATGGTGTTCATGTGCATTTTTAGGAAAGAGCACACAACCACAATGAGGGCTGTCATTGGACTTGCTGAAGGACCAGGTATGACCTTGTTAAACCATCCTTCCCATTTCATAGCTATTGACACAATCTTGGTGTTATGGGGAATATGGATAGAAATTTTTATTTGATTCCATTGCCTACTCTGTCATCCTATTTTCCTATAGTGGTATTAGAGCCATGTTAATCTATTGTGTTTTGGGATTTAATCGATGTGATCAAATTTTGGTTTCTATTGTAGATGATGCAAATATTTAAAATGATTAATGTGCATATTCGATTAAAGAAAACATACAATCCCAAAGATATATATATATATATATATATATATATATATATATATATATATATATATATATATATATATATATATATATATATATATATGCAATTTGCACGTGTCACCCTAAAACTAGTTTTGATGTTGTGTGTGTAGCATGGTTATGGCCAATTATCTATAATACCTATGTGTGGTTGGATGGCTTTTATTTTATTCCTATTTTATCTCAGTTTGCATATCGAGCCTCTGCCTTCTTCCTCCCAATGTAAAAGTATTTTCTTTCCTACCTTTGAGGGTTAGTCTTGCTCAAGCCTATGTCAATGTATATGCAATCGTTGCTCAATGGATTGTGTCCAAGTGTACTAAGACCACTACTATTTATAGGAATGGTTTAGAATCAGATATGACATCATAGGGAGTGTCTAGAGTGTTTTGGATGGTCAACTTGGCATTTGGATGAAGTTAGTTAAGCTGCAATGACTATTTTAATCACGAACTGAATTTTAATTTATAACTCTCCTCAGTTGAGATTTATTTCAACAAAAAATGTTCTGAGTGTGAAAATGCTCCAATGGTTATGTCCTAGTCTAAAATTACAAGATGTTCCAGTGGATCTTTGTCAGTCAATAAAAAATTTGATCGAAGAAGTTTCTGGCCGACAATAAGTTTTACGGAGAAGTACTCTATTCAAGAATATGCAAAGTATATGAGGTCCTATCGAAAACTTATTTGAAACCTTTCAATCCTAAGGTCTTTATGAGAGGTATGAAGGGGTTTTGTGTAGTTTTTAAAAGATCATCACTTGTTCTTACATCATGTATATCAAGTTGTACAAAGAACACATGAATACATAAATGCATGATACAACTTGATTTACAAGTATCCAAATATATATATTTGCAAGTTATTTGTAGTTGGATCTTTACTTAGTTCCTTGATCACCTGAAATACTTAATACACATGTTAGTTATATAATTTTGGAAATATTTCCATCATTGAAATATAAAATATGAGTGTGGCATATCCAAAAACCAAATATGCTCCCGTAAAATGAAACTCAAGGTTACTATTTACCATGTAATAAGCTTAATAGAAATAGCGTAGTTTCTTTTCTTCCAACGATGAATATGATGATCATTATCATGAGAGTGATGTGTTCCATTGTAACACGCAACAATCACTAGGATAAGTTATCCTAGAGTTTATTCTTTTGAGTATGGAAAGGTATCGATCCCTAGAGACGACAATGAAGATCGTTGATTTTAAAATCTGATTGCTAGAACCAGAATGTAAAATCCATTTTGTGAGTTTGTTAAAACTAAAACAAAAAAATAAAGATATTGAATTAAAGATGAACTAATCAAAAGAAAGAAATACCGGAGCTAAGGGATTTCACCACCCTAGCCAATGTAAAATGGAAGTGAAGAAATTACATTATAAGAAAGATGAATGAAGGTATATGAAACATTCATAAATGATTCACAAAAGATGGACTCCCTGTGAACCCATTGGCCCTGACATTCACGGATCCTAACTCAATCATCCTAATGGGGACTTTTCCAAAGTCTCATCCAAATCCCCATGTAATTGATTTGGTTGATCTAAATCATGGGTTCCACGGTCGCATCAGCCATGATCAACAACCGATGAAAATGAGAGATAATTTCGTTAAAATCATCAATATTCAAACCAAAAACCATTTTTCTAAAAATTCATGTAAAAAAACTTTATGGGGATCTTTCTTGCAAGTCTACCCAGGGTTTGATTCTAGAGATTGGTTGCTCTGATCCATCTCAAGAATTAGGTCCTTCCCCATGGCAGGCGGGGTCTCCCGCCCCCAACCCCCCTTCCTCCTCTACCTCCCATTCCAACCCCCCTCCCACCACCAATCCCCCCCACACCCCCTTCCCTACTTGGCCCAGATGTCATGGTGGCGATTGAGGGTTCTCCACCCACAGCTGCCTCATAATTTCTGTCGGGACCAGTGCACCAAGGAAGTTGATGACTGGTTTTCACCAAACACGGACGTCACTGTGGATCACGACTGGGTAAAATGAATAGATGGTCCCTCACCCAAGATGCAAGGTGTGGTGGCAGCGGACCCCAAATCTCCATTCTTCAAGGAGGGAGATAAAAGTCTATGGACGTGGTTCAATGACCCGATCATGGAAGAGATGGAGTTCTACCATCATTTCTTTGTGATCGTATAGATCCTAGGAAAGAAGGGACACCCTCAATAGATGAAGGGTTGGATGATCAGGAATTGGCGACCTAAAGGTGAGATTGAGGTTTTCACACATGATGGATGTCTCTTCCTCACCAGGTTTGCAAGTGATGCAGATCGCAATGTCACCGTGTTGAAGGGGTCATGGTTCTTCGATGATCAACTAGTTCTCGAAATGGACACCACAAGTAGATACTCATAGAGCCGCCTTCACAATGGCACTGGTCTGGATGTCCCACCTGAATGTGGGGAAGCATTGGACATCTCATGCCATTTTCATCATTGACATGTGGTGGGGGTCCCTTGAGCCATCAATAGAAGATCGAATGGGTCAGTTCAAGGATGTGTGAGGTTCTTCATGGATATCTCAGCTGACAAGGAACCACCCCCTGAGGTAATGGTGGAACTTCCCAATGGTGATGAATGGGAAGTTAGGTTCAAGTATGAGGCATTGCCCGATAGGCGCAACACCTATAAGGTGTTTGGGCACACTACAGGGGATTGCACAGGTGAAACTAGAAAGATAGTTTTTAGAGCTCGGCCCATCATAGAAGACCCTCCTCATGATAGGAACAGAAGGGATGGAAAATATAGACCTCTATCGGGATCAAGGAAAGGTAAGGGAAAAGATACTGAGCATGATACTGAAGTTGTGGTGATTGATGAGGCCAAAAAGCCAGTTGAAGAGAATGTGGATACCGCTAAGACCGATGTTGCCAAAGCGGGGACAACCACTGGTGAAGCCAATGTACAGAAGGTTATTGACACTAAAGAGGGTGAAATATAGATGACTAATATCTCAAGTGATGGTAGAGCTAAGACTGCTAAAGCCATCAAGGTTGATAACCCATTTGTCATTCTCGAACAGATGGGTGAGGAGGAACCACGAGAAAGTGAAAATGGGATAAGCAGAAGTCCAAGGCAAATGAGAAGTGCAGCCAACAAGGGAAAGAAGAACTCCCACCTCGAAAATGGGGGTGTGACAAAGAAAGAGAAAAAATGTCCATCCTCGCATGGAACATGCGAGGTGCTTCTTTGGCTGGGAGCCAAAGGGAGTTGATAAAGGCCATTATTGACATCGATGCCTCTTTGGTCATATGTCAGGAAACTAGGATTAGAAGAATAGTTAGTGAAAGATTTATACCCTATTCCCTGAAGGATGGAGGGTTATGTCCAATCTAACTCAGAGAGAAGGAGGACGCATATTAATTGAATGGAAGAATGATACCTTGCATGTAGATGCTATCAATGTGTTTGATCTGGTCATGAGAGTTTCTTGTTGTAACCTTATAGGAGCCGCATTCATTCTGTCAAGTGTTTATGGTGAACAGTTGGAAATGGACAGAGCCAGGATGTGGAAATCTCTCACTGATACTGCTCAACATGAAAACCCTGGCTAGTGACAGGGGATTTTAACAACATTAGGAGATCATATGAGAAGGTGGGAGGCAGGGCAGTTCCTGAGAGAATCTTGGTTGCCTTCAATAGCATGGTGGAAGAGGTAGGGTTGATTGAGCTAAACAAAATTGGTGGGAGGATCACATGGTCAAATAAACAAGCTAAGAGCAGGAGGATTGCTAGTTCTATTGATAAAGGACTAGTAAATAAACAATGACTGAACCTATGGCCCAACTCTTTCATTAAAGTTGGATCTAATCCTCTGAGTGGCCACGCATGGATGAAAATTGATCTGGTGAACAAACCTATGATTAAGAGACCTTTCCAATTTCTTAATTGGTCGTTTGATTGGCCTGGCTTCAAAGACATTATTGAGAATAGTTGGAGGATAAATGTCAAAGGCAACGACTTATTCATAGCCCTAAAGAAAACTCAGAACACGAAGAAGGTGTTGAAGAAATGGAACAAAAAGAAAATCAATCTGAGAAATCTAATCAAGAAATTTGAACTTGATTACAATCAAGTCATGGAGAATATCATGAAAGACCCCCTAAATGACGAGTTTATCAAAGGAGAGGGGAACATAGAAGATAGGTTGTGTAACCTGAAAAAAGCCGATGAGTTGTATTATTGGCAAAGAAGTAGAATGGAATGGCTGTGGGATGGAGATTGGAACATAAAGATCTACCATAGGGCAGTAAAGACGAAAGAGATGAAGGAGACTATACATGAGATGATGGATGAGAGTTGACAGATGGTGAATAGTAGAGAGGGGGTGGATGAATTAATTACTTCACCAAGCTGTATAAACAAGATGACAAAAGTGAAACCAGCTACTCAGAGTTATTATCTGTCAGGAGGCAGGGTGACGGGGATAATGCTTTGTTTTATGCACAAGATAATGAAGATGAAATAAAGAGAGTTGTGTTCTCCATTAATGCTAGAAAAGCACCTGGCCCCGACGGTATGAATGAAAAGTTCTTCCAAAGTATGTGGTACCTAGTCAAGGCTGACATTATTAAAGTAGTGAGATGGATTTTGAATGAACACAACATGGTCCGTGCGGTGAATCACACTTTTATCAAATTAATCCCAAAGAAAAATGAAATTGAAAGCATCTCTAACTATAGGTTGATTGCTTGTTGTAATGTAATCTATAAAGTTGTATCTAAGGATCTTGTAGGGTGATTGAAGAAGGTTCTCCCTAATATAATATATAAGGAGCAAATTGCGTTCATAAAAGGTAGAAAGATCTCAGATAGTACCCTACTGGCTGTGGAGTTTCTCATTGGGTACAAGACTAAACAAAGCAATGTGAAAGTGTGTTTGAAAGTGGATCTTACCAAAGTGTATGACCATCTCAGGTGGGATTCCTTATGGGCCATTATGAAATCTATAGGTTTCAATGATATATGGATTCACATAATCAAACAGTGTGTGTCCACCTCCTTCTCTATTTTACTGAATGGGGGACTTGTTGGCCTCTTTATTACCTCGAATGGGCTATGGTAGGGGGATCCCCTATCCCCCCTACTATTCACAATTGTGATGGATGGGTTTACCACAATGATGAATGATGCAGAAATAAGGGGGATAGTGAAGCCTTTTAGAATTACGAAGATCAAAGTCAATTCTCATTTGATATTTGTTGATGATATCATGCTTTTCACCAAAGGGCATGCCAACAGGTTGAAAGCGATTAAAAGGGTTCTCCTAAAGTTTGAGCACCTTACTGACCTTTATCTAAGTACTATCAAATCTGGAATATACTTGTCAAATTCTTATGATGCTATAAGAGGGAGGATACGAACTGCTATTGGAATTGATATTGGCAGGCTACCGATAAGATATCTTGGTGCTCCAGTAGCTGGCGGCAAAGGTTCTTCCATGGATTTTTCTCAATGTCTTGATAAGTTGACATCAAAGATTGAGGGTTGGTCAGCTTTATGCCTATCCATGGTGGGAAGACTGATGCTAACAAGATCAGTGCTACAAGCTATGATAAGATTATGGTGTGAGGTGTGTGGTATTCCTACCCCTACAGCTGACAATTTGAGGAAACTTGTAGCCAATTTTGTTTGGGGGAGTAGTAGCCGTGCTGTGGCATGGGACATCATCACCAAACCTTTCATCAAAGGGGGATTGAACCTTACATCTCCCGTGATCTTAGTGAAGCAAAGCTATGGGAGAAGAGTTGACAAATTTCTCAGAGAAAGGGACAATACCTGGACATTATGGATGATGAAAACATATGGGGGTCTGCAACAAGACTTTCATGGGTCATCGTCAAGAGTTTGAAGGAATATGTGTAAACACTGGGAAGAAATACCTCAATCCTATAGTGTTGATATGAATGGTATTGCATTTCTCCTCGATCTGAGGGTAACACCATGGATCAACACCTATACTGGGTGTGATGTTAATTGGTACAAAATGCTTTGGAGCCTAGGTCATATATTGAAGTAGAGAACAACCACATATAGAGCTATCCAGGACAGACTCCCAACTATGGATAGGCTGACATGGTGGGGAATGCATGTTGAGATGAGTTGTGTTCTATGCAACAGAGAAGATGAAAGCCATGAACACCTTTTTGGGTCTTGTAGCTTCTTCAGACGTGTTTGGGTCACTATATGTCTCAAATGTGAGTGGGGACAATATTTTTGAAGAAAACATCGAGGGGTTGATAACAAAGCTAGTTGATGTTGAAGCTCAATGGCAAGCACAACTTAGTTGTTGGTGGGTTATGCATAACAAGTGTGTGTTATTATGTTTGGGAAGAAAGGAACAATGGAAACCATGGTAGTAAGTTTTGCATTGAGGAAGAGGTTATTGGGAAAGTGTCCATTAACCTCTCTCGTGCCATTAAATGTAGAAAAGGTCTAGCTTCAAGCTTGTCTGAGCAAGCCAAAAGACACTGCGGATTTTGTAGATAATACCCCCATGTATATGTTTTGTAGTTTGTAGGTCTTGTCCTCACACAGGCTCCTTTGGCGATATATTTACCTATTTCCAAAAAAAATGTTGTGTAAAACTTCAATCTAATCATCACATGTCTAGAGGGATACTCCCCTCACCTCGGTAAGAAAACTACTCACTCATGATAGTAGAGTAGAGGAAGATAGAGGAAGAAAGGATACTAGCCATAGTCTAGACTTAAAAAGGAAATGAATTCTTATACTAGAGACTATCAAATGGTTGTACCCTTAATCCCTTGCTCTAGAATTATAGAATGGGGGAGAAGAAGGAGATCTAGATTTAACAAGCAACAAAAATAAAAACAGATTTGAAGAGCAATCTAAAGGGAAAATTTAACTTCAAGAACAAAAGGCTTTAATGTTGAAATGTGAATGTAAATACAAAAAAGAACAACCGCTCAGAGTTTTCTCTGTACAAAATCTGAAGATGAAAGATGGAGAACCCCCCCCTCCTTTTATAAGAGAATGAGGTAAGAATTTATAAAAGGAATATTGAGAGGATGAAAGTGCAATTGATTTCTTAGTTAAACTAAAATTACCAAAAAAGTCTTAATTAATTATTTAGATGATACACAAATAAATGATAAATATGCATTCATCAAAATACCCCGAACTTGAATCTTTTCTTGTCCTTAAATAAATTAAATTACAAATAAAGTCCAATTTATACTCCCAATATTTCATTTCTCACCGTTACAACATTACTATAATCCTTACCTCGAATTTTTAGCCAAGTGACCCAATCAACTAGAACCACGTAGCATCTATATTCCCTATCAAAATAATTATCACATCTTGCTTCAAAATGAGATTTTATAGAAAAATAGGCTTCATCTTACTTTCACTTTGACACTCTTGATTTTTATTTTATTTTTATAAGTTGTTGCATAAGAAAAATATGAAATTTGGGGGTGCAAAAATTGAGAAGGAAGTGATGAAAAATATTGACCCCTCCTCTATTCGACTCGGGATACGAGTTTGTGGAGTTGTGGCTACATTGGTCACAATTTTTTTCATGTGAACTTTTGGCATCTTTTGATGGTATGCCCCTTTGTGGTGTATGGAGTTTTTATTTTGGGAAGCATGCCACCCCAAACTTG
This sequence comes from Alisma plantago-aquatica, assembly GCA_963693085.1. Classification (NCBI taxonomy): domain Eukaryota; kingdom Viridiplantae; phylum Streptophyta; class Magnoliopsida; order Alismatales; family Alismataceae; genus Alisma; species Alisma plantago-aquatica. The sequence goes on from OY856412.1 coordinate 1,489,474,656, forward strand.
AGTTTTATTCGGTGGTGATTCTTTGCTTCTCTTTTTTAGAAGAAAAATAAAGGGAATGAATAGATGTTCTTGTTCTTATAACCTCAACAATTTTTTCCTTTTTTTTGAGAGAGTATCATTGATTTAGTTAGAATATTCCTATATATAACATCATACAAGTTTTTTAACATGATAATCCATTGTTTAAATATAGGGAAAAAGTATACTTGGTTCTGATCAATTCCTTATGACTTGCCAACTATTCCAAGGAGTGATGTTATTTAGGGGTCCTAGGTAAAAAAATGGTTTTAGTCATGAAAATTTATAATAGATCTTGCAAAAAGTTTTACTAAATTCAAGGGGATAAAATGATAAACATGTATTCAAACTGACAGACTAGATAAAGGACAAACTAAAATATTGATTTTTTTTGCAATTTTTGAGAAATTAAAACTAAACTACATAACATGATGAAAATTTTCAAAAACATTATATATAGTGGGTTGAAGGAGTACGTACCACCCACCTCCATCCCGAACTTAAAATTTTGCTCGTCCTGAGCCAAAATTAAATCCAAAATGGAGGGAAGAAGAGGGCGTCCAAGTGGCCCTGGTAGCTCAAAAAATGTCCAACTGAAGGGGATGTGTATGAGGACTTGGACCTTGACTGTTGGAGCTTCATAGCATATCCTATGATTGGGTAGTTGTGGGATCTCAAAGGGTTGCTTATATTTTATTTCACCTCTTAGTCCCTCCAATAGGATCCACAGATCTTCCATTGATAGGGAAAGAAGTGTTGAAGATGGATGTGGATTGGGGGAGATTGGTGGGTACCCGACTGGTAGCACATGTAGTGCCAGATGTGCAAAGTTAGTCAGAGGACCTGGCTTGGGTTTCCCCCAGTCGTATTAACCTACATATAGGAGAATTGGTGGTGATATGAAAGGGACAACTACATTTAAATCAACATGATTGGTATTTTTTCTCTGCTCAAAATTCATGCAATCAACCTTGGGATAGATGGGATTCATGGTTGAAATAGCATGTAACTCTAGTTCCTTTCCGCAAGGAGTTCCCTAGGGTTCATGAGGGATAAAAATGGGGACATATTCCTTGCATCCAGTGGAAGGGGGTATGTAGACTTCTTCCAAAGGTTGTGTCTCTTCTTCAAAATTAGTTGTGCATGGAATGGGAAATGGTTGTGACAGAATGTGAGGAATCATTTTGTCAAAGGGAGTTGGATGCTTGATGAATGCATATCCATCATGAAATTCAGTCGCCATCTTGAGCCAAATTGGACTCCATACATCTGATTTCATCTCCTAAATATCACAATATGCAAAATTGCTTAATTAGTTCAATTGTCAAGGTTATTAGTTGAGTTTATGTTGAATTTGTGTAGGTCATGATGAGGTTGAACAATCAGCTGACTCCCACCTCCATTTAACCCAAATCCACCTTCAACATAATCATCACTACCCTCTACTTCACTCCATCTTTATCTCCATCTACCATCTCCAAATCAAACCCTTTTGTGTGGGAACCACCTTTCTCAACCTTGGATCTGCCCTCGACCATACAGTCTTGACCATACGGTTTCATCAATACGGTCTCAAAACCGTATGGGCAGCCTCATCTCAAAACCATTTGGATCTAACATGTCTTCAAGACCATTTGGGCATATACCTTTTCCACACCGTCCGATCATAGATCTACGGTCCTTATTCATTTGGACTAAAGGGTTCCATCATGATTCGTCCTATCAGTCTTGCTGCTTTACCCATCTACACAGTCTCTAAACCGTATGAGATCTCATGATCTCAAGAGCATGTAGCAGTCCTTTCTCAAAGACCGTATAGACAACTTTGCGTACAAGACCGTATGGAGAACCTTACCTCCCGCCTCCCTTCTTCTTCTTCCTTCCCTCACCGCTTGCAAACCCTAACTCTCAGCAGCAATACCACTCTCACACCTACCTCCACCTAGTACCTACTTGCTCCACCTTCCCTTCTTCTTCCTTTCGCCACCTATGGAACCCTAGATACCACCGAGCCTCAACCTCTTTCTATAGTGAGCTGACGCACCTGCAACCTCACTGATTTGTAGCGCCCTCGGCCGCAACCTGCACTGCTGCCCAGCAACCCGTGCCTACCAGCAAACTACCTTCGTGTGGCCTCTACCTTCACAATCGATTAGAGGAAAATGGTTTGTAAGACCATATGGCAACGTTGAGCCCTTGATAACACCATTTTTTGTGACGTTTTTGCCCTTTATCTGTTATCAAAACTGTCCTTTTCTGCTATTTTCCTCTCTTTTATAAGCACTTTTGCAATAATTAGCCAAATCACGCTCTTAATCCAATATTTCCATCTTTTGCAGTGTTTTTCCTCATTTTGGTCCGTTTTATCATCAATAAGGTCGTCCCAGCCCACAAATAAGTCCAGACTGCATCGGCCTTCCTGACGCCCGATACAACCTCTGCCCGACAGGGTGGAGCGACACAACGACGCGCGATATAGGGATGTCGCGCGAGAAGAAACTGATGGACGACACGTTTTTTTACCCGACAGGGAGCCGAGCTCACCACGACAACACCAGCTTGTCGCGTGACACAGGCCACCCACCGGCAGGCTCCGCCTGTCACGTGACCGACAGCCGACACCCCTATGCCGAGCGATACCTGTATCGGCCGTCCACCGTCCCGTGAATAAGGAGGACACGTGGCACTTCGAGCACCATAACTTCCCCCAACCGCTGCCTATAAATAGAAGCTACACGAAGCCGAAAAGACAGTTCGGACAGTTGGGAACTTTGAGCTATCTTCAGAGGAAACTGCGAAAGAAAGAGTATCGCGCCCCAGTGCTCATGTCGGGAAACTCTAGGTGAGCTCTTCCTCATCCCGAATGGGAGGGGATGGTTCACTTAGGACCGTCCTGGGCGACACTGCAGGCCGATATCGGCCAACGTGGATGAGCGACACAAGTGCCCGATAGTAGAACGTGTCGCTCCATGCCCGACACGATATCGAACCCGATACACTTCGCCTGTCATGTGTGCCACCCGACATGAGCGTATCATCCATGGTCCTTGAGTGATACAATCGGTCGTCACGGTATGCTGCCCGAGAGGGTGTGCCGCCCGACACTGCTATATCGGGCTAGGCTCCTGACCGGTATCAGGCTGGAGAGCCGCAGTAGCCTGTCGTCCTTCTACATCAAGAAGGCGACATCTATCTTTAATTCTGTTATTTAATTATTTACTTACGCAATGTAATTAAGACCTTTAATGTTTATGGAAATAGAAAAGCTTAATTACTTGCTGCTCTATGCTTGGTGCAAATGTTGGATGACTGCTATGTTTGATATTTGAACTCTAGCTTGCATGTTTGGATCACGTTTCGCTTAGCTACCAAATCGTGTTTTCCCGTCGCAACAACTTCGAGAGTTGTGTTGTGGCTATAGTGTTTGGTCCGATTCTGGAGTACGAGAGTGCCTGGAACGGAGTTGCTTCAGTAACATTCCACTCTAACTTAAGTCCAGCAACCTCGAGAGGGGTGTTGATGCTTGGTTAGAGGTACCCGCTCTAAGAGGAGGGGTGCAGGATGTTACTGCTGCCACTTGTTTTACCGAAGTCTTATCCTTCGTACCTTACTATAGCTCTAGTTTTATCTTTCTGTTTTTGTTGCATGAAAACCCCTAAAAACTGCTAAATGTATAAAACCTTAAATCTTTCTAGTAGCTCCAATTGGAGATAGTTTTCTGTGTTTTGTTTGTGACATCTTGTTGTTTCCCTTTTGGGAATTTATCATCTCTTTATACCTGTCGGAGTGTACCGTGTCGATTCTGAGTTCTCAACACTACCACCCTTGTCCCTGTGTTCGACCCCGTATATCTACTTCGACCCCGTAAACAAAGTTGTGGGGGCCTAGAAGAGTTCGGGTTTATAAATGTAAAAGTCCGACTAACTTCAAATCCGCCTCCATTTTTGGATGCGCGATTTAGGCCGGTCAACTTTTTGATGTCGTTGCCGGAGACAAGGCAAAACGGTACTGTAGATGAATCTGAATCCAATAACTATACTCTCGTGCCTCAAGCTTAGAAATGAGCTTGACAACACTCTTTTTTTTTCTTTATTATTATTCTACCCGTGCCTCAAGGAGAGGCTAGATAGAGGTGACGACCATCCGCGTCGAAGGCAGCCGAGAAGGTCGCCGTCGCCCCCCAGTCGTGGCTCTCCTCCTTCTTCATCAGCTTCCCCCTCGAGAACATCGTCCTCCTCCTCATCCAGTGGGCGAACCTCAACGCCCGAGGAGGGGACGCAACAAAGTTCAGCCGAAGGAGCTCCAGCCGGACAGGAGAGCTCTCTAGGCTTTGAAGGAGGAAACATCTTCGTCCCCCTAGATGAAGCCGAAGATGATAACATAGATATCAGCATCGGGGGAGACTCTATAGATGAGTCTGAGGGAGAGAAAGAGGATGTCTACAAAGTCAATAAAAGACATCTACCCTGAGGAAGGCGCTCGATGGCAGACAGATTCTGTTAGCCATCCGAGATACCCTCCTTCGAGATGGCCGACTTCGACAGATGAGCCATTGGATACCTGACGATCAGAGACCAGAAGCTGCTGAATAAGGTCTTACGATCGCAGGCAGATGAAGACGACATCGTCTGGACGGACGGCTACCTCTCCGTGCGACGGAAAGTTCTTCGAAGCATGTTTTGTACGCCGGCCGTGGTCGAAAAAAGACTGTTCAGGGTCCTGGAGAATGCAATAATAGAAAACATCAACAGCAGGACAGGTCAGAGGACACTATACACAGCCACCCCGACCTTGGCAAGAAGGCTAATGAGGGGAGGACTCCCGTGCGGTGGCTGACATGATACAATACATTGAAGAGCATAGGTCAAACCTGGTGTTGGCCCCGTACAAGCACCGGGACATGTGGTTTCTCTGTATAGCAGACCTCAGAAACTGCGACGTCTAGTTGTTGTGTTGCAGCAATGTTGAAGTGCCGCACTCCGGGGGTGTTTTCTGCCGCCCAGAGTACTAAAAGTTGAGACTCCTGCCACTGCGTCTGCTACGAGCTATAAAGCAAGGAAGCCAACGTCACCAAGGCCCTTGGAACTTCTTTACTCTCCGAGACCTCCCATCCAGGCAGAAGAGGGGAGTGGAAACAGCGCTTTCGCCATCCTGGGTGCCATTGAGGTGCTCAATACATTTGGAAACTTGGGAGCCCTCAAGGGCAGATCCTTCTATCAACAAAGGGGCATTTACGCCATGCTGCTGATCAAGGACAAGTGCTATTTCCGGGACGTAGGAGTACTGGAGCAGCTGCTGGACAGTGGCCTAGAAGAAGACTCTTCTCAATCCAGCAACTCCTCAGAAAAAGGAGAAGAGATAGCTACCGACACCTATGGGGCAGGCAAGAAGCTAGAAGTCCTGAAGAAAGTGCACGGGATGGAAAAACTGCTTCGCCTGAAGCTTCAGAAGCGCTGATCAAAAATTTCGACCGCTTTTTGTGTGCAACTCTCACACAGGAGTAGGTCAATGTAATCCAGCTGAAGTTAGCTGATTCTACCCCATCGGTTGTCGCCTTTCTGGCAGGCGATGTCGCAGTCCCAGCCGATGATCTAAGGGACATGGTAAACGAAGGAGGATGCTTGGCTGTATCTGTAGCAACCGCCTACATGCAATATCTACAGCCAAGGCTAGAACATGCATACATAGCCCATCCTATGATGTTCAACAACATCTGCCTCACCGATGAAATAGGAGCGAAGCAAGCTTTTCTATAAGAATTGGCGAGCGAAGTTCCCCGCAAGATCTTCCTCCCCGTTCTACATTACAGCCACTGGATGCTCCTAACAGTGTACACCCGGCAACGAGCAGGAATTTTCTACAACAGCTCGGACAGCAACAAGAACCATCCAGTGTCGTGTACATCAGAATCTTTGACATTCGTCGAACGTTTGGTCAGAAAATACTACGTCGATGTGTCAAAGATAATCCAACCGTTCCTGGACATACAAGGAGGCAAGTGGCACGAACTCCAGTTCTTCCACCGCAGTCTGCAACAACTTCCCCTATCCAACGACTGCGGCATCTATGTTATGGAATGGATAGCAAATAAAGAAACGCCTGACTAGCTCCAGCACCTCGAATATCACAGAAGAAGGGGAGATTATGTGTGGGAGCTTCTATCAGACGTAGGCGTAACCTCGCTGGAATAAAAACATTACCTCACCTTATCTACTTCACAACTCTGGGACAGAGTGTGGAGTAAGTTTGGGGGGGTACCATGTACCAGTGAGGGAGGTACAAATTTTTGAAAATTTTAACTCAATTTCTTCATTCTTTTGTCCCAAATTCGTTATTCTTTAGTTTCTTTTGTGCACATATATATGTTCATACCATTTTTTTTAAACCCTTTTTGTTTATATCATCTCCATGCATATGTACTAAGTTGTTATAATAGTAAAAACATGTTGTGACTTCTTGCAAAGTTTGTTTTCTATGTGCTTTATGAGATGCAAGTTCTGTTATATCTTTTTGATAATGCTGCCTCAAACAAACAAAAGATTATGTTTTGTCTTGCCAAAAATTTTGAAAAAATATAATAATCTCGTAAATAGCTAAGAGACGAGTATGGAGAAGGAAAAAGTTGCCCAAACAACAGAAATCTCTTTGTTTTCCCTCACCCAACAAAAATCCCAAAAAGAGAAAGAAGCCTTATGAGTGTGAATAAAAGCATGAGAGTTGTGCCCAATAAAAGAAAAGAAAAAATATATATATATACACACTTGTTTTCCAAAAGTACCCATCTTTAGGCATGGTAGATCTGGGGCACTGGTACGTAGGATGTGAAATCACTGCTCTAAAGCCAACTGGCTTGGACTGCAGGGACCACTTGCCCGCTAACAGACCCTTACCTGGATGGACTGGTGGGAAACGAGAAAAACCCCGAAAAAAGCCTTAGACTATCCTATACACAACTTTCCGCCCCAAAAATAAAGTTGTTTGGTGTGTAAGCTAACTTCGGAATCATACAACAAAGTCTTGCCAAAGCTGTAGAGAAGAATTTTACTTAAATAATAAGGCAGGAAATGCAAGCTCTTTTGTTCGTAGTGAGATATCATTATCTTTAAGGCATCACGATTCTTGTTTCACCTTTTGAACAGAAAACTACGCTGAGCAAGAAGAAGCACCACTAAATAAAGTTTAAATATTGATTGAGGACAATCAAAACGCTATGTTTGGGGGAGTTGATAACACCAATTTTGGTGACATTTTTTCCCTTTATTCAGTTATCAAAACTGCCCTTTTCTGCTATTTTCCTCTCTTTTATAAGCACTTTTGCAATAATTTGCCAAATCACGCTCTTAATCCAATATTTCCATCTTTTGCAGTGTTTTTCCTCATTTTGGTCTGTTTTATCATCAATAAGGCCATCCCGGCCCACAAATAAGTCCAGACTACATCAGCCTTCCTGACGCCCGATACAACCTCTGCCCGACAGGGTGGAGCGACACAACGACGTGCGATATGGGGATGTCGCGCGAGAAGAAACTAACGGACGACACATTTTTTTACCCGACAGGGAGCTGAGCTCGCCATGACAACACCAGCTTGTCGTGCGACACAGGCCACCCACCGGTAGGCGCCGCCCGTCACGTGACCGACAGCCGACACCCCTGTGCCGAGCGATACCTGTATCGGCCATCCACCGACCCCCGAATAAGGAGGACACGTGGCGCTTCGAGCACCATAACTTCCCCCAACTGCTGCCTATAAATAGTAGCTACAGGAAGCCGAAAAGGCAGTTCGGACAATTGGGAACTTTGAGCTATCTTCAGAGGAAACTGTGAGAGAAAGAGTATCTCACCCCAGTGCTTGTGCCGGGCAACTCTAGGTGAGCTCTTCCTCATCCCGAGAGGGAGGGGATGGTTCACTTAGGATCGTCCTGGGCGACACTGTGGGCCGATATCGGCCAACGTGGATGAGCGACACAAGTGCCCGATAGTAGAATGCGTCGCTCCATGCCCAACACGATATCGATCCCGATACGCTTCGCCCGTCACGCGTGCCGCCTGAAAGGGTGCACCGCCCGACATGAGCGTATCGACCAGGGTCCTTGAGCGATACATTCAGCCGTCACAGTGTGTCGCCCGAGAGGGTGTGCCGCCCGACACTGTTGTATCGGGCTAGGCTCCTGACCGGTATCGGGCTGGAGAGCCGCAGTAGCCTGTCGTCCTTCTACATCAAGAAGGCGACATCTATCTTTAATTCTTTTATTTAATTCTTTACTTACACAATGTAATTAAGACCTTTAATGTTTATGGAAATAGAAAAGCTTAATTACTTGTTGCTCTATGCTCGGTGCAAATGTTGGATGACTGCTATGTTTGATATCTGAACTGTAGCTTGCATGTTTGGATCGCGTTTCGCTTAGCTACAAAATCGTGTTTTCCCATCGCAACAACTTCGATAGTTGTGTTGTGTCTCTAGTGTTTGGTCTGATTCTGGAGTACGAGAGTGCCTGGAACGGAGTTGCTTCAGTAACATTCCACTCTAACTTAAGTCCAGCAACCTCGAGAGGGGTGTTGATGCTTGGTTAGAGGTACCCTCTCTGAGAGGAGGGGTGCAGGATGTTACTGCTACCGCTTGTTTTACCGAAGTCTTATCCTTCATACCTTGCTATAGCTCTAGTTTTATCTTTCTGTTTTTGTTGCATGAAAACCCCTAAAAACTGCTAAATGTCTAAAACCTTAAATCTTTCTAGTAGCTCCAATTGAAGATAGTTTTCTTTGTGACATCTTGTTGTTTCTCTTTTAGGAATTTATCATCTCTTTATATCTGCCAGAGAGTAGCGTGTCGATTCTGAGTTCTCAACACTACCACCCATGTCCCTGTGTTCGACCCTGTATATCTACTTCGACCCCGTAAACAAAGTTGTGGGGGCCTTGAAGAGTTCGGGTTTATAAATGTAAAAGTCTGACTAACTTCAAATCCGCCTCCATTTTTAGATGCGCGATTTAGGCCGGTCAGCCCTCAAGACCGTTTGATGGAAATCGATTAGAGCCAAACCGTTTGGCCTGAAGTCGAACCCGTTTGGACGATGAGGAAGGCAAGACCGCTAGGACAATGATCAGTCCTCAAGACCGTTAGGCCAAGTAGAGATCGTGAGATCAAGAGAGTATGAACGATTGATGTAGACCAGCAAAACCGTTTGGATGCATTCACCAAACCGTTTGGAGTCGCTGGTCCCAAGAGCAATTTCTTCCCTAAAGCGCAAGACCGATAGAATCCTATTGGTTTGCCAAAACTGTTAGAGCAAGATATACCAAACTGTTTGAAGGAAATCTAATATAGGACCAATTGGTCATCTAAACGGCCTCCATATCAAACTGTGAAAATTGCAACAGGGCCCAAAATGTCAAGACCCCATTTAAACCTATATATAGGACCAGCAGGGTCCCCGTTTGGGGCATTGGATCTGGGACGCCGCCAGGCTACCGAAATTTTGGTCTGATCCCGCCACTGTCACTTCACCTATTCCTCCTGCTGCGATCAAGGAGATTGAGAAAAGAAGGAAGGAGGAGTGAGAAAGACTACATGATCTGTCTTGGTGTCCCTGATTCCTTGTCCAGATCTGCTTCGACATGGCATGAAGACTGCATTATCTTCACTGAGCTGCGACCACCTTCTACATCATGCTCTTGGCAGAACCTTCCCTCTCTCTTATTCTTCTTGTTTCTCACATCATGAGAGAGTAGTTCCTTTTCGCTGGGGTTCGGGGACTAACCCCGTTGTCAATGCAAGCATGTTCCTTTATTAAAAAATCCATGGCAATGTATATAACTTTTCATTTCGTTGTTAATTGTTAATGTTTGTAGTTTGATTACCTTCTTGATTTCATCTTGTTCTTCCCTATGTTGTGAGAGCTTCTATATGTAGGGTAGAATGTCAATTAACAAGGTTGACTCCCAAACTAGAAATAGAATGGGATTTGTTGAGGTCATAACTGTATGATCCGTGAGGGGACAAGCCATCTAGCCAACAGTGATGCTTTTGTGTGCCTAACTCCTGTATATGGGGTCCACAACCTTAGTTGGATTTCTGTATCTTCTTTGTTAATCGTCGATGTTTTCTTGTAGATTAATCACCTGCTTTCTTATCGATTAGCGCGGTTGACTCCTTGACGAGAACTTCTGATAGGATTCCTGGAGATCGTAAGTGTGTGATCTGTAAGGGGATGAGCCATCTAGCCTACGATGATGCTTCTATGTGCCTAACGCATGTATATGGGGCCCACAACCATAGTTGGATTTCTGTATCTTCGAAGTCGTACGTGTGTGATCTAGATGGTGATTAGACATCTGATGCCTAAGGTGATTCTTATGTGAACCTAACACCCGTACAGGGGTTTTTTGCAGCAACTCTATTTGGATAGTTATATCTTGCCTAGATGTTTGATGTTTGGATGTGTTTGCATGTGTAGTGGTGGCGAAACCCGAGACCACCCCAGCGATTCCATATCATTAATCTAGATCTGACTTTAATTCTGCTCTTTACTTTCTTGAAATTAGTTTAATTAACCTCAAATCAACCAATCATTATAAGCATTAGTCTTACTTGAATTAGACTCAACTAACAATGATTCTTAAAAATGTTGTCCTTTGGGATTCGATCCTTAACTATACTGCAATAAGACCCATCCACTTGCGGGTGGTATTATTGCATGAGGTTTTGGTAAAAGATCAGGGATTTTAACCCTGAGTGAATTTGTTAGTGCGATAATATTCCACGTCAAATTCTGGCATTGTTGTCGGGGACAACGGAATAAGTTGGTCAAATCTAGTTCTTTTGAGGCTAATCTAGGTTTTTGTTTTCCTTTTGATATAATTGATCATTCACTTGAATTTGATTCTACACCGTAGATCTCACTTTTAAAACTTTTCCATTTTAGGTACATCCAGAAGACTAGTGTATGCACCATTTGAGCAGTCCCAGACTCTGTGCTAGCTTTGATCCAGAGATAGATAGGACCTTTCATCGTCAAAATAGAGAAAATCAAGCAAGAATGGCTCAAGAGGAGGAAATAGCCTAAAGGGTAGCTCAAGCCATTAACGCACAAAGAGAAAGGCCCGTGTAAGAAGCCAGAGCTGCGGTTCAAGAAGAAATCCTAGCAGCACAAGCACCAGCGCAAGCAGTAGAACTACAAAAGGATCTTAGGGAGTTCTCAATCCCTAAAGCTACTGATGTTCATCACCCAGTTCAACCTCCTCCCATTAATGCTCCCAACTTTGAGATACAAGCGTATTGGATTACCTTGCTTCAAAACAGCCCATTCTATGGTAAACAAGGAGAAGATAGTCAAGAACATCTTCTGAGGTTTATTGATCTATGTGCCATGACAAAGCAAAATGGAGTGTCCGACAATGCCATTAGACTATGTCTTTTCAAGTATTCACTTGCTAATAGAGCTATGAGTTGGTACAACTCCTTGCAATGCGAGCCCATCACTACATGGGAACAACTGCAAAATGTTTTCCTAGAAAAATTATACCCTCCTTCTCTCACCTATGAAATTAGGCGACGAATAACAATGTTCATTCAAGCCCCTGGAGAAACCCTTGCTAAAGCATGGGAAAGATATAAAGACCTTATACGCAAGTGTCCACACCATAGAATCCCTAAGAATCAACTTATTGAAATCTTCTATAGGGGTGTGGACGATGACATCAAGAGGTTTTTAGACTCCTCATCCAGAGGAAACTTCATGTGTCAGAGTTATGACAGCGCATGAAGGGTTGTCACCCTTGGAGTTGAAAATCAAGCTTATTGGGGTAGGTCTGTAGGTAAGGGAGTATTGAAGGTAGCTATGGATGAAGTTATTCCAGAATACAAGTCTATCATTGAGACCCTCAAACTCTTTGTTGCCAAGTAAGACCATATCGAATCATCCCTTGCTGTATTTGGAAGAGGATGTTCACCCCCTCAACAACAAGAACAGATTAAGTTAGCTTCTCTATTTTGTGAAGTATGAAAAGGTACCGATCATTCAACTTTAGCATGCAATGTTCTATATGATGTGGTTCTAAGCAATGCTTATGGACAAGGAGATAATGGTCAAATGGAAAATCTTAATGCTGTCAACACCATTCCTAGTCAAGGATACTACAATCCAAATCAAAATAGGAACCATCCTAGTTTTCAATATGGAAATCCTTCAAGAGAGGAAAACTCATGACAACTTGGTTCAAACAATCAACAATGTGGCCCACTAGGATTCCAGTATAATCAACAACAAAATTTTGGGAATTCAGGGAACTATAGAGGTAACTTTCAGAACAGGAACTATAACAATTACCAGAACAACTCTCAGTTCTAGAACCTCAACCAAGCCCCTTACCAAAACCAAAAACAAGGGCAACAAGTCGGTCTTGACTCTTCGGATGACAAACTAATAGCCATTGAGAAGATGTTGCAGTCACAACAGACTATGATATCTAACTAGCAAGCTCATCATAAGGCTATTGAATCTCAACTAGCTCAACTTGCAGCTAGCATGAAGCCACCTATTGGAGCCTTTGCTGGCCAACCAGAAAATAATCCTAAGCACCATGAGCAACTGAAGGCTATCACCACCAGGTCCAGAAAAGACTACTCATATCCTCCTATCAAGACGCATGTGGTTATTACAGACAAGGATGAGCCGATGGTTGTTCAAGACTCTAAAACACTTGAATCTCAACCAAAAGAACAAGTAACTGCTAATGAGATAGATAAGGAAAGTTCTGAAGAACCCACTATTGCATAAACGGAAACACTAGAGCCAGATGTTATTGTGTACAAGCCTCATATACCTTTCCCAGCTCATTTGAGGTAGATCAAGCTTGACACTTGATTCAACAAGTTCAAGGAAGCCATGAAAAAGCTTCATGTTGATATACCTTTTTTAGATGATCTAGCTGAGATACTAGCCTGGACAAAGTACTTGAAGTCACTTAACACCAGGAAATATATAACTGAAGAAAATGAAATAGTCAAGTTAGCAACAACTACTTCAGACACCATCCAGAATAAGATGCCCAAGAAGTAGAAAGATCCAGGATCTTTTGGGATCTCCTTCTATATCAGTTATTCATCGTGTAAGAAAGGATTGGTCGATCTTGGCGCCAGTATCTCGATCATGCCACTTAGCCTTTGCAAAAGGTTAGCATTTGCTGAACTACTCCCGACTAGTATGACAATACAACTTGCAGATAACACTGTGGTTGTACCCTTAGGAATCATTGAGGATGTCCCTGTCAAGGTTGGCAAAGATTCTTATGTCCCTTGTGACTTTATCATCATGGATATAAAGGAAGATACTAGATACCCTCTCATATTTGGTCATTCGTTACTCGCCACTACAAGAGCTCTAATTGATGTTGAAGCAGGAACCTTGCTACTCAGATTAGGAAAAGAAACCCTCGAGTTTAAAGTTTTTGAAAGTATGAGAAGATCGAGTATGCAAGAAGAAGTTTACTTGATTGAATGCATAGAGAAGATGTCACTCCTTACACAACATGATTACGAACAAGAAGACCCCTTAGGAGTGGCTCTAACTAATCCAAATGCAGCTAGTTCATCCGACGAACAAGTGAAAAATTGTGTTCTCCACCTTGATACTACTGGAGAAGATCCTAAAGCCAAATTTGAGGAATTTAAAGTTGTGGATGTTACTGAAGAAACATGTGAGAAAACACAAGCTCCTGAAATGAAACCCTTACTTGAGGGATTGAAATATGTGCTTCTAGATGATCTAGAGGTCTGCCCAGTTATCATAAATATAGACCTAACGACAGAACAAGAAGATAAACTCTTGACGGAATTGAAGGAAAGAAGAAAAGCTATCGGCTACAAGATGAGTGATCTCACTGGGGTTAGTCAAGTGCTTTGTTGCACAGAATCCCCATGATGAAAGACCACAAACCTACCATCAAACGTCAAAGACACATTAATCCTAACATGAAGGAAGTATTCCGTCGTGTAGTCATTAAACTGCTCACTGCTGGAATCATTTATCCTATTTATGACTCGCCATGGGTAAGTCCCGTGCATGTTGTCCCAAAAAAGGGTGGAACTATTTTAATACAGAGTGAAGAAAATGAACTCATCCCCACTTGAATAGTCACCGGGTGGAGGATGTGTATGGATTATAGGAAGTTGAACAAAGTGACACGAAAGGATCATTTTCTGATGCCTTTTCTTGATCAAGTCTTAGAAAGATTGGCTCACCTTTCTATTATCTCAATGGTTAATCTGGATTCTATCAAATTCCTATACTTCCAGATGACCAAGAGAAAACAACTTTTACATGCCCATTTGGAACATATGCCTTTAGAAGAATGCCATTTGGCCTTTGTAATGCGCCTGCAACTTTCCAATGTTGCATGACAACTATATTCGCTAGTCTAACTGAGACCATCATGAAAGTTTTTATGGATGATTTTTCTATATATGGAGATTCATACAACTCATTCCTAAAGCACCTCTCCCTTGTCCTTAAATGGTGTGAAGAAGCACCTCTTGTGTTGAATTGGGAGAAGTGTCACTTTATGGTGAAGGAAGGCATTGTACTTGGTCATAGAGTCAGAAATTGAGGAATCGAAGTGGATGGGGCAAAAATCGAAGTGATTTCTAAACTCATTATCCCGAAAAATGAAAGAGAAGTTCGTGCATCCCGATGGTTCATAAAGGATTTCTCTAAGATAACCAAGTCGATGACAAAAATTTTACTAAAGGACGTTGAGTTCCATTTTGACGAAGAATGTGTCAAAAGTTTTAATAACCTGAAACAAGCCCTTACAACAACACCCATCATTAGAGCTCCTAATTGGGATCACCCAATTGAAATTATGTGTGATTCCAGTGATTATGTTGTGGGTGATGTCTTAGGCCAATGTATAGAAAAGAAACATTATGTGATCTACTATTCATCGAAGACCCTCGATGAAGCTTAGAAGAATTATGCAACTACCGAGAAAGAACTTCTTACAATTGTGTATGCCTTTGACAAGTTCAGATCCTACCTCATTGGCTCAAAATCATTGTCTACATAGATCATGTCGCTATCCATTACCTCCTAGTAAAGAAAGACGCTAAACCCAGGTTAACTAGATGGATTCTCCTATTGCAAGAATTTGATCTAAAGATAAGAGATAAAAAGGGTGTAGAGAACGTTGTAGCAGACCATCTAAGTCATATCCATACTCTGTAAACCGAGAAGATCCTGATCAACGATTATCTTCTGGATGACCAACTAATGAAAGTTTCAAAAACTACCCCTTGGTACTCAGACTATGTGAACTATCTCGCCATCGGCGTTATCCATCCTGAAATGCACCAGGAATGCACTAAAGAAATTCACGCACGATGTGAAACAGTATCACTGGGATGAGCCATACCTGTTCAAACTCTATGTTGATGGTCACTACAGACATTGTATCACTGAGGAAGAAGCCCAACTCATTTTAGAGCAATGTCACTTAGGCCCAGTTGGAGGCCATATGAGTTCTAAGAAAACTGCTTTGAAAGTTTTGCAATGTGGTTTCTTTTGGACAACCATATCCAAAGATTCCT
The DNA here is from genome assembly GCA_963693085.1 of Alisma plantago-aquatica. Lineage (NCBI taxonomy): Eukaryota > Viridiplantae > Streptophyta > Magnoliopsida > Alismatales > Alismataceae > Alisma > Alisma plantago-aquatica. The sequence goes on from OY856412.1 coordinate 1,489,490,262, forward strand.
ACAATTTTGTTCTATCATCTGACAAATGTCAGAGAACCGGTAACATAACAAAGAAAGATGAGATGCCACTGAAGTTGTGGCAAGAAGTCAAGATATTTGATGTTTGGGGTTTGGACTACATGGGTCCATTCCCATCTTCTTATGGATTTTCCTACATCCTAGTGGTGGTGGATTACGTCTCAAAATGGGTAGAAGCCATATCGACCATCACTAGCGATTCCAAACCCATCATCAAAATGTTCAAAGATATTACTTTCCCTCATTTCGGAGTCCCACACACTGTGATATCTGACGGAGGATCTCATTTCCTGGAAAGAAGCTTTGAAGCATTGTTGAGAAAATATGGTGTAACGTACAAAGTAGCCTCACCCTACCATCCACAAACAAGTGGACAGGTAGAGGTTTCTAACCGTCAACTCAAGGTTATTTTGGAAAAGACAGTAGGCCACAATCAAAAAGATTGGTCAGTAAAAATCAATCATGCATTGTGGGCCTACCGAACTGCTTTTAAGACTCCTCTGGGAACTACACCATTTTGGTTAATCTATGGGAAGTCATGTCACCTGCCTATAGAACTTGAATACAAAACATGGTGGGCAATAAAACAACTAAATTTTGACATGAAGAAAGCTGGCCAAGCCAGGATTCTACAATTTTAGGAGTTGGATGAACTCCGGATGACGGCTTATGAAAATGCACGAATCTACAAAGAACGCACAAAATTTTGGCACGATGGTCATCTGAAAAGAAAGGGCATTCAGGTAGGAGACCAAGTTCTATTGTTCAACTCAAGACTGAAGTTATTCCTAGGGAAACTCCATTCTCACTGGTCTGGACCCTACATTGTCAAGAGCATCTCCCAACATGGTGCTTTCTCTTTATGGAGTGAAAAGTTAGGCTAATTTGTAGCTAATGGTCAATGCTTGAAGAGATACTTCACCTCAGCCGACATAGGCACCGAAGCAAAGCTGGAAAGCACAAATCCAACATTTCCACCATAAAATTGAAGGATCTAGTCAAGCCATTGACATAAAACAAAGGCGCTTGTCAGGAGGCAATCCGATCAATAAATTTGTTTTTACTTTTAATTTCAATTAGAATGTTTCTCTAATTTTGTTTTTATCCTTTATATAATTTTGCACTAAAATAAAAATCCGATCGTGAGATGCTATCTTTAGTTTTGATTGGTTTTCATTCTTGAAATCTTTAGATGAAGGACACACACTAATTGGAACACAACCACATCTTGTGGTCCAACCGACATGAATTTTCCCATCCATCTTGGATTTAGGGTTTGCTCGGGATGAGCAAATCTCTAAGTTCGAGGTGGAGGGTGGGTGGTACGTACTTCACTTTCCACTTTCACCCATCTATTTTGGACATTAAAGATTTCATCGTTGCATTTTTTAATCAAAATTTTCAAAAATTTGAAACAAAGAAATTGAACAGATAGTGGATGCAGTTTTAACGTTTTTCGTTTCTCTTTCTATGCATTTTGAATCATTGCACCCTCCTTATTTGAAGAAGATCCCCAAAAGGACCATTTTTCAAAACAAGCCTTTTGATCGAAATCATCTTGTGAAGCTTATGATTCCTAACATCATGATACTTTTGCAAAAATGACAAGTGTCTATCAAACCGATAGGGATCAAACATGTCGTGCTTCCTAACTGACTAGTGGAACAATCACATTGAATCTCCACTGGATCCTCATCAAGTCATTATTTGAGCAGAGTACGATGAAGAGAATGACCCACTGCACCGAATTCTAAATCAAGTTTCATTCTGATCTGAACTCTCTTCTACACTTCTTCTATCATCTTCGTACCCCTCCATTCCATCAAAAAGAAACAAAAATAACCAAAATAGTGCCAAAACCTAAGTTCGGGGTGGCACACCACCTTTTTCTATATCCGCTTCTTCCACACCCCTTGCAAATTAATAGGGGTGTACCACCAAGAAAAGATGCCAAAGCGCACACAAAAAAATGTAATCTCGAGTCAAATAGAGGAGAGATTCACGCCCAAAAAATGCAATAAATGAAATTGCAAATCATATAATAAAAATCTCGAGTCGAATAGAGGAGAGATTTATTTATTCCTTCCATAACACCATTCACTCCCTTTTCTACCTAAAGTCACAATGAATGCCTCCACTATCCTGAAAAACACTAGTGTCAGATAAGGTGTACACTTGTTGTTTTGCGGGTATCTCTGGACTCTTACAAAACTCTTAGAAATGCTTGTTGTTGGGAAGAGTGTGGAGGAAGTGATGTTGAAAAACAAACTCTAGAACAAAGATACGGTAATATGTGTTCAGTGGTCTAAGGAGGATGAGATACTCAGTCATAATGAGCAGAAAGAAAACAATCGTCATGTGAAGATGAGGCAACTACACGAGTTGAAAATATTCATTTGGTGACTGATTCAGATTTTGTGTTACTCGAGGACGAGAAACGTTTAAGTTCGGTGTGTTTTGATGAATGCATATCCATCATGAAATTCAGTCACCATCTTGAGCCAAATTCGACTCAATACATCCGATTTCAGCTCCTAAATATCACAATATGCAAAATTGTTTAATTAGTTCAATTGTCAAGGTTATTAACTGAGTTTATGTTGAATTTGTGCAAGTCATGATGAGGTCGAACAATCAGTTGGCTCCCATCTCCATTTAACCCTAATCCACTTTCAACATAAACATCACTACCCTCTGCTTCACTCCATCTTTATCTCCATCTACCATCTCCAAATCAAACCCTTTTGTGTGGGACCCACTTTTCTCAACCTTGGATCTACCCTTAACCATACAGTCTTGACCATACGATTTCATCCATACGGTCTCAAGACTATATGGGCAGCCTCACCTCAAAACCATTTGGATCTAACTTCATCAAGACCGTTTGGGCATCTACCTTTCCACACCGTCAAATCATGGATCGACGATCCTTATTCTTTTGGGCTAACAAGTTCCATCATGATCTCTCCAATCGGTCTTGCTGCTTTACCCCTCTACACGGTCTCTAAACCGTATGATATCTCATGATCTCAAGACCGTGTAGTGGTCCTTTCTCAAAGACTGTATAGGCAACTTCACGTACAAGACCGTATGGAGAACCTTACCTCCCGCTTCCCTTCTTGTTCTTCCTTCCCTCACCGCCTGCAAACCCTAACTCTCAGGAGCAATACCACTCTCGCACCTACCTTTACCCAGTACCTGCTTGCTCCACCTTCCCTTCTTCTTCCTTCTGCCACTTCTGGAACCCTAGATACCACCAAGCCTCAACCACTTTCCATAACAAGTTGACGCACCTGCAACCTCGGCGATCTACAGCACCCTCAGTTGTGACCTGCACTGCTGCCCAATGACCCACCCCTACCAGCAAGCTACCTTCACACGCCCTCTGCCTTCACGATCGATCAGAGGCAAACGGTTTACAAGACTGTCTGGCAATGTTGAGCCCTCAAGACCATTTGATGGAAACCAATTAGAGCCAAATTGTTTGGCCTGAAGTCGAGACCATTAGCACGATGATGAAGGCAAGACCTCTAGGGCAATGATCGATCCTCAAGACCGTTAGGTCCAGCAGAGACCGTGAGATCGAGAGAGTATGAACGATTGCCATAGACCAGCCAAACCATTTGTATGCAATCACCAAACCGTTTGGAGCCGCTGATCCCAAGATCGGTTGCTTCCCTAAAGCGCAAGACAGATAGAATCCTATCCGTTTCCCAAAATCGTTAGAGCAAGATATACCAAACCATTTGGAGGAAATCTAATACATGACCGATTGGTCACCTATACGGTCTCCATATCAAACAATGAAAATTGCAACAGGGCCCAAAACGTAAAGACCCCATCTGATCCTATAAATAGGACCAGTAGGGTCCTCATTTAGGGCATCTGATCTGGAATGCTGCGAGGCTTCCTAAACGCTGGTCTGATCCCGCCACTGTCACTTCACTTGTTCCTCCTGTTGCGATCAAGGAGACTGAAAAAAGAAGGAAGGAGGAGTGAGAAAGTCTGCCTGTTTTGTCTTGGCATCCCTCATTCCTCATCGATATCTACTCCGACATAGCGTAGAAGACCGCATCATCTTCACCGAGCTACGACCACCTTCTACATCATGCTCATGGTGGAACCTTCCCTCTCTCTTATTCTTCTTGTTTCTTGCATCATGAGCAAGTAGTTCCTTTTCATTGGGGTGCACGGACTAACCCCGCTACCCATGCAAGCATGTTCCTTTGTTAAACAACCCATGGTAATAGATATAAGTTTTCATTTCATTGTTAATCGTTAATGTTTGTAGTTTGATTACCTGCTTGCTTTCATCTTGTTCTTCCCTATGTTGTGAGAACTTCTATATGTAGGGTAGAATGTCGATTAACGAGGTTGACTCCCAAACTAGAAATAGAATGGGATTCTTTGAGGTCGTAAGTTTATGATCCATGAGGGGACGAGCCATCTAGCCTATGGTGATGCTTCTGTGCGTAACGCCTATAGAGGGTCCACAACCTTAGTTGGAATTATGTATCTTCTTTGTTAATTATCGATGTTTTCTTGTAGATTAATCTCCTATTTGCTTACTGATTAGTGCGGTTAACTCATTGATGAGAACTTCTGATAGGATTCCTTGAGGTCGTAAGTGTGTGATCCATAAGGGGACGAGCCATCTAGCTTACGGTGACGCTTCTGTGTGCCTAACGCCTATATAGGGGGGCCACAACCTTAGTTGGATTTCTATATCTTTGGAGTCGTAAGTGTGTGATCTGGATGGTGAGAAGACGTCTGATGCCTAAGGTGATGCTTACGCAAACCTAACGCACGTATGGGGGGGTTTTGCAGCAGCTCTATTTGGATAGTTATATCTTGCCTAGATGTTTGATGTTTGGATGTGTTTTCATGTGTAGTGGTGGTGAAACCCGAGACCACCCCAGTGATTCCATATCATTAATCTAGATCCGACTTTAATTCTGCTCTTTACTTTCTTACAATTAGTTTAATTAACCTCAAATCAACCAATCATTCTAAACATTAGTCTTACTTGAATTAGACTTGACTAACAAAGATCCTTTAAAATGTTATCCTTTCGGATTCGATCCTTAACTATACTGTGATAAGACCCGTCCTCTTGCGGGTGGTATTATTGCACAAGGTTTTGGTAAAAGCTCAGGTATTTCAACCCTGAGTGATTTTTTTAGTGCGATAATATTCCACATCAATTCTTATTATCCAAAATAGACTCAAAATAAGGGTATTGGTCTTCAATGTCAATTGGATTGTTGTAAGTGGTGGAGGAGTTGTTGGATTTTCATATTCACTCTCCTGCTTTAACTTTTCATATTCAAGTAGTAAAGTCTATCAAGGAAAGATAGGGATACCCACGTGCTCCCCGCATGCAAAATATCGCTCCATTGTTTGCACTATTTCACCAGTACCTGACATATATGACACAAAAATAGGATCATCATTGTCATTGTTGGAAACAACCATCTTGAGTTGCTCAAGTTATACAAGGGGAGTCTATACTTGGGCTTCTAGTAAGGTAGCTAACATGGCTTGGTTGTTTCTAGTTTTGCTTGTTCTTCTGCTATCATCGTTTCTAAGGACCAAAGTCTCTCTTTAAATTTGGTTTCATAATTAGATTCATACATCCCAAAATTTTGACCATCCTCGCCACACTCCCCATAGTGTCCTTGGCCATAGTACCCCTCATATTGTTTTGGGTGGCATTGCTCCTCATAATAATCTCCAGAAGATGGTGGATTGTAATTTCCATTAATTGTGTCCATCTTGGTAGGAAGATTCAATGTTATGAGGTGTTATCAAATCATGAGGAAACATATTTGAACAATCTATATTTTGGGTTTGGTCTTCTAGTAAGTTGGTTAAGAAGGATTGGTTGGTTTTTAGTTTCATTTCTTCTTCTAGTGCTATCTTCTCTAGGGCCCTAAGTCTCTCTTCTTGTTGAGGATTACACTAGGTTTCATAAACACATTCATAAACCCCAAGGTTTTGTTGGTTACACCCCACAAAATTTTGTTGATCATATCCCCCATTAGAATAGCAAGGTTCCCCATAATGGTTCTCAAAAAAATGTGGATTAACATTGTGCCCACAAGGATGAAAGGGCTCACAATTAAAAGGGGTTCTATCATAAGCATGGGGTAGAGTCAGGCAGGCAATAGATGTATGGTGGTAAAGACCACAATAATAACATTGTGGAAGATATTGGGATGCCCTATCCATTTGAAAAGAAAAGTTGTTGAAAGATATGTCAATCAACAAACAAGAGAAGAAAGATTATGAGATAAGAGGTTAGTCAAAAATTACAAAGAAAACTAAAAATTATTAATCTAAGAAATTATGGAATAAACTAAAATTACAACAAAAGTAACTAGAAAGCAGTAATGCTGGAATGGAAACTCAGTAGCAAGAGGCGATACACTTCCGAGATTGTGCTCGGAACGCAAAAATAAATTACAAAAATCTAAAATAAATTATAAAAAAGACTAAAGTTATGCAGGTTAGAGAACATGAATAAGGATTATACAAGATATATAGCCAACCAGATCTGAAAAATAAATGTGCCATCCCCGGTAACAATGTCAAATTGATGTGTGTCATTGTAACACACAACAATCACTAGGACAAGTTATCCTAGAGTTTAACCTTCTAAGAATACAAAGGTATTGATCCCTAGAGATGGCGATGAAGATGGTTGGGTTTAAAATCAGATTGCTAGAACAAGAATGTAAAATCCATTTTGAGAGTTTGTTAAAACTAAAACAAAAAAATAAATATATTGAATTAAAGATGAACTAATCAAAAGGACGAAATACCAGAGCTAAGGGATTTCACCACCCTAGACATTATAAAATGAAAGTTAAGAAATTACATGATAAGAAAGATATATGAAGGTATGTGAAACATTCGTAAATGATTCACAAAAGATGAGCTCCCCAGGAACCCATTGGTACTGGCATTCACAGATCCTAATTCAATCATCCTAATGGGGACTTTTCCAATGTCTCATCCAAATCCCCATGTAATTGATTTGGTTTTTCTAAATATGGGGTTCCACAGTCACATCCGCCAAGATTAACAAGCGATGAAAATAAGAGATCATTTTGTTAAAATTGTCAATATTAAAAAAAAACCATTTGTCTAAAAAGTCATGTAAAACTTCAATCTAATCATCACATGGATAGGGGGATACTCCCCTCACCTCAGTAAGAAAACTACTCACTCACGTTGTTGGAGTAGAGGGAGACGGAGGAAGAAAGGATACTAGCCATAGTCTAGACTTGAAAACAAAATGAATCCTTATGCGAGAGACTATCAAATGGTTGTACCCTTAATCCCTTCCTCTAGAATTATAGAAAGGGGGAGAAGAAGGAGATCTAGATCTAAACAAGTAACATAAATAAAAAGAGATTTGAAGAGAAATCTAAAGGAAAAACTTAACTTCAAGAACAAAAGTTTTATTGCTGAAATCTGAATGCAAACATAAGAAAGAACAACCGCTCAGAGTTTTCTCTGTACAAAATCTGATGATGAAAGATACATAACCCCCCTCCTTTTATAGGAGAAGGTGGGGGTACACTTCCCTCAAAAGTGGGGGAAAAAAGGGGGGCGGAATTTTGAATTTTTTTGGATCTAGTCAATAGACTCTTGATTCTCTTTAATTATCTTGATCATGTGACTCTCTTTAATGTAGATTCTTGTAGCAGAAATTTCGAGAAAATTCCCACTATCCAGAGAATTTAAAGTACATCCGAAAGTATTATTTTCCTGTAGACCTTTGAATTTCCTTTCCAAATCATATTTGAACATAAAATTCCGCCTTAGAATGAGAGAGTTATCCAATTTTGGTGCAAGATATATATTCAAATCAGCACTGCGGGAAAATTGAAATACATCCTACCTACATCTCTTCTTATCTTCAATAATTCCTAAAAATTGATAGAAATCTAATAAGAAATTATAAAATGAATATTGAGAGGTTGAAAGTGCAATTGATTTCTATATTAAACTCAAATTACCAAAAAAGTCATAATTAATTATCTAGATGATGCACAAATAAATGATGAGTATGCATTCATTAGTGAGCCGACCATTTCACTTGACGAGTTGATTGTCTGGAGGACCAAAGAGGGAAGACCTCAAGAGGAGCAAACCAAATGGCTGGTGAACCTAACCGATCGTTTGGAGGTCTCCAGACATAAGTTTTACAAGAGGCCAGATGATTGTTTTAGACGGACAACCGACCGATCTTGAGGTGAGCCAACCAATTCAGGGTTGAACCAATCAACTTGAATTGGTTTAAGAACAAATCTAGACCAATAACAAATTCTTGCATGTGACGTAAACCTAAGTGGTAGTAATTCCATGTGGCTCTAAGTACTTACAGTAGATATGGCCATAACCATCACTAATGTTTTATATTCCATGTTTATGTTTGTGGGATATAGCATGTATATGATACATACTATAGTATGTGGTGATTGGATATGTATATATATATGTGTGTATATATAATGATATATATAAAATCCCTCCAGAAAACATATTAAGCCTAAGATATTTTCAATTAGAAACACAAATTAAAAGCTTAATTAACTAAACGTAAGCACCCCAAGGGTGGTGCTTTGTCTAATACATGGAGATGTGATGGTAATAATGTGGGCCTACCAAGCAGGGTGCATTATTATAATGTTGGCTTTCGGTTCAGACTTAACTGAGTGTCCTTAATGAGATTAAGAACCAGATCCATACACATGACTATGGAAAGGAGATGCTCATATCATCTATCCAAAAATTGCATAAGATGCAATTAGAAAACTTTTCCTATCTTGATGATTGATTATGTACGCTGGTGTGGTCGGGTAATAATTGAATTATTTTGGATCATGGCTCATTAGAAGTGTGTTTTCTGCAATCTTCCAAATTGATAATTGAGGGTTCTCAATTTGATAAAAATAATGAGAGTGATATTTTATTAGAGGCCTAATCTAACATCATCAAATTTTATACAAATAAAGTCAAATCAAATAAAAAATGAGTTTTTGACAAAATTGCAAATCTCTTTTGTAGAATCAAATGGAAACACACAACAACACATTTTCTCTTTGATCGCTACTTGAGAAGGACAAGTTAAATGGAAATAACTTCCAGGACTGGTTCAGGGAGTTGAGAACTATTTTCACACAGGAGCCAAGCTATATGTCCTTGAATTACCAGAGATAAATGAACATCTTCCCACCACACCTAAGGCTGGTAGGGATGCTTACAAAAAGCATACTAAAGATGTCATTGATCTCAATTGCCTAATGTTGTGCTACATGAACTATGGGTTCTAAATACAACATAAGAACATGGATGTTATTGAGATGGCCACACATCTTTAGAACATGTTCCAAGACTAGGCAAGACAGGAGAGATTTGATGTCTTTTAGGTGTTGTTCAAATGTAACATAATAGAAGGAGATTTAGTAGGTCCTCATTTGGTCAACGCATTGGTTATGTGGAGAAAATTTCCAAATTAGTATATCCCTTGAGTCAAGAGTTGGCAACTGATATGATTCTACAGTCTCTACCTGAGTCATACAGTTATTTTGTCATGAACTACAATATGAATGACTTTGACAAGTCATTGATAGAGTTACTTGGCATGTTGCAAATAGCTAAGGAACAAATGAAGAAAGACAATCCCAAGATGATCAGTAAGACAAAGGGAAAGTCTAAAGGCAATGGCAAAGCTAAGAAGGATTTGTAAAGCTGGCCAGAAACCCAAGTGTTCAACATCAAGGCAAAAGGACGAGTAAATAAAAGAGGCAATTGCCACCAGTGTCACCAGCCTGGACACTAACAAAGGAATTTCCCTTTCTTCTTGGAGGAACAATAGAAGAAGAAGGAAGGGGTCGAGATCTCTACTTCATGTGTAAATGTTATACGATAAATTTGATTACTTCATCATCTTGGGCATGTGATACCAGATGTAGATCCGACATATGTTGATGTGCTGGATCTAATAAGAAGTAAAGCCTTTATGAAAGATAAAGGATGTACTATGCAAAGAAAGAGTTGTTGCAACTTCATTCTAGGTTTAGAAATTATCTTAGCCCATTAGGTTTGTAATAGAGTTCGTTGAACTGCTATTTCATTATGCAAATAATAGAAACATTTTAATAAATGCATCTTGTATGGACAAGGATGATTAATCAATAAACAGTCGAACTGATAGGGATCAAACACATCGTGCTTCCTAACTTACTAGTGGAACAACAACATGGAATCCCCACCTGATCCTCATCAAGTCATTATTTGAGCAGAGTATGATAAAGAGAACAACTCGGTGCATCGAATTGTAACTCAAGTTGCATTCTGATTTGAACCCTCTTCTACACTTCTTCTATCATCTTCGTACCCCTCCATCCATCATAAAGAAATAAAAATAGCCATAATAGTACCAAACCCTAAGTTCGGTGTGGCACACTACTTCCCTCTATATCTGCTTCTTCCATACCCCTCACAAATTAATAAGGGGCATACCACCAAGAAAAGATGTCAAAGCGCACATAAAAAGAAATGCAATCTCGAGTCGAATAGAGGAGAGATTCGCACAAAAAAATGCAATAAATAAAATTGCAAAAATAATAAAAATCTGGAGTCGAATAGAGGAGAGATTTACTTCTTCCTTCCATTCCACCCCTCACTCCCTTTTCTACCTAAAGCACAATAAAAGCCTTCAATGCCATGAAAAACACCAGTGTCAGATTAGATGCACACTTGTCATTCTGCGGGTATCTCTGGACTCTTACAAAACTCTTTGACATACTTGTTGTTGGAAAAAGTGAGGAGGAAGTGATATTGGAAAGCGAACTCAGGAATGAAGATATGGTAATATGTGTTTAGTGGTGTCAGGAGGTTAAGATATTGAGTCATACTGAGCAGAAAGGAAACAATCGTGATGTGAAGAGGAGGCAATCACATGACCAGAAAGTATTCATTTGGCGACTGTTTTAGATTTTGTGTTACTCGAGGATGAGCAACGTTTAAGTTCAAGGTGTTTTGATGAATGCATATTCATCATGGAATTCAATTACCATATTGGGCTATAATTTGACTCAGTACACTCAATTTCACTCACTAAACATCACAATGTATCACAAAGTGCAAAATTACTTAATTAGTTCAATTATCAAGGTTCTTAAATGAATTTATGTTGATTCGATGTAGGTCTTGATGAGGTTGAACAATCAACTGGGACCCACCTTTCTACCTTCACTCACCCTTGGGACTGACCAAATGGTCTTACCAATCAGTCTGACCAAATGGTCTCACAATTCGGTCTCACCATTCAGTCTTGCCAAACAGTCTTGACCTAGCAACTTCGTCCATTTGGTTTCGACCTTTCAGACTTCGTTCATCCATTCAGTCTCATACCGTGAACACATCCACACCATTTGATCTTAGATCTACGGCCCTCATTCATTTGAGCTAACGGTTTTTGTCTCAACCTGCCCTATCGGTCTCGTTCTAACAGTCCCTTAAGACTGTGTGAGCAGCACCTGCTCGAAACCATTTGAGCAATCTCTCAAGACCGCACGAGGACCTAACTTCCTGTTTCCCATCTTCCTTCCGACATCTTCATCCTCTGTAACCCTAGAATCACCTGCAACCAGTGTCGCCCAACACCACTGCCACCTCATCCACGTGCTCCTTCACCATCCGCTATAACTCCGATGGCACTTCCGACCTCACACTGGCAACCTTGGCACCTATGCCTTCCACCCTAGCCACCACCGGAGCCCACGCTTCCTCTTCCATTGCTCCTCCCTCCTCTCGCCATAACTTCAACCTGCAACCAGCATCGCCACCATCCTCAACTGATGTGCCCACAACGTCGCTTCCTCGCGATTGTCTGATCGAACGTAACTGTGAACGGTCTTGCAGACTGTTCGGCACCAAACTGATCAGCCGTGAAGACCGTTAGGTAACCACAGACACAAAACCATTTGCTTCTCAACATATTGAGACCGTTTAGCCATATCGACTTCCAAACCATTAGAGCCAAAACCAGCAGACCATCTGCAGCCACCGCCGAGGACCGTTTGGCGTGGAGATGTGAAAACTATTTGAGTACGAGAGGCACTAAAACCGACCGACGGAAACCGATTGATAAAACGTGAATGATCTTCATGATCGTTTGCAGCCGCTGACAGAAACTATTTGGATCTGTGGGAAGCGGACCAGTGGAGAAGTGATTGGTCTCACAGACCAATTGGAAGAGTGCTGAGAAGTCAAGACCGATTGGGTAATGTAGGTTGTTTGCTTCTCAAGTTGCGAGACCGTTTGAAATAGCCGCACTGAGAGACCGGTTGAAGAAGATTGTTTGAGCCCAAGGATTACGAAACTATTTGATAAAGTGGTGCTGAAGACCATTTGCTCGATACCAAATGATCTCGTGAGACCGTTTGATAAAGGCTACTGATCCAAGACTGAGTTATGATCTACATGCAAGACCAAATGAAGGCATGCATCCAAACTGAATGGGCACATTGCATGAAACCATTTGGAGACATGCACGTCAGTTCAAAACCATTTGATCACATAAAAACCAAACTGTTTGGACATATGTATACCCAAACCATTTGGACAATATTATAACCAAACCGTTTGGGCTGGAATCACACCAAAAACATGAGGGCCAGTCCCTAGCCTATATATAGGACCAGTAGAGTCCTCGTTTGGGCATCGGTTCCGGGACGCCAACACGCTGCCTGTACATAGGTCCGATCTAGTTCCATCCACACTACTATCGTTTCACCTACCGCCTATTCTGCAATCAAGGAGACTGAGAAGAGAAGGAAGGAGGAGTGAGAAAGACTGACTGGTCTGTCTTGGCGTCCCTTGTTCTTTGTCTAGATCTGCTCTGACGTGACGTAGAAGACCGCATCATCTTCACCGAGCTGCAACCACCTTCTACATCATGCTCATTGCATATTCCTCTCTCTTTCTTATTCTTCTTATTTCTCGCACTACGAGTGAGTAGTTCCTTTTCGTTGGGGTGCGGGGACTAGCCCCACTGCCCATGCAACCATGTATTTTCATTTAACATTCCAAGGCAATATATATTACTTTTCATTTCATTTCTAATTGATATGCTTGTAGTTGATTACCTTCTCGCTTTCATATTATTCTTCTCTTTGTACTATAGAATGTTGATTAATGAGGGAGACTCCTTGAAGAGAAATCTGATAGGGTTCCTTGAGGTTGTAAGTGTATGATCTGTGAGGGGACGAGCCATCTAGCCTACAGTGATGCTTCTGTGTCTAAACATCCCTCAGGGAGGACCGCAACCTTATTTGGATGTTGTATCTTCTTGTTAATCATCGATGTTTGCTTGCAGACTAATCTCCTACATGTATGTTGATTAGCATGGTTGACACTCGGACTAGAAATAGAATGTGGTTCCTTGAGGTCATAAGTGTATGATCCATGAGGGGACGAGCTATCTAGCCTACGATGACGCTTATGTGGTCTAAACATCCCTCAGGGAGGGCCACATCCATAGTTGGATGTTGTATCTTCGGAACAATAAGTGCATAATCTGGATGGCGACAAGTAATTTGATGCCTAAGGGGATGCTTACGCGGGCCTAAACATCCCACAGGGAGGGTTTGCAACAGTTCCATTTGGATAGTTAGATGCTTGCCTGTATGTTATGTGTTTGGATTTGTTTGCATGTGTAGTGGCAGTGAAACCCAACACCATCCCAGTGATTCCATATCATTAATCTAGAACAAATTTTAATTCTGCTCTTTTACTTTCTTGCATTTAGTTTAATTAACCTCAACCAAATCAATCGTTTTAAATATTAGTCTAACTTGAGCTAGATTTGACTAACAAAGATTCTTCAAAACGTTGTCTCTTGGGATTCGATCCTTAACTATACTGCGATAAGACTCGTCCGCTTGCGGGTGGTATTATTGCATGAGGTTTTGGTAAAAGCTCAGGGATTTTAACCCCGAGTGAATTTGTTAGTGTGATATTTGCCACGTCATTTACCCTAGCCCTACTGGGCATACAAAGAGAAGAAATGGTTATGGAAGGAAGTGGAGTGCTATTACACTCATCTTTTCTTTATTTGAATGCTCTTAAATAGGATCACTCTTTGTTTCTTTTTTCTTTTTCTTTTCTTTTCCCTTGGTTTAGGTAGGGCATATGATGACAAGACTGATATGGGGAGGTAAAGATATGGTCACTCCAAACATTTGGGGGTGGAAAAGGCTGATATGTGCACTTTAGCATCCTTTCATGAGGTGGAGAGGTAAGAAGATGTTAGAAGAAATTTCGAGTCAAAGAGTGGTCACAAGCAGTGGAAATTCATGAATAATCTCACACAAGTAAGCTAGTCCATGTAACATTGACCAATCAAACAAACCATACATAAAATGAGAAGTATAATAGATTGCATAGTTTTCATATTGAATAAATAAATCCCAAACATTCAAGACTTGAAAGACTCACCCTTTTATTCAAAACAACAAATTATTTCAAGAGGCTTGGAGCACACACAAAATTCCTACATAAGACTCATTCTAGCCAAAAACAACAAAAGCAAGTTACATTATCCAAGATTTAATCATTCTCATCACAACAGATAGAGATTTAATTGAAACATACTATTTAGCAAGAATATTCAAGTTTGGAAAAAATTTGGCCAAATTGGTGTCAATTTGCATTACATCACATCCAAACCTACTTTTATGGAAAAGAAAGCATAAAGCAGGATATCCTAGCTAAAGCACACAAAAATACCAAAAATCTACATGAGATGCAGTGCATGAGATGAATGGCAAAAAGGGCAATGTTTTTGAAAAATTACACAAAAATGCATGGAAAAGAACTAGGTGTATGCATGAATGCAAATAGCCACACAAGGCTATTATAGACAAGTAAAAGGTTTAGTCAACTATTTGATCATCTCACCAAAATGTAGACCAAGGTGCATAGAAAAACAATGATGTAAAGGAAGGGCTTACCTCCCTACCACCCCAGACTTTTAAATAATGTTGTCCTCAGAATGAAATAGAAGTTTAGAATAGTTGGGTAGAGGGTATAGAGTCATGGTAGAAAACTGCCAAGAGATGGACCGATCATGTAGAACTAGGTGAGTAGGGAAGGGCCACCACAATTGGGTTGAGCAAAACGACTATTCTGGCTTGCCAGCCACACGGACGTGTTGTGTATCTGGGCTATCTAAGCTCCTCCCTATAGATTTTTCATTGGTTTCAATTTTTTTTCTTTTTAAGCTTAATCATCTCCTTGGTTAGCTCCTTCATGCATCATCTTCCCTTCATTGTACTTGGTCTAACATGATTGACAAATATAAAAACTATTAAGTATGGTGTGTGTGAGTATTTCTCGGAAAAAAATGTAAAAAACAAGAGGGTTTTGAGAATATGAAACCATGTGGGTTTCCTCCAACTAGTGCTAAATTTAGAGCCTTTAGCCAGGCTTGTTGTTCCTCCATAAATCAACAACTGTGAAAAAGAAAAAAAAATTCATCCTCGTCATAGGAAATCCTCTCAAATGCCTTCACTATTTGATATTCCTCTCAAAGGTCATGTGAGCTTCTCAAGTATTTTTCTTCATTTTCCTCTCCTTTGAGGTCGTCATCACAGATCTCAAAGTTAGAATCCTCATCAATTAAACTTTTTAGCTCATTTAACATGGTCCCCAAAGACAACTTCCCTCTTATCTTCTTCATCAACCTTGAGACCTTTAAAATTTCCATGCAATAGTTTTTCTTTCCCTTGAGGAATGGGTCCAACCGTTGCTCAAGTTGATCAATGGCTTGTCCATTAAATGACACCTCTCTCTTCACTTCATCAAGGCTTCTCAACCTTGTAAGAAACTCTTCTTCAATCATGGAGTTGTGTCTTGGCTCGCGGTCTCCTTATTGCTCCCATGAAAAGTTTGGACCATTTCTCCATCTGAAGTGTAAGAGCTTGACATGGAGCGTTGGCTGTTGTAAATGTCACAAGATTGTAGAACTTGGACAACTTCACAAGGAGAATCCATGTAGTTGGTGGAGAGATTAGAAGAAACTCCCACATGAATCTTCATGAGATTTACCATGTCTTCATGTATCTTCATTATGTAGAGCGGTTTAGGGATTGAAGGGGCTCATGCATCTCGGTCTACCATCTTTACTTCAAATGATTGCTTGTCACATGCATAAGGCACAACCAAACAAAATAGGACAAGTTAGAAAACCAAAATGCAAAATTAACACAAAGAATAAAGAATATAAATGGTGAGGGAAGTAGGAAAAGTTAAGCTACACTAACTAGCTTGGTTGAGCGCCTCAACTCCCCGGCAATGGTGCTAGAAAGCTTGGTGCATTTTGGACTGCCTTGGGTTACAACTAGCCAATTAGATTTGATTAGAAGCAACTTAGGAAAACATATGTGGATATTTAGAATTTATATAAGGGGTCTAGTCTAACACACTAGCTTAGACTATTCACACTTCACCAAAAAAATCATAGGGTCAGGCTATAGTATAGGCAAGTGGTGTGAGAAGGGTCTATCTTCAAGGAGAGGGGGAACTAGAGCTAGGTTAATGTGAGCAATATTCCTATAGCAGAGTAGGGTTTTAGGGATTTAAAGTTGGTTTTGGTTTGTTACACTAAGATTGCAAGCAATGAACAACAAGAAGGAAACTAGATTACCAAAAATCCTAGATTACCCTAAGCAAGTTAAGACTAAGAAGCTAGGCTAAACAAGTAACTGAGCAAGTGCAAAGAACTACAACTAGCTACACTAGACTAGCAGTTCAAATTAACAACTAGGAGGGAAGTTAAGCATAGGAAGTTAAGCACAAGAGCAAGCAAGAACCTAGGTTATCCCTAACTAAAAATATCAAGAAAAGCAAGATCAAAAGAGCACTAACTACCTAAGCATAACCTACATATCAAGAACTAAGAAATTTACAAAGAAGCAACAAAGGTAATTAACTAAGCTAGCGTTAACAAGCTAAGATGACAAGGTGGGTTTTAAAAAATGAGATGGATAGATAGACTGTTTGGCAATGATACTTTGATATTAGTTGGGGAAGATTACACAACGAACGAGTTTTATATCTTCAATATAGATTGCCAAACCAAACAACAAGGTGAGTGTTATTGGAATCCAATGTATGCAACTAGTGGGAGAACTAGGGCTAGGTGTAATTAAAGTAGGACTTGGCAAGTCTAGGTTTCTATGATAAGTGGTATTATTGCAATTGAGAGCTAAGGGTAGAAATGGGGGTTGAGATGAGTGTGTTTCACCTCATGTTACACACCATCTAGCCTTTAAAAAACTCTAGACGGTTGCACTAATCACTCTTACACTAGCTACTTAGATCTCACCCCTACTTGTAGGAGAAGGGAGTTGTATGTCGGAGAAAAGGGTGCTACCAAGGTATCCACTAATTGGACCTAGGAGCAATTCCTAAATTAGCCACATACATTCCATTTTCCCCAAGAAGCTACGTGTCTTCAAGCATCATATATTAACAAATTCATGTTTAAAAGCACAAACCACAAGTAAGATAATGGGAAATGAGATAGAAGCTAGAGACAATCATCATAGACTGGAAATATGTTCATTAAAAGTTGTTTTCCTCCAACATGGTATCAAAGTAATATTTTAACCCCAAACAGCCCACCACTAGGGGCTTAAGTGCATATGACTAAACAAAAGAGCAAAGAAAAGAGAAGAAAGAGGTAGAAATCCATGGAGCTCATGGTAGATCTTCTTCCTTCACCTCCTAAAAGAAGTAGGATGTGGCACCTCTTCCGGGATGGATGAATAGCATGGAAATATGGGGTATTATGGTGGAAAACCTAGAAAATTAGGGTTCTATGGTGGAAATGGAAGGTGGGAGGTAGGTGAATGGCTTGAATGCAAGAAAATTTCTAAGGAGTAGCTAGATCATCTTTAGGGGTGCTAACCTTGTGCTATATCTTCCCCACTAGGTATATATAGGTGGTAGGGAAACACTAGTTTAAGTGGGGGAAATATAGGAATTTTAGTGTAGAAAAAATGCAGGGTTTGGGTGGTAGTATGGTCGTTCTGGGCAGAACGATCATTCTGGGAGTGAGCGGGAATGGTCGTAGTGGATGAGAATGGTTTTGGTGGAATAATGGAATGAACATGTGAATTTTGGGCATTTGGGTCTGCTAGAACGGCTGTGATGGGCACTGTCCAGCACAGACCTACTATGATTCTGGGTCATTTATTGAAGGTTTTGTTGATTGGGGCATGTCCATGAACGTCCATTCCATGGTAGAACAGCTATTCTGGAGTCCTTCCCCCACATTTTGGTCTTGAACGTTGCCATCCATGGAGGTTATTGATTCAATATATTCTTTAATCACTTGGGGTAGGTTGGGAGTGGTTTTGACCTCATTTTGGCTCCTCCAAGCCTGGGGAAACCCTAGACTCAATCCTCTCTCGCTTCCATCAAGTAGTGGTAAAAGTACCTACAAAACATGCAAAACCATCCATACGAATATTTTTCATGAAATCACATATTAAGGGAATTAACTTGCATTAGAGCATGTTTAGATATGATAATAATAAAAAAACACAACATGAAGCCCTAAAATAGGACAACATCAATTTATACACAAGAGTATGCATATTTTACACAAAACTATACATAGAAGTACATAATGAGTATACATAACAGTAACTGAATATTGACTTTATTGAATGTACTCATCAACGTATGAAATTCTTACCCTTGCCAACACTACTAGAAGGAGGTTTTGATCGAAAGCTTATTTTTGAATATCTCAACATCGAAAAATACTCTATTACCAAATTAATCAAATACCATATAAATGACCAAATAGCCATTTATAAACAAGAACATGGGATTTTACTAATTATTCATCTTTTTTGGGAGAATGGCTATTTGGTATGATAGATAGTTACTGGGTGCACTATGACACTTGTATATTATTGTATGCTTTGTACATAGAATTTGTCCTTCCTGTTGAAATGATATCTTGTTCAGTTGGTAAGTTGAACTATGAAATGTTGTCCATTCAAGAAAGTCAACATATCAAATTGAGATAACTATATCTTAATAGCCTACTCTGGTTCTACGAATAGGATAACTACTCTATGCCCCATGTACAACTTCAACATATGTAAAAAGGGATTATACGTTCATGGTAAGTTTGGTCACCTACATGCTAAAGTTGTTCTCCTACTTATTCATTTATTGGGGTAGTAATAACATGTTGTTAGATGCCAATATTTTCTTATTGAAGCCTTAGGTATCACTAACAACCTAATATGGAACATAAGGGGTAACACATAAAAGTATTCTCATAGGAAAAGGATTACACTATCACACACATGATTAGCATGGACATGGATTATGTATTGCCTAATTTCTAACCCAATTAATCAAATAGGAAAGCTAGTTCATTGACTAGATAGATACAATTAATTGATGAAGTATTGGATGATCAAATAGTCATCAGTTTGGAAGTGGCCAATTGTTTAACAATGTATTCTAGTTGGTGGTATCGACACAAATCAAGAAATAAAGAAAATAAATGCAAAGTATTTTATTGATAATCAAATTGGTGATTGAATTTGTAACGACCCCGCCTCCCGGTAACCCCCAATTAAGGGAGACCTGAAGGTCAGAGCCGTTATTCAATTAACAGGATCAAAGGTTCGACAAGTAATCAATAACAATTATGAAATTCTACTAACTAACTAGAATTTGGTATAAAATTAAAACTTTACTTACCTTTGAAAACCTTGGAAATCTATCTATCCTGGTCTTGAATTATTCTATCTAATCCTCCTTGCACTTTATTTCTGTTTCCGCGAGGTGTCACTTTATTGTTTGTTCTTTCAATTGTTGTTCCTAAAACGCCGACAAACAAAATGTCGGTCAGTATATCAAAATATACTGGTATGTGGGAACAACCAAAAAAACTTGCAAATATGGCTACCAATTTAATAATCACAATCAAATTAATTAACAAGCCAATTTACACTTTTCAGTATGACATTCTCCACCGCTTTTGCCCTAACCCTGGCATACCCACCTTAGGGTGCCCTTTGCCAATGACTTAAGGCCACCTTCTCAATCCCGAGCTTGGTGCCTGGGGGTTACCACTCATGGTGCCCCCTAGTCATGCAATATTATAGGCCACCTTCTTGGTGCCTGGGCTCACCACTCAAGGTGTCCATTGGTCTACCCATCTGGGCCTGACCTTTGGCATCATCCATCAGGGTGGCATGTAGGTGCGAGAATCCATACTTCTATTATTAATGTGATAATCATAGTGACTATAATTTGCAAGTATGAACATCCAATAGATAATTTGCATTCAATGCGATTAACCATCCGAAAAATCATCGGGAAACTAAGGCGGTTATTCATAATTAACCACATACCTGATCCAGAGCAACTTGACTATCCAAGCAATACGGATAAAGAACAAGCAACAAGCAATCAACAATATCCTAAAATTAATGCATGGGATCCAAGTGTTTTAGTTTATCCTGAACATTCTAAAGCTAGACTTGGATTCCACCTTAGGCTTTCTAGACCACATTAGGGTTTTATTAGGGTTTTTGCCTCCATAACGCTTTTATCATATTAAATGCTCTCTTAGTTCATAAACCCTAATTTCAACATCATAAGGCCAATTAAAGTCGATTATTTCTCTTTTATACCAAAACTACCTTTTTTATCCTTTTAAGCTATTTCAAGGTCATTATACTCAATTATCACCTTTAGTTTCTTTCGGATTAACAACTCATAATTCCTTATGATCTAATTCACCTATGAACTCCATTTATTAATAATTCCAACTTTATCCATTAGAAAACCCTACTTATCATATTAAGGGTATCTATGCATGATTAGGAACTTTTATACTAAAATCATCATGTTTTATTCTTTTTAGGTCATGTCAAGATCATTAAGGCCAATTATCATTTTCAGGTTCTTCATCAATGATTATAGTTCAATTGTTAACTGTACCTTAATTACTATTTATCACATCTGCTAGGTTAATAAACCCTAATTTAACATTGATTGCACTTTTGCATACAGGAAAACCCTAATCAAGAAAACCATGGGTTTTTAAACTCAAATCATATTCCTATTATCCTTTTTATGTCAAAAGGTCCAATCTTGATTCAGAATATTAAACTAGTTATTAAACTCACCATTAAACAAATCTAGGGTTTTAGATCCATTTAAAGCATCAAAGTACTAACTTTATGTACTTTTCGAACTAGAAGTAAAACTAGCCTCTACTAGTATTTTTATTGAATTCCACGTACTTTTCTGAGCAAGATTCATGTATTAACTTTCCTCATCAGAGTTTTCTATCCAAAGATATGATTTTAATAAGAAAACTTCCTTTTTCTAGTTTATTTGCTGATTTTAGAAAAACACAGATCGTCCGATTAATGGACCGCTGGTCCACTTAGGATCCAACGTTCACAGATGTGTGCGCCCATTGTGATTAAAAGGATCAAAATACAACTTTACCCTTACCTCTTCACTGTGCGCACAAGGGCAAGGACGTCTTTTAGCCCTCCGTGGCAATTGGGCAAATTTGCCGGAAGCAACGAAACCCTATGAAATATAGGATTAACCAACTCGGACCGGCCTCCTGAAATCGTTGGAGTTGTTTCCAAAACACGATATGGATCAGAGAGGATTTGATGTGATGTAGAAGAAATTGGGATTGCTCCCTGACTTGCCTGTTCAGGCACAAGGAGCACGATGGCCGTGGTCCCTAGGATCCAAGATTCTCGACTCAGATTATTTCGATTATGACTGTTAAATCGTGACATTTAATGAAATCCTATTACTTTAGGTATATTTCCAAAATTCATAACTCCCAAACCGAAAGTCCAATTAATCCCAAATTTTGAGGAAAACTTAGTAATGATTTAATCCACCTCTCTGCCAAAAAAGGGATCATTATCTAAAGGAAAACGTGCCTTTTCTTTAGGTGCAAGATATTGCTCAAAAATGTATAATTCTCACCTATTTTCTCTTTCTTATTTCCTTATTTCCCATTAATTCTATTCCTTGTAATCCAAGAAAGCAAGTGGGGTTCGAATTATGACTCATCATGGACAAACCCTCACTTTTCTTTTTATTTCTTACATTATCTTCTTTATTTCAAATATTCTTTATTAAAATATCTCCTTTTTGAGGATTTCTCTTTTATTTTCCTCATTGGAACTCCTTTTAACATTAGAAACCTCATGGATACGAAAATCCATCAAAGATAACTCAATAGTACTTCTTTTCACATATTTTCCACATTTTATTATTATTTTCAATTTCTTGCTTAACAAGGAAGTACTTCATTGGTCTTTTCTTTTCTTATTGCTCTCTTTATGCAACTTTGGACTCCTTGGAACCCAAGGAACCCAAAAGGCACGAAATTCATTCTTGGATTACATTCGTTTGCCTTCTAGAGGTTTCTACCTCATCTCTTTTTCTCAACAACACAATTATTCATTAATTAATTGAATTTCCTTGTTATTGGGCCCAATAGCCAATAAAGTCCACAAATCAAACAACAAGGCTATTTCAAACAACATCCATTTATTCAAAACAAATTATATCATTACTTGTCCAAATATCTTTAATATGAGAAATTACATTTCTCACCAAAGGAACCCAAAATTTGGGGTTGTAACAAAATTAGATCAGGATTTTCATGATATGACTATTTGATCAATCAATGGGATTATTAAGAGAATTTTTTTGTGTCTCTAATGTGTCATATGTGGTGGCTTCCTTATCATATACACAATAGAGGCCAAATATACACTTCTTAGTTTCCCCTTAGTCATTTCTTTTTGTACCATCAAAACCCATCTCTCACCTACTGTACGAGAAGTGGGATAGTACAAATGTATACTTCTATGCATGATTTCGTGTGCTAGAGTACAAATATATATAATATATCTTATACTATGCATACTATTGTCTACTTCTATGTATAATCTTGTGCAATACTACGTGTGTACCACTTTGTATATTGTATTTTACTACTCTGTTTAATATTTTTACATATATGAATAATATGTGTTCGAGCATGTATGAGTCATATTAGTCCATGTTCGCTTTGGGCACGTCATTTTCTTCACTTTGTATGTTGATATTAGAAGCATGTTGCCTTCAATAAGAATTTCATTCAGCAAAAAAAGTAAAGTAAAATAGTTGTGACTCCACCTATAGCTAGCATTTAGAGTATACAATCTTAACAACATTAAACCTAGTAAAATTAGTACAACCTAAATACACAATTTTCTTAGTATCTTGTACAATGTTTCCAAATAAAGAAGATAGATCAATAAGATTTATCCCCACAACTATCTAGCATCACATGAACCATAACCTTTTGAATGGGTTCATTGACATCAACAACATTCACCATTTCTTATTCCACACAACTACCGCTATTGACATTTTCTGATCAGAACATAGGAATATATCCAAGCCAATACCATTATTTGTAGCCCTACATAATCCCAGTGCAAATGACATAAGTTTAATTTCCTTAGCGATGCCAACTTCCAAGTTGTTACCATAATCCTAGATGGGTAACAAAACCTATCTCCAGGACCTCTCCTATGTTCCTCCGTAAAATCTTATAAACTCCTCAAGACCACTCCTAAACTCTGGAGTGCAACAATTTTCAAATGGATATCCAACATGAATATTTTATACATAATATTTGAAAATAAAAATATGTTTTCTTATTGAGAAAAGTTAAGTGCTTGAACAAAAAAATTAGAATGCAAAATGATGAATGTGTACCACCTATCCCTTGTTGAAAATTAATCCCAATAGTAAGCTCATGTTGTGTGTTTAGTTTCCATGAATGTTTTGGCAAAATTTCTCTATAGTTCTTCCTGGACACAGATGTAAATGGTAAATAGCCACCTACATACCACTCAAAGAAAAAAATGAGGAAATGATTGCTAAAATATTCTTCAAAATGAAACATGTGTTATACACTCACATCCAAAGTCATATCAATTGTTCACCAATTATCTCAAACTGGGGACTATCCAAGTTTACTCCTAGTGAATAAATTTTGAATGGGTTTTAGGACAAACTGAATACATATTATTAAATGTATATGACCTATCCCATTTTTACACACTTAATATCACTAGTACGTGTATAATATGTGTTTGGTTTTTAAGAATATTTTGGAAGATTTTCTCATTGTTCCCCAAGTACGACAATGTAGATGAACAATTAGCCACATACATACGTAATCAGAGAACAAATAGTAGAATGATTGTCAATAATTCCCAAAACCAAACATGCATTATACACTAACATCCTAAGTGTATTCAAGAATAGTCACAAATTGTGGAATATCAAACATTTAATCCTAGTGAGTAAATCTTGAGAGTGTTTCTACTCCAACTAGATATGTGTGTTAAGATTGCATAGTGATAAATGTGTACTATCTATCTCATTCTTGAATACTTATATAGAAAGTTTATGATGTGTGGCTAATTTTCAAGAATGGTTTGGAATCATTTTCACACCATTCTCTAAGTAAACTCATGTAGATGGGTATATACCCACCAACATATGTACTCAAAAAACAAACATGGGAACAGTTGTTGAAACATTTTTTAAAACTACACACACATTATACACTCACATACTAACTAATATTAAGTGTTTATAATAGGTCCAAACTAGGGACTATCCAAGAGTTACTCCAAGTAAGTGCATCTTGAACAAGTTTCTAGGAAAATGGAATACATGCATTACTATTAAATGTGTTATAATTTAGGTTATATATAATCAACTAAATTCATTTCAAATTCTATTATATCCTAGGTGAGATCATTCATATCCTTACTTTCAGGATCTCCATGTCTCCTTTTTGTGTCCTAGTTGTGATTTTCATCAATAAATTAATCGTTAATATTAATAACAATAAGCAATGAACATCATTATGTGCATACTAAATGTTCATTAAGATAAGGAAACCAATATTCATTTCATTTGAACATGAATTATAAGCAAACAATAAAATAACATGCAAGAAACTCAGCAACATAGAGGGTAATATTGAACCTCAAGGTGGTGTTGACAGCAAGGCAAGGAAAAGATGGTGTATGAGTAGAAGGAGAAACATGGTTGAAGAAAGAGAGGAAGCGAGAACGAGCTGTATAGAAATTTTGAGGTGGTGAGGAGCAATCTAGAAACAAAAAAACTCAGTAATGATGATAGTGAGGATCTTAATAAAAATTATCGGCATCAAGGAGTGAAACATAGGTAGTGGCAAGGAACATATTAGCAGTATCCACTAATGAGGACCTTAGAAATAGCCAGAGAATTGGTCTGGAAATCAAATTGTCCAAATATGCTTATGTCATTTGTTTTATTGTTAACAAAGTGCATCATAAGAGAAGAAGCTTCGGAATTTTTTCCTCAAGGAAAAATGTTGGCGTAAAATAGTTCTTGCTTTTGAATAACTGATATATAAGATAATATGTTTCTTTGTTTAACAAAACATTTATTATGAATAGTAACTTTAAAGACTGAAAATGTACTAGTGGATGGAGTCTCACCATTCTCAATATCATAAGCTATGTAGCACAAAATCCTCAACATACTCCTAAAACAATTTAACCTTCTCGCCACCTATGTACGTCTAGTACAAATCCATGCAAAAAGTGGAGTAGTTATAGAGAAAGGGGCACATTAAGTTTCTATTAAAGCATAACACTTATAATAAGAGCTAATTGTTTGAAAAATAAAGTAAAATGACCTAGTAATTGAGATTTTAATTATAAACACAAATCAATATACAATGAGTATGTCCTACTGGAACATATTGTCTTAGATAAAAATATTCAATAAATTGACTTAGAAGTGTCTTGAAACCAAAGTGTAAACTAGTTGACCCTCAAGCATCAACAATATTATGGTAGTAACTATCATGTATACTTCTTAGTATTAGGAAGATTAGTACACATGTTTATGTTATTATTTTTCCTACTATGAAATGAACTTAATGTATTATTATATAGAACTATAAAAAAATTTAGAAACTCAGATACCGAGTATCATCTAAATAAATTGTTGCAAATACATATCTTGATTACATAGAAAAATATCAAAATAACAAAATATTTGGGTATTTATAACTTGTATACTCATATATGTGAATTTTGCAAAGAAAGATACATTGACTATATCAAAGTAACTTCAGCCTACTATTTAATCAAGATGAAAATTATGCTATAATGAGTAAATAAGTGAACTCTAATGGTAGCCAAGAAAACTCCAAAGTAAATGTACCTATACAATATCAATAGTTCACCATCAATTTTTTTTTATATTTCAACATAAGATGTACAGGTTAGTCTGGTTATTGTAGGTGTGCCTAGGTAGCAATGAGTGACTTTGTTATTAAAAGATGGTGATTTATTATCTAATCCATTGTCCATGTTATACAATCATTTGCTTTTACTCTTCATAAGAAATTGATTACATTATGTATGTCACTATGACATCCCATGTGAATTATAAATTTACTAAATAGATCAAATGTGGATCTAGTTAACACTTGAGAAAGTCAATTTCATAGGAAAATTATTTCCCATAAGTTTGAATAATGATTAGTTCATTGTAATTTATTTTTAGAACCTATATCCTAAAATGAAAGTTACGTGACATGTGGGGATTAAGAATAAAATTTCCCTAGCTAAAATCTGAAATTACCTCAACAACAATCATATGAGTTTGTTTCCATAATAAGTGAGCTTTTTAAAATTTTGTCCTCTAATCCTTATTTCATAAACCTATATAATTACTAAAAGACTTATCCTAAAAAGGAAAGAATAGGGTGTTGTGACTCTAAAAAATAAAAACTAAGTTGATATTCAGATTCCTCATATATAAATTAGGTAACATGACAATTTTTGCTGGATATAGATAGTTATAGATGTTTCATTTTGGGATAGAAAGGAAAAAACCTAAATAACTTGATTACCTTAAATGAAATAATCCTAATATTAGTGGACTTTTGTCTAATCAGGATAAAAATTGGTTGAGTGTCATGTGGAAATTGTTGTCATTTTGTTTGGACACTCACTCTCTTTTTTAGGTGTTAGATCAAGATATGAGGGTATGGCCCTCATCGTGTACGTCGCACAAGACTATGATGAGAAGGAAATAGGGTGCCACCCCATGACCATTGATATCCCTCTCTGCCTTCTACCCGCCACAATCTATGCACTCCTCTTCCTTACTCACATCTTCATTAGTATACCCATCACAAGATTCATAGGACTTTCCATCCTATAATGGCCAAAAGAACCCAAACTCCCTTAAACACCTAAAATTGATCTCCAGTAACACCATAAACCTCTACATATTATCTAAGACTTCAATAATAATTAGAAACCATGGAGAAACCCTCCACAAATGCTACACCTCTTCAATCTCCCAAGAATGTGGCCGCCAAACTCTATCTACATCTGTCTACAATGTCAAATTTGGCCCTGCATCTCCTGCCCTATCGGTCACAAGAATAGCCATAGATTGCTTCCTTTAGACTATATGCAGCTCTCTGTAAGAGCTATTGGTGTCTTATTCGGTAAGCATGTTCCCCCTCTTCTTTTTCTCAGTTCTACATCTACGATCAATTTTGATGCTTTCTATCTTGATTTTCCAAGAATCCACCAACGTTGGCTTCTTCTGTTCATGGTGGTTTTGTCTCACTATCTCTAGTCAGCGTTGTTTACATGGACTTGATATTTGCATGACCATATTTCTCATGCCTTAATGATGGATTGGGGGGTTTTCCACTTTTTGAGCATCTCTGGTCCCAATCCAAGGATCTCGCTAATTGTAAGACTGCAATGGAGATGATGCATTAGTCTTGAAGCCCAATCCTTGATTGCGACTTCACTTTTCATCATGAGTTTTGCACTACTATTCGAAGGACTCATGACTTTGATTTTTTGTAGGATTGAAGAACAATGACGTTAATCAATTTTTAGCATTGACCTCATTTTCTATAACATGGTGTCACACTACCATGGGAAATTTTGTCTTTTTATTCTCACTTCATTCTAACCATTGTGCATAGTCATGCTATTTGGATTTTAGACCATGTGGTCACATACCTTAGTTCCATCTAATCTTCACAGCCCTAGTTTGGATAAATATTGCCAATGTGGATTTATCTCACCTAATGATTGGCCTAAATTTTGGAAATTCAACAAAAATGCATCGACCATCAGAAAAATATGCCAAAATATGTTTTGGATATGTTTATTTATAAGCAAAATAATTTATCAATTTTCAAACCGAATTTCATGTTTTGAGTAACCAATAATTAGGGTTTATATTGTAATTAAGATGATAATTAATGTAAAGTATATTAATTTTAGGAGTCTAGGGTTTACTGAAGATCAGGAAGACTAAACCAGGAATTATTTAATTCAAGTAAGAATGTCATGCTACTATACATATGTACATTACTTAAATTGAATGTTAAGTATGATTTATGAAGCATGCTTTAAATTATAGTTTGTGAAATTCAATTAAGATAATGATGAATCTTCTTCTTATATTATTGCTTGATGATTGTTATATTAATAAATGCATATGTGTGTCATCTTGATTCAGTTGACTAGACTATGATCATGTAATCATGTCCAAGAAGTTAAGGTAATATTCGTGTAAATTATTCATTGTTAATTGCAAGAATAGGAGGGAGGAACCCCGTGATGATTAAGATAATGCAATTAAGTTGTGAATTGTTCCTTTATGGAATTCATGAGAAATTTGGTGCAACTAGGACCATCCTTAACCATCACAATGAGCACTTTGTGCAATTATTGAATGATGACAATTTACATAAATGGCAAGATGAGAATAACACTATTATAGAAAATGTTTTTTAGAATGGTTCATTTTTCCATTTTACAATAGGTGTTAACCGTTGTATTAGATCTTGTGGTCTTATGGGGGGGTCTTTATAAAATATGTGATCACATGTTGTAATACATATATTTTATACAACAGTTGAAACATGTTGTGTTTCAATGGAAGGCATGTTGTAATATAAGTATTTTATACAACATGTGGTGCACCTGTTGTAATATATATTATACAATAATTGAAGCATGTTGTCTTTCATAAAAAACACCTATTGTAATATGAATGTCGTTTATAACATGTGGTAACCTGTTATAATATATACACATGTGTTGTATTAGGGAAGTTTTTTACAGCATGTTGTGTGCATGTTGTAATATAAATATTTATACAACAGTTAAAGCATATTGTCTTTCAATGAATACATATGTTGTAATAGGGGTGTCTTTTATAACATGTGTTAAACTCGTTGTATTATATACACACCCATTGTAATAGAGGTGTTTTTTACAACATGTAGTGCACCTATTATAATATATATGTTTATACAATAGTTGAAGCATGTTGTCTTTTGATGAATACAACCATTATAATAGGGGTATTTATACAATATGTGGTGTTCTTGTTGTAATATACATATTTTGTACAATATGTGGTGCATGTTGTAATTCACTAGACATACTTATTGTACTAGGGGTCAGTTACACCCATTGTAATAGGTGTGGATAACACTACATGTGTTTTTTGTTGTAATATCACACTTTTTACAACATATCATTAACTATTGTATTTGAATAGAGTCTCACAACTCATACCGAACCAATTTTATTGATCAAATTAATCATATATTAAAAAAATATAAATTTGAAATTATATTTTGCTTATTTCACAAACAAGCATAATATTGAACAAAATTGTATCAAACCTTGAAAAATTTGCACAGTATTTAATAAAAAATAAATCATCCATATAGAAATATGGTGATAGAAAGTGGTGAGAACACACTTTAAAATAGAACTGAAAATTAATTACAATGGTTTCATATATTCGTCTATGCTAAAGAACATATGTTTTCCCCTCATAATCTGATGTGTGCTCAAGAACACATGTCGCAAACTCATTTCGGAGCTCATCGATCTCTTCTTGATTGAAGTAATGACCAATATACTTTGAAAATTACTACAATCACATGTCAAATATATCAACATACTGTCATTTATTTTATATATTTAGAAATTTGAACAAACTAAAAGAATTTAATGATAAGTAGCTTAAACATGCAGGAATATTTCAATTTTTTTCATCAACAAAGTTTCTTATGTTAATATGTGTTGTTCGTTTTCTTTGGAAACTGTATAAAATAAATATTAGATAAATAGAAATAATATTTCAATGTGCTAATGGTTCAAGATATATATGATATGACCAGGTCCATAACACAGTAAATTATTATTATTTTGTATTATACTAAACTATATGTCACAATCAAGTAAGAAATAATTTTGAAACTACTAGAAGAACATGATTAAATACATATTTTTTTCTAATTTGTGGGAGAGAATAGCGTAAGTATAATAAAAGTGTTTAAATTTACAACAACAAGAAAGAAAAGTGTCTTATCTTGATAGCAATTGTTACAGTTGTTCATTTTCTACTTGTATATGTGATCACTAATATTTTTCATGTGCATGGCCCAAAAATTGTGAACTTGAATAGAAACCAGAAATAAAATATTAAAAGTTTATTTGGTATAACTAATGTACTTTCCGTAAACAGATAATGTTTGACATTATATGTCTTCTTTCATTTCTTTCCAGTCAACAACATATAAATATGAGCCTCAAGTTCATTATGTCTTGTACAAACAAATAGCTAGTTCATATAAAATAATAACATGTTGTATTGATCGAATTGCATTTTTATCCTTTAATGTAAGATATAATGTCGAAGGTATAAACGATAGAGTGGAAATCCTATCAAGGAGAGAGTTGCAAAGAAGTATATGTGTAGTATTACGAGGCGTGTTATCTCAAGAGATGGTTGAGATCTAATAAACACGGTATTTTTGAAAAGGAAACAAATTTGAAAATATAATTGTAATATAGACATGATGTTAAAAGCGATGAAACAGCTAGACTGAAGATAAAAAGAAGACAATGAAAAGGTTTTATAGAAGCCAACAGTTCTTATTAACTAAAAGGAGGTAGGGCACAAGATGGTTTAACCTTTCAACTAACTTGTAAGTATGAATAGCATATCATTAAATACGAGTATTTTGCAGGCAACAGGTAGGGTATGTGTCTAACCATACCGTTTAGTGGCTTCTCCACTGACTCGAATACATATTTGAGAAAATAATTATATAAAATATGAAAAAAAGATCGATCCAAAGTACGTCTTTGGGTTTGATCTAATTTGTACAAATATTATAAAAAAATTAGAAGTATAATTACATAATAAGATGTAGTTGTGGATAAAGAAAATGCAAGCATGGTATACAAAACTACACAAGAGAATAAACATAAAAGATATTGCTAATTAATAGTAGTTGACCCAACTGAGCGTGTTTATAATGAGTTATGGGGCATGCAAAATATGGTAATTGCATAACAAAAATTTCTAAGTGCTAGAAGAACTCTCCTTTACGACAGTTTCTAAAGAGAAAAGAAAAGCACGAGTCGTGCACTAGTTGTTGACTTGAATAGAATATTATTCCTCCACACCGTGCAGAAACAAATCAATATTTGTCGCTACCTTCAGTCTTTGCTGATGATCCTTTACATCATGATGCCATAGAGAAAGGTATGACTTTCCAAGTCAGAGTAGGGAGCTGATGCAGATGTGAATATTAGCAGCCATCAGGCAAAGGAAAATGAAATAATGGAACTCATTTTCACCCCTGGGTTTCTGAAACTCAAGGTGTAAACCTTATTTATACATACAGAAGTTCAAAAAAATCCAAGAAAGTAATTTTCGGGAGTCAATTAATCAGAACTTTATAAAAAAGAGTGAAAAATGAGCCAGAAAAATATGATGGTTTATCACTAAAACCATCATGTAGTATGAAAAAAAGTATGCACTATAATTGTACAATGTAAGACATTTTACATTATAACCACCATTACCATTGTGGTCTACAAAATAAAAAAATACAAACACCGTGAAAAAAATCGTATTGCACCATGTGACAAAAAATGTGATTTACTTAATATATTTTTATTCTTCATGTTTAAAAAATATGGTATGAAAAAAGATAATCAACTATAACCATTCATGAAGAATATAACAAAAACTTACCAAAAATACAGTAAAAATTAATATTGTACGTGTGTTAAAAATGATGAACCAAAACTTATATTTAAAAACACATAAATGTAGATCTCATTTCATTACATTGTATTGTAATTAAACTAAACCATACTAAAATATCGTACTGTAGTTTTAATATCGTATTGTATTAATACTCTGTGAAGTAAAAAATATCGTACTGTAATTTAATAATAATATTTTTATTAAGATTAAATTAAACCATACTAAAATATTTTTAAAGGAGCAACATCTGCACTATGCCACTTGTTGATATTACTATGACTATAAAATAATATAGTTATCCACGGATTTGATTCATTCTTTTATGTCTTTTCCGTACTTGTTTTTATATTACCGAATAGTTATTCTCGTAAAAATTAACAATAGTTGTTAATGTTTTTCATATTTACACATATACTAAACTAAAAGTTAACAATAGTTGTTAATGTTTTTCATATTTACACATATACTAAACCAACAACATCAAAGTGAATGGAATTTAAGTCTCAAAAACAAAACTAGAGTTCTCAGAAACATAAGTTCCACATTACTTATGAATTACACCAAACCAATCGGAGACTTAGGATGGATCCCTCAATATAGATGTTTATTTTGAAGGTCGCTCGTCCTCACAATTGTCCTTCACAAAAAGCCATTTTTGTAGTGAATTTTTTTATGATATTTATAGTCAGTCGGTTAACTAAGAGTTGGGAATGACATTCAGATGATAGAAAATGTTAAAATTAGAAATGTAACCATGAAA
Organism: Alisma plantago-aquatica; assembly: GCA_963693085.1. Taxonomy (NCBI): domain Eukaryota; kingdom Viridiplantae; phylum Streptophyta; class Magnoliopsida; order Alismatales; family Alismataceae; genus Alisma; species Alisma plantago-aquatica. Next base: position 1,489,523,329 of record OY856412.1, read on the forward strand.
GTCTTATCAACATATTTTAGAAAAATGAATGAGAGAGTAAGAGAGGATGTATCCATCACATCAAATTAAAAAAAGATAGGAAATCAAGGGCTCAAGACAACAGTAAGATTTTGTATTTTTGTATTAAGGTGATTTGTTGAATAATAAGGACACATGTATTTATACAACGGGTTGGATGTGTAATTATGGTATAGAAAAATAACCCGAAGTGTATTGTATGATCTTGGTATATAACAACATGTTACAACATGTTGTGTTATTATAGTCTATTACAACATGTATCTACTACAACAGGTAAAGTCATGTTGTGTGATTATGGTATATTACAATGGGTTAGTCTATGTTGTGTAATGGTGGTCCATCACAGCGACCTATCATGTGTGGCTATTAGAACGGGTCACAACAAGTTGTGCAATTATTATATATAACAACATGTCAGAGTTTGTTGTGTGATCTTGGTATATAACAATGGGTTTCAACATGTTGTGTTATTTTGGTCTACTACAACATGTACATATTACAATAGGTAAACACATGTTGTGTGATTATGGCCGCCACTGGGGGGAGGGAGCATCCTAGGCTCTTTCCTCCCCCTAGCCCTCCAACATCCACGGTAGTGTCCCTAGTGAGGGGTGGTGCAGATCCATGTAGAAGAGATGCAGGTTGTCTGATTTGTCGGAGGTTCTCCTCAGAAGTACTGGATGGGATTCATAGAGTGTCGCATGGAGCGAGGTTGGGGTCCGAGGTTCGCATCATCAATTTGGTCAACTTCCATCTTGTCCAAAAGAGGAAGATGGAAAGAGCGTTCCTACCTGGTCTGATGGTTCTTGTTGACTGCTTTGTGTCATTGTCGAAGAAAGAGGTTCTTTGCCCCTTTCTTTCGTGCATCTCCTCCTCACCTCCTGAGTGAGACCTGGTCCTACCAGGTTGATGAAGACCCTTTTACATCGACTTTGTCCTTCCTCGGAGGCTACGACGGCTGGTGGGAGACTAGGGCTTGCCCCAGTTCACCTGACAGTACTTCTAAGTGGCTATGCTCTGGTGGCGATACTCACCTCAGATCTGTGGTTGTGGCGGATGGTTTCCTCACAGGGTAGATAGAGGCTCTCCTTCCATTCGCGTGGGGGTGCTTCTTTGACTCTGAGTTTACTCAACATCACTGGATTACTCTTTGTGTGTCCTACTCCATTACATCCATCAAGTGTCCATGGATCTTCTCAAGTGTCCTCATGATGTTCGACAGGGTTCCTGCTTCCCCGACCTGATCTCCTGTCCTAGAATCGGCTTCAGTTGATTGATGATCATGGATGGAGATGGGAGAATGATTAACAGATTAACCTTCTTTCCCTGTTGGCTCTTCTCCTAATGTGTAGCCGGAGTGCCTCCATGGTGTTCGATGGGTGGTCTCTGTGCAAACAGAAACTCAGTTTCTGCTTGGACGTTTGAAACCAGAACTGGTGATGATAGGCAAGAGTCGCTGCAGGGCTAACAAGGCTTCTTAGTGAGATAGAAGTGAAAAGGATTTCCCGATTCTTGGTGCAATGCCACTCTTTGTGGGTGTGGTTACTGTCAGATGGTATTGTGCTAAGAAAGAAGGTCTGACTTGGAGCTTTTACCCTTGCTGCACCCTGAGAGAAAAACTACTTCGATTCTTGCTTGTACTTATGGTCTGACGTGGAGGCTCTGATTGGGTGTTTTCTCATTCTGGATCCTTGTGATTGCTAGCTGAGAAAGTTAGATGCTCAAAGGCTAGATCCAGGAAGGGTGGCTGGTGTTAGACTATGTCAAACTGTGGTTACTATGTGTAGGTGCACTGAATGTACGTAATCGTAGTTTGTATTAGTCTTTCTTCTGGTTGGAGTGTTCGGGATCTAGCCTGATTAGCTTGATAGGCTTTCCTAGTTGTTTTGTTCCATCGAGTGATCTTTGCTCCCACTGCACGGGGTAATGATCCTAATATAAGTTTTTTTTCTTCTGATGTAATGGGGTACCTAGTGCCCAAAGTTTTTGGTAATATTAGCAACTCACATTTTTGACCGACCAAAAAAAATGTTGTGTGATTATGATATATTACAATGGGTTAGTCTATGTTGTATAATCATGGTCTATTACAATATGTTATCATGTGTGACTATTACAACAGGGCACAGTATGTTGTGTAATTAAGGTCTTCTACAATAGGTTTGAGCATGTTGTAATACTACAATGTACTACAACAATTTAGCACATGTTATACTATCATGTATACTACAATGAGTTTGACATGTTGTAAATTAACTTGTGTTGTATAAAATATATAATATACAACACACAAATGGGTTTGTTGTGATAAGTATGCTAACTACAACACAACCAACAAAACGATTGTATTTCTCCCATTATAAAAAGCATTTTTTGTAGTAGTGTAACAATGTTAATGTTTGATGACAAAGAATTAAGAAATGTATTATATGCTTCTCGAATTTACAAACATTTATGATATGTATGGGTTTCCAAGAAACAATGGGATTTTCGATCATGATGTGCCCCAAGTGTTTATTTATATAGATAAATTATGTAATAGTGATGCTTGTAGGCTAAATTGGACATTATTATAATCCCCTTATTTTGATGATGACAAACATTTCATTCTTGTAGATCTAACATGCTACTTGAGTGTTGCAGGAATAAGGTGGATGACAAATACCTGGAAGATCTATATGCTAAAATTGCTTAAAGTCATGAATGTAATCAAATGTAAAAACTTGTACAAGTATATAATGTACAAGTACTTAGACATCATGTAAATCAAGCGTTAGATCTTCCCTAGACAATCACAACACTTAGATAGGTCATCCCCTAAAATAGTGTCACAATTGCACACTCATACATACACTTAGCCCTTAGTTTAAAACATTGAAACAGGGTTATTCTCAGTCGACAAAATCCTCGACCGAGACACTCTCGGTCGACAAACTCTTCGATCGAGAAAGACCCAGGTAGTTGTTAGACACAGCAGACAAGATAGTTGGCAGTTGGAGAAGAATGTTATATACACTTGCTCCAGACAGTCCCTCGGTCGACAAGTCCTCGACCGAGATGGACTCTCGGTCGACAAGTCTTTGACCGAGAAGAGTTCTATCTGCAATTTTTAGAGTTAATTAACTAGTCGTTGCTAAAGCAACTAATGTATACCTAATGACTAGTTAAGCACTTAGAACCCCCTAGAAAGTGTCTAGAACGTCCTTAAGCACTTATAGGCCATTCCTATAAATAGGACAAGCCTTAGGACACCCCAATACACACTTGTGCAACACTTGAGCATATACTTGCAATTGTCTATTCATTCTTCTGAGTAATAGAGCAATTCCAAAAATTGGCTATTCATTCCCATTGCTCTAAATTCGTGTCCTATAGGCTTGCATCTCCTACCCACTACACCTACACTTTCATACACATTGGTTAGGAGATCAAAACGCTTGATATAGGAAATCAAACCTTGTGCTACAACGATATTGTAATTTCTATTTTTCCTTCTTGTTCCTTTTTATCCTTTGTACTCTCCTTGCTACTCCTAGGGTTGGAGGCTACGGATTGGAGAGGGTTTGACTTCTCAGGATGAGAAGGTGGACTTTGGACTACTTCAAGAAGGATGTCTCAATGGGAAGCTACTTCAAGAGAAAGGTAATTCAAGGGGGAGCTTGAGGTTACTTCAAGGAAGGCTGCTTCAAGGATGGTGAGACTACTTCTAGGTGAAGGCTGTCCGAAGGGTTTGGTGAAAGAATTGTAATTTTATGTAATATCCTTGCGAGGTAATAAAATTTACTTCTTTCAAAATCCCGGTTGGGTAAGCAACCGGGTAGTGGATTGACTGCCTTAGTATTTGCTAAGGTTGGAACCACTCTAAATCCTTGTCCCCTTGTCCAATATTTTTGTGGTTTCTTACTTTGAGTTAAATTATTATTAAAATAATCATAAAACCCTATTCACCCCCCTCTAGTGGTTTTTCAATTGGTATCAGAGTAGGCTTCAAGGAGCTTTAATCGAGTCTTGAAGAATGAAGGGTGATGGTGTCTACAACCGCAAGAAAAAGAAAAGTATGAACCATTCTTCAACAAGTTGCAGTTGGTGCTTACGAACAAGCCACACAACACTTGGTTGCCCATGGAGAGAAAAGAAGGAAGAGGTGCACAAAAATTGTCTCATTGCTACAACCAATGAATAAGAAGAAGAGGTAAGCCTTCTTGATTTATCAAAAGAAGAGCTAATTTCTAGTCTTAAAGAAACACATAATAAGTACATTGAGTGCAAGAAGAAATTAAAGAAATCTAATAAGGCAAATGATGAGTTACATGCTAAACTACTTGCTCTCACTTCTAAAAATGAAGATCTCAAAAAGGCTATTGAAGATCATAATATTAAGCTAAAATCAATAGAAGTAGATTGCAATCTTCTTTCCCTAGAAAAGAAAAACTTGCAAATTCAAGTAAATGATCTTCAATAACAACATATCTTGTGTACACATATAGATTATGATACTATTGTGAAAGAAAGAGATTCCTTGTTATCTAATCTAGATCAAGCAAAGCTAGACATCAATACGAGAATGGATGAGATTGTCAAGCTGCAACAAAAAAGTAGTAGTTTGAATAACAATGATACCCTTGATAAAATTTTAAATGATTCTTATCGTCAAGTTGGAAGGAGAGGACTAGGTTATAAGCCTAAAGGAAAATCTTATCAAAAACCTAGTTGGGGAAGGACACCAGTGCCAAAGAGTCAATCTATGTATGTACCTAGAGGCAAAGATACATATGTACCCAAGAACAACCTAGAACAAAATCATAGAAAGAGACATGAGGTTGATTCTATATGTTGCCATTATTGTTTACGTCTTGGACATTATTCCTTCTCATGTCCTTACAAGAAAAAGGATGTTGAGCTAGTATGGGTTCCAAAACCCCCAACCTAAATGAACAAAATTAAGTTGAGATATGACCAAATAATCTAGTTGTATATCTCTATGTCTATCTCAACTTAACATAATGAGATAACAAACTGATTCAAGTAATTAAAATTTCTAACTTGAAAATCTACATTTTAAACAAATCTGCAGAGACACATCTTTGAAAATTTGTCTTAATTAGGGTCCTCAAAACATAAAGATTTGAATATAATTAGTTGATATTTAACCTAAATGTTACTTTGATATTTAAATGTCTCATCTCAACTAAACCGAGCTTTAAATTGCATAATTGAGAAGAGATATATGTTTTATTTGGAAACAAATACTGAAAACAATACAGAAACAGTAACAATTTTGGTCGAGAAATTGTCGACCAAAACAATGTCGATCGAAAACTTTCTCGACCGAGTAAAACTCTGGCAAGACTGTTTAAATAAAAGACACTTAAATCACAATCAACTTAAGCATACAATGAACTTTATATATTCTTGTGCTTTAAATATTTGATTGATCCAAATAAAAAGGAAGAATATATGAGCATCAAAACAAAATACTTTTCGTGATTAAATTATCCAGTCTACAAGATAAAAGGATCGATTTTGCTAAAACTGCTGCAAAAATGTTGCTTGCAAAGAAAAATGATACTTAAATCTATACTCCTGCTGCAAGTAGACGTACTTTGATTGAAAAAATAAGTCACATATCTTGAAGACAAATTTCTCAAGAATATTAGTAGTTTGGATCATTACATATATGTTAATAAAATCATTATTAAACTTGATGCAAACCAAAACTTGTGAAATTCTGATCTATATGCAAATTGAAATTGATTATGGTTTCTTTGAAAATTCAAATGTTATCAAATTTCAATTGCTACTTTCTTGAAAAAGATGATTAAGCATAAATAGTCTATCTTAAAATTTTCATTAGAATGAGAAAAATAATTTGTTCTAAGAAAATCAAAAGAATAAATATCATTGTGACACCTAAATATATATGCACTTATTAAGTTTGAGATATGATCAATATTCTTGAAGTGAGCAACATTATATCTATCTCAACTTCACACAATTGAATAACATATAAATCAAAGTATTTCAACACATAAACTAGAACACACAGATTGTTGAATAAAATCTGCAGCAACATTCTCGGTCGAGAAAATACTTCAACTGAAAATAATTCGGTCGACAAATTGTTCGACCGAGCAAGAGTCTGGAAAATATGTTCTGCTGTTTCTTATGTGCTATCAATTCAGCAATAATAAAAATTGATTTAATCGAGAATCACAATTCTTGGAGACCATTTTTAAAGACATATTGATCCTTTACATCATGAATTGTTGAATGAAGGTATTTGAAAATCCTTGAACCATGTTTAATCAAGAAAATCATAAAACTTCTTCTTATAAGATTATTTTGGTTCATCTTCAACATGGTTTAGCTTGAAACTGAAAAATTATGACCCGTGTTGATTTTACTATTCTATCATTCACAATGATTTATTCGAAGTATTCTTTGGTCTATCTATATAGGAACCTGTGTATTGAAATTTAGTTTAAATGATCATGATTATATGCTTGTTTTCTTGATCATTGTATTGTGGATACATTTCTACTATTCTATCATAATCATTGTGCTATGATCATTGTGTTTCATTGGTTTGTCTAAAATAATCTTTGATCTATATATACAAACCATAAATGAACATTGTTTTCAAATGATCACTGTAATTCAACTCATTACAAATAAAGATGATGCTACCATTGAAAATGTTATTTTGCACAACACTAAAACTCTATGGCATAAATGCATATTGACATAATAGATAATGATTATTGTGTGCATGGCTTGTAATAAATGAATGATGGTGCCATGACAAGCCATATAGTGTCTCTTAGAACAAGAATATAAATGTTTTATCTAGTTATTTGCAAAATCTTGACTTTAAGACATTAACCTTGCTTTCAAGGACATATGTTTCTAAAGAATCTTATGATTAATCTAAAAATAAGGGTATAAGAAGAAATGGGATTTGATATTTATGTACCCATAGAAAAGCTTATGGGACATCATTCACATTGAATGTAAAACATACATTGTAGGAAAATTAAGGACAAAGACTTCACTGTGATGCCCATATTAAGTTATTCATAATAGATATCACTCAAAATGCTTCAAATTGACATTCATTGAATCAAGTTACCTACAGACATTATGCTTCACATATGAGTGTCTAAACTATAAATCTGTAGCAAATGCCTCTTCGTCAAAATAAAGTTCGACCTGGGGTGCTATGGTCGAAGTCAAGGTCGACCTAAAATAAGCTTGACAAAATGTTTATTTGTACATCTTTTTACTGCACTTAACCTTAGTATCTTGATTCAAAAAGTGTTCATCATATTGAAAACATAAAGCTCTAATAAAAGGTCAAAATCAAATCTTAAAAATCATTTGTGACCTTAGAATCCTTAAATTGTCTTAATTATAAAATTAAGGGGGAGCTCACAAAAACAAATTCGATTATAAGACTAAGAAGCTTACAAAACTTTGTAAACATCATTTGAAGCATGTTATGACCTTAGTATTTTTAATCTTAGTTATGAAAATAAAGGAATCTACAAATTTCATGAATGAGATATATATCTTGTTCTTAATGGAATTCTCTAAACAAATCAGGGCTTAACATCCCGTGCATTTGGTTAGAGATACTTTTCATGTACTCTACTATAAGCTTAAAGGATTCTCATATCATTTCAAGGCTTAATATCCTTTGCAAATGATTGAGAAATAAATTGTGGCTAAACTTAACAATAATTGGTTTGCATTAATCCCTTGCTTTTAAATTGATTATCTCTTTAAGGGGGAGCATAGCATAAAATTAAGGGGGAGAAATAAAAGTCATACAAAATGATTTTCCTAGATATCTTTTTGAAATGACAAAGGGGGAGAAATAATAAAAACTGGAAACATAAAGTAAAATGAGTTTCATAAATCTCGGGCCAATACACACTGGTAAAAAAAAAGAGAATGGCTATAAAAGGTAAAACTCAGGTATGAAACTCATATGATTTATATTTCCTTATTTTATATTTAGGAAATGTTTGTCATCTTCAAAAAGGGGGAGATTGTAGGCTAAATTGGAGATTATTATAATCCCCTAATTTTGATGATGACAAACATTTCATTCTTGTGGAACTAACGTGCTACTTGAGTGTTGTAGGATAAGGTGGATGACAAATACCTGCAAGATCTATATGCTAAAATTGATTTAAGTCATGAATGTAATCAAATGTAAAAACTTGTACAAGTACTTAGACATAATGTAAAACAAGCATTAGATCTTCCCTAGCCAATCACAACACTTAGATAGGTCATCCCCTAAAATAGTGTCACAATTGCACACTCATACATACACTTAGCCCTTAGTTTAAAACATTGAAACATGGTTATTCTCGGCCGACAAAATCCTCGACCGAGACACTCTCGGTCGACAAACTCTTCGACCGAGAAAGACCCACAGCAGACAAGGTAGTTGGCAATTGGAGAAGAACATTATATACACTTGCTCCAGACAGTCCCTCGGTCGACAAGTCCTCGACCGAGATGGACTCTCGGTCGACAAGTCTTCGACCGAGAAGAAATTTGTCTGCAATTTTCAGAGTTAATTAACTAGTTGTTGCTAAAGCAACTAATGTATACCTAACGGCTAGTTAAGCACTTAGAACCCCCTAGAAAGTGTCTAGAACGTCCTTAAGCACTTGTAGGCCATTCCTATAAATAGAGCAAGCCTTAGGACACCCCAATACACACTTGTGCAACACTTGAGCATATACTTGCAATTGGCTATTCATTCTTGTGAGTAATAGAGCAATTCCAACAATTGGCTATTAATTCTCATTGCTCTAATTTTGTGTCATATAGGCTTGCATCTCCTACCCACTACACCTACACTTTCATACACATCGGTTAGGAGATCAAAACGCTTGATATAGGAAATCAAGCCTTGTGCTACAACGGTATTGTAATTTCTGTTTTTCCTTCTTGTTCCTTTTTATCCTTCGTACTCTCCTTGCTACTCCTAGGGTTGGAGGCTGCGGATTGGAGAGGGTTTGACTTCTCAGGAGGAGAAGGTGGACTTTGGACTACTTCAAGAAGGCTGTCTCAACGGGAAGCTACTTCAAGAGGAAGGATACTTTAAGGGGGATCTTGAGGTTACTTCAAGGAAGGCTGCTTTAAGGTTGGTGAGACTACTTCTAGGTGAAGGCTGTCTGAAGGGTTTGGTGAAAGAATTGTAATTTTATGTAATATCCTTGTGAGGTAATAAAATTTAATTCTTTCAAAATCCCGGTTGGGTAAGCAATCGGGTAGTGGAGTGACTGCCTTAGTATTTTCTAAGGATGGAACCACTCTAAATCCTTGTCCCCTTGTCCAATATTTTTGTGGTTGCTTTCTTTGAGTTAAATTATTATTAAAATAATCATAAAAACCTATTCACCCCCCTCTAATGGTTTTTTCAATGCTTAATTCATTGATGTAAAGCATGTTGGGGTGTAATAAAAGTTCTTAATGTTATGACATGCCAATTCAAGTATATATGATTATTTTCAGTTCTTATAAAATGATAGTGGCACTTATGGGTTTGTTTGTTTGCATGGCCTTGGGATGAGATGCCCCTAGATCAAGGAGAATAGGAGCACTAAAGCAAGCACTTAAGTGTAGATGACTCTAAAGAAGACTTCATTTTAGTCAGCTTCCATCTACCACTAAATAAGAGATTATCTTGCTTAGTTATAATTTGATGCCTATATTTTCTTATACTTCATGTATTAGGTATTGATCATGATGGGACAAATTATGTTTTCTTTTCAGATCATTGTATGAGTCTCCTTTTCAATTACTTTCCGGTGTATCATTTATGTGATTATTATATATATCATGTTCTGTGACATTCCTCCAAACCAAGTGACCCATGTTCTGGACAACATGGCTTTTTCTTCCACTGATTTTTATGTACTTGGAGGGAAACTACAATATGTTATAAGAGAAACACATAGATGGCCACTAATCTAATGATTCATTATTCCAACTCTAGGTTCCATATTCCTATTATAAAAGAATCCCAAGGTTAAGACTTGTAAAAAAAGGAAATGGGGACTTTCACTTAAAGACAAATTACTTTTCTTTGGCAAACATAAAATCGATGGTGCTCCCCTGTCATCCTTCAGTATTTTAGTTAGGGCCCTAGACATCACCATGGGAATAAGACAAGCCCACCCACAAATCCGCCTAGAGGCAACCACGATGTCTCATTAGGTAATTTTCTCAAAGTCAAACAAGATACATTCTTAGGAGAAGAGGAGCGTGATGTAGAATGAAAAGTTGAGGACTAGACATGAAACACTATTTTTAGGACTTGGACTACCTAAGAACTCTACAGTGAGTTTCGGAGCCCACCTTAATCGAGGAGCAACACGTTAATGGTGGGAGTTTTTCCTTGATGCATGTCCAATTCATGGACACCCACTTACATAGGTGGATTTTTTGGAAGCCTTGTAGAATGATTACATATCTCAAGAGATGATTTCTGATAAAGGGAAGAGTTCTTGAAGCTTAGGCAATTGAGTGACATGACAATAACTTGATATTCCATAAAGTTTCAAGTCCTACAGAAGTATAAACAAGGATTTTCTAAATAAGTTCATGCAAACCATATCAGTAGAAGACTTAAGGGAGACCTTAGCTACACCTTGTGAGGATGGGGTATCACAACCATGCAGGTGACCCTGGATGTTAGCTTGGAACTATAGGATCACCCAGGAGAACATGGAAGAATAACTCAACCCCATCTGGGAACCACAACAACAACCATGCCTTAAAAAAGGAAGGCAATGAGGTTTAGGCCCTATAGCCTAAGAGAATCCTCAATTCCCTACTAGTAAGAGGCTCCACGGAACATTGTACAAGTTTGTGGTAGTTTCTGCTATTATTGTGGAGAACATAGAACAATAAATCTAGAATGCCCTAAGATCTAGAGGAAGGAGGCCAAAATCCGGAACCCATCTCCTATGAAACAAGCTAGACTCTTTGCAATGGAGATGGAGAAGGATAATGCTCCAGGAAAGAATTCAGTTTGTGAATTCTTAGACAATGAATTGTTTTCATAAACTTAGTTGTTGACTTAAATCCTAAAGTGGATCATGCATGGAAATTTTGAGGTAAATTTTTTTATAAGGTGGGTAGAATTGTGACATCTCTAAGTTAATTACATATATATAAAATAGTTAAGATGTGAACCGAATAAAGACTTGAGTAAATTGATTTTACAGTAAATCTCTTTTCCACATGATTTGAATTATTATTAGGTTATTGTCATTTATTTGTAAAAACTATACCCTTAAATGACAAATAAGTGGCATGCATTGGTTAATAATGAAATTGACCTAATTAATATCCACAATTGACATCAATAGATATATATGTATTTTTTATAGTAAGTAACTCCATTCAAGATTTTGGAATCTAATACTTCTTGGATAATATAAATAGTTAAATACATGTTTATCCTCAAAAAAAGCATATGTTGTTGTGACTCTCAAAATTGACATATAAATTGATATTCAGATTTGTCATTGTTAAATTAGGCATATACCAATTTTGTAGGTTTAGATAGTCGCATGTGTTCCAATTTGGTTTAGAATGGAAACAACCTAAATAACTTATTTACTTTATCTAAGATAATCCTAATCTTAGAGGACTTTAATATAAGTGGAATAACAAAAAGGGACAAGTGTCATCGGGAACTCCTTTTTATTTTGTTTGGAAACTGGCTCTTTTCAAGTTGTGAGATCAAGATCGGAGGGTATCTCACTCATCTTCAACCTCACACATGAATCTACACTAAGAAGTAAATAGGGTGCCACCATGTGCCAATTAATATCACTCTCTACCTAATACCCAACCAATCTATGCACAGCTCTACCTTCCTTGCATTATCCTGAGCTAAACCATCCCCAACTTGATAGGACTTTGCACCATACTATGACCAAACAAACCAAGTTTCTTTTTCCCACCTGAACTTGATATTCAGAGACACCATAAACCTCCACCTATATATCTAAGTCTTAGGTTATGACCAAATATCATCAAGAAACCCTCTGCAAGGACTAAAACCTCTACAATGACCCCATCCACGACCACCCAACTCCATCTACATCTGCTTATAATATCGACTCTGACCCTACATCCCATTCCCTCTAACCCCTAGAATAGAGAAATACTACTTACTTTAGACTACACAAGGCACTATGCAAGCCCTATTGGAGTCTTGGATGGTAACATGTTTCCCCCTTCTTGCTCCTAGTTCGTAATTTATGATTGAATTGGATGTTTTAGCCTTTTCTTTCCATGAATCCAACACCTTTGGCTCATTTGGTACATGGTGGATTCATCTTAGTGTCTCCATTCAGGGTTGTTTAGTTATTTCATATCCACATGACCATCTTTTACTACCACCATGATAGAGAGAGTTTATTCCACCTCCGATCATCCCTAGTCCAACTAAGGGATCTAGAAGACTGTGAGACTGTGAGATAGATGATGTAATAGTCTTAAAGCCCAATCTACGGTTGTGACATCGGTTTCTATCATGAGTTTTTCTCTAACTTTCAAAGGACTTGCTACTTTGATTCATGACAAGTTAAAATAATGACGGTGTGGTGATGTTTCAAGTCTTATACTTGTATTCTAATTCATGATATCACACTACCATGGGCTTTTTGTCCTCATTTCAGTCCAGCCATCTCACATAAACATATTGGGGCATTTAGACCATGTTTCCACATTACTTTGGCTGAGCTAAGCTTTGTAACCCTATTTTTTTTTGGAATATGGTAACTATATTGCCAAAAGTAAGGGTATAGATAGGATATATAAAAACACAGTAGGGCATCTCGAAAGATGACCCCAAGACCAAAAAAGAAGGCTAAACTATACCGGTTACTGTACAAAAAACCCTAGTTTGTGCTTGTACAAGAGCTCAAACAATCTAGGAGCTCCTAGCTATGCTTTACATGCCATGGTAGGTTAGTATAGAATATCTCTAATAACATTAGAGCTTCCAACTCTTTGTGGCTATGTATCCTTTTATTTCTCTCATTCCAAATTAGGTAGATCAGCCCAGTGATGCAAACATTAGTGAATCTACCTTGATATTTGTTGTTTTTGAATCTTACATTAACCCAAACAAATAGGTTAGTGAGATTGTTTGGTGAATTTCCTCACCATTCATCCCTAATATATACAATGTTGAACATCTATTTAGTAAATCTACAGTCAAAGAATAAATGTTTGCATGTTTCTACTGTTTCTTTGCATAGAGGTCAAGTAGGGTCTATCTGAAGACCCCATTTCTACAATCTATCCTTGATGGGAAGTTTTTTGAGGAGGGCATAGTAGGTTAGAGTACTCCATTTGGGGCAATGGAATCTCCCCCACAAAAGGTGAGCATGCATAGTTGTGCGAGCTCTCCCTGTGTTAGTGTTGATCAATGTTGGTGAGGTTAACACAACTCGACAACCATTCACATCCGCACTATATAGAGAAGGTGAGGCACTAACAAGAAGGCACATAGATCTCCATACTCTGGAGGGGTTACACACAACATCAATGTTACAGATTCTGCCATAACTCTTCTTCATCCACTCAACCCAAAAGTTGTCATTCTGGGGAAGAAATCTATCCAATCTCTTCTTCATGCGGCTAGCCATTACCTCAAATGGATCAACAATCTGGATACCTGCATGTTTGAAGGGTTTGGTAATTGTTTCCCAGGGAACACCATGGTTCTTACCATCCCATAAGAAGTTCAGAGTGATAGAGTGGATAGCCCCAAGGACAGGTTTAGGGATATCACCCATAGTAGCCCAGAATCTGACATTCAGTTAGACTATTCTCCTAATTAAGACCAACCTTCCTGCCATTGATATGTTGAGACCACTCCATCCTTCGATCTTGTTCCTGAGGTTGTCCAAAACAAAGTTTAAATCTCTTGCTCTAACTCTCCCTATAGACAATAACATACCTAGGTATTGATGAATCTCTATTCATCATGATTTTCAGTCGCCTTTTTGGGCCCAATTCGATTCAATACTTTCGATTTCATCTCCTAAATCTCACAAAATGCAATATTTCTTAACTGGTTCATTTATCAAGTTTATTAACTGAGTTTATGTTGATTTTATGTAGGACATGATAAGATTCAGTTGGCACCCACCTCCATTTAACCCTAGTCCACCTTCAACATAATCATCACCATCGCTTGCTTCATTCCACATTTATCTCCATCAACCATCATCCGAATCAAAACCCTAATAAGTGGGTCCCACCTTTCTCAACCCTAGATCTACCTTCACTCATGATCCTCTCATCCATGGTCTTGACCAAACGGCCTTGACCAAACGGTCTTGACTAAATGGTCTTGACCAAACGGTCCTGACCAAATAGTTTCATCCATTCAATTTGGGCATCTCTCGGTTCTAGCCATTCATCTGCACGGTCTCAAAATTGCAAGCCTCCTACACCATCAGATCTTGGATCAATGCCTCTCATTCACTACCCCGCATGGTCTTCCTTCCATCATTCTGCCCTAACGGTCTTGAACCTTCCCATCCCCCCATACGGTCTCAAGACCGTATGGGCAGCCACCTGCTCAAGACCGCATAGTGGACCTGCACCAGCATCTTCCTCCTTCTCCATTCAACCTACTTTTCGACAAGCCTACTTCCTCTGCCTCCCATCCTCTTCCTTCCTCTCCATCACCTTGCACCAGCCATACCACCAAGCCTCTGCTGACTTCAGGAACACCGCCGCTCGTCACTGCAACGTCGGACGCCATCATTGTGACCAGTAGTTGCACCTACAAGCACTCGCGGTCTCCCCTCCTCCCAAGCCACTGTGAGCCCTCACAGTCTTGAAACCGTGAGGTGGTGCCCGATCCTCAAGACCGTTAAGGCCACTGAGCCAAGACCGGTTGGATGATTAGAGAAAGACCATTCGGAGTACAGAAACCGCGAGACTGTGCCTGCACTCCCAAAGTGATAGGCCGCTGATTAGTTTCCACAAGATTGTTTGGAGTAGGGAGACCGTAAGGTCGCTGACTCATGACTGTTTGGATGTGACCTAGCAAACCGATAGAATGCAGAGATCGTTTGGATGATAGCAGCAGACCGTGAGGGCGAGAGTCACAAAACTGTTTATAAGTGGAGATCGTTTGGATGAAAGAAACAAATCGTGAAGCAACGCAAACCGTGCAGCCCTGAGACCGTTTGGACAGCATGCGAGCAAGAAGACCGATCGGATGCAAGATCATTAGAGCAGAGAACTCGAAGACCATCTGGAAGCCAAAATCATTTGGGGTGCCAAACTGTTTGGAAGCAAAGACTATTTGGAGGCAAAAACTCCATCCATTTAAACTCTAAACCGTTAAGAAAACTAAACGGTCTCCAAAACTGTTAAAGCAAAACTGTGAAAATTGCAACTGGGTCCAATTCGTGAAGACCCCATTTGAGCCTATAAATAAGACCAGCAGGGTCCTCATTTAGGGCATCGATCCGGGGATGCCACTAGGCTGCCCAAACGAAAGGTTCGATGCAGATCCATCCACGTACATCCACGCCATTGTCAGACCACCTGCTCCTCTTGCTGCGAGCAAGGAGGTCAAGATGAGAAAGAAGGTGGAGAAGAAGATCTTCCTGGTCTGCCTTGGTGGTTCTTCCTCCTTGTCCAAGATCTGCCCCGACATGACGTAAAAGATCGCATCATCTTAATTGAGCTGCGACTACCTTTTGCATCATGCTCATGGCAGAATCTTACCTCTCTCTTTTTCTTCTTGTTTTTTGCATCATGAGCGAGTATTTCCTTTATGGTGGGGTGCGGGGACTAGCCCTGTTTCTCATGCAAGCATGTTCGCTTGTCAATCATTCCATGGCAATGTATATAACTTTTCATTTTGTTGTTAATTGTTAATGTCTATAGTTTGATTTCCTACTTGCTTTTATCTTGTTCTTCCCTATGTTGTGAGAACTTCTATATGTAGGGTCGAACGTTCATTAACGAGGTTGACTCCCAAACAAGAAATAGAATGGGAATCCTTGAGGTTGTAAGTGTATGATCCGTGAGGAGACGAGCCATCTAGCCCACAGTGACGCTTCTGTGTGCCTAATGCCTGTATAGGGGGCCTACAGCTTCAGTTGGATATCTATATCTTCGTTGTTAATCATCGATGTTTGCTTGTAGATTATTCACCTACTTGCTTGTTGATTAACACGGTTGACTCCCAAACTAAAAACAGAATGGGATTCCTTGAGGTCGTAAGTGTATGATCCGTGAGGGGATGAGCCATCTAGCCTACAGTGACACTTATGTGTGCCTAACGCCTGTATAGGGGGCCCACAACTTCAGTTGGATTTTTGTATCTTTAGAGCCGTAAGTGAGTGATCCGGATGGTGATGAGACATCTGATACCTAAGGTGATGCTTACACAAGCTTAATGCCCGTATGGGGGGTTTTGCAGCAGCTCCATGTGGATGGTTATATCTTGCCTGGATGTTTGATGTTTGGATGTGTTTGCATGTGTAGTGGTGCTTAAACCTGAGACCACCCCAGTGATCTCATGTCATTAATCTAGATTCAACTTTAATTCTTCTTTTACTTTCTTGCAATTAGTTTAATTAGCCCTAAATCAATCAATCATTTTAAACATTAGTCTTACTTGAACTAGACTGGACTAGCAGTGATTCTTAAAAATGTTGTCCTTTGGGATTCGATCCTTAACTACACTGTGATAAGACCCGTCCACTTGCAGGTGGTATTATTGCACAAGGTTTTGGTAAAATCTCAGGGATTTCAACCTTGAGTGAATTTGTTAGTGCGATAATAAACCACATCAAATTCTAGCACCGTTGTTGGGGACAGCGGAGTCAGTTAGTCAAGTCTAGTTCTTTTAAGGCTAATCTATGATTTTGCTTTTTCTTTTGATAACTATTGACCATCCACTTGAATTCATTTCTACTCCATAAATCTCACTTTTGAAAGATCTTTTCATCTCAGGTACCCCCAAAGCATAGTGTATGCACCGTTCGAACAGTCCCAGACTCACTGTGAGCTTTGACCCCGAGATAGACAGAACCATTCATCATCAGAACAGAGAGAACCAAGCAAGAATGGCTCAAGAGGGGGAACTAGCCCAAAGGGTGGCTGAAGACCTTGTTGCACAAAGAGATAGGCTTATGCTAGAAGCCAGAGCTGTAGTTGAAACAAAGATATGAGTAGTACAAGCAGCAGAAATGCAAAAAGACCTTAGGGAGTTCTCCATCCCTAAAGCTACTGACGTTCATCACCCAGTACAACCTACTCCTATCAACGCTCCCAATTTTAAGATTAGGGCACATTGGATCACCTTGCTTCAGAACATCCCATTCTGTGGTAAACAAGGAGAAGATAGTCAGGAACATCTTCTAAGGTTTATTGATCTATGTGCTATGATAAAGCAAATTGGAATCTCAGACGATTCCATTTAAATCTGTCTCTTTAAGTATTCTCTGGCTGATAGAGCTATAAGTTGGTACAACTCCTTACAATGCGAACGCATCACCACTTGGGAACAACTTCAAAACATTTTTCTGGAAAAGTTCTACCCTCCTTCTCTCACCTATAAAAGTAGGGGTCAAATAACAATGTTCACTCAAGCCCCTGGATAAACCCTTGCTGAAGTATGGGAAAGATATAAATCTTCTATGCAAATGTCCACACCATGGAATCCCTAAGAATCAGCTTATTGAAATCTTCTATAGGGGTGTGGACGATGATATCAAAAGGTTTTTAGATTCCTCATCTGGAGGCAACCTCATGCGTCAAAGTTATGATAGCGCATGGAAGGTGGTCACCCTTAGAGATGAAAATCAAGCTAATTGGGTACATCTGTAGGTAAAGGAGTGTTGAAGGTAGCTATGGCTGAAGTTATTCCTGAATACAAGTCAATCGCTGAAACCCTCAAACTCCTAGTTGCCAAGCAAGACCATATTGAATCATTCCTTGCTGCATTTGGAAGAGAACGTTTACCCCCTCAACAACAGGAACAAATTAAGTCAGCTTTGATGTTCTGTGAAGCATGTAAAGGCACTGAACACTCTACCTTATCATGCAATGTTCTCTATGATGTTGTTTTGAGAAAAGTCAATGGACAAGGAGATAATGGCCAGATGGAATGTCTGAATGTTGTCAACACTATCCCTGGTCAAGGACATTACAATCCAAGTCAGAACATGAACCATCCCTATTTTTGATATGTAAATCCTTCAAAATTAGTAAACTCACATCAACTTGGCTCATATAACCAACAACAAAATTTTAGGAATCAAGGAAACTGAAAGGGTAACTTCCAGAACAGGGACTACAACAATTATCAGAATAACTCTCAATTTCAAGATCCCAACCAAGTCTCATACCAATATAACCAACAACAAAATTTTGGGAATCAGGGAAACTATAAGGGAAAATTTCAAAATAGGAACTTCAACAACTATCAGAACAACTCTCAATTTCAAAATCCCAACCAGGTCCCCTATCAACCACAAGGGCAGCAATCTGGTCCCATCTCTTCGGATGACAAACTAACGAAAATTGAGAAGATGTTACAGTCACAACAAGCCCATCAGAAGGCTATTGAATCCCAACTAGCTCAACTAAGAGCTAGTATGAAACCACCTGCTGAAGCCTTTGTTGACCAACCAGAGAATAACCCTAAACACCCTTAGCAACTAAAGGCTATCACAACCAGGTCTGCAAAAGACCATTCTGATCCTCCTATCAAGAAACATATGGATATTATTGATGAGGATGAATCAGTGATCGTTCAAGACTCTCAAACACCTGAGTCTCAACCAAAAGGGCCAGCAACTACTGATAAGACAGACAAGGAAAGTTCTGAAAAACCTACTGTTGAAGAAATAGAAACACCTGAGCCAGAGGTACCAATATACAAGCCTCGTCCACCTTTCCCTACTCGTTTAAGGCAAACCAAGCTTGATACTCATTTCAATAAGTTCAAGGAAGCCATGAAAAAGCTTCATGTTGATATACCCTTTTTGGATGCGCTGGTTGAGATACCAGCTTGGACAAAGTACTTAAAATCACTTCTAACTAGGAAATATATAAATGAAGAATATGATATAGTCAAGTTAGCGACAACCACTTCAGACATCATACAAAGTAAGATGCCAAAGAAGCAGAAAGATCCAAGATATTTTGGGATCTCCTGCCATATCAGTGTTTCTTCGTGTAAGAAGGGATTGGAAGATCTTGGTGCTAGCATTTCAATCATGCCACTTAGCCTTTGCAAAAGGCTTGGGTTTGCTGAGCTTCTCCCCACTGGCATGACCATACAACTCACAGATAACACTGTGAATCTACCCCTAGGAATAATTGAGGATGTCCCTGTCAAGGTAGGAAAAGATTCTTATGTTCCTTGTGACTTTGTCATCATGGACATAAAGGAAGACACTAGATACCCTCTCATCTTTGGACGTCCATTCCTCGCCACTATAAGAGCTCTGATTGATGTGGAAGTAGGAACCTTGCTTCTCAGACTTGGTAAAGAAACTCTCAAATTCAAAGTTTTTGAAAGTATGTGAAGACCAAGCATGCAAGAAGAAGTATACTTGATTGAGTGCATAGAGAAGATGTCACTCCTCACGCAGGAGGATTATGAACAAGAAGATCCTTTAGGAACGGCTCTTACTAACCTAAATGCATATAGATCAATTGATGAACAAGTGAAGAGGTGTGTACTCCACCTCGATACTGTTGAAGAAGATCTTGAAGCAAAAATTGAGGAACTCAAAGTTGTGGATGATACTGAAGAATCATGTGAAAAACCACAATCTCCTAAAACAAAACCCTTATCGGAGTGATTGAAATACATTTTTCTAGATGACCTCAAGGTCTATCCAGTCATCATAAATTCAGACCTAATAGTAGAACAAGAAGATAAACTCTTGACAGAACTTAAGGAAAGGAGAAAAGCCATCAGTTATAAGATGAGTGATCTCACTGGTGTCAGTCAAGCACTGTGCATGCACAAAATCCCCATGATGGAAGATCACAAGCCAACTATTGAACACCAATGGAAGCTTAATCCGAATATGAAAGAAGTTGTCCGCCTTGAAGTTATAAAGTTGCTCAAGACATGTATCATCTATCTGATCTCTGATTCACCATGGGTAAACCTCGTGCATGCTGTCCCGAAGAAAGGTGGAACTATCGTAATACGCAATGAAGACAACAAACTCAACCCCACTGAGAGAGTCATTGGGAGGAGGATGTGTATTGATTATAGGAAGTTGAATAAGGTTACATGAAAGGATCATTTCGCGATGCCTTTTCTTGATCAAATCTTAGAGCGGTTGGCTCATCAAGAATATTTCTGTTATCCCGGCGATTACTCTGGATTCTATCAAATTCCTATACATCCGGACGACCAAGAGAAAACAACTTTTACTTGCCCATTTGGAACATATGTCTATAGAAGGATGCCATTTGGTCTCTGTAATGCGCCTGCAACCTTCCAGCGTTGCATGACAGATATATTCATCAAACTAACTAAAAATATCATGGAAGTTTTTGTGGATGATTTTTCTATATATGGAGATTCATATGACTCATGCCTGAAGCACCTCTCCCTAGTCCTCAAATGATGTGAAGAAGCACATCTTGTGTTGAATTGGGAGAAGTGTCACTTTATGGTAAAGGAAGGCATTGTCCTTAGTCATCGAGTCAGCAGCCGAGGTATCGAGGTTGATAGAGCAAAAATAAAAGTTATTTCCAAACTCACTATCCCGACAAATGTAAAGGAGGTTCTTGCATTCCTTGGTCATGCAAGCTTTTACAGACGGTTCATAAGTGATTTCTCCAATATAACCAAGCCAATGGTGAATCTATTGCTAAAGGACATGGATTTCCATTTAACGAAGACTGTGAAGAGTTTCAACGATCTAAAACATGATCTTACAAAAACACCCATCATCAGAGCTCCCGATTGGGATCACCCATTTGAAATTATGTGTGATGCCAATGATTACGTTGTGGGTGCTGTTTTAGGGCAATGCATAGAGAAGAAACATTATGTGATCTACTATGCATTGAAGACCCTCGACGAGGCTCAAAGGAACTATGCAACTACTGAGAAGGAACTTCTTGCATTAGTGTATGCCTTTGACAAATTTAGATCTTATCTCATTGGTTCTAAAGTCATTGTCTACACAGATCATTCCTCTATCTGTTACCTTCTAGCGAAGAAAGATGCCAAACCCAGGTTAATCAGATGGATTCTCCTATAACAAGAATTTGATCTGGAGATAAGAGATAAGAAAGATATAGAGAATGTTGTGGCATACCACCTCAGTTGTATCCACACTCTAGAAATTGAGAAAATCTTGATTAACGATTCTCTTCCATACGACCAACTAATGAAAGTTTCAGAAGCTACCCCTGGGTACTCAGATTATGTGAACTACCTCGCCACTGGTATCATCCACCCAGATTGCACCGGAAATGCACTGATGAAATTCATCCACGATGTGAAGTAGTATCACTGGGATGAGCCATACCTATTCAAGCTCTGTGTTGATGGTCTCTATAGACACTGTATCGATGAAGAAGAAGCTCAACCTATTTTAGAGCAATGTCACTCAGGCCTAGTTGGAGGCCATATGAGTTCTAAGAAAACAGCTTTAAGGGTTTTGCAATGTGGATTCTTTTGGCCAACCATATCCCAAGATTCCTACAACTTTGTTTTATCATGTGATCAGTGCCATAGAAAGGGTAACATAACAAAGAGAGATGAGATGCCATTAAAGTTGTGGAAATAAGTTGAGATATTTGATGTTTGGGGTGTGGATTATAGGGGTCCATTCCCATCTTCACATGAATTTTCCTACATCCTAGTCACTATTGACTACGTCTCCAAATGGGTAGAAGCCATACCAACCATCACTAGTGATTCGAAACTTGTCATCAAATTATTCATGGATATTGTGTTTCCCCATTTTGGAGTACCACACACTGTGATATTCGATAGAGGTTCCCATTTCCTAGAAAGAAGTTTTGAAGCATTACAGAGAAAATATGATGTAACACACAAGGTAGCCTTTCCCTACCATCCACAAACAAGTGGACATGTAGAGGTTTCTAACTGTCAACTCAAGGCTATTTAGGAAAAGACTGTAGGCCGCAACCGAAAAGATTGGTCAGTGAAAATCAATGACGCATTGTTGGCCTACCGAACTACTTTTAAAACTCCCCGTGGAACTACACCATTTCGATTAATATATGGAAAGTCCTGCCACCTTCCTGTTGAACTAGAACACAAAGCATGGTGGGCTATAAAACAACTTAATTTTGAAATGAAGAAAGTAGGCCAAGCCAAGGTTCTCCAACTCCAGGAGCTGGAAGAACTCTGGATGACAGCTTATGAGAATGCATGAATCTATAAATAACACACCAAACTTTGGCACTGTGGTCATCTGAAAAGAAAGGACATACAAGTGGGAGACCAAGTTATATTATTCAATTCAAGGCTGAAACTATTCCTAGGGAAACTCCATTCTCACTGGTCTGGACCTTACATTGTCAAGAGCATGTACCCACATGGTGCTTTCTCTTTATGGAGTGAAAAGTTAGGAGAATTCGTGGCAAATGGTCAACGCTTAAAGTGATATTTTCCTCAACTGACATGGACACTGAAGCAATCTGGATCTCACCAATCCAAAATATCCACCGTAGAATTGAAGGATTAAGTTGAGCCATGGACATAAAACAAACGTGCTTGTCAGGAGGCAACTCAATCAATAAATTCATTTTACTTTTAATTTTGAATTAGAAATTTTCCTTAATTTTGTTTTACCTTTTAGTTAATTTTTCACTAAATAAAAATCACATCGAGAGATGTTGTCTTAAGTCTTGATTAGTCTTCATTCTTGAAATTTTCAGACGGAGGATGCATGCTGATTGGAACGCAACCACATCTCCTGGTCCAACTGGCATGAATTTTCCCCTTCATCTCAGATTTAGAGTTTGCTCGGGACAAGCAAATTTATAAGTTTGTGGTGGAGGGTGGGTGGTACGTACTTTACTTTCCACCTACACCCATCTATTTCAAACTTAAAGATTTCACCGCCACATTTTTGATAAAAAATTTCAAAATTTTTAAAGTTTTTCAAAAAAATTAAACAGATACTTGATGAAGTTTTGATGTTTTCTTCCATTACCTAGCCAACTATGTATTTCGAATCATTATACCCTCCTTATTCGAAGTAGATCCTCAAAAGGACCACTTTTTGAAATTAGTCTATTGATTGAAATCATCTTGTGAAGCTGATGAATCCTAACATCATGATCATTATGCAAAAATGGCAAGTGTTTGTCAAACTGGTAGGGATCAAATGTGGTGTGCTTCCTAACTGACTAGTGGAACAATAACATGGAATCCCCACCGGGTCCTCATCAAGTCATTATTTGAGAAGAGTACGATAAAGAGAAAAACCTGGTGCACTGAATTGTAAATCAATTTGCATTCTGATCTGAATTCTCTTCTACACTTTTTCTATCATCTTCGTACCCCTCCATCCATCAAAAAGAAACAAAAATAGCCAAAATAGTGCCAAACACTAAGTTCAGGGTGGCATACCACCTTTTTCTATATCCGCTTCTTCCATACCCCTTGCTAATAAATAGCGGTGTACCACCAAGAAAAGATGCCAAAGCGCACACAAAAACAAATGCAATCTCGAGTCGAATAGAGGAGAGATTTGCACAAAAAAATGCAATCAATGAAATTGCAATTGATATAATAAAAATCTCAAGTTGAATAGAGGAGAGATTTAATTCTTCCTTCCACACCACCCTTCACTCCCTTTTCTACCTAAAAGGCACAATGAATGCCTCCATTATCCTAAAAAATACCAGTGTCAGATCAGGTACACACTTGTTGTTCTGCGAGCATCTCTGGACTCCTACAAAACTCTTAGAAATGCTTTTTATTGGAAAAAGTGAGGAACAAGTGATGTTGGAAAACAAACTCAGGAACGAAGATATGGTAAGATGTGTTTAGTGGTCTCAGGAAGTTGAGATGCTTAGTCATACTGAGCAAAGAGAATCAATCGTGATGTGAAAAGGAAGCAATCACACGACTTGAAAGTATTCATTTGGTGACTATTTCAGATTTTGTGTTACTCGAGGACGAGCAACATTTAAGTTCTGGGTATTCTGATAAGTCTCTATTCATCATGATTTTCAGTCGCCTTTTTGGGCCCAATTTGATTCAATACTTTCGATTTCATCTCCTAAATCTCACAAAATGCAAGATTTCTTCACTGGTTCAATTATCAAGATTATTAACTGAGTTTATGTTGATTTTATGCAGGACATGATAAGGTTCAGCTGGCACCCACCTACATTTAACCCTAATCCACCTTCAACATAATCATCACCACCGCTTGCTTCATTCCACCTTTATCTCCATCAACCATCATCCGAATCAAACTCTAATAAGTGGGGCCCACTTTTCTCAACCCTAGATCTACCTTCACTCATGATCCTCTCATCCACGGTCTTGACCAAACAGTCCTGACCAAATGGTTTCATCCATTCGATTTGGACATCTCTCGGTCCTAGCCATTCATCCGCACAGTCTCAAAATTGCAAGCCTCCTATACCATCAGATCTTGGATCAACACCTCTCATTCACCGCCCCACACGGTCTTCCTTCCATCGTTTTGCCCAAACGGTCTTGAGCTTTCCCATCCTCCCATATGGTCTCAAGACCGTATGGGCAGCCACCTACTCAAGACCGCATAGAAGTCCTACACCAACATCTTCCTCCTTCTCCGTTCAACCTACTTTCCGACAAGCCTACTTCCTCCGCCTCTCGTCCTCTTCCTTCCTATCCATCACCCTACACGTGCCATACCACCGAGCCTCTGCCGACTTCAGCAGCACCGCCGCCCACCAATGCAACATCATCTCAAGTTTTTTTATAAAAGTCTTGTGATAGCAAAAGGGGAAGAATGAAGGAAGCCATTGGCATGGAGGGATGTGAGCTACCTACTAAATACTGATGTGGTTTATTATCACACTAACAAATTCACTCAGGGTTCAAATCCCTGAGCTTTTACGACAACAATGTGTAATAATACCACCTACAAGAGGACGAGTCTTATCACAGTATAGTTAAGGATCGAATCCTAAAGGACAATGTTTTTAACAATCGATGCTAGTCGAGTCTAGTTCAAGTAAGACTAATGTTTAAAACGATTGATTGATTTGGGGTTAATTAAACTAAATGCAAGAAAGTAAAAGCAGAATTAAAGTTGAATCTAGGTTAATGATATGGGATCACAAGGGTGGTCTCGGTTTCACCACCACTACACATGCAAACACATCCAAACATCAAACATCTAGGCAAAATATAACCATCCACATGGAGTTGTTGTAAAACCCCCCATACGGGCATTAGGCTTGCGTAAGCATCACCTTAGGTATCAGATGTCTCGTCACCATCCGGATCACTAACTTATGACTCCGAAGATATAGAAATCCAACTGAAGTTGTGGGCTCCCTATATAGGAATTAGGCACACAGAAGCGTCACCGTGGGCTAGATGGCTCGTCCCCTCATGGATCATACACCTACAATCTCAAGGAATCCCATTCTATTTCTAGTTTGGGAGTCAAGTGTGTTAATTGACAAGCAAGTAGGTGATTAATCTACAAGCAAACATTGATGATTAATAATGAAGATACATATATCCAACTAAAGTTTTGGGCCCCCTATACATGTGATAGGCACACAGAAGCATCACTGTGGGCTAGATGACTTGTCCCCTCACGAATCATACACTTACAACCTCAAGGATTCCCATTCTATTTCTAGTTTGGGAGTCAACCTCGTTAATCGACATTCTACCCTGCATATAGAAGTTTTCGCAACATAGGGAAGAACAAGATAAAACCAAGTAGGAAATCAAACTACAAACATTAACGATTAACAATGAAATGAAAAGTTATATACATTGCCATGGAATGATTAACAAGAGAACATGCTTGCATGGGCAGTGGGGCTAGTCCCCACACCTCAGTGAAAAGGAACTACTCGCTCATGATGTGAGAAATAAGAAAAACAAGAGAGAGGGAAGATTCTACCATGAGCATGATGTAGAAGGTAGTCACAGCTCGGTGAAGATGATGCAGTCTTCTACATCGTGTCAGGGATGATCTTGGATGAGGAGGAAGAACCACCAAGGTAGACTGGGAAAATCTTCTTCTCCACCTTCTTTCTCGTCTTGACCTCCTTGCTCGTAGCAAGAGGAGAAGGTGGTGTGACAATGGCGTGGATGTACATGGATGGATTTGGATCAAACCTTGTGTTTGGGTAGCCTGGTGGTATCCTCGGATCGATGCCCCAAATGAGGACCCTGTTGGTCCTATTTATAGGCTCAGATGGGGTCTTCACGAATTGGACCCAGTTGCAATTTTCACAGTTTTGCTTTAATGGTTTTGGAGACCGTTTAGTTTTCTTAATGGTTTAGAGTTTAAATGGTTTGGAGTGTTTTCCTCCAAATGGTCTTTGCCTCCAAACAGTTTGGTGCCCCAAACGGTATTGGCTTCCAAACGGTCTTGGAGTTCTCTACTCTAACGATCTTGTGCTTGATCAGTCTTCTTGCTCGCATGTCATCCAAATGGGTCTCGGAGCTGCATGATTTGTCTTGCTTCATGATCTGTTGCTTTCATCCACACGATCTCCCTCACAGTTTGCTGTCATCATCCAAACAGTCTCTGCATTGTATCGGTTTGCTAGGTCACATCCAAACGGTCTTGAGTCAGCGACCATATGGTTTCCCTACTCCAAACGTTCTTGTGGAAACTGATCAGCTGCCTATCGGTTTGGGAATGCAGGTACAGTCTCGTGATTTCTGTCCTTCTAATGGTCTTGCTCTGATCGTCCAACCGGTCTTGGCTCCGCGGCCTTAATGGTCTCGAGGATCGGGCGTCGCCTCACGGTCTCAAGACTGAGAGGGCTCACAGCGGCTTGGGCGGAGGGGATATCACAAGTGCTTGCAGGTGGAGCTACTGGTCATGATGAATAGAGCTAATGTACAAACTTGAATGTTTCCTAAAATGGTTCAGAACCCTTTTTATCTCCTTCAGGCATTTTGCATTACTAATTGAGAAGAGAACAATATCATCGACAAAAATGAGAACATGCTTGACTTTGACCCCTTTGATCTTATAAGTTTTCACCAAATTATTGACCTCGGCCTCTCTTATAAGGTGACTTAGCCCTTCCATGACTATAGTGAAAAGCAAAGGAGAGAGATGGTCTCCTTGCCTCAAACCTTTAGAAGATCTGAACATACCTTTAGGTGGCCCATTAATAAGCACTAAGAAAGAGCAGGTTTCAAAGAATTGTTTCATAATAGACACCCATTGCGGACTGAATCCCATGGGGGTCGTCATTTTATTCAAAAACTCCTAGCTAATGTGATCATAGGCTTTGCTAATATCTATTTTCATGAGTGCTTTGGCATTTGATTTTCCTTTGTTGAAGTCGATGAGAAATTTTGAGTGCAATAATGAGCAGTCCTCGATCTTCCTATTCTTTATGAATGCATTCTGGTCATCAGAGATAATGTGTGGAAGAATGGTTTCCAACCTCTTACCAAAAGCTTGGCTATGACTTTGTAAAGGATTTTACAAAAATCAATAGGCCATTAGTCACTCATACCTCTGGCATCTTTGGTTTTGGGTATGAGTTTGATGAAGGAATGGTTTACTGCTCTAACCATACTACCACCTCTAATAAACCATCTGACTGCATCATAGAGGTCTTGTTTGATGAGTTCCCAAGAAGACTAGAAGAAGTGACTGTTGAAACCATTGGGGATAGGTGATTTTGATTGATGCATAGAGAAGAGAGCACACCTGACTTCCTCTTCTGTTATGTCCTTGCAATGATCGACATTCATTGTCTCATTAACTCTGTCTGTGGGTAGGTTCACCTCCCCTTCATAACTACTATGGCTACAGTTGTATAGTTGGTTGAAGAATTGAATGGCTTGGTTAGTTAGGTCTTCATGGCTTTCCACTACTTTTCCCTGATCGTCAATTAGTTCATAAATGTTATCCCTCATTATTTTCTTCTTTGTGGATGCGTATTAGATTCTAGTATTCCAATCTCCATCATTTATCCACTTCATTCTACTTCTTTGCCATATGTATTGCTCCTCTGCTTTCTCGAGATCTATAACTCTGTCCTCACTGTTCTTTGCATCAATCATGAGGTCTTTATTCAATGGGTTATTTATTAACATTTCAACAACCTTTTCATACTTCTCTCTGGCTCCCTAAAGGAAATTTTGTATCTTGACCTTCTCTTTAGCCCAGTCTTTAATCATAGCCTTCATTTTTTATAGTTTTTTTGAGGAATCTATAGAGAGGATTCCCTTCAACCTTCCCTCTCCAAGCTTCTTCTACCAGTGTCGTGAACCCTCCCATTTGCTTCAAAAATTGAGGAACCTGAACGGCTTGGATTTCTAGTTCTTGTTCATTAGGTCTACCCCCAACCACAAATAGTCATTGAAATGATGGGAACCAAGTCTCACAACCACTCCTGGAAGCACATCGAGCCAAGCATTGTTCACCAGCCCCCTATCCATCCGGCTCACAATGCAATTTTTCTATTTAGTTGACCAGGTGGTATCCCCACCGATGGTATTCAATCATGGAGTTTGGGAACATCCACATTGTTGTTGAACTTATTCAGGATCCTATCAGGGACCCTTCTACCTCCTCTTTTTTCTCCCTCACTTCTGATGTTATTAAAATCCCCAAGAACGAGCCAAGGTATTTCTTTTTGAGTTGTGGTAGACAAAATGGGCCATAGTCGATCTCTATAAACCTCTAGGTTTTCCCCATACACTGCAGATAGGATGCATGGAAACCCTCTCAGATTGAAGAAGCTAACAGAGATGATTTGGTTCTCCATAGCTATAGGTTCGATGCTCCACTTCTTATGATTCCAACCTATAACAATCTTACCATCATCTACTTGATCCAGATTGGACATAGATTCCCATTGTGGGGGGGGGAGATAGCCTTCACTCGATCAGTGCAAAGTCTCCTTATCCTGGTTTCAAAACAACATATAACATCAGCTTGAATCCTACTCAGAATCTTCCTTAGCCTCCTTTGGGTTTTGGGTAAGGAATCTCCCCACACATTCCATGTGAGGAAAGACAATATGTCTTTGCTTTGGATCCTCCTCCAAATTTGGTTCTGCTCTTTGTCTTCACAGTGGTACTTCTCATATTCCTCAGGCTTCTACTTCTACCTCCTTCCGAACTAGCTGGTAAGTCCTCCTTTTCTAGTTGTTCTAGTACAGAGAAAGGATTTGTATCCTTGTAATAAGAGGACACCCTACCTTCCCCTTGTTGGACTGGGACTTCAATGTATTGGTTGAACCTTCCCCTCCTCCAAATTGATGGTTTCAGCAGTAGGAGCCTCCTTCTTCTTCTCAGTTTTTGTTGGGATCCTCTTCTCCTACCGTCTCCCCTGGTAGCATAGTGAAGAGGAGGAGGTTTGGATTGGGATCTTCTCTTGAACGGTCTTATGAACTTTCGAGTCACAATAAGGGGTGTGGGCATTGGTGTGGAGGATCTCTCACCTGGACAGGTGCCTGTTCTATGACCAAACAGCTTGCAGGACTCACACCGGTCGGGCAGAGCTTCATACCTCAGCTTCACCTCCCACTCCCCAATGTTAGGTAATTCAACCTTGATCTTAGGGGTAGGTTCTTCTTCCTCTATGATGTCGACACAAACTGAGAACACCCCAGCATCGATCCATCCACCCTTCAGTCTATGGATCATCATTCTTCGATCGCGTGGACAATCACATTGATCGCTCTAAATGAACAATGTTTTGCCACATGTTGGAGTGAGACTCAGACATGTGCTATCTTCAGGGATGTCCCTCTGATATCTGCTTTAGGCATCCAGCGTCTGACCAGGACCAACTGATCATCAAAGAACCAAGGCCCCCTGTTCAGGGTAGCTTTGACATCCATCTCATTTTCAAACTTCGCCAGGATCACTCCATCAATGAGGTTGGGTACTTCAAGCTCTCCCCTTGGTTTCCAAGTTCTCTACATCCATCCACAGAGTTGGCCTATGTTCACTGAGGTTCCCACTATATGTATGATCGTAGAGAACCTGTGGTAGTCATACATCTCGCCCATTATGAGTTCTGTGAATCTTTTCTACTTTCTTCTTCCCCTTCCTTGAAGAAGGGTTTCTTTGGGTCATCTACTACCGTCCCCTAAATGCACATTGGAGGACCTTCAATTGCCATAGCCCAGTCTCTGGCTATTGTGACATCTGATCCAGGCTTGCTCCAAGCCTCCTTCTCCTTACCTTTGGCTCCCGTGCTTGAAGCATGAGTCTGTATCTCCTTCTCCTGACTGACGGTGCTTGTTGTCGCCGGCCCTAGCCCAGCCATTATCACCCCACTCTAGAGATGGAACACTATTTTGGATAAATATTGCCAGCAAGATTTATCCCATTTGATGATTGGCATAGATTTTGGAAATTCATAGTAAATACATCGATCGTCGGAAAAATATGAAAATATATGTATTGTAAAGGTATTTTAGTAAGGATGTTGATTTCACTATTTTCAAAATTTTTATGTAATATCAGTCCAGAGCTTCCTAATGAAATAAATTTGGGTTTGGGATGTAATTAAGATGGTAGTTGATTCAAAGTATATTAATTTTAGGAGATTTAGGGTTGACTCATGATCAAGATGAATAAGTTGTGATTGCTTTTGTCTAGGTAAGTGGATAATGCCTATATACATATGTACATTTCTTGAATTTCATGTAATGTAATGGATTATGGTTTTAATTTCAAGTTTATGAATTTCTATTAAGATAATGATTATGCTAACTCTCATTTTATTGTGTGGTGATTGTAATATTCATAAAGGCATATTCCTATCGTCTTGATTAAGTTATTAGATTATGATCATGTAATATTGCTCAAGAAATTGTAGTAAGATTCATATAAATTGTCGAATGTTCATTGCAAGAATAAAATGGAGAAATCTCATTATGATTAATAAAATTCACTTAAGTTGTGAGTTGTTCCTCCTTATGTTATTTGGCCTTTATGGATTGATGAGCACTTTGGTGCAACTAAGATCAGCATTGACCAGCCTGATGAGCACTTTGATGCCATTATTGGACAAGGACAATTTAGATTGGTAGAAAAATGAAAATAATGATGTGAATGATTAATTACATATCATTAAGTAACTTATCATATGCTTCTCACAGTGATGGACCTTTATTGTAACACCCCAATTTTCTAAAACATACATATTACTTAACGAAATCTTATTTCACATTGGGATTCACAAAAATGATAATCATTGCACAAAAGTATAATTTCATTCAACCAAATCAGGAAAATAATTTTAAATATCATGTCTCAAGTTCCATAACATAAACCTTAAACTTTGAACCAACTAAGCTAGTACATAGTCTCGATACTAATTGAAAAGATAAGCTAAATGCCATATGATAGTTGGCACCCCAGCAGGTATAAACTCTTAGTTTGTCCTTGAGATGTATGTTCCTCGCTTAAGATCCCCCACTATTCTTTCCTCCTAAGGACATCGCTTCCCCATCCATGAATTCAAAACAGAAAACATGTCAGAATAAGTGACATTGAGTATTGTTATAACAAAATAATAACTTGGAAATAAGAAAACATGATATTAACTTAAACAATAAATCTTAAGTTCACATAATATGATCTTAGTGGTTGATTACAATGTTCTCTACCCTTATGCACCAACTTTGTTCATTAGGCCCATAGGCTCAAATGATGTTCCACTTGAACTCATGATTTACACCCGAGTGCCATTAACTATGCTCCACTTGAGCTCATGATTTGCACCTAAGTGCCATAATGTTCCAATTGAACTCATGATTTGAACATAAGTGACATTAATAATGCTCCACTTGAGCTAATGGTGTGCACATTAACTGTCGTAATGTTCCATTTGAACTCATAAGGCCCTATGGCTCAATATTAACATGATGAGCACAAAATAATACAACCAATTACCTGATAAATCATTTACTACACAAGTCTTTACTTTAAATGAATTTCATTTGATCATGACATAAGATCTTGAATATCAATCTTGAAAGTATAGAAAACATATAATAACATTGATATGAGTAACATTTAGATTGAAGTAGATAGTTATGCATTCATCTTGATCATTATAATAATCATAAGGTTGTTGAAAAACCATTCTTTAATACTCAAAATGCATGGATCCACTTACCTTTATTAGAGCAAACCCTAATTTTGTCTCCCTGATCTTGGGTCACTCCTATGTTCCTGAAATTACATGATCTATGTTAATTATCACCTTAAACACCATCCTAAACCCTAATTTTGGTCCGTTGAGAAAACATGTTACAGACGACGGAAGTAGCGTCTGAAAACATTGAAATCAAATTCAATTAAAAAAATTGACTATTTATACTTATTTTTCTGACCACCAACTATTTACTATGAATATTAAAAAATGAGCCAATCAAAATCTCAAGAAATGGATAATTAAACTAAAAAGAGGCAACATTATTGGTGGGGCCATGCCAAGCTGGCCCTACCAGAGTCTGCCACGGTGGCAGCATACCCCCTCAAACCAGACACATTGGCAGAGGGGAAAGATAGTGTGCGAACCCGAAATTTCCCATTCTCACGAAATCAAACTTATCAGACAACAATGGTAAAAAATGGGAAACATCACCTATGATTGTTCTTTTTGTCACAATGACAAATCACACGATGATGAAGGTCTCAACTCTATGAATCAAGATTGAAAGACAAGGCATATTGATGAAAATCATAATTGGGAACAAGATCTTTGGGCTTTCCCGGTCACAATGAGGGTCAACATGCTACCTGTGATGGATAGAACACCATGGTTGGTTGGGTGAAAATAGAGCATCATCTCCAAGTTCAAGACCACTGAATCAGTGTGTGCGAGTAGAAAAAGAAAATCATAAAATTGTGTCCATAGATCCCACAAACTCAGAGGATGAAAAACCAATGCTAGAGACCGAGTAAAACACCATAATGATAAGAGTCGGCAAGGTTCCCAAATGCGGCTATAGGGTACTCTATTTTGGGCAACCACAGGACAAACCGGCAGCAGAAAAAGGAAACTGGATGTCCATAGTTGCTTACCGACGTGTCAATTTGGATAGAGATAGAGGAGGAAGCAGAGGCATTCAAGGTGTGCGCCAGATAAGAAGATCGGATCTGTCATCATGGCTCAGAGCACAAGAGATAAGATTTAAATGAGAGGAGAGATTTGTGGGGTTTGGTGGTCATTTTTAGCCCAATATATAGGTTTGGGAGTCGGGAAGATGTTCTGTAAATCTTGGCGGTGAGAGGACTTTTGGCCCTAAAGGGAGTTTTTTCGTTAGGGCATAGAGTCCCTTGAAACCTAGGATCGTTGGGTCCACATGATGATTATGAGTTCATTGGCAAAGAGATTTCTAGAAATGGAGATCTATGGTGAGAGAATCGGGTTGGTGAAGTAAATGTAGATTGACTAGGTTGTTCTCGGTCTCCTACTCGAGGTAGGAGATGAGTCCAGGGGTGTCCAATGGGCATCCAATGGACTGGATAGAATTTAAAATCAAAAGAGAGCATGACACATAAACCATAGCTGAAAATGATGTAAATAGTGGGTGTGACATTGAAATAGCTGGATCTTAATCTAAATCATGATGTGGATCAAATATTCCCTTAGTATAGAGTCAAAACTATAGGTTAGATTTCCAAATTGGTTTGGAATGTCAAATGAAGTCTTATTGATTTCAGATTTTGACCATAAGATAATCAGAGCCTAGATCCTCCCTATACATTTGGATTTAGGATTCTCTTTATCTTTTGTCCATTAAACCATCATATGTCATTACTTAATTTATATGGATTGAAAATAAATTTTCCTTTCCTTACTAAGTTATAATTTGAGTCAATTTCATGACAGGGAGTCATTATACAATGTAGGCCATGTTCGTTATCTGTCATTTGTAGTTGAAGGATTACCATAGTAGAGAGAAAGAGAGAGAATAATGTTGGTTTTCCGTTTATGTATTTGGACTCAGTTAATCATAAAGAAAATGAAGGAAATATATATATATATATACATATATATATATATATATATATATATATCATTCTTTTCCCCCTATAAATAGCTTCACATTTGTTATCTTTGCATTAAAGTCTAAATTTTGGAAAATTTTCAATTAAGACCCTAAACTATTTTATTTGAACTTTGGGATGTTACATTTATGGTTGATATGTGCTTCCCAGCAACGATGAGATTTTTGACCTTGATGCACCCCAAGAGGGCATCTATATAAAAAGTTCATATATTGCTATTGCTTAATTAATTGATGTAATACATGTTAAAGTGTAATGAAAATTATTAATGTTAATACATCTCAAGTTTACTTCATTTCAATTATATGTGTTTTTTTTACAATTCTTATAGAAAGTGTAGTGTTTCTTACTAACAATTTTTCTTTCTTTTGCATGGTTGTGGTACAAGATGTCTCTAGATGAAAGGCAAAAGGAGGATAAAAAAAGTGCTTCAGTGTAGGTGATACCAAAGAAGACAACATTAGTTTGGTGGGGTTCTGTTTAGCACTAAGGCTATTGCGATAGAGTGAGTTTTTACTTTTTTTTTTCTCTCTTCTAATTTTATTAGTTCCAATTGTACCCTCAACCCTTTCCCTTGCTTAATTGATTAAAAGTGATTATTAACTTCATAAAAATATAAACCCTAATTTCATAGAAGATGAAATCCATGTATTAGGGTACATGGTCAATTTATATAACAAACATTGGAGTTTGATCCTCAATTTGATGCCAGGGTTGTATATGATATCATGAAGATCTACCTAAAATTTTGTTGCAATTGGATAAGCTAATTATAAGTTGTGAATTTTTCAAACTATGTACATTATTGCATTTAGTTCATACTGAGGACCTAAGTCTTGATCAAATACATGATATTGATGTGTCACGTAGCCTCTTAGCTAACTCGACCCCTTTCTTATTCATTGGATAAGGAAATGCACAGATCAAGTCACGATCTGACGATGTAGACCTCATCCCTAATCTCCCGCAAAGGGCGGCGAGGTAAGAACAAACTCAATTCAGTCGAGCTACCACCTTTCTTTATATCTCAAAGTTTCACCCGTCAAGATAATCCTTCTTCTTGAAACCGCACCCAACCAACCCTATTTTGACCAAGTTTCACAAAACCGTGCACCGGCTCAACAACCTGAGTGAGGTGCTCTCTCACTTCGACGGTGGCCGCTAAACAACCCTAGAGCTGATATAGCTTAAAACTCCTCTCACTCTATGTAAGGCCATCCAATGATCGTCTCCAACCTCCTTTACCTTAACCCTCTATGTCCAGACCTTGCTCGTAACCCTAGAGCCCCAATCACATTCTCGTATCACTATGTCACTGCCACATAGCTTCTTTTGGTATCCTCACATCCGCACCTCTCCCCTCTCAATCACCTCCTCACTACAACTCACCAACACCAGACGAGCTCGGGTGGCACCTTCCCATTTGAGATAGGAGCTTTCTTCTCCCTTCCCCTCCAGCACCGGTGAGCCCTCCGTCGCACTCCTACAATTGGGAGTTGCTCGAGCAAGGAAATGTGAAGACCACTTGGTGCCAGCTACTCCTATCTGCGGTTGCCACCTCAGCGAGCAGAAGCACGAGCCAACGTGAGCTAGTGAGGTCACACGCATAGTGGGCAAATTAATAAGTGTCACATTAGCAATTCGGGATCGAGCTCGCGAGACCTTGGATCAATTTGAGTCATCGATCCAGTTTGATCCAACTGTTCATCAAGGTAATATCTTTTCCCTTTTATTTTTATTATCACAGAAAATAGGTTAACCCAAGAAAAATACTAATAAATTCTAGGAGTATCGGAAAATGACAATATTATATATCAAAATTATCACAAAAATGTGAGGAAATGAATGGTAATATTTATATGAATGATTTTCTCCCCTATTCCAAAAATACAAGCTTAGAGTCTAAAGGGTCATACTTATGTAATTTTAATTAGGCAATAACAAATGTAACATGATTATTTGTGCTAGAATACATAAATGTCACATAGCTCAAAAACCTAGCCAAATAGGGATAGTGACTCAATAATCATGGAAAATCCTAACTTCTAATTTCTCTCTCTACATATGTATACTTCATGCATTAATGCAATCCCCAATTTTTTTTTATGACCCCACTATGATCATGACTGAATTTATAACCCTGGATTCAAACCTGAACTATCTGATTTATGGGAATCCAAAAAAGAAATAATTAATGATCTAACCCATAATAGAAACCCTAATGTAACATGTTTCTTTTCTGGAATTTAAATAAGTATCATTAAATAGAGGAAACTCTAATATAAAGATCTGATCTTGGGACTCCAAGACAAAAGGAATGAATAAACCCTGATCTAATCATAGAAAGGTGAAAATAATCCTAAGTAAAGGACAAACCCTATTTTGGGATCATATGGACTCATAGTGACCCACACCCCTACTTTCTTTTCAGGGTGATCTTTTTACTATCCTTCTAGACTCTTGGATTTTAGATCTTATCAATCAGGTATGTAGACTTTATTAAGTATAAGACTAGTTTTCCATGGTTTCAAATATGATGTACCTTGGGTGAACTTACTTGCCTATACTTTGTTGGATGACTATTAGAATTTATGCTCCTCCAAAACCTAAATGGAACATAAATGAACTATTGATGAGTTTTAGCTACTCAGATGAGCACAAATGGGAGATAGCCTAGTATGGATGTATGATATATTGCATAGCATGGATGTATGATGAATTGCCCATTCTAGATGTACGATAAAGTAGTTTTCCCATATTGGATGTATGATGTAGTGTTGATAGAATAGTAGTACAACTGCATCTAATGATATGTCTAAAATATGTGTTTATGTGATTTTCTGCCTTAAACAATGATTTTCATTTCTTTCTTTTGTTTCTTCAAGTATTTGAATAATGCTATCATAGTATTGTATTTTGAACCACGTACCAACTTTGTGTTGATGTTTTTGTTTCTCGTATTCTCTAGGTACAAGGAACAGGTAATGCAAATCAAAGTACCTGAAGCTACTAAACAATTAGGCATGGAGGATAGCTAGCTAGGTTTTCTATTTCTTATCTCTTTTTCAGTTAGATAGTTATTTATTCTTCTAGATCATGTATAGGATGTTCTAAATCCTATGTACTTTCATTTCATAGAACCATTCTCTTCTTCTTTTTGGAATAATATATGTATGACTTTATTTTCAATGAATGTTGTTTGTGTGGCTAATCAATGATGTTTTTGAACACGATCTGGCTCCTTTTATAAAATAGTTGATAATCACGATCCCTTATATTTTCTTTCTTGACATCTATTAGATATGAGTGCATGCATATCTAAGGAATGTCAACTTGGAAAGTGTACATGAATTGGGGTCATCACAATCGTGTTTGGTTCGTGGTGAAAAATTGATGGAGATAGGGACAGTGATGGGGCAGGGGATGGTGACGATGATGGGGAAATTCTTAAAATGTGTTGTTTGGTAACATGTTCATGGTGATAGGGATAGTCATATGGAAAAACTTAAAAAATGTTAATTCTTACATGGTTACAGAGAGGGGGAAGGGAATTAAAAAAACCCTATAAAAGTTAGAATCATATTTACTAGAACTTTTTTGCATATGAGTCTAAATAAGTAGTGGAGTATTGAAAGGAATTTTTTTCACCATGATTTTCCATGGTGACACAAACAAATCAAATTTCACCATGGATTCTCCATGATTCCCTTTCACCATGGTAAACAAACAACTATTTTTGTTTCACCATCATTTGCCTCTCCATGATTCACCATGTACCAAACACAGCCTAAATAACATATTATCTAATTTACTTACAGTTTGAATCTTATATTTTCTTAGGCTTCAAGTATTAGCTTTTAGATCATATTGAGACAACTTCTGTTTTCCTTTTTAGAATATTGTTTGAATCTCCTTTTTGTTTAATACATGGTGGTTCAATTATCTGATTTTTATGCATATCATGTTTTGTGACATTCCTCCAAGCCAAGTGACACTTGTTATGGACAACATGAGGTTTGCTTCAACTAAAATCTATATACTTGGAGGGGTGTTACAGTCACAAACTGTAAATCTAAATCCTTAGGTAACTAATGACATAAATCCAAAATTAGTGAAGTAGGTAATATTGTGTGCATACATACTCATAGACCCACAAAGGGACTTATATGAGTACATATATATAATAACTCAAGAGGAATATCTTGCAAATTCTTACTCATGCATGTACTTATTGATCTTGACTAAAGTAGATAGAATTATGCATAAAACAAAAGTTCTTGATAAATATATGGATATAGATATAATATATTACTATAGTACTCATCAAATGTCATATTTATAGGCACTTTAATACATTAGATCAAACACCATGTCAAATGTTCATAAAACTCAAACATAATATGAAAACAAGAATTATAACTCTTAATAAGGTCTATATGTATATTTTAGAGTGTGTGGGGTCAAACACAAAGAGAACCCTAAAATATCATCATGCGATGTTTCTCTTAAAACCATGGTAAAACTTTCAAGAAACCATGAACATACATTGAAATTAAATTGCAAACAAGAAAACATTAACATACTAAAATTGCCAACACTTTTAGACTTCCCTTGCTACATAATTCATCAAAACACTCATTAATTTTGGAAAAAAAACAATAAATGATCAAGTAAAAAAAGCAATCATTCATATTATTTTGATAAACATCTACGCTGAATCTCCTAAACAAAAGCTTCCTATTTGTCATATTTTGATGCTCTAGGCTTAAGAGTATATTTGCAAATACCTTTTAATTTGGCTAATTTCTAATGTTCATATTGGCTCAGATAGGTAGGGTAGACATCCCTCCTCCCTTCTATTTTCTTCATCCTTGTGACCTTTATCAAAGTTATCATGTGGCTACTTCTTCGATAAGCTTGTTGATCAAGCTCAGAGCTCCTCATCATGCACAGCCCCACCCTATGACTTCCTCTTCTACTTTCCCACCCTCAGGACACATTCATGAGGCTAAATGAGGCAGCGATCAAAAATCCACATCCACATTTTCCTTTGTTTCCAACTCTATTGAAACTCTTCTTATGTTCTCTTGTACCTCTTTCTCTAAACTTACCCTTGATTTCCTCTCCTTAAGGCATCCTGAAGGTACCTCGCCTATTTATATGGGGTATGAAGGTTGCCAGGTCATGAGATTTACCCTCCCCACTCTTCTCCGAGCTTTGGTAGCTCTATGCTTCTACTCTATATTTTAAAATTGAGCGCACACACATTTTTGATCCACAAGATCGAGATTCGGCAGTCCCCAACAACGGTCATATTACTATTCATAAAAAGCAAACGACATATGTCCTCTTTCTATCGATTAATTTGATTATTTATGGAACCTTGACACGATTTTACCGTGCGTATAACGCAAGTGTACGCGTCAATGTAGTATAGGCCCTTATGAGGCCCGAGTTGAACTCAGGGACCCTGAATTATCGGTAGACTACTATTAACTACTCGCAATCAGCTAGACCAATAAAAAGGTTATGAGAGATGTTTTAAAAATAAAAGAAAATAAAATAAAACAAAGCAATCGATTAAATGTTTAGTTTAATCAATTCAAATGGAGATCTTTAGGATTGTGGTTTCACCACGGGTTTTCATTGTATGAATTTCCATATAGTTACTCAGGTTCATATCTCAATCCGGGTAGTGGCCTGTAATCATAATTGCCCACTGTCGTGGTACAATTCACTACCTATGTCTAGGTCGGTTCCACCTTCGTAGTAACCTATACCGTAAACTAGGTGCATGAAGATCATACTCTGGGTTTCCACCATTAACTGTACATCGCCTTGTTCAAAGGATTTATTAGTTAATGTGATTATCGTCTCTTTTCAACCATTAATTCTTCTTTCAAAGTAATTAAAGGTATTAGGTTATCATTAGGGTGATCAATCATAATGATATAATGGAGAAAATGACATCATACCACGGATTTGAGGGATTAATGATGAATTACTATGATAAAAATGTCATACAATGATTTCCCGGGCTACTCCCGGTCCTAAAGACAAGGGGGATTAGCCTCGCATAGTTGACAATGGAGAACATATAGGAGTAGAGAAGAAAAACATGGGAAACATAGAGAAAATTCGTGTAACCCCTGATACAAAGGTGTTCCTGGAGATCCTCCTCGAGAAATGTGTGTTTTGTAGTCTTCGGGCAGCAAAATCGCCCGTCGGAGGTGCCCGGATTGCTCAGTTGACGACCTTCATCTCTTGACTTCTCTCTCTCTCCTTCTTGGATGTTGTGCAACACCATCTGAGACCCCCCTCGGGCCGTCCGTGCTCTTCTTAGGTCATAGGACCACTTTACGGCTCTGAAAAATCTCAACCGTCGGATTAAAACGCTCCGTTTTAGTGCTAAAAATTGCCAGATCCCGACGCTGTCGATAGTATCGACCCCAGGTCGATGGTATCGACCATGATATAGGTATTTCCTTCCAAAATCGCATTTTGGGGTTGCTTTTTTGATAAAATGTCGATACTATCGACACCAGGGTCGATAGTATTGACTCTGGACAATGCAAAAGTGCCTGAAAAAGTGCCGAAACATGTGTGTAAGTCTGGGGATTATATAAAATCATATAAATATGATAAAAGAAGTATAATTTGATGCAAAAAGAGTTTAAAGGCCAACTATAGTGAATTATGCAAATATAATCAAGAAAATGACAAATACATGCATAAAACATATATAAAATAAGCCTATAAAAGTGACTCAAAACCCATGCATCAAACTCCCCTAAGCTTAAACCTTGCTCATCCTCGAGCAAAAAAACTTTGGATCTGGTTGAGATAAGTCAGCAACATGACATAAATACATGAAATGAATCTACATCATCCCCACTTTCTTTCCACAAACCGGCCCTCATTGACCACTGAACACTAACTGCCATCCAGGCGACCAAAGACCTATGTAAAAGATGTCCGTCCCCCAATCAATGAAACACTATCAATTAAAGCAGTTAATATGATAAACTGATTTGGTCCATACTTGATGCATCTTGTGATCTCCTATCTACGTTGCTCATTTCCTAACTACCATCTAAATGGAAGCAGATCTCCTGATATTAATGAATGAGGAGAATATCATGGGTGGCCTACCGATTAGAGCAATGGGTGGATGGGATAGGTGGTTGTGGAAGAGATGGAAGCACATAACCGTCAATCATGCAATACAAAAATTAATGACCTATCATGATGCAAAATGCAAGTGAAAAATATCCTAATGCTACATTTTTGGTGGAATGATGCATGCACTATCATTCTATCTCAAGGTGAGATGGAATATCTAAGAAAACTACACCATGTGCTTATTCTTCTTAGTATGTAAGTGAGAACAGGTTCCTTTCTCCCTCTCATTCCTACTTCTCAATTCTTTTTTTTTTCTTCTCTTTTTTTCAATTTTTTTCAATTTTTTTTAAAGCCCTTATTTTCATAGATGACAATGAATTATTTGTCGGGCTCACTTCTTATTACATAACTTATACATTTGAAGCATTATATTTTTAGGGTATGGATCAAGCTCACCACCTTTAATGTTTTAGAAGACATAAGATGCATGATGTACTATATTCACAAAAGATGTGAATGCAGCTACAAAATGATAGTTATGCAATTAAATGACACACACCTAAGGATAATGTGCATGTATAACTACTCTATCTTTTTTTTCTTTTCATTTTCATGAAAAAAATATGTGAAAATAGTTGTAATGCAAGACCTATCTACATGGGATGCAATCAAAGAGTGAAAGACAGTAATGTGCTCCCATTTCTTATGGTGGAGTGTGAATGAAATTGCGGTAGATCAGATCACAAGACTAATTGATAGAACCTTCTAAAAATATCATATGTCCCTCTCTAAAGACCTGTGTACAGGGTAACTGAAGGATTTCTCTCTTAAACTTTAGTCTAAGGTCACATTAGCATTTGGTCAGTTTAGGCTCAAACATCCTTGTCAATCAGTTTTCCTTGGACAATAAAGATGGTCATTCATGTCCCCGTGTCCTGAAGCTGACTCACCCAAGCACTTCCTCAGTTATGCAACTCAATTACTCACAAGAATAAGCTCAAAAAGTTTTCAATATGCTCATATTTTCATGTGCTCACAACCCAAGAGTAAAACTTGCAATTGAAACCATGCATTTATTGCTCCACAGATTACACTAGATAGATGTGGATCCTGCAAAAGCAGTAAACCTAGAAATAAAAACAACTAATATTTCAACAATAAAAGCAACATGAATAAGTAAAAACTAAGAAAGAGGGCTGTTCCAACACCCCCCAAGCTTTAATATGACTATGGCCTCATAGTCAACATTCTCACTTAAGAGGTGGAACTACGGTACCATTCGCTTTGAAGTGTGGTGAAGAAGGATGGTGAGATGCTCAAGTGGACCAAGTGATGCTTTCTATCTCCCTCTTTTTGGTAGCTCATTTTTGTGTCTTAGTGGTTCTAAGATGTGACTTGCTCCATCCATCTTTCCTCTACAAAAAACGGCTCGAAAAAATCTCGTTTCGATACCTTTTACGGCCTGTTTTATGTAGTTGTCCTGCAGGTGTCGATACTATCGACACAAGGTCGATGGTATCGACCCAGGATCAACAATTTTGTTGAATCGACGCATCTAAAAGCCTGGGAACTCAAAAGTGTCAA
The DNA here is from genome assembly GCA_963693085.1 of Alisma plantago-aquatica. Taxonomy (NCBI): domain Eukaryota; kingdom Viridiplantae; phylum Streptophyta; class Magnoliopsida; order Alismatales; family Alismataceae; genus Alisma; species Alisma plantago-aquatica. The sequence continues at coordinate 1,489,566,347 of OY856412.1, forward strand.
TACTATCGACCCTAGGGTCGATGGTATCGACTTTACTGTCACCATTTTTTCTATAAATCTTCAGGAATCTCGATACTATCGACCCTAGGGTCGATGGTATCTAGGGGTGAGAAGATTACGGTTAAAACCGATTAACCGTTCGGTTAATGGTGATATGGACAATTCGGTAAAGACTGTTCGGCTAGAATGGTTGAAACGGGTAATGACTTCCGGGTAAATCGGTGATTTGGTTTACGGTTTGGCCAAAATATATAAAGGCTCGGTTAGCCGATTCACCGAACTACTTTATAGAGCTACTACTATATTTATATATACTTGAATATATGAGTCAACTCATGAATAGGAAAGAAAGTTATGTCATTTAGGTTTTACCAATTAAAGCCTGCGTTTCGGCTTTCCATAAACTTTTCTGATCGATACGATTCATATTGCGGATACAAGTTATAAATAAGATCGTTCTCTGCGTATGATTTCATTATCCCTAACCCTACAGCACCACCGCTGCGGGACGTTGGTCACACCGTATTACTGTGTATTGTGCCGAAAAACAAATCTTACAGCCTGCCTCTACTGCAAGTCTGCAACAAGCCGAGTAATGTGACATGCTATATTGCTATGCTACTCTGACTGTGTGTTGAAGTAGAGTATTGGATCTTAGGTACATTCTGACTGGCACTGCGTCCTCTCGCGATCATCCATCTGCATACGTCATTGTTACTCAATAGGTAAGATGTTCAATGAGTCGTTAAACATGTTCCCGCACAAGTCAATGTTTATTTCTTCACTACTACTACTAGTCTACGATATCGGTTAGACTCCTCGCCAGATTGTACCGATCAGATCAACAAAAGGTTTTTAGAGTGTCTATATTTCTGGCAAATAACTTGATATTAGAGTACCATGCTCAGTTTATAGTCGATTTCCTTTCTCGTTTCAGATTATTTGATAAATAAGCTAATTCAGCTTCTTATTAGCTATGCGTATGTGATATTTGTTAAGAAGAAATCATGGAAAGAATTTCACATGCGTGTGTCCAACACCATGCTTGTGACTTTTGACCCTATATAGTCTACTCTATCTAGTTAACAAAAGAATATTAACATAAGCTGGCTGAGTTCGTGTCCACTAGTTCATAGTAGTACCAACAATTCGTTTTGTCAAAGTATTGTACTTTACCATTCCTTTTGATTAATAATAAACTAATACAGATGATATCTAGCAAACTAGTATGTATATCTTTATCGAATACTAGCTATTATTATATTTTATAAGTCTAGATTCTATCTGTATGAAAGAAATCAGAAATATATTCCAACGAACTCTTTTTTCTTATTGTGTACATTTATATTGATTGTCAAATATTACATTATCCATATGTAATGACTTGTCTACATGTTCTTGCCAATTTTTTAGATCACATCACCGATGGATGATCTAGAGGGTCGAATGGAAATTGAAGAAACTCGAGCTAAACCAGAACTGGCCCCTCAAGAAGCTGAGAATATAGAAGCAACCCCAATTGACTTTGAACTGTCTAATGGAAAAAGGAAGAAAGTCAGACCACGAGCTGAGGTATGGAATCATTTCACACCATTTGTGAATGAAAATGGTGAAAACAAATGTACGTGTAATTATTGTGGTAAAGAACTCAACTCAGATACCAAATTAAATGGTACTTCTTCACTCATATATCACAAAGACCACTGTAAAAAGTCCCCCCCCTAGCGACACAAAAGTGCAACAAGAACTATATTTTCAACCTATTAAAGGTCAGGATGGGATGGGTATGTTATGCAATTGGAAGTTTGATCAACAAGTAATTAGAAAAGCTTTATCTATCATGATACTTAGAGATGAACTTCCGTTTAAATTTTTTGAGGGAGAGGGGTTTAAAAGTTTTATTTCTTCTATATGCCCAAAATTTCATACACCTTCCAGATGGACAATTGCTAGATATTGTTTTGACCTTTATCTTGAAGAAAAGTCGAAACTCAAGCACTTGTTAGAGAGTACATGCCAAAGGGTTTGTCTAACTACTGATACATGGACATCTTTACAAAAAGTCAATTATATGTGTCTCACTGCACATTGGATTGATCCCACATGGAGCTTACAAAAAAGGGTCTTAAACTTTTGTCCAATCTCTAGTCACAAAGGAGAGGAGATAGGGAAAATGATCGAGAAATGTTTACTTGAATGGGGGATTGATAAATTTTTTTCAATCACAATAGATAATGCAAGCTCTAATGATGTTGCCATTAATTATCTAAAGAAGAGACTGATTAACTGGGAAGGTTGTGTTTTGAAAGGAAAACTACTTCACATGCGTTGCATTGCTCACATAATTCATTTGATTGTTGTTGATGGGATGAAAGGAATTTCTATTTTTGTTGATCGTGTACGGGATGATGTTAGATATGTAAGACAGTCTCCTTCTAGGTTGCAAAAATTTAAAGAATGTGTAGCAGTTGAAAAGATTCAAAGTATTAGTTTATTATGATTAGATGTTCCTACTAGATGGAACTCCACCTTTCTCATTCTAAATATAGCACAAAAGTTTGAAAAAGCTTTTGATAGATTTGACTCTCAAGATCCTCATTTTTGCAATTATCTTGAGCATCAAGATGGAGTTCCTACTGATATGGATTGGGAGAATGTTAGAAGATTGAGCCGCATATTGTCACATTTTTATGAGTTTACTGTTCGCGTTTCTGGGACATCATATGTTACTTGCAACACATTTTTTGATGAGATTAGTGAGATGGATTCCATTTTACAAGAGTTGAAAGCAAGTGATGATCTTGAATTAAGTGTGATGGCTGATAAAATGAAAGATAAGTATAACAAATATTGGGGCAATTTTGAAAAAATGAACGTATTGATTTACCTTGCAGTTTTGGTTGATCCATGACACAAGATAGAATATCTAGAATTTGTTTTGAAGAAAATACATGGTGAAGAAAATGGTGTAGTTTTGGTTAACAAGATTAGAGAGGTAGCATATTCTATGTTTAATGAATATAAAAACATATATGGATCTCTCTATGGACATTGTAATGCAAAAACTCAAGATCAAGTGGTTGATGATACTCAATCTCAAAAGCATAATACTAAGTGGAGAATGGAGTATAAAAAATTCAAAGTTGGAAATGGATTTGAAGCTAAGTCTGAGTTGGAAAAGTACTTGCAAGAAGATAATGAGGTGGACAAGTCACCATTTCATATATTAAAATGGTGGAAAGCAAATAGTGTTAGATTTCCCATAATCTCACACATGGCCCATGATATCTTAGTTGTGCCTATTTCAACTATAGCTTCTGAATCCACATTTAGTATGGGAGGTCTAGTTCTTGATGCATTTAGGAGCTCTCTAACTCCTAATATTGCTCAAGCACTTATATGCACTCAAGATTGGTTAAGAGGGTCTACAATTGACATCGGGGTTGAAGAGGAGCTAGAAGAATTGGAAAATTTTGAAACAGGTAAGTTTGTACTAATATCTTATTATACACTACTTGTTGTTGTTCGTATATAGTTTTTAACCAAATTTATTTTTTTTCAGATTTGTCAAAGTCTCATTCATCTAAATATTCTTTTGGTGTTACTATTGATTGATATGGCTTTATGTTTTAGGTATACATACTAAATTATGTTTATTTCTTATTTCTTATTTCTTATTAACTTTTCACCAACATGCTGATTAAGAATAATATTGTTACTTCTTTTGTAGGAACTTGTCAGAGTATACGACACGAGCATTGAGCGACACGAGCATTGAGAATGGGTTTCGTTTAGATGTCCTTGCCACTTGGAAGACAAGATGATATCATATAGATTAGCTTAGTTTTAAGCTGCATATTGTCTTTTGATTTTGTCAATTTATGACATAATTACACCTTTTGTAATTGAATGTGGATTGTGGATGACTTTATTACACAATTTTTTAATGTTAAAATCATCTTGTTTGACTTTACTAGAACAATCTAGTTTGATGGATGGAGCTCGTTATATTCAATTAGATTTTATTTGTATGGTGTTTGCATAACCTATCTTGAGAGGAAGATATAAATATGTATTACACACTTTGTTAAAAAAAATTATAACTTTTTTCCAAATGATGTTGTATATTTTTCACTTTGACTTGTATGACGTTAGATTTGACTTTGCAAGTTTTATTAAATAAAGTACATGGACCTATTTGTGTATGTGAATCCAATTTTTCACTTTGTATAAAATCATGTTCGTTTAACATTCTTTATTTTACTTGGTCATGTGACAAGTTGGCTTCTTAGGAGAGAAATACATAAGTAATAATTATATTATTTGGCTAGAAAATGTGTGCATCAAGTCTAAGTATTGTAACATTTTTTCATATTTAATTTATTCGTTATGTGTTTTATATTAATATGATTCCCATAATTACGATGGTTCTAGTTTGTTACTTGTTAACAAAGTTTATACATCAATAGAAATCATATTGTACGCATTGAATGTATTTTTTATGAACTATATTTACTGTGTTTGTGATCGTAGTTTAGTGAACTTTGGTTAACCAAAACTTCATCTCAACCAAACCGAAATATTTGGTTAACCGAACCGCATTAACCGCTCAATTTTGGAACAGTTAATGGTTAAATTCTATAAAGTGAATTAATTGATTTAACCGATAAAATTAACTGTAACCGACGGAATTAACCGAACGCTCACCCCTAATGGTATCGACTTTTCTTCAGCGTTTACTGATCCAAACTCGATACTATCGACATGGGTGTCGATAGTATCGACCTTAACATTCTACACATTTCAAAACACGAGTTAGGGTACCATTTTTACAAAAATCATCAAAAACTAAGCAAAAACTAAGTACATAAACATAAAAGAACATAACCAAACATAAAAATGAACCTAAAGTTTGGTTGCCTCCCAACAAGCGCCCTTGTTTAAAGTCCTAGGCTTGACATAAAGATACCATTAACCTCAGTTGTCAAGAGATGTCTCCAATGAGTCATGTGGTAATTTGAATTTAACTCTATCATCACCAATCCCAAGTGTCAAGTAACCTCACCCAATGGCAGCGATTACATCAGTCGTAGCTTGGAACGGCCTTCCCAATAGCATCTCACCTCCTTCCAACTCATGCATGTCCATGACCACAAAGTCAACATGTGTGACGACCCCAATTTATACATACTTTCCTTAGTGACATATACAGATATGTGTGCACTCATATCTATAAATGTCAATAGGGAAAATAAGAGAAATCAAGATAGCCAACTAAAATGAGAGATAAGCCAAGATCATGTTCACCTCATAGTAAATAGCCACACGACACTTCATTCAATAATGAAAGATAAAGTCATAAACATTAATACTTGAGAAAGGAGGAGAATAAGTCTATGAAAAAGGAAATGCGATTATTACATAGGATCTATAATATCCTATTACATCATCTAGAAGAATAAAGACTATCTAACTGAAATGAACATGATGAGAAGTGGAAATCTGTCTCATATCCTCCATGATCTTTATTTAGTGGCTTCAGGTACTTTAGGATGCTTCATCTATTATCAATTGTTCCTTGTACCTAGAAAATACGAGAAACAAAAACATCAACAAAGTTGGTACGTGGAATTAAAAAATATACTATGCTGGTATATAAAATACTCAATTTGGAGAAAGAGAAAGAAAATGTTATTTAAAGGCAGAAAATCAGGTAATCCCAAGTTATTAGCCTCATTTATAGTGAACATGCATTACTATGGTGGACTTAGCACATAATTGCATAAATAGTGGGCCCTTCCCCGTGTACCTTATACTCTAGGGATCTCCCCGTATACCATGTACTCTAGGGAGGTGCTAGTCAACATTAAATCTTTCCCTCTCTAATAGGGAGTTTAATGAGCACCACTAGTAACTACATTTCACTTATATTCAATTATGTTCTTTTATGTTCAACGCGGTAAATCATCAATTAATCATATATCCACATCCATCAATGTATATCAATTTCATGCAAACAATTACATATACTTAATATCCAGTAAAAACTAGTCATATAATTATATTCACGTACCTTTAATTCTCAGATCTGAATTCCACAAGTCCTAAGTTGGGAGAAAGATAGTAGATCACCCTGAAATGTAAACAAAACCCTAAGTTACTATGGATTCTCATTAATCCACATTAGGGTTTCTTATTAGGGTTTAGGTCATTTGGGATGTCACTTTAGGATACATATGATTCTGAGTTGGGGTCTAAGATTAGGGTCGTCCAGGTTATTAAAGGACATTTCAGTTATTAGGGTTTTTCATAAATTGTACATAATATTCATGATAAGGTGAGAAAAACTAGAAATTAGGGTTCTCCTCAATTATTGAATCAACTATCTTCCGTAGGTAGGATTTCGAGTGCCATGATGATTGGAACACTAATTAGGGTTTAATCTGTTCTCAGGGCAGATTGGAAAATCAGTAATAACCATTATTACACAAAATATATATATATTAAGGGTCATTAGGTATGTAGGCCATAATTTCAGAGAAGGAATCAGATCTAGGTCCTGGAATTATTTTATTTAGGTATTTTGTATTTTTCTGATGAAAATGATATATAGGTTCGATATATTTCGATGTTCCTATCATTTTCTAGGGTTTCCACAATTCTGACCAATCAGGAAAATTCTAAGGAAATAAATGAAAAAAATAAAAAAAGAAAAGGGGTCGCTGGACTCGCAGATCAGAAGAGGGATCCAGCTACACGGATCCTCTCTTTAACCCGCGATCCAGCCTCGGTCAACCGGGTCAGCGATGGGGTGAAAGACGTACATGCCCCTGAGGTTGGGTTCTTTGCGCGTGACCACGCTTGGACAGATTGGGGTTTTCATTGGTTCGATTGTTCTGCGACTCGCGCCATGGCTGCAGCGAGGCAATAGGGGAGAGCTGGGTCGATCAAATGTGGGATGTGGTTCCTGGGGTGAGCTGGGATGCGCCGTCTATCAGGCTGAGTTTGCCGACTCACGGCGGTTGTGGGGAGGTCGGGCTCGTCGGAGAAGATGGTTTGGGCATCGTATTCCGTTCAAAACAGGCTAGCACAGGTCAGAGAGGGAAGTTGAGAATTACCTGCCCTCGGGTTGGATTGAGGGAGTCAACAGGTTCGCGGCACTCTACTACTACTATTGTGATCTTCCCGTGGCTCTGAGATGGTCCCAACCTCGCCGGCGGTGGAGCTTTGGAGCTCCGCTGCGACGGCTAGTCGACCCAGGGATCAGGGCCTCCGCAGTTCCAACTAATGGCAGTGATCATCCCGCCAAGGTCCCTTGATGGTGTATAGGCACTCAATTGGATGGAGGAATCCACCAGAGTGAGAAGAAGGTCGGGGGTCAGGTGAGCAGGGGGTGCTCGAGGTGAGGGAGGTAGCGGCGTATTCTGTTGGAATTAGAAGTAGGGGATGATGAAAGGAGGGTTGGCGGAGCTCGTGGGAGCATTATATAGGCGCGAGGTGATGTAGAGGGTAAACCCCTAATTCGTGTGCCACCACTGGTGAGAGCAGCGCGGGAGTCGGGATTTGTTCTCTCTGATCCGAGGATGGGGGGGGGGTCAAGCTGGGGCTAGACGAGTTCGTCGCGGAGTTTAGAAGAAGTCTGTTGGGTTCAAATTCAAAAACGGGCGTGCGGTGGCGAGGTAGGCCGAGCCTCATCTCCTGCTACTTCCCCGTCCTTTGTGGGAGGTAGGAGACAAGGTCTCCTCCATTGGATCAGGGCTTGATCCACGGATCGCCCAATCCAACGGCTAGGAGGGGGGTGAGTTTCTTAGGTAGCGTGACATTTAAATAGGCTCGATTTAATAGAAAACTTAGGTCTAGGCTATATAAAAGGTGATGTATTAGCTCAAAATTAAATTGGATGTAACTCTTTATTGGTAATTCCAATTGCAACAAAAATCTAGGGGTAGCTTAATGATGTCATTAAGTAGCTAATCTACAAATTTGGATTCAAAATTCGATTATTGACTATGTCAATTGACTGAATGTCATAATTCTTGTACTATTGACTTTATGTACCATTATGGATGGTCATAAGTGAAATTGATAACCCATTTAATCAAATTAGTGAGAGAGATGATTGAGGGCATAATTGGAACAATTAAAATTGTAAGAGAGAGGAACTAAATAATATATATGCAAAAACTCACTCTGTCACATTCTCCCCTCCTTTTTAAGAATTTTGTCCCCAAAATTCAAGCAACCTGAAAAAGATATGGATACTTCTTCTCGACCTCGGTCTTTAGCTCCCAGGTGGCATCCGTTTCATCATGGTGTCTCCAGAGAACTTTCACCATTTCGATATGATGATTACTGCGAAGCTCCTTTGACTTGAAGTCGAGAATTCTGACTGGGGACTCAGCATATGACAGATCATCCTTCAATTCGAGAGGCTCATGATTCAAGATATGACTGGAATCCTTGACATAGGGCTTCAGATTGGATACATGAAACACATTATGCATGGCACTATATTGAGGTGGCAAAGCAAGACGATAGGCACATTCACCAACCCTTTCAAGAATCTCGAAGGGTCCAACATAACGAGGACTAAGCTTTCCTTTGTTCTTAGCCAAAGCGCGAATAGGTCAGATCTTCAGAAATACATGGTCACCTTCCTTGAACTGATGTTCTTGACGGTGAGCATCTGCATAAGACTTATGTCTATCATGTGCCCACTTCATTCTCTGCCTAATCAGTGCAACCTTATCAGAATACAACTGCATCTCCTCGGATTTCATCAGGGTACGCTCTCCGACATCATCCCAGTGTAAAGGTGATCTTCATGGTCGGCCATAAAGAGCTTCATAGGGAGGCATCCCAATGCTTGCCCGATAGCTATTATTATAGGCAAACTCAGCTAAAGGCAAGTAATAGTCCCACGAGCCTTCCCAATCGAGAACACAAGCTCGCAGAAGATCCTCTAGAATCTGTATTGTACGCTCTGACTGCCCGTCTATTTGCGGATGGTAGGCTGTACTGAAGTTCAACTTGGTGCCCAATTCCTCTTGTACCTGCTTCCATAGTTTTGATGTGAACTTTGGGTCCCTGTCCGAGACAATAGATGCTGGCACTCCATGCAGACGTACTATCTCCCGTATGTAGAGGTCAGCCAACTCAGAAACCTTTGCAGTAGTCTTCATAGGAAGAAAATGAGCTGATTTGGTGAGACGATCCACTATGACCCAAGCAGCGTCGTATCCTTTCTTGGTCTAGGGTAACCCTACCACGAAATCCATGGTGATGTGTTCCCATTTCCATTCTGGAATTTCAAGGGGTTGTAGTAGACCGCCTGGTCTCTGATGTTCGGCCTTGATCCTTTGACATATCAAATACTTGGACACGAAATCGGCAATATCGCGCTTCATGCCTCTCCACCAAAACTGGCATTGTAGGTCTTTGTACATCTTTGTCGTGCCTAGATGAACTGTGTACTTGGACCCATGTGCCTCATTTAGGATTTATGTCTTTACAGTTGACTGCTCAGGAACCCACATACGATTTTTGTAACGGAGACCACCATCAAGACCCACAGACAGATGCGTTTGCGGCTTCGTCATGAGAGAAGATAGCTCTGCAAGATCGGGACTAGCCTTTTGTGCCTCAAGAAGTTCAAAATGCAGGTTGGACGTAATGGAAATGTTATTAACATGCACACGATCAGACAAAAACTGCAGTTTCCAGCCCACTAGATCCTCCATGTTCCTCCATTCTGGGATAGAAAGAGATGCACATACTGCCCTTTTCCTGCTAAGAGCATCAGCGACTACATTTGCCTTACCCAGATGATAGGCAATACTGAAATCGTAGTCCTTTAGGTATTCGATCCATCGACATTGACGCAGATTGAAGTCCTTCTGAGTCAGGATGTACTTCAGGCTCTTGTGATCGGTGAAGATGTCGAATGTTGCCCCGTACAGGTAGTGCCTCCAGATTTTGAGGGCATGAATGATTGCAGTTAACGCCAAATCATGGGTGGGATAATTGAGTTCATTGGGTTTTAGCTGTCTAGACGCAAAGGCCACTACCTTACCATTCTGTTGCAGGACACACCCTAACCCATTCCTCAAAATATCAGTGAATATGACAAACCCTTCATTACCAGAGGGTAGAACAAGGACAGGAGCCGACGTCAATTTCTGCTTTAACTACTGGAAACTGGACTCACAAGTGGCTGACCAGATAAAGTGCTCGTCCTTCCGAGTAAGCTTGGTTAGAGGAAGTGCAATTTTGGAGAAATTTTGAATAAAACGACGATAGTATCTGGCCAGACCCAGGAAACTCCGAATTTCAGAAGGATTACGGGGAGGTTGCCAATCAAGTACAACAGAGACTTTGGCGGGATCAATAGATATACTACCTCCAGAAATGACATGTCCAAGAAACATGACCTTATCAATCCAGAATTCACATTTTGAAAGTTTGCCATAAAACTTCTGGGTTCGAAGAATGTCAAGAACTGATCGCAAGTGTTCACGGTGTTTTTCCATAGAATCATAATAGATCAAGATATCATCAATGAAGATGACCATGAACTCATCAAGATAGGGTTGGAAGACTTTGTTCATCAGATTCATAAATAGACCTGGTGCATTGGTCAACCCGAATGGCATCACCAGAAATTTGTAATGCCCATAACGAGTTCGAAAAGCAGTTTTAGAAATATCAGAATCCTTGATTTTAAGTTGATGGTATCCAGAACGGAGATCAATCTTTGAGAATACTTTGGCAGTACGAAGCTGATCAAAAAGGTCATCAATACGAGGAAGAGGATACATGTTTTTAATAGTAGCTTGGTTCAACATGCGGTAGTCAATACACATACGCATAGAACCATCTTTCTTTTTAACAAAGAGAACAGGAGCTCCCCAGGGGGAAACACTAGGACGAATGAAACCTTTATCGAGAAGTTCTTGTAACTGTTTCTTCAACTCCATAAGCTCAACAGGAGCCATCCTATACGGTGCCCTAGAAATTGGAGTGGTTCCAGGAAGAAGATCTATGGAGAACTCAATGTCTCTATTTGGAGGCAGCCCAAGAAGCTCCTCTGGAAAAATGTCAGGGAAGTCACGTACCACCTCCAGGCTTTCTACAGGACCGCTACTAGGACTGGTCTCTGAGACTAATGCGAGGAAGACTTTACATCCCTTAGAAATGAGCTTTGTAGCTTTAAGAGAGGATATTACAATATTATTACAGAATCTGCTTCCCCTAGGGATTTTCACAGGATAAGAATGAGGTTGAGAGAGGAACACCATCTTGTTTCTACAATCAATGTGAGCATGGTATGTGTATAGCCATTCCATACCAAGAATAACATCAAAGTCTTCCATAGTTAAGAGAATGAATTCAAAGTGCATATCATGATTTTCATATTTAAGAGAGAGTTCATTGGTTTTCTGTAGAGTTGTGAGTATTTTGCCACTCAGAGTAGACACGTCCAGAATATATCCCAAATCCCTTATGTGAAGATTTAATATAGATGCCAGAGTTCGAGAAATAAATGTGTTTGTAGATCCAGAGTCAAATAAAGCCTTAACAGGATGACCATTTAATAATACAATGCCTACATAAGGTAATCAAATTATGAATAATTGCAGGCTTGAAAAGATATTGAATTATAAAGAAATTAGGTTACCTTCACAGAGCTGGTTTGGATTTGCCTTGGCCTCTTCTGCATTTACTGCAAATACCCTGCCATTGCGGTGTCCCTGAGGCTGCGGAGCACCACCCGCAGGATTGCCAAAGATGGAGAGAGTGGGACACTTGGCAACGAAATGACCCTCCTTTTTGCAGTTATAGCAGACTGGCTTGGTGTGGTGGCATACTCCACCATGGTGTCGTCCGCAAGTCTTGCACTTCGGGTGGACAATCTTCTGTTGATTTCGATTGTGCTTCTGTCCTCTTTTTCCTGAACCTCCTCCTTTCCCTGATCCCTTGTTGTGATGGCCTGGGTTGAACTTCTTAAACTTATCCTCTTTAGTTGTGGTTAACCCTAAGTATCCCATGCTAGAAGGTTTTTGTGTGCCCTTCTCTCTCTCCTGCTTGAGGGCCATATCTAGGGCTTCATCTATACTTCTGGGACGAGAGGCTATGACTAGGGTTTTTAGGTGGGTGGAAAGGCAGTCAACATAGTGTTCAGTAAGACGGTCTTCAGTCTTGATGGGTGCATAACGCTCCAGAAGCCTAAACTTCCGGGTGTAATCAGCTACTGAAAGACTACCCTTCCTTAACTCCATGTACTTCTTCTCCTTCCTCTTCCTCTCATCTATGGGCATAAAATGATCCGTGAAGAGGTTTTTGAAGGCTTCCCACTCCATGTCATCTATTTCCTCACCCCTATTCCCGCCATAGTTCTCCCACCAGATTTTTGCCCCTCCCTTAAGCATATGGGTGGCGAACCTAACCTTCTTCTCATTGGGTACTTCTATGGTATGAAAACCATTCTCTATGGATAAAATCCAGGCCTCAGCCTTGTCCATAACCTCAGGATGATCTTCCCCCCAAAAGGAGTCAAGCTTTAGTTTAATAAAATCTATCATCGTTACTTCTTTCTTCCTATATGAACCAGGTTTAGGGGTTCCTTTTGTGGCGAGGGTTTCCATAAAATCTAGAAGGATTTTTTTCTGTTCCTCCCACCTTTTCTTGGCCGCAGCATTGGGATCAGGTACTTCAGAGGTTTCAGGTTCTTTTCTTTTCTTAGAGGACAATTCCCCTGAGCTGCGAGTCTTAGGAGGCATCCTGAAATTAATTGGGATATCTTAAATTTATTACTCAACAATTATATTTGTCATTATTAATATGTCATTTCATTATTTTCTTACATCATTTATTAACGTTCTTGATGTTACAATTTATGGAGGATACCTTAAAAGTCCTTATTGGTCGGTCCTTAAGACTTTCTAAATAGAGAGACTCTTTCCTAATCTTATATCATAAAGACGAAGGGAAGAACAATTTTCAAAAGTTTGAGATAAGAGGTAAAATATTCCTATATAAAAGATGAGAGGGAATTTCTATAGATGAGAAGGATCCTAATTTAAGGTATGCCCAAGAAGTAAGGGACATTTAGGATATCAGCCAGGTAGACTCACACTGCCTTATAGATAGCCTCGTGATTTCCAAGCAAAGTGGCTCGGAGACTTTAGCCAGACCTTAGGCAGATGCTATCCTAGTCACCTCAACCCTTCACATCCATAGCTCAAGGACTACCCTAGACTCATAATAGGGTGAATGAAAGTCATGTGACTATGATGTGTGAACAATGGCTCTGATACCAACTGTGACAACCCCAATTTCTACATACTTTCCTTAGTGACATATACAGATATGTGTGCACTCATATCTATAAATGTCAATAGGGAAAATAAGAGAAATCAAGATAGCCAACTAAAATGAGAGATAAGCCAAGATCATGTTCACCGCATAGTAAATAGCCACATGACACTTCATTCAATAATGAAAGATAAAGTCATACACATTAATACTTGAGAAAGGAGGAGAATAAGTCTATGAAAAAGGAAATGAGATTATTACATAGGATCTATAATATCCTATTACATCATCTAGAAAAATAAAGACTATCTAATTGAAATGAACATGATGAGAAGTGGAAATCTATCTCATATCCTCCATGATCTTTATTTAGTGGCTTCAGGGACTTTAGGATGCTTCATCTATTATCAATTGTTCCTTGTACCTAGAAAATAAGAGAAACAAAAACATCAACAAAGTTGGTACGTGGAATTAAAAGCTATACTATGCTGGTATATAAAATACTCAATTTGGAGAAAGAGAAAGAAAACGTTATTTAAAGGCAGAAAATTAGGTAATCCCAAGTTATTAGCCTCATTTATAGTGAACATGCATTACTATGGTGGACTTAGCACATAATTGCATAAATAGTGGGCCCTTCCCCGTGTACCTTGTACTCTAGGGATCTCCCCGTATACCATGTACTCTAGGGAGGTGCTAGTCAACATTAAAGCTTTCCCTTTCTAATAGGGAGTTTAATGAGCACCACTAGTAACTACATTTCACTTATATTCAATTATGTTCTTTTATGTTCAAGGCGGTAAATCATAAATTAATCATATATCCACATCCATCAATGTATATCAATTTCATGCAAACAATTACATATACTTAATATCCAGTAAAAACTAGTCATATAATTATATCCATGTACCTTTAATTCTCATATCTGAATTCCACAAGTCCTAAGTTAGGAGAAAGATAGTAGATCACCCTGAAATGTAAACAAAACCCTAAGTTACTATGGATTCTCATTATTCCACATTAGGGTTTCTTATTAGGGTTTAGGTCATTTGGGATATCACTTTAGGATACATAGGATTCCAAGTTGGGGTCTGAGATTAGGGTCGTCCAGGTTATTAAAGGACATTTCAGTTATTAGGGTTTTTCATAAATTGTACATAATATTCATGATAAGGTGAGAAAAACTAGAAATTAGGGTTCTCCTCAATTATTGAATCAACTATCTTCCTTAGGTAGTATTTTGAGTGCCATGATGATTAGAACACTAATTAGGGTTTAATCTGTTCTCAGGGAAGATTGGAAAATCAGTAATAACCATTATTACACAATATATATATATATATTAAGGGGTCATTAGGTATGTAGGCCATAATTTCAGAGAAGGAATCGGATGTAGGTCCTGGAATTAATTTATTTAGGTAGCTTGGATTTTACTGATGAAAATGATATATGGGTTCGATATATTTCGATGTTCCTATCATTTTCTAGGGTTTCCACAATTCTGACCAATCAGGAAAATTCTAAGGAAATAAATGAAAAAAATAAAAAAAAGAAAAGGGGTCGCTGGTCTCGCGGATCAGAAGAGGGATTCGGCTACGCGGATCCTCTCTTTAACCGCAAGCCAGCCTCGGTCAACCGGGTCAGCGATGGGGTGAAAGACGTACATGCCCCTGAGGTTGGGTTCTTTGCGCGTGACCACGCTTGGACAGATTGGGGTTTTCATTGGTTCGATTGTTCTACGACTCGTGCCATGGCTGCAGCGAGGCAATAGGGGAGAGCTGGGTCGATCGAATGTGGGATGTGGTTCCTGGGGTGAGCTGGGTTGCGCCGTCTATCAGGCTGAGTTCACCGACTCACGGCGGTTGTGGGGAGGTCGGGCTCGTCGGAGAAGATGGTCTGGGCATCGTATTCCGTTCAAAATAGGCTAGCACAGGTCGGAGAGGGATGTTGAGAGTTACCTGCCCTCGGGTTAGATTGAGGGAGTCAACAGGTTCGCGGTAGTCTACTGCTACTATTGCGATCTTCCCGTGGCTCCGAGATGGTCCCAACCTCGCTGGCGGTGGAGCTTTGGAGCTCCGCTGCGACGGCTAGTCGACCCAGGGATCAGGGCCTTCGCGGTTCCAACTAATGACAGTGATCGTCCCGCCAAGGTCCCTTGATGGTGTATAGGTGCTCAATTGGATGGAGGAATCCACCAGAGTGAGAAGAAAGTCGGGGGTCAGGTGAGCAGGGGGTGCTCGAGGTGAGGGAGGTAGGGGCGTATTCTGTTGGAATTAGAAGTAGGGGATGATGAAAGGAGGGTTGGCGGAGCTCGTGGGAGCGTTATATAGGCGTGATATGATGTAGAGGGTAAACCCCTAATTCATGCACCGCCACTGGTGAGAGCAGTGAGGGAGTCGGGATCTGTTCTCTCTGATCCGAGGATGAGGGGGGGTCAAGCTGGGGCTAGACGAGTTCGTCGTGGAGTTTAGAAGAAGTATGTTGGGTTCAAAATTCAAAAACGGGTGTGCGGTGGTGAGGTAGGCCGAGCCTCATCTCCTGCTACTTCCGCATCCTTTGCGGGAGGTAGGAGACAAGGTCTCCTCCATTGGATCAGGGCTTGATCCACGGATCGCCCAATCCAACGGCTAGGAGGGGGGCGAGTTTCTTAGGTAGCGTGACATTTAAATAGGCTAGATTTAATAGAAAACTTAGGTCTAGGCTATATAAAAGGTGATGTATTAGCTCAAAATTAAATTGGATGTAACTCTTTATTGGTAATTCCAATTGCTACAAAAATCTAGGGGTAGCTTAATGATGTCATTAAGTAGCTAAGCTACAAATTTGGAGTCAAAATTTGATTATTGACTATGTCAATTGACTGAATGCCATAATGCTTGTACTATTGACTTTATGTACCATTATGGATGGTCATAAGTGAAATTGATAATCCATTTAATCAAATTAGTGAGAGAGATGATTGAGGGCATAATTGGAACAATTAAAATTGTAAGAGAGAGGAACTAAATAATATATATGCAAAAACTCACTCTGTCACAACAGGGTAGATGAATTTGTCGACCTTGACTAGCACATCCTCGCATATACCTTGTGGCTTCAAAATGGATCCATCCGCCAACTCAATTGTCATAGAAGTTTGTGTTGGCTTCTTCAATCCCAACTTTTGAAAAGTGGCAAGTGGCATAACATTAATGCTTTCCCCTGAGTCACACTGTGCTTGTGGAAAATGTTGGCCACCCATGGAACATGGGATGTAGAAACACCCTGGATCTTTCCTCTTCCTTGGTAGCCGTCCTTGGATTATAGAACTCACTTTTTCATCAACAACACAAACGTCAGTGTCTTTTATCCGTTGTTTCTTATTGATGATGTCTTTCATGAATCTTCCATATGAAGGAATTTTCTCTATCGCCTCCACTAGTGGAATGTTAATGTGGAGCTTCTGAAACATCTCCAAGAACTTCTTGTAGTGCCTACTCTTTCTTCGGCCTCAGACTATTCGAGAAAGGCATGTTTGGGTCCTTCGCTCGCTTGTGTGGTGGCACATATGGAACTTTCGGGGTCTCCTCCCCTAAGCTTGCTTCAACGCCACCTTCTAGGATAGGATTTGAGACATCATCCGCGGATGGCATGACTTGTGGTTGCTCCCCTCTCTCAGTGATTGTAGCTTCACCATGACACATGGCCTTCACCGGCTCCTCTTGCCTAGGTGCGGGTGCGACCACGATGTGCTCTTGGCGGATTTTTCTGAATGGACAACATCCGCCCGGTAGTCCATAATGACTGCAAGGATACGGTATCTTCGGTGTAGCCTCCGTATCAAAAAACATTTTGCTTTTGTCCTGCACCTCCACCACCGGGGGTTCTGCCTCAGTAATCACAGATATATATTTCACTTGATGATGTGCTTGAGCAACCTATGCACTCCCTGCCTGTCTTTGTTGATTGGCATGCTTCATGGCCTCTACTTCATTGGAAATTTGGGTCACAGTCGTCTCTAGTGCCCTCATTTGTGCTCCATGACTTTGCAGTGTTTGTCCAAACTTAGTCAAAATATCACCCTGCTGCTTTATCTGCAGGCCAAAGGTAGTCATCAATTCTTGGTTTTGCTTTATCACTTGGTTGATCAACTCTGTGCTCTTGTCTTCCACTACCGGCTGGGGTTTGACATCGGGGTCGTGCAAAAAGTTGTTCGGATCCTTCCAAGAGAACTTCTTGTCCTTCCTCCATGAGTAGTCGTTTTTTCTGTAGCCTTGTTGCTGCCACATGAATTTAACTTGTGCCTCATCCTCGGATTCAGTATCCTCCTTTGCAAGAAGTTTCTTTGCGAGAAGGTCCATCTTCTCATTCAGCTCCTTAATTGCTTTTGACTCCCCTGCTACTCGAACATGCTCAACAGCGTCCCTATCACCCCACGATTGCTTCCTGGCCATGCTCTTAAGGATTTCCCAACACATTGTGTCTGTGTTGTTCAAGAAGAATCCTGAGCCTGCGAAATCGAGGTTACTTCTATCATATGCTTGGAGAGAGCAAAATAGAAGATCTTGACCTGTGTCTCCTTGTCAAGCCCATGATGTGGGCACCGCCTGAGCATGATCTGAAACCTTTCCCAGGTCTCAGAATAGGTCTCTCTTGCTTTCTGAGTAAAGTTGTGGATCTTCCTGATCATGTCATTGGTCTTCTCGGGTGGGAAGAACCTTTCAAAGAAAACCTCCACCATGTGGTTCCAGGATTCCACATATTCATCATCCAAATTGTACAACCACTCACGTGCATTTCCCACTAGAGAACTCGGGAAGAGCTTCAAGTAGAGAGTCTCTTGTGGAAATCCGTCTATTTTTATCATGTCACAGTTCTCCACAAACTGGCTTATGTGGGCCACCGGGTCTTCATTCTTCATCCTGTGAAATGCATTGGTCTTTACCAATTTTATTAGGCCTGGGTCAATTTTGTAGTTGGGAATATTGATGGCTTACTTCTTAATTGGCCCATTTGATGCAGACGAGGACAACTCCTTGATTTTCTCCCAAATTGTCTGTTCCTCGGCCATTGCTTCTGGTTCAGATTCAGAATCTACGGTCTTGAGTTGATTTTGAATGTTGATTTCCTCGTCGTCTAATCGCAAGAACGGGACCTTTGGTGATGACTGTCCGTAGTCTGCGCTATGCATACTCACCATGCACTAGTACCTACAAAATAATAAGTGTAATTAAGCACAGTGCTAGACGATTGCGGGTTATGAAAGATAAATGATTAATTGCAAGAATTTTTTTTTTAAATGTGGTCTAGAGTGGCCGCTTGCAGCACTCGTAGTGCCGACAATTGCCGTGTCCCCGGCAACGACGCCAAAAACTTGACACGATTTTACCGTGCGTATAACGCAAGTGTACGCGTCAATGTAGTATAGGCCTTTGTGAGGCCCAAGTCGAACTCATGGACACTGAATTATAAGTAGACTACTACTAACTACTCGCAATCAGCTAGACCAATAAAAAGGTTATGAGAGTTGTTTGAAAAATAAAAGAAAAGAAAATAAAACAAAGCAATCGATTAAATGTTTAGTTTAATCAATTCAAATGGAGATCTTTAGGATTGCAGTTTCACTGCGGGTTTTCATTGTATGAATTTCCATATAGTTACTCAGGTTCATCTCTCAATCCGGGTAGTGGCCTGTAATCAGAATTTCCCACTGTCGTGGTACAATTCACTACCTATGTCTAGGTCGGTTCCACCGTCGTAGTAACCTATACCCTTAACTAGGTACATGAAGATCATACTCTGGGTTTCCACCATTAACTGTACATCGCCTTGTTCAAAGGATTTATTAGTTAATGTGATTATCGTCTCTTTTCAACCATTAATTCTTCTTTCAAAGTAATTAAAGGTATAAGATTATCATTAGGGTGATCAATCATAATGATATAATGGAGAAAACGACATCATACCACGGATTTGAGAGATTAATGATGAATTACTATGATAAAAATGTCATACAATGATTTTCCGGGCTACTCCCGGTCCTAAAGACAAAGGGGATTAGCCCCTCATGGTTGACAATGGAGAACACATAGGAGTAGAGAAGAAAAACATGACAAACATAGAGCAAACTCGTGTAACCCCTGATACAAAGGTGTTCCTGGAGATCATCTTCGAGAAATATTCGTTTTGCAGTCTTCCGGCAGCAAAATCACCCGTCGGAGGTGCCCGGATCGCTCGGTTGACGGCCTTCATCTTTTGTCTTCTCTCTCTCTCTCTCTCCTTCTTGGATGTTGTGCAACACCATCTGAGACCCTCCTCGGGCCGTCCGTGCTCTTCTTAGGTCATAGGACCACTTTACGGCTCCAAAAAAGCTCAACTGTCGGATTAAAACGCTCCGTTTTAGTGCTGAAAATTGCCAGATCCTGACGTTGTCGATAGTATCGACCCCAGGTCGATGGTATCGACCATGATACAGGTATTTCCTTCCAAAATCGCATTTTGGGGTTGCTTTTTGATAAAATTTCGATACTATCGACACCAGGGTCGATAGTATCGACTCTGGACAATGCAAAAGAGCCTGAAAAAGTGCCGAAACATGTGTGTAAGTCCGGGGATTATATAAAATCATATAAATATGATAAAAGAAGTATAATTTGATGCAAAAAGAGTTTAAAGGCCAACTATAGTGAATTATGCAAATATAATCAAGAAAATGACAAATACATGCATAAAACATATATAAAATAAGCCTATAAAAGTGACTCAAAACCCATGCATCAAACCTCCAACGATTTTGAAATTTTTTTCATTAACTCATCTCTAGTTCTATAGCATATTCCAAAATCTGGAATAAAGTTTTAATCGATTAAAATATCTATTCCATAAAATTCTGGATGAAATATCTGATGTAATTGAATTGAAAGCGGCATTAATACCATACAAATATTTTGAATAAATTCTCCAAATCCCTAACTATATGATTACCATGAATTTTGTGTTTTAGATCAATTCTAATTGTGCATCTCAAAATATGGTCAATACAACCATTTAGTACTCACCCTAAATATTCTAGTGAAATTTGTATTATTCTTATTATGTCAATTTTCTTACTTCTAGTAGAAAACCAAAATAGAATCTCTTGAAACTCAAACCGTATCTCCAAACATGATAAAGAAGATACTAAATATAAAATCTATACAAAAATATTCATTACCTAAATTTGAGTAAAATGAGGCTTTTAGAGTTATGTCCTCTCACTATTACCAAAATTGGGAAGGACCTTAGTATCATTGCAATACCGTTCTTTCAATTTTATGCTGAAAATATTATTATGTTATGGTCAAATTATATATCACTACTATGCTAATTGATGAAATTAACCATTCAAAATGGATTACATTAATATAGTGCTCGCCAACACACTTTTGAGTATGTAGGACCCAAGTATTCTAATGATATTTTCAAAGGTAAAAACGGAGATTCTTCTACATACTTTAGGATGTTTAATTTCAATACAAAATAACATCATAAATTTCTCTCGAAAATAAACACACGGGAGTAGAACCCATCAATCACCAATCTTCATCAGAATAATTATCAAGGTCATAGCTGTCATATTCAGTCCTCCTTCTATCTAATAAGCTTATAGAAACCCTTGAAACTCTTGAATTAGAGTCCCAACAGTCCTCATACTGCTCCGGATCCAGAGTGTAAGGGCTGTTCAGGACCTTATTGTCATCCAAGCAGTCGTCCTCCATTAAATCGCTGACTTTATGTAAAATAGACTTGACAGAATTACGTCTCTTCATTAGGTACTTGATCTTCTTCTTGAGAGTGATGTTTTCGTATTTGAGAGCTGCGAGCTGGTCGGCCTTGTTTGTGTTCTCTCGACTCCGGTCGGCCCATATGAAGTTTTGACAATGGGGTCTCTAGACAGGACAATTGCAATATAAGATGTCAGCAAGTATATTACAATGGTGTCTCTAGACAGGACAATTGCAATATAAGACGTTAGCAAGTATATTACAAAGACAGAAGGTAGAAAGTATAGCATATTGTTATTAGCTATACCTGGCAGACGTAATACTCTCGAAATGGGCTAGTCTCTCCCCGCTTGAGAAGAGCCAAGAAGCTACCACAAGAGCATGGCAAGGGGGGCCACATCCCATTAAACTCATATAACTCATTGTTCTTCGGTAGCAAGGAGCCTTGCATCAAAGCTGAGCTATGTCCTCGCATGCCACGGTTGGTTCCTGGCCAAGCGAGGGTGGGGACATAGACAACCACATTAGGATGACGGTGCCCCGACCTACACTGATGAGGGTAATTACGAGTTTCTTCCAACTGATGGATATCAAAAACATCTTTCCATTGCGGCCACAGCCACCAAGCCTTGGGCGTCCAAGAGCAATCAATAGCCATCTCCTTCATCCATGATCCCGGCTGACCATACTCATTCATCACCCAGACCTCCAAGTCTTTGTCAGACGATTTGTATCTCAAAGATATGCTAATCCTCTCTCTAACCACCGCCAGACTCACATGGCACGGCTGCTGGTCCCCTAGCGTCGGCAGGGGTGACACGCTGAACTCCTCTGTGTGAACGTCCACTGCAACAAGGGATTTCATGTCGCGAGACAGCCAGTGCAACTTCCCCTCGACGAGGGCCGCAGAGCATTCTTGCTGCAAGTTGTGTTGTGCCTCACCGCCGGCAGGCATCCTCCACTCCCAATCGTCCGAGTTGCTGCCGCTCAGCGTGCATACGCGTGCTGTGCGCCCATTGTCGGTACGCCTCTGCATGGGTACGAAGTTGAACACCTTGTAGACCTCATCGACAAGGTCAAACCCGATCCCTGTGTAGATGTGCTCACTAGGACTAGGGTCCTGCACATGATCCTGAAGGGGGTCTGGTGGGAGACGAGCTTTGCGACGGAGCAAAGGGTTGCAGATGATGTCTGGAACGTTGTTGCGGCAGAGGAGGAGGAGGCCGCCGCTGGAATGTACCACCGCTAGATGACCTAAAGAGAAGAAGTCACGGCACAAAACATGAAAACGTAGGTTCTTGGCAGAGATGAAGGCGCAGTGATATTCATTGCCTTCCATACTAGGATAATCCCAATGTGTTTCGGAAACATTCTTCTTCATGCTGTGACGGAGATAGTCACTTCCTGAGGCCCAGATTTGGATCACGATCCCAGGGGACGATGAAGGATGGGGATTGGTGAAGGACAACGACGGACGCTCTATCAATTGCCTCCACAAGCAACAGACGTGGCGTAACACAGTTGCCAAGGTTGCCAAAGGAAGCCGTCGGAAGATGTTCCCGATGACTTCCTCTGGTAGATCGTTCATCTGAGAAGGGACGAGACTCGCAGGGTTAGAACAGCGGATAGGTTTAGATTGTCGTTTGAGGTGGTGCGTTTTTCCAACATTTGAGGCGGTAGGTTTTCCCATCAGATCGTTGCTATGTCTGCACGACGATAATGCTCGGCTATTTGATGTGGTTCGCAAGCAAAAGTGTTAGGGCTTTCTTCTTGTGGGTAGAAGAGACGGCTCTGAGTGGCCGTCAGTTATAGGGTTCCATAAAAACGGATCCACTCTTACTATCTTAACCGCGCAGTAGGTAACGCAAAATCATTGGCCGCTAACTGCTGTGGCAGGATTCTTTTCCTTACAGGCCAAGTAACTTTTTATTTATCGTCACTACTGCAAACGGGGCTACTTTCCACGGGTCAAACTTTACATTTTTAACGGTTGAGCACAATCAACGGTTGCCTCCCGCTATTACGGCCTCCCCTTCATCCGCTCCTTCCCCACCCTGGCACCCTTCTCTCCATAACAACAAAGTATGCCAATTAATAATATTTTATCGACCGTCCCACTCTCACAGGTGATTTGAAAATGCAAAAAACCCAGTCGAAATCGTTACATCTCAGTCTCAGGCCCCTCTCACGCTGCTCCACTCCACGCACAAAAAGCCCTAACCCCCTAACCCCCGCCGCCTTCCGTTCTCGCATCCCACCCGCCCTTACCCTGCGACAAAGTAGAGCACAGAACCCCAAGGCAGAGGCGATCAGGGAGGGAAGGTTTCTACCAATACAATCCATCTTTGCGTCCAGCCGAGACAAAGTAAGAAGCATCGCCTCCTCGCCAACCAGTAGCCGTCCATCCAACATCATCAGAGAAACATCAATGTCGATCCCCTACAAGTCTACGTTTCTCGCCGCCCTATTTGTACATCATCCAGGCGACCTTCGTTTTCATCACCACCTCGACCGACGCCCAGCTGCCAGCCCACCTTTGCCGCGGCAGCCCACATCGCTGCCCCCCTGTCGCGCCTCTGCTCTATTCTGGGCCATGCCCCGCCTTAGTCGGTAAGAAAATTAGGCGTGATCCCATTCTGGCTTTAAATGATCATCTTTTAACTTTGATTTCTTCTTTTTCCTCTTTTGCTTTGTTACCCATGTATTAGCTGATCTACTGGTGGTCACTGTCTCGATTTCTTAGTTGACAGTAGATATAGTTGGTATTAAATGTGTTCTCTTTTTTGGTTTTGGTTACCTGTTAGTCAAGAGGAGAGGATAGTAAAGATGGATCTCTCCAGTCTCTTTGATTCTTTCCTGTGTTTGAGTCCACGGTGGTGTCTAGTAGTGTAAGTTGTACTATGAACATTGTTTGGTGATATAAATTCTGATGCTTGATCTTGTTGCTCTGATATTGAAGGTAGAGTTGGTAAGCACATTCCTCATTTGTTTACTTGTGGGTCAAAGTTCTGTAGTAGTTAATCCTTCATGTATGCCTTTTTGAGATTTTTTTTCTTCTTTTGATGGTATCGATGAGAACTATGTTATTATTTTTCTGTAGCTTCTGTTTCCTTTCTTGATTGAAAAATAATAATCATATATATATATATATATATATATATATATATATATATATATATATATATATCTTGATTGGGAAAATGTGATTTCTTTTCACAAATATATATATATATATATACATATATATATATATATATATATATACATACATATATATACATACATATATATATATATATACATATATATATACATATATATATATACATACATATATATATATATATATATATATATATATATATATATATACACACACACACACACACACACACACACACACACATATATATATATATATATATATATATATATATATATATATATATATATATATATATATATAATGCATATGTCCCCCTCCTCTAATAATCAGTTCTTGCTGTGCCATCCAGGTAGCCAGAAGGAACATCGGGACAATGTATGGTTAAATTGGTGGGGGAAACATGCGGAGATGAATGGACGCCCTTGTTGAAATAAGGTAACCACACAACTTTCACCTCCACATAGATATATGAGATATATATCTCTAACTTAATCTTAAATTTATGCTATGTTTTGTGTATATAACATTTATTGTCACAATATTTGTTGTAGAAATACAACCTCAATTATCTCTGTTTTTTATATGGCTATTTAACAACTCAGCAAATCCAAACTCACAACTCCAGTTATGAAAGTTCCAATAGATTTCATCAGTTTTCAATCACAATAGTTGTTGACCAAATAACCACACACCTTACTTAATTCAAATAATAATTATATACCTTCTGCTTTTGTTCATGTGTGTAAGTCATTGATGTTCTCGCTCTAATGTAATCTTGTTATGTGATACTACACTATCGATTCCGCCCCAAGCTTTGCTTCACTTTCTTAGAATGCCAAAATCCCTTATATTGTACAACCATGTCATTCATAGACCCCACATACTCAGATCCTAGGCTCCAACCTACTTAGGTCTTTTTGTTTAGTTTTGTAAACCCATTCTAACCTATTTATATAAAGATTAAAAAAGTTTAGATAGTCACAATACCCTTTCTCATGCAGCCTATTGTTCTTGTCACTCAAAACATGAAAGATGAGAACAACCATGATGTTATCATCCTCATGTTGGACTTATAAAGACTCACCACCAGACTCCTTGTTTTGGACTTATCATGGGTCTTATCAATGATTTGTTGTAAGTTTGTGACCAAGAAAGTAGGAGAAGGACACCCCACCCACACCTCAACCTAGCTCTGGTGCGATGATGCTTAAGAGACATCGCACCCGTAAAAGTGATGGGTTAGGCAACTCATACTCCTTACGATGGAGACACATAGGATTAGGATTAAAGGCCCACTTAAGCAACGTGTCAGGAGTAGGGAGTTCCCTAATTGTGGACCCATAATAACTCATACTACATGTACACTCTCCACATGGAAAGACATGTTGATGATAGAATTGATATACTATTCTCATTACCCTCCATCCCAAGTCTTCCTTGCATAGTCACCATCGTACTATCTCTATTTTCTTCCTTTTTACTCCTTGCATCTTTTGTACATCAAAATGATGCCAATCCTCATAGTGTTTCAT
The DNA here is from genome assembly GCA_963693085.1 of Alisma plantago-aquatica. Classification (NCBI taxonomy): domain Eukaryota; kingdom Viridiplantae; phylum Streptophyta; class Magnoliopsida; order Alismatales; family Alismataceae; genus Alisma; species Alisma plantago-aquatica. Next base: position 1,489,592,104 of record OY856412.1, read on the forward strand.
GGTGTCCGTCCATTTGTTTGGAATATGGTAATAAATTGCATCAAAAAGGTAAAAAGAGTTTAGTGAAGAGTGTTAGACCTTACAATCATAGTGCGCGCTAAAGGTCGATGACATGTAGATAGAATCATTGTAGCTAGTGCTGTACATGGATCTAAACTACAAAATCCCATAGTGATTTAGCTATATCAATCGTCTTTTTCCTCGTTATGTTTTGATTTTTCATTCCAAGATATCACATTGAAAACATTATTGTAACCTCCCTACATGTCCTATACTTTCCTGTTTGTTCATTTCTTGCCATACCAAAAACTAAAAGGTTGTGATACATGTGCTACCGAACATGATCGTCTCCATTTAAATATCATTCTTCTCTTTGACCCAATTGATGATCTCCCATCATCTCACAAGGCTATGTACCTTCCCACTGATTTTCCAGACTAATCCTTTGCCAGAGGAACTTGGTCACCTTGCACTAAAAAAACAGATGATGATATGTCTTATTCACCTCTTCACAAAGTAGGCAAACATGGTCTACCTCAATATCCCACATACTCAATCTATCCCTAGAAGTTATCCTTGTATAGATCTATAGGGCAAGGTGCTATCCATCTTGGAACATGTTCTTTACCCATGAGAGATGATACCAAGCAACCTCAGTGTCCCAACTTGAAACCCAAGGTTTCCTTGTGGAGTAGACAACATGCCAGTCTCCATCTCTTGGTTGCATTAGAACTTAACATCATTTTAAGTGGTGAGCCCCATGGCCTCTTGCATGCCTAGATTCCCAATCTAGTAGCTGCAACCAATTAGAGACAATACCATGGATTGTGATTCTTTCAAAACCAACATAGACCCTTAAATGCGCATCTGAAGGTAATATTGTTTGTTCCCTACTCCTTCCCTTGTTGGGGTAGTAGGCGAAGGGTGATACTGGGACCACATAGTTGATCCCACATTGAGATCATGGACAGAAGTGATTTTTGTGCAAGGGGGATATATCTATCTCAAATGAATCTCACTATGACAGATTACTATTAAGATGAAAATTTTCAACAAAAGTTGGTAAAGGAGGATTTTCGTGTATGAACATTTCTACCACATGTCATAGTTGCCCTAGATCTATGTAGACGTATCATTTACTCTCTTGGATGACCTCTCAGAGCCACCTACTGATCATGCCACCTTATTGGTGGATTCATCACTATTGTTGGGTTGACTCTCTTCCCCTGAGGCCATCAATGTTGTAGTTAGCCCAGTTTGCATTTTCACCATCGAATAAGCTGTTCGAGCGTGATATGATGCCACAGGCTAGGGACATTTATATTTGTCCATTCATTGCTCAAGAAAAAAGTGCTTATTGCCCTTGTGAGCCTTTCAACTACCAAGCAAAACACTTAATATCCACATTTGAATTTAGACACAAGATCCATGCAAGATTACTTTACGTTGCTTGCTTCAAGCACGAAATTATTTAGAGTAAACTTGATGCCCAATGTGAATTGTTTACCGCAATTCCACTATAATTGGGTCTCAGGCCTAGATTTTGCATTAAAAACCAACTGTAACGGTTGAGTTAATTTGTTCATAAACATCATGCTATTGTCATTATTTCGTCTTATAGTCGTCTTGACATCTTCCAGGTTTTCTTTGTTAATTCTTGTAAATATGTTTAGGGATTTCTTGAAAATTGATATGCATTCTATTTGATATATAGTTTGTAATTTATGAAACAAAAAGTATTCTTTTCCTATTTGATTGTACATCTTTTTCTTTCTTCATTTCTTTCATTGGGTTTTGGTGGAACTTCAAGGATCGTCTTTAATGTATGCTTTACCTTTATTATAACTCATCTTATTCATCAATTTCATTATGCCTAAAGCCAAGAAGTGTTAGCATACATCACTTGTTGCCTTCTTGGAACCCACTTTATAATTTGCACCCTACAAAAAGTAATGGTATTCATATATTTCTTGTGTCACTAAAAAATCATTAGTTTTCTGATGATATATACCTGCAATCGTTGATTCGTCTTATTCCTTATGATTTCATCAAAAGATGTCCAATGCCCACTTGCTAGTTCATAACTTAATTTTTTTTATTTCACATGGATGAATTTCTTGAATTGGTGGTTGTTCTATCCTATAATATGTTGAAATGACCCACAATCCCAATGCCTTCTTCACCTTAGTAAGTAGAAACCATGAATTAATTTTCAAAATTGTTATAAATTATGGATTTGTTAGTATATCCTTATGACATTCAAGTGGATATGGAATGCTAAAGCATTTACTAGAAGTCAAGTTATAGGCATGCATTGGCACCCATGCAAAACCTTAAGACCGTCTTTGGTTCACTAGCTGAGAAATAGATGAGATGTATTGATTGAAGGGAAAGGAAAGGAGTGGCATAGGAAATGAAATACATTTCCCATCCTAAGTTGGGTAAAATAAGGAAGGGACAACCTTCTTTCCATTTCAATCACACCGATCAAGGAAGTTATGGCGATTTGGACGTCATCTATGTTTGCCAATAAGAACAATGACGTTGAGCAAAAGAACCATGGTTTTGCCCCTATATAGATCAAATTTGCATCCTTGTGAAGTAGTAGACAATGGTGGCTACTTAATCAGAGAAGTGAAAGTTATTTTGTAGGAGCATATATGTGGCAAGGAGCTCGTCGGAGTAGCAATTTTCTTAGACTTCAAGCAAATGCAGTGTTCGATGCTGTAAAACCACCTTTGGGCTTAGCTCAACCCACCATCAATTGTTTCCTAGCATCTATTCTAGTTGTATGTCTCTTTCTTGGCATCTCGTTGCTATATCAAAGATTATGGGTAAATGAGAGCAAGACTCTTACGATCTTTGTATCTGTTACTTAAATTGAAGTTATGTATCGTCTTCCATGATTGGACTTCAAGAAGGGTTATAGGAAGAGGAAGAATGCATCGCTGACTTTAAGAGATGGAAGAAGGGTTACTGGTGGTTGGTTATAGAGGTAGCCTAGAATAAGGTTTATATCTATGAATATCAACCACACAAATATAACTTGCTTCCATGTTTTCCACTATTTTTCTCATAACTGCAGTTGAATGCCAATGACTTATAGGAATGACATGATGCTTAGTTAGTCACATATCATATTGGTTCAATCCTATTATATTACACCTTGCATTCAATCACATGCTTGAGACCATTTTGTCTATGACTGGAAAATTCATTAGTTCTGTAAAAATTACCCCCCACTAGAATGAGGGAAGTAAAACTAAAGTTAGGGAAATGTACATTTCTTGATGTTTGAGGGAAAGAATATTTCGTGATAATTTTTTTGCTCCATTTACTCAAAACCCACATAGGTGAAATTGGGGACGTTGTCTCAACTTGACCAATTTTTTTTCTAATTGTGGAATTTAATCCTTTTAAATTGTGTCCCGTGATAAGCCAAAATTTATAGCTGGATTGATATTAACCTTGGAAGCAGGGACACAGATACAAGACATGGCAATTTTGAAACATTTAGGACACAGACACGACGTGAACAAAACATATTTTTTTTACTTATATATATACTTTATATATATAAATTTATGCAATCCTGGAAAGTGAATTGTACAATTCAGATTTCATTCACTTGATGGGCATACAATCATTCATAAAACCATAATCCACAATCCAAAATTTCAACTTTCAAGCAAGACTATAAACTACAAAGCCAATACAAGTATACAAATAAATTTAAAGGCTCATGAAAAGTGAATTGTAGAGTTCAAATTTCATTCACTTGATGGACGTACAACCATTCATAAAACCATATTGCATAATCCATAGTTTCAAGCAAACCTACAAAGCCAATACAAATAAATTTAATGGCTTTCAACATGTTTTTCAAATCAGAATCCAACCTCAAAAAGATACGTGATCGTGATAGAAGCATCACCTATACATAACTACTCAACTAAAATAGAAACATCATCATTATTATCACCATCATCATTAACTAGCAAACCCTCCATGCCAGGCTCATCAAGTGAGAGGTCAACCACCTCAAGAAGTCTAACGCTTGTAAATGAATCAAAGGCATCTCTAGCAATATCCCACATCTTTAACTCCCCTTCATTGTACTCTGGCTTCTTCCTTGATAAGAGACGAAGATTGGAGTGGACAAATACTAGATCCTCTCCTCTTTTTAGAGTAATCTTGTGCCTCCTCAAAGAGTTGATGAATGAGTATGTGCTCCAATTCCTCTCACTGCAAGAGGAAGAACATGGTTGCTGAAGTAATCTATTTGCTAGTTTTTGAAGATGTGGGGTAGTTCCTCCATGGACAAGCCATCAAATATGTGGCTCCATGATCTCCCTGTCAGTCAATGATTCAAATTCTCCAAAAGCTTCAATATGAGAGGAAAACGTAGCAAACTCAATGTTCACTAAGCGACATTCCTCTAGACTAGGAAAATATCTTTACAAACATTTTGCTCTTTTAGCTGAGATCTCCAAATCTTGATTTGGAGCAACCCTAGTTTGATCCTCATTCAACCAATTATTACAGTAGTACCTATAAGAGAATAAATAGTATATGTGTGTGATAAATTATAGCAAGTGATATTCAACATAAAGAACTTTAGAAAAATATGCTTACTTAGGGTTCAAATAATGAGCCATGCAATGGAGAGGAGTGTTGCTTTTGTTCCATTTATCCACCAAAATCTTGTGAACAACAGAATAAAAATTGGACTCCTCTTGATGGGTTTTCCTCTCATTCTTGTAGATGATAACTTTGACTTTTTCAATCATGGTGTCCCACATGTCATACACCAAATGTAAGCATGACTTATCAGTGTCGGTTGCCCTTAGCATGTCATATATGGGCTCAGTGAAAGGCAAAATGTAATCCACTTTATCCCACCAGATGTCATCCAAGATTTTGTCTTTGACAGATTGGGCCTTAACAACATCATCCTCCCTAATGAGGGCCCACTTCTCACTTACTACCATGTTTCCAAGACCAACCTTTATGGCCCTCAACCTCTTGAGCATCACAATTGTTGAAGCAAATTGAGTCTCTACAACATCAAGCATCTTCAATTGTACAAATTCATTAAACATAGCAAGTCTCATGGAATGGTTCATAATGAAAGTGTGAATGAAAGATGCACTCATAGCAATCTCGATAATCCAAGAACACTTTTCATACACCACATTATTTGTCTCAATGTTCTTTGCAGCACAAATGTTCTTCAATGCAAGATTCAATGTGTGCACCACACCTGGAGTCCAAAATATGTGAGGGTAATCAGCCTCCACAAGTATGCCACCCCCTTGCAAACAGGAGCATTGTGCATTGTCTGTGATGATTTGAACCACATTTTGTGGTCCAACTTCTTGGATGCATTGCTTCAACAGATTTGCAATATAGTATTTATCTTTGTATTCACCCTCACAGTTGACAACCTTCAAGAACATTGGCCCGTATTAGTATATAGACTTTCCTGTGTTTTTTTACTTAGTCTATTTTTCTATTTACTGTGTTATTCTTGTGTTTAGTTTTTATCCCACATGGGTTATCTCTAAATCCTGTGGTCTCCTCTTGTCTTATAAAAGAGAACCCTGTACTCCTGTTGTAATCATCTCAATAATACGATTATTAGCCACAACTTCTGGATGGTATCAGAGCCTCCCGATCCTCCCTAACCCTGATCCTTTCCCATCAACCCCAGCTGCCACTCCCTTTCCCTTCTCCGAAGCCACCGCCCACCCAGCCCCTCCCTCCACCTGCCGTCGCCGACCTGCACCTCCCTTGGTGCCGCCGCCAACACCACCAGCCCCTCTAGCCGCCGTCACCCTCTCCCCTACCTTTCTCCCTTGTTTCCCACCTCCTTCCTTCCCTTCTTCTCCACCACAGCCCCCCCTTCTTCCTCCTTCTCCACCACCCCCCCTACTGTCTGCCGCCACCCCACACCCACCACCACCATCTCCTGCAAACACAACCACCCTCCCCATCCTCTCTTCTCTCTTGTTTCTCTTCCCTAGTTCTTTGCTCAGTAAAATCAGTTGCATAATAAGCTCAGTAAAATAGTAAATTTAATTCCCTACAAATGCAGTCAGTCCAACCAATTCCAGTAGCAAATTAAATTGACACCATTAAAATTATTGTAGTAGATTATTTGATCAATCAATTGATTCAATTCCATGCAAATAGTAGACTTAATTAATTGAATTGTAAATTTAAAACTAGATCAATGCAGCAGTAAACTTTAAATTCGTAATATTAATAATTGACTAAGAATGAGGAGGTAATGGGGTATAAGGAGAAGAGGATTGAGATGAGAAAATGAAGAAAATTATATGTGGAGAAGAATGACCAATAAATTGGGACAGCGGGGTGTGCAACATGTTGAGCAAGAGGGAGATTAGGAAATTAGTTGTCATGGAGGTAGATATTGGGGGAATAGGGAGTGGAGGATGAAGAAAATAGGAATATGATGGAGTGGAGAAAGTGGAGGAGGAAGATAGGGACGAAGTGCAGCAGGTTGGGAGGAAAACGAATGTCCACTAGAAAGAAATTGTACAGGAGGTCGGGAGATCAAAAAAAATATGTAAGAGGAGAAAAATATCAAAGAGAATGGGGAATTGAGGAAGTGGAGAAGGAAAGAAAACATAGAGGATGGGGATGAAGTGGAGGAAGTAAGGAGAAAAACATAAAAATGGCTGAAAAAATGGGGGAAAGGAGTACCTGTCTTCGGAGGAGAGAAAGCACTGGAGATGAAGGCCTTCACGACGGTGCAGCTGCTTGCGTTCCGACAGCCCAACAACTTCTGTTTCAGCGGCGCAGGTGCTGGTCGACGACGGCAGCAGTGCAGCTACTTGCAGCTGCTCCTGTCCTCGCGACTACTTGCTGCTACTGGGGCAGATGCCCTTGCGAGGTTGCTACTGGCAGTTGCGGGAGAAGTGGCTCGCGACAGCTACTGGAGGAGTGGCTGCGATGGAGATGCAACTTCCTTGGCAGCAACCGTAGAAGCAATGAGAGTGAACGACATAGACGAAGGAACCCAGAGAGAGACGGGCGGGGTTTAGGGCTTTGGGAGTGTCGGGAGACTCGGGAAAGACTCTCCCGAATCGGGGGCGAGATATCTTGACTGGGCCACGTATTATAATGGGACGCGTGCTGTAATGGGCCGATGTGTCCAGGTCATGTCCAGCTCCTAAAATTCAAAAAAAAAAAGTGGACACGCCCGGGCCGTGTCCACCACGTGTCCACGGCGTGCCCGCATCCGACGCGGGGTGAGGATGGCCACACGAGGTCTAGGGTTGTGTCCGTGCTTCCTAAATATTAACATTTAATGGTCCGCAACAACTTATTTTCATTTATTGTTTTATAGTGACTGAGGTGTTAAAGCTAGAATTTTTTCATAACAGTTTCACAGAAGAATGAAGATTTTTGCTCCTATTGAAATCCAATAATCCACATTAGCTTTTGTCTAGGTCCTAGGTATTCATTTCAGAAAGATCTTTAAGTTAAGAATGATGTTACTTTCAATGCTTGTGACAATCTGGCCATTGTAGATTTTAGTGTTTATAGCGTTCCTTTATCTAGGATTTCTTCATTTGGTTAGAAAATTGTAAACTATAAACTTGAAATGGATGTACCTGGGTGTAGTGGTGCAATATTTTATGAGTTAGAAACATGAACTTCCTTTCCCATGATGTTTATATTTTAGTACAGAATTGCTTGCTCCTCCTAGTTACTAGATAGTTGTGTTGCTCCTAATACTTTTCCATTCATAATTGACGAGACCTGGAAATGTGTATAATTTCTTTCCCAAGCGTCACACTTTGAGCTAACTTTGCTACTATGATATTTAGTTTACAAAATCAGACTTTGACCAAAATTGAAAGATAATTTTGAATGCTATAATGATTAAATCTTTCATAACTGTTTGTACATATTACGATTACAGCTATACGAGCTTGCACTATTACACCCAAGGCATGAGGATGAAAAGAATGAAGAACGACCTCCTTAACTCTTTACAGGTGCTTATGCAATCTCAAATCTGAGCTGTCTAAGGAAAAGAAAGGAAAGACCATGTAGGCCCAAAAGAAGCTGAGACAACCTGATTCTTGACGAACATTACTAGAATCATGAGAAGTATTTTGTATAGAATGTGTTTCAGGAATGTTATAACACTATTTATATGGATGCACGTGTATTGACATCCTTATGTATTTGATGTAGTCAACATTTTTTCATGAAAAAAATAATTTTGGTAGCAATTTTGCACAAAATGATATGAATTTTGTTTTTTTGCTAAATTTGATTTGAAAGAAACTGTCCATATGGTATACAATATGTATTTTGGAATATAACAACGAGCAGGTTCTAAAATAAAATAAAGAATTGGCACTACAATGAAGCTTAATAATGTATTATTAATTGGCAGGGATACCGTTCAGACTGGATGGTTGTGGTCGTGAAGTCAGGCTCGTGTATTGTTAATTGGCAGGGAGCTCAGATTGAACGGTTACGTCTGACAAGTGAGACGAGACTGTTGAAAATGGCAGCATTTTTAATGGAGCCACGGTGGACGAGCCAGCCTCAACGGTTGCAAAGTAATACACGGCCACCCTCGTTTATTCTGCTTCAGATTTAAAGGTTGAAACCGTTGAAGATGGCCCAGTTTCTACTAGTGCGTCTTAAAGGTCAAGAATCTAGTACTTTTTATTTGATATTTTCAAATCTACATTGAACCACGTGGATCCAATCTTATTGGACAGTCACGTTTTTTCCGTAAAACAAAACAAAAAAAGGTAAACAATAAGAAAAGTAATATATATATACTTCTACAAAAAGAACCAACTTCTATTTTAAATTGCATCATATGCTATAATTTAGAAAACTGGAGTAGTGGATAAGAGGTAAGGATATGAAATAGTTGCATCCTCCTTCACTATCTATTGTAAAGATATCTCATTAAGATACTCAAAGATTGTGCATATCTCCTCGTCTCCTGCACTGCCGCAATGCTATCTTTGTAAATGACAACATGTCATGATTCTCCCACTACCCTATGCTTTGTATGTCCTATAAATACCCACTACCAAGACAATGTAAGAAGGCAGCCAATGGCTCCATTTTGTATCCCGTTCCTAAATCTAACATGGTATCAGAGCATCTATTGCCTTAACCGGCTCCCAATCCACCTACCCTCCTTCTACTGTACTCACCTTCCTCCCCGTCCAAAAACTCTAATCCCCAGTCGCCGCCAACAAAATGGCTCCTTTAGCTACGACAGTCATCATGCTCATGTCTCTGTGCTTACCCCAAGAAGCAGTGGCGACATACTACCACTCTTCCCACCACCACCACTCAAGCCCGTCGAGCACTACAAGCCCTCAACACCGCTGCCAACCTCCAGCAATGCCTCAACAACGACAGATAGCAGTATCTCTTTCTTCTCCATCAACTAAACCAGTTCGAGTTGCTCAGTCACTCACCTTAGCTACTATACCCTCAACTCTTGCTGAGATCATTCTCCATTCCCTTACCCACCTCGAGCACAATGGCTTCGTCTCCCTCTCTTAAACCCACACACATTACAAACATGTTCATCATCCTCGCCTCCCTCAACCTCACCTCCGCCGCTTGGCCACAGCCCGCAGAGCTTGTTGAGCAGAACCCCTCACCCATCACCTACCACAAAGGCCATCTCCTCACTGACTCCATCCACATCAACCTTATTTGGTACGGGAAGTTCAAACCTTCATTCGTCAGCGTCTCCTGCGACGGCCACAAGGGTGTTGTTGTAACCTCGAGTTTGCCTACATGAATGTATTTTTTTCAATTATTTGAAAAGGGGTGTACTTGTTTGCAAAATTGCCTGACTTGTTATAAATATGTGGTTTCTTTTACAAGTTTTCCTTGTACTTGGACTTTCGTGGACCCTTTGTCAATTATGGGTCCAAGGTCTTAAAAGAGAGAGACAAAGCAAAAGGAAAACAAGGAATAAATAATTAAGCATGACTATTTGAAATAAAGGAGATAATGTAAGAAATAAAGGAAGGAGTGATGGTTTGGTCATAATGGATGGTTTTTCTAACCCCAGTTGCTTTCTTGGTTTGCAAGGAATAGGAATAAAAAGAAATAAGAAAGTAAGAAAGAGAAAATATGTGAGAAATATGCATAATTGAGTAATAACTTACACCTAAAGAAAAGGGTATGATTTATTTGAATAATGATCTCAAACTTTGCAGGGAGGTTGATCAAGTCTTTGCTAATTTTCTCTTAAAATTTTGAATTAAACGGAGCCATGATTGGAGAGTTATGATTTTTCCAAGTTATTGTAAAATGAAAAAGATTTTTTCATAAAATAGAAACCAGACTCTCCTTTGTTTGGGCACAAGTGATGCAGACCGTTGGATCCTAATCCAATGGAGGCCACTCATCGTCTAGTTCTAAACGAACTAGGAGATAGGTCGCGGACAGAGGGTCTTTCCACCCAAATTTTCTCCCATTTTAGTCGATGTGCAGACGAGGAAAGTTGACGGTTGAGTCCGGGAGGGAATTTCACACATCTTAGATTCTGGTTTTTCGTACTATGGATACATCTAGAAGAAATGCCCAATTGCATAAAAAGGCAGGCGACGATGGGGGTTGGCAAACCCAAGAAATTGGCCCCTGATACTATATATACTACCCCCTCTCAACTCCTCTCACCCTCACGAACTCGAATGACGTTTCCTCTTGCTTCCTCGTACCCTGAGTCAAAGAATCCAATCTGCTCTGGAGAGCTTCCATTATTGCACCGCCCCGAAAGCAGGTGACCCGATCGGGAGAGCACAAGCTCCAGCCTGCGTTGGATCGAAGTCAGCAGTTGACCAAGGGCGCGGATCAACGGCTGTGGTTCACTGGGTTCTTGCTAACCTATGAGTGGGCGCATGCAAGGAGGACCGTAGGATCGAGCTCGGTCAGCGACGACCAAAGATCTGACGACCGACATTTTTCCAAAAAGCAAAAAGTAAGTTGCCTCTCTGTCCGATATTTCAGAAAATGATGGAATCTTATTTAATTTCTAAAAAATAACTCCTTTGGCTGAAAAATACAAATGAATAGTGCTTTTGGATCAAAAAAATGCGTAGAACATGATAAAAATGATATTAGAGCCTAATTGTAGATTCTATTAAAAAAGTATAGGGTTTTACATCTTTTAATGCATTAAATGATAGAAAAACCCTAGAAAGAGATGAAAACAATTATGATGAATCTTTTATATGTTTTTGATCAATGTTAACCTGTTAAGTGTAAAAGAAAGGGTAAAATCATAAAAGGATGATGTTGGTTTTAGGGTTTTTATGATCATGTACATGGTTTAATGAACTAAAAACCCTAATTTGAGAAAATATGAGTTTTAATGGTTGTAATCTGAAATTGCAAGTATACAACAGAGATATAATGATTCTTGAACTTAGTTTAGATTAGAGAATCCTTAATGAAGATAATTGAGATAATTAGGGTTTTGTGAATAAGAAACCTATTTTAGGGTTACTAGTCTAAAAAGGCAATAAAGATTAGATAAAGAAACCTAAGAAATCCTAAAGAACCCTTAGGCTTGGAAGCCTTAGAAAATATCCTCATGTCATTAGGAAGGTGTTTTGACATTAGGTAATATGTATGTTTTAGGAATTAAGGGTTGTTAGATTTAAAGTGCTTGCTTGGATATTCTGTTGAATTTGGATTCTATTGCTCAAGAACAGGTATGTGCTTACGCTTATGGTTAATCACTTTAGTTTCACGACGATTCCCAGTTGTTTTATCAGTTGCTTGAAAATAACTGCTTGGATGACTTTTATTTCATGCAACTATAAAGTGACTATGATTTATCACCATAACTATTTATACATGACTAGCTCAGATCCTGGTCCTCCTCTGTGGCTTTGCTAATGATGAAAAGGGTAACCTAGTACATGGTCTACTTGTTAGGTAGGACCATCAGGTTATCATGAGTTAGTGATTGGGCTACCTATGGGTAGTGCCATGTGACTCTTTTGCATATCATGAGTTAGTGATTGGGCTACATATGGGTAGTGCCATGCGACTCATTAATCCTAGGTATTGATCTACTTGTAAGGTAGGATCATGGGGGTTAATTGGGATCTACCATATGAGAGGTAGTATCCAGGTCCACTGCAGGGACAATGCAGAGGCTAGGGTATGTAACGATTGAGCAGTTATGCTTAAAGCGTAAAGTTGTTTGTTAAATCATAATTGATTGCAATATGTTGTTACAACTAAATGCATAATTTGTATTTCCTCCACATACCAGTATAATTCATTATACTGACCGACGTTTTGTTTGTCGAAGATTTAGGTACAAAATCAAAAAGGACAAACAGTAAAGTGGCATATTGTGAATACATGAATTAAAAATACAAGGAGGATTATATATAGATATGTTCTTTCTTGGGTAAAGAATTCCCTCCCCATATTTTGCAAGGTATGAAAAGAACTTTTTATTTCATTAAAAGTTTATTTGCTATAGAATTTAGTAACTACTGTTGATTATTTGCAAAACCACTGATCCTATTATGGGATAACGTGCTCTGACCTCTTGGTCTCCCTTAACTGGGGGTTACTGGGAGGTGGGGTCGTTACAGGCGTCCTCGACTACAATGTTGTTGGAAGGGCGGAGATCTTCAAAGCCAACCCTGTCGCCAGGGCTCCCAAGATCATCAAGATCTAGATGAAGTTGCAACCCGATCTGTCTCTCCTTCTTGTAGTTCCTCATCCTCATCCTCGCACTGGTCTAGTGAAGCAACCTAGTCGTCCTACCGCCATTTCCTTTTTGTCTTACCCGATCTCCTCGTCGTCATCATAGATGGGTACAGGTCGCCGGTGCTCTTTAGTGGATTCCAACCACTTGTCCTGATCTCGTCTATCATCGGTGGTTGTCCTCCTATTTTTTCCAGACCCTTGATTGGTATAACTCTCCAAAAAATCCATCCTTATTATTGTTTCCTCCAGCTACTCCCTCCCCCAGATTTGAACTTTTCTTACCTGATTTAATTTTATTTTGGCTCTTTTGCTACCTTTTCGTGCTCTCCTTCTGATCTCTTATAAATCTCCCAACAAGATCTGGTATCAAAAACTCGATGATGTCCCTTTTCCCTCTCTATCCCTTTTCCCTTTCTCAAAGTATTAGTTGTGAGGAGTCCCCGTGTTAGATTGTACAAAGCACGCAATGCAAGATGTGCTATTCCCATGTCCTATGAAGACTGCGAAAGCTGGATTTCACAAGCACAATCCACAGACTCAGTCCCTAATAAAGCATCCATCAGGAAAACTCAAATCCCATATGATATCAGCTTTACAATTGACTCTTCCCGCAAACCTGAAACCTGACCCCTCGTCATCCGTTTCCATATGTCTAATTTTATTAAAGAAGATACAAATTTCTCTAAAACAATCTCATGGCTTCCTCTTCCAGAGCAATCCCTAGACAACCCACCAATACTTCCCACCAAATAATCTTCTAAAGACACCATCTTTGTGTCGACCTCAAACATAGTATAAAACCATTTCAAACAACCAAAGATAAGTCCTCCTTCCTCTCTCATAACCTTCCAGAGATCTACAAAAATGTCCTCCCTCACCCTAAAATCCTCTTTATGCATCCTACACAAAACACTGACTTCCCTCATTTCTTCTCCTTTAATTTCCTAAAATTAGTCATCCTCTCCAAGAAACCAAATCAAATTGCTCTCTCTGATTATCTAAGAACTAATGTCATGCATCACATCCCATTGATGGCAACAGGAGCACCATCTACAAATGACAAAATTCAGAAGTACAATCTACTCTAGACAACAAGAGACCGACCACTTTCTTCAAGATGCTTCACAAAGCTTCATCCTAGCTTCTCCTCTCAAGTTGGGCCTTCATTTCTCTTCGGCTCAACTTGTAGGGGGCTGTAAAGATATCTCATTATGATACTCAAACATTTTGTATATCTCCATGTCTCCCATACTATTGCAATGCTATTCTTGTAAATGACAACATGTCATGATTCTCCCACTACTCTATGCTTTGTAAGTCCTATAAATACCCACTACTAAGACAATGTAAGAAGGCAGCCAATGGCTCCATTTTGTATCCCGTTCCTAAATCTAACATCTATGTCCTAAAACATTTTTTGTGATTATCTTTTTTCTAACTCTAATACTCTCTCCTTGTAAAACAACATCACCAACCTCCATACACAGACCTGACAAACCCTTCACTTTGTCTACAACCTTATGATGAATAATGAATATTCCCTATGTCTTCTATTTTCCTTACAAATCCACCCAATCTTCACTTTCACAATAGTCATCTCTCACCTTTATTCTTTAACAAAGTTTCTAAAAATTTTCTTTAATTCTCAAACATATGTAGCCTCTCATCTTCTCCCATCTCTCTCACTAGTCTAATTACTCAACAATTCAACCTAACTCCCCTCTCTCGTAGGCTACAAGCATTCACCCCCAAATGGAAAACCCTTATTTTAACTGCCTTACTAAAATATCTCCATGATCTCCTATATGAGAATATCAAAATCTATTTGTTATGGCCATTACAATACAATTTAACAACATCATTATGAAAAATATGTATTCCGTATGCCTTCTCTTTTTATTTCTAGTTCGACCAATGTTCACTTTTAAAATCTCCATTGTCTCATGTCTTCTCTTTTTATTTCTAATTCCACCAATGTTCACTTTTAAAATCTCCATTGTCTCACATTTTGTTCTTATCAAAGTGTGTAACAATTTTCTCTATATCTCATACATATATATCCTCTGACCAACTACCTCAAAATATCATCAATCAACTCTGTTCAACATCAAGAACCACATTCCTCACTACTCATAACGCGGTGCCAAGTGCTAACAACCATGATTATTTCTCCCATTTCTCTCTCTCATCGCTCAGATTACTCAACTATCACCCTAACTCTCATCTCTCATAGAGAAACACTGACTCACATATGGTTTTCCATATCTTTTGTTGCCTTACTAATATGTATCCTTTGTATAATATCATGATTTGATTACTGTGGTCATTATTATAGATTTCATCACAAGTCATAATAAAGTAAAGTTTACAATATGTAGTTACTGCAACTGACATAGAAAAATTCAATTGATAATGGTAAAAAGGAGTCAAATATTATTTACATGATGTACTCTTTGCTATTTGATAACATAGCACATGCATTATCTTCTATACTAAATTCATTATGGATATATAGGAGCAAACTATATATAATTGTTTAAGAACCCACCACTACTTTCTCAAACTCTATTTATATATACATTTCATTATCACCTTGTACTTTTCTTTTAATAATCATGTGTAAATATCAATTGATATTTTTTTGTAGAAATTAGTAACTGATGGTATACAACAACTCTTTTTTTACTTAATATTGTCTTACTTGCTTCTTTTTAATAATATTCATAGAATCTCCACAAAGTTTCATTACAATTCATAAAATAAAATTGTGATATCATGTCCATCTTTTTAATTAGTTGTTAAATTGAGATACAAAATAATTATATTTTAGTAGATATAACAAACATCCACCTTTGATTTGAATTCTATAATATTTTTGTGTTGGAATTCTCTAATTTTGGAAGTATAAATTTTTATGGAATGTGTATACATGTGCAAATGCATTAACTAGTTTGTAAAAAGACATGAAAAGAAAGTGACGAAATATTTATGATGGTGCCCATTTGTCTTTAAAATATATTTTCTTATCTTGAGTGGGTTGACTATTCTGATGGGAATCATACATCCCACTCTTAGAGAAATCTATGCCAATATGGTCAGCGGGTCAATTAGTCGGCATATCTCAAATTGGATCTTACTTGTAAAAAAGACAAATCAATTGAGAACATTACAATCCTTTGTTTGAATCTATTGATGCCATTGACTGTAAATATTTTTTGGAAAATTGAAAGCATGAATGTGAAGAAGTATCTACCTTATGTTATTCTTTGAGTCATTAAGTACAAAATTATTGTGCAGTTAACACATAAAGAGGGAATATAACCACGACTAAGTTTCAAAGAAGTAGTAGCATGAGTTATATAAGGACTTAAGTCCAGTAAATCCAGTTGGTTAGAGATGTTTTATAAAAGTATGACTTGATTCTTGTAAATCTTGGGGATGTGAATAATTGATTACCCATTCAGAAAAAGTAGAGATAACAAACACATTATCTATCCCAATTATAGAAAGTGATATGATTTGCCTAATTTTCTATCAAAATGGCACAAGCATCTTACTGATAAAGATTGAAGGATTTCTCTAGTAACACTAGTAGAAAAAAAGCCAAAAATGACTTTGCTACACGTCATACTCAGAGTTAATTAGACTTACTCTGAAGTCAGATTTGCAACAAGTGACACTTTTTTACGTGTCTAGAGAATGGGAGACAATTTAAAGAGATAAAGTGACCAACGTAACAAAAATATAAACTATAATTGTCAATTTAGAGCAGTAGCAACCGCTAGTAATTACCTATGTAAAATAGCATATTAGTGTGTCAATTTCTGCAGAAGCAACCGCTAGTAACTACCTATATAAAATAGCATATTAGTGTGTCAATTTCTGCACCAGCCCAACATGCAAATACGTAATAAATATGTGCACTAGATAACCATTCACGATAGATTAGAATCATTTCAAAAATTTAAGATAGTTGCAATAGCTTACGTACTACGACATATTTTTTTACAAGACATCCATAATGATTTTTCATTAATGTAGAGATGTTCAATACATAAATGTGGCCAAAGTTGTTTTTCTCATAGAAGTATACAATGATTAACTTGTCATATATGACAATAAATAATCATTCATGTTTGTGACAATTGAAATAGGTTACTTCCATAGAAAATTAAAAATATTCTCCCATTTCGTTTGCACCAAAACATTGAAGAATCTCAAATAAAATGTTGCCCATGTTAATTGTCGTATTCTTCACCCACAAAATTACAAAAAAAAATGATATGGAAGCCATCTCAAATCTGCACAATAAGACAAAAACTATCGTTATATTTAGTACTACAAACACAAAACATTGTGAAGCTGTACCAAAAAGATAGAAATTAAACTGAAACCAGAATTATCTGCTGCTACTTTGTATTATATAAGTACATTAATAGTGACATATAAAAGAGGATAACAAATACAACATTTTTATAAATACAGATGAAAGCAATAGGTCGTCCGGGGAATTTCACAATAAGATGTGGTTAGAAGGCTATATATTTTTTCTTAACAAGTTTATACACTTTTGTTATACTGAACGAAACTTAGTTGTCTAATCCTGTTATAAATTTCTCACTAAAAGATAATTACATTGAGTAATGTATTAGGACACAAATGTAAAGAACATGTCATTTCTAAAGGCAATAAGATCATGATGTAGAAATAAAAATGGAGTAAAACAATATAATAATCTACTGTTACTTTGTAATATACAAGTACATTGATATAGGGGAGACAAGAGCAGTTCATCACTTTTCACAAAGTCAAAGAAAACAATAGCTCGGCGTTAGAACCAATCCATCACTTTCTAATTTTTGTATAATCTCAAAGGGAAGGAGGAGGACAAAACAAAGGAGCTAGAAGAAAAAAAATAGAGGTGTAGGTGACAAGGTAGAATCTAAAATCAGAATTCATATAAAATTCAGAAATCAATAGTTTTATTTCATGTGTTGTGAAAAAAAAATATACGTGTTCTTAAATTCATCCAACAAAAGAAAAATAGGGGATTTTCCAAAAAAAAAAGTAAAGTACATAGAGAAAGGAAGGAACAAACATTCTTTGTTTACTTGTTAGGTTTCTATTTGGTGACACAACTTACCTTATTCATCTTGTCGAAGATGGATTTCTTTAAGATGTTTTAGAAGAGCTTTTCCACATTGTCACATGCACAATTGTTTACAAAAAAAGATCATGATCTACATCGTCAAAGTCATCTAGTTCCCAAAATTAGTAGATCGAGGTGACAAAAGATGTTCCTATAAAGTTGAATACCACACATGTAAAAATATAAATACATATGTAGATTTTGTTTAAAATTTGTGATCTAAGGTATTGATACCTGATTATTGTTGCCACTACTTGAAGTGTGAGGTTCATTAAGAGAATTGATTGTTCCTCCATGACTTAACTGAAAAATGACAGCAAGTTAGTCGCAATTTATCTTTTCTTTGGAATAAATAATGAATGCAAACATAATTATTACTTGTCTTAGCTTCTCTCATAAAATAGAGTTTTCAGCTTCTAATCGTTGTATTCGAGACTGTTGGTCAAAATATGGCTACATTTTTACGCGTTGCAAGCGGGAATTCTTCAATCGTTGCCTTGAGGCTCCCTCACCATATCCACTATTATGTGGACCATACACGTCATCAAGCACTTGAACAAAAAGTAGTTCATTCCTTGAGTTTTGAAGTTGTCTTTCTACACACTTTCGAGCAACTTCTTCCTGTAAAAAGTTGTATAGTGATAAAATATATACACAAAGACCAATGAAAAATCATAATTCTCCTTTTAAATAAAACTTACACATTTTTTCTTTGTGTATTCATTTGCATAAGCACCTATTTTATCTTGATGATATTTGATATATGCTTGATAATCAGCTGATATTTCTTTATTTTGAACCTAAACACCATGTATTTAGATCTTTAATGCGTTCTAACTGTAGGAAAGGGAATAATATCTAAATGAAAAATGTGTGTAACTATATATACCATTTCTTCATAATGTTGTGCATAAGATTTTGCTCATGTCTTATGAGTCAGACGAGGGGCTCCATGACTGGCCTTATTTCTTGAGCACTCGTCCTATGTTCAAAAAAGTGAAAATAAAAATGTTTATAATAAAAAATCATCTCAATAAAGTTGAAATTAGAATATAAGTCATACCATATTTTAGGTGCCTTCTAGTATTCTGATAGCTTCTTCCAATCTTCCTCAGAAACTCCAATGTTAAGGGATTTTGATTGTGATTGATTTTGATGCTTAGCATCATCTAATTTCTTCTTCAGGGTGTTGCGCCATTGTCTAACTTTCTTTTTCATTTTGGTATAACACCAATGCACCATCTCTTCCATGTTTGCAATTGGATACTGAACACCTTCCAAGTTTGGGACTAGGTCTCCATCCAACATAAAAAATTTTGAAGTCCTTCTACAATTATAAAGTTGGAAATGAAAATTGATATTCACATAAATATAAATAAATTTTAGAAATAAAGTACTTACCATCACATCTTCCATGACAGATTCAAATCCCAATGTATGTTCTTCATCCCATTCTTTATATAGTGGAAATAACATACCATTTTTTGCAAAAATGCCAAGAATATTAGTAAGCATCTTTCCCTCATCACCAATTGGAGCACCACGGCGAAAGAAACACTTATAAACTTCTCCCTTTTAAGGATGCAATGAACTCAATTTGGTTGATCCCATATAGCGCTTTTTGGGAGCAAAAATTTCTTTGTGATCTATAATGACAATAAGAATATTGAGAAGAAATGTATTGAGGCAATGATAAATATATAGGTAACATGTCAGAAAAGGTGTGTACCCAAAGATCATGTAGTCACTCTACCAATTGGTTGAGATGTAGTGTGTCTTACTGCAAGATTATCATTTGACACATCTTCAATGGATTCATTTGGAATGAGCATTATGGAATCAAGATCATGTAGTTGTTCACTTCTTTGTGAAGAATTTTCTTGAGAAAAAAATCATTAAAAAATTTAGTGAAAAGAATAACTTGCATATGAATTGAACAAGAAATGGGTTCTTCATTTATTAAAAGAATCACACCATGAGGAGTTTCTATGAGGAGTGTATGAAACATGATGATGTTCATTCTCAACAAGTCGAAATCCATTTGTTCTAATATTCTTAGACAAAATTGCAAGTACAATTAAAAAAATAAGTACCCAAGTTTGAAATTCTCTAAATGGATTAGGATACAAAACTACAAACATTATTTTATCAAATCTATTACCAACTTCAATATTGGATTCATCAGGAGAATGAGATAAATTGTTTGACACCCTTGTTTTGTGCAAAATTGAGTGGTTCTCATCTTTAAAAGAAAATACATATTGTCACAATAATGATATGAAAAATCACTAGATAAAAACTAAAGTCTTAGAGTATATGGTAATAAGATTCAAACCAGATAGACTTTCATTTTTTATGGTAAAATTTCTTTGAAAATTGTGTTGAATGGGACAATGTTCATTTTTAAGAAATTCAAGAACATTTCCTCTAGGATCCTCAACTGATACTATAAGTGAAACCACATGTAAGTACCAATTTCTTAACCTTATAGAAAATGGGACGATAAACCCCTAAATCTTAAGAGGAAGTATTATATTTGATTATGAAATATCTGATACTTTATTGAAAGTTTCATGATAACTTAAAAAAATCATACCAAATTTATTTCCATTTCCTTGATTAGAGTTCTTATTGGGGTAATGAGGAATGGGACAATGCTCATTTATCCTAGGTTCCTTAGATGTACCTAAAAATACAAGAAAACCATTAAATACCTAAGTTCTAAATTCTATGAAAGGACTAGGACAAAAATCATAAAATTATTGTACCAGATTTGTTTCCAACTTCAACATTGAACTCACTAGGGGAATTAGAAAATTTGTTTGACACTCTCATTTCATGCAAAATTGGGTGGTACCCTTCTTTAAAAGAAAATAACATATTATCATAACAATGAAATGAAAAGTCACTAGATAGAAATTAAAGTCTAACAATATATGGTAAAAAATTCAAACCAGATGGAACAGGACGATATTCATTTTCAAGAAAGCCAAAGATATTTCCTCTAGGCTTCTTAGAGAAAACTGCAAGTACAGTCACATCTATAAGTAACAATTTCTTGTCCATATAGAAATTAGGATACAAAATCTTGAATTTTAAAAATTATTTCATTCAATTATTTAACATATGCTATATTATAAGAAATTTCACAAGTTATAAATAAATAATATGAGATATATTTTCATTTTCCAAATCAGAGGTCTTATGGGGGTAGTCAAGGATGAAACAGTTCTCATTAATCCTAGGTTCCTTAGATGGACATGTTAGTACAAACATATTAATAGATAACATTCAAAATTCAGCACAAAGATAGAAACCAAGAATGTTATCTTTCTACCAGATATGTTTCTAGCTTCTTCATTTAAGTCTTGTAACATTGATCTTCGATCATCTGCAAAGAAAATCCATATTTAATAGTTACATTCTTAAACTAGTAGAAGATAGATAATAAAATGATGTAATTTGTTGATCATACTAGATACATCTGTAACTTTCTCTGAGGTCATTGTTTCCCTTGTACCCTGAGTAGTGCGAACAAATTTCTCAAACATCCACTGGAAAAATCTACCTTCCAATAATTTTGGATGTTCTTTCTCTATATATTGAAGAATTTTAGCACATGTTTCACTAGAAAAATCTATTAAGAACTAAAATAAAACCCAAAAGAATTCTCTCAAACGTATAAATAAACTCATCTATGCAAAGTCAAAATAAAAAGTTGTGTACCTAGAGTAGGTATAAAATCATCAAATTTTGGAACTCTCATATGTTCTTCATTTATTTCGTGTGAAGTCAAACATGTATCTTCCTTTTGATTTGTTTCTTTCAACTTCTTTTTACGACGAGGCTTAATTCCTATGCTTATATAAAAATGATTAAATAAGATCCAAATGTAATTCTAATAATGTTTTCTAAAGATACCGGATAGGTTACACAATGGTTCGCCCAGATTTAGAGAAGAACTTGATTGAAAACCTATATGAATTCAAATATATTAGATTATATTTGATATATCCAATTTAAAAGTATAACAACACAATTTTTATTATATGGTATTACGAACCATGAGAAATATTTCTCTCATTCTCAAAGGAATAATTGTCTTGATTTTGTGGAGTCGTAGGACATGATTGTAGAAGAGCATGAAGTGGCTTGGTTTTCTCGATATGAGGCATGATCCTACAAACTTTAGAAGTATTAGATATAATAATTGAAATTACCAATGGAACTCATCATCTAAGAATACATCAAATGAAAAAAAAAGATTATACCTTATGTACCTTTTTCATCAATTTTCTTCCTTATTTACTAAGGATGTATGTACTAGTACATCATCTCATCTTTATGACATCCATATTTTGTGTCATACCAAGAACATTTAAATAGAGGTAACAAAATATCCTTTGAACATGAAACACCTATGATATCTAACAATGACTCTTATTTCCTTAACACAATTATTTAGGTACATATTATATAGGTGATCAAACTTAGAGTGGCATCTATAAATCCAAATCTTGTCTTGAACAAACTCATTTCTCATTTCCATATACCTTTAAATTACAATCAGGACTTTTTAATCACAATGAGGAGCTATAATGTATATATTTGTTGTAAATCAAATTCAAGACTTAAGCACAATGCACAAGCACATGAGAAAATGTCACATACATTTCAAATGTCTCTTATAATATTTTGATATTAAACTTGCATAAGATGGCATTTGTAATTATATTACATAACCTGTGATCACACCATAAATTATAATCCATGTAATGAAATCATTGTGTCCTGCAAATCTCCAAGATGAATAACATTTCATTTGAAGCATAGGACTATATCATTAAGATGCAAGGGAAAAGTCAAGGAACTATCTATGTTGCAGACGAGCCTTTTTTAGTAAGTAATTTTTTAGAATCATTAAATAAATATTATAAGGTTCCAGTTACCTACTTACATTATAGTTTCAAATTCTCAACAAAATATTATGCAATTAAAGATTTGGATTATTATACAACTACATACTACATGTTTTTAACTCAAAATATAATTTAAATTGCTATGTGTTTATTTTCTAGGTATTGGTTTCATCTAGAAAGGGATTGCACACCAAAAGAATGTTGCATTAGAATTGGTTGAACTCATTTAAAATTCACAATTAAGTTCTAAAACCAATTTTCTAGAATATTTACAACAATAATTGTAAACAAGGATATTTCTTTTTTTTTGCTGTAACCGACGTGTTACTCTTCTATTAGCACCCAAACAAAAAACGTATCTGTATAGAGAAGGCCCAAGGTAGAATACTAGGGATAGAGAAGAAATAGAAAAGAGACCCCAACAAAGCCAGGAAAAAGAAAACAAGGGGAAAACTATATACAGAATCAGCCTATAACCCTTTACTATGAAAACTTATGAGCACAAGCTATTAGCATCAATAAAGCTCTTCCTCCACATGGTTGCACCACATCTATCCTGGCCATCAAATAGTCGCAAATTTCTTTTCGTCTACAGCTGAAACATAACAGCTACTGCCGCCAACTTCATATCTCCAGTATACTTCTCCAGCTCACTCAACCGACAGGGCTTTGATCCATATTTTCTGTTGTATCGCTCCCACACCTCCATGCTGAAGGTACACATAAAGAACAAGTGGTCATGAGATTCTTCACTGCTACGACACAAGCTGCAACGAGAGGCCAGTTGAAAACCAACTTTCTTCAAGAAATCAACAGTAGGCAGACGATTCAAGAACACTTTCCAAAGGAAACACACCTAATTTCTAGGAACTTCTTCCCCCAAATCCATTTTGACCAAGAAACTTTGTTATTTCTCTTCCTAACAATTTCCCAACCATTTTTCAACTTGAACTTGCTGCTTCCCCTGTACTTGATTGTGTCACTACCAGCAAAGTTAGAACTAACAGCTCCATTCAGGACTCTAACAACCTTGTCACTCCCTCGAATGTCAGGGAAACACCATCTACCTTCCGACCAACTTGACTCAACTTTACATAAATCACCTTTCCCATATATAATCATCACTTGATCATCACAAAGCTCTAGCAGAGTTTTCTTATTTGGAAGCCACGAATCCTTCCACAATAAGAACTTACTGCCGTCTCCCAAATAGAAGTCAATATTAGATAGCAGAAAATTCCTAGACTTTAACATCCTCTTCCATAGCCATGAAGTGTTATCAATACTCTAGATAGCACATAATGAGGCTTTCTTAATGTACCTCTCATGGACCCATTTAACCCATAAAGATTCCTTCTTGCTAGCAACATCCCAAATATTTTTAATCAAACTTGATCTGGACCAGTCATCAACCAATCTTATGCCCAACCCTCCTTCAGCCCTAGGAGCACAAATAGTTTTCCAGGATACAGTATGTATATGCTTCTTCTTCTCAGTATCATTCCACAAGAAATTCCTCATAACCTTCTCAATTTCTAGCGTAACACGTTTTGGGAGGGGAAAAGCTGCTGTCCAAAACAAATGATAGGTAGCCAAGGTAGATAGGATAAGTTCTACTCTCCCTGTAAAAGACAACAGATTGCATTTCCATGCATCTAACTTCTTTCTTAACTTGTCCAAGATTGGAGCACACATAATTCTTCTCAGTCTCCCAGTAAATAGAGGCAAACCCAAATAATGGATAGGCAACATACCATGGGGAATCTGTAGCACCTCACTCATCTCCTTGGTATTAATCACTCCTTGACTAAAAAAACACCTGACTTTTCATTTTATTTAGCCTCAGCCCTAAAATCACCTCAATCTGATTAACAATATCTACTACTAAAAAATGGTCTTTAACTATAAAAAAAATTGTAGCGAAAACCCCATATTTTGTAGCTAAAGGCTTTAACTACATATTTCTTTACACAAACAAATTGTAGTATATGATCGTATAGCTAAAGCCTTTAACTATATTTTTCAAATATGTAGTTACATTATCCATTCGCTACAAATTCATATGTATCCAGAAGCGTAGTTAGATATTGTCCTTACATATTTAAATATAAGTATAAGTGTAGCTAAATGTATGACAACAATTTCATATATAGTCAGTATGTAGCAAAAACATGAAGTTAATACATATTAAATGTATTTAATGTGTAGGGAAAGGCAACAGTTACTATATACATATATATGTAATTGATTATGCATCTAGCTACATATGTAGTGTCATTTAGTACAAATACATATATGCTTAGTTCAACTATATATATATATATATATATATATATATACATATACATATATATATATATTGTGTAACTTGTTAGTACACAAGCTCTTTTAGTAACAACATTATAGTATTTAGAGCATGTTATGCTCATTATGCCAACAATCTTACTTTCATTTATAATGAAGCATCAAATGTACATGGGGAGGATGTATACCTTGCCCCTATTACATGTGTATAAAAAAGCATATACATATATCAATGATTCAGTGGTCTACTAACATCTTTGTGAAAGAGTTCTTTCTTTCTCGGCCAATTTTAACATCCTTATTGTCTTCTTTTGTTCGAGCTCTTGTTGTTGTTGCACCATCACGAAGAAGAGCATGAGGCTGAGGAGCTTGTCCAGACATTGCTGGGCCAGGAAGACTACTCCAAGGTCGCATCAGAAATGGCAGACTTGATGTACGATGCAATGGTGTTGCTTTCTGTGAGGCATGTGAACATTGAAGATGTCCTTGAAGTGTTGAGGAAAAGATTTTCCCAATCAGGCATCGAGGAGAAGAGTAGTAGAAAGAAGCCGTCCAGCTGAGGAGATCGCTGCTTAGTCTTAGTTGATACTTCTGGTACAAGATAACAGAGCCATTAACTGCAGCAATTTTCTTAATTTGACTTGCTGTGCTGTATCGCGCCTAAGTTTTCATGAGTGCCAATCTTCTTATCTTGAAATTATACTATGTATGCTCTGTTGTATTTATCTAAATATCTTTTTTGTAACTAAACTTACAATTCTTTAGATAAAATATAAATAAGATAATCTTGACTTGGTTGAGCAGGGTTGCCCTCTTCATGAAAGGGGGTTATGAAGTACATCATTTTCTGCAAGAAAATAGGAAATTAGCAATCAATACATCATACAACTTTGTAACACTAAAATTGAAACGTTGAATCTTAAAAAGTACATGATTAATGAATGTAATAGACATGCCATATAACACCCAAGTAACACAACTTGGGAATGAATATAGAAGAAAGCACCCTTATGCTTATGTAAAACAGATATAAGATTGATGCATGGGCAGAACTACAGACTCTGAAATATGTTTTTATGATTCAAAATGTTGTCATCTAACTGACCTGAAAGAGTATGCTCTTAGGGGTACTTGGGAATTCAGCCGCCTCACTGAATCAAGTCTCCCCTTACAAGGTGGGTGTGGTGTAATAATCTATATAGAGACATCCTCATTCACTGTTGGAAGGCCTAATGCAGGGGTAGTTGCAATTGTAATGAGAATTGTGAAACAAATATCGATACTAGAACTATGGAAAATAGGTAGATAGTTAAAGAATTGTGAGAAATAATATAGAAATTGTAATTGATTCAAGCATATAGTGTTGGTAAAAGGTGGTGCCAACTATCTTGACACTCAACATTATGAAAGGGGTAAATTGGCGAGAGACATTTGTTTATTTATTAGAATTGTTTTATGACATTGCCCATGTTTCTCAATACCTGATCCTTAGTTTGTACTTCACACATAGTTCAGCTCGTACAAAGTTCAATGGAGATAGGAAGAATTTCAAAAGCTTTTCAAGCTAATTCCCCTAAATCTTATGCACCCAAGGAAACAAAGCAAGACTTGACCTGATGTAAAGTTTCTGGTGTTGTGGATATGGTAACTAATGATATAAGAGATCTTTCAAAAATGTTGGAGCCTCAAACTTCATGAAGGATATCGGAGATGGTGCAGAAGGTAGTACTGCCAAAGGAGCATGCGTTGTAGCTCCTTGGAAAAGAGAGTCCCCCGTCTGTAGAGAGGGGAAGGGAGAGACCAAGGAAAACAATGGCATTTTTAACATATGTTATATTTTCTTCTCCTAGAACAAACCACGAGGAAGAACTTGTAAGAAATCCAATTGTTCCACCTATCAACATTGATTTTGATGCTTAATCTCAGTTTTCAAATGACAAAAACATGCTAGAAGATCTGAACAGGACTATTTTATTCACATCTAGTGTTATTATCATGCAACCTACCCATGCAAAACATAGACTCAAAAAACTAAAGAAGGGAAAAGTCAAGGCCTAGCAAGAAAACAAAATGCTAGTTTTACTCTTGATAATGGTCACAATGTAGATTATACTCCTCTTATTCAGTTGATATAAAAGTTATAAACTACAAAGGAACAACACTTCCATGAGGTAACCAAAAAGTCAGCAATTCTTTGTCTTCCTTCTATCAAGGAATTCCATTACCCAATCAGGCACTATAGACATTAGAGCCAGCTTTGGTGAATCTTCTATCTCTCATCAGAAGGAGCAATTTATACATTTATCCTCTTTGATTGCTATGAATGTACATGAGAAAGATGCCCTGGATCTAATACATGAAAAGGCATTGTGACATTATTCATATTATAAATTATCAATCAATTATCCTTCAACATGAGGTTTTGTTTTAGTTTAATTGAGCCTTTATAACCAAACAGCCAACTTTGGCATTTATTCTAGTTAGAATCTAGAATTTTTAAGAATCACATAGGTGGAAGACCATCAATACAATGAGTGTCTTAACAATGTTAATCATACAAACAAACCTCCCAGGAAAAGATTCCTCATAGAAGTACTGATAACACCCAAATTTATGTGTATTCGCTAAGCATTTATCTATAGTCTTGTGTCGTTATAGCCTTAGTATTCCCTATAATGCTTATGTTTTAGTACCTTTTATCTTGTCATAGGTAAAGTAGATAAAATAGCCAATAAAGTAGCTAATATAGCCAGTTTTGGGACTAGCAGGCACCGAACTTGTGATGGCAACTATTCTCCATATTTTCTCTCCAACTGAGGCCCAGTAAAACTGTATTATCTGCTATATCTTCTAATGATGAACACATATTCATCACTATGTGAGTCTCTTCGTGGGCCCAATTTTGCTCTAATTAATTGCTTTTATTGGCTTATCTTCTAATATTCAAATTTACCTAGCTTAATTGATTTATCTTCATTTAATTGAGATTTGTGCACCTATGTGCAGGTCAAAGTGGGCACAAAGGCCCAATCTCCTCGGCCCATCTTGCAATCGGGGTCAATCCCCCTCTCCTTCCTTTCCTTCCCTTTCTTTTCTACTACACAACGACACCCCTTCCCCTCTCAATAACCGCGGTCGCGGTTTCTCACCACATAACCACGGTCGTGGTTTTTCCCTCCAACACCGCGACCAAAAGCTACTTTCTGGACCGCGACTCCATCTCCCTAGACCGTGACCTCCCCATCCAAGAACACCGTGACCACCTACAACACCTGCTCAAGACCGCGCCCACGGTTTCTCTCCAACAACCACGACCTAACGGACTGCAACCGCAGTTTCCTTTCTCCCACCCACGGTCTTCTACTTGCCACCTATCTACGGTATTTTTCCCTCACACCACGCCCGTAGTTTCTCCTCCTTCGTCAAACTGCGACCTCCACACATCATCAACAACCGCGACCCCTCTTCTTTCCAACACCGCGGTCGCGGTTTTCTCTCCACCTATTCGCGGTTTCTCCTTCCTTGTCCGCGAACTTCACCCATATGCTTGCGGTTCGGCTCTCCACGACCGCGACCCACGACAGAAGGCACTGCGACCTCTTCTCCACCTGCTCGTGATCTGCACCAACGCCCTCGACTGCGGTTCTACTCTCTTTGCTGCACCTCAATGCCTTGCGACATCAACCTGCCCTCCTCAAGCCGTGACCGCAGTTCCACCCCCTACAACTGCGGTTCCTTCACCACAGACTGCGACTCAGCTACTCAACAACACCCGCGGTCTATGCACACCTCGACTGTGGTCTAAACAGACCAGATACCTAGCCTCCTCTATAAATACCCCCACTCCAGATCTATAGGGGAGGGGGGATCAAGTCCAGACCGGAAGGCTGCCCTCTTGTGTCCAGCTCAAGGAGGACCTCGACCCAGAGTCCCTCGGGAGAGCATGGAGGTCTGAGAAGACTGTGATGCTCACTCCATGCTTCCCTCTACAACAAGCTTCCATTCTCTCTCCATCCATCCGCCTATATCGACCCAGATCTGTGGTGGAAACCCAGATTTGGATCATCCTCCATCTTCGTTCATCCACTGAGCCACTATTTGGGGTAGATCTAGACAGAGAGGACCAAGGACTCCAGATTTGATCAAGGAGGAGGACTAAAAGATGAGATCTAGCCTATATGGAGGCAAAGGAGCGAGAGCCACCTCTCCTCCACAGGCTAAATCTTATCTTCTTCCCCTTTCTTCTGTTGTGTTCCTTGGTTTCTTGTACAATGATGTTCTTCCATCTTTGTTCGGTGCCAACTATGCTTGTCCATGGCTAGTTGAGCTCCTTCTTGGCTATGTAGCCTGTTTTGGGCATGTTTATGTACTTTTGCCTTAAGCAAGTAGATTTATTTTAGATCTAGTATGTTTGCTTGTTCTATCTTCTCTCTCTAGTCGTGATTACTAGTTTGGTTGATCTCTTCCTAGTTTGAACTGTTGTTTCTACCTGTATCGTGAGATCCATGTAGGAATAGACACAAGAAGATAGTTTGGACCAGAGTCTGAGAGGAGGAAGGTCCAACGGTTGTCTGTTCCTAACATCTCAACACAATCTAGACCCAAGAGGACCACTAGAATATGTTGAGATGTTGTGTGTCATCCTTGAGAGAGGTTTGATGGCACAATCATAGATGGGTTTAGTCAAGCTATGCGAGAGCGAGTGGGATGACCCACGGGAACAGCCACGACAATACATACTATGTTTGGTTTCAAGATACTTGCTCAGGTGTTCGAAGGTTGTCTACGCCCGAGAACGGGTGCATAGACTGCCCAACTTGTGGTTACATAGCCAGGAACTCCTCTCTGTTTAGTGGAATCTCGCGGACTCTGTTTTGTTTTAGTTTCTTTTTTTTAAATTTGTGACAACCCTCTAGACTAGTTCTAGCACATATTTTCATCGACTATCGTTTTGGCTTATCTGACTAAAGAACGAAATTTGTAGCATCCTAAACGTCACCACGTCTCTGTGTTCGACCCCGTATATCTACTTCGACCCTGTAATAAAGTTGTGGGCGTCCTCGAAGGATTCAGGTTATAAATTCAAAGTTCTGACTCACTTTTGAGGCCGATCAACTTTTGGCGCCGTTGCCGGGGATGTGGTTTTCCACGTTTACACGCCTAAAAGATTTTGTTCCTTTTAAGCCCGTATATATATATATATATATATATATATATATATATATATATATATATATATATATATATATATATATATATATATATATATATATATATATATATATATATATATATATATATATATATATATGAATAGTCTTTCTTTTATTTTAAACATACTTGTATGAAATGTACCTACAAGTAATACTTTAGGACTATCGATTTCATAGATCCATGTGAGAAATCTTTAGACCCTAGGTCCTAACAGTAAGTCAAGCATCACAAATTAGTTTTCAGAGTTAAATACCTCCCAAGGGAATAGTTTCACCCTCCAGCTCAACCTTCATAGGAGCATTAATGTCGTTCAACCAGTCCAGGTCAGTCCAATTTTTTTTTCTAAGATCATATAGGTATATGCCATTCTCCAACTCTTCCTCATACCCTTCATACGTTGGAGATTATTTCAGGTTCCACTATTATAATAAGGACACAAAATATTCCATATTTGAATTAGTAACTCTAAATGTAGAAGCTAATGTACTAATAATTGTTCCTAGAAGATATCGTCAATACTAGATCAACATATAAACTGACTTGAGGGGATAAGAACATACAAAAAAAGATGTCGATGGAAGTTGATATGGCGCAAGTCAATCCATGGAAGAATCATATGTTAAAACCTAGATGTTGTTCTACGTTCAACTACTTATGACCCTTCTAAATCATTTTTTTTCTTAGGTAGTTACAATGAAAACAAACTTACTTCTAGTCTACAGTAATAAAGGTACAAAATGGTGACGTTAAAACAACTTACTTATTTTTTTTTTATAGTCTTATAGTCCATGAAGCCTCTACCTAGTTTGAGGAGTAACATATTTTTAGTGTTGAATCCTTTCATGAGAAATTAAACTACAAATCAACCATATTCATCCTCAACTACCAATTGTAAATGTGACCAGTGACATATCAGTGCACAACTAGAAAATATGAAGGCATAGGAACATAGTGTACTACTATACCTTGCATATATAGGACATTCCAACAAGAGTCCTCCACTTCAAGTGCATTTACCGATCCGTGCCTTAACTTGGTCATGCAGAAAAATAGGGGTGTTGGACATTAGAGAAATGCCAAAGTAAAGTTAACTAGTTCCCTGAAATACCAAGCATCATATTAGGCCAGGAATACCTGTGGTTTTCCCAATTTCTAGATGGTGTTTGTCATCGCCTCCTTAAGAAGAGGCCGCCAAGGATTGGGACTGTCAACATGTCATTTTTGGCTTCCCAAACTTGTCATCCATGAAAACTTCGACTAGAACTGCCCAAGATGATGGCTTGGTTAGAATATAATTGAAAGAGAATGAACAATCATACAGATGAAAACAATCCTCACTAACACACCCCCTCCACAACTCTCCACATGCTGAAAACAAAAATAGATCTCTCTTAGATCTTTCATTCCACAGCTTAACGAAATACTCAACAATAGTAACACTCGGTTATTTTTCACCTGTGAGATTAACAAATTATCACTTGTCTCATGCAAAAATCATGATTGTGTTGGGAAGAAAAATGGTTGTCAGGGCCTGCTGGACTTGTAAGGGTACCTAATTGGTAGTCCCATCCTACCTTTATCTTTAAATCCATGTAGTTTTTAGTCATACACTCAATAATGAATTTCATGGAGTACATGACTAATAATGCATGATAATAAAATATGAGAGAAGCATGATATAGAATATAGTTGTTAGAGTAACTATGCATAAAGTTGAAACTCCTTAAACAACTAGTTTAGACAATCATGATGTATATTTTGTCTTTTTAAGGTGGCTGGCAAGGCACTAGCAAAACTCTAAGAAAGATTGATCCCCCCGACCTTTAGAGAAACTAGCAAGTCATAGGTCTGGAAATAAGAGCACAAGTAGAAACTAGTAAGTAATCTAAGTGATAGGTCAGCACACAAGCATTTCCCACTCATGTTTTTAGTGCAACAGAACTAGTACATGTATGAGATTCTCACCATGTGGTAGCTAGGTTGTAAGAGATACTGCCTACCAACTACTCCTAAAAGTAAGAACATGGTGTTTTACAAACTGACATATGTTCTGCTGTACAAAGATATGAGGTTTTCAGCCACAGAAACATGGTGGTTAATTTGTCTGAAATTTCAAAAGCAATTTACTGAAGTCCCAAACTAGGGACCCAAAGAAATGTTGGTACAACAAGTCAACTTGTTTAAAGATTTGCATAAGGGGGCCACATCCTCTATGTTTATCAGTTGCAAGC
This sequence comes from Alisma plantago-aquatica, assembly GCA_963693085.1. Classification (NCBI taxonomy): domain Eukaryota; kingdom Viridiplantae; phylum Streptophyta; class Magnoliopsida; order Alismatales; family Alismataceae; genus Alisma; species Alisma plantago-aquatica. The sequence continues at coordinate 1,489,624,686 of OY856412.1, forward strand.
TAGATGATAGTTGGACCATTTGTCTCCAGCACCAGATTTTGGATGTTCAGTAAAAAAACAATTTTGCAGGCCATCAATACAGCATAGGCTTCATACATAGTAGGAGATCAGCAGCCCGGCCCCATCCTTGTAACAAAAACAATAACTTTTTGGGAATGGTTCCTGAAGACAGTAGTAAAACATGTTCTGTTGCCACTAACACAGGCCCTATCAGTGCTAACCTTGATGATACCCAGCTCAGGGGCTTTCCATCTACAATTTTATCGATATGGGGTTGTAGAAGTGTGGCGTTTCTTATATCTATTAGCAATCTCATGGTGAGAGTTGACCTGCTCAAGTAAATTTTCTTTGGCTACTATTGTGTTGGAGAAGGCCTGGTTGAAGATGAGATCATTACAACCATTCCAAACAATGACACAGGATATAACAAAGTCTATAATGTCAATATTGATCACAATTTTAGAAGACAGAGCTATGCATCAATCATTGATGACCTCAAAATGACTATACATATGTCCTTGAAACAAAGTCTATTATATCAAGTTCAAACATGGTGGAGTAGATGTAATCCATGATTGATGAAGTTGTCTTGATTCAGGCTGCAACCAATGAAGTGCTTTTAGGGAACACTCTTCAAAGTTCTAATATATGGATTTTAGAGCAAACTACAAGGGGAACAATGTCCCAAGTGTGCTTTCTTTGAAACCACTGCATCTTATGTATCAACCACCAGCTGAGATGAGACATCCTAGTGACAAATAAAATTTTAGTTTGCAATAATAGTGGTTAAATATTAGAATTATCTCATTAAATGTTGTGTGTCTTTGCCACATCCTTCCTAGTCCCTGTTCCATGACATCCATGTGTCCCAGTCTCATAGCACCAGTGATATGTACCCTTCATCAATAGAATTAAGATCCCACCTATATGCCTCCTATCACCTGCTACAGCCTAGTTACACATTGCTACTACATATATATCTATATATCTCCCACCTACATCCCTTACCTATATATCTATGACAGAGTTTCTATATTTAATTTAGTACCACTATAACATTCCTACTACCAGAATCACAAAGTAACTAGTAAGGGTGTCTCAGTGAATCATCGACTATTTGAGAATCTGTTGTATTGATCTTTCCTTTACACTAGATCTGTGTTGTCACTCCTTTTCGTACGTCTTTAGGCTCACACCTAGATGACTTGTGCTTCCCTTGTTGCGGATTCACCACATCATGACATCTAACCATTTGGACTACCTCAAAGTGGACCAGTGACATCATTCAAGAAGATCGTTTATTTTTCCAAACCAAAGACTTTAAATATCTTCCAAGGGAGTCAATATCTGAGGTAGAAAATAATCTTAAAATTTAAATATGGTCATAATTTGATCATCTATATAGCTGACATGAAATAAAATACATGACAGACAACCAAAGAAGTATGGAATATTGTTGTATATGAGACTTTAGAGTGATTCAATCATTCTACGATCCAAATGCATCTAGGTAGACATATATATAAACCCATTATTGCTGGAATAACTTAGGCACTTAGATTCTTGTTTCTGATCTGAAAGGCATTAAAAAAATTCTAGTTCCTACATCTTCATATATTTATGACCAAAAGTGGATGATACACGCGATGACAAACACACAATCACATGGTATAACAAGAATTTATTTTTACAAATTGACATTGCATATGTCTGTAAAATCTGATGCCAGCAGAATAAGAAGCATTTATTTTCTCAAGTAGACATATAGATGCTTAATGCATGTAGGAGTAGGCGCCCTTGAATTAAATGCACTCATTGGAAGTTGATGCATGTATATTTTCATTATTATTTAGGTATTTACAAATCCAACATAGTACTAACATTTCAGTAGTAACATTACAAACCAAAAACACAGGATGACCTTCTAATTGTATAAGAAATGTGCATCCCAATGCAAGCAAACAATTTTCTAGCTCAAACAATGATAAGTGAATGACAAAAACTTGGACTCCAAGACATTGAAGATGGTATATCTTTAATCAAATTCTTCTATGTAGTTTCAATCATGATAGTACTGAAAGCTAACCTACTTGGATGGTTGACATAGATAATTTATTCAATGGAGACTGCTTGGCATGTGAAAGTGGGTTGTGGTGTACCCAGTGCACAACCTGCCCTTGTGATCTGACTTCCTATTGTGGCCTGCTCATTACCACTGTGGAGTCTCAAGATATAAGCAAGTGAATATGGATAATCTGGAATATCTCCAGCATCTAAGGCACTAAATCTTAGATATCTTCAGTAATCAATATTCAACTATGAGAATGAACAATCCAGTTAAAAATAGTCTAGAGGCATATTCAATTATCATTTCTATTATCGTGGTATAATTACTTTGACAATAAGTTGCATTATCTCAGTAAAGAAAGTGAATGGCAGCTCAAGGCTATGAACAAAATCATAAACTCCAAGTACAGAATCTAAAGGACCATAGATTGAAAGAAAAAATGTAAGTATCAACTAGACTTTGAAAAAAAATCTAGATACAAAAAAGTGGTTATCACACACAAAGCTAGATTCTCTTACCAAAACAAAGTTTACCTTTAGTAGAGGCAGAGGCAAATGTTTCAAGATTTCATCCATAAGATCTTGAAGATTATTAGAGTCGCCCAAGTGAATAGCCAGTTCTGAATCAAATGTCTAGACAATAACTTCTTTGCTGAAAAATTTACCTGCCAGCAACACAGTAGTCAAGTCACAGTGAAGCTTTCGTAATGCACTTGCCATATCTGGAATTATTGAATACACCTTACCTCTAGAACATTATACTGATATGTGTGTGTAGATTGATAAAAAAATAACTACAAGATGAGTCAATTGAAACAAGAACAAAAAATGAGTTGAGAACTTAGAGGATTAGCATCAATGCTGCAATTGCTAAATGAAACAAATCTGTACGGCAGACATATTGTAGATTATAAAGCTCTTTGTAATGGGCATAATTTTGTAGCTTCAAAATGGGAAACATTCTTTGTAGAGACCACACATTCTAGATCCAAAATGTCAAAAGACTAGAGCATTTGATGAATTGAATAGTGTGTTGGTCTCTCAAAATATGTGTTTATAGAATAGACGTATCTAGCACATCCCAAGAAATCAACAAAATCAGTTATGGGGAGAGTTGAAGCTCAAAGGAATATGATGTGATGGATTCCAACATAAAAAATCGAGCAAGAAATGGATCAGCTAAAAATCCATAGAGTATCTATGCATAATAACATTTAGATGTTCATGGAATTCAAGGATTTGATTTGCCACCTACCTACATAGTTTACATGCAATGAATATATGTGCATGCAATGTCTAGCTTCAATATAATAAAGAACATTTTTTCAAACTTTAGAAATATGAAACCTACTATATCTTGCATCAATATGTATAAAGATAAAGTATTCTTCAATGATCAAGAACAATAACCATGTTTATTTCTAGTATTGCTTTTAGAGCATTATTGGGTAAAGTGTTATAATTCACAATGATTTAGCTCTTATGGCTGTTTGGATGAATGGTTAGCAGATGATGCTGCTGCAATCATGTTCTCTTGACTCATAATTTATGTTGCTTGTTGGTTTATATACCTCTGTGATAATGATCTCTTTTTTTGGATTTTAGATTCTTGAAAGTGGGTTCTGTTCAGGTGATACTGACTTCTGAAAGTGGTGCTTCAAAGGTGCAAAATCTTTTGCAAAATCAGCTGACACACAAAGACAGAGCAGTAATTGAGAAGCAAGGAAGCAGCTAGGGGCGAGCTTCCTATTGCAAGTCATCAGATTGGAGTCTAGCTAACACAACTAACTCACCAAATTCCGGCTAATGCACAAAATATTTTAAACAGTAGATGGCCATACTCATGAAAAGGTAAGCTGCATAGAAAAAGATGAACTTCAGACATCAAAAGATAATAGAGAAAAAACATAATGACGTAGACATCCATGCGATAACTTCCAACTATAGATTACTTACCAACCCATATGGGTAAATGCATTAATCTAATGAGTGTGCCAATAAACTAAATGTCAATTGTGGTTCATCAGCTAATTACTTCTTTAGTGACCTGCAAGAAGAGGAGAAAGTATATATTAGCAAGCATCATCCACCACACAAGATAACAAGAAAGAAGCAAGTGATACAAACTCCAATAACTAATCCATCGGTTGATTACTAATAGCATATTTGCTTTTGTTGAGTCAATAGCAACTAATTACTGCCAAAGGAGCATGTGTTGCAGCTTCCTAGAAAAGAAAGCACAGTAAATTCCATATCAAAATCATAATGAATTAATAGTAAATGCAAGTTAAGGTCTAGGCAATATATACTGTGGTGTTTTTCATGGAAAAAAAAACTAGCATAATTATCATAACTTAAACAATGTTATGAAAAAAGAACTAGCATCAATCCCAACAGTCATCCTCTTCAACCCCATTACATCCCCACTACCACATTTCAGAGTAGAAAATTTTGCTTGTTCAGCAACCCCCACACATTGTAGAGAAACCCAAGTACCAATCCACATGTCTGTGTTCCATTGTCATCAGAGGAGCATTGTTGATAGTCACCATTGTCATCAGAGGAGCATTGTTAATAGTCACCATTGTTGATCTCTGAAAAAACAACATGAAAGGAACAAAAGCCATAAGAAACACCAATCTCGTGATGGCTCATGGTAGCTCCAGAATAGCCAAAATTCTCAAAGTTAATGTAGAAGTAACTAAATAAAGAAAGGTACTAAATCTACGGAGCTGGCATACATAGGTGATCACTAGATGAGTAAAGAATGCAAGCATAATTGCATACCTTTGCACAATATCCCCAGCCAATTCATGATACCACGTGTAGCTTGAAACATCTCCTCAAAATCTGTCAGAGTGACCTATGCAGAAAGAAAGAAATCTAAGTTAGACCAATCCAATAAGATACCACCAGTGCATGGACTCAAATTTATCATTGAACATTATAATTTACAACCATCCCTTCCTTTTGCAGCATAACAAAACGCATCACAAATTTCATTATCATAGGAGAAACCCCTTTCTTTTAATCTTCATTTGCTCTCTGGAACCAATGTAAATGATGCCATAAACAGATGTCATGACAGTCTATTTTACCAATTTCATGTCAACCTATAATACTAATATTCATAGTAAACTAGATACACAAAGATCTAGGATAAAACCAGCATTAAAATGTAGAAAAGTCCCAATGGACAGTTGGTCAGTAGATAGAACCTTGTTATGTTGTTGTGTACTTCCATCCATTTTCCTCATAGACCAGAGGACCATTCATCAAACAACCAAGTTGCATGCTTGACTCAGACTATACCTTAAATTGTGATGAATGTAGTTTTCCCTCTAAGAGCAATGCCAACAAATTCAAATCTACTAAGCTCGATGTAAGCAGTTGTCCCAATAAAAATATAGACAAAATCAATAAAAATGGGATGAATATAGTTGTGCCTGTTCACTTAAGGTTAACCATCAAAATGTAGTAGATCGGGAAATTGTACAACATCAGTCTTAGGTGCTAGATGGAGAATGTCGTCAGTTTGACAAGGACAAAAGAAAAGTTGTAGAAAAAGGAGGCTTGGTAGAGGAAGCATCTTACTATTATGGAAAACACTCCTAGCATGCCCCAAAGAATAAGCAAAGGCAACTTTTCAGGTCAACTAATTTGGATTGTGGGCTTAAAAGAGGACCATGCTGAATATTAAATGTTTAACTTGGGATGTGTTGCATGCTCCTCTGTGTATCCACTATAAATTCAAGAGTTCTAGGGATGGGAGCCCCTTCAGAACCCTTCTCATGGGATTAAGTTGATGACATTGTGAAAGGAATTGCTAGAGATGACTACCAGTTTGATTATTCGTATGATGACTCCACATTCCCATTCTGCTCTTGTTCTCATTCTTTTCTATTTGTTGAGTAAAAAGTAAAAATCGATGTTCAAAATATAAAGATTTGTGATCAGATGACAAATTGATGACACTTGTGTTGTGTCCAGAATAGTGAAACAAGCATTGATGCAGTGAGGGGCTACCTGCACATACCTCTGTTGTGGACAAGTCTGAAACTGCCGGATGCAACAAAGTTCTTCAGCACCAACAACCTTCAGAAGTGAATATGAGACAACTGAAGGTGGGTTTCTGTGAATGTAGACGCTGTTGTGAATAGGAAGCAAGGCAATCAGAGCACTATCTTCATCATGAGGGATGGCCAAGGCACGTGGCTAGCTGGAGCCACAGCTAAGCATGGTGGTTGTGATCCTCTAGAAGATAACTACTTGCAATAAGCAGATGATGGAAGGAGTATGCGAGACAACTTGCAATAAATGGCTGATCCTTCACATACTTTTCCACCCTCTTTATCAATGGTTCACAACCCTACCCACCCAAGTACCTCATCTGGTAGAAGGTATTAGAAGAAGATGTGCATGGTTTGGACAGCACAAACCTTCTACATATTGGTAGACCAGTGAACTACCTGGATGACAAATTAGCCAAATGGTACCTCAAGCAACTAAATGGCTAACAAGCTATCTATCTACTATACTGATGTTACTTTTGTATGTAGTGATCTAGAAAGTTGTACAGACATCCAAAGACTAGAAAGGGTTGAAGTGTAATAGCTGTCCTGGTAGTCCGAAAAAAGAAATCGATGGTCAATAGCATTTCACTATCAGTTAAGTCCACGTCATAAGAGATCAATGACTTTTACAAATGCAAACTTGATTGTATAAAATCCGCATGAATAGGAAGTCTTGCAAAAGGTTAACTATGTGCTATATATGGCATTTGAAGAGTAATATTATGCGTAGGCTCACGTGCCAAAGATTTTAGAAGGTAATAGGTCTTCAAAAGGTGTCAAAAACTTTCTCAATAGAAACATACATCGACATGCCCCTTGACTTTGATCTGAGCTTACAGACATCCGAATCTTCAAATGCAAAATCCTACAACATCTAGAAAGGCTCTGAAAGCTCATATACACCTAGAACAAAAGAAAATAGCAAGGGAATAAAAAACAAATATCAGCAACTTAGAATTTACAAACTTGGAATCAAATTGAATATCACTAGAAGAAAAAGATAGTGACATCTAAAAGCTTCTTTATCTGAACAAAGTAGTGATGTGACCTCATGTTGTTGCTGATTGTGATCTCAAAGTTGAATACCACAACGGTTTACATGCATTCCTCCTGATAATGATACAAAAAGAATGATCCTCATGAGTAATTGAACCAAAATCAATAAATCTTTGTTCTCGAGTATGTAAACCAAGAGCATTGCCCATGAACCATCATGAAAGCAATATGTAAATGATGCCTATTTGGTACAAACATGTGCAAATGAAAAGCAAACTTTTCATCATTAAAGAGTAATCATACCATTTACTCCCATACATGGAAACCAAAGAGCATGATCCAAGTCACAAATAGAAGAAGGCAAGAGATATTTATGGCGTAGATAATCATCATTCTACAGATGGCAGATACACAACAGATTTGTCAGTGCTCACAGCATAAATACTATCAGAAAAATACTTCCATCTTGCTACAATGAACCAAATACCATTCTCCTCACCTCCCATTGTGACAACCATAGAGCTAGAAGAAGCAAACTAAAGTCTACAAGCCCCCTAAATGCTGAACCTTAGGTTTATTCAGTAGAATAACAAAATATAGGACACATACCATCTTCTACATAAATTTAACCCTATCTTATCAGTATAAATCACACTAGGGTGGGGGGTCTGGAATAGATATTCCATTAGTAGGAAACACATATACATTTATCTTGGCTAACATTCATCTAACATCCATAGTGAGAAAATGAGCAAGCTCACAACTCAAAACAATATCTCAACCATTTAGGCTTCAACCAGAGCCTATATGGGAGACAAGCATTCCAAATAAGATGGGAAAACTGCCTCTATAACAGCCCACCAAATAAATTACAAGAGAAACACTAGTAATGCCACTACCTAATAGTTCATATATGTTTGTATTTTGAGAATATAAACGTCCTCACAAATAAATAGTAGGTAGGACATCCCAAGTAAAATAGAGGAGACTTTGTGAAGCTAAAGCTTGGATGAGCCTGCCTGCTATGTGCCTCACCTCCTCATAATCAGATTTTTTTTAGCAACATGAAGCTATCAAACAAATCAATCTACAATCAAGTTCCAGAGTTTCTTTACACAATGTCTAATTATTAGTAATCCATAAACCTGATTCACCTTACAATAAATCAATATACATCACAACTGCTCAATTGGAATTGATTAGGTAAAGACAAGAAGCTAGCCAAGAGAATGGCGAACTCAAGTGTCCATATCTCACTACTCATTTGAGGAAAAATACCACTTGAGAGCCAGAATGAGTTCAAGAACTATATATCCAAAAACTAAAACTCAGCAAAATACCTTAGTAGGTAATGGTATATGCAAATCGGAATCTAATGAAAAATTATATGGGTGAAAATCAAAAGAAAACTCTACTTCTATGTTGCTGACCCTGAACAGATTCAAGAGGATGTAACGGGAAGAAAAGATATTGATGCTTTATAAAAGACAAAAAGAGAATTGTATCTATATTTTGCCTCCACCTTTAAGGGGGCATTTCAATTATCTTAGATTTACCATTCACTACGAGTTTGATGATTCACATGTAGACACATTCCTATGATTCTAGAGAATTGAGGATGTCATGACAAATGCTTTCTCCTTTGTATCTGTCCTTCTTTTGAAATGGGACATGATTCAATATGTATAAGAGGTGATACAGTGGTTTGCATAAAATACAGGAATCATAACCCTTGGCAAAACCAATTTCAAAAGATGGTAAAGTGAGGGCCTTCTTCTCTTGCATGAGAAATCCTTAGAAGTTATATGCATATCTAGAGCTTCTAAAACATGCAACTAGTCTTGAAGATGAATTTACTGATTTGTGGAAAAAGCTCAATGCAATGTTATCCATGCCCGACAAGTACCCATTTGAAGTGAGATTGTAAGAGATGACATATTACATGTTAGAAAATTAATGGCATAAAAATGAAGCTAATGTAGTTTATGCAATAAGAGCCTGATCATGTTCATGGACTAGACGATGAAAGGAAAAATCTTTGGAAAATTTCAATGTACAAATTTGAAGAAATGAGATAAGAATAACCTGATGCTTGTCGTGTTGTTTCCATTGTTGAAACCAGATATGTTGTCATTGTTCCCGATGATCGACACTCACATTTCTAGCAGGGTTAATTGCTATCAATAGATATGTTCCTCCGCAAATCATATAAATTGTTCCTCCGCAATAGGAACATATATAGGATCAGTTTTCATTGTCGAAACTAGATATGTTGTCGCTGTTCAAGATGATCGACACTTACATCAATACTAGGTGAAGAAAACTTCACATGTCTAGACCTATGGACCTTAATAGCATGGTACATGTGAAACATGATATTAGCAGCAAGATCAACATGGGAGCATAAAAATCAGTAATAAATTTAGAAGACTGAAATTCAACACAACATAGTAACCCAGACATGCAAGTATGCAACCTCAGACATCCATATCACCTACATCTGAACTTGATATCCAAATGAGAGGTTGATTCCATAAACCCCATCGTGAGAGTCATGACCGTTGCTAATCCTATCCCTATATAAAGACATAGATCTATAAAAGCCATATCAACCATTAATTTATCTCAAAGTTTGGCATCCTATCCCACTCAATATTCTACCTACAATTCAACAACATACAAGGTTCAACACTACATGCATGCAATTTAGTTCCACACCATATACCTGCATTTCAACAAGCAACTTGTGGTTCAACACCATATGCGTGCAATTTAGTTCAACACCATATACCTACAAGTCAGCAACATACTTGCATGAATCTACTGCAACAACTATATTTCCTTAAGAATTTTAAACACTAGAGTTGTATAGAGTGTACAAGCACCAATAATAGCAAATCATACTCAAGAACACCTCCACAGTTGTAAAGAACAAATAATAAGAACACTTCAGGTCTTCAGAGAATACCAAAGAGTCACTTGCATCCAGGAAAGCCATCAACATGCCATCTTGGTCATAGGGAAAATGGAGAAGTCTTTGCAATTTAGTGACACCGAGAATGTGACATGTGGGATCTGCTACTTGAGTGAGAGCAATGCTAGTGACAATCACAAACTAAAGACTTAGGCAACTTAAAAGTACATTACACGGTAGCTTACCAGACCTTGATATATCAACCCTCTAGTGGCCATCTTGACTCATTCGTGACTCCAATCAGGAGAGAGGTTAGACAACTTTACTCAATAAGTTGAGAGGGTGATTGAGCTCTTTCTCAGTGAGAGATTTTAAGCTTTTCAAGTTTAAGGAAGATAAAGCCTATAAAGTCTAGAAGACAGAACAACAAAAATGAATATATGCATAAAAAAGAGACATCAAATGGCTGCCACAGACATGACATATGTAATAAAAGAGGGACCATATAATGCTCAGCGTACCATTTCAATTGAGTTGGTAGTCTTTGACAAATTCATTGATGCCTATGAATATTACGTGTCCCAATAAATGGCATTTCCACCAACCTAGTACCATGGATTCTGTTCAAAATACAAAAACTTAATACATCAAGGAAAAAGTTAACACGATGGACAGATTCTAGCATAAATATTAAGGATGTCAACATCGCGATAGTTCTCAATTAGAGCTACATCCAATTACAGAAGAATATGGTTTTGCAAAGTACACGTAGTCATTCCAAAGTTCTATACATACAAGTAGTAAAAAATAGAATACCTTACACCCTAAAGTGAATCAGTAATCATTGATATATATATCATTACAATTACTAATTCGATTTGATTGCAAATGGTTCCCTAGTTTCAAGAAGTTGTAATTGATGCTATTATTGAAAGGTTTCGTATTTCCTATCCAAAATCCTTAATCCAGACCGACATCTCTCTGAACCAAAATTTCCATCAGTCTCCAGCTATCTACTTGATTGACCTAGGACCATCAGATCTTAACCCTAAGCCTAATGTAGACATACATGTGAAGGAAGTCCTCACGAAGGGGCGTCTGCACCAACCTAGGTATTTTACATTTTTTTTAACATATATATAGTTAATATACCTAGCTATCTACCTATCTATATATATAGTTATATTTGACTATATTAATTTCTAAATATACTTATACCAAGTTTCTAAAAGCTTAGTCAATCATTGACTTGACCTATATCATACCTAACTTGGCCTTTGCTAGACCTAACTCTCCTGATTTTGACCCGAGGTGATCTAGATTTGACCTAGTTAAACCTTAATCTAGCCTACCTTGCCCTAATTTGACCGAAATCATACCTAATTTGCCATGACATGACCGAATCAGATCTAACTTCCATTTATTTGCCTTAATTGAACCTAAATTAATAGTTGAGGAGATAGATAGAAAGACAAGTCGGCTAAAAAAGCTAATAGATCGACACTCTAAACATGGTAGGTGAAGTGACTTGCCTCAATCACCCTTAGATGAGGTTTCCACTAGTGAGAAGATGTGGAGATGTAGAGCTACGGAAGTATGAAGTATTTACCAAGTAGGAGAAATTCATCAGCTAACTGAATCCAACTAAGAGAAATTCATCAGTAGTAAATCCGGACTAATAAGTGTCTGGAGAACAAAGTTCATGCATACCTCTCTACAAGTTCGGCCGCAATAGAGACACTCAGGGTCATTTTGATCAAAAGGTATCGCATCAACTTGAGGCACACTATCTTTGTGATCCAAAATGAAACAGAAAAGATGGGATTTCAGCAGAATGAACATATCCAGCATTGGCAGGCCAAATGACCAAGAAAAAGATAGTAAATTTTGATTCATATTGTCTACTAGAATAAGTGATACATCCTCATAAGGAAAATTTTCATCAATAGAACCATAAAATCGGCAAGCTTTGACCCTAATGAATGTTCTTCTCCTAGCTCCTCTCCTCTTTTTTGCTTCCTCGCCGATCTTGGTCCTCCCAGAAACTCTTCTCCGACGATCTTCGAGACTGGGTGTTAAACAAGGGGAGGAATGGGGTGTGTGGCGAGAGTGTGTTCATGCTCTAGTATTGTGAGGAAATGAGAAGAGAGTGAGAGAGAGAACACGATTGTGGGGTTTGGGGGTAGGGATGCCTATCGGGGTTGACGGGGGTGGAGGAGACGAGGTGGCGTCGAGCGTGATCGGGGAGGATGGGCAGTACCGAGCGACGTGCACGACTAAGGAAAACACGGAGTATCTAGCGCGAATACGGGAGACAATGGAGCTAGCGCGCAAAAATTGAAATTTTCAGAAGTGTTGGTTCTTATTTGAGAGGAGGAGTGCTAGTTTTGTAATGGATCAAAATTTGTAGGGAATTTGTAGCTATTATCATCAACTACATTTTCTTTGTTTACATATTTTAAGTTTGTAACAAATCACACACTTTAACTACATATACAATCTATGTAGTTATAATAATTGTAGTTAAATCATACTTTTTTTGTAGTGATCAACAATAGCCTGCACGTTCGAAGAGTTATCCTTGGCAAAGACCAGGAGATCATCTGTGAAAATGATATGAGAAACACCAAAATCTGCCGAGACCTTTAACGGGAAATACGATTTTCCTTTTTATAACATTTAAACAGTGAGGTCAACCCTTGCATAGCTAACACAATGATGTAAGGGGCTAGGGGGTCCCCCTACCTAACTCCATTACTAGCCTGGAAAGATTTGGAAGGAGAGCCATTGACCAAAACATGGAAAGAAGCCGTCTCAAAGCATATAGAAATCCAATTCAGCCAGCACATCGGAAACCCCATCTTCCTCATAATGAACAGCACATAGTCTCTTCTAACAGTATCATAAGCCTTCAAAAGATCCACCTTCACACAAAGATTCCCAACTCTATCCTTGGGGAACGAACTCAGTAACTCATTAGCAAGAAGAATATCATCCCCTATATTCCTCCCTTTGATAAAAGCAACCTGATTCAGATCTATAAGAGAAGGCATAACATCACTAAGCCGATTAGCTAAGATTTTGGTTATTATTTTATACATAACATTACATAAGGATATCGGCCTAAAGTCCTTAAGAACAGAAGCTCCAGAAACTTTGGGAATAAGGACAATAAAAGATTTGTTACATTCGCCCAACAGTTTACCATTTTCAAAGAAGCTCAGGATAGCTTTAACCACATCTTCCCCAATCACCTCCCAACAAGACTAAAAGAAATAGGCATTCAAGCCATCAGGTCCCGGGGCCTTGTCCCCGTTATAATTTTTAACTACCTTTTCTATCTCCTCTCTAGTCACAATCTTCCTTAACTCATCATATTGTTTCACTAAAATCTTAGGAATTTCCCAGGCATCATTCCAATTGACCCAGACCTTATCAGCAGAATTAAACACATATGTATAGTATTCCACAATATGGTTGGCAATATCATCATGATCTTTGAGCACAACATCATCATTATGTAAGATAAAAATGTTATTATGAATTCTCCTGGAGTGCAGGGCAGCATAAAAAAATTTAGTGTTTCTGTTACCCTCCTTCAACCAAATGGCTAGAAAATCTCCCCTCCACAATAAAAGCATCATGTACAGCCTTTCTAGCATCAATAAGATCCAAATGTAGCTCTTTACTCTCTGGATGCTTATCCACCTGCTTTTGTAAATCAATCGCAATAGATTCCAGCCCCTTAGCCACAGATGAGAAATTCCCAACCGACTCTCTGTTCCACTTCTTTAGATCAGCAACCACCAGGTTAAACTTCCTATACAGCAATAGCATAGGGGTTTCCCCTCGCTACATCAGACTTCCAAGCTCTGCTTATAACCTCTTTGAACCCAGCTTGGGAAACCCATGCATTAATGAAACAAAAAGGTGCATTGACTTTCTTACTAGAAACCAAATGGAAATTCAAAAGGCTGTGATCACTGGTGAGATTAGGAATAACCTCACCCCACATAGACGGAAATAGGTCCATAAAGGATAAATCGCAGAAACATCTATCTATTTTGGAAAAAGTGCTCTTCCCCGATCAACTTTTACTATCCCAAGTAAAAACGTTTCCCTTAAACAAAACTTCAAGGAGTCTAGTATCAACCAAAAAATTATTAAACTCTTCCATACTTCTACGCGAAGGGGGTTGTTTGCCAACTTTCTCAGAAATTAGCCTTACTGCATTAAAATCTCCCAGAAGACACCAAGGTAAACCACCACTACTCACTTGTTTAAGAGAACTCCAGAGCCAAGCTCTATCAGCATCACCATTTTCTCCGTACACAGCCGACATCATAAACTTCATCTCCCCAACCTTAACCTCACAATGAATAAATTGTTCAGTTTCAGCTACTTTAGAGATGACCACTAACGGATTAGACCACATCACTATAATCTGAGTGTACGAGTAGAACTTAGAGTTATCCAGAAAACTAACACCTGGCCACAAATAATTCACAGGCTCGACAACATTATTTTGTCCTACTGTAGACTCCAGAATGATGAAAATATCTACCTTCAACTTCCTTATTTCTTTTTGAATGCAGGATAGCTTATTGTGGATTCCCCTCACATTCCAGGAAGCTATAGATAAATTCATCATTTGGTACGGGAGAGGAGGAGCTTCCACCAACATCCTTATTGACCTGAGAACCACCCGACCCATCCTTTAGACTTGCCAACAGCATGAACCTATTCAGAGAAATTTGGATATGCTTAGCAGAAGAAACATGTTTAGTATGAATAGGAGGAGGAGATTTCGATTTCCTTTTATAAGTTTCCCATTCAGGCGAAGGCACAGGAGTGATACCTGGGGATACAACCTTCCCTTTCACATCATCTTTCACCTTTTTAGTCCCTACAAAAGTTAACTCTACCAGGGGAATTTCTTCAAACACTAGAATTTCATCAACAGCCTCCATAACATCACAAAATACTTCCCCAATAGTTTCTTCCTACTCCTCCACATTCCTCTCCTCTGCTTTAGCTTTTGGAACCCAAACCTTTCCATCCATTCTTCTAATTTCCTTTGACCAAACACCCCCTGACTTCTTGACAAGACACAAATTAGATTCATGGCCAAACGTGCCACACTCAGAACATTTCATCGGAAGCCAGTCATACTCGAACACGATTTTATCTGTATGACCATCATCACTCTGTATCTCCAACTCTTTGGGAAATGAAAACTCCGATGAGATCAGCACCTGGAGTCTCGCGTATTCCAATCTAGTATACTCTGCCATGAGTTTATCAACTTTAATCGGCTTCCGCAGGAACGACCCAATGTTCTCAAACATCTCTTCATCCCACAATTCAAGTGGTAAATCATAAATTTTCACCCAGATAGGAATCTCTTCCAGCTTAAGCTTCTCCATAGGTTCCCCTCATTCCCACTTTTTAATCAATAACGACTTGCCTGCAATGAACCGCGGTCTGCCATCAACAGCCACCTGAAGATCCTCCTCATTCGAGAACATTAGAATGAATAACCCTTTCCCCCTTGAACGATTCTCCAATGAACCATTAACATTGCAAATATAAGCAAGATACTTAACCAGGGATGGCCAATGAGGATTCAATCCGACAATATAACCAGCCGTTGTTTTCCCCCATCTGCTTAAGTTCCTCTCAGCAATGGATTTAGAATAGAGCAGCTTTCCTTCTGACACTTGTATGTTCTTCTTAGCCAGACTAGCAGGACCTTTACCTTGATTGCAGGAAGCCACCTCCGCCCAGGTCCTCACTTCTGCAGCCACTCGAACATCGGAAACGGATAACCCCCCTTTGCCTAGAGCACACCCTTTGCCTGCATTCCGCATCACAACTCCATCTTCAGATTGACCATTGGGAGCTTCATTCACCGCTGCATTCCGTATCACATATGGGGAGGTATTGTCACCGAGCAAGCCTCGGGACAAGGTATGATTCCACAAACCTTACCTTCCTATTGTATAGACATTGACGCGTTTCCTCGGTTTGGGTTCGGGGGAGGAGAAATTTTTGTTTCCGCTGCCTGCTCTGCCTCCCCTAAAATTCAACACTCACATCTGCAGCCACTCAAACACCAGAAACGGATAACCCCCCTTTGCCTGGAGCACACCCTTTGCCTGCATTCCACATCACAACTCTATCTTCAGATTGACCATTGGGAGCTTCATTCACCGCTGCATTCCGCATCACATCTCCATCTACAGATTGACCATTGGGAGCTTCATTCACCACCGCCTCCGTGATCGCCCCCTGAGTCGCCTTTAGAATCGCCCTAGCTTCGGGAGCGACCGGCGCGGCCATAGTTGGGTTGTTATATTGTAAATAAGGATATTTCAATAATACATAAACTAAGAATTTTCCTCAATAATACATAAACAAGGATATTTCAATAATACATAAACGCCTTGGTATGAGCACAAATGATTTTTATTGATTAATCGATGGTTCTCACAACTAAGAATGAAATATGTTAAAATTTATGATGGTACTAGTATGCGTTATATATGCACAATAACAATAACATGCATTATTTGTTCAAAAAAATGATGATATTTTTTGTGTGATTGTTTACGTAGTTGAAATTGATCCTAGACAGTTTGTAATATTGTTTGTGACTTTGTATCTTTCAACAAGAGAATCTAGGTCAGGTGTTGAACCTGCATTATCAACACCAAACTAATCTCAAGTTCTCCGCTAAAATCTGCACTACTCAATCAAAATCCTCCAACTGCAGAGAGGAAAATGATGGTCAAGAACACATATTATTAGAGTAAGGCAGGATATGATTCACATCCCTATGTCGTGTGCAATTTTATATATATTTTAAAAAATTGGATGTTGAGATTTCAGTGATGATGTATGAATAGTCCCAATCTTACAGGACTGACATGTTTTAAACAGTCTCCTACAAAGTAGCACAATATACACACTTGACCTCATGTCCCACATTGTTACATTTAGCCCTGACCCCCAATTACCCTTGCTCGCCATGCTTGAAACTCATGCTCACTCATGTATCTTGAGTAGTAGTTAACGTTTCCTCTTTGACAGAAAAATAAAGGAGGCAAGCTCCCATCTGAATAACTCTTTGTGTGAATTACAGTGTAGTAACACAATACATTTTTAGATTGATCATAAAAAAATGTTATGTTCGTATAAGGATGCACTAAACAAGGAACTAACATGAGTCCAATAATAAATCATCCAATAACAATCATAAAAAAAAATTCCTCCGGAAGTACACAATAAATAATAGGCTGTTGGTATCTGCAGGAGCAGTCATCCATCTATGTATCAATGTCTCGTAACTAATATCATTTTTTACAGCTTATACTCCCCTGTTTATATATCAAAAAACACTAACTCCTTCTAGCAGATAATGTTGCACGAGGAAGAGATGACATCGGACAAAGAGACAACAAACAAAATATGGGACAGCAGAATCATATTATTTTGAAAAGGCAGAACAGGACAAATAAAGATGTAGGAGGCATGAGCAAAAGGAATACGGGCATAGATAAGAGGAGAAGGAGGTGAATAGGAAGGAACACTTACATGTCGCGGTGATGAGGAGGCCGGGCGGACAAAGAAGAACAAACTGGTCAACGTTTTAGCGGCAGAGAAGACAGACTATCATCCAATCGGACATTGCTCGGAAAGAAACTGGCAGGCGTCGCATAGAGATGACACAATCACAGCGGATACGCTGGCGGACGTCGCACCGAGACAAACCTGGCTGGTGATCGTCGCACCGAGAGCGTATATTGTTTATATATTTTGGTGTTTTGGGTGAAATAAGGTTTTGGAGGGAAAAGGAGTTTGGCGGGAGCATTATCTAATATTTTTAGGTGGGAAAAAATGGCCCACATAAATGTCAGATGCTAACTGGCGTTGTATTATTAAAAAACCAGTGTCGCTTTATATACCACCTTCCGCTAGTGTAAAATGGGGCAAGCATCTTAGTTATGAAAAATGTGAATAAGGATTTCTCTAATAAAATAAAGCATTTGAAACATCAACAAATTTGACAGATACTACAATGACAAGAGACGAGGATCCACAGTTGATTAATCAGATCAAGACGCATACCCAGAATTGTAAGTTCCTATAGATTCATCATCATAAGAACTCCAACTCCTAAAATCGCCCGAAGAACGACTCCTACCACTACAATCGCTACTGTAACTTCTTGTACAGCGGATCTTCGAAACCCTTGAATCTTTATCCCAACGGTCCCGAAATTTCTCAAAATGTTGGGTGTAAGGGCCGCACACGACCTTGTTATCGTCGTAGTAGTCGTCCATGATTGAATCATTAACCTTTTTGAACATACACTTGACCGACCAGCTTCTCGTCATTAGATACTTGATATGCTTCCTGAGAATGATGTTCTCGTATTTAAGAACTGCAATCTCCTCATCCTTGTCCATGTTTTCTCGACTCCGATCAGCCCAGATGAAGTTGGTACAATTTGGTTTCTGAACAAGAAGGATTGATTGCCAGATTTTATGTTAGTATGATGTATCACAAAGACAGAAAGTAGATGATGATTTAGTAATATATTACTAGCTAACCTCGCAGATGTAGTACTCTCTGTAGGGGCGCTTCTCCTCCCGCTTGCGGAGAACCAAGAAGCTTCCACATGAACATGGTAAGGGAGGCCACATCGGACTGAACTTGTACAATCGGCCATCTTTTTGTAGCAAAGAATCATGTATCCTATCTGAGCAACGTCGTCTCTTTCCACGGTTTGGTTCCGGCCACACCAAGGTAGGGACGTAGACAACCACATTAGCATTATATATAGATCCGCCAAGATAATTATGGTCATCGCCGGAATCCGATTTGAGGTAATCTAAGTCAACGACATGTCTCCAGTGCAGCCACAACCACCAAGTCCCTTTCACCCCAGCGTATGGACTGATCACTACCTCCTTCATCCACGATCTCGGTTCACCAAGCTTATTCATCAACCAGATCTCCGTATCTGTGATATTTGATATGTGCTTGAGACATATCCCAATTTTCTCTCCAACCACCGCCAGACTGACATCCCACAACCGGAGATCCCGTTTCCACGGCAGCGGCGACACGCTGAAGTCCTCCGTGTGCACGTCGACTACTACGAGAGATCTCTTGTCATGAGACAGCCAGTGCATCTTCCCGTCCACGAGTGCTGCGCTGCCACGACGGAGATCACGCTCTGCTTCTCCTCCGGCGCCGGTGGGCATCCTCCACTCCCAATCATCCGAGTTTCTGCCGCTCAGTTTGCACACGCGTGCTGTGCGCCAATGTACGCCGCGACGGCTATAAGTTGTTACGAAGTTGAACACCTTGTAGACCTCGTCGACAGCGTCAAACCCGATACCTGAGCACCTGGTATCATCCTCTTGCATATGAACCTGGATAGGGTCAGGTGGGAGAGTAGCCCAGAGACGGAGCAACGGGTTGCAGATGATAGCAGGTACGCTGTTGCGGCTGAGGAGGAGGAGGCCACCGCTTGAGTGCACCACCTTTGTGTGAGACGACGGGAAGAAATCGTCCTGAATGATATGGAACCGTGGCCTTTTGGCAGAAATGAATGCACAATAATATGGATCGGGTTTCCTTCTGTCATCACGTTCCGGACTGCGGCCACGGGCTTTCTTCTTCATGCTTTCACGGATACAGTTACCATTGGCGGCCTGTGTCTGGATGAAGATCCCAGGAGAAGACGAAGGATGAGCTAGGGAAAAAGAGGGCTGCTCTATCACGCTCCGCCACCAGCGGCACACCTGGCGTACCACAGTTGCCAAGGTTGCCATAGGCAGCCGTCGGAAGATGTTGCCGAGAATTTCCTCTGGAAGATCATCCATCCGACACCGCACCTCGCGTTTAGGGTTAGAACTGCAGGTTTTCCGTCGAGCATACCAGTCGTTAGTTTCCATCCGATCGCGGGAGTTACGACGTTTGCGGTGATGACCGCTGGACGACATTGCTTTTTCTTTTTCTCTGTTGTCAATCCGTCTGATCGCTCGTTGCTTGAGGTTCTCTTGTTCCTGGCGGACGAGACGGCGCTTGACGTTGTTCGTGTTTAGGTTTTCCTGGAAAAAGATCTGCTCTTTGCACATCCGTGGCGATCTACGATCCCTGCTTTCTAGATATATGGCGGGACGGTACTTATCCGACTTGTTTAGGGAGTGCATTCCCATTTGTTACTTGATGACCAAGAATTTACTATGCTTTTCTTTTCATGTTTTCGGATCTCAACCGACACTCAGTGACCCAATCGGGTTGGGATTTAATTGTGACACAACGGAAAGGTTTAAACGAATGTGACGCGACATTCTCGACGTTGCAAACTTGGTCGTACGTTGGGTCTCTGTTTTGTTCCTTGCCATTATTTCTTTTACTTCCTGCTTTTGTTGTAAAACTCCACCGATCAGGACTTGGGTCTGAAAGTGAAAACCAACCGGTTTGAACAAATTTTATAATTTTCAATATAGTAGGATTATATGCTAAAAACTCCCTAATTTGGCTATATCAAAATGTCTTGGACTAATTTATTTGTTAAAGACAATTAAAATATGTATGTAGCACATCATTTTATTAGCTCCATGTACCTTGTCAATAACAGCAGTTATAGCTAGGCTGGCTTACCATTTGAGGAGACATAGATAATGATCACATAATACCTTTTGTTAATAGATTACTTATAAAATTAATTTAATCATAAATGTTAATGCAGTACTAAAATATAAATAACATAGAGTTGTTCAATGAGCTTCATAAATGAAAAAGACAAGTCCAATATTAAGTGAAAAGTAAACCCATACTCTATATGTCTTTGAGTGGTCTATGTAGTTGGTATTTTCATCAAGATATCTACAACTATGATGTCAATAAGTTCAACGACAACTTCTGATTGTCACAGATTTTGCTTCACGAGGAGATATTTTACATCCATGCATAATTCTCCCTCCGATATCATGTCGTGCTTGGAGTAAAATGTAATGCACCGCAAGAACCAATATTTAAGATGAAAATACTACAGATAAGAGATCTGCTACGTCGAGTGCATATTCGATCTACCAAGTAGAATCTATGAAAAGAGAAAATTTAAGACCTGGTTTCTTATTACTTGGTAATAAGGATGTTAATCCTAATAAAATTATTGCCATGAAAGATGAACATGAAATTACACATAATAACCAAGTATTGGAATACTTTTTCCTCCAAGACACAAAGCAGTTGTTACAAGTGAATCTACAAAATCAAATGTGGCTACCAATAAAAATTCGAACGACATGAAGCCAAAGGTTTCACTGAAAAAGGTGTAAATTATACTTACATGTTTTCCCCGCTGTCCAGGAAGGATTGTGTTACAACCATTTGGGATGTAGCGGCTCATTGTGAATAAATTTTCAAGAATATTAATTTTGATATGTAAACGAGACATTATAATTCATGCCTTTCTCTTATAAGGCTCTTCACTTGGTGAATCTGTGTGCTTTTTCCTCAAACGTTAACATAATTCTATGACTTAATTTCACAGTTCTGAAAACATGGGTCCTTCCATTTGAGCATTTTTCAGATTACGTAGTACATTTGCAAACACAAGAAAAAATGGAGTTAACTAATTTCTAAAACGAAGTCTTTTAGTGGATGCCAAAATCTTTTTTCCCCAAAAACCGTCATGCTGATTTCTAATGATTATTTACTTAAGTTGCCAATGCTAGTCAAAGTCACTTTACCTTTGCAAGATATGAAATAGGTAATGCTAAGAATTGATGATAAGCATTTCGTAGGCAATCAACAGGAAAATACGAACACCCAATTAGTTTCTTAGTTATTACATATCTAGTTGTTTTCAGATGACTGGTAGACTCCAAGCAAGGTGTATGTATAATAATTAAGATTTACATGTATTAGAACCACAATATCCATAATGGGACTAGAGTACAATTTAACTTTAGATATAATATCTGTCGTGATCTACATATTCTTTTATAAAATGTGACTACACTTCTATAAGAAATATTTGAATCTAGTAACAACAAATTCTTTAGGAGTAATTAAAACATTGGTAATTTTAAAATTCAAGATATTATAATTAAGGAAATAAAAGAAGATATCCATCTATCCTTAATCTAAAAAACTATTGGAAACTGTAGTGTTGTTTTACCACTAGGGCTGTTAATTTTTGTTTGAACACGTCAACATGATTGTGTCGGACCTAAAAAAATTAGGTGACACTGTGGATAGGGTTCAAGATTACGTGTCTATATCTAAACAGGTTCGGGTTTGGATTTAGAAACCAAATAAATCTAAGTTCTAAATATTTAGTTTTATACATATATTTTTAGGGTGCAGGCTATGTTTTGAAGTGATATTTAATATAATATATGTGATGGTCATCATTATTTTAATTGTTTTGTGTGATCTATGTGTTGTCTTTTAATATTATTGAGATATTTGAAATGTTGTGTTAGAATATATTTATGGACTAGAAAACTCAGATGATGCCTTTGGACATATTGGTGATGTTATGATGTGATATAAATATTTTTTTGGTATGGTATAGTCATCCCAATTGGTCTGGCAGGCTATATCTTAGTGTGACATATGTATTGCTTTAGTATGATATAGGTGATGATGCAACATATCTCGGTGTGTTATATGTATTATTTTAGTATAATATACATGATGCTACAATTGTGTTGAGTTTATTTGTGTATAGGTGATGTTGATATTTTACTATTTTTTCTCTAACAAGATCAATCAAGAAATAAAATTGTAGTTGTGTAATATTACATAATCATTGAGACAAACATTCACATTTTGAAGTTGGAGTTTATATAATGAAGTTAAATGCAATCATGTGGGTAATTCTATTAGAGAATTGATTTTTCTAAAAAAATATCTTCTTCAACTAAGGGTTTTAATATGGTCCCCAGTTTGATATATCTATTATGATCATTTCTGAGTTGAGAATTTTGAATAAAATCTAGGTCTGAGCCCTGGTCCAGCTTTGGTAGTTAAAACAATCTAAGTGGGATTTCTTTACCCATATCTAATTTATGACACTACTAGGTACCACTTCGTAATTATTTTAACTAAACTAAGGTAATAATGCTTTCGACTAAAACCCTATATGGGAATTTTGATAATATAATTTTTATATAATGTATTGAATTCTACAAATCAAATTAAAATGATGTATTAGCTTCTAAAACAATAGTATGTTGTTGTGTCTTCGTTTTGTGTTAATACATTTTTCTCATTTTGTTGTGAAACTAGGCGAGTAAAGTAAAATATTTGATAAACACATCCATAATACTAAAATAATGTTTATCAGAATTATTGGAAGGAGTTTTTGGTTAAAGATAACATATGATATTAATTTAATATTTTCATGTCTAATATTAACTTAGCAAAATGTGCATTTGCAAGAGCATTACTACACATACAATCATACATATATGTATATTTGAAACCAAGTATTTAGAAAAAAAATTGTAATGGCATTAAGATGACAAAGAAGAACACCTTTTGGATCATGATGATCGATAGTACAAATTTTATTGTATATATATGTATGAGTATCCATCCAAATGTGAGAATCATATTATTTGAATTTATCAATGAATCTTGAGTACTTTATTGGATAATTATTTCATTAAGTAATAAAAAATGAAATAAACTAATAATGTTGCATATGTAAACACTTAAAAAGAAAAGATTGTGATAGACAATAGACACTCTAATATTGACATATAGTTGAATTTTGTATTCATTGGAGTTCCAAGCATGGAAATCACATTTTCATTTATCTACAGATTTATGAAGAACAATAGTCTTAATAGGATCTATCATTATTCTTGGTAAGAGGTTAATCAGACTAAGTATATGTCGGGTTATTTGTATCTATTCAATATTGTAAGGATATCATATATGAAAAATATATATAGTAAATACCTCTTTATTGAAACTAATGATAATGAAACACGTGTCACGTTATTTTTTGTCTACTATTTACATTTTCAATAGAAATCATTTTATTTAGCAAACATTTGGGAAAAAAATATAAATAAATAACCTCTTAACTTTATTGTACATATAAAACAGTAATGGATTGTAGAAATACTTTATGTTTTAAATTTCAAGTATGTTTAACTTTCATGAAATAATTGAGTGTAATTGGTAATTTTTCTAACTAAACTTGATTATAATTTTCATTTTCACATTTAGGAATAAACAATATTATGGATAGATTAGTGATCTAATACTCGATTGGATCATGTACATTGAGGTGATGTGACTATGTAACTAGCAATTCAATGCTATAATTAAGGAAAGAGGTTCATACATTATTTTTGTATATAAAAAGTAAGATAGAAATCTTAGAGGAATCCTTGTGTAATATTGAAACACTCATTAGATAATAAAATCCAGTAGAAACATATTTTTTATATCATGTTTTTGTGAAGGTCTAAATCTTTGGGAAAACTATGTGAGTCTTAACCATCCTAATGAGCACTTTGGTTGAAATATTATATAAAGTAGAATTAAAAAATCATTTTAATTCATGTTTTTAAGAAAGACTTAGTAAAGTTTTTTGCTAATATTATTTTTATATTTTGAATACATTTTTCTGAGAGCAATATATATGTTTCATTTGGTGGCATGTTTTAAAAATTTTCCTTGCATTTATCTAGGCCATAATTTTCATAGTAAGGATCTCAAAGAATATTAAATTCAAGAAAACTCAAATATTAGCAAAAACATTAGGTGCAACCTGGTGGTATGAACAACACCACTCGAATTTTTCGTAAGGTTGAGAAATTCTAGTTAGGTTCTAGTTTGATGAACACGTAGTCAACATGAAGTTGCTTTTCCTAATTTGAAAGATATTGTCAGAAATGAGAATGTATTATTCATATTTCAAAATTTATTCACGTGGGGTATTTCAACATTTAATAATTTTTTTGGAAATTTTCTTTCTCCATCCAAAAAATTGTAATTATTAAAATTGATAGGATGCACAAAAACTTCATCAGGAGAGACAACGATGATAAGAAAAATGTGTTTGTGAATTATTGGGATGTGATCTATAAATTAAAGTCTAAGGGGGGCTTGGTATAAGGCCTGTTGAGAACCGGTCTAGAGCTACTACTCTTGAGAATCTTTGGAACATTGCTAGTGACAAATAATCAGTGTGGGTTAAATAATTACATGAAAAATATTTCCAAAAAGACTCATTTTGGTCTATTGAATGTAATCTAGCTCGCTCTTGTCTTCTGAGAAAGATTCTTGATATTAGATGTCTTCTTAAACCTTGCATTACCTTTTATGTGGGTAATGGTAGCATGTTAATTCTATGGAAAGACCATTGGTTCCCTCAAAATAAAACTTAATTGGAGATAGTGAATAGTCAACTGGTGTTCAGATTGGGGCAAGGAATTGACTGTTAACTAAACACTTGAATTTTTTTATAATGTGTGGTGCATTTTAAACTTCTGTGGTTCTAATCTGCTTCTAGATCTTTTTAGTGGTTCACCTAACCCCTGTGGGGGTGTTGATCATATTACAATTCATGGAAAGAATAAACTCAAACTCAAAGATGCTTGATCCTTGATTAGGACTGTAAACCCAATGGGATTTGTGGGTTTGGGATAGTAAACTTCCTAGAATATCTTCTTGTTTTCTATGGAACTTGTTTCTTAACAAAATTCCTACTGGTTATTATTTGAAGAGCATGGGTTTCTCCCTTTCCTCGAGATGTATTTTATGTAAATCTAATTCTAAGAACATTCAACACCTTTTCTTTGATTTGGTTTCTAGTAATCGTGCATGGGACTAGTTCTCTAAATACTACGTCAAGAAGACTGAAACTCTTCAACACCTTTTGAGCTTCACGGGAGATATGAAAGTCGCTGCCTTATTTGTTCTTTACTATACTTGGATCTTCTTCAATTTACACATGGACATTAATCTTATTTGGTCAAATAGTATCAAAGATACCTTGAGTTTTTTGTAGATAACTTTTCTTTTCCCTTCTCTTTTGCCTCTTTTGTACAACTTCTTATAGTAGTATGGTGTTACCCTATAGGCCAATTTGTAAATACCTTCTGAAGAAATGAGATCATAACACTCAAGCTTCATCAATTCATTTTTTAATTCCCTAGAATGAATTTAGTTTATCTGATTTATATGAAAACCTCATGTATATGTGATGTGCATAAAATACACATAAAAATGCAAGTGCAGTATCAATGTAATATAGGGCTAAAGAGGCCCCAATATAAAACACGGGGAAAATGTGTGTCCAAAAACTACTACTAACAATGTAATTAGCTAGTCCTGAGAAAAAGAGTCATTTGGTTGATTAAGTGACTAAATTGCAAGATTAAAAACTAAGATCACTGGTTGTGATCACAATTGGAAAGAATTCCTTAGGATTATGATTTAACCATAATTCACATTGTAATTAACATTTCATTAATATTAATCCCTCATAACCCTAGACAAAGAGACCTATAGCAAGAATTACCTTCTCTCGTAGTGCATTTCACTACCTAATCTAATACCAATCCCAATTTATAGCAATTTTTGCATTAGTTAGGTGCTTTCAAAATCTCTGAGTTATTCTCTTCACACTCATAGTCACCCTCTCAAGGTGCAGTATAAAATATGTACATCTATGAGCTTTCCAACCCTTAATCCCTCTCTCAAAGCAATTAATGGTCTAACCAAATACCTATTGTGATCAAGCACATATAATTCGTGATGCTCTCATTAAATTATGTCCAAAAATTTAGAGAAATATGGATATTAATTCATAATTGTCAATTAAAATGCAACACTGGGCTATTGTCTGATCCTATAGAATAAGGGAATTAGCCCTGCATGGTTTTAGTTGCTTTATACATAGAAGAAGAAGAAAGGAACAACGAAAACAATAAGAACAAGGAAAATTACCTAGAGAAAGACGAGGAGATGGTTCTGTCTGATGAACTTTGTGCTTTTCTATCTTTTGATGGCAAATCGGGCCACCAGAATGCTCGAACCGCCTTGAACGTTGCTTTCTCCTCTCATTTCTCTCTTCTCCACTCTCCTCTATCGTGCAACTAATGTGACATGATAATTACGTCTGGAAGAACTCCCTCAAAGTCATAGAAGTGACTTAGGGTGTCATTAAGTCCCAACCATCATGTTAATTGTAATTCTCGATCTA
The DNA here is from genome assembly GCA_963693085.1 of Alisma plantago-aquatica. Lineage (NCBI taxonomy): Eukaryota > Viridiplantae > Streptophyta > Magnoliopsida > Alismatales > Alismataceae > Alisma > Alisma plantago-aquatica. Next base: position 1,489,651,993 of record OY856412.1, read on the forward strand.
GCCTGATCGTGTCAGGTCAAGACTACTGACTTGGTGTCAATACTATCTACACTCTCAATTACTCACAATCTGTTGCAAGCTATTAGTACTACCGAGGTACTACCAAGTTTCTAGTCGGTAGTACCAATATTTTATCTGACCTTCCTTGTTGGATTTTCTTCATGAGTCGGTACCACTGAGTTGACTGTCGGTAGTACTGAGATTTCATCATGGGCGCTCCTGTTGATATTTCATTAGAACCGATTCCTTTGTTGATGCTACTGAGTTTCCTCTAATCAACCTCTTCCTTTTCATCTAATGTCGATACCACTAACGTTGTTGTCGGTAGTATCTAGTTGATCCATTTCTTATAGATTCACCTAAAATGTGAACAATAAGTAACATAAGACTACAATAATGATAGATCACTCAGAATAGTAAAAATAATAACTATTTTATGCAATTAAGTGTCACATGTCAATGATGAAAAATAATACACAAATGATATCAAAATGAACAATAAGTGCACAAAAAGTTCATAATAAAATAGCCTGAGAAAATGAAAATTATTTAGTGCATCAAACCCCCTAAGCTTACATGTTGCTCGTCCTTGAGAAACACACCATCATATCTCTTTGAGATAAGTTAGCAAAAGGACACAATGCATGAATTTCCATTATCAACTATCCCCACATGACGGTCCCAAACCAACCTTTGTATATCATTGTACAATCAACTACTCTGATGTGACACCCATTGCCACACAAAGACAGATTACTCTAAACATAATCACGAAAGAAACATTAACAAACAAATTATTGAAAAACACTAAAAATTAAAATCATTTTGTAAAACTGCTAAATAGTAAGAACCTTTACATATAAGTCATTTCATGCCTCAAAACAAATACAAGGCATGCTATCAACATGTAACTAAAAAACTATTCCAGAACATATATACATGATTCCACCACATTTGGTATACAAAAGGGAACATAAAGAAAGCACGTTCACAAAACACCTACAAAATGTTCTTGAAGACCTGAGTGTACAAGGATGAATCTAGGACTCTTTTACCAAAAGACATCCAACAATATTGCCATCCTTGTCAGCTACTAGCCCTCCTACTGCTCCTCAACCTCCGTTCCACAATCTCTACCTCTTCTTGGTCCTCCACCTAAAAAGGGTGTGGGAAACCAACGGGGTGAGATTCCAAATCTCAGAAAGAGATATAACTTACCACCAACTCTATTATTATCACATGTAAGATAAATTGAGCATCAGTATAGTTACAAATATGTGAAATAGGTAATGATCATTAACAGGAAGAGCAATTATTGTTGAATTAGGAAACATCTTAATAATTTAAAAGGAACATGAAGAACATGTATATTTCCTATCAACAACATTCTATTAAGATCAAGCAAGGCCTCATCCAATGTTTATGTATTTTGATCCTACACAAGTATACTACATAACTGATTATGCATTTTATTATGCCCCAAGGATTTGATTCGTATCACCCAAATCTCACCGACCACTTGATAAGTCAAAATTGGTGCCATACAAGGTTTAATGGAAGAGTCAAAATCCACAACCTCACCTTCCTCGGTCAGTACGAGTGAACATACAGTGACATCATGGGTCAACTACTTCCAACAACGTATAGTCTAGCTGTGCAGATTTAGCCCACCTTGGTACAGGTCACGGTGCGAGTGAGATTGAGCTACGATTCACAATCGTACTCTTCCAGGGTATGGCTTGCAGCCAATCATGTGTTACATTTCATGGAGCTACGGTCCATAGCTGTACTCTTCTAGGTATGTCCCATGACTAATCATGTGTTACATATACATTTAGGACACAAGGAGATACCTCAATTTGCACCCCACATATTCAATAGTATGCAGTCTAAGTTAAACATGTTTCACCATTCAGCAAGTGCTGACACTGAATGGATCTATGGCATAGGGAAAACTACAAGATTAGGTTCCACTTGATTAATAAGGTTATTAAAGTATCTTTTAGCATCAATCAAGTTACAAAGTACAACCTCTAAAAAAAGTATACATAAATAAGGGCATGACACATAACCAGAACATATTGAAACATATAAGGTGTGATCTCATCACATCATCATTTCTTGTCTGTCTTTCAACATGTGTCCATAACAAGGACTACATATCTTGGGGTGACAACCACTCCTCTTATCACTGAGGAAATCATTATACAAGGCATTAGCCATCATCAGGTCATAAGACCATTTGCTCCTCTTCATGTGTTACCACATCACATGTGCCTCACAAGGCTTATTTGAACATAATTTAACCACCATATGTTATACCTAGCTATGTACAACAACCTATGTTCCTACATAGTCAGAAACTTGTAGCAAGAAGAGTAATACATCATTAACAATATCATCTTATAAGATCCATGTCATACATATTACATCATTAGAATTTTAATTCCCATTTAATCAATTGGGGTTTAGAAGGCCGAATAAACAACCACCCTTAGATCATTACTTCCATCATCATTATAAGGTATGTTATGAGATATATAAGCATAGCTCTTGTTATCATAAATACACCCACCCCAAAGGGTATCACATCATATCATGTCACCCTATCATCAACATGGTGTATCACAAACACCATCACAAGATATCAGTTAGGGTTATTAACATAGAGTGTCGGTTAACCCTAAATGTGTCGGGTGACCACCCAAGGCAGGGTATCAGTTAAGGATATACTAGGTGAGCAAGAAAGGTGTCGGCCTACCAACTTGGGATGTGTATCGGTTTAGGCATCCAAGGATGGCGTATCGACAACGACACTTCAAGGAAAGGGCGTCGTCCAACCCTTACTATTGAGCAACATCAATGCGTGGTGTGAAGATCAGTGGCATCACAGGTAACGACAACACTTGAGTGTGTTAGGAAACTCAAGGGTGACAATTGTCTAGGGTTTCAGTAATGCTTCAATCATGACAGGTTTTTAGGGGATATCAAGCTTCAATCCTCTCTCAAGTCATGATGGCAAGAGCCTTGACGAGAAAAACTCATCAAAGCAATGCTCCCATGGCATTAACACCAAGTCGTGATGGGTGTAGGTGTGTCGGGACCCAATGCCCCCAAGGGTGATGGCTACCACACCTCATCACATATCAGCTAGGAACGTGATGTCGGGTAACAACTAGGAGTAATGCTAACAACCTAAGCATGTGCAAGGCATGCTGATCTAACTCTCACCCATACGTGTCTACTTAGACCTCCCCAAAGTTGTAACGACCATCAGAAAAGCATGTCGTTCTATTCCTTTCCAAGGATGTAAAGATCTGTCACAAAGTGTGATGGTCAATGGAATTACAGTTCATGATAGCCACTCAAAGCATATCATGTAACATGCCTATCGGACTCAACATACATATTGGCCCACTCATCATCAACCTTAGAATGGCGTTACAAGCAAGGAAAAAGAGGTACAACACAAGAGAAGCATTTAAGCAAGATTCTTCCTTCAAAACAGTACACAAAACTACCATGAAGAGCTACTCACAAGCAGGGATAACGAAACAAGGATAAAGAATGAGATAGCAAGTAAAGGGTGATAATAACAAAGAGGGTTTAGAATTATATAACCCTCCTCAAAGATCACCACAAGATCCAAGCTCCGAGCTCACGAGCTCAAATAGAAGAAGATCTCCCAAACTTGATCACAACAACACCTCCAAGGAAGAAGATGGAACCATGGTTAAGAGGGTTCGAAGAAGAAAGAAAGAAAGTGTCCAAGATCCATGGATGAGAAGAAGAAAGAAAGAGAGTAAGAGAAGCTAATTTTCATGGCATACCAAGGTTTAGGATGAAGAGAGCACCACAAGCTTGGAAATCGTCCACCAAGCTCCAAGGGAGAGACCCCTCTAGCTCAAGATTGACCACCAAAGAGAGAATGCAAGGATAACCAAAAGGATTCTCTTGCATGGAGGGAAAGAGGTGTATATACAAGAGTGATGAGAGAAAGAGAAAGGGGAAGGTGTCACCACCTTAGAACCCTAGGTGACACTTGTCCACAAAAAAATCCACAAGCAACACCATGCAATGAGGTGATAAGATCTATGTCCCGTTCACTAGCCACCTAAGACAATCAAGGCTGATACACACATATACCCATTTCACAAACCAATAGGGGTAAACCCTAGGTACCGCAAACTGATATGGTACATCTTGAGACACCAAAAAACAGATAAGATGTCCCTCAAGACACCCACAAACTGATAGGATGTCCCTTAAGACACCACAAATTGATACAGGACCTCTCTGATGCTCTCTAGCCTGAGACAACACTTCTAGGTGCAAGGCACACCTCAAACATGTGTCCAAAATATCACCAAGGATGTCACCACTCAACCAATGTACAAACAAGGTTCCCATCTCTCTCTCTCTCTCCTTTAGATGATGCCAAGGGAAAGATGGAACACTCTAGAGGTGGAAAACTTGCACATCAAACTCGATCCTGAGTAAATTGTAATTTGCACCAACACCTCTCCCCAAAACACCAACATCAACCAAACAAGCTCAAACAAGGAACTCAAGCCTCTAGCATGTCCTAATTACATCTCAGATGATTAGAGCACAGAGGTAAGAAACACACTTAAACAAAACAAACATGGTTATCCCAAAACATAGGTCAGGGTCCTTACAAGCTATAAACCCCTAATAGGGATTTCTCCCCCGAAATCCTAATAGAAAAGGAAGGGGTACTTCCTCCTCATCTCTTCCTTGAGCTTCCACGTGGCTTCCTCAACACCATGATGATGCCAAAGAGCCTTCACAAGAACAATATCCTTCCTCTTAAACTTCTTCACTCTTTAGTCAAGGATCAACACTAGACCTTTTACACATGTCATATCGTCATCAAGATCCACCTCCATAGGATGTAACACTAACTCTGTATCTGAATGACACTTCCTCAACATACTAACATCGAACACTGGATGTAACCTGTGCAAATCAGGCGACAACTCCAACTTGTAGGGCACCTTCCCAACACGTGCCACAACTGGGTAAGGTCCCATAAACCTGGGAGCTAATTTACCCTTCTTCCCAAACCTCAGAACACCCTTCCAAGGAGAGGATATTACATATACCTTGCCTCCCACTTGGAACTCCAAGGGTCTACGATGATTATCTGCATATGACTTATGTCTATCCTATGTTTCCTTCAACTATTGTTGTATCACCTTAATCTTCTATGTTGTCTACTACACAAGCTCGGGACCAAGAAGCTGATACTCACCTATCTCATACCAACACAATGGAGATCTGTAACGTCTCCCATACAACGCCTCATAAGGTGCCATATCAACGCTACTCTGATAGATGTTGTTGTAGGTGAACTCTATCAAACTGAGATGTACATCCCAACTTCCTGAAAACTAAAGAAAACATGCCCTCAATAAATACTCAAGGTCTGAATGGTCCTTTCAAATTGACCATTTCTCAATGTGTGGAAAGCAATGCTGAACTTCAACTACATACCCAAAGTTGTGTGTAGTCGCTCATAAAAGTGACTTGTGAATTGAGGACCTTGATCAAACCCAATAGTTGTTGGTACACCGTGCAAACACACTATCTCATCCACATAGATCTGGGAAAGTTTCTCTGTTGTGAATGTTTCCTTCATGGGAAGGAAATGCACTGACTTAGTCAACCTGTCAATGATCACCCAAATGGAATCATAACCTTTTGCTGTCCTAGGTAGACCAACCACAAAGTGCATAGTCACATGATCCCATTTTCACTGTGGTAGAGGAAAAAATTGTAATGTTCCTACATGATTTTGATGCTTGGCTTTGACTTGTTGACATACTCCACATCTTGCAACAAACTCAGCTACATCTTTCTTCAAGCATGGCCACCAACACATATCCTTCAAATTATGGTACATCTTGGTACTACCTGGATGCATATCATACATGGAAAAATGAGCCTCCTCCATCACCATCCTCCTAGAGCATTAGAATCAGGAACCACTATCTTATTATGGTAACAAACTATCCTATCATCTGACTCGTGGAAGACACCACGCTTGTTACGACCCCATCTCCCGATAACCCCCAATTAAGGGAGACCAAGAGGTTGAAGCCGCACCCATTAATCCCGGATCAAAGGTTCGACATATAACCATAAACAATTATTAAATTCTAACAGAATATACTGAAAATGGTAATAAAATTTTTCTTTATCATACCTTTGAAAAGATTGGAAGTACTAGACTTCTAACCACAGATGAACTACTCTAACTAGTTCCTCCTTGTTCTTTAATTCTTGATTTCACAATGTGTCACTTTTCTGTTTGTGCTTTGGGATTTGTACCTAAAACGCCGAAAAACAAAATAACGGTCAGTCGGTATGTGGGGGAAACAATAATCAAGCAATTATGCTAACAATGTAACCAAGCAATTAGTCTTCTTAACAATCAAGATTACATTTTAATATAACATCCACAATCCACAAGTTCCATAACCTCTGAGATGTCCCTGCAGTGGACCTGTATACCACACTACAACCCCTCATGATCCACCGAAACGGTAAACCAATTTCTAGGGTTGAGTCACATGGTAAACCGAAGAGTCTCATGAACCACACAAGGCAATCCAGTTTCTAACTCTCAGTATGCTGAAGAGTCTCATGAACCACACAAGGCAATTCAGTTTCTAACTCTCGGTAATCCTAGACCTTACTCTAGGAATTACCCCTTTTTCAACCTTTTTAAAGCGACAGAGGTGAACAAGGATCTAGCCAGTTATATGCATACTTATGGTGATAATCATAATCACTTTATAGTTGCATGAAATAAATAGACATCCAACAGTTATTTCAAGCAACCGGTAAATCATTCGGAAATCGCCGGGAAACTAATGTGATTATTCATAAGCGTAACCACATACCTGATTTGATGAGTCATGCAGATTATTCAACATATACTTCATGTGTATACAATCAAGTCAATCAATAGATCCAAGCAAGTAATTCAATCATCACATAATTCCTGAAAAGAATACGTACTCTATTTATTACACACTTCATCAAGAATCTACTTTATTGACTTGGATTCACTTTCTAGGGTTTCTAATCTGCATTAAGATTTCATTAATATTCATTAGGGTTTCTTATATCAAACTCTCGAACTTTATTCCTTTTAGATCAACAAACCCTAAAATACTCTTTTCTTTTTATATAAACCCTAATTGCTCGAACTATTCATTTAATAGTCTTTTATGCCCAAATTGTCTTAGGATCATCATATCCCTATTTATTCATGGATTTGAACAATTAAACCAATTAAAAGACATACTTTCTTAAATTAGGGTTCTCAAGCTCATCTATGCATATTCATGTACGAAACCCCAAATTAGGCCAAATATATAAAAAGATCATATTTTAAAACCTATTTTCTCTTTCCTTAACAACATGTTAATATCAGCTTGAATTATCCCTCGATCATCAAATCTAAGGGTTTTTCGTTAATCAAATAATTAAAGATGATAACTTTATCTACCTTTCACATTTCAAGCATATTTATGTATATAAAACCTAGATTAGACTAATCACGTGCAAAGTTCTCCCTTTTTGAACATAATGTACTTTTACACATTTGAGAGGTTAACATCAACTCCAATGATTCATTAAACCCTATTAATCACCCTAATCATATCAAAGTAGGGTTTCTTTAATCATCATTATGCTAAAGTTGATAAATTACACCACTTTTCAAATTGCAAGAGGAATTGGATTATAAACATATTTTTATTGAATTCCCCTCGTTTTGAGGATCAAAATTCATATATAACTTGTTTCAATCCGAGTTACGGTTTGCTAGTTATGATTTTCACAAAAATACACTTACTTGACCAATTGAAAGAGGCCACGTCGCCCCATGCAAGGTGCTTGCTTTTGGAAATATTTCAAATTGACCAAACTACCCCCGGGTTAAGTGATCAGTTCTTTGGCTCGCAGAGGGCAGAGTCGTCCAGCGCTCGCCCTTCATCTTCAAGCTCGCGCACGGCCGCCGCATCAGCCCTAGCTGCGGCTTGCGGCCCTTCTCCACCATCCCCTGGACTCCGAGGACCACCGGAAATGCTCCCTCCACCTCCGGCGCTCCATGGCGCTCCTTAGGATACTCGAAAAATGCAGCCCAAGCTGCCATCTTGCGCGGGCCAGGTCCGCCTATGCAGCCGACCAAACAGCACATCCAGTGCGTTTGCATCCAAGATATAGCAAAGAACTGATCGTCAAGCTCCCCTCTAGCTTCGTGGGAACTTCGTTCCTCCATCCTGATCAACCCAGAACCTTCAAACGTCCCAGGGATGGAGCTATACCCTCGACCAGGGTTAATACGTAAGAGACAAGGAAGAGAACGTGAGATGTTTCTCTCTCTCTCTTGAGCTCGAACCAGGGCTTAACCCCTTTATATAGGGTGAGGTACAAAGCCCTAAGGCGTGCCTCATGGGGACTCAAGTCCCAAACTCAAAAGGAAACATTCTTTCCTTGGTTGTGAAGCAACCAACTCTCTCTCTCTCTCTCTCTCTCCATTAACCTTTATTTCCTTGATATTCCTTATTGCATGGCTATTTAGGAATTCGAATTTCCTCCTTCTTATCCTCTTTATTTATTCTCTCTTTCCTTTCTTTTTAATCCATTGACACAGATTCCTATTCCTTTTAGTATACATTACTTTCTTTTTAACCATACGTTCATAATTCATTAATAATGTATTACATTATTCCTCTTATTTTGCTTCATTGATATTTTCTCTTTCCTCTTTCTTCATTGGGATTCCTTGGATCCCAAGAAACTTTATGATTTCGAAATTCCTTCATAAGGATACTTATTATCCTTCTAGATGCCTCTAAATGCATTATTCTTCATCATGTCTCATTATCTTGTTTATTTTTCATTAAAATAATTCTTTTTGAGGATTTCTTCTTTATATCTCTTTTATTTCCTCATTGGTATTCCTTTTATCATTAGTAATCCTTGGAATACGAAAGTCCATCAAGAATAATTCAATTATACATCTTTTCACATAATTTCCACATTTCATTGATGTTTTCAATTTCTTTCTTCATAAAGCAATACTTATTTAATCTTTTCTTTTCTTATTGCTTTCTTTTTACAACCTTGGACTCCTTGGTACCCAAGGAACCCAAGAGGCACGAAATCCTCTTTGGATCTGCCTTCTAGAGGTCTCTACATATTTCTTTTCTTAAAAATTCAATTATCCATTTATTCATTGAATTTTCTTGTTATTCGGGCCCAATAGCCAATAAAGCCCATAATACAAGCATCAAGGCCATTGCAAACAAAAATCCATTTATTTGAACCAAATCATATCTTTATTAGTTCAATTATCTTTCATATGAGAAATTACATTTCTCACCAATGAACCCAAAAATTGGGGTTATAACAACGCTTCTCACTGCCAAACTTTGATTTAATCTACTGTATTAAGGTACTTGTCTATTGTACCTCTTTGATATGTTGGCTCAGCGTAGGCTTCACATGTAGATATGCTAATAAACCATCTAGTAAGGAAACCTCCATCCTGACATTCATTTGACACAAGGAGACCAATATGTCTTGCTTGTGGCACATCAAAGAACTCAACTGGCCTCTATTTATGTATGAGGATGAAGACTTTCTTCTCAACACATCTTCTATGATGTTCACATTTCCCATATGATAATCAATTGTGCATTCATAGTCTTTGATTAACTACATCCAGTGATGCTACCTTATATTTAACTTCGATTGTGAGAAGATGTACTTCAAGTTTTTGTGATCTGTGAAAATCTGACACTTCTTCCCATACAAATAGTGCCTCCAAATCTTCAAGGCATGGACTACTACTGCTAACTCCAGATTATGGGCCGAGTTATTCTTCTCATGCTTCTTAAGCTGTTGAGAAGCAAAAGAAATCACTTGCTTGTCTTGCATCAACACAAAACCCAAACCATTCTTAGATGCATTACAGAAGACTATGTATCCTTTTCCTTGATCATTCATGACTAGAATTGGTGCACTTGTCAACTTCTCTTTCATTGTCAAAAATGTGTGTTAGAATCTATTATCCCAGATGGACGACACATCCTTTCTCATCAACTTATTTAGGGTAAGGCGATAGCACTAAAGTCCTTGATGAACATCTTGTAATAGCTTGCCAAATCAAGAAAACTACATACTTTTGTCAGTTTCTTAGGCTGCTCCCAGTCCTTCACTGACTCCACTTTCTTAGGATCCACACATACTCCTTCGACAGATATAACATGCCCCATGAAATCTACCTTCTTAAATCAGAACTCCCTCTTGCTAAACTTAGCGTAAAGCTAGTGTTGTCTTAGGAAGTTCAACGCGTGACGAAGACATTGTTCATGATGTTTACTATCATGATTGTATATCAAGATGTCATCTATGAATACCACCACAAACTGATCAAGAAATGGGTGAAACACTCTATTCATCAAATCCATGAACGCTGCTAGTGCATTGGTCAGTCCAAAGGGCATAACCATGAACTCATAGTGACCATACCTCGTCCTAAAGGTAGACTTGGGTATGTCATCCTCCTTGATCCTCAACGGATGATATCTTGATCTCAAATCTATCTTTGAGAACACCATCACGCCACACCATAGGGCAAACATATCATCTATCCTTGGCAAGGAATACTTATTCTTTATCATTACCTTGTTTAAATGTCTGTAGTCTATGCATGTAATGGCCCCACCCCTTGATAACCCCCAATTAAGGAAGACCGAGAAGCTAGAGTCGTTATCCCAAAATAGGATCAAATAGTTTTGCAAATAATAAAAAATAATTAATAAATTTTACCACAACTAAGATGAAAATAGATTTTTTTTTCTTTTCACATACCTTGCAAAATATCGGATCCGGGGGACTTTACACAGATAAGAAACTATCTATCTACAATCTTCCAATTCTTTATTAAGATTTGTTTAATCAATGCCACTTTAAAGGAATACACTTTCTGATAAACCTAAAACACAGACAAATAAAGTGAAAGTCATTATAATAAATCATATTGGTATGTGGGGGAACCCAAAATCTTACATTTATTTGTAACAACATAATGAAACCAAATTATTACATAACATATCAAACTTTACGTATTAAACTTAACTACTCAATCCCTACATATCCCTGCCTCTGTGATGTCCCTACAATGGACATGGATACTACCTCTCTAATATGGTAGATCTCAAACAATCCCTATGATCCTACCATATAGGTAGACCACGACCTAGGGTTGTGTAGTCGCATGGTCCTACCCAAGGGTAGAACAACACATTGACTCGTGATAACCTGATGATCCTACCCCAAGGGTGGACCATGTACTAGGTCATCCATCTCATCATCATAAAAGCTATAGAGGAGGACTAGGATCAGAGCTAGTCATGCACATATATTTATGGTTATAGCCATAGTCACTTTATAGTTGCATGAAATAAATGTCAACCAAGAAGTTAATTTCAAACACTCTATAAAACTTTAGAATTCGCCATGAAACTAGAGCGATTAGCCATAAGCGTAACCACATACCTAATTTGGAGATCTCATAAGAAATAAGCATAATCCAATCCAATAAAGATATCTAATTAAGAAAGACAAGTAACCAATCATGCAAACTTTATCCTTTTTTGGTCAACAAACCCTAAAACAACTTTTCCTTGTAAAAACCTGAATTACTCAAATTATCCGTATTAATGTTATTTTATTCTCAATTTGGCTTAAGATCATCCTACCTTTGTCTTATTCATGGGTTTTGGAAACATACATCATTAAAAGTCATAGTCACCTAGATTAGGGTTTCTATGCCCATTAATGCACATCATATATATGAAACCCTCAATCAGGTCAATTAAGCACGAAGATCACCCCTTTTAGAACTTAATCTCTCTTTTATTAAAAAATACATTAATATCATCTTTAATCATTTAGATAACCTAATCAAAACTCGTTAGCACAAAAATTAGGGTTTCTTATCCATAAAAACATGAAAGGTGACAAATTTATATACTTCTTGAATTCTGAGAAAAATTAGGTTTTAATTATATTTTTATTGGATTCCTCATATTTTCCTATTCAAATTTTCTATATAGTTTGTTCATATCTGAGCTACCAATTTATTTCTAGAATCATTTTAAATTACTTACCTTTGGACCAATGGGGTAACGCCACGTCAGCAACGCAACCTTTTTTTCCTTATTATCTTTGGGTCCACACCGATCCCGACTGGACCAGTGGTTACCTCCCACATAGAGACATGTTGGGTATGGCTTGGTCACCCGCAAACCCGAAAGAATGTTCGTTTAGCCCTTTCCTCTCAAGAGTCAGGTTGGGAGCAAATAGGTAACTTGGTGCTTTCTCTTCTTCAACCTTGTGAGTTGTCTATTGTTCGTAAACTGGTTATCAACCAACTAGCTGACTTTGTAATCCAGTCCTCCCCTCCTGTGCAGAATAAGTCCTTCACCTTCTCCCCGTTTCGATGAACTCAATGGTTCTTTCCTCTCCTTCAATAGTGGTCAGAGTCGAAGAGACCGTAAGGTTGGATCTCAATGAGGAAGCAGGTCGTGGGTGACTTCGTGGCCATGGCTAGCAAATCAATTGGAAATAAGGAAGGCAAATGATGGTTGTGTAGAGCCTTACATAGAATTCACCATCTCCAAAAGGGGGTTTTGGTCCCCCTTTTATAGCCTTGGGCTATGGTTGGTGCTCCAGATTCTGAGTAAATTGGTCAAACCCTTTAGGATTCCCAAAACTACTACAAACCTAGGATCACACACCTCGTCTAGTGCTCCTGAAGATGTTGGGATGAATCCCAACTCCTTTCGCACTCTCAATCATGAGCAATCTGATTTGGAAAATAGCCTAGATTGGCCACTGGTTCTTACATCCAAATAAGGCAAGGATTAGTCCTGAGATTCAACGGTCCATACCACCCGCGTTCTTATAAAAAGAAAATATAATTTGATTAATATTGTGACATTTAATGCAATTGATCGATTAACTTATCACTTTAGGAAAATTTGAAAAAACCATTACTCTCTCCTCTTTTATCCTTCTTCATCCTAATTTTAGGTGAAACCTTGTATCAACAATATCTACTTGTATACCAAGTTTGAGTCCCAAACCCAAAAGGATTAATGTCTTTTCTTTAGATGCAAGTTGTTATTCATTAAAGCATAGTTTATTCTTATTTTTTCTCTCTTTCACTATTATGTTCTTTATTTGGATTCCTTGTATCACAAGAAACCATGTTGATTCGAAATCCACACTATGATAATCAATCATACATATTTCATAATTATCTTAATCCCTTTTCCTTTGTATGCATTATTTGATTTCATTCAACTTTTCTTTCTTTTTATCATATTGGACTCACTAACTTATTAGGTTCCATGAAATCATTCATTTAAAGGAAATATTATCAAAGAAATCCACTATTAACACATAAATCATTCAGTTTTATAATAATACCTTTTATTGGAGAAAATGTACTTCAAGCCATGCAAGGCCAAAAATTGGGTGTAACATCCTTCCCCTCTTATAGGAATTTTTCCCTCAACATTCCATCAAACATACAATCAATTTAGGATAAGATTTTTCTTTTGTCCATCATCAGCTCCCATGTGCCTTCATCCTTTCCATGGTTCTTCCAAAGAACCTTTATCACTTTATATTTTTACATTTGAGTTCTTTCACCTTGGTATCTAGAATCCTCATGGGTGACTCAGGGTATGTCATCCTCCCTTGAAGCTTAATAGGTACAATACTCAGCACATGGCTCAGGTACATCATATAGTGCTCTGGATCAGACACATGGAACACATCATACATCATGTTATCCTGAGGGGTAAGGCTAACCATAAGCAACTCCACCAATCCATCTCAAATGGAATCATGTATCGGGGACTCAACTATCTTAGCTATAGCTCAGAGAGGTCGGGTTTTCATAACACATGTTCACCCACAGTGAAATGCATGCCGGTCTGCTTCGCATCAGCACACAAATCTTGTCAACCTGAGCTTTCTCAGCCATTGCTTGATCAAAGCGACTTAATCTGCATATACTATGGTTTCTTTGACCTTCACAAGGTCCTCTTACCGAAAATATCCTAATGAAGCGGTGACCGACACAAACTCCCTTACAACACTTCATACATCCCGATACTGGCTTTGGTGGTTGTCATAATAAGCAAAATCTTCTAGCGGTAGGTATTTCTCCCATGAATCACCCCGAATGAGCACATATGCTCTCATCAGACCTTCTAAAGTTTGGACCATACTCTCTTAACTATCCATCAGTCAGGGGGTGATATCCTGCACTAAACTTCAATCTAGTATTAGGTTCTCCATGTACCTACTTTCACAACATGGAAGTGAACTTAATGCCATACTTAAGAATATTACAACTCAGGTCATTGTATAGTTTAACTATCTCTCTCATTATTATATATAGTTCAACCGGATCTATCACACTGGCAGTTCTCTCTTAGGAAAGGGAATTTGTTGACTTAGTAAAGCAATTTACCATAACCCACATTGCATCATGACCACTCTTAGTCTAGGGGAGACCCACCACAATGTCCATGGTGATATGCTCCCATTCCCTTTCAGGGACTTCTCATTATCTATAGAAATCCACTGAGTTACTAGTGTTCGGCCTTCACCATCTATCATGCATGGAAACTGGCCACATGGACCTCTATATCCTTATTCATTCCAGGCCTTCAAGGTATCACTGCACACCTCAACCATCTTAGCAGTACTAAGGTGTTCATTATACTTAACATGATGAGCTTCTAGCATGACATGATTCCTCAAGGGTGACCCCTCAGAAACCCTAAAACACTCTAGTAGTGGGTTTCAACACCTTCTTTTCCTATGAGGTGTATCATAGGTTCTTCTAACCAACCTTTCATCTCATCAAGCTCTGGGCTAGCTAACTGGACTACCTACCAACTCGACCAACGGGCCTAGTTGTATCTAAATGTTAGCCACACAAGTCTAGTCTTCTAATAATCACAGGGTCCACCTAGATACCTCTTTCATCTTTCTCTACTTGCTAGACAAGACAACTATATACTTGAGTTGTTTCTGGATGAGAACATTCTATTACCCCATAAGCTTCCTTATGTGCTAGGTGATGGTGAAGATGAAAACCTTCATATACTCCACTTATCATCTTTGTCTCAGTTTTAGATTTGTCTAAGTCAAGAAAACTTTGAGCTCTTTCATCCACCATCTTGATTATCAAACCCATACTTTAACTCATAATATCCAAACCACTCTTAACGAGTATGTTCTCATAAGATGATTACCTTAGTCCATCTATACTTTCAAAAGAGTGTGGTACTTTCTGTATCCTCAGTCATCATACAAATGTTTCAACTCATATCACCTTTACTCTTTAGTATATGGCATGTGTATTGTCATGTGTCCCACTCCCATAACAAGATGAAATAAGCATTTGGATGCAATCCAAATACAGAGTTCATCCCATTCCAAGAGTAGAGATGGTGCATCACACATCTCCATTACACTTTCCAATCTAGGTTGAAACATACTTCTCATGACTCGACACCATGAAAATTTCCATTATGTTTCTACACTAATGGGAAGAAGTTTCCCATCAACTCTGGGTTTTAACATCTCTCTTATGTACAATCCTTAGTCATTACCTCAAGGTCTCTAGGGTATCGATACTTTTGGGGTGATCTAACTCTTATCCATCTAGGGAGTGCCTCTCACATTTACCCCTTAGACCCCATGAACTCATGTAGGTGGCCAACCTCCTAACCCATGGGCCTCAAGAAAAGGTAGTAGTTACCTCCCAACCCTATCGTCTTGTGCATTCAGGGAATAGACAACTCCTACTCCCATCAGTCTTATCCCTACTTGACCTTAGTGTTGACTTAGAATTCTACTGTAGCTCAAGGTTCTGTGTTGATACTCAAGCACATCTCATCCTTGAGTCCTCACCCAAATCTCCATCATCTCTATAGGCATTCAAGGTTAACTTTGCATCCCTCATATGAA
Source organism: Alisma plantago-aquatica (assembly GCA_963693085.1). Taxonomy (NCBI): domain Eukaryota; kingdom Viridiplantae; phylum Streptophyta; class Magnoliopsida; order Alismatales; family Alismataceae; genus Alisma; species Alisma plantago-aquatica. Next base: position 1,489,668,094 of record OY856412.1, read on the forward strand.
ACATGGTGACCTACCTAACTCGGTCTGCCCCCATACAAGCTATCTTCATGGCAACATATCCTCATGCCCCTGAGAGGTGGTCACACATGGGCCTATAGATTCATGATCATACTGAGTTCTCTTACACTTAGCTCATCAAACTCTTATAAGTGACCTCTTCATGCTACCTCAAACCTAACAAAAAGTTGGTGCTCACCCTAACATGAAGGGTCCCTCCCCAAGACGACAGAAAACTATCATTTGATAGTAATAAAGGTCACCAAAACATTCTTATCTCCAAGGTTTACACCATCATGTATATTCTTAGCTCCTAACATGATACTTTTGCATGTATCTAGCAAGAAGACTACCTATTAAACCATGCTAAGTTCCTTGGTATGTTATACATATTCATCATTCCTCAAGGTTGGACCAATATCATACATACATATGTCACCAACTTGTGTGAATGGTTCATCAAACATATATTTCAGTTCGAGTGGGGTATCCTTTTGCTATAACACATGAGGGGGTTACCATACTCAAATACTATGAACTCAATCATCCTCCTGAGCATCATGTGAACCAAGTATTGCTACTTCCCCTCTTTGGTTTAGGAACTCCAGGTTCACCTCTTATGCATTAGATGTCTAATTGCATGCTTAGCTGTTCAACCATGCACCAACCTATACCAGATAGGGCATATACTTCCTAACACACTTCCTCATGAACTACACTTAGAATGCTACACTGGGACAACCAACTATGTGCGAGGCTGCATAACTGGTTACCACACCATACCTCCTCAGGGTCCATGGAACTTTCTTTCCTACACCTAAAAGGTAGGCTCTCATATCATCCCTACATTTTGTTCAGGAAGCCTCTTTCTCCCTTCTAGGGTTTGGTTCCTCTAATGGCATCCAAGGTACAATAAGCCTCCACAGATCATCCATGAGGCTACCACATATATCTACTCACGGTCAACTACTCCAAGCCATATTATACCCAACTTCTCATGATTCCTCATTTCTCAGAGTCAAGGTCTCCGACCTTCTTCATTGGAGTCTCTCCCTCTACATACATATAATATATATATATATATATATATATATATATTATGTATTCATGTATGTATGTATATATATATAAATATATATATATATATATATATATACATACATACATACATACATACATACATACATATATATATACATACATACATACATACATACATTATATATATACATATATATATATATATATATATATATATATATATATATATATAGTGTGTGTGTGTGTGTGTGTGTATGTATGTATATATATATTATATAAGGGATACACATCTATCCCTATCTGGGTGAAACATACTATCAAAACTTATGTGTGGCTAAGATCATCTAAATCTCTACATGCCTATCTCATAAACTATCAGGCATAACCCTTTTGGCTTAGGTCTAAAACCTATTGCCAACCTTGTTGCCACTCACTATTATGTAGGTGCATGCCTCTTTTCTGCTCATATATGTCCATTAGGGTCCCTATATGGTCTCCTCTAACCTTCTCAATGAGGGAGCGATTCCTCACCCTCAACAGACATGATCACCAAAGGTCGGGCCACCATAAGAAACCAGGGGCCAAAGAACCACACATAGTCTATTTTTCTCATGCTACTCAAATCATATACGTAAAGCATGCATGTCAAACCTATGTAGATACATGCATGGTCAACTACAATATCCTACTCATTATGTCTTCTCTTTCTCTATCACACTTAAGGTTTTGGGTTGATCATCGTCTTCAGAGGATGCATAGTTCTTTTCCTCTTCCTAGAGGCTTCTTCCTCCAAAAGGCTATCTCTCCTCAACTTCCTACAAGATGGTCTAACGTCAGTGTTCTCCTAAGGGAACGACAACACATGCCAAGCAGCCTAAGCATATAACTAAACTCAGTCTGAGTTTTTAATTATCAAAATTTATGTCCATGACATCTTTCTTACTTGCTTTTTATTATTTGGTGGAGGATTCCTTAATCCTTATAATTCTTAACCCTAAAACTCAAGAGGGTGGTGGAGAGAGAGAATCCCTAATCTCTTAAAGTTATCCAATGAATGGGGTAGATAAGGGACGAAGACAGATGATTGAAGACTTAGATGTATCTTATTTTGAGTTAAATCCTCTGATTTTGTCCAGGCAGTCACATAGAATACGGGAGTCCTCATAGACCGACTAGCAGGGTAGAGGAAAATCTTACCAGCCCCATAATGTGATCATTTTATAGACACATCCATCATTGGAAAATCCTCTAATAACTCCCTTGGGTTCTAAAGTGTTTGTAAAATTTAATAATTGTTAGAGATTAAATGGAAAACTGTGCTCAGATACCAATTGTAATGACCCCACCCCTTGATAACCCCCAAATTAAGGAAGACCAAGAAGCTATAACCGTTATCCCAAAACATGATCATATGGTTTTGTAAATAATAAAAAATAACGAATAAATTCTACCATAACTAAGCTTAAAATAGGATTTTTTTTCTCTTTTCACATACATTGCAAAATATTGGATTTGAGGGACTTTACCCAGACAAGAAACTATCTATCTACAATCCTCCAATTCTTCATTAAGCTTTGTTCAATCAATGTCACTTTTGAAGAATATCCACTTTCTGATAAACCTAAAACACTGACAAATAAAACAACAATCAGTATAATGAATGATTCTAGTATGTGGGGGAACCCAAAATCTTGCATTTATTTCTAACAACATAATGAAACCAAATTATTTCTTACAAATTAAACTTTATGTATTAAACATAACTACTCAATCCCTACATATCCTTTCCTCTATGTTGTCCCTATAGTGGACATGGATACTACCTCTCTCATATGGTAGATCTCAAATAGCTCCTATGATCCTACCTTACTGGTAGACCACAACCTAGGGTTGTGTAGTTGTATGGTCCTACCCAAGGGTAGACAAACACATCGACTCATGATAACCTGATGATCCTACCCCAAGGGTAGACCATGTACTAGGTCATCCATCTCATCATCATCAAGGCTACAGAGGAGGAGTAGGATATGTGCTAGTCATGTACAATTATTTATAGTGATAGTCATAGTCACTTTATTGTTGCATGAAATAAATGTCAACCAAACAGTTAATTTCAAGCAACCTATAAAACTTCAGAAATCACTGTGAAACTAGAGCAATTAGCCATAAGCATAACCACATACCTAATTTGGAGATCTCAAAAGAAATAAGCATTATCCAATCCAATCAAGATGTACAATCAAGAAATACAAGCCACAAATCAAGCAATCTTGATCCTGAAAATATGTGTAACACCTAATTGTTACCATCATATCCCAAACCACTCCTTATTTACTTGGGACACCTTTCTAAAGTTTCTAAGTCTTATTAGGATTTATTAGGGCTTCTTAAACCACTTTCTCAAACATTATCCTTTTTAGGTCAGCAAACCCTAAAACAACTTTTCCCAGTAGAAACCATAATTACTCAAATTATCTACATTAGAGTTCCTTTATTCTCAATTTGTCTTAGGATCATCCTACCTCTATCTTATTCATGTGTTTTCGAAACATACATCATTAAATGTCATAATCACTTAGATTAGGGTTTCTAAGCCCATTAATGCACATCATACATATGAAACCCTAAATTAGGTCAATTAAATACAAAGATCACCCCTTTTAGATCTTAATCTCTCTTTTGTTAACAATAGGTTAATATCATCTTAAATCATTCAAAGAACTTCATCAAAACTCATTAACACCAAAATTTGGGTTTCTTATCCATAAAAACATTAAAGGTGACAACTTTATATACTTCCTGAATTGTGAGAAGAATTAGGTTTCAATTATATTCGTATTGGATTCTTCATATTTTTCTATTCAATTTTCATATATAATTTGTTCATATCTGAGCTATCAAATTTATTTCTAGAATTATTCTAAGATTACTTACCTTTCGACCAATGGGATGTCACCACGTCAGTAACACATCCCATTTTTTCTCTCCTTTTTATCCTTGGGTCCACACTGATCCTGGATTGACCAATGGTTGCTTGCCACCTAGTGCCATGGTGGGTGCGGCTTGGTCACCCATGAGCCTGACATAATGTCATGTTTGCCCTTTCCTCTCAAGAGTCAGTCCAGGGGCAAATAGGTAATTCAACACTTTCTCTTGTTCAACCTCAGGAGCCGTCTGCTATTCATGAACTAGTGGTCAACCCACTAGTTGACTTCATGATCCAATCCCCCCTCCAATGCGGAAGAAGTCCTTCACCTTCTTCCCATTTTGGCGAAAGCAACAACACTTTCCTCTCCTTCAACGGTGGTCGGAGTCGATGAGACGTAAGGTTGGATCTCGGTGAGGAAGCAGGTCATGGGTGACTTCATAGATGTGGCTAGTGAACCAACTGGAGATGGGGAAGGAAAATGGTGGTCACACAGAGCCTTGTGGAGACTTCACCATCTCCCATAGGGATCTATGGTCCCCCTTTTATAGCCTTGGTCTATGGTTTTTGCTCCAAGTTTTGAGTAAATTGGGAAAATCTTATAGGATTCCTAAAACTACAACAAAACTAGGATCACACACCACATCTGATGCTCCTGAAGATGTTGGGATTAATCCCAACTCCCTTCGTGCTCTCAATAGCTAGCAATCAGATTTGGAAAATAGCCTAGACTAGCCACCGGTTCTTGCTTCCAAATAAGGCAAGGAGTAGTCTGTGCCATTGAATCTTAGATCCAATGGTCAACATCACTCACATTCTTATCAAACAAAATTCTAATTTGATTAATATTATGACATTTAATGTAATTGATTAATTAACTTATAACTTTAGGAAAACTAGAAAAAACCATAACTCTCTCCTCCTTTATCAATTTTCTTCCAAATTTTATGGGAAACCTTGTATCAACATTGTCTACTTGTATACCAAGTTTGAGTCTGAAACTCAAAAGGATAAAGGCCTTTTCTTCACATGCAAGTTATTATTCATTAAAGCATAGTTTATTCATATTTTCTCTATCTTTCACTATTATCTTCTATATTTGGATTCCTTATATCACAAGAATGCGTGTGGATTTGAAATCTAGACCATGATGATCAAACATACATATTTCCACATATATCTCATAATTATCTTAATCCCCTTTCCTTTTTATGCATTATTTGATTTCATTCAACTTTTCTTTCTTTTTATCATATTATACTCACTAACTTATTAGGGTCCATGAAATCATTCATTTAAAGTCAATATTATCAAAGAAATCCACTTATTACACATAAATCAATTAATTTCACAATAATACCTTTTATTGGAGAAATTGCACTTCAAACCATACAAGCCCAAAAATTGGGGTTGTAACAATGAACAACCTCATAGACTCATCCTTCTCTACAGATAACACTAGAGCACCCAAAGGTGACATACTCGACCTGATGAAACCTTTATTAAGCAGTTCTTGCAACTGTCTCTTCAACTCTACCATCTCTGTTGGTGCCATCCTTTTCGATGTATGAGCTATCAGTTGTGTGACGAAGACCAAATTAGTCTCAAAATAAATCTCTCGATCTGGGGGAACACTTGGAAAATCATCAGGAAACACATCCTTGAACTCTCTAACAATTGGAACAACATGAATACTAGGACTCCTTGTCTATGTATCCAACACGTGTGCCAAGAACACCTCACAACCCTATCTCAAAAGCTTCCTTGCTACCATAGATGATATAAGATATGTCGAAAGAATCTTCCTTTCTCCTTGGAAGATACACATCTCACTACCATCCACAAACATCGCTTGCTTGGAACTACAATCTAAGACCACTTTATACTTCTCTAGGGTATCCATTCCAAGGATCACATTGAATCCATGCATGTCAAGTGGTATGAGATCCACTTGAATGTTGTGTCCCAAAAAGGAAAGAACTCATGAAGGACACACATTCTACAACACTACAGAACCAACCAATAGGGTCTCTAGAAAAAAAAACTATTCTTCTTATGACTAATAGGCAAAGGAAAACAACTAAGCACTTCACATGTGACAAAAGAGTGTGTTGCACCCAGATCAACCAAAACAGATATAAAGCAAGAATAAGAAAAATCAGAATGAACTAACTCCATCTGACCTTCCACCACTCACGAGTTTACCACCACCTCTGTCTAACTCATAGCATAGAATCTAGTCATTCCCTATTGTCACCCCTGTCCTTTGCTTCCCTAAGAAGAAGATCCGGTTTGTGACACTTGGCCACTTCCTCATCCTCCTGCGCTGCTATGCTACTATCTCTATGACCCCTGCTGAATCTACCTCTATTGTTGGGTCACTTCATCATCTCTCATCAGACATTCTCACCTCAGATGTCGAATTTATTCACACTTGTGACAAGCCTAGTTCCCACACTATGGCCTAGATGGCTCTGTCACTGATGTTGATGCAACACTCTGGGCTCATGTGGGTGAAAAACTACGGCCTCCTGACGACTACCCCTGAGACTATGCAAACCTCTTATTGATGGTTGCCTCTCTCTTCTCCTTCACACATGACTCTATCCTCCAAATAGACTCTACAAACATAGAAAACCTCTCTCAATTATCCAAGGTAGCAGCTGGGTTAGACAACTCATTGTGCAACCCCTTCTCAAAATGATGAATTCGCTCCTCCTCTATGGCAGCCATGTGAGGACAGAACCTCAATAAGACCATAAACCTTGCTTCATACTTGTTGATCATCATGGATCCCTGTCCAATCCTCTCAAACTAACTAATCTTCTCATCAAGATACGTTTGAGGAAAGTACAGACTAACAAACTCACATCAGAACTCCTCCCAACTGATTACAACACCACGTCTCTTCTCCTCCTCTATGGCCCACCAATGGCTAGCACTTCTTTTAAAAGGTACACCGCATCTTCACCCTATCCTCTTCAGGGATACTCAGTATCTTAAAAGCCTTCTCAAGCTCAGTCAACCACAAATCTGCATCTATTGGGTCAGCTGTCCTCGCATTCTCAACCGCTCGAACATGACGAAGCTGCTCAAAAGTCTTCCCAGTGATCAAATATTCGGTATGGGGAACCAATGCCCTAGGTTGAGGTGTAGGCTTCCTATCTGTCATATGAGTCATCATTGCCATAAACTACCCAAAAAGAGATTGAAAGGTAGGGTTTTCAACCATGGCTGGGTCAAACTGGGGAACTTCAGGAACCTAATATTCTCATTCCTGGTTCCTTGCACCACCACCTGGTGTTGCAACACTACTCTTGGCAACATGCTCTTCATGTTCTCCATACATCTTGAATCTTTCTCTTCTTCTTCTTCTTCTTCTACTTAAGTAGAAGTGACTATAATACAGATTAGTGGACACTAGAATAGACACAAATCCTAGTCCTAGGTCCCTATAGACTCAGCAAATCTAAAGATTTGATACCAACCTAGTGTGACACCCATTTCCACATAAAGAGAGATTACTCAAAACATAATTGTGAAAGAAAGATTAACAAATAGATTACTATAAAACACTAAAAATTAAAACCATTTCATAAAATTGTAAATGGAAAGAACCTTTCATATAAGTTCTTTTGTGCCTCAAAAGCATATACAAGGCATGCTATCAACATGTAACCAAAGAACTTTTTTGGAACATATATACATGATTCCACCACATCTGGTATACAAAAGGCCACATAAAGAAAGCACATTTGTGAAACACCTAACAAACATTCTTGAAGACCTGAGTGTACAAGGATGACTCTAGGACTCTATTAGCAAAAGACATCCATCAGCACTACCAACCTCGTCGGCCACTAGCCCTCCTGCTGCTCCTCAACCTCTGCTATAGGATCTTTACCTCTTCTTGCACCTCCACCTAAAAACGGTGTGGGAAACCCATGGGGTGAGATTCCAAATCTCAATGGGAGATATAACTCACCAACAAATCTATTATTATCATAGGTAAGATAAACTAAGCAACATTATAATTACAACTATGAAATATGTAATGATCATTAACAGGAAGAGCAATTACTATTGAATTAGGAAACATCTTAATAATTTAAAAGGAACATGAAGAACATGTATATTTACAATAAACACCATTGTATAAATATCAAGCAAGGCCTCATCCAATGTTTCTGTATTTTGATTCTACACAAGTATACTACACAACCGATTATTCATTTTATTATGCCCCAAGAATTTTATTCGTACCACCCAAATCCCACCAACCAATTGATAAGTCAAAATTGGTGCCATACAAGGTCTAATGGAAGAGTCATAATCCACAAACTCACCTTCCTCAATTAGTATGAGTGAACATGTAGTGACATCATGGGTCAACTACTTCCAATGATGTATGGTCTAGCTGTGCAGATTTATCCCACCTTGGTACAGGTCACGACACTAGTGAGATTAAGCTGCGGTTCACATCCGTACCCTTCCAGGGTATGGCTTGTAGCCAATCCTATGTTACATTTCATGGATTTATGGTCCAAAGATGTACTCTTGTAGGTATGGTTCATGACCAATCCTATGTTACATATACATTCATGACATAAGGATATACCTCAACTTGCACCCTATATATTCAACAATACGTGTTCTGAGTTAAATTCATTTCACCATTCAAGAAGTGCTGACACTGAATGGATCTATGGCACATGGGAAACTACAAGATTAGGTTCTACTTGATTAATTAGGTTATTTAAGTATCTTTTAGCATCAATCAAGTTACATAAATAAGGACATGACACATCACCAGAACACACTAAAACATATAAGGCGTGATCTCATCACATCATCACTTCCTTCCTATCTTTCAACATGTGTCCATCATAAGGGACTACATATCTTGTGGTGACAACTCCTCCTCTCATCACTGAGGAAATTGTTATACAAGGCATCAACCATCATTAGATCCTAAGACCATTTCCTCCTCTTCCTATGTTACCACATCACATGTGCCTCATAAGGTTATTCGAACACATAATAACCACCATAGCTCATACTTGGCTATGTACAACAAATGATGCTACCTGCATAGTTAGAAACTTGTAACAAGAAGAGTAATACACCATTAACAAAATAATCTTATAAGATCCACACCATACATATTACATCATTACCGTTAGGGTTTACAAGGTGGAGTCAATAACTACCATTAGATCATTACTTCGATCATCATCATAAGGTATTTTATCAGATATAGAAACATAGCTCTCATTATCATACATATGATCACCCCAAAGGGTATCACATCATATCATGTCACCCTATCATCAACATGGTGTATCACAAACACCACCATAAAATATTGGTTAGGGTTACTAACATAGAGTGTTAGTTAAAATCTAAAGAAATAGGCGACGATGACTGAGGCGACGACCGAGGCGACGATGAAGGCGATAGCTGAGACGACGACGGCGTCAGACCCTCCAGATCCGGGAAGAGGAGAGATCATCTCGAAACGCAGACAAGGGAGTGATGCTCCGTCGAGCGTCGCTGTGACAAAGGAGGTGTTGGATTGGTCAAAGCTCTTCAAAGACAAAAATGTAGTAGGTCCGATCCATTTGATGAAGATGAAGGCGCAACTGTTGGAAGGAAAATTGATTTATCCTAAGGAAATTGTGGAGAGGAACCTCGTTAGATGGAGTAGAATGGCGGCTGGATACGTTGTTGGGCTTAAGCCACACTGGCCGGTGCTAGCAAAGCATCTGACATTGATTTGGAATGTCAGGGGTTCGATTGAAGTTCGATCCAGAGGCAAGGGATTCTTTATCGTCATGTTCGAGACGGATGAAGATCTTAGCACGGTAGTGGATGGAGGACCTTGGTTCGTAGCAGGGAAGCCACTGATCATCAAGAAATGGGAAAGGGGAGAGTCATTAGAAAAAATGAAGCTAACTGACATTCCTATATGGCTGAAGATATATAACCTTCCATTAGAACTGTGGGACGTAGAGATGTTTAGCAGCATTGGGTCTATTCTGGGACGGCCTCTTCGACCTGATAAGCTAACCTCGGAGTTCCGTAGGCTGGAATATGCAAGAATCCAGATGGTCATCTCGGCAGACTTCAAGTACCCAAAGGAAATGCAGATTGTTAGCGATGACGGGCAGAGTGATACTATCCATTTTGAATATGAGTGGGAGCCTACCAAATGTTCGATGTGTGGTCTGTATGGCCATGAGTCATCATTATGTGCTGAGTTGGAGAAACAGGAAGGTAAAGGGGCAATGAAGAAGAAGGTTTTGAAAAAATGGATTCCAAAGAAAGAAGTTGAAGATGAGGAAGGGGAAATCTTCATTGATGCCGTAGATAAGATAACAGAGGGAGAAGTGGGAAATGTGGTTGATCTTGAAGGTACTTCTACTTGCTCTACCCAGAACCTCCCAGTGGTAAGAACTCCCATCGCTGCTCCTGATACTGGATGGGAAACAATTAAGAAGAAAAGCAAGTCGATGCCAAAAGGAATTGCAAAGAATTCAACTAGATCGATTCCTGAGTCGCTAAACAAGTACAAACCCCTGTCGAATTTTGATGAGGGGGAAATTATTAATGAACTGGTGGATACACCTGTGGCTGCGGCTAAGGTGGATGGTGACCCTCCTCCCATCCCTCCTAATGGATGATCCCTTTCGTATTATGTCCTGGAATGTGAGAGGAGGAGGAAATAAAGTGCCTCGCATTCGGGACGAAGTTAGTAGAAATAAAGCTGACGTCTATGTGATTTTGGAATCAAGACTTCAGAGAGAAGATTTGGCAGATTTTTTCAGAAAGATCTGGTCAAACGCCAGATTTGTTGATAATTCTGAGTTCTATACTTATACTCGCATTTTGGTGATTTGGGAGAGTGCTGATATTGACATAGAGGTTTCTTTGAAAAATGAACAATGCATCCATTGTACTGTTTGCAGGGAACAAATGAAGTTTGAGATGACTGCAGTTTACGGAGCAAACCCTGATGATGAGCGTGCTCTATTATGGAATTCTCTCCTTAATATTAGAAGCTTTAATCCTGTCAATTGGTGTGTTATTGGTGATTTTAATGCAGTTAGATTAGTGAAGGAAAAGGTGGGTAAACAACCGCCTTCTAATCAAAGCATGACTGATTTTAATAACACCATTGCTGATGTTAATCTTGTTGAGATGCAAATGAAGGGCTTCTATTTCACGTGGGACAGCCATAGTGTTGGATAAATTGGACATTATGATAAATCCCTTTGTTTCGATGATGACAAACATTTCATTCTTGTTGATCTAACGTGCTACTTGAGTGTGCAGGATTAAGGTGGATGACAAAGCAACTAGGGAAAATCCAAAAAGCTTACATATTTATATTTCCATGCAATAAATCACTGTTGTAAAAACTTGTACAAATATATAATGTACAAGTACTTAGATTGCATGTAAATCAAGCGTTGGATCTTCCTAGCTAAATCACCACACTTAGATAGGTCATCCCCTTCAAATAAGATCACATATGCACATTCATACACATGCTTAGTGGTTAATTAAAAGATTGAAAATAGAGTCAATCTCGGTCGACCACACTCCTCGACCGAGACACTCTCGGTCGACAAACTTCTCGACTGAGATTGACCCAAGTAGCCATTAGACACAGCTGATAAAGTAGTTGGCAGTTGCAAATGAACGTTGATCCAGAGAGCCTGTCGGTCGACAAAACTTCGACCGAGTAGGTATCTCGGTCGACAAATTGTCGACCGAGATGGTCTCTGACAGCAACTGCAGAATAAAGTAACTAGCCGTTACTAATGCACTTAACATATATCTAACGGCTAGTTAAGCACTTAGAAGCCCCTAGAAGTTGTCTAGAACGTCCTTAAGTATCCATAGGCCACTCCTATAAATAGGACATGCCTTAGGACACCAAAATATACCTAAGCTATACTTGTGCTATACTTGAGCTTGAATACTCACTTGCAATCTGTTTTAGAGCAATAGAGCAATTCCTACACTTGTCATTCATTCCTATTGCTCCCATTTCGTGTCCTATAGGCTAGTATCTCCTATCCACTACAATCACATTGTCATACACATTGGTTAGTAGATCTATACGCTTGATATAGGCAAATCAAGCCTTGTGCTTACAACGGTATTGTAATTTCTATTTTCCTTCTTGTTCCTTTTTATCCTTTGTACTCTCCTTGCTACTCCTAGGGTTGGAGGCTGCGGATTGGAGAGGGTTGACTTCTCAGGTGGAGAAGGGGACTTCAAGCTACTTCAAGAAGGCTATCGCACGGGAAGCTACTTCAGAAGGCTGGTGCAACGGGAGTTGGTGCACCTACTTCAAGGGAAGGCTGCTTCAAGGTTGGGCGATTACTTCTAGGTGAAGGCTGTTTGAAGGGTTTGGGAAAAGAAATTGTATTTTATGTAAAGTCCTTGCGAGGTAATAAAATAAATTTCTTTTCAAATCCCGGTTGGGTAAGCAACCGGGTAGTGGACTGACGGCTATAGTATTTGCTATAGTTGGAACCACTCTAAACCCTGTGTCTCCTTGTCCAATATCTTCATTGTGGTTGTTTGAATTAAATTATTATTAAATTTTCTATAAAACTCTATTCACCCCCCCTCTAGTAGTTTTCAGTTTGTATCAGAGCAGGCTTCAAGGAACCCTAACCAGGTCTTGAAGAAATGGGTGATGGAATGCTCAACAACCTCAACATTGAAGGGACACTTGTTGCTAGGCCTCCGGCGTTCGATGGAACAAACTACCAATATTGGAAGAGAAGGATGCAGTTCTACTTCCAAGGCATCAGCTGGGATCTATGGAGAATGGTATCTACTCCATATGTGTTCCCTCAAAATGACTTTGCGGAATGGGATGCAAACACGGTAAAGCAGGCCCAAATGAATGCAAAAGCTGTAAGCATTTTATATTGTTCTATTTCAGTAGGAGAATTTAATAGAATATCTAATTGTGATACAGCTTATGAAATTTGGCATAAACTATCTATAACTTATGAGGGTACAGCCCAAGTCAGAAATTCCAAAGTTAGCATGCTTAAAACGAAATTTGAACATTTTCGTATGGATCCTAATGAGTCTATTAGTGAAATGTTTTCAAAATTCTCTACTATTGTTAATGGTTTAAGTGCCCTAGGAAAACCTGTTCCTGAGGAAGATCAGGTATCAAAAATTCTTCGATCACTTCCTCCGAAATACAAGCCAAAGGTGACAGCCATTGCAGAAGAAAATGACCTCACTCGACTCAAAATGGAGCAACTCATTGGCAATTTAGAAGCTCATGAGGCAGATCTAGAAGAGGAAGAAAGAAGAGAACATGAACACCAACATGGGAAAAAGAAGGACATTGCATTCAAAGCTTCAACTAAAGACAATCATGACACAAGTGAAGATGATAGTGAAGAAGAAACTCTCGTTGTAAATGGTAAGCAATATAAAAGTTTTAAAACTAATAAAACTTCTAGTGTTTCTTCTTCCAGGTGCTTCGAATGTGGTAAGAAAGGACATATGAAAAGTGATTGTCCAACACTCAAGAAAGGGAAGAAATCATCTCACAAAAAGAAAGAAAAAGCATATCGAGCTGCATGGGATGATTCAAGTGATGATAGCAATGATGAAGAAGTAGAATGCCTCATTGCTACAACAAATGAAGACGAAGAAGAGGTAAGTATTTATGATCTACCAAAAGAAGATATAATTGCTAGTCTTCAAGATACTCACCAGAAATATATTGAGTGCAAGAAGAAACTTAAGAAAGAAAATAAAGATTTAAATGCTAAACTTCTTGCTAGTGTATCCGAAAATGAAAATCTCAAAAAGGAAAATGAAGATTATGCTCTTAAGTTAAAATCGGTAGAAGCTAATTGCAATCTTCTTTCCTTAGAAAAGTCAAATTTGCAAATTCAAGTGAATGATCTTCAGAAACAACCTATTCTATGTTCACATTTAGATTATGATGAGGTTGTCAAAGAAAGAAACTTTCTAGTATCCAATTTAGATCCGGCAAAGAAAGATATTGCTAAGTTACAAAGAAATGTAAATGAGTTAAGAGGAAATGACATGCTTGAAAACATTCTGAAAATTTCCTCTAGCTATAATGGAAAAAGAGGATTAGGATATGATCCAAGTAGAAATAAACCCAAAAGAGCTAAAGCATCCAAGATTGTATTTGTACCTAGGAACTCAATTCCTAGAAAGAGAAATGAAGTTGATGCTATTAGTTGTCATTATTGCATGCGTCTTGGACACTATTCATTTTCATGCTCATATAAGAAAAGGAATGATGAGTTAGCTTGGATTCCTAAAACCTAGTAGCTTAAAATTAACTAGTTGAGATTTGACCTAAACTGATTCTTAATATCATAATGTCTTATCTCAACACAATTGAGCTCTAATTTGTATAATTTCTTTTTGCTTAAAATCGATTTCTAAACATTTTTCAGAAACTTGCTCGGTCGACAATTGTTCGACCGAATGTTCACTCGGTCGACAAATGCTCGACCGACCAAGTTTCTGATGTATTTAATGCTGTCACTGTGAGCATTTCACTGTTTTTTTTAATGCTATAAAATTGCTGAATTCTTTTTAAATTGTTCAAAATTGTTATCTATTTGTGATTAATGACTACATAATAAAGTATCAATTATGGAAATGATCCTTGAAAGATTATGAGAAATGTATTTGATCAAAAACCAAAATTATTCTTAGTTTAAAGAAAATTTCTGTTGCTCTATCATTACATAGGCAAGCAAAAGAATTTATTGGTGATATATCTCTTAGAAATGCTTGCAAAGATTACAATGTTTTCAATTGGTATCTTCAAAAGATTTGAAATACTCATTGTGTTTCCATGTTTAGTATCATTTAAACACGCATCAAAAATTGATATGAATGCTTAACTGGAAATCTAAAATTTCTGCCTCTTGGTTAAAACAAAATTTAGCCAAGGGGCACTATGGTCGTAGTCAAGGGCGACCTAAAATAAGCTTTGACAAAATGCTTATTTGGACATCAATTTATTGAACTTAATCTTAGTATACTTTTGATAAAGGTCAAAATCAAAAATTTATCATTTGTGACCTTAAAAGCCTTAAATTGCTTAAATTGTAAGATTAAGGGGGAGCTTATAAAAACAAATTTGATTATTTGATTATGAAGCTTACAAAAACATTGTTAACATCATTTGGAGTTTGTTATGACCTTCGGATTCTTAAAAGTAATTTGTATGAAAAAGAATTTCATCAAAATGATATATCTTGCTCTTAAAGGAACTCTCTAAACTAATCAGGGCTTAACATCCCTTGTTTTGGTTGGAGATATTTTTTTTGTACTCTAAGATTAAAGGACTCTCATATCATTTCAAGGCTTATCATCCTTTGATAGATGAGAAATAAATATACATTCATCATAAGCTTAAGGGAATCTCATATCATTTCAAGGCTTAACATCCTTTGCAAATGATTGAGAAACAAATTGTGGATAAATTAGACATAAATCCATGTTCCTTATAGGATATCTATTTAAGGGGGAGCTTAATATAAAATTAAGGGGGAGAAGAAATAAAATGTTTAACCTGGCTATCTTTTTGAAATGACAAAGGGGGAGAAAGAATATAAAATCAAAAATATAAATATAAATGAGTTTCATCTTGATGGCCAACACTCACTTGTAAAACAAGAATGGCTACAAAAGGTAATCTTCAGGTATGAAACTCACATGCTTTATATTTCCTTATTTCATATTTTAGGAAATGTTTGTCATCTTCAAAAAGGGGGAGATTGTTGGATAAATTGGACATTATGATAAATCCCTTTGTTTCGATGATGACAAACATTTCATTCTTGTTGATCTAACGTGCTACTTGAGTGTGCAGCATTAAGGTGGATGACAAAGCAACTAGGGAAAATCCAAAAAGCTTACATATTTATATTTCCATGCAATAAATCACTGTTGTAAAAA
This sequence comes from Alisma plantago-aquatica, assembly GCA_963693085.1. Classification (NCBI taxonomy): domain Eukaryota; kingdom Viridiplantae; phylum Streptophyta; class Magnoliopsida; order Alismatales; family Alismataceae; genus Alisma; species Alisma plantago-aquatica. The sequence continues at coordinate 1,489,684,055 of OY856412.1, forward strand.
CTTGTACAAATATATAATGTACAAGTACTTAGATTGCATGTAAATCAAGCGTTGGATCTTCCTAGATAAATCACCACACTTAGATAGGTCATCCCCTTCAAATAAGATCACATATGCACATTCATACACATGCTTAGTGGTTAATTAAAAGATTGAAAATAGAGTCAATCTCGGTCGACCACACTCCTCGACCGAGACACTCTCGGTCGACAAACTTCTCGACCGAGATTGACCCAAGTAGCCGTTAGACACAGCTGATAAAGTAGTTGGCAGTTGCAAATGAACGTTGATCCAGAGAGCCTGTCGGTCGACAAAACTTCGACCGAGTAGGTATCTCGGTCGACAAATTGTCGACCGAGATGGTCTCTGACAGCAACTGCAGAATAAAGTAACTAGCCGTTACTAATGCACTTAACTTATATCTAACGGCTAGTTAAGCACTTAGAAGCCCCTAGAAGTTGTCTAGAACGTCCTTAAGTATCCATAGGCCACTCCTATAAATAGGACATGCCTTAGGACACCAAAATATACCTAAGCTATACTTGTGCTATACTTGAGCTTGAATACTCACTTGCAATCTGTTTTAGAGCAATAGAGCAATTCCTACACTTGTCATTCATTCCTATTGCTCCCATTTCGTGTCCTATAGGCTAGTATCTCCTATCCACTACAATCACATTGTCATACACATTGGTTAGGAGATCTATACGCTTGATATAGGCAAATCAAGCCTTGTGCTTACAACGGTATAGTAATTTCTATTTTCCTTCTTGTTCCTTTTTATCCTTTGTACTCTCCTTGCTACTCCTAGGGTTGGAGGCTGCGGATTGGAGAGGGTTGACTTCTCAGGTGGAGAAGGGGACTTCAAGCTACTTCAAGAAGGCTATCGCACGGGAAGCTACTTCAGAAGGCTGGTGCAACGGGAGTTGGTGCACCTACTTCAAGGGAAGGCTGCTTCAAGGTTGGGCGATTACTTCTAGGTGAAGGCTGTTTGAAGGGTTTGGGAAAAGAAATTGTATTTTATGTAAAGTCCTTGCGAGGTAATAAAATAAATTTCTTTTCAAATCCCGGTTGGGTAAGCAACCGGGTAGTGGACTGACGGCTATAGTATTTGCTATAGTTGGAACCACTCTAAACCCTGTGTCTCCTTATCCAATATCTTCATTGTGGTTGTTTGAATTAAATTATTATTAAATTTTCTATAAAACTCTATTCACCCCCCCTCTAGTAGTTTTCACATAGTAGAAAAGGTACTAGTACCTTCTCCAGAATTGATCGGATCTTCACCAACTTAAATTTTCTCTCTGTCTTTCCTTATTGTTGGGGGGAGGTTCTACCAGCAGTTGTTAGCGATCATAAAATTCTGATGCTGAGACTAGTTTCGAAGAAGAGGAATGGGTCACCCTTTCGTTTTATTAATGCTTGGGTCAATCATGAATCGTTCAAAAGTGTCATTTCTGAAGCTTGGTGTAAAACTATTATTGATGGTACCCCGATGTACAAAGTTTACAGAAAACTTTATGTTGTTACTTGTGCGTTGAGAAAGTGGAACAAAGAAGTGGTGGGCAACCTGTTCTCTAAAGCAAGGGAACTTGAAGGTGATTTGTTATGTTTACAAAAAGAGATTGATGCTAATCCGTTAAATGAAGACAAACAGAGGAAGATATCTATTCTTAGAGAGGTCGCCAAAGCTCTAAAAGATGAGGAAAATCTTCTTCGTCAAAAAAGTAGAATACAGTGGCTTAAATTGGGAGACAGAAATTCAGCCTTTTTCTATGCTTCTTTAAAAATGAGGAGGATTAGAAATGCTATCAATATGTTAGAGGATGATCAGGGAGGCAGAATTTATGAAGCAGATGCTATTGGTGAAAGTATCAGAAGCTTTTATTCTAATCTTTTTAATAAAACTTTGTTGAATGAGGTGTTGTGGAACGAGGAGTGGATCTTGCCTAAGATTGATGTTGCACAGTATGATCTTATAAGAAGTACAGTTACAAATAAGGAGGTGGAGGAGGTTTTTATGAAGTTAAGTAATGACAAGGCCCCGGGGCCTGATGGTTACAATGTTGTTTTCTACAAGGTGATGTGGAATACTGTGGGTGATGATATTACCTCTGCTATTCTATATTTTTCAAAACTGGCAGATTGCTTAAGGAGTGCAATAGTACATTGATCACTCTTATCCCTAAAACCCCTGGGGCTGTTAACCTAAAAAATTTCTGACCTATTTCTCTGTGTAACACTATCTACAAAGTCATTGCGAAGATTATGGAAAATTGTCTAGCCTATGTTCTGCCTGCAATTATTGATATAAATCAAATTGCCTTCGTGAAAGGGAGAAAGATAGGTGATGCTATTTTGTTGGCCAACGAAATCTTGAGTACTTTTGGGGGTGCCCAACAAAGTATGTGTATAAAGGCTGATTTAGCCAAGGCCTATGATTCAGTTCGAAGGGATTATATCATTTTCTTGCTTATGAAGATGGGTTTTCCTGAATGTTGGGTGAGATGGGTGCAAGAAACCTTTGACACTGCTACTTATAGAGTGTTAGTAAATGGTTATTCTACTAAAGAATTTGAAGCTTCTAATGGGGTTAGACAGGGTGACCCCCTCTCCCCTTTACTGTTTGTGATTGCTATGCAGGGGTTGACTTCTGTCATTAATTCTGAGGTGCGAGCTGGAAGGCTGAAGCCTATCTCTATCGGTGAGGTGAATGTCTTCCATATTATTTTTGCGGACGACTTACTGTTGTTTTCTAGGGTTGATGAAAGTAATGCTCATTGCATTAAAAAGATCCTTGACACCTTCAGTGTGATTTCGGGCCTTCAACTTAATAATAGTAAGAGTCATATGTTCCTGAGCAAAAGGGTGGACAGAGATGACTTGGGCAACATTCTTAACATTGAGGTGAGTGAGTTGCTAGTTCGGTACCTCGAAGTTCCTCTCTTTACTGGAAGGTTGACTAAAGAGATGGGCCATCCGATTGTTGATAAATTCAAGATGAAACTTGATTCCTGGAAGGGTAACTTGCTAACTCAAGCAGGGAGGATTGAGTTGATTATATCTACCCTCTCGGCTTATAGTATTTTTTGGACTTATGCTTTCCCATTGCCCAAATATGTTATCAAGGATCTTGAAAAAATGATGAGGGACTTTCTTTGGAAGGATTCTGAGGACAAGAAGCACCTTCATACAGTTGCTTGGGAGGCTGTTTTTAGGCCTAAAAAAGAAGGTGGTTTGGGTATTAGGCTTATTGATGATTGGTCAAAGGCTGGAATCATTAAAAATCTGTGGGACGTTGCAGCTGAAAAGGAAAGTTTATGGGTGAGATGGGTTAATGGAAGGTACATTAAGGAGGAATCACTTTGGTCAGTTAGTCCCAGGGTAAATTTTTCATGGCTCTGGAAAAATTTGCTTAAACAAAGAGATGTTCTCATCAGTGATATTGACTTCTGTTTGGGCAATGGTAAAAAGTTGTTGTTTTGGAGAGATCCTTGGTTGAGAGGGAATAAGAAGCTGATCGATTTGGTGGATTCTGATCTTATGCTTAGAATGGGCTATGGTATTAACTGTAAAGCTGAAGCCTGTATTAAAGATGGTGAATGGGTTGTTCCTAATTTCAGAGGTGCCTACCAGGTTAGAGATATTCAGAAGGGTGAGGTACCTCTAATCTCGGGGGAGGATTATCTCCTGTTCAAAAGAAAGAGAAGCTGCAGCCTTAAAGACTGCTGGGACTTGGCTAGGAAAAAACATCATGTTGTCAGCTGGGGCAACTGGGTTTGGTCCGATATGCCAAGAAAGATTTCTATCCTGCTTTGGAAGTGCTTTCTTGGGAAGATTCCTACGATTGATTATCTGCAGAGGGTAGGTTTTCAGATGGCTTTGAGATGTGCCTTGTGCATGGCACATGAAGAAAATGCGGCCCACCTTTTCTTTAACTGCCAGTATACACATGAGGTCTGGAATTTTTGGAGAAATCGTTGGAATTCTGCTGTGGCTGTAAATTCTTTTGCAGATCTGCTGCATTTGAAAGGAGAGGTCAAGATGGCTGCTTGCTTTACTATTTACATGATATGGAGAGAAAGAAATTCAAGAATTTTTAGGGGTATTTGCACTGGTACGAGGAAGCTTTGGGAGACTCATATCAGAGATATAGAAGCTGTGTGTAGTTAGTTTTCTTTCCTGCCGTTTTGTACAACTTCTTTGCTTTTGTGGCTACTCTTTGTAACCGCTTTTTGCTATATAAATATAGAGGCACCACCCTACGTTCACCAAAAAAAAACATAGAGTGTTAGTTAACCCTAAATGTGTCAGGTGACAACACAAGGTAGGGTATCGATTAAGGGTATACTAGGTGAGCAAGCAAGGTGTCATTCTATCAACTTGGGATGTGTATTTGTTTAGGCATCTAGGGATGTTGTATGGGAAATGACACTTTAAGGAAAGGGTGTCAGCCAACCACATCTATTGGGCAACATCAATGCATGATGTGATGGTTAGTGGCATCACAGGTAACGACAACACTTGAGTGTGTCAGGAAACTCAAGGGTGACAACTGTATAGGGTTTTAACAACTCTTCAACTATGATGGGATGTTAGGGGATATCGGGCATCAACCCTCTCTCAAATCGTGACGGCTAGAGCCCTGACGGGAAATGCTAATAAAAGAAACACTCCCATAGCCACTACACCAAGCTCTGATAGGTGCAGGTGTGTCGTGCAGCAATGCCCCTAAGGGTGGTGGGCTAGCCTTTGATAGCTGCCACACATCATCACATATCGGTTGACAACACAATGTCAGGTAACAACCAGGACCAAGGCTAACAACCTAACCATGTGCAAGGCTTGATGATCTAAACCTCACTAGACCTATCAATGTAGACATCCCCAAAGTTATGACTACCATTAACAAAGCACATAGTTCTAGGCCTCGCCAAGGCCATGACAACCTATCACAAAGTGTGACGGTCATTGGCATCACAGGTTGTGATGGACACTCAAAGCATATTGTCCTGACATTCCTATCGACCTCAAGATACATATCAGACCACTCATCTTCAACCTTAGAACGACATTATAAGAAAGGAAAAGAGTTGTACCACAAGATCAACATCTAATCAAGATTCTTCCTTCAAAACCAAAACTACTAAGAAGAGCTACTAACAAGTAGGGATAACAAAACAAGGATAAAGAATGAGATAGAAAGTAAAGGGTCATAATAACAAATAGGGTTTAGAGTTATATAACCCATCTCAAAGATCACCACAAGATCCAAGCTCCAAGCTCATGAACTCTAGGTAGAAGAAGACCTCCCAAACTTGACCACCACAACACCATGATGAAGATGGAACAATGGTTAAGAGGGTTCCAAGAAGAAAGAAACAAGGCAACTAAGATCCATGGCTGAAAAGTAGAAAGAAAGAGAGAAAGAGAAGCTAAGGATCATGGATTACAAAGTTAGAGGATGAATAAAGCACCACAAGCTTGAGACTCATCCACCAAGCTCTAAGGGAGAGACTGCTCTAGCTCAAGATCATCCATCAAAGAGAGAATGCAAGGATAACCAAAAGGATTCTCTTGCATGGAGAGAAAGAGGTATATATACAAGAGGGATGAGAGAGAGAGAGAGAAAGGGTAAGGTTTCACCACCTTAGAACCCTGGGTGACACTTGTACATGAAAAAGAGACACATGAAACAACATGAAATGAGGTGATAAGATCTATGTCTCGTCCACTAGGACACCTAAGATGGTCAAGGCCGATACACACATCTACCCTCTTCAAAAACTAATAGGGGTAAACCCTAGGTACCACAAACCAATATGGTACAACTCGAGACACCAAAAAACTAATAAGATGTCCCTCATGACACCCAAAAACCAATATGATGTCCCTCAAGACACCCACAAACTGATACCGGGCCTCTCCAAGGCTCTCATGCCCCAAGACAACGCTTCTAGGTGCAAGGCACACCTCAAACATGTGTCCAAAACATCACCAAGGATGTCACCACTCAACCAAGGTCCAAATAAGGTGTCCATCTATCTCTCATATAGATGGTTCTAGGGGAGACAAGGAACACTTTGGAGGTGGCAAACTTGCACACCATCCCCTATCTTGGGTAAATTGCAATTTGCACCAAAACCTTCTTACAAATACCAGCATCAACCAAACAAGCTCACACAAGGAACTCAAGCCTCCAACATTTCCTCATTACATCTCAAATGATTGGAACAAGGAGCTATAAAACACACTTAAACAAAACAAATAGGGTTATCCCAAAACATGGGTCAAGGTCCTTACATCTGAAGTGACCAAAAAATATCCATAAAAGATGTCCTCCCTTAGATCAGTGAAAAACTATCAGTATGGTAGTTAATATCATAGTCATACATACATTCTCTTGGTGCATCACGTGACTCCCTATCTACATTGCTCTTTCCTAACTACCAACTACTTAGAAGAAGTTCTCCTTATAAAATTAATGACGAGATCAATCATATATCTGGCCTACCAATAAGCACAATTGATGGAATGAAGTAGGTGACTTATGAAGAATCATAAGTAACTTTGAATGTTTATGCAAAAATAAACATGATGAACCTAACATGGTGGGTGAGTAAATGCATGAATCCTAATGCCTAATATTGCAGGTCAAATGATTTATGCACTGAAAATTTCATCCGAATGAAGAAAATGAAACAAAATAATGCATCATGCAAATGTTTTCTTCTTGGTGAAGAAAATTCATATATGAGTTCAGGGAATCCTTCCTCCCTCTTTATTTCATAAAAAAAATTCCTTTTTTCATTTTCCCAATACATGATTGAAAATTGTGCTTGGGATTCATAGAAACATCTTATTCATCTTTTTTATTTATTTCTGAGGGTATGGATGTGTCTCCCTGCACTTTTGATTTACAAAGAAAAAACATGCATACATGATGTAAGAATGAATGGTGCAAAAAGCATGCGATATACATTAGATTTCTTATGCAAATAAATAATATGAAGAAGAGATTTTTTTTCAGTTTATAACTAATGCAATTAATAAAACTATCTATCATGTCACTTATTATGCCATGCAATGCAATCAAAAGGAAACAATTTGGGCTACTTCATCATCTTAAAGTGGTGGTTTGAAAGGGATGGAAAATGGATGGAATCACATAATTAAGAGAGAATGCCTTTTTTAAGCTATGGAATGTCTCTATACTACTATATTGTGTATAGGGTAACCTTAGATTTTTTTTTTCTAAAATTATAATTTAAGATCCCATTAATTGTTTGTTTAACTCAGACTCAAAACCCATCATCGTCAACTTTACATGGATAATTAATATTTCCACTCATATCAAATGTCCATAAGATGACTAACCCATACACTTCCTTTAGGTAGTGTCACTCAAGGAATTGCAACTAAGCCAAAACAAGTTCTTTTTAAATTTTCACTGCACTGACATAAAATAACAAACTCTATGATGACAAAGATAGAACTCAGACTCAAAACCCATCATCGTCAACTTTACAAGGATAATTAATATTTCCACTCATATCAAATGTCCATAAGATGACTAACCCATACACTTCCTTTAGGTAGTGTCACTCAAGGAATTGCAACTAAGCCAAAAAAAATTCTTTTTAAATTTTCACTGCACTGACATAGAATAACAAACTCTATGATGACAAAGATAGAAATCATGCTTCTATTGCTCCATAGTTACACTAGATAGATCTTGGATCCTACAACTCAAAATAATAAAAATTAAATAGCAAATAAAGATAGTTTAAACACCCCCCTAAGCTTTAAATTGACTGTGTCCTCATAGTCAAAATTTAATCATAGAGGTGGAATAGTGGTACTGATCAAGATGGTGGTGGTTGTGTCATGGTTGGGTCAAAGGAGAAGAATGTCCCCTGGAAAGTCTAGGGTAGTAGTGGCATCTCTGAAGGCTGTGGATAACCACCAAAATAACCTTGACTCTAGTAGTTGTCAAAGAACGGTTGTTGGTAGTTCTCCATCTGATACAAGAACACATGCATGTTCTCCTGGTTGGCTAGGGGAAGTCACTCATTCTCTAATAGAATTCACTCATTCTCTAACATGTCATTTTGATTCTAGTATAGACATCCTTGGATATCTTGGATGCCCGTTAATGATGTTATTTGTTGTTGCCCCTGCTGTATATTCTATAACATCACATACATTCCTGTCATTGAGTATGGGTCATTCTCTTGCGTAGGTGGTGAAGCAGAAGAGCTGGAGGCACCATGTCCTTTGGAGAACTTTTGAATAATTACCTCATGGTGAATTGTATGGTGGTCTCTTCCTCCTCCTCTTATTGATCTCCCTCCTGCTCTTGATCATGCCCATCATTGTCTTCTTCTTCATCTCCCTCCATGGCATCATCCTCTGGCCACCTCATGTGGTTCACCCCTCGCAATTCAAAGATGCAGTCAGGGAGATCCCTCTCTCGGTATTGTTCCCTAAGTGTATAACAAACGTACTCCTTCCCATGATGCTGAGTAATGAGGTTGGCTCTCTTAAAGTGCTTCTGATTCAACTTGGAGGATGTCTTCAGATGCGTGAAGGTAGAGAGGTCAAGGTTGAGATGCATGGCAATAGGAGTAATTATCCCACCAAAGTGGATCAGGGGATTCCTATGCACCTGTCATTTTACCACCATCATGTGATGTAAAAAGAAGGAGCCAAAGTCAAACATCCTTGCCCCTAAGGACAATAAAGACAAGAGGGCATAGAGGTACACCTGATGCACTTCCTTTATCCCTGACAAGACCTGGGGAATATTGTATTGGTGAGGTAGCAGTGCAAGATATGAGAAAAAGGATGCTTGATGTCACTGACGGAGTTCCTATGCCAACTGACTGAGTAGCCCCATGGAAAATTCATCCAAAGACTCCATGATTTAGTGTATCTCAAATCTCCATCAGTGAAGAGAACAGTCCCAAGGGGCCACCCATAAATGGTGTTGAGCTCCTTCAAGTCAGGTGATGAGTGGTGTTGACAAGATAGAACTTGACCCATCCCTCACTTCATCCTTCCCCATGCTCGAGGATGTGGTAGACCTCTAGGAAAATCAGGAACTCATAGAAAATTTCCTGATAAGTGGGAAAATCACCAAATAAAGGGCGATCGATTGGGCTATGTAGACCTTGTCGAGGTTGTCAGTGTGTCCTATGGAGTCAAGGATTGCATGGCCTCCATACCGTGTCAGGATGAGCTCATAGTTCATTGATCCTTCATAGATCTTCATGTGGTTGGTGCTGATGTGAGCAATGCATATTGGCTTGGGTGGTGTTCCCTACCATAATGGAAGATGATCACCTAGACTCCAGCGGGTTGATACAAGAAAGGGGTGGAGAAGAAAGAGCTCGGTCAGGACTCTAAATGCCCGAGAGAACATGAATGATTCTTATTATGAAGGATGAGGTGTGGGTGTGATTTGAGCACAACCCACACCCTATCTTTTATTGATGATCAGTTGCCTTCAGGTGCCGCGTCAGTAGTACAAATGCCGGAGTCAGTAGTACTGACTTTTCCCCCATGATACACGTATATTTGGTACCAAACATGGATACTAAAATCCTTCATCCATTGATGTCCATGCACAAAGATTGTCCAAGTTGGTAGTACCAACAACTTTGTTGGTAGTACCAACATCAGAAGGTCCTCGATGGATCAATAATACTGACCGTTGGATGTAGAGAATTGTGATTGTTGATAGTGCATCCATGTATATGTCTTTTCTGGATGTCGGTACTACCAACTGTGTGTCCCATAAAGCTTGGTGCATCCTCTAGAGGTGCACACACTAACTGATTAGATTTGACTAGATGTGCCCCACGAGATCAGAACACACAGTGGATTCACTTTTGATATTTATAAGGACCTAAACCTACACACCGAATTCTATGAAAATGCTAACCCGGAAGCACACAGGGTCGTGTCGTAGTATACGAGGGCAGAAAGTATAGGGTCAATCCACAGGGTGAAAAGGAGGCACTAGATCTAGGTTAGATTTGTTGGGTTCCTACTATGGAGACTAGGGTAAAGGGTTTAAAGGTTGTTTTGATTGTTAATGTAGGTGAGCAAGAAAGCAATTAAAGGTGAGAGTGAAATCTAAGTTAACCTTAGACTAGATTAAGACTAAGTAAACAAGAAAAGACTAAGCTAGGTATGAAAAGGAAATTTACACTAAGGCAAGCAATAGAAAAGCACAAGAGCAAGTAAAGAGCTAAACTAGAAAGAACAAGGAAAAAATAGGGCAAGAAGCAAACTAATCAAGAAAAGAGCTAACTAAGCTAACACTAGCAAGGCAAGAGGAAAACTCGGGTTCTAAATCAATTAAGGAAGGTGTGGGCTGTTTAGCGGATGTACTTATCACTTAAGTTGGGACTGACATATGAACATTATGATTCCATTTAGAGTATACAAAACAACAACAAGTTAGAGTCTAATGAATTAACCTAAGCTACTAACAAGCCATGGATATGCTAGGTTGTGTATAGGGGAACTAGTCCCTAACACCCCCTACTACCCTTGTGAGGCTCAATTGGGTTAGGGATTATGTTCAATTCAATTAGAGTCTAATAAATTCTAGGCTTCTAGATTAGACATTCCTAGGGAAATTAGGGGCCGAGGGTAGTAATGGGGAGGTGAAATTAGGGTTTTGGGCCCCGATTCCCCCACATTCTAAACTTAACAAGGATCCATGCTAATTGCACAAGTGTCACCTAATCTAGCTACTTAAATATCTCACTTAGGCTTAGGGGATTGATTAGGATGTATGAAGATGGGAGGCAACCTAGAGATCCAAGAATTGTACCTAGGGGCAAATCCCAAAATTCACACATATAAGCAATTTCCCTAAATTCCTAAGTGATTTCACACACAAACCAACAAGCAATTCATGGAGAATAAGATAGAAATAGAACATAATCATTAACATATGGAATTACAACATTTACATTTCATTTTCCCCCAACATGGTATCAAATTAACATCTTGCACACCCCAAACAGCCCACCCAAGGGGGGCTAGCTTCTCTTGGAAATGGAAAATACAAAAAGAAAGGAGAAAGAGGTAGAAGAAGCCATGGAGCTCAGTGGAGATGGATCAATCCCCCTCTATAGATACTACAAGACGTCCTCCTCTCTCCTCTAAGGTGCAAGGGTGTGGAATGAAGGGATTTTGGGTAGGAACTAGGATAAAATAGTGTTTTAGTGGTGGAAATGGTGCAATGGAGTGCAATGGAGGTGGAAATGGAGTGGAATGGCTAAGGGGAGAAAATGGGGATCTAGGAGGTGATAGGAGGTAGTATGGGAAAAATAAGGTAGAACTAGTTAGTTTTTGTGACTAGCACGACCGTGGTGGGTAGGGTGAGCATGGTCGTGGTGGGGTAGAATGGTTGTGTGAATTAACATGTGAAAATCACAGGTTCATGGTCAATTTTGTATTCAAACTGGCACGACCATTGTGGTCACCACAGCCATGGTGGGCGATATGCGTTGTTCGAACACCAATTCACTAGAAAAATTATCCTAGAGTTTAATCCATTTTTACTTTCTGATTAAGGCTAGTATAGAAGGGTCGATCCCACATGACAAGGTTTTTAAGAACTATTTCTTCTAAACCTGATTTATTTTTGAAATTATTACTTTTTGATATTTTTGAAAGATTTGTGTAAAGTAAAATCTGATTTGAGAGGAGTTAAATATTCCAATGAAAGAAAGTGAATTTCAAGAAGAAAAAAAGGTTACAGTAATGCAAGGAAAAAAAGATTATTCTAAACAAGAGAAAGTAAAAGAAGAAATTATTAGCATAAAAGATTATCTAACAAAAGTAAAATGCTGAAAATTAAAGAATGAACTTGAAAGCAATGAATCAAAACATGGTTTGAAATAAAAGGAAGGCATTGAGGCTTAGAGGTTTCACCACCTTAGCCCTTGTGAAAACAAAATCAAATGATTCATGGAAATAAGAAGGAAGTAGGTATGTGCATATTTGTAAATAAAATACAAAAGAGGAACTCTACGTGAACCCATTGGTCTTAGTGTTTATCTATCCTTGTTCTTCGTCCTAAAGGGGATTTTTCCACGGTCGCATCCAAATTCCCGTGAATTTGGTTTAGGTGTTCTAAATCTAAGTTTGCACGGTCGCATCCACTAGGATTAACAAGCGATAAAAATGATTGATTACATTGTTTAAATTGGTGATTCTAAACAGAAAACTATCCATCTAAATAGTAATAAAAAATTGATCCTATAATCACATGGCTAAGGGATTATTCCCCTTTCCGCGATAAGAAAACTACTCACTACTCATGGTGAGGATGGGAGAAACAAGGAAAGAAAGCTAAAGAGTCATAGACTGCAATTTCAAATATCTATAGAATCCAAGGTGGTGACGATTAAATGACTAGTTTGCTTTTTCTCCCAATCTAAGAGAAACACCAAAAAAGAAGAACCAGAGAAAATAAATCTAGAACCAAAATAAAAGAACTATCTTTATGAAAGAACTGATCTTTAACTCATCTTTATTGCGCTTGAAAGGAAGATTACATGAAAATGACAGTATTCCACTATTCATTTCATATAAAAAGAACTTGGGGCCCCTTTTCTTAGTGGAGTCCACCCCCATTTTATAGGGGAAGGAGGCATGGAAACCCTTGATAAAAGACTATCTAGAAGACTCCTACCCGACAGTTGAAAACTTTCTGAATCTGGTCAATAGAGAAAATAGTTGATAGATTTTAATTATGATGACAGCTTGGATTATTTTTGCTGTAGATTCCCACAACAACAATTTTGAGTTTGGCCAATAATAACTTCAAAATTGGTCTAACAATATATTTTTCTTGTGTATAATTTAATTCCCTTTCCAACGCATACTTTCCCATTAAATTTTGCCTTGGGATGAGAGAGTAATGGTAATTTTAGTGCGGGGTATATATTTAAATCAGACATTGGGGGAATTTGTGCAAAATATCTTCCAGGGAAAATTAGTCATTGAGCTATTTTCCCAAAAAAGAACAACCAAATATAATTAAAACTCCAAATAAAAAAAAATCTAAACTATTACAATTACTTATAAAACTAAAAGATAAATAAAAAAATCCTAAAAAGATATCTAAAAGATGTAAATAAAAAGGATAAACACACATTTATCAAAATACCTTGAACATGAATCTTTACTTGTCCTCAAGTAAATAAAATCACAAATAAAGTCCAATTTATACTTCCAATATGTCATTCATCACCCTTGTAACATCATTGTAGTCCTTTCCTCTAATTTTTGGACAAGTGACCAATCTCCTAGAACCACATAGCATAAAATTCTATATTCCCTATCAAAATAATTATCACATCTTGCTTCAAAAATAAGATTTTGTAGAAAAATCGAATTCCTCTTCTATTGCTTTGACACTCTCAATTTCTAAATATTTTTTTCTTAGGTATTTGCACAAGAACATGAAGAATGAGGGGGTGCAAACAAGTGAAGAATAAATAACAAAAGATTTTTTTCTTTGATCCCTCCTCTATTCGACTCGGGACGCTGATTTGCAGAGTTGTTACTACATTGGGTAGAATTTTTTTTTTGCGCTTTGGCATCTTTTGATGGTGCGCCCTTTTTTGGGGTATGGAATTTATTTTTTGGAAGCATGCCACCCCGGACTTGATTTTTATCTGATGGTGATGTTTTGATTCTCTTTTCTAGAAGAAAAATAGAGGGAATGAAGAGATGTTCTCATGCTTATAACTTTCAAAAAAATTTAGAGAGTGTTATTTTTGTAGTTAGAATATTCCTATAATTCACATCATACAAGTTTTATAACAAGATAATCTATTTGTTCAAATATAGGGAAAAATTATACTTGGTTCTGATCGATCCCTTATGACTTGCCAACTATTCCAAGGAGTGATGTTATTAGGATCCTAGGTGACACAATGGTTTCAGACAAGGCAATTTGTGAATTTTTTCACAAATGATTTACTAAATTTAAGGGGTACAATGATAAACATCTATTTATATTGATCGACTAGATAATGGCCTTTTTACAACTAAGAAAAAAATTGGCCGACTAGATAAAGGCATAAACTATAGCAACTACATGAAAAATGATGAAAAGGGAAAATAAAGCAAATAAAGGAAAAGATTGGGGGTGGAATAAAATTGTACCACCCACCTTCATCCCGAACATAGACTTTTTCTTGTCCCTAGCAAAACCTAAATCAGAGATGGTGGGAAGAAAATCACTTTAGCGGAGGAAAGTGTGAAGATGAAGGAGGATTGTAGTAGTAGTTCCCCAAATAATGGGAGTTGGGGTCAGGGTAGGCCTGATGGGGTAGTTGGCTCTCAATTGTTTTCCTCTTTTTTTGAACAAAAACTGAAATTGAAAAACAAGTGTTAGTTAAAAAAATATAGAAGAATTTTACAAAAATTAAATGATTGGGTTGCCTCCCAATAAGCACCTAGTTTTATGTCGAAGGCCCGATAGAGCTAGATCATGAAGCCATTTCAAGCTCGAGAGGGGGAGGTGGCGGTTCATGCAAGTTGAGGTCTTCAAGTAAGGAGAGTTGATGTGCCTTAGAAGGTAGGAAATCCTCAATGGTGACGTATAGTTTAAGTCGATTTCCATTGACCTTAGAAAAGTTCTGTGAGGGTAGGCACGCTTGACAAGGTAGGGCCCATATCATCTAGATTTAAGTTTTCCAAGAAAAAGTCTTAATCTAGAATTGCACATTAGAACTGGATCGCCCTCCCTAATGTCCTTTCACATGATATGACCATCATGCCATAGTTTGGTTTTCTCTTTATAAATCCTATCATATTCATAGATAGTCATTCAGAGCTCATCTATCTCTTGCATTTGTAAAAGATGGTTTTCACCTGCAATAGTTTTGTCAAAATTGAGAGTCTTGATGGCCCAATTGGCCTTATTCTCTAATTCTATGGGTAGATGGTATGATTTCTCATAAATAAATTTGAAGGGAGTGGTGCGATGGGAGTTTTGTAGGTGTTCCTATATGCCCACAAGGCATCTTTGAGTTTTAAATCCCAATCGATCCCTTCTAAGAACTGATATGCCCACCGGTGGGGCCAGCATGGCATTTCTCAAGTATGTCATGAGCCTCTTCCTCAATAACACACCTATGATAAAGTCCATCTGAACATAATCTAAAAAGATATGGATCATCCCAATAGTAATGTTTACATCATGCAAAAATTTAGCTTTAGAATGTCCCTTATATTCGGGGTGCAATACACCTGTGGCTAGAAAATTTACATAATCAGCAAACTGAGGATATTGGGATTCCATCTTTAATGGTTTATCATTGGGAAGGGAGTCATTTATGGAAATGTTGATTCATAACTATTTTAGTGCTTCATCTTGTGTCATATTTCTCTTCAATCACATCTATACCTTCTAGATTACATGTTATTCCTCTCAATATGCTTATTTATTAAAATTCACTTATGGACATTATTTTCATGTTTTTCAGGCATTTGGACCACACTTGATGGAAGAGATAGAGAAGGAGTGATCCTAGGGTTTCTCTACCCTTGGAGAGACCCAAAGTGAAGTCTGATGCTCCCTCAACCTTCCCCTAGTGACCAAAAATCCATTTAGGCAAAGATTTCCAAGAAAATCTAAAGAACAAAGTCAAAGTGCTAATCCAGGACCCAACACGATCGTGGTACCATAGACCGGTCGTGCTAAGTAACTTGCAAATCAATAGAGTCGCCCCTAAGTCAATTTGAATTCACCACAGTCATGCAGCTAAGAATGGTCGTGCAAGAGATAACCACCACTGACATTCCACTTAGCATGGTCGTACTACACAACTAAAGAACGGGTGTGGCACAACACCATGGCCACCATCACCTTACGCACCACGGCCGTGGCACCCTTACCCCACCACGACCATGCCAGTTTTAGCCAAAAACTAACCAAAACCCTATGATCTTGCCATTTTAATTCCCATGACCATTGTATCCTACCACAGTCGTGCTCACCCCTACTCAACATAGTCGTGGTGAACCACCACGTCCGTGCTACTCACAAAACCTACCTAATTTTTGCACCCCTCTACCCATATTGCCCCTACTTAACCTAGTGCTTCCCCCCACACCTATATATACCTAGGTGGCAGCTAGGGCATGAGGTTAGCTACCATAAAGCCACTCTAGCCTCCCCATTTCACCCTCCATCCATTCCCACCTCATTCCACCTCCATTTCACCCTTTCCACCACCAGAACCCTAGCTTTCCATTGTTTTCACCTATTTCCACCATACATCCATGCCATTCCCCTACCTTGGAGGAGGGAGATCGAGCTATAGTTGCTAGGAGGTGGAGAAGGAGGAGTCTTCACTGAGCTCATAATGGATTTTCACTCCTCTACTCATTCTTTCTCCTTTCTTTTTGTATTTTACTTTGTTACGAGTAGCTTGGCCCCTTGGGTGGGCTGTTTGGGGGAAATTATGTTACTTTGATATCATGTTGGGGGAAAATGACATGTAAACTTTGTAATTCAATTTGTTAATGATTATGTTCTTTTTCTATCTCATTATGCATGAATTTCTTGTTGGTGTGTGTGGAATCACCTAGAAATTTAGGCAAATTTCTTATATGTGTGAATTTTGGTATTTGCCCGTAGGTCCAATTATTGGATCCCTAGGTTGCCTCCCATCTTCCTACATCCTAATAAATCTCTCTAAACCTAAGTGAGAGATATAAGTAGTTAGATTGGATAATTCTAGTGCAATTAACGTGGAGCCTTCTCAAGGCTAGAATGTGGGGGAATTGGGGTCCAAAACCCTAATTTCACCTCCCCATTACTACCCCCAGCCCCTAATTGCCCTAGGAATGCCTAATCTAGAAATCTAGACTTGATTAGACTCTACATGAATTGAACCTAATCCCTAACCCAATTGAGCCTCGTAAGGGTAGTAGGGGGAGTTAGGGACTAGTTCCCCTATACACAACCTAGTATATCCATGGCCAGTTAGTAGCTTAGGTTAATTCATTAGACTCTAACTTTTTTCTTGGTTTGGATAATCTAAATGGAATCATAATGTTCATATGTCACCCCAACTTAAGTGATAAGTTCATACCCCTAAACAACCTATACCTCTATTTATTACGTAAAACCCTAATTTTATGCTTCTTAGCTTAGTTAGCTTCTTATGTTGTTCTTGACTTGTTTATGTTAGATTAGCTCTTTAATTTCCCTTTAGCTTTTTTCTTGCTTGTCTTAGTGTATCTTTCCTTTTCATACCGAGGTTAATCCTCTCTTGCCTGTTTATCTTTACTCTATCCTAGGGTGAACTTAGATTTCATTCTTGCCTTTAATTTCTTGTTTGTCCATAATAGTTTAATAATCAAAACAACTTTCAAACCCTTAACCCTAGTCTCTACATTAGGAACCTAGCAAAACTAACGTAGCTCTAGTGCCCCCTTTTTCCTTGTGGATCAACCCTATACTTACCATCTTCCTATACTACGACATGACCTCATGTGCTTGCGGGTGTAGTTGTTTTAGTGTGAGTAGGTGTTAAGTTAGGTTTTATAAATATCAAAAGTGAATCCACCGTGTGTGTCTGTCTATGGGGTTGCATCTATTCAAACTCCAATTGAGTAGTGTGTAACACCATTGGTAGAAACACACCAAGCTTTCTGCAACCATTGCCGGGGAGAAAGGCGCTCATCCTAGCTAGTTAGTTTTGGTTTGACTTTTCCTACTACCATCATCATTACTATTCTTTATTAATTAGTCTTTGTATTCTTTGTGTATATTGGCTTACTAACTTTCTTTCTTTTGCTTAGTTATGCTTTGTGCATGTGACAAGCCATTCTGGAGGAAGCAAGATGGAAGGCCAAAATGCACTTTACAAGCCACTTCAAGACTACTTCATGTCTAGCAACTACAAATTGCCAATTGCTAGCAGGGTTGATCAGATGCCAGTGGAGAAATTCTCCATCCCTCTAGGTCTTTCATGGGCTCCTTCCCATCTTCTACAGCTTAGATGATACAATTAGGCTGCCTTTGTTCTCCTTCTCCCTTAAAGACAAAGACAAAGAGTGGTATGATTCAAGAAGGGACATCATGAGTTGGGGAGAGATGAAAAATGCTTTCTTGCGGAAATTCTACTCTATAGCAAAGTTGATGCAAATACGGCGTGTCATAGCATGTTTTAGTCAAATAGATAATGAGAGATTCCACAAGTCTTGGGAGAGATTTCAAAATATGTTGAGAGAATGTCTACATCATGAGATCCCTTTGTGGCAGCTAGTTCAGTCCTTCTACTCTAATCTATATCATGCAAGTCAAGCTATAGTGGATTATTCTTGTGCAGGAAATTTTATGGCTAAACCACCTAACGAGACATGGCCCTTGTTTGAGAGATTGGAAGAAAGTTCAAGGATAAAAGCTTCTAGTATGGTTAGTGGCAATGATCTATCTTTTGGTGTGACATCTCCAACTCACGATAATTAGAGCCCACAATTGATGAAAATGTTTGGTGAAATGATGAGTTTCATGAGAAACCAAGTGACCAAGCCTCCTTGTCATTCGGTCAATGCTATTGAGTTCTATGGGAAAGAAAAGAAGACACCTCACTCCTATAGCTACAAAGAACCACAAAGTCCCACATATAGCTCAAGGTTTGAGGAAGAGGTTCTATCTAGATTGAAAGTAGTTGATGATGTTCAAAGAGATGTTGCAAGGTTAGAAGAGAGAATAGAGAAGCTATCTTCTATAATCGCTCTCCAAGAAGAAAAATTGTCTTCAAAATCCATCATGAGCCACCATGAAGCAAGTGGACCTATGCCTTCTTCCCACATTTTCTGTAGTCCAGCCCCATGCAAGTACATCTCATTCACTCCTTCCAAGGATATTCCAAGCCTTACACTCCTCCACCGCCTCCATCACCTCAAATTTCCCAAAACTTCAATTTCCAACCCCATTTCTCTCCTCCCCCTCAATTCTCTTCTACACCTCAATTTCAACCCCAAGTGTCACCTCCACCTCCTCCACAACCACAACCTGCTCCCCCTCTCCACCATGAGCAAGGTAGTGTTGTGATAGTTCTAAGGAGTGGGAAAACTCTTGAGCAGTCTGCAAGTCAAAGAAAGGTTGATAAAGGAAAGAAAAGGCAGCCAAGTGGTGATACTATGATTGATATTGCTAAAGATGATGTTGTGATACCGCACATTGAGTTTGGGATTCCATGTGATGCACCACATATCCCTTTTGTAGGTCCTACCATCCCTAGTGCTCCATCTCATGTTCATGCATGTACGATAAAAACTAGTGATCCTCCATTCATAGAAGCACTAGATGATCCACCGGAATTGAAAAGGAGGCAAAAGCACAATGTTGATATTCTTAAGGTGTTTCTCCAAGTGAAGGTGAACATTCCACTTTTAGATGCTATTAAGAAAATCTCATCTTATGCGAAGTTTCTCAAGAACCTATACACTGTGAAAAGAAGGTCAACGGGGAGGATTTCAAAGAAGGTGAGATTAACTAAACAAGTGAGCTCCATCATACAACACTCACTTCCCGTGAAGAGAAAGGACCCTGGAGCCCCACTCATACCTAGTTACATAGGGGGACATTGCATAGACAGGTCCCTACTTGATTTGGGATCTACTGTGAATTTGATGCCATACAATGCTTATGTTGAGCTAGGCTTAGGCAAGTTGAAGAGGGCACATTGCACTCTCCAGTTGGTGGATAGATCCAAAAAAGTGCCTAGGGTAGAGTGGATGATGTCTTGGTGATGATAGATAAAGAAATAGGTGTGCTATTCCCAGTGGATTTCATTGTACTTGGTATGGAGCTGGTGGATAGGAAGATTCCTGTCATCTTGGGAAGGCCGTTCTTATCTACAGATGATGCCGACATTCATGTGTGTAGTGGCAATATGACAGTCTCATTGAAGGATATGAAGATCAACATCAACATGTACAAGACCCCCACCCGACGAATTCGAGATAGGGATATTGGACATGATAACTTCACAAGTCTAAATGGGCATTTGAAAGAAGGATACCAAGGTGAAGAAATTGGTGATGATTATTGTGATGAAAGGGATGAGGATCCTAGATTAAGTACAAATGAGGGATGCATTTTTTACAAGAATGGACACATGAGAATTCCAAATGGATGAAGGAATGAAGAATCACCAAGAAGCCTCGCTGAAGGCATGAAACTCAGCACTTGTGGGAGGTAACCCACTTAGGTTTGGGAATTTTTTTCCCAACCTTACATTTTTGATACTTTTGCTTTATTTTTACATTTTTCCAAGAAAACACACACACACACACACTTGTATTTGATAGTTTTTGTGTAGTTTTGAGATGTACAGTTGAGAACAGAGTGAAATGAAGAAGAGTGGACGAAATTTTGACAAAGACTCAATGGAAGATCAACATGAGATCAAAGTATTGATGTTTGAACAACATTTGAGTGTCATACTGCAGTCATAGTGCCCACCACGGCCGTGGTGACATGGAACGGCCGTGGTGGTGCACTCACTTTCAACAGGGAAATTAGAAGAATTTAAGAAAATCAACTAAGTATAGAATTAGGGTAGAAGGACTGTGCAAGGCAGCATGACCATGCTACATGAAGCCACCATGGCCGTGCCACGCCGCATGGTCGTGCCGCAGCCCAATTCCAACAACTTAAGTCAAAATTTTGCAAAATTCCAAGTCACTTGCTCATTTCTTCAAAGAATAGAACGATATGATCTGCACCCAAGCACCCATGCAGCCTTCCACCCACCTTCTCCAACCCTCAAATCTTCACCAACTCACCCCCAAATCATTCCAAATCATTCCCCTACCATTTCCACTACCTTAATCTCTAGATTCCACCAATTTCCATCCATAAAATCACCATTTTCTCTCCATCATGCCCCAACAGCCCCGTTCTTAAGAGAAGTTCAAAATTTGTTGATTTCACCTCAATTTTGTGGAAGGATAAAGAAATTCACAAGGAAAGAAGTAGAGAAGACTAGGGGTGTCATCCCTTATCAAAGGAAATCGAGGAACAACAACCCTTAGTTGACAGAGGCTGAATTGGATGCCTTAGTGGATCCTATCATGGAAGAGACCTCTGCATAGCCACAACAGGGGACACCGTCATCGTCGAGAGCATCACAACCACCACCATCTGCTTCCCAGCCCTCTGTCTCATCTGATAGACCTTCAGCTTCAGTTGCACAACTGTCAATTTCAGCACCACGACCGTACATTTCTTCGGAAGAACAACTGCAGCCAGAGCCACAGCCACAACCACAACCACGTCGGCGGCTCTTGATTGATGAGGAAGAGGATGAGGAGATGCCACATACTGAGTAGCATGCGATACCACAAAAATGCCCCCATCCACAGCCCAAGGTCACTACTGACAGGGTAAAGGAACCTAAGCACCCGAAGTGTTTGGCACACAAAGTGATAGCAACTCGCTATGTGTGCCAAGCAACAATGGAGGCTATGGGCTTCTACACCTATTTCTAGGGCCTGATGGAGAAGATGGGATTATTTGAGATCCTGACACCACCACAAGAGTTGTATATAGAGATGACTCAACAATTCTTTGCTACACTAGAGAAAGCAACTAATGATGGCGAGAATGCCATTAAAGTGATGATTGGGGACAAGAGGCGAAAGATAACCTCAAAGCTTCTAAATCAAAGTTTTGCCTAGAGTGAAGAGATGGCAGCCCTCCTAGATGGTGGAAAGATAGAAAATGACTCCAGTTACACATACCCAGCAATGTAGAAATACTTCACCGACCAGAGTACCTTTGTAGTGGATAAATACAAGACGAGTGCTATCTACAATCCATTCCTCCTCTATGTTCATACGGTGTTAGCAAACACCATCTTTAGCAGGTATGAGAACCAAGGAAGCAGAACAAAGAAGGATCTTTTTGTACTTGGTTGGATGACTAAGAAGAAGCATGTGAACCTAGGAGCTTTACTTATTGAGCATATGAGTATGATCACTTCCAAGAGCTCAAATCCTTTTGTAATGGGAGGGATAGTGATGTCAATAGTCACTACCTTAGGACATGACATGATAGGTTGCACAAAGGTAGATGGAGTAAAGTTAGTTAAATTTCATTACTTGTCATGCTCTTCCATTATTATAGTTGTGGATCAAAAGATCATCTACCAAGTCAACCCACCATACCTAGGAGTCCCCTTGGAGCTTCCCTACCATACTCCACCCCTTATGGCACAATATGGACCCATGTAGGATTTTCTGGAGAAATTGAGGAGGTATGAGGAGGAGAACCCCAGAGGAGATGGCCTCCCTGAGGTGAGTTTTATAGAGGGGCTAGGAGAACCCTCACAGGAAGCTGAGCAAATACGGGAGGTGGAGGAAAGAGTGACACGACAAGTGAGACAGAGAGAGGAGAGGATAGGGGTGTCATAGCCACATCAACCCTCATTGAATGCATATGACATGGCCACCATTCATGCAAAACTGGAGGGCATTCAGGCGACGCAGGACAAGATACTATGGGTATATAAGGGCTTTCAGTGGACACAGGATGCCATGTGGTTGGACCATAAACATATGCATTATGAGGTCAACTATCTTTACCAGTTCTAGAATTCCCAGGTGAAGAGGAACCCACAGTGGGGTAAAGACTGGTGGATTTCTTTAGTAACTTTTTAGGACAACTATCCACCTCCACAGTCAGACTAATGGAGTGCCTACTACAGACAGGGAGGAGCACTCCCACCACCACCATAGTGATCATCTACCCTATCATCCTAGACTTTAGTGTCATGCTGAGGACATCATGATTTAAAAGTATGGGGTGGTAGGGCGGTATGCCCTTGTTCCATTTTCACTCATTTTGCATCTCACCTATTGTTTACTTTTTGTTTGTTGTTTTTCCCCTGGTTGCTTGTCTTGCTATCTAGTTTAGAGTTTACTACTTTGCATACATGCATGCCATGTAGTTTACTTTCTTGTCATTTTTGCATAATTTTCAAAAAAATTTCTCTTTTTTCCATGCATTGCATATCATGTAGATTTTGAATTTTTTTGCATGTTCTATCTAGGATTTGCTTGTTTGCTGCTTTAAGTTCAATAATATAGGCTTAGATGTGATTGGAGGCAACTTGGCGCCATTTTAGCCAATTTCGCCCAAATTTGAGATTTCCTATCTAAAAAGTGTGTTTTGACCCATCTCTACTATTTTGAGTAAAAATGATGACCTTGACAAATACAAGTGAATTGTCATTGTTTGTTGCTAAGTGGTATGCTAAGTGGTATCAATGTTTGACTTTTTACATACGCATCACCTCTCTTATGATTGTGATTTATTTGGTTGAATTGTGAGTTGAGAAAGCTTTGAACACTTAGTGTTGGTGGAATGACTTGATTGATATATCAATTTCATCTTGTTCACTCATGTGGTGTGATATCTAGGATGGAGTATTGGGTTAATTTTAATGTAGGATGTCTTATGTGGAGAATCATACCGATTACCCCTCTTTGACTTGACTATTCACTTACAATCTTCTTACCCCTCCACCTCATGAAAGGATGCCAAAGTGCATATATCAATAGTGGACACCTCCAAAAGTTTGGGGTGGCCACATCTACATCTCACCGCTTCACTCTCATCACCATATGCCCTATCTACTACAAGGGAAAAGAAAAAGAAAAGAAAAGAAAAATGCAAAAGGAAAATAAAAGGATGCTCCTGTTTAAGAGCATTCAAATAAAGAAAAGATGAGTACTCTATGTAATAGCACTCTAAAATCTTACCGCAACCCTTTCTTCCATCTTTCATACCCATTGATCTAGGAAACATCAAACCCATGTCATTTTGCCCTTTTCCACAACCACATGGGTCATTTGGTGTGATTTGAAACTTAAGACTAAATGCATGAATTCGAAACAATACTCGTAGTCATCCTTGATTAACACCACCATGAAACGGTTTACTCAAAACTTTATGGAATAAATATGGATAACTTGTGTATTCTATGTGCTATATTTGATGTTCATATGCTTTGTCCTATTTTCATGATTGGATTGTGAAACTAGGAGAGGAGAGAGGTGAAATGCATGTACTCAGTCATCTTTGATCCCATTCAACAATAATTATCTTTTACATTGCATTTGTCATTTCTTATTTGTGGAAAATTTGTTGTGAGACTGAGCTGGAGCATACTTGAGGACAAGTATGTTTCAAGTTTGGGGTGGTGATTCAGCTCTAATTTAGGGCTTCATCTTGTGTCATATTGCTCTTCAATCACATCTATACCTTCTATATTACATGTTATTCCTCCCAATATGCTTATTTGTATAAAATGCACTTAAGGACATTATTTGTATGTTTTTCAGGCATTTGGACCATGCTTGATGGCAGAGAGAGAGAGAAGGAGTGATCCTATGGTTTCTCTACCCTTAGAGAGACCCAAATTGAAGTTTGATGCTCCCTCAACCTACCCCTAGTGGCCAAAGATCCATTGAGGCAAAGATGTCTAAGAAAATCTAAAGAACAAAGTCAAAGTGCTGATCCAGGACCCCCCACAGTCACAATACCACATAATGGCCATGCTAGGTCACTTGCAAATCAACAAAGTCACCCCCAAGTCAAGCTAAAGTCACCACGGTCGTGCAGGTAAAAATGTCTGTGCAAGAGACAGCCGCCATGGTCATGCCACCTAGTACGTCCATGCAACACAACTGAAGAACAGGCGTGGCACAGAACCACGACCACCATCACCTTGCTCACCACGGCCGTGCTAGCCACCATGGCCGTGGCACCCTTATCCCACCATGATCGTGCCAGTTTCATCCCAAAACTGACCAAAACCCTGT
Source organism: Alisma plantago-aquatica (assembly GCA_963693085.1). Lineage (NCBI taxonomy): Eukaryota > Viridiplantae > Streptophyta > Magnoliopsida > Alismatales > Alismataceae > Alisma > Alisma plantago-aquatica. The sequence goes on from OY856412.1 coordinate 1,489,708,943, forward strand.
GATCTTGCCATTTTCCTTCCCATGACCATTGTATCCTACCACGGCCATGCTCACCCCTACCCACCATGGCTATGGTGACCCACCACAACTGTGCTACTCATAAAACCTACCTAATTGTCGCCTTACCTTTCTCATATTGCCCCTACTTAACCTAGTGCTTTCCCCACACCTGTATATACCTAAGTGGTAGCTGGGGCACGAGGTTAGTGATGGAGCTAGAACTTACGTTGGTAGATTACTCTTTCGGTGGAAGTTATGATTGTGCACCAAAAATCCTAGGGAGTTGATGTACCCTCTTGATTTACCTAGAACTGGTGCTAGATAAAAGCTCCAACCACACAAGAGTGTGGAAGCCTTATCATAGTACAGATTTTAGGATTGAACCCAAAGGACAACATTAAGAATCTGAGTGTCTTTATCTCGATTCGTCTCGGTCTAAGTTAATCATCTATGACCAAAAGTTTGTTTTGAGTTATTTAACCTAAAACATGAAAAAATAAAGGCAAGTATAAAAACTAGTTAAGGTTTAAAATATAAGATTAGAAACTGACAATGGATCACTGGGGTGATGCGAGTGTTCACCGCCACTACACATGCATTGTACCTGTACCAAACATAGCAAGACCTACAAGCAAGATACATGGATGTTGTGCAATGGCGATGTCTTGTGAGACAATAGCATTGCACACATTCTTCACGGGTTGAGCAAATATCATTCGGTACATATCCACATTTCAATGAAGATATGTAGTCTCCGAAGAGAGAGAGAGTCTTACCCAACCTTGCGAAATGTGTATCAGAAAACTAACAAGCGAGCGATAATTACCAATTCGATTAACATCCTTATAGACTATTTCTCTTTCGAGGACATAGCTACGAGAAACGTGGGAGTGTTGCAACGTCAGCCATTCCCGAACTAATGGTCAAGTACTTTACACCACTCCCTCCGGAGAATTTGTTCCTCGACCCATCAAGGTTGCACTTTCGTACATCAACTGATTCCATTTCATAGTATGAAAGTACAATGATGGAGGTGAGTTTACTCCACTCCTTATAAAGTGTTCCTAGATATCGAAATGGATGTGCGGTGGATACACACACAAGAAACCAACACTAAATTGGTGTTTGAGTCCTGAGAGCAGTCGTAGAAAAACCACAACAAAAGACAATAGATGCATACAAGAATGCAACCAACATTCAAGCATGTATGAAACGATTTAGTATTGAATCAAAAAGAAAACATATCTTAGTACATATTACAAAGCATGGGCAGCGGGGCTAGTCCCCACGCCCTACTCGTTCCTCATAGAGGAAGCAACAAAGAAAGAGAAGAGAGAGAAAGAAAGCATTGTCAGAGCAGAAGAGTAGATCTATGATGGCCCGATGTAGATCGTCACAGTCTTTGGGACTACTCCATCATGGTCAATGACATCCGTCTCTCTGCCTCGATCCTCGTATCTACCTCCAAGATTGCATGGGTAGAATGAGGTGAAACTTTGGTGGAACAATGGTGGATGTGAGCTGGCAGTGGAGCAACCTTCTGGCCTTCTGGTTCTGTTCCCAGTCTGACAACCTTGGGCCATAGTGAGATAGACGTCCAAGACCATGCCCCTAACTTTCTATTTATAGGCTGGGCATGTGTCTTGGACTGGTTGGGCTTACTTTGTAATTTTCCCAAAGTGTATATGTCCATCCGAATTTTGGATTCTGATCCATACAATTTACTGCCTTTCCTCTCTTCATCTGGGTTTGACCGGTCAACCATCTAGTTTAACGCAGAGGCTTCATACGGTCTTCAAGCATAGATCCTTCATACGGTCTTTGGCCATGCGCTCCATATGGTCTTCAGCCGTATGCCCCCATCCAATTTCACTTCCAACCTTCATATAGTTTCACCCTCTCCACTTCATACAGTTTCAAGAAATGACACATCCATATGGTTTCTGTGACAGAAACGGCCATACAGTCTCGAAGATTTCCTCCATACGGTCTTCTATTCTCTCCCATCCATCTAGTTTTGGGCTTGAGAACGATCGCCTCCATTCGGTTTGGGAAACTGAGAGGTTTCTCTCGGTCTTTGTCTCTCAATTTTGAGAGACCGGTAGACTCCAATCGGTCTTGAGACTGATGGATCTCCACCAGTCCTGGAGTTCCTTGCGCCAGTCAGGTGGAAGTGGTGGTTGTGCTGTGACTTGAGGAGATGAGTGGCATTGCCGCTGGGAGCCGAGATGATGCAGTTTCAGGTCTTTGTGGTGGTGTGGTCGAAAGGCGTTGGTGATGTGACCTGGATTTGGTGGTGATGAGATGATTATAGGTCTCGGTGGAAGCAGGTGCTGTCGGAGAAAGTGACGGGATCAGTGGTGCTGTGGATGGAGTTGTTGGCGATATCCAATGCTGTTGGATTGGTCTTAATTGCATGGGACACAAGCGTGGAATGATGGCTATGGCAAGAGTTGGAGGATTGGAATTCAGTGGGTGAAATTGCCATGGAGAAGGTTTGAAATCGGAGAGGCGTGAGGTAGGGGATGACGTGCCACGGCCGTGTTGAGACAACACGGTCGTGGCGAGGTTGCTGCCTCATGGCTGTGCTGCCTCGTACGGGCGTGGCGGGTGAAGACTTGGGATCTGATGGTGGTGCACCATGACCGTGGTGTAACAGCACGGTCGTGGCCGGGGCTGTGAAGTACGGGTGTGGCTGATCACAACAGTCATGGTGAGTGAGAAAGTTTAGGTGCTAAGGATGGTCCACCACGGTCGTGGCCTCACCACACAGTCATGGCAAAGATAATGGAACACTGCCGTGGCCGTTCAAAACAGCCGTGGCAGGGGCTCTGCTTCATGGTCTTGATCATTTATTGCACATGCTTGGGTCTTCGAGGACAGAACACACAGTTGTGAGTCATTGATGTTTGATTGGCTGATTGAGAGTGATTGACAGAGGAAAAGGAAAGTGAGTAAGGGAGGATGAGATCAAAAAGACTAAAAACTTGGGTAATTAGAACTAGTAATGCACTATTTACATGAAACTGAGGAGATACTTAGAATAAACCAAAACAAGGGTAGATCGGTCGATATGAGGCAAAAAAATCCCTAGAATTGGTGACTGAGAGGATGAATCAGGAGGATTCATCAATTAGCTACCCTACAACCACTCTAGCCTCTACATTTCATCCTCCATCCATTCCCATCTCATTCCACCTCCATTTCACCATTTCCACCACCAAAACCCTTATTTTCCATTATTTTCACCCATTTCCACCATACATTCATGCCATTCACCTACCTTGGAGGAGGGAGATCGAGCTACAGCTACTAGGCACTGGAGAAGGAGGAGTCTTCATTGAGCTCAACATGGCTTTTCACTCCTCTAATCATTCTTTCTCCTTTCTTTTTGTATTTTGCTTTGTTATGATAGCTAGGCCCCTTGGGTGGACTGTTTGGGGGAAATTGTGTTACTTTGATACCACGTTGGGGGAAAATGACATGTAAACTTTGTAATTCCATTTGTTAATGATTATGTTCTTTTTTTATCTCATTCTCCATGAATTTCTTGTTGTGTGTGTGTGGAATCACCTAGGAATTCAGGCAAATTTCTTATATGTGTAAATTTTGGGATTTACCCCTAGGTCCAATTCTTGGATCCCTAGGTTGCCTCCCATCTTCTTACAACCTAATCAATCTCCCTAAACCTAAGTGAGAGATCTAAGTAGCTAGATTGGATAGTTCTAGTGCAATTAGCATGGATCCTTCTCAAGGCTAGAATGTGGGGGAATTGGGGTCCAAAACTCTAATTTCACCTCCCCATTACTACCCTCGACCCCTAATTTCCCTAGGAATACCTAATCTTGAAACCTAGACTTGATTAGACTCTAACTAAATGGAACCTAATCCCTAACCCAATTGAGCCTCATATGGGTAGTAGGGGGTGTTAGGGACTAGTTCCCCTATACACAACCTAGTATATCCATGGCCAGTTAGTAGCTTAGGTTAGTTTATTAGACTCTAACTTGTTGTTTAGTTTGGATAATCTAAATGGAATCATAATGTTCATATGTCACCCCCAACGTAAGTGATAAGTTCATACCCCTAAACAACTCATACCTCTCTTTATTGCTTAAAACCCTAGTTTTGTGCTTGCTTAGCTTAGTTAGCTCTTTCCTTGTTTAGATAGCTTCTTGTGTTGTTCTTACCTTGTTTATGTAAGTTTAGCTCTTTAATTTCCCTTTTGATTCTCTCTTGATTTCCTTAGTGTATTTTTCCTTTTCATGCCTACGTTAATCCTTTCTTGCCTATTTAGCTTTACTCTAGCGTAGGGTTAACTAAGATTTCATTTTTGCCTTTAATTGCTTGTTTGTCCATAATGGTTTAACAATAAAAAACAACCTTCAAACCCATGACCCTAGTATCCGCATTAGGAACCTAGTGAAACTAACCTAGATGTAGTGCCCCCTTTTTCCCTGTGGATCGACCCTATACTTACCATCTTCCTATACTACGACACGACCCCGTGCGCTTGCGGGTGTAGTTATTTTAGTGTGAGTAGGTGTTAAGTTAGATTTTATAAATATCAAAAGTGAATCCATCGTGTGTGTCTATCTACGGGTTTGCATCTATTCAAACTATAATTGAGTAGTGTGTAGTACCATTGGTAGAAACACACCATATGCCATCATCATCGAAGAAATTAAGGTGACTAAGATGGTCGACAACAACATTTTTGTAACCATTTTTGTTTAAGATCTCTAGGTCAAATTATGAAAGTAGAAGGACCCGTCGAAGAAGGCAGGGTTTGGCATCCTTTTTGGTCATCAAATATCTAATGGCCTCATGGTCTGTGTAAATGATGAATTTAGAACCTACCAAATATGAGCAGAATTTGTCAAAGGCATATACTACGGCTAGCATTTCCTTTTCAATAGTTGTGTAATTTCACTGGGTTTCATCCAAGGTCTTGGATTCATAGTAGATCACATGGTACTTTTTATCAACACATTTTCCTAAAATATCACCGATGACATAATCACTCGTATCACACATTAAATCAAAGGGTAGGGATCATTCTGGGGCCCAAATGATGGGAGTAGAAGTGAAGGCATCCTTCAAACAAAGAAAACTAGCCATGCAATATTTATCAAAAACAAAAAGAGTGTCTTATTGGAGGACATCGGTTAGGGGTTTGGTGATCTTAGAAAAATCATTAATGAATCATCTATAAAAACCTGTGTGCCCAAGGAAGGAACAAATATCCTTGACGGAAGAGGGTGGTGGGAGTTTTGAGATGACCTCAATATTGGCTCTATCTACTTCAATGACATAGTTGCTCACTCTATGGCCTAAAACAATTCCTTCTGTCACCATGAAGTGACACTTCTCCCAATTGAGGATCAAGTGTACCTCTTCACATTTTTCCAAAACTAGAGATAAATGACAGAGACAAGATTCAAAACTATCTCCATAGAGGGAGAAACCATCCATAAAAACTTCCATGATAGTTTCTGTCAATCCAGCGAAGATAGCGGACATGCACCGCTGAAAGGTGGTTGGGGCATTGCATAACCCGAATGACATTCTCCTGAATGCATACATACAAAAAAGGAAAATGAAAGTTGTTTTCTCTTGGTCATCCAAATGAATGGAAATTTGGTAGAAACCTGATAGCCATCAAGATAGAAAAAATATTGTTAACGAGCGAGATGCTCCAGCACTTGATCCAGGAAAGGAAGCGGAAATGATCTTTCCTAGTGGCCTTATTCAGTTTCCTATAGTCAATACACATCCTCCACCCTGTGATAGTATGAGTGGGTATAAGCTCATTATTATCATTTTTCATGACCCTGGTACCCCCTTTCTCGGGGACAACCTAAATTGGGCTAAACCAAGGGTAGTCAGAGATGGGGTAGATGATCCCTGAAATTAAAAGCTTGATAACCTCTAGATGCACCACCTCTTTCATGTTGGGGTTTAATTTCCTTTGAGGGTCCCTAAAAGGTTTGTATTCTTCTACCGTACAAATTTTATGCATGCAAATGGACTGATCTATTCCTGTCAAATCAACAATCTTGTATCCTAAGGAAAATCACCTATTCTTAAGTTCCATCATTAGCTTGGTTTCCTATTCATTGGTGAGATCAGAGTTAATGATGATAGTATAAAGCCTTTTTTCATCAAGGAAAGCATACTTAAGACCTTCGGGTAGGGGTTTCATGTGAGGTGCCTTGGGGGTTTCAATTTTTGCATCCACAACGAAGACCATTTTTAGGTCTTCAAACTCCTCATCATGAATCTCCTCAAAGCTTTCGAGATGATGCCTTAATTTCTTTAATTAAGTATCTTCAAATCCACAATTAATAGGGGTTACAAGAGCCTTTTAGAGGGGATCTTCAAATAGTTCCCATTCTTGTCTCAATTGATGCATCTTCTCAATACAATCAAGAAGATAGAACTCTTCTTGGAAACGTGGTCCATGCATGCTTTCAAATACCTTAAACTTTAGAATTTGTTTCCCTAGGCACAAGAAAATGGGTCTGGCCTCAACATCAATCAAGGCACGAGCGGTGGCCAAAAAGGCACAGTCAAAGATGATGGGGTACCTTAAGTCTTCCTTTATGTCCACGATGACAAAGTCACATGGAACATAAGCATCCTTCCCAACTCTTATAGGTATGTCTTCGATGATAACCATGGGTTTTGTCATGGATGGGTCAACTAATTGGATTTTCATTGTAGTGGGGAGCATGTCAACGAAACCTAGACTCCTGCAAAGACTATAGTGCATAATAGAAATACTCGCGCCTAAGTTTGCAAGACCGTTCCTAAATGCATTGTCACCTAGGTAGAACTCAATACCAAAGGATCTAGGATCTTTAATCTTTTCAGGCATCTTGCTTTGGATAATATCAGAGGTAGTTCTAGAAAGCATGACCGTGTCATGCTCATTGGTTTGGTATTTCCTAATCAAAAGAGATTTCATATATTTGGACCAAGCTGGCATGTCAGCTAAGGCATAAAGAAAGGGAATATCCACATGCAACTTTTTCATGGCCTCCCTAAATTTCACAAAATGAGTGTCAAGTCTAGTTTGCTTTAGGTGGGCCTGATAAGGGGTATGAGGTTTGTAAACGAGAATTTTTGGCTCATCAATTTCCAAAGGATGGGACAACAGGAGAGGGAATGGAAGGAGTGGGAACAACAGAGGTAGGTGGGGGTGGGGTTTCAATGATCACTGTATCATCACCCTCAAAGTCTAAGGGAACAACTATGGATTTCTCTGGGGGAGGGGTATGAATCTTCCCTAAATGAGTGGAAATAACCTTTAGTTGTCTAGGATGTTTTGGGTTGTTCTCGGGTTGTCCAACGAAGGTCCCCGTAGGGGATTTTTTTTGGGAAAAGAGATGAGTGAACTGAGCATCGATCAATTTTTGGTGTGCTATTATGATTTGCTCTAAGGAATAAATCCTATCTTCTTCCATAGGGGTGGGGTGTTCTGTTGAGGTGGTAGTGGGTTATGAAGGTTTTGATATTATTGACCTTGGTAGGGTCCACAATTTTGGAAGTTTCCCCTAAAAATTCCCTTGGTTCCAAAAATTCCTTTGGTTGTTATGGTGTGGAAAACCTGGTGGTGGATGATAGTTGGCTTGGGGTTGTAGGGGTATTTGAGGCGGGGAAAGTTGTGATGAGTTTCCAGCTCCAGAGGGTTTCCATATTTAAACCCGGGATGGTTTCTAGCTTGGTTTGAATTGTAGTAAGCCTGGACTGAGATACTATGGATAGAGTTGAGATCCTCTACTTGTTGACCAACATCAGGATGCACTGGGGTGTTGTAGAGATATTGACATTGGAGGGTATCATGATCATACCCTTGGCATATCCCACATAGAGATTCTAAACCCTCACTTGTTGAGGTTGTCTTTCATAGGCATTAAATGATGATTCCAAGTGGTCTTGTTTCAAAGAGATTAATTTAAGAGCTTCAACAATAGATTGAATGCCTAGGTTTACCTCAGCCTTAGCCACTTTTAAGACTCCACTGGTTTCTCATCTAGCCTGGGTTTCAAAAGAACTTTTAACTACCTCTCATGTGCTGCTTAGATTTTGGAACATAAAATTTCATCCATATGAGGAATCAAGAAATTTCTTAGTGTCATCATCAACACCATGATAAAATATCTCAATGAGTTGAAATTGTGATATGTCATGATGAGGGCAACGATGGAGGAGTTCCCAAAATCTTTCCCAAGCTTCTCCTAAGGATTCCCCAGGGACCATTGAAAACGACAAGATTTGTCCTCTAATCTCATAGGTGAGGGAAAGGGGAAATAATTTATCTAAAAATTTTGTTTGAAGTGCATCCCAAGTGATGACGGGGTTTTCACTCTCCATGGAATTATACCAACTACAAGCTTCCCCTGAAAGAGAGTATTTGAAAAGTCTAAGTCTAATGGCATCTTCAGAAATGCCTGGGATTTTAGTCAAGGAGTTAAGGTCTGTGAAGGGTTCGAGGTGATCTTGACAACTTTCACCCTTGGTCCTGAAAAAAGGATTCCCCTGAAGCATCATGATCCACTGAGGTTGGATCTCGAATTGAGGGGTTGTGATCACAGATGGCACAATCGGGTGTTGTGCACATCCGATTTTTGAAGTGGAAAACTCCTTAAGTTGTTTTTGTCTCTCGACCTCCCTCTGAGCAGCTTCTATAGACTCTTGCTCAGTGATATAGGTTGCACACAAGTTGGCTTCTTGAGTCATGTGTTCAGCCATCATCAACTCTCCTTGAGAAGCAAGTGTCTGCTCTATCCTATGAGACACCTCCCCTTCGTCCATCCTAAGTCAGTTTTGTCAATTTAAGCGATGGAAAGTTCTTTCTGGATCAGGATAAAAAATAGTGGTGTAAGATCATTCGAAGGGCGACGCATGTACAATTGTATAGCTATATTCATTTGTAGAATAACTGTACTATTGGAATGGAAGCTCAACAGAAAGAGGAGATATCACTTTCAAAATGTTACTCGGAAGGCATAAAAATATTTTTCAAAAATTTTTGTGGTTTGAGAAAATGATCCGTTGTCCCCGGCAACGACACCAAAATTGATACGTGTCATTTACACACTAGTTCATTAGAAAAATTATCCTAGATTTTAATCCTTTTTTAGTTTCTGATTAAGGCTAGTATAGAAGGGTCGATCCCACATGACAATGTTTTTAAGATCTATTTCTTCTAAACCCGATTTATTTTTGAAATTATTTCTTTCTAGTATTTTTGAATGATTTGTGTAAAGTAAAGTCCAATTTGAGAGGAGTTGAATATTCTAATATAAGAAAAATAATTTCAAAAAGAATAAAAGGTTATAGTAATGCAAGAAAAATAAAAGATTATTCTAAATAAGAGAAAGTAAAAGAAGAAATTGTTAGAATAAAAGATTATCTAATAAAAGTAAAATGTTAAAAATTTAATGACAAATTTGAAAGAAATGAATCAAAACACAGTTTGAAATCAAAGAGGAAGGCATCGAGGCTTAGGGGTTTCACCACCTTAGCCCTTGTGAAAACAAAATCAAACGATACATGACAATAAGAAGGAAGCAGGTATGTGCATATTAGTAAATAAAACACAAAAAAGGAACTCTACGTGAATCCATTGGTCTTGGTATTTGCGTGTCCTTGTTCTTAATCCTAAAGGGGATTTTTTCACAGTCGCATCAAAATCCTCATGAATTCAGTTTAGGTGTTCTAAATCCCAAATTCCATAGTCGTATCCACCGAGATTAACAAGCAATAAAAATGATTGATTATGTCATTTAAATTGGAGGTTTCCATGTAAAAACTTGATCATATAATCACATGGCTAAGGGGTTATTCCCCTTGCCCCAATAAGGAATCTACTCACTACTCATGACGAGGATGGGAGAAACTAGGAAAAGAGCAAAAGAGTCATAGACCGCAATTGCAGATCTCCATAGAATCCAAGGCGGTGATGATTAAATGACTAGTTTGCTTTTTCTCCCGCTCCAAGTGAAACACAAAAAAAGAAGAACCAGAGAAAAGAGATCCAGAACCGAAATAAAAGAGCTAACTTTATGAAAGAATTGATCTTTATTGCTCTTGAAAGGAAGATTATAAGAAAACGACAGAATTCCACTATTGATTGCGTACAAAAAGAATTTGGGGCCCCTTTTCTTAGTGGAATCCCCCATACTTTATTAGGGGAAAGTGGGGTGGAAACCCTAGATACAAGACTATCTATAAGACTCCTAGCCGGCGGCTGAAAACTTTCTGGATCTGGTCAATAGATAAAATAGTTGATTGCTTTTAATTATGATGACCGCTTGCATTTTTTTTTCTGCAGATTCCCGCAAAAGTGATTTTGAGTGAATTTTTAGGCCACTCATAACTTCTAAAGAGGTTCAAAAATATATTTTCTTGTGGATAATTCAATTCCCTTTCCAACGCATATTTGCCCATTCAATTCTGCCTTGGGATGTGAGAGTTATGACAATTTTGATGTAGAGTATATATTTAAATCAGGTACTACGGGAATTTGTGCAAAATATCTTCTAAGGAAAATTAGTCATTGAGTTATTTTCCTACAAAAGACCAACCAAATATAATTAAAACTCCAAATAAATAAAAAATATAAACTAATACATTAATTACAAAACTAAGAAGATAAATTAAAAAAAATCCTAAAAAGATATCTAAAAGATGTAAATAAAAAGAATAAATACACATTTATCAATGGGATAAGGGTAGCACGGCCGTGATGGCTCGAAATGCTCAGCCTGTTCTCTTCTCCATGGTCATTCTGCTTCTGCTATAGCACAGCCGTGCTGGGTACCACGACCATTCTGGATCACTTATCCACGGTCATTCTGGGTGGCACAGCAGTGGTGATTCTAGCTTCATTTGAGGATGACTCTGTTGATTTGCATGTGACCCAGCATAGCCATTTTGTGGTACCATAACCGGGATTGTCTATGGATCAACACTTTGACTTGATTCTTTAGATTTTCTTAGAAATCCTTTTCAATGGATCTTTTACTACTAGGGATAGTTTGAGGGAGCATGAGACTCCACTTTGGGCCTCTCCAAGGGTAGAGAAGCCCTATGATCACTCCTCTCTCTCTTCCATCAAGCATGGTCCAAATGACTAAAAAACATGCAAATAATGTCCATAAGTGCATTTTATACAAATATGCATATTGAGAAAAATAGCATGTAATCTAACAGGTATAGATATGATTGAAATTAAAAAATGACACAAAATGAATCCCTAAAATAGGGTTAAATCACTACCCCAAAATTGAAACACACTTGTCCTCAAGTATGCACCAACTCAATCTCTCTGCAATTTTTCTACAATCAAGAAATGACAAATGCAATGCAAAGGATGATTATTTCTAAATGGGATCAATAGTGACTAAGTACATGCATTCCACCTCTCTCATATTCTACTTTAACAAACCAATCATGAAAAGAGCACGAAGCATATGAATTTGAAATATAGTGCATAAAACACACAAGCTATCCATATTTCTTTCATGTAGTTCTAGGTAGACTATTTTATGATGGAATTAATCAAGGATGACTAGGAGTGATGTTTCACCTTCATGCTTTCAACCTTATGCTTCAAATCACACAAAATGACCAACGTGGCTGTGAAAAAGGGTTAGATGAGCTAGATTTGATGTTTCCTAGCTCAATGGGGTATGAAAATGGAAGAAAGTGTTATGGTAAGATTTTGGAGTGCTATTACATAGAGCACTCGTAGGAGAAAAATTGAGTACATGCATTGCAATTTCATCCAATCTCACATTGTGAATGATGGAGCCAAGTTGGACGGAGTAGATATACCAAAATGTGATAAATTTCATTACTTGGGTTCTATTATTCAAATAGTCGGGGATGTCCAAAATGATGTTTGTCATCTTATCACTATAGGATGGTTGAAATGGAGAAGTGCAACTGGAGTATTATGCGACCAGAAGATCCCTCTCAGGTTAAAAAGTAAGTTGTATAGAACAACTATTCGACTAGCCACACTCTACGAGAGTGAATGTGGGCGGTGAAGAAACAATGTTTCAACAAGATGAATGTGGCTGAAATTCTTATGCTGAGATGGATGTGTGGGAAGACAAGAAAAGATCACTTGATAAATGACAATATCAGGAATAAAGTGGGGGTGGTGAGCATTGAGGATAAGTTGCACAAGGTCTGACTCAGATGGTACGGACATGTGCAACACATACCTACTAGTGTGCCTATACGAAACAATGCTATTGAGACAAACATTATAAATAGAAGAAAAGGAAGACCTATAGTGTTTTCATTTTTCTTTCTTATTTTTCAAGTATTTTAAATATACTAGCCTAGTATAGTATTTTTTTCTTCAAACAAATATAATATTTATGTTGATCATTTGTTTGTCATATTTTGTAGTTTCAAGAAACAAGTAATGCATCCCAAAGTACTTGAAGAAACTAAATAAAGTTCATGGAGGATGATTAGCTAGATGAGTGTCTCTCATATTATTTTATATTTAATTAGTTGTTTCATTTCATTAGATGATGTATAGGATGTCTATGTCCTATGTATTTTTATTTCCTTAAGAACTTATTTCTTCTTCCAGTGAATAATGTAATATGACACTTTTATCTTTATGGATGATGGTTTGTATGGATACTTAAATGATGTATGTGAACAATGATCTAGCTTCTTATTATATACAAGTTGAAATTCAAAATCCCTTATATTTCCCTTTTGTCATCTTATAGATATGAGTGCATACATATATAAGGAATGTCATTATGGAAAGTTTACAAGAATTGTGTTCATCCCAATTGGTATCAAAGCCAATGTTGACACATCAAAGTCTCATTAAAACCTCATTCACTCTATTATGAGTCTAGGGTAGGCCTCAAGTTAGGGATATAAAGGGTGGAGGTGTAAGGAGTGGGATCCCATAGGGATCCACTCCCTACTAAAAATAAAAAGGCAACATCCCAAACAACATGCCAACAAAAAATTTTACTTGCAAGGGATGAGACCAAATTTATTTAACATCATTGTATCATAACATGAAGTAGCAATGGAAATAAAGGATGTACCTAACCATTATAAGGCTTCTTATCATACTAAAATTTCACCACATAGGGTGACATAAAGGAAAACTAACAACATAGTTAGGACTAGCTAAGGATCACCTAACAACCTCAAGAAAAGTTTCCCACAAAGTCAGCTACATTGGTTGGTCTAGGTCCTCCTAGATTTCCTTCTCCTTGTCCCACACCTGGGGTTGTAATCATACCCCACAAAAGGAAAAGAAAAGAGGATATCAGCAAAACATTGGTATGAGCATGCTAAAAAGAAATTGAGCATTATATATTAGGAAAAAGGTACATCAAGTATAGAAGGCTTCCCATACAAAAGATAAAAACTGCCCAAACAGGCATAAAAGGGAAGAATCATCATCATAATATGAGAAAAGGAATACTTGCCATTAAAAAAATAATAAAAGTGGTGCCACAAAGCACTCACAATATTTTTAGGGCACAAAACCCACAACAACCTGCATGTAGGTGAGGTATACATAGAACTAGAACAAAATAAATAAAAAAGGTGGTCAAGCCACATAAACTTGAACCTGATAGAGATTAGCGCATAACCAAACTCCCAATATACATAAAATGTTAGGCCAAACCTCATAAATTTGAAACTCGGGTATGGGGCACATAACCTCCATCCCGAACATAATTAACAGTGGCACAAATCCCAAAACCAATGTGAATTATATTATCTAGGGATACTAATTCACACAACATGCTTAATAGAGAGGCAAGTAAAAGGTATAGTCAGATTTCACCAATTAACTACCACATAAGTGATCATCAATATCATCCACCTCAAAGTGGCCATACAACGATGAATTGAATTCCAAAATAAACAAAACATAATAAAGATTCCAAAGAAATGTCAAAGAAGTTATTATGATCACAAGAACAATAACAGGTAGGGTACTTCACATTAAGTATAATTTTCAAAAGGGAAACATATGGTGTATAGGCTAATTGTCCATAGAACCCAAAAGAAAGACAATTTAGGTTATTTCTCTATAAAGAAGAATATTATATGCAAACATACCTCTCACAAAGTCTTAACAAGACAAGATTACTTCTAGATCCGAATCTAGGTTTCCAAAGCACCTAATATCATATACGTGAAATTAGGGATAGAAGTGCATTGATAATTCAAAACCCTAAAAATCGCCTTTTTATTATAAATGAGTTAGGTTATCAAACCCCATAATGTTTTAGGTTATATCTTCCTGAGTTCAAAACATATTTATTATATTTTTTTGACTTGTAAATAATTAGTTATGAATTATACAAGTTATTATCTTATTTACTTAGATCCATTAAAAACACCTCTCTAAACATGATATTCAGGCAACAAAACTAATACCATTAGAAAGCTTACAATTTTCCAAATCCAATGAGTATTTATTTATGTTTATTTTATTTATAAATAATTCGTCATCAATTTTTTAAGATCAGTCAATAGAAAAATCCAAAAAACAATTTTTCATTTTAAAAAGAGTGAGGGAGTAAGAGTAGTGGATCCGGCTGACCTGGACCAATAGGAATAGGCTGCATCACTAGTCAACTCCTCAGTTGACCTCCACCCAAGGAAAAAGGGAAAACTAACATGAAATAATGGATTTAACCCTTAGCGATAAGTAAAACATGAAGGGAAAACAGAGGGCAGTCGGGGGATTTGATGGAACTAGAACTTACACCAAAAGATTGCTCTTCCAATGGAAGTCCTAATGTGCACTGAAAACCCTAGAGAGTTGATGTCCTCTCTAATTTTACCTACAACTGGTGCTAGATGAATGCTCCAACCCCACAAGAGTGCGGAAGCCTTATCATAGTACAGATCTAGGATCGAACCCAAAGGACAATGTTAAGAATCTTAGTGTCTTATTCTCGTTTTGTATCGATCTAAGTTAATCATCTAAGACCAAAAGTTTGATTTGAGTTATTTAACCTAAAAAATGAAAAAGTAAAGGCAAGAATAAAAACTAGTTTGAAGATTAAAATCTAGGATTAGCAAATGATGATGGATCACTGGGGTGATGCGGGTATTCACCACCACTACACATGTATTGTACCTGTACCAATCATAGCAAGATACATGGATGTTATACAATATTGATGTCTTGTAGGACAAGAGTAATGCTCACATCCTTCACGGGTTAAGTAACTCTCATCTGGTACATATCTACATGTCAATGGAGAGATGTAGACTCTAAAAAGAGAACCTTACTCAACCTCGAGAAACGTGTATCGAAAAACTAACAAGCGAGTAATAATTACCAATTCGATTAGTATCCCTATAGACTATCCATCTTTTGACGAAATAGTTACGAGGAACGTGGGGGTGTTGCAATGTCAGCCATTCCTGAATGAATGGTCAAATACTTTGCATCACTCCCTCTGTAGAGTGTGTTCCTCGACCCATCAAGGTTGCACTTCCATACGTCAATTGATTCCATTTCATAGTGTGAAAGTGCAATGATGGAGGTGAGTTTACTCTACTCCTTGGGAAGCATTCCTAGATACCAAAACAAATGTGCGGTGGATACGCACACCAGAAACCAACACTAAATCAGTATTTGAGTCCTAAGAGTGGTCGTAGACAAACCACAACAAACGACAATAGATGCATACAAGAACGTGGCCAACGTTCAAGCATGTATGAAACGATTTAGTATTGAATCGGAAAGATAACATCTTTTAGTACAGATTACAAAACATGGGTAGCGGGGCTAGTCCCCGCTCCCCAATGGATGGAACTACTCGCTCCTCATGCGAGAAATAAGAAGAATAAGAAAGAGAGAGGAACCCCTAATGAACTCGGTGTAGAAGGTAACCGCAGCTCGGTGAAGATGATGCGGCCTTCTACGTCGTGTCGGAGAGGATCTGGACATGAAACGAGAGATTTCAAGACAGACCAGACAGTCTCTCTCGCTCCGTCTTCCTTTTCTTCTCGGTCTCCTTGATTGCAACACGGGCAGTCGGTGGAATGAAACTGGCGTAGATGGGACTGGTTTTGGATCCAGCCTATGTACAGGAAGCCTTCTGGCCTTCCGACTCTGATCCCAGTCCGGAAGCCTTGGGCTGTAGTGAAATGGATCCCCAAGACCATGCCTCTACCCTTCTATTTATAGGCTAGGCATGTGTCTCAGATTGGTTGGGCTTATTATGCAAATTTCCCAAAGTAACTAGGTTCATTCGGTTTTGAGTTCATGTTTTAGGCATGTTCTGCCCATTCGGCTTTGGGGTTTGATCATACTGTTTGCTCCAGCAAATGCTCATATGGTTTTTACTTTTAGTAAATCATCTGGTTTCAATGCTCTGCCCTCTCCATTCGGTTTTGAATGAAGCCCTCCATTAATCTTGTTAAGTCATGTGGACTCTACTACTCTTGGGGTCATGCGTTCGTCATGCCCATGTTTACGTGGTCTTTACTTCCCAACTATTCATGCGGTTTCACGTCCCAACATTCTTCAGGAGCATGCACTCTTCACAGTCTCAGGTTAGGCTGCTAAACGGTCTCGGCACTTTTGGTTTGGGAACGTAAGGCCATCATGCGGTCTTAAGAATGATCACCTCCATTCGATTTGGGACTCTGTCGCCGCCAACCGGTTTGGTTTGCATGTGAAGAAGGTTGGAAGCAGCATTCCTCGTGGTCTTGGGTCCGTGGTACCTCTTATGATCTGTAGCTTACATGCTCATGCATTTTCGGCTCAAGTGAGAAAACGGTCTCGGCGCAGGATCCTCAGCCTTCCCGATCTTGGAATGGCGAGGCGCCAAGCGGTTGCCTAGCAGAGAGAGGGCACCGCAGATCTTCGCTGCTACTGGTGAGGAGGATGGTGTCGGCGCTCGTGGCGAGCAGGCCGTCATGGACAGTGGTGGTGTCAACGAGCAGGTCGCAAATGTTGCTAGCGGTGAAAGAGGATGGTGGCAACACTGATCCATGCAAGTGCGATGGCGGCGGAGCAAGGCTGCTGATGGTGATCGGGTGGTGTTGCAGATGCTCGCACAGCAGCTGGTCGATGATGGATGCGGGGTAGAGGAAGAAGGGAAGCAGGACGTCAATGATCGGCTATGTTTACAGGTGAAGGGAACGACACCAGAGATCGTGGTGTAGGTCTCTGGGAGGGATGTGGGGTCCTCATAGATTGCAGGTGGAAGTCGTTTCTTGTGGTTGTTTCTTGCGGTCTGTTGTTGTCGGTGATGATAGAGGCAGTAAGAGTTCCAAACGGTCTGGGATCGTGAGGGCTCTCTCTCGGTCATGGGATCGTGAGGGTTCTCACGATCATGAAACCATGAGGACTCTCACGGTCTTGCGACCGTGAGAGGAGCCGAAGGTGTAAACCGGTAAGGCAAAACTGAAAGGGCAAATGAACTCCACACCATTGATTCATGATCCGATGATGCCATGTGCTTGTGGTCATGAGACCGAGAGGGCAAACCAAGAGGCTAATACCGATGAGGTCAGGATCGAATGAGGTCAAGACCGAATGGAGTCGGGACCGAAAGGATGAGACCAAATGAAACGAGATCGAATGAGGTCAATACTGAGTGGCGATCAAGACCAAAAGGAGCAAAACCGAATGGATCAAGACCGAGTGGTCAAGACCGAATGGAGTGAAACTGAATGGATCGAGACCGAGTGGTCAAGACCGAATGGAGTGAAATCAAATGGATCGAGACCGAGTGATCAAGACCGAATGGAGTGAAACCGAATGGATCGAGACTGCGTGGTCAACACCGAATGGAGTGAAACCGAATGGATCGAGATCGAGTGGTCAAGACAGATTGGTCAAGATCGATTGGCTAGATGAGAAGGAACCGTTGGATCTTGATCAGATGGTTGAGATTGATATGCAGAGAAAAAGGAAAGTGAGTAAGGGAGGAATGATCAAATAAACTAGTAATTAGAATTATTTAAGAATTATTTGTGTGAAAGGGGAGAAACACTCAGAGTAAACCAAAACAAGGGTAAAATCAGTCGGTATGAGGTGCAAAATCCCTAGAATTGGCGATTGAGAGGATGCATATGGAGGATTCATCACCACACTGAACTTAAGCGTAGCTCGTCCTGAGGAACGAAAAATCCTAAGACAGTTGCCAAAACGCTTGTTTGTCTCGTAATTATCTCATCTTCATGCAAAAGTCATAAATTCCATAGAAATGAGAAAAACAAAACAAAATTAGGGAAAAAACATCGAAAACCCTTTGAATTGGTGACTGAGGATGAATCTGGGGGATTCATCACCACACCGAACTTAAGCGTTTCTCGTCCCGAGGAACGAATTAAAACAGTCGCCAATGAAATAGTTCATCTCGTAATTGCCTCATCCTCATGTTATATCATAATTTTGTTCATGGTTCAGTTTGATATAGCATCGATACTTCCTTAGATCACGGAATACATCTTGTGATATCCTCATTTCTAAATTCACTTTATTGAAGTATTTCCATCTCACTCTTGGTTATATCGATCATGCCTAAAAAGTTTTATGAGACTTTGAAATAACCCACAGAATCAAGCAAGCATGTATATGATCTATTGCCGGTGTTTTTAAGAGAAAGGTTGAAATGTAGGGGATTGGGGTGCCAGTACGATGAAAGAGAAAGGAAAAGAGGTGTGATCAAGAGATTAGAGTCTCTCCTCTGATTGACTCAAGACTCTTATTATTAGTTGACTCATCGAGATACTTCAAATGATTTGCACAACTCTGGTTGACTTAGCCTTACTTGTGATCTTTTTTCATTCTAAAGGTAACTCATAAGTGTGTATAGGTTGTCTTAAGGCTTTTAGCTATTTTACCTCTTCAAGAGGATGTAAGGGGTCATTTTTGGATCCTTAGGATCTCACTACCGGTCACGACACATCTTCCTTTGTGATGGCAGCTAATGTACTGGTCGGGCAAGACCTTTATTTGTTATCCTTATTCAGGGCACAACTCTCATGCTTTTATGCACAGTCTGGCTTTTATTCATTCTCACTTGGCTTAGGAGAAAGGGTATTTTTGGATTTTTGTAAATTTGGGCTGCCAGGCCTCTTTTTGGAATCAGGGTAGATTTTTCATCAATGGTATGTGCACAATCATCTTGGTATACTCTTTGAATCAAAATGAGAAAGTGATAGACCCCTGTTACATATTGAGGGGTATGGAAGAAGAGGTAGTGGAAAAAGAGGTGTGGTGTGCCACACCAAACTTAGAGTTTGGCAGGGGTGTGGTTCACCACATTGAACTTAAGAGTTCGGCAATGTTCTAGTTTTCACTAGAAAGGAGTGTGGCGTGCCACACCGAACTTAAAGCTTTGGTATGATTGGTGAGCGGAGGGGTGTAAAAATGAAGGAAGAAAAGTAGAAAAGAATTCGTATAATAATATAGTTTGCTTAGTGATTCCATATGACAGGTTTCTTTTCTCCATCACATTCTTCTTGAAAGGTGACAAGATAGAGCTTTGAATGAGACTTCTGTACACCTGATCCATAAGTTAGAGAGAGGCACGATGTATTTGATCTATCTCAGACTTGTTGATGCTTATCATTCTTATGAAGGATATGACATTAGGGTTCATAGACTATTCAAGATGAAATCATTTATCGGTTGGTTTTAAGCATTGGTTCCTGTGGATTTACAACGAAAAGAGGTGATGACCACATATTCAAAAAAACAAAAGCCGTCTAGATAAAGGTTTTATTTTAAGAAAAAAATGATAAAGCGGAAAAACTTTCAAAAAGAACTTAGAATAGAAAAATAGAAAGTAGTAAAGGTAGAGGGTGGAGTGAGAGTCATACCACCCATCCTCCACCTCGAACTTATGAGTTTGCTCATTTCTAAACAAATACTAGGTTTGAGATGAAGGGGAAGGGTTGCGTAGTGTTAACTCGGCGGTCCTCGTAGTTGGAAGAAGGTCCGAAAAAGATATCTCACAATAGTCAGTGTCGAGAGTGAGGGAGTGGCCTGAACAACCTGTTGATTGGGTGGTCGTGGCAACTCGAACAAGTTTTCTGGATGATTTGGATGCATATTTCTTTCGCCTCTTTGTCCGTCCAGAAGAATCTAGAGTCCTTCCCCCATCAGCGGGGGAGGTGAAATATAAGCAATTGAGACTGGAGGGCTAGGTGAGTAATCGAAGCATTGCTTATTTGTGTCCTCCAGTTGTGTCTCGCCCTCGAAGTTCAAAATAAAACTACTTTCTTCAAAACCCAGAATAGTTGATTGAGGTTCGGCCACTTGAACTTCATCTCGTCCCAGATCAGGTGGCGGATCCGGTTCGGGCTTCATTTCGTCACCTGGATTTTCTTATATAGGATATGGTAACCAGGATGATATTTCTTCATTAAAGGAGTTATCTTGAGGAGAATCATCATCATTGTCTATGTTGGAGCTGATAAGAACGTCATTCTTCTTTTCAAAATTTTGTTCGAAATTTTTCTCGTAGAACACCCTTACTTCATCCAAGTAACTAGAAGAGGATTTGACTCGTAAAATGAACTCTTTCTTAGGTAAGGAAGTCATGGGATCTCGAGGTAGAGGTGCCAGTGATGTCTCTTCATGGGAGGGGTTAGTCCATGACGTATCGTTTTGAGGACTAGAATCCCCCAATGAACTCGTTTCTTCGACATTAGGACTAATATATTCCATTTCTGAGTCAGGTTGTTGTTCCATTTCTTCTTCATAACACTCCCCCAGTTCTATTAAGTGCTCGGGAAGAGTCTCTATGGGAAGAATGAAACCTTTTTCAGGTAGTGGAGATATCTCAGTCTCTTGAATATCAGGGGAAGCTTCTTCATAGGGATGAGTGACTATAAGAGGATACGCTTGTGGCTCGATGTCCTCCCAAAGGTCCTTTTTGTCATTGTAAGAGTCTATGGAAATATTGTGATCCATTCCAAAATCAAGAGATGGTTCACGTTTCTCTTCATAGTGCACTATCAAATCATTTCGTTGACAAGAAGGAGATTCAATAGAATGATCATGTTCTTGATCGTGAATTGGCTCTATCAAGACTTCTTGTAAATGTAATGTTATTTCATGGAAAAGAGTTATAGGATTGTCATCTTGAGACTCATCATCTTCCCTTGATTTAGTTTCATCAAAGAGAGTGGTATGGTCCATTTCTGAATCAAGATCTTGATAAGTCGTATCCACAAAGTCTGTTCCTAGATCAGCTGAATGATCAGAAATTTTTTCATAAGGATAATTCAGACCTTGTTTCAAAAATGGAGGAATTTGATTCTCTTGCATAAAAGACACATCATTTTCTGAATCAGCAACACATTCCTCTAAGTCTGACTGTGAAGGAGTGCGGAGTTCTTGTGAGATAAACCCTTCTTCTATGGACTTCATTGAAGAGACAACTGAAGTTGTAGAAATTTTTCCATTTAGGGAGTTGATCATCACTAATTGCTCCTCTATAGTTGGATCTGGGTCTATGAAGTCAGAAGGTAGGTGAGTGTTGAAGTTTGTCTCTGATTGATCTCCTGAATGTAGAGAATCCCCATGTTGGCTACTCATCCTTTCCTCTGAGAGTATAGTGCATGAATCATTATCCGAGTCAGACCTTGGCTCGAAAAATAATTCTTCCCCTTGTGATGTTATGAGTAAATCATCTTTTACTTCAGTTGTTAGCTCTGAGGATGGTTCCCCACCCTGCACTGATGCTTGAAAATCATTGGAAGACATATCCCACATGATTTCATAATCATCATCATAGTCAACATGTGGGTTAGGGATGTGCTTAGTTGAAGTTTGTAGCTGTTCTACATGTCGGTCAGAAGCGTTGACAAGTTGCATAAGTTGATCAAGATCGGCTATCAACTTCTTGGTCGCGGCTGTCTGATTAGCTAGTTTTTGAGCCACTGATATCTATAAAGCTCGTAGTTCATCCATCAATGTGTGTTGCTCTTCATGGAAAGGCTCTTCACTACACCCGTTGGATTGATGATGATAATAGCCCTCCTCATCATAGTATTGATCTGCATTGTTTTCCTGGTTTCATCCTACATTGCAGTCTACGCCTTGAAATCCGTCATAGTTGGGTATTTCATAGTAGCTTCTAGGGTGATACTTATTATAACTTGCGTTATATCCGTAGTTGTACAAAGAAGCTGCTTTGAGATTCCAAGCTATACGATTCGTGATTACTTGACGCAGAGCCATCACGTAGAGAGGAGGGGCGTTGAAGCAGTAAAGTGATGAATGAGAATAGTCACCACATAGTTGACATCTAATGGTTGGTGGTGTTGACTACTTCATTTTGAAGAGAGTTGTTACCTGAAATCAAAGAATGAGTTTATCAAATTTAACCAACCAATTCAAATCCAAGAGGGTATGCAAGATTAAGTCCTTCACCTTTTTAGGTTTTTGAAAAGAAAATGAAAAACCCTAGAGAAACCTAGATCGATGCGGAATTCGAAAAAGACGATTCTTACATCGTTGTCCCCGGCAACGACACCATTTTTTGATGGAGCTAGAACTTACACCAAAAGATTTCTCTTCCAATGGAAGTCCTAATGTGCACCAAAAACCCTAGAGAGTTGATGTCATCTCTAAGTTTACCTTAAACTTGTGCTAGATAAATGCTCCAACCCCACAAGAGTGCGGAACCCTTATCATAGTACAGATTTAGGATCGAACCCAAAGGACAACGTTAAGAATCTGAGTGTCTTATTCTCGTTTACTATCGATCTAAGTTAATCATCTAAGACCAAAAGTTTGATTTGAGTTATTTAACCTAAAAATGCAAAATTAAAGGCAAGAATAAAAACTAGTTTGAAGATTAAAATCTAGGATTAGAAAACGATGATGGATCACTGGGGTGATGCAGGTATTCACCACCACTACACATTTATTGTACCTATACCAATCATAGCAAGACTTGTAAGCAAGATACATGGATGTTATACAATATTGATGTCTTGTAGGATAAGAGTAATGCTCACATCCTTCACGGGTTAAGTAACTCTCATCCGGTACATATCTATGTGTCAATGGAGAGATGTAGTCTCCGAAGAGAGAACCTTACTCAACCTCGAGAAACATGTATCGAAAAACTAACAAGCGAGCGATAATTACCAATTCGATTAGTATCCCTATAGACTATCCCTCTTTTGAGGAAATAGTTACGAGGAACATGGGAGTGTTGCAATGTCAGCCATTCCTGAACAAATGGTCAAATACTTTGCATCACTCCCTCCGCAGAGTGTGTTCCTCGACCCATCAAGGTTGCACTTCTGTACGTCAACTGATTCCATTTCATAGTGTGAAAGTGCAACGATGGAGGCGAGTTTACTCCACTCCTTGGGAAGCGTTCCTAGATACTGAAATAGATGCACGGCAGATATGCACACCAGAAAGCAACACTAAATCGGTATTCGAGTCCTAAGAGCAGTCGTAGACAAACCACAACAAAAGACAATATATGCATACAAGAACGCGGCCAACATTCAAGCATGTATGAAATGATTTAGTATTGAATCAGAAAGATAACATCTTTTAGTACAGATTATAAAACATGGGCAGTGGGGCTAGTCCCCACACCCCAGTGGATGGAACTACTCGCTCCTCATGTGAGAAACAAGAAGAATAAGAAAGAGAGAGGAATCCACCATGAACTCGGTGCAGAAGGTAGTCGTAGCTCGGTGAAGATGATGTGGTCTTCTACGTCGTGTCAGAGCAGATCTCGATGTGAAATGGGAGACGCCAAGACAAACCAGACAGTCTCTCTCGCTCTGTCTTCCTTTTCTTTTCGGTCTCCTTGATTGCAACACGGGCAGTCAGTGGAATGAAACTGGCATAAACGGGACTGGTTTTGGATCCAGCCTGTGTACAGGCAGCCTTCTGGCCTTCAGGCTCTAGTCCCAATCCAGCAGCCTTGGCCTATAGTGAAATGGATCCCCAAGACCATACCTCTACCCTTCTATTTATAGGCTAGGCATGTGTCTCGGATTGGCTAGGCTTATTATGCAAATTTCCCAAAGTAACCAGGTTGATTCAGTTTTGAGTTCATGTTTTAGGCGTGTTCTGCCCATTCGGTTTTGGGGTTTGATCATACGGTTTGCTCCAGCAAATGCTAATAAAGTTTTGACTTTTAGTAAATCATCCAGTTTCAATGCTCTGCCCTCTCCATTCAGTTTTGAATGCAACGCGCCATTCAGCTTGTTAAGTCACGTGGACTCTACTAGTCTTGGGGTCTTGCGTTCTTCATGCCCATGTTTACGTGGTCTTTACTTCCCAACTATTCATGCGGTTTCACGTCCCAGCATTCTTCACGAGCATGCACTCTTCACGGTCTTAGGTCAGGCTACTAAACGGTCTTGGTGCTTTCAGTTTGGGAACGTAAGGCCATCATGCGGTCTTAAGAATGACCGCCTCCATTCAGTTTGGGACTTCGTCGCCGCCAACCGGTTTGGTTTGCAAGTGAAGAAGGCTGGAAGCAACATGCCTCGCGGTCTTGGGTCTGTGATACCTCTCACAATCTGTAGCTTACATGCTCATGCAGTTTCGTCTCAAGTGAGAAAACAATCTCGGCGCAAGATCCTCAGCCTTCCCGGTCTTGGAACCGTGAGGCGCCAAGTGGTTGGATAGCGGAGAGAGGGCACCGCGGATCTTCACTTCTGCTCGTGAGGAGGATGGTGCTGGCACTCGTGGCGAGCAGGTCGTTGTGGACAGTGGTGGTGTCAACGAGAAGGTCGCAGGTGGTGCTAGCGGTGAAAGAGGATGGTGGCGGCGCTGCTCCATGCATGTGCGATGGCGGGGGAGCAAGGTTGGTGATGGTGATCGGGTGGTGTTGCAAATGTTCACACAACAATAGGTCGACGATGGATGCGGGGTAGAGGAAGAAGAGAAGCAGGACGTCGATGACCGTCTATGTTTATAGGTGAAGGGGGCGACGTCGGAGATCGTGGTACAGGTCTTGGTGAGGGATGTGGGGACCTCGCAGATTGCAAGTGGAAGTCATTTCTTACGGTTGTTTCTTGCGGTCTGCTACTGTCAGTGATGACGGAGGGAGCAAGAGTTCCAAACGGTCTGGGATCGTGAGGGCTCTATCTCAGTCTTGGGATCATGAGGTTTTTCACGATCATGAAACTGTGAGGACTCTCACGGTCTTGAGACCGTCAGAGGAGCCGAAGGTGTAAACCGGTAAGGCAAAACCGAAAGGGCAAATGAACTCCACACCTTTCATTCATGACCCGATGACATCATGTGCTTTTGGTCATGAGACCGAGAGGACAAACCAAGAGGCTAAAATTGATGAGGTCAAGACCGAATGAGGTCAAGACCGAACGGAGTCGGGACCGAAAGGATGAGACCAAATGAAACGAGACCGAATGAGGTCAAGACCAAGTGGTGATCAAGACTGAAAAGAGAGAAACCGAATGGATCGAGACCGAGTGGTCAAGATCGAATGGAGTGAAACTGAATGGATCGAGACCTAGTGGTCAAGACCGAATGGAGTGAAATCTAATGGATCGAGACCGAGTGGTCAAGACCGAATGGAGTGAAACTGAATGGATCGAGACCAAGTGGTCAAGACCGAATGGAGTGAAACCAAATGGATCGAGACCACGTGGTCAAGACTGAATGGAGTGAAATCGAATGAATCGAGACCGAGTGGTCAAGACCAATTGGTCAAGATCGATTAGCAAGATGAGAGGGAACCGTTGGATCTCGATCGGATGGTTGAGATTGATCTATAGAGAAAAAGGAAAGTGAGTAAGGGAGGAATGATCAAATAAACTAGTAATTAGAATTATTTAAGCATTATTTGTGTGAAAGGGGAGAAACACTCAGAGTAAACCAAAACAAGGGTAAAATAAGTCAGTTTGAGGTGCAAAATCCCTAGAATTGGCGACTGAGAGGATGCATCTGGAGGATTCATCAGGATTGCACCCTAGGGATTCTCCCCCCGATTCTTCTCTTACGCCATGGCTTTGAACACTATAGGGTAAGGACTAGTAGAGTGTGAACTCACACAAAATGACCAAGAAACAACTCCATCATCAATGTAGAGGCATCATGAATTTAGTGAGTCCAAGAATAGCTGAAACTCACCACCAGAGTCCCAAAACGACCCTCCACCATGTCCGGAA
This sequence comes from Alisma plantago-aquatica, assembly GCA_963693085.1. NCBI lineage: Eukaryota > Viridiplantae > Streptophyta > Magnoliopsida > Alismatales > Alismataceae > Alisma > Alisma plantago-aquatica. The sequence continues at coordinate 1,489,735,115 of OY856412.1, forward strand.
CAGAGGTCAACAATGACTGCTTGAAACTCAGATTCTTAGCAAAGGAAAGACTTAGAAATGTTTGTTAATGACACGTGAAAGAAGGCACATGATTTTTGGGTTCGAAGGCCACTGGATGGCCAAAAGAAGAGATCACTGACGAGGTGCATGACACGACTATAGGATACAGCGGACCAAGGCATGCAAAGCCAAATCGAAAAGGGAGAAACAACCATGGTGGTTAGGGGAAACTTAACGAAGCTTCAATTGATTGAGAAGGTGATGGAATTGGCATGGGCATCTGCTAAACCACTAGGAAAATCTCAGAGTAGGTTGGGTAACTGGGGACACCCTCCAACCAAATTGTCCAAGGAGGATGATTCGGGAATGATCGGGATGGTTCCTGCCTCTTCACGCGGAAATAAGAGTGTCGGGAGCACTTCTGTGAAAAATGACGGAGAAAAGGGAATTGGGACTTCCCTATATGTAGGGTTCTAGGTCGCCATCCTGGGATCATTGGGTCCGAAATTGTGCAAAAAAATCATAGGAAGAACAATATTTTAAAACGGTTGAGATTCCAGTGAGATTTGAAGTTTCAAAAAGATCAGCTACTATTCAGTCGAGCCAAGTCTCCTACCCAAGGTAGGAGATGACTTTCTGGTCATCAGGTCAAGGATCAGACGGTCTGCATCAAATATGACATCACAGGGGGTGTAGGACAAGATTATTAAGCAAAATCAAATTATCGACTAATGTGTTCATATAATTAATTTCCTTTTTCTCTTTCCTCTTTTGAGGGTGCAAATCAATCCCAATTTGGATAAAATTTTGTGCATAAGCTAATTTCAATATGTAGAATGTGAATATAAAATTATATTTTTCCTTTTGAGGACTTTTAATGGGTTAGATAATTCAAAACTCATTTTCTCTTTCCTCCTGCATTAATGGCATTAGGATTATCCAAAACCGATGAAAATTGACCCACAAGTCATATTTAATGTGTTGGATATGAATTTACCATTAATTTCACATATTGAGATTATTTGTTCATTGATTTAATAAATAGAAGGTTCTACATACTTTCACTCTCAGGGTTTCATATTTTAATCAAACTCTCTCCAAATTGAGTGAAAATTCACCCAAAAGTGTATTTTATTATGTAGAGTACAAATCTAAGATTAATCTCCTCTTTTGAAATCATTTAGTATTTTATTTGATATTTCAATAAAAACATGGATCTTCTTTTCCAAAATGAATTAAATTAATTAGTATTATAGGAATAATGTGAAACTTGACTCCCAAGACAATTGGGACCCAAGGAACACAATTTTAAACTTAGATTTCATTTTTGGGACTTATTTTAATGAGATATGCCATATGGACCATTAGTGGACCATTATTATAATTACTTTTTCAATTAAGTTCTTTATCATCTTATTATCACCAAATGAATTATGTGTGGCTATTAGCACAAATTTTATATTATCTCTTGTGACAAATATTATGTGCCCATTAAGTGCCTAAGACTAATGTTAGGACATTAGGTTACATTAGGATGCATTATCCCACTAGGGTTATATTAATACTCATCTAGAGACATCCTCAACCTTGCTTGGCTAATTCTAAGAGATCAGACTTCTAGGTAGGGTTTGAGATCTAGTATGTTACAACACACCACCCCTTAAAGGATTTTGTCCTCGAAATGAAAACATCTGTAAGCAAACTTATTCACCACCCCTTAAAAGGGTTCATATTATTAAATCAAACTTAAACTTCAGATACAAAAGGTTCAACTACACTTTCATATATCCTACTACAAAAGCATCATGCATAAAGGAAAAACATAACTTTTAAAGTCTAATCTAAGGAACTAGGGGTTAACTTGCTCTTATTCAGCTACATCAACTTACTCACCATCCAAAGGAAAAATGATGCCAGCTTTCCTTTCCACAAGCTTTTTACCATCGTTATTACCATTATTTTGATGAGGCACCTGAGGTTGTTGTTGTGGAGCTAGTGTAGGTCTATTGTGAAGTTGAGGGCACCTAGGGAGGATATATCTAGGTTCATTACAATGATGGCACACAACCCAAAAGTCGGGTTCATACTTTGGTTGATTCTTATCTTGTGAGAACTTCCCTGGAGGATGGTAACCATTGCACTTAGCACACTTGTCTCTTCTCTGATCATTTCCTGAGGGCTTCCTTTTCTTATCAAACTCCTTAGGTTGAAACCTTGGGTAAGACTCCACGGCCAAGGCTTTATCAACCATCTTTTGGAAGGTCAAAGGAAGTTGTGGGATAAGAGCATGACTCATGTTGTAGTTGAGTCCCTAAAGGAATAGGTCATCCTTTCTCTCCTCACGTAAACCCAGTGCATAATGTTCCAACAGTAGAAACCTTTATACAAATGTAGAAATGGATAAGGGACCTTGCTTCAACTTGTTGAACTCTGCTTCCTTCTTCTTTAGGGTAGCAATGCAGATGTACTTCCCATGAAAGGGCACTAACAAATGCTCCTAGGTCATGGTAGATATATCATGTGTCCTTTCTATACCGTTCCACCACACTCGAGTGGGTCCATCTAGAACATATGAAGTGAATCTAACCTTCTGGTGGGGAGGACATGCCATACCATTAAAGGTCCTCTCCAAGGCAAGAAACCAATGATCAGCTTTGTCGACCATCTCTATATCACCTTCACCCTTGAAGGAAGGTGGTTGCATCTTCATAAACTCCATGATAAAAAACTCTTTAGGCTTCTCAAAATTCAGATGAGGACTTCATCTTCTCCACCATAGATGAAGTAAAGAGTTATCGAAACATGTTCAACTCTTGCTCAAGAGTAAGGGTATGAACATTAGCATTACTCAGAACCAATGAAGGTTGACTATCTTCTGTATGAGAAACCCTAGTCTCGGGAGTAAAGGGTTAACTCTTCCTGGGCATCCCAAACCTAGGGTTTCGATGCATCTTAAAACCACCTAGTTTGTCTACAAAAGATTGTTGTCCACACATAAGGGGTTCCTACACAAGGCAAGGATTCTAGGTATAAGCTACCTAAGGTAAAGGTAAACACCCGAAGGGAGACAAGATTGAAACAGTTAGATAATTGATAGCTACATGCTTTGATACCATTCTTTAAGGAGTAGGATCCCATAGGGATAAATATAAAGGCAACATCCCAAACAACATGCCAAAAAAACCATTACTTGCAAGGGATGAGACCAAATTTATTTTACATGATTGTATCATAACACAAAGTAGAAGAAGAAATAAAAGATGTTCCTAAACATTACAAGGATTCTTATTATACAAAACTTTCACCACGTAGGATGACATAAAGGAAAACTAAAAACATAGTTAGGACTAGTTGAGGATCACCAAACAACTTCAAGGAAAGTCTCCCATGAAGTCAGCTACACTTGTTGGTCCAGGTCCTCCTAGATTTCCTTCTCCTTGTCCGACACCTGGGCTTGGAAGCATACCCCACAAAAGGAAAAGAAAAGAGGATATCAACAAAAAGCTGGTATGAGAATGCTAAAAAGGAATTGAGCATTATATATTAGGATTGTGGTACATCAAGTACAGAAGGCTTCCCATACAAAAGATAAGAACTACCCAAACAGGCATAAAAGGTAAGAATCATCATCATAATATGAGAAAAGGAATACTTCCCATTAAAACGACGATAGAAGTGGTGCCCCAAAACACTCATAATATTTTTAGTGCACAAAACCCACAACAACCTGCATGTAGGTGAGATATACATAGCTATAGAACAACATAAATAACAAAGGTAGCCAAGCCACATAAACTTGAACCTCATAGATATTGGCACATAACCAAACTCCCAATGTACATAAAATGTTAGGCCAAACCTCATAAATTTGAAACTCGGGTATAGGTCACATAACCTCCATCCCAAAAATAATTCATAAGGGCACATAACCCAAAACCAATGTGAATTATATTACTCTAGGGCTATTGATTCACAAAACATGCTTAACAGAGAGGCAAGTAAAAGGTATAGTCAGATTTCACAAATTAATCACCACATAAGTGATCATCAATATCATCCACCTCAATGTGGGCATATACCAACGAATTGAATTCCAAAATAATAAAAGCATAATAAATATTCCAAAGGAATGTCAAAGAAGATATCATGATCACAATATCAATAACATGTAGGGTACTTCACATAAAATATAATTTTCAAAAGGGAAAGATATGGTGTATAGGCTAATTGTTCATAGGACCCAAAAGAAAGACAATTTACGTTATTTCTCAATAAAAAAGAACAGGAGATGCAAACATACCTCTCATAGAGTCTTAACAAGACAAGATTACTTCTAGATCTGAATCTAGGTTTCCAAAGCACCTAATATCATATATGTGAAATTAGGGTTAGAAGTGCATTGACATTTCAAAACCCTAAAATTCACCTTTTTGTTATTAATGAGTCAGGTTATCAAAACCATGCCATGTTTTATGTTATATTTTCTTGAGCTCAAAACATATTTTATTATATTTTTTTGACTTATAAATATTTAGTTATGAATTATACAAGTTATTATCTTATTTAATTAGATCCATTAAAATCACCTCTATAAAACATTAGATTCATGAGACAAAACTAATCCCATTAGAAAGCTTACAATTTTCAAATTCAACAAGAACTTATTTGTATTTTTTAATTTATAAATAATTAGCTATCAAATTTTGAAGATCATCCAATACGAAAAATCCAAAAATCAATTAATAGTTTGAAAAAGAGAGAGGGAGCAAGAGTAGGTGGATGAGGCTGACCTGGCCCAATAGGAACATGCCCCATCACTAGTCAACTCCTCAGTTGACCTCACCTAAGGCAAAAGGGAAAACAAACGTGAAATGACAGATTTACCCCTTAGAGAGAAGCAAAAAATGAAGGGAAAACAGAGAGCAGTTAACATGTGTTTACCGTGTGTAAAATGCAAGTGAGCATATCATAGTAATAATGGACCTGTGAGGCCCAAGTCGAACACAGGGAAGCATTTCTCCTGGAATTACTACTAACTGCAAATCGATCAGCTAAGCCGATGATGATTGTTTGAGTTGAGTTGAATTACTAAATTAATACTAAAGAAAACAAATTAATTGGTTGAGTAAATCAGAAAAAGAACGAGTTCCTTAGTTCAATGGTTTCACCATAGATATCACTTACAATCTATCACACATACTAATATCTATTATTTCAATTCTTGGATAAGGAGCATGTAGCCCGGATTACCTACTTCCGCAGTGTAATTCACTACCTACACTAATGCCAATCTCACTCGTGTGAGTATTGCTTTGATTAGTTAGGTGATTTACATTTATACTCTAGGTTTCTCCTCCCATCTATTCACCACTTTTCCCAAATGGTACAACAAATGAGTAATTCTATGTTTTCCAACCCTTAATCCCTCTCTCGAGATGATTAAGCATCTATTAATCCATTCATGGTGATCAAGCATAAATCAAACAAGCAACATCCATAGAATTATATCCAGTAACATGAGAAAAATTGATATTAATGCATAGAAATCAACTGTGGTGTATATTCGGGCTACTCCTGGGTCCTAAAGAACACATGTTTTTATCCTTGCATGGTTTTCATAACAAAATGCATAGAAGGGAAGAAGAAAAACGTGAGAAACATAGTAAAAACTAAGGTAACCCCTAGATCTCTAGCCGTCCAGATGATCCCCTCTATAGTACGTGCATTCTGTAGTCTTCTAGCCACAAAAATGTCCTTTGTAGGTGCTCAGATTACTCCCGATGAAAGTTTTGGTCCTATGTCCATCTCTTCTGTCTCTCCGATTTCCGTACTATGCAAATATGTGGCTCCTTTAGGTCTGGCCATCATCCCCCTAAGTCATAGGCACGACTTAGGGTGTGAAAGTTTGTCCGCCGTTGGATTAGAAGAAAATCTATGGATGGCCTGATTGGGAAGACTCGGTGGTACTGACTTGATGAGTCGGTGGTACCGAGTCACTTAAGTTAGGTCACACGATCCTGATCCCATCGGTACCATCAACTTTGTCTCAGTGGCACCAACTTTATGCGATTTCAAGCCATCTCTCTAACATCAACACAGTAGCACCAAGTTGGAAACTCGGTAGAACTAAGTTCTCTCGATTAACACTGGGCTCTCTGATGCTATCTCGTGAGCACCTACTCCTGGGTTGGTAGCACCGAGATCTGGGTAGTTTTCAGGAAGCTCTCTGTGGTCAAGTTGGTACCACCAAATTTATGGTGTCAGTAGCATCGAGCTCTGTCGATCTGCCTTGTACCTAATAGCACATAAAAGCATCGTAATTGCTCGAGATGCATAAAATTCTAGTAAACATGGTTGAAATCATATAATTTGATGCAAACAAGGAAATATAGGCAATCTATGACATTACATGCATAATGGGTCACATAATTGCCCAAACTACACATGAAAATAAGAGAAAATGAGCCTATAAAAGTGACTAAAAACACATGCATCAAACTCCCCTAAGCTTGAATGTTGCTCGTCCTCGAGAAACACACTCTCAGATCTGTTTGACAAAAGTCAACAAAAGGACAAAGCACATGCATTCTTTTCTTAAACAACCCACCTAGCAAGCCCTCAACTTCTTCATTGACCACTGAACTGATAACTGCTCTAAAGTGACCCAAAACTACAATAAGAGATGTCCACCCTCAGTCAATTCCACTATCAAGTAAGCAGTTAACATCATAACTATTAAAGTGTTCGCTTGGTGTATTGTGTGATTCCCTACACTAAATTGCTCTTTCGTAACTACCAGCTAACTGGAAGCAGATCTCCATATGAACATGAATGAGGAGATAAATCATGAAGAGTGTCCTACCAATAAGAGCAATTAATGGTGAAAATGGGTGGCAATTGAAAAATTCATGAGTACATCCAATCTATTTATGCACAAGAAGAATAAACATATATGAATGCACAAGAATGTAATGGATAAACCTAATACCTACTTTTTCTTTTCTTTTCATGAGATAACACATGTAGAAAAATTTGAGAATTTCTCTTCAACTTGGGAAGTTGCACATGTGGATTATACCCTTTTTTTTGCAAAACTAGTGACTAGTAACTAAAAATTACATGGTAGACGGAGTAGAATTGAAAATCTTAAAGAGAGACTGCATATCATCCTGGTAGAGAGCAAGAAGAGGAGTCGGGCAAGTTGCCCATGCACAAGAGGCTTCCTGTTGCTTTAAGCACTGCTTTGCCAGCCAGTCTGCGAGCTTGTTTTGGCTTCGTCTCTGGAACACCACCTTGAAAAGAGGAAGTTCCATACAAAGGAACTTTATGGCTTTGGACAGGAGCAGATATTTAGGTGGTGGTACTTCAAGGTCTTCAATCCAATTCGACGCATTCTAAGAATCAGTGATCAAGATACCTGGGCCAATGCTTGTTTGTTTCACATACAATAGAGTTTCTCTAATGGCCATCAGTTAGCCTCGCATAGGGTCTGTGCCAGCAGACCTTTGAGCTTAAGCATGAAGCCATACGCCTTGCCTATCCCTGACAATCATTCCAGTAGCGCACACACCTTCCGATTTGTTGGTTGCCGTATCAACATGGATGATGAAGGACCAAGGAGTAGAGGGAAGGTTTGGGGGGGTCAGGACAGAGGAGTGTGATAGTGGGTGTGAGAAAGCTAAAGAAGATGTGATTGTCTCTGCTCTACATTGAGTGACTACCACCTGAGGAGGAAGAGGCCTTTTCTCAAAGATGTGGATATTCCTAGCTTTCTAGAGCCACCAGCAGGTGATGGCGAAGCAGACGTCCAATTGGGGATCTTCCTCAGAGTCTTCAAGTTATATGATATCCATTCCTTGATGGTACCCAGAGAAAAGAAGAGTGTGGCATCAGGAGGTACTAGAGGTTGCCACACAACCGTGGCCTACGGGCAATCTCTAATAGCATGGAGAGTATCTTCAGTAGGACCTTGGCATCTCTCGCATGAAGGGTCAAGTGTGAGATGGCGCCTAGCCTTGAGGACGTTTGTGAGAAGCCTTTCATGGTGAATTAACCACAAGGTGGTCTTGATACAGTTTTGGGTCTTCAAGCTCTAGATTGCATCATAACAGTCGGTGTTGACAGAGTCAGTGAAGTTCATAATGATTTTATATGCTGAGTTGGAGGAGAAAACACCTTCAGCAGAAGGAAGCCATAATCTACGATCATCGCCAAAGACATGTCGTGGAGATGGCATGAGAGCAATGGCTTGTGCAGTCTGGTCATCAAACCAGTAGTTGATGAAGCTCGTGTCCCACTCGCCGGACTCGGAAACTAGACATGATACAGTCATGTCCCTAATGTCCTCTGGGATTGTCAGGCTTCCTCGAAGGGTAGGGACGAACCCATCACCAACCCAATGGTCAATCCATACATTTGTTCGCTCACCGGAGATGGCAGTCATTGACGAGTTGTTCAGTATGAGAGGCAGCAGGGTGCGAATTCCCCCCAGGTGTGCGAGACATAAGAAGAGCCAATGCTTTGTCGTCCATATTTTTCCTACATTAGCTTTGTCTAAAGCGCTTGGTCTTGTTGGATGTATTCCCAAGCAAGTTTAGCTAGAAGTGCTTTGTTCGAGCCTGCTGCCAATCGTACGCCGAGGCCCCCTTTGTGGGGAGGCTTGATTAAGTGATTCCATGCAACCAGGTGTATCTTCTTGGAGTCCTGCTAGCCACTCCAGATGAAATTATGTGTTAATTGATCAATCCTGTCAGAGGTAGAGGCTGGGAGAAGGGTGGATTGCATAGTATAGCACGGATGGGCGGAGAGCACGAATTTTGCCAAAGTAACTCTGCCTGCCATGGATAAGAATTTATTCTGCCAGGAATGGATCTGTGAGCAGATCTTGTCAATTAGGTATTGATAGTGGATTTTGCTTTTCCTCTTGTGGATGATCGGTACGCCTAAGTGACGCCCCAGATCAGAAGTCTCCTTGATATCCAGGACTCGACTGACAGCTTCCCGGATGTGCCGCAGAGTGTTGTAGGAGAAAAAGACCGAAGATTTTCCATGGGAAAGGACCTGACTGGATGCTTGGCCGAAGCGGCGCAGGCACCTGTGGATTATACCCTTTCACATAAAAAGAATGCATAATATACTTAATCTCTCTCTCTTTTTTCAAACTCTTTTTTTTCTAGCAAGTTTCACATTGTGTCTCTTGCTTTCTTTTACACTTTAACTTTTGATTTTTCTCTTCATTTTTTTTCTACATTTCATCTTCATAACTTCGAGTTTAAAATCCACATGGAAAATGCATGTAATGGTGAAATGAATGCAACTATATGAATTATTTTATGCAAACTAATATGGTATGCAAGACTATCAATGACTACGAATGTAATACATTTTTTTCTTTTTTTATGCAAGCTAACTATCTTATATTCTATGCAATGCAATCAAAGAAAAATAGCTTGGAGTACTCAAGAATTTTTAGGTGGTGAGTCAAATGAATGAATGGAAAAGATGGAATCACACAACTAAGAGGCAACACCTTTCATTATATTATGATGTGTCCCTCTTAAATGACATTGTGTTCAGGGTGATCCAAGGGATTATTTCTCATATATTCATTTAAGATCTCATTATGGTTTGGTCAGTTTAGGCTCAACATCTTCATCATCCACATTTTGTTGTTATATAAGACTTTCTTTTATGTACTGTGTCCTAAAGCTAACTAACTCTAACACTTCCTCAGAAGGTGTTGTAGAAGGATGTTGCAAATCAAACTTTTAAAACATGACCTTCATTTTCATTAAACACCTAAGAGTACAAGCATTCAAGATTGAAACCATGCAAATTTTTAACTCCAGAATTACACTATATAGATGTGGATCCTACTTGCACAACTAAAAATAAATTAAACAAACTAACTAAAATAGTAAATCAAAATGAAAATAAAGATGAAAACTAACATAGAATGTTTTTCCAACACCCCCCTAAGCTTGAATATGACTATGCCCGCATAGTCAATACTCTCACCCAAGAGGTGGAACAGCGGTACCAGGGATCAGAATGGTGGAGGTGGCATGTTCAGGCCATGGGGAGGGAACATCCACTAAAATGAAAGATCAGAAGGAGGCATCGGTGGCGGCTATGGATACTCCCTGATGTAACCACAGTTCTAATAGTTGTCATAGAATGACTGCTGATACTGCTCAATCCTCTATAGATGCATATGAACGTTCTCCTGGTTGGCAAAGAGAAGGTGTTCATTCTTGAAGATGGCCTGCTGGTTTTCATACAACCATCCTTGTATGTCCCGCACACCGGGTAGGGCATCCTGGTCCTGCTACTGTCCAGTCTAAATTTGTTGCATCATCCCGTACATGTCCTGCATGTTGTACGGGTTAGTCTCCTCCTGAGAAGGGGGTGGGGTAGAAGATGTCAAGGTCGCATAAGTGCAGGCCCACCTGCATGGGACCAGTCACCACATGATGGGGGTGGTGGCTCCACCTCCTCAACCTCATCATCTCTGTCGTCATCGTCCTCGCCCCCTTATTGTGCTCTCGGTGGGTCTTCTTCATCACCCTCGTTGAGTGGCCACCTGAGGTTGTCCACCCCACAAAGGTTGAATACAGGTTCGGGTAGACTCCTTTCCTAAAAAACACCTCGCTAGTTGCAATGCGCATAGATGATATCATGAGTTATCTACAACAGATGCGCCTTGTAGAAGTGTAGGAGGTCCAGCTTGGATGTGTCCTCCAAAGGCTCGAGTGTGGACATGTCCAGGTCCAGATGAAGAGCAATGGGGGTGATAAGGCCCCCAAATAAAATTAGACCTTCCCTCTTCACATTACATCTTACAGATAACATGTGGAGTAGAAAAAAAGATCCAAAATTCACAGGCTCCCCGCCCAATAGCTCCAAAGGATATGAAGATCTGATTTGCTGGACTTTACCTTGTACTTGTCCGGATTGGGCAAAGATGGTGTTGACACAGAATCATGTAAAATCTAGTCAAATAGATTCTCAATGTCAGACACCAAACTGATGTTCCAGTTGATATAGTAACCAACCGACACATCTGTCAGCTACTCCCATGCTAGATCATAGTCAAAGTCTGATGGTGTGGAGTGTTCTGGTGCTTGAGGCTAGCTGAAAATATCATTGAAGGCTTACAGTGTGAGGGAATAGCTGGTGTTGAAAAGGTGAAAGATGACCCTAGCTTCTCACCACTTGCCTCCTACCATCTGCTCGGGGGTGACAATAATGTCTAGAGATGTTAGGAACTCCAGGAAAAGAGCTCGATAAGTCTACCAATCGAGATGTTAGGAACTCCAGGACAAGAGCTCGATAAGTCTGCCAATCATCGAAGAAAGGATTGTCTCCCTCCATTTACTGCTACTGACAAACCCAACACATGTTGTCTGTAAATCCTGCCACCTCAAGTAGATTGTGATCACCATATCACGTTGGTATAACTGGCCTAGTTTGGAGTTCCTTGTATATCCTCCTAGTTTCTGAGTTCTGATGGTGGATGTGAGCTGGTCTAGGCACCATGGTGATGAATGAGAGTGAGGATATAGGAATAGAGCCTGAGGAAGTCTGCTAGTGCCTGTAGTAACTGTGCTCTAGAAGATAGGAGAGGTGGATGCTTGAGGATGTGAAGAAAATGACTCCACCACCTCCCTTCTTATAGCTGCTTGTGACGATGTTAGTAATACCGACTTGTGTGTCAGTGGTACCGACTTGCATGGCACAATTCATGGTTAGTTCTTGTGATGCTTATGATTGGATGACATGTCAGGCGCAGATCATCCTGCATTAGTGGTACCGACAGCTTCATCGGTGGTATTGACTTATGCTGCGGATCGGTGCCACGGACCACTCGATGAAGTGCATCTAAATTGTTGGATCGTGACTAGTTGGATTGTTGATGTGGGGAGTCGGTAGTACCGATTTCTTTGTCGGTGTTACCAAGATTTTGAACTTTTGTTAGTGATTGGGAAAATTAGACTCGGTGTTCTGACCCTGGGAGTGCCCAAAAGTCGATAGCACTGACAGAAAATGTCGGTGGTACCAAGTACTTATGAGTTAAATTGTGACGCATCTCCAGAGACTCAGTGGTACCGACATTGCTAGTCAGTGTCACTGAGTTGGCGTTGCTAATTTGCATAAATGTTGACCCTGTTTTGGTACCATCGACCGATTGACTCGGTGGTATGGACTCCTGTGTCCTGCACACTCCATAAAATGGATTAAGGGACCTTTTTTGCTAGAAATAAAATTAAAAGTACATCTAAACATAAATATTGAATCTACAAAGTGCAATAAACGTTCAGTTTCCTCCCAACAAGTGTCATTGTTTAATATTCTAGACTAGATGGTCCTTAGTGAATCAAACTAAGGAATGGTGCAAAGTTGCACCTACTCTATCCTTGGCTCTACCTCCCCTCCAAGATATTGCTTAAAGCTTTGGCCATTAACAAGGAATGACATACCCCGATCTACAATGGTCACAACACCATGGGGGTGAACTTTTTCAATAACAAATGGTCCACTCCATTTGAACCACAACTTTTCTCGATGCAGTCTAAGCCTAGAATTAAAAAGGAGGACCTTCTACCAGGGAAGAAACTCCCTATTAAGAATGTGTCTATCATGAATTTTCTTATTTCTCTCCTTATATATCCTATAACTTTCATAAGCGTTCATCCTTAGCTCATTTAATCCATTTGATTCTAGAAATTTCCTCTTACCTGCTTCATCTATATTGAGGTTCAGTTTCTTAATAGCCCATCTGGCTTTATGTTTTAGTTCCATAGGTAAATGGCATGTACGGCCATAGATCAGCCAAAAAGTTGTGGTACCTATTGGACATTTATAATTTGTTGTATAGGCCCAAAGTGCATCATTAACCACATAACTCCAGTTCATCCTATTGGTTGAGACAGTTCTATCTAAGATCTACTTAACTTCCATATTTGAAACCTCAACCTGACCTTGAGTCTGTGGGTGATATGGAGTACCGACATGGTGTTTCACCCTGTATTTGTTCAAGAGAGCTTCAAACTGCCTATTAGTGAAGTGTGAGCCACCATCACTAATGCTTAGGCGGGGAACATCAAACCTGTAGAAAATGTAATCCTTCACGAATTTGCACACCACTTGTGCATCGTTGGTGTGGGTTGGAATTGCTTCCACCCACTTAGACACATAGTCCACTACAAGAAGAATGTACATGTATGAATTAGATGACACAAACATACCCATAAAGTCTATACCCCATAGATCAAAAACTTTGACCTCCTGAATACATTTAAGGGAATCTTGTGTATCTTGGAAATTGTACATGCATGTTGACAAACATCACAATGATGAATATAATTATGTGCATCTTAAAACAAAATGGGCCAATAGAACCCACTTTCCAAGATTTTAGCTGAGTCCTGGAACTAGCATGGTGCTCACCCATGGGTAGAGAGTGACAATGTGATAGAATTCTCTCTACTTCACACGCAGGAACACACCTTCTCAACAGCCCATCCCTACATTGCTTGAGAATAATTGGGTCATCCCAGATATAAAATCTTAAAGAATGGAAAAATTGTTTTTTCTCCTGTTAACCCCAATCTATAGGTATCTCCTTACAAGCCAAGTAATTCACTATATCTGCAAACCATGGGTCAATAGAATGAACAACAAATAATTTTTCATCTGGAAACTCCTCAACTATGGGGATAGCAATGTCTCTCTCATCTGACCTTTCTAACCTAGAAAGATGATCAACCACTACATATTCCACACATGCTGTGTCTTTAATTTCAATATCAAATTCTTGCAACAAAAGAATCAACCTAATAAGTCTGGGTTTGGCATCCTTCTTTTGCAACAAGTGCTTAATAGCGGTGTGGTCTATCCAGACTATCACCTTAGCACCTACTAGGTAATTTCAAAATTTTTCAAAGGCAAATATTATTGCTAACAACTCCTTTTTAGTAGTGGTGTAGTTCATCTGTGCATTGTTTAGTGTTTTAGACGCATAATAGATAATAGTAGGAGTTTTATCATGACATTGACCCAACACCGCTCCCACTGCATAATCTGATGCGTCACACATCAGTTCAGAGAGGAGGCTCCAATTTGGAGCCTGCACAATCGGCGCATAAATCAATTTTTCTTTGAGTATTTCAAAAGCTTTTAAGCACCACTCATCAAAAGTAAAATAAACATCTTTTTCTAAAAGCTCAAACAAAGGCTTGGAAATCTTTGAAAAGTCTTTTATGAATCAGTGATAAAATCCAGCATGTCCTGAGAAACTCCTGACTCCTTTCACCGATGTCGGTGGAGGTAGTGAGGAAATAACCTCAATCTTTATTGGATCAACTTTTGTGCCCATTTCGGACACCTTGTGTACACCTTCACTCACCATCATATGACACTTTTCCCAGTTAAGAACTAGAGTAGTGTCCTCACAACTTTGCAACACCCTATCCAAATTATGCAAACAATCACTAAATGACTCCCCATAAATTGAAAAATAATCCATGAAAACCTCAAGGCATCACTCCATCAAATTATAAAAATGACGAGTATACACATTTGAAACGTGGTAGGAGCGTTACACAGACCAAAAGGCATTTGATGATAAGCGAAAGTGCCATAAGGGTAGGTGAAAGTGGATTTCTCCTGATCCTTAGGATCTATAGAAATTTGGTTATAGCCAAAATACCTATTGAGAAAACAAAAGTGAGATCGACCGGATAAAAGTTCTAGGATTTGGTCAATAAAGGATAGGGGAAATGGTCCTTCAAGGTAGCTGCATTTAACCTACGGTAGTCAATACAAACACACCACCCTGTGACAAATCTGGTGGAAATCTGTTCATTAGCTGGATTTGTGGTAATTGCAATCCCCCATTCTTGGGAACTACCTACGTAGGACTCACCCACATAGAATCAGATATTGCATAAATTATACCTGCGTATAAGAGCTTGACGACCTCTTTCCTAACCACCTCAGTCATGATCAGGTTGAGACACCACTAAGGCTAAACAATTGCCTTTTCTCCTTGTTCAAGATGGATCTTATGTTGACATAAAGCTGGTGAGATCCCCTTGATATTAGCTACAGACCAACCGTATGCAGCTCGGTGGTTCTTCAACACAGTGAGAAGATGCTTCTCCTCCTCATCACTAAGAGAAGATGAGATGATCACTGGAAGCTTTTCTTCTATAGAAAGGAACACATACTTCAAGTGTGGAGGTAACGAATTTAGCTGCAGGTCTGGTGGGCTCAAAAGAGATAGGACCAAAGGAGGGGGTGGTGGTCCTAGATCTTCAAAGTGCCTTTCATAGTAGCAAGGTATTCCATTTAACAAATGAACACACTCCTCTAGAAGGTTGTTGCATAAGCCATCATCCATTATGTTTGTCAAGTAGGCTTCTAAGGGTAGCTGTGGAGATGACCCTATCACAGAATCAACCTTGACTTCTTCATTTGTAGCTTGGTCATAATCCTCCCCTTCATCTCCTGGATAGCACAAAGCTTGAGTCAGAGAAAGTACTTTAGTGTTCTCCATGATGTCAACAGCTAGAGTACCTTTGTTCACTCTTGTCATTACATGAGCCATATCCAAGAATGGATTCCCCAGAAACAAAGAATTTTTTTTGTCCACCTATTGAAACATGTTACACTGTGCCTTATCTCCCATAGCTTGGGAGTGCTCTGAAATCTTTATTTCAAATATATCATCTTGAATTCCCATGATGAGGCATCCTCTACCCATATCTAGTATCATGTCTACAGTACTTGAAATGGTCTTCTTAGTAGGAGTTCATTACCATGGTCGTCCTACATCTCCATAGCCACAAAATCTGTAGGAAAAACATGCATGTCCACCTTTACTAGAATATCTTCGCATAAACCATATTGCTTTACTATAGAGTTGTCTGCCAAATGGATTGTCATGCTACTCCTTCTGGTTTCCTTGAGACCAAGCTTCTTAAAAGTAGATAGGGGCATCTGATTGATTCTTGCCCCTGAATCACACAAAGCTTCTCCAAATTTTGTCTTCCCAATAAAGCATGTGATATTAAAGAAGCTTGGATCCTGTCTTTTGGGTGGCAGTGTTCCCAAAATGAAAGCAATTACTTCTTCTTTGAGCACTACCACATGAGATTCTGGAATCTTCCTCTTCTTAGTAATGATATCTTTTAAGAACTTCCCATAAGAAGGTATTTGTTCAATATCATCAATCAATGAGATGTTCATTGACAGCTTCTAAAAATTGTCTAGAAACTTCTTGAACTACTTGTTCATCTTTGTAGCCTTCAGACTATTTGGAAATGGCACCAGAATCACAAGTTCCCTCTGGTGAGGTGGAATGCATGCTTGATTCTTGTTGCCTCCTGCCTCATCAGCTTGCTCCTCTGTAGTCTTCTCCTAGGCTGCTGTGTCCACTTCTTCCACTTCCATTGGCTTAGCTTGAGTGTCTGCATCTTCTGTCACTTCATATTGTGGTTCTCCATTCAGTATCTTCCTACCACTACGAAGAAGAAATTCTTTTTCTTGTTGGCTTTTGGAAGGTATATTGGTATTCACCGGAAAACCCTATTGCATCAGTTGCTTCAAGGCACTCACATCTGCTACAATCTGAGATATATGTGTCTGCTAATGCGTGCCCCCTAAATCTATAAGTCCCTCTATTTCTATGCAATCTGTAGCTCATTTTGACTCACCAACTTGCCTAGCATTTACTCGATCTTATCAATCTTCTGTTGTTCCAGTGTGTATTGGGCTCGACAACTAAACTGATGTGGTCTTTGTTGCTGCTACTATGTTTGGGAAGGATCTTATTGGAAGTTATTGGGATCCTTCCATGAGAACTTGATGTTTTTCCTAGTACAAAAATGGTCTATAGCGTTGGTTTTTTTAGGCCTATAGCGTCACTTTTCAACCAACGCCTAAGTGGTCGTCTCTACAGAAATTGCTCTATAGGGTCAGTTTTTTAACAAAAAAAAACCGACCTTGTATAGTAAAGACCGACCCTATAGGCTCTCAAAAACTAAACCCAAATGAGAAATGAAACTGTACCTGAACCCTATAACATCGATTTTTTACTAAATAACCGACTCTAAAGATTTTTTCTAAGGACGGTTTTTTACTAAATAATTGACTCTAAAAACCCGACTCAATAGAGTTTTGGAATATGATAGAACAGCTGTGTCGCCTAGCATGGCCGTTTTGGTCTATATTAGCACGGCCGTGCTACACGGCACGGTCGTTCTACCATATCTGAACACGGCCATTCTACTTCATCCCAACACGATCGTTCTATACAGCAAGACCGTTCTACGCGGAATGGCCAAGACACCTATAAGGTCGGTTTTTAAGAAAACTGACGCTATAGGGTCAATTTTTTTTTTAAAATTTATGTAGAAACTGATTAGAATAAGAATAAGATATGGGAGAGGGGAGCATTGATACTTAACCGTCACCATTCCAAACCACACATTCATAACAAAAATGATTCATATATGGAGTTGAGTACACATAGTCCCATCATAATTTACAAAATGATAGATTGCAAGTCTGAGATGATAGTAAATGTCAGATACAAAAGTAAATATGAAAGAGTACTGAAACCACATACATAAATGGAACGTAACTGCCATATTTATTCCAATGCTATATTGACTTCATTTAGAAAAACATTTGACCACTCTTCTCGGAATTCATATAAGTCCTCACGTGTGTAAGGATGAGTTGTAAAGATCTGTAACAGAAAATGTACATGCTAATATTTTATAAAATGACTACAACTCACTTGTAAATTTATGATGTTATTCTTTATTACCTAATCTATAGTTTGAATGTCATTTGATGCTTGTTTGACAATATCTTGCATATATTTCATTACATAGTAGCCACAAGCCCAACCATTATTTTGTATAGGACACTACAAATAATGTATTATACTTAATGTTAGTAAACTACTGTAAACAGAAGACTATAAGAGTTGACATATAAGAGTTGAAAATTAATACATATAAGACTAAGCAGTTGTCAAAGTAGCTACCTTGACATTTTTCAAAGTCAATGTCTTTAATTTTGTGGGTATTTGTTCTCCGTCTTCACGAAAAGCTTTTATACCCCTATCAATTAAACGATAGTTGGTAAAATAGAAATTCTAAACAGAAATATCATGTTGAAGCATTGACTATATTTATGCTTACGCCATAGCTGGCAATTTCAATTTGTGACCCCTTGTTGTTTTTCCCATTGGGTCAAGATAATAAAGAGTCATCAATTTTGGGACAATCACCACTAATTCCCAATGTCTAGATCTGAGTAAGAATAAAACAAACATTAAAATAAATACATTTGTTCATTATTAAAATTATTTTGAATAATAATACTTAGTGGACGTTAAAAGGAATTAGGATAATTTCCTTTCCCACAATAGCAAAATATTTGAATGCATCAGAGAAGTACTCACTAACTTCCTATATATGTGTCTCCACCTGACTAGTGACCGAAGGAACTAAGAATCCAACATTCTTTATGTCAAAGTTTGTGGCCTCAGTATATAAATGGCTGTTAAACATTTGTAATTATTTTCATATGTAGAAATAAGATAAAAATGTGTATTGGAATTTTCAATATTGATAGATGCTTACCTTATCCAAACTTCTAATATTGAAGTATTCAACCAATCATACTGGAACAACTCTATAATATCATCACGAAAAATATAATTGTCAAAGTCCCTCCCAGTTGCATCTTCTATTAAATTTATCAACATTTGTAGTCCAGAGCTTTGGTTGACTAAGTAAAGACACATACATTTACATTTACTTCCCAACTCATCGAATGTGGATTCTCAAATAATAGATGGCTTGGGCATAGGAGGATGACTAGTAGAATTTTTACTTTTTGGTTTGCAAACCTGTTAATTAAATTACATACTTCTATTACACGAGTTCATATATGCAGTCAAATATGAAAAACATGGTAGAATTCAAGTATACCTTATCATTGATAACCAAGTGTCTAGGCCAAACCACCATAGCACCCTCTGCTTCTTCAACTGTACTATATTTAGGATTAGGTATGGGTAGTGGTTTGTCCCCCATTCCGTCATACACAAGATGGATGGACACATGACAAATGTCATCAGTAATTTGTTGGCAATGCAATGTACCACCAAGGTTGTACACCTTGCCCGCTGCCACAACATTATATTATGGAACCTCCACTGTAAGTTTACAGTTCATTCCAACCTAGATTGAAATAATATAAGTTATATAAGAAGCAGTAGAACAGATACATATTACGACTATATATATTATCATATATATATCATACTAATAACACAACATATAAAACAAAAACTTATTACAGATTGTTGTGGTGGGTCATTGGGAGTGCTCCCATGACCTTCTACAACTGTAGCATGGGCTTGTACCTCATCACTTGAGAGACGCACCGTATGAATAGGTTGAGAAGGTTGAGTAGGCTAAAATGAAGACATTATTTCTTTTACTTTCTCAGCTACTAATGGTTCAACCTCCTCTTGTGTAAGACCTCCTGCATGACCTCTTTTAGATTGCGAAGGGCCAAAATAAGACTTGAATCCTATGCCAGCTCCTAATCTCGTAACACGGCCAGGATGCTCCTTCGTACCAAGAGCAACTGATAGTTCATCCATGTGGCCAGTTGGGATGAACTTTCCTGCCTTCCTTTGCTCGTGGAGATCAATCTATTCATAGTTAATAAAAATATAAAATCATAATATCAATTAGATATAAATAAATCTAAGTTTGTGGGAGTTACTCTTTACTTAGTTGGGATAAACCTACCATCTTTTGTGCCACCTCCTTAGTTGTAGTGTTGACAATTTCAGTTGCTCGATTCTTTCTAGTATCAATCCATGTCAAGTGTTGGGGTGGACGCTCAACTTGAGTTGTACTAGATTCTTCTCCAGAAGAGGATTGCTTCTCTTGTAGTTGGCGGCGGAAGGCATAACCACCGGGCCCCAAGCGATGGTCATGCACATTTTTGGCCCGTCTTTCCTTTTCAGCCTGGTGGATAGCCTGATCATTTAAAATGAGGTATTGCAATTTAGACTTGCCAAACATGTATAAAAAGATTCACCTCTTTAATTGTATAAAATTAAAGATTCATACAATACATCACAATCTTTATTACCTGAAACTCTTCCGATCTCCTAGCTGCAACAAATCTTTCCCACACCTCAGGATCTATAAAAATATATACATATGTTGCTTTCTTCTTTTGTTTAGGATTATCTATAAATTCCCTTGCGAGATATGTCTTAAAACCCCTCCATCATACACCACAACATTGTAGCACTCTTTTCTTGTGATCTTTTTCATTTAGATGAAAAACACCCTATAATACAAAAGAAGCAATTAATAATGTTGTTTTGAAAAGGAATTAATTCCAAGCAAACTAAATTAGAATCAATAGATAAAAAACATATTAAAATAATATCACTTCCACTCACAGATATTTATTTCCATACGAGGTCTTTTTTGGCATTAGGAACATCATGCCAATTTTCTATATCTATTGGCACCTTACTGCGTGCGGTCACCCCTACATAATGCTTGAAAGCACTAGCATGTTCCCCAATATGTGCTCCTGTGATATCAAACTGGACTGGAAATTTGTCCCCTTTAACCCTGAGCTCCTGCAGCCTACGCATCAGTGTGGGACCTCTACGTTTCTTAGCATCACCACTACCATCCTCATGGTGCTCATGCTCATGCTCATAATGTTCATCTTCACTCACCATTTTAGAACCTGCAAGTATACATGATACAAAAAATAAGTGATAATAAAAGCACAAGTGATAAGGTATACATGATATATGATGTATATTTAATAGATTACTTGCTTGAATGATAACAAAATAAATAATTCAAAGAATACATGCCTCTAGTATTGGTTGAGTTGTTAGTCAAACAAAATTCTTTCAACATGGTCTTGAAGTTTATAATATTCATCGGTGTTATCTTCAACATTTACACTTGGCAAACCAACTGAGAATGGAGTGGAATCATCATACTTTTTGTAGTATTCTTCTTCATTTATAGGATCTACAGTAAATTGTCTTTTTCCATGAAGAAGGACAGACCAATTTTTATTTGTTGGGTCATCAATATAGAATACTTGTTTTCCTTGGTTTGCCATGATGAATGGATCATCTTTCTCACCAATCTTTTCAAAATTCACCAATTTGAAACCCAACTCATCCACTAAAACTCCTTTGTTGTTGTCAACCCAGTTACACCTAAAGATAGGAACTCTAAAATTTGTATAGTCCAATTCCCATATGTCCTCAATGACGCCGTAATATGACATCTCAGCTTCGCGTGGTCTTTTATCTTTGGCACTAGCAAAATACAAAGAACAAGCTTGAACAGTGACCCCACTATTTTGAACTACACTACTTTCATCTTGACGCTTGGTGTAGTATGAAAATCCGTTTATGTCATAACCTTCATATGACATGACATCCATTTTTGGCTTAAAGGCGAGCCATTTTATGTTCTCAGTAACATTATTCGATGATTCAGATAGTTGATTAAATACTTTCTCTTCAAACCACCTAATAAATATTTGATTATGCTCTCTTGCAAGCCACATTGAACTGGATCGTGTATGATTTCTCTTGATAAGATCATTGTGCTCTGTGATGTAGCTACTAACTTCATCGATGTTGTGTAAAATATACAAATGCGCTTGTTCCCACAACTCACAACTGATTCCTTTCGCTCGTCCTCCTAGAGTTCCTTTGCCACAATAAGATTCAGTGTGATGGGAATTTTTTAGATCACTAGAAGTTTCATTGCAATTCAAAAAATCATTGCAAAGGTCCATCACCTCCCTAGCCACGTAACCCTCAACAATACTCCCTTCAGGATGATAACGATTTCGAACATCACCTTTAAAAACACTCATGTAGCGTTCAAATGGATACATCCGTGTAAGAAAATTGGACCCAACATCTTCACCTCCCTTGTAATATGTACTACAAGATTAAACATGATATCAAAAAATGAAGGAGGAAAGTACATTTCAAGCTGACACCTGGTAACTATTACATCTTTCTGTAATTTATTGAGAGTATCAGGATGTATCACTTTGTTGCATATTTCATTGAAGAAGAAACATAGTCTTGTGATTGCAAATCTTACATGCTTCGGCAATATAGATCGAATATCCATAGGTAAAATTTGTTGCATTAAGGTGTGACAATTGTGAGATTTGAGACCTATTAGCTTCAGATCCTTCATTGATACCAATCTACGAATATTAGAAGAGTAACTTTGTGGAACCTTGATATTATACAAGCACTCACAGAAAGTCTTTTTCTCCTTCTTTGACAAAGTGTAACAAGCTGGTGGTAAATATGTGTGGCAACCCCTGATCTCCACTGAAAATTCTTTTCTTATACCCATTAATTCTAAATCTTTTCTAGATTTGATGCCATCTTTAGTCTTTCCTGGTATGTTCAATAGCGTACCAATGATGCTATCACAAATATTTTTTTCAACATGCATGACGTCAATGCAGTGTCTAATTGCCAAAGATCTCCAATAAGGAAGATCCCAGAATATTGACCTCTTCTTGTATAGAGATTTGTCACATGCGAGTGTATGACTACTTGAACTCTTTCCAAATTCATTAACAATATGTTTCACCCTATCATATACAACATTTCTTAGTATAGGTTTAGGAGCACTTCGTTCCTCAGTTGACCCATTAAAGGTTTTGTGTTGCCTTCGATAAGGATGCACTGGTGGGAGAAATCTCTAATGACCAAGATATACGATTTTACCACCATGTTTTAGTCTGATTGAATCAGTATTTTTCTCACAAATAGGACATGCTTTGTAACCTTTTATGTTATATCCAGACACATTTCCATAAGATGGAAAGTCATTAATCATGCAAAACAACATAGCACGCAAATTGAAGGTCTCTTTACGTGAAGCATCATATGTCATAATACCTTCTTTCCATAGTTTCATTAGGTCATCTATTAGAGGTTGAAGGTAAACATCAATATCATTTTCAGGTTGCTTGGGCCCTGATATCAATATTGACAACATGACATACGTATTTTTCATACACAACCAAGGAGGAAGATTGTATATAACAATCATAACAGGCCACGTGCTATGTTGGCTGCTTAATGTACCATTGGGATTCATTCCATCTGTACAGAGTCCAATACCAAATTAAGGGTATAATAAATCAGTTTTCTTCCATTGTGGTGAATCAGATGCATGTCGTAGGACGCCATCATCATTGGCCTTTAACTCCCCATGCCAAGAAAATTTTTGCCCATCTTCTGTATTTGCAAATAAGCGTTGAAATCGTAGTATTATTAGTAGATACCACATCACCTTGACAGGAGAGCCATTTTTAGCCTTAGCTGAATTTGTGGTCATATACCTTGACGCACCACATTTTGGACAATTTATTAAATTACTATAGTCCTTCTGAAATAACGCACAATCATTTGGACATGCATGAATCTTCTTAGCCTCCATTCCCATTGGGCACATTATTTTCTTTGCTTGATATGTTGAAATTGGAAGCCCGTTGCCTTCAAGAAGAATTTCCTTTAACAAAGACAACTGGTGAAGTGAAACTCTTATCGCTCCACCGATTTTGAGCTTTAAGAGTATATAATCACATCACAACACTCAACCTTGTGAACTTAGTACAACCCTTATATAAAGGTTTTTCAGCATCATGGACAATGTTTGCAAATAAAGAAGGTGGATCAACATTGTCCCGACAACTATGTAGCATCTCATCAACCATATCATCCTGAATCGGGTCATCCTAAATCAGTTCATCATTGAAATTATCATCATTATCTATATCTTCTATGCCACAACTATTAGTATAGACATTTTCAGATCCATTATTAATTTTCTCTCCATGCCAATACCATTCATTATAACCTTGTATGATCCCATTGCATATGACATGATTCTTAATTTCTTCAGCAGTATCAACTTTCAAATTGTTGCCACAATGTCTACATGGACAATAGAACCTATCTATAAGTAGTTCCTACGTTCCTCAGCAAATCTGATAAATTCATAAAGACCTATGGCAAACTCTGGACTACAACGGTTCTTGATAGACATCCAACTTCGATCCATTTTCTATATCACATTAAAAATTAATTATAAAACTAAGCATTTAATATTGATACTATAAGCTGTAAGTTTTTATTGATTGGAAGTTAATTACTTTTATACTAAAGTGTACCACCTATCCCATTTTTTAATATTTAATCTCACTATTAACTGTATAATGTATGTTTAGTTTTGAAGAAAATTTCAATAGAATTTCCCCTAAGTTCTCCAAGTACACTGATGTAAATGATAAATAACCACTCACATATGTACCCAGAGAACAAATGAGGAAATAATACTAAAATTTTCTTCAAAACTAAACATACATTATACAGTTACATCCTAAGTGAGATTAAATATCCAAAAAAAGTCCCAAACCGGGGACTATCCAAAATTTACTCCTATGAGTAAATTTTGAACGAGTTTCTAAGTTGATACATGCATAAATGTATTATTGTCATATTTATATATTAAGTTAAACATCATGCGTCAATGATCTCATATATAAACCCTAAAGTGTCAATATGAGACTACACAATGTCTACCCTCATATTTCTGGAATGTATATATAATGATTACATATGTGATTGATAACAAAATGTAGATATGAATGAATACATATTTTTATTATTGGTTGATTTACTAGTCAAATAAAATGGCACGTTGGGAGAGTGAGAATATTATACCTCACTTGTATGCTGAAGAATAAATATATGCAAGTCAACAACAAGTCAATAGCACCTACAACAACACAAATGCACGATTCAATTCTGTTATAATGTATTAATTAGGGGTCAGTATATATCAATTTATAGGAGAAGTAAAAAATTCAAAATTGACAAATTTTGATGATTCTGCAACTCAGCCAACACGACCGTGCTGCCCAGCACGGCCGTGCTACCTGGTCAATTGCTTGAACGTAAAACATAAATGGAGGAGTGATGAGGCGGCAGAGACAAATACCTTGAGAAGAACCGATCGGTGAGGGAGCTTGTGCGGAAAAAGAGCCGGAGAGAGATGTGCACGACCCTTACAACGCCTAAGGCATCGTCGCCTTTCAAGGAAAAAAGCACTGGAGAGATATGCAACGCATAAGGCGTCTTCGTCATTGTAGTCCAAGGAAATGGCACCGGAGATGGTGGTAAGGAGCGTCGTCTTCGCCAGAGATGGTGGTAAGAAGCTTGGGCGTCGTCATCCAAGGAAAACGACACTAGTTTGCCTCTTTTCAGACAAGGAGATGGTTGCGGGAGGTCACCTTTGTAGAGTGGCGTTGCCTTTCTTCGGGTGCGGGAGTGGGAACGGGGAAGAAGCAGCGGCAAATGGCAACCTAAGCCTTTCTATCAGGCTGCTATGTGCAATAATAGAAGACCTATAGCGTCAGTTTTGGGTAAAAACCGACCCTAAAAGTCTATTAAAAAAATGCTGCCCAGACTTAACCTATAGCGTCGGTTTTTTAAGATAACCGATGCTATATAACTGACTTATAGCGTGGGTTATCTTAAAAAACTGACGCTATAGGTTAAGTCTGGACACCATTTTTTTAATAGACTTTTAGGGTCAGTTTTGCACTATAACCGATGCTATAGGTCAGCATCTGTAAGGTTGGTTATATAAAAACTGACTCTAGAGTTCCAAAGTGGTGCCCACATTTTTTGTTGACCCTATAGCATCGGTTATTTTAAAAAACCGACCCAATAGATCATGGCGCGAAGCCAAAATCGCGTGAATTTTCACTGCGGGAAACCTATAAGGTCGGTTTTTATGATAAAATCGATGCAGTAGTCTATTAGGTCAATTATTCTAGTAAAAATGACGCTATGGGAAGCGACGTTACTGGCCAAAAATGTAGTAGTGAATTCCTCCATGAATAATCATTATTCCTGTATTGACCCTGGTGCACATATTTGTAGTATTCTTCCTCTTCTTTGTTAGGGCATCTATCTGGAGCACATAGTGTCTTAGAAATGAGATATAATTTCTCATTCAAGGTATATATCACTTTGGATTCACTTACACTCTTTATAGTGGCTAGTGTCTCTTTTTCTTCTCCCCATCATTGATTCTTGTACATGTTCTTGAGAATCTCTAAGTTGCGAGTGGGATTGTTATTCAAGAAAAATCCACCTCCTGCACTGTCAAGGGTTGTTTGCTCCTTTTGGGTAGACCATAGTAAAAGATCTTGGTCTATCCCTGTAGATTAATGCCATGATGAGGAACTTTCCTGAGCATATTCTGAAATTGTTCCCATGCCTCTGAATACGACTCCTAGGCTTGCTTCTTAAAGTTG
This sequence comes from Alisma plantago-aquatica, assembly GCA_963693085.1. Lineage (NCBI taxonomy): Eukaryota > Viridiplantae > Streptophyta > Magnoliopsida > Alismatales > Alismataceae > Alisma > Alisma plantago-aquatica. The sequence continues at coordinate 1,489,761,569 of OY856412.1, forward strand.
TTGATCTTCTTTACCAGAAAGTAGCATTCAAAAAATGCATTTGTCATTTGGTCCCATGACTCTATGATCCCATCATCTAGATTATTAAACCATGACTTCGCCCCATCTGCAAGTGAAAATGAAAACAACTTGAGGTAGATTGTGCTAGCTGGGATCCTATCTATTTTTACCATGTCATAGCTCTCTATGAAATTTCTGATGTGTGTCACTAAATCTTCAGAAGGATGGCCACGTAATGCCTGGGCCTTGACTAGAGCAATGAGTCCAGTCTCTATCCTATAGCTTCCCACATTAATAACTTGTCTTTTTATGGGCCCTTTTTGGGCCGTAGATGACGAATCTTTGATTTTCTCCCAAATAGTTTGTTTTTTTGGTTCCTCTATTCTATCCCCCATTTCTCTCAGTTCAAGTATTGCTGGTTCCTTGAGTTCTTCAAACACAAGAGGATTCGGTGAAGGGACTTTGTTGAAACTATCCACAGATATGCCCTGCTCTCTCTTGCTTTGTAAGAAGTCTGCTTTCCCGATCCTGGTGAAAATGGTTCACCATAGTCTAGAGCTATGGTTTGCACCATGCACTAATGTACTTGAAATAAAGAGAATGGATGTCATCTCCAAAAGATTTTATTTGAATGAAGAGTTTATTAGAATTTATATTGAAAAGAACGAATGAAAAAAATAAAAAAAGGTCGAGAGTGGCCGACTGCAGCACTCATAGTGCTGGATGTTGCTACTACCCCAGAAATGGTGCCAAAACTTGACACGTGTTTACCGTGCATAAAACACAAGTGAACATATCGTAGTAATAATGGACCTGTGAGGCCCGAGTTGAACACAGGGAAGCATTTCTCGAGAAACTACTACTATCTACAAATCGATCAGCTAAACCGATGATGATTGTTTGAGTTGAGTTTAATTACTAAATTAATACTAAAGAAAATAAATTAAATGGTTGAGTAAATCAGAAAGAGAATGAGTTCTTTAGGACGATGGTTGCACCACAAATATCACTTATAGTCTATCCCACACACTAATACATATTATCTCAATTCCTAGATAAGGAGCTTGTAGCTGGAATTAACTGCTTCCGTAGTGTAATTCACTACCTACACTAATGCCAATCCCACTCCTGTGAGTATTGGTTTGATTAGTTAGGTGATTTACGTTTATACTCCAAGTTTCTCCTCTCATCTATTCACCACTTTTCCCAAAGGGTACAATAAATGAGTAATTCTATGTTTTCAACCCTTAATCCCTCTCCCAAGATAATTAAGCATCTATTAATCCATTCATGGTGATCAAGCATAAATAGAACAAGCAACATCCATATAATTATATCCAGTAACAAGAGATAAATTGATATTAATGCATAGAAATCAACTGCATTGTATATTCGGGCTACTCTTGGGTCCTAAAGAACACATGTTTTTAGCCTTGCATGGTTTTCATGACAAAAAACATAGAAGGGAAGAAGAAAAACATGAGGAACATAGTAAAAACTAAGGTAACCCCTAGATCTCTATCTGTCTGGATGATCCCCTCCGTAGTATGTGCATTCTACTGTCTTCCAGTGGTAGAAACATCCTCCGTAGGTGCTCAGATCACTCTCGATGGAGCATTTAGTCCTCTATCCTTCTCTTCTCTCTCTCCCATTTCTATACAATGAATATAGGTGGATCCTTTAGGTCTGGGTTTTGTCCCCCTATGTCATAGGCATGACTTAGGGTGTGAAATTTTGTTTTTTGTTGGATTAGAAGAAAATCTACAGATGGCTTGATTGGGTGGACTTGGTGGTAGATGAGTTGGTGGTACTGAGTCACTTAAGTTGATCCTGATCTCGTTGGTACCATCAAATTTGTCTTGGTGGAACCAAATTTTTGTGATTTCAAGCAGCGTCTCTGACGTCAACTCGGTAGCACAGAGTTTTCTCAATTCACGTTGGGCTCTCTGATGCTATATCATGAGCACTGACTCCCTGGGTTGGTAATACTGAGATCTGGGTAGTTTTTGAGTAGCTGTTTGAGGTCAAGTCAATACCACCAACTTTTATGGTGTCGGTAGCACCGAGCTATGTCGATCTGCCTTATACCTAAAAGCACGTAAAAGCATCGTAAGTGCTCGAAATGCATAAAATGCTAGTAAAAATGATTGAAATCATATAATTTGATACAAACAAGGAAATATAGGCTATCTATGAGATTCCATGCATAATAGGTCACATAAATGCCCAAACTACACATGAAAATAACGGAAAATGAGCCTATAAAAGTGACAAAAAACACATACATCAGTAGTCGGGGGTTGCACCCTGGGGATTCTTCCCCCGATACTTCTCACATTCCATGGCACTGAGCACCATAGGGAAAGGACCAACAGAGCAAGAACCCACACAAAATGACCAGGAAAAAACTCCATCATCAATGCTGAGGCATCGCAAATTTAATGAGTCCAAGAACAGTCGAAACTCACCACCAGAGTCCTAGAATGACCCTCCACCATGTCCAGAACAGAGGTTAACAACAACTTCTTGAAAACTTGGATTCTCAGTAAAGGAAAGCCTTAGAAATGTTTGTCAATGACAAGTAAAGGTAGGCACATGATTTTTGGGTTCGAAGGCCCCTGGATGGCCAAAAGAAAGAGATTTCTGGCGAGGTGCACGGAGTGGCTATAGGACCCAGTGGACCAAGGTGCGCAAAGGCAAACCAAAAAGGGAGAAACAACTGTGGTGGTTAGGGGAAACTTATCGAAACTTCAATTGATCAAGAAGGTGATGGAACTGGTTGGGGCAGCTGCTAAACCACTTGGGAAAACTTAAAGCAGGTCAGGAAAATGGGGACACCCTCCAACCAAATTGGTCGAGGAGGATGACTCGAGAATAGTCGGTGATGGTTCATGCCTCTTTGCACGGAAACAAGAGGCATCAGAATCACTTCTATGAAAAATGACAGAGAAAAGGGAATCGGGCCTTCCCTATATATAGGGTTCTACGTCTCCATCCTGGGATCATTGAGTCTGAAATCTGGTGCATCTGCTAGATATGCTACGCGCTAGCCAATTTAACTCGACTAGATGCGCCCCACGAGGTCGGACCACATGTGATGTAACACTTTCAAAATTTATAAGACCTAAACTAACACACCTACGTCTACTAAAATAACTACACCCGTAAGGGCACGGGGTCGTGTCATAATATAGGAAGGCGGCAAGTATAGGGTCGATCCATAGGGAGAAGAGGGGGCACTAGAGCGAGGTTTAGTTTGGCTAGGTTCCTACTATGGAGTCTAGGGTTAAGGGTTTGAAGGTTGATTTGATTGTTAAACTACTATGAACAAATGAGGAATTAAAGGCAAGAATGAAATCTAAGTTAACCCTAGGCTAGATTAAGGCTAAGCAGGCAAGAAAGGACTAAGCTAGATGTGAAAGTGCAAAATACACTAAGGCAAGCAAGAGATAAGAAAAAGAGAAATTAAAGAGCTACACTAGCATGAACAAGACAAAAGAAAAGAAAGAATCTAACTAAGCAACAAAAGAGCTATTTAAGCTAAGCAAGCACAAAACTAGGGTTTTAAGCAATAAAGAGAGGTATGGGCTGTTTAAAGGTATGAACTTATCACTTAAGTTGGGAGTTACAAATGAACATTATGATTCCATTTATATTATCCAAACTAAATAACAAGTTAGAGTCTAATGTATTAACCTAAGCTACTGACTGGCCATGGATATGCTAGGTTGTGTATAGGGGAACTAGTCCCTAACACCCCCCTACCCTACGAGGCTCGATTGGGGTAGGGATTAGGTTCAATTCAATTAGAATCTAATCAAGTCTAGGTTTCTAGATTAGACATTCCTAGGGAAATTAGGGGCTGAGGGTAGTAATGGCGAGGTGAAATTAGGGTTTTGGACCCCAATTCCCCCACATTCTAGCCTTGAGAAGGCTCCATGCCAATTGCACTAGAGTTATCTAATCTAGATACTAAGATCTCTCACTTAGGTTTAGGGAGATTGATTAGGATGTAGGAAGATGGGAGGCAGCCTAGGGATCCAAGAATTGGACCTAGGGGCAAATCCCAAAATTCACACATATAAGTAATATGCCTAAATTCCTAAGTGATTTCACACACAAACCAACAAGAAATTCATGGAGAATGAGATACAAATAGAATATTATCATTAATAAATGGAATTACAAAGTTTACATGCCATTTTCCCCCAACATGGTATCAAAGTAACATAATTTCCCCCAAACAACCCACCCAAGGGGGCCTAGCTACTCATAGAAATGGAAAATGCAAAAAGAGAAGAAGAAAAAGATAGAGGTGGCCATGGAGATCAAAGTAGTGGCTAAAATCCCTCTCTCCAGCAGCTGCAGGATGACCTCCTCTCTCCTCCAAGGTGCAAGGGTGTAGAATGAAGGGGATTATGGGTAGGAACTAGTATAAACTATTGTTTGATAAGATTAGATTTCTAGAAGCTCAACCTCTCATGCCTAGTTCTAATGAAGAGCTTAATTTAATCATTGATTCTCTCATGCATGATATTGATGTTTATAAATCTGAAAATAAGGACAAAGATTTAGTTTTGCAAGAATTAGAAATAGAAAATGCCTCCTTGCTTGCTAAAATCAATGGGCATGAATCTTTCTCTAGTTCTACAAATAGAGAAAATGATGTTGCTGCTCTTCACATAAATAGAGATTCTTATTTAACTAAAGCTCTTTGCTTAGAAAATGATCTTCTGCATGCTATAGATAATATCAATAATTTGTCTTCTACTATTGCTTCTCTTAAGCATGATAATGATAGCTTGAGATCTTCTTTGCAAAGATTCTTAGTTGGTAAAAAGAGTCTTAATGACATCCTACTCCATTCTACTAAACAAGTTGGTAGACATGGTTTAGGATATGATAGTAGTCAAGGAAACAACAAAGATAAAGGACCTCCAACATTCCATGGAGAATCCTCTAGTTCCAAGACTATGGGCACATGCAACTATTGCAATGATTTTGGTCATTATTCTACTTGTTGTCCTTTTAGGAAAGCACCCAAAGGCAATAGGACTTGGGTTGCTAAACTAACCCCTCAGGACCCAAAAATATGATTGGGGACCATTTCATCTTTCTTCTTGTAGGTACTTGCAAATGGATTGACTTGAGATATTGAATTGCATATTGACTTGTCAATCCACATGAAAGAAGAAAGGTGAGATGTGCAGAGGGTGACAACAAGTGGAAAAGTAATGGTAAGCACAAAGGTAATTTTTTATTGCTTATAACCTTTTCTAACTTGTTTTTGTCAAGTTAGTGTGCACTATACATATGGTTTTTGAGTCAAAAGTGGTATTTTGTGTTTCTCTTCACACTCTTGCTCAAAAGCTGTTTCAAATGCTTCTATAGTGCATTACTAACTTGCTTAAGCATGTTTGGATATGGTTTATATTGTCAGCATGCCTTTAAATATTTTTTTACAATATATATGTGCTTTTTGTCTGCTGCTCTGTCGGTCGATTTTGCCCTATTAAAACTCGACCAATGGGTACCATGGGTGTTGCCAACAACTATCATTCGGTCGAGTTGTCAATGCACATAACTTGACCGATTACACTGTGCACAGAATATACATTTGGCTTATTGAATGAGAATTTCCCTGTCAAGTAGATTTTCTCAACCAATAGCCTTATTCTTTGGCACTCTCATTTGGTAGCTTTATATATGCATATTGCCATGTTCTAAATTGCCTATCTTGCATACAACTCTATCTTGCAAATCGTTCTTAATTGGTATATCTATATCTTGCAATTACTTGCTTTGAGTTGTTTTGCAGGTTTTGATGATGATCTCTTTGGATCTCTTGGTTGTGTCTAAAATCGCTTCTGTTGTGCTCTAACTTGCTACATCTATCTAGGTGTATATCTTGTTTTGATACAACCTTGAGGTTCATAGGGGTAATCATCTTATGGTAAGGATGCATATCTTGTGAGTTATATCCTTTCATGCTTCTATTTTCTTATCACTTTGTTTGGATATATCTCTTCATCTACTCATAGCTTGCTTTATCTTGTGTATCTTTTGGTATATCTTGCTATGATCTAGATCCTACTAGTAGTCCTAACTTGTGGGTACATAGATCTACATGATATGTAGAAATTGGAGTATTTTTGAATTTTATGCAGCTTTTTCTCCAGTTTCAGTTTTTGGTGCAAGACTAGTGTTTTTCATGCAGAAACGGCCTTCTGAGCAAGACTCATCGCTTTGCCATGAGCTCTGATGGTTTTTGGTCAAATACCATCATCTTGAGGGTCAAAATTGTGATTTATTGATTTTTCTGCTGCACTTTATCTTGCATTTTGGGTTGTTCAAGTATATGCTTTAACTTACTTTTCTTTCTATGCTTGGACAAGCCCCTATCTGTGCTCTTCTACTCTCCTTATATAATCTTTTGTTATCTACTTTCCTTTATCAAATGGTGTTTCTTATTTCTTCATAACCCCACTTTTTGAAATGACAAAGGGGGAGAAAGGTATGTCTTCTTTTAAAAGAGGAAGAAGGCATGCCTTACATGAAGAAGACAAGTATGTCCATGTAAGGGGGAGAAGGTAAATGAGTAGAAGACATAGTATTCTATAAATGTTATGAAAGCTAACCATGCAGGAGAAATAGCATCAATTGAGGGGGAGTATGAGAACTCCACTAGCATCAATTGAGGGGGAGCATATGAACTCAATTCTATTGAAACCCCTAGGTTTCTCCAAAGGTATGATTTTACATAAATGCTTTCAATACATTTATGGAATGGTTTGTCATCTTCAAAAAGGGGGAGAATGTTGACTCAAGGTCAATTTGGTCAATGTTGACTCATGTCTAAATTGACTAAACCCTTGTTTTGATGATGACTAACCATTCCACATATTGGTGTCTAATGTCTCTACTTGAGTGATTTCAGATTAGGTATAGACACACTCCAAATTCCCTAACTTGGGCATCTCAAATTGGAGAAAAGACAAGTCAAAGTCATACAAGTGCACGTTTTTGTAATATGATGTAAATCCATTAGAATCATGTTGTAAATCACTTGTAATGATTGTATGACTTGTAATTAATCTTAGAAAAATATCAGGAGCACTTAGATCGAATATTAGAGCACTTTAGATGCAACTTAGAAAATGGATCACAGCTGCAGTGTCGGTCAAGTTTCATGCCCTGAAACTCGACCGATCAGTCTTGATCAATTTTCTGGAGATTGCATCGGTCGAGTTTTGTTTTCACAGAACTCGACCGATCCACTAAATGACCAGTTCGATTCCTAATGGTCGGTCGAGTTTTGTCAGGACAAACTCGACCGATCACTTGAGTATCGGCCTTGTCGTTTACTTGATTGGTCGAGTTACACTCATAGAAACTCGACAGAATGCACTATACGGAAAAGTGTAGAAAAGTGCTACTAGCCGTTGTGGAGTTGCAACAAGTGAAAATAGATCTGTTGCAAGCCACAAAACGGCTAGTTTTCGTTCTTAAGTGTTCCAAAAGTCTAAGAGGCATCCCCAACTATAAATAGGACCCCTTGGGCTTCATTCCAAGGTAGAGCATTCATTGCAAACTCTTTGTGAGGTTCCTATTCTATAGTTGAGTGCTTCCTACAACCTCCTCTCTCTCTCTAAGCTTAATCACTTGCTACATCCATTAGAGTGAGTAGGAAATCTGTAAGAGAGCTAGTCATATTTGTATATCTTGTGAGGCTCTCACTTCCACAACTTCACCATCTCTCTTTTGCAATCATGAAGATGTAGGTTCTCTCTCTTAGCCAAGAGAGGTGAAGAAGAACAAGGGAAGGAGTCCCTTGGTGAAGATCAAGGCTGAATACTTGGAGCTAGAGTGGGTAAGCCCTTGGAGAAGGCAGAAGACTCAAGCTCAAGTGGGTAAGACCTTGGTGGAAAGCTTCTCCGAGTGAAGGTGAAGTCAAAGGCGGAAGATCCAAGAAGAGTGGGTAATTCCTACAAGGCCGAAGACTTGTGTAAGAGTGGGTAAGTCCTTGGAGAAGGCCGAAGACTCTTGCAAAGTGGGTAAGTCCTTGGTAAGGTTGAAGACTCTTTGTATTGAATAGGTAAGTCCTTTTTTGGGTCATGTATTGTATGTCTTATTAATGAATATAAGAGTGCAATTGTTTGAAGTCCTAGAGGTTGACCTCTCTAGGAAAGTGGACTGACACACTTCTAGTTTGAAGTGTGGAACCACTCTAAATAGCTTGTCTACATGTGCATGTTCAATCTCTCTCATCCTTGCTATGCATGTTTTAGTTGCACTCAAATTACCTATTTAGCAACTCTATCTTGTCATATATCTTGAAGGTTTAATGAATTTTGTTTAAGTGCTTTCAGCTCTATTCACCCCACCTCTAGAGCACCTAAGTCACCTATCTAGGATCCAACATCTTCCTCATACCTCCTCAATTTCTATAGAAAATCCTGCGTGGGTCCATATTGTGCCATGAGGGGTGTAGTATGGTAAGGCAGCTCCAAGGTGACTCCTGGGTAAGGTGGGTTGCTTGATAGATAACTTCTGATCCATAAATGTAATCATGGAAGAGGGATCCAAGTAGTGCAAGTCAACCAAGTTTCCTCCATATGCCTTTGTATAGCCTATCATGTCATGTCCTAAGGCAGTAGCTATGAATGCACAATCCCTCCCATTACAAATGGATTTGTGTTCTTGGATGGAATTGTCCTCATATGCTCAATCAGTAACTCTCCCAGGTTCACATGCATCTCTATGGTCATCAAACCAAGCACAAAAAGATCTTTCTTTGTGCAGCTGCCTTGGTTCTCGTTCTTTCCAAAGATGGTGTTTGCTAACACCTTATGCACATAGTGTAGGAATGGACTGTGGATGGCACTCGTCTTTGATTTCCCTACTACAAATGTACTCTATCCAGTAAAGCATTTCCACATTGCTGGATATGTGGAACTAGAATAATTTTCTATCCTTCCTCCATCTAGGAGGGTTGCCATCTCCTCACTTGGAGCAAAAATCTGATTTAGCACCTTTGAGGTTATCTTCCACCTCTTATCCCCAATCATTACCTTAATGGAATTCTCACCATCATCGGTTGCTTTCTCTAGTGTAGCAAAAAATTGTTGAGTCAGCTCAATGTAAGACTCTTGCTGCAACGTCAGGATCTCGAAAAACCCCATTTTCTCCATCAGTCCCTGAAGGCGTAGAAGCCCATAGCCTCCATTGTTTCTTGGCATGCTTAGCGAGTTGCTAAAATTATGTGTATCAAGCACCCCGGGTGCTTAGGCTACTTTGTCCTGTCGGTAGTGACCTCGGGTTATGGAAGTGGGTGATGTGGTCGAATCTCTTGCTGCTCAACATTGGGCATATCTGTATCATCTTCATCATCTAGCATGAACCGTCAACGTGGTCATTATGTGGCTCGGGCTACGACTGTGCTACCGAGGAGATGGATGACCGTGTGGCTGAAACTAACAGTCGTGTAGCAGTAGCAGAGGGTCTCTCAGATGAGACAGAGTGCTAGGAAGTAGATGACAGTGGCTGTGATAATGACGGTGTCCCCCAGTGTGGCTGTCTGGAGACCTCTCCGTGATAGGATTCACTTGGCATCCAATTTAGCCACCACCAACTGGGGGTCTTTGTTCCTTGATTTCCTTTGGTAGGGGATGACACCCCTAGTCTTCTCTACCACTTTCCTTGCAAACTTCTTCATTCTTGCTCGAAAATGGAAGTGAAATTAGAAAATTTCAGATTTCTCCGAAGAACGGAGCTGTTGGGGCGGAATGGAGAGAAAGTGGTGCATTTGGGATGAAAAATGGTGGAATCTAGATTTTAAGGTAGTGGAAGTGGTAGGGGAATGATTGTGAATGATTTGGGAGTGATTTGGTGAATAATCAAGGGCTGTAGAGGGTGGGCGGAATGATGCACGGGCGCTAGGGTGCGGAGCATGGCCATTCTGTTCTTCGGAGAAATGAGCAAGTGAATAGAAAGTTTGCCAAATCTAACATAAAATTACTGGAGTCGGGCTGCGGCACGGCCGTGCTGCGTGGCCCGGCTGTGGTGGCCTCATGTACCACGGCCGTGCCACCTTACATGGTCGTGCCACCTTGCATGGCCGACTTAGTTGATTTTCTTGATTTCTGTCGATTTACCTATTGAACGTGAGTGTACCACCACGGTTGTTCTGTGGTACCATGGCCGTGATGGGCACTATGACTATAGTATGACACTCAAATTTTGTTCAAACATAAACTTTGATCTCAAGTTGATCTTCCACTGTTCCTTTTTCAAAATTTCATCCATTTCTCTTCATTTCACTCTTTCTCACCTGAACATCTCAAAACTACAAAAAAACTATCAAATACAAGTGTGTGTGTGTTTTCTTGGAAAAATGTAAAAACAAGCAAAAGTATCAAAAATGTGAGGTTGGGTCAAAAATTCCCAAACCTAGATGGGTTACCTCCCACAAGTGTTGAGTTTCTTGCCTTCAGTTAGACTTCTTGGTGATTCTTCAAAATTCACCCATTTGGAATTTTCATGTGTCCATTCTTGCAAAACATGAATCCCTCATTTGCACTCAATTGGTTTTCCTCATCCCTTTCATCACAATAACCATCATCAATTTCTTCACCTTGGTGTCCTCCTAAATGCCCATTTGGACTTGTGAAGTGATAATTCCCAATATCCCTATCTCAGACTCACCGGGTTGGGGTCTTGTACATGTTGATGTTGATCTTCATGTCCATGAATGAGACTATCATAGTACCACTATGCACATGAATGTCGGCATCAACTATAGATAAGAACGGCCTCCCCAAGATAATGGGAATCTTCCTATCCTCCATCTCCATATAAAGTATAATGAAATTCACCGGGAACACCATGCCTTTCTTTTTGTCTATCATCACCAAGACATCATCCACTGTACCCCTTGGCACCTTTATGGACCTATCCGTCAACTGGAGAGTGCAATGTACCGGCTTCAACTTGCCTAATCCTAGCTCAACATAGACATTGTATGGCATCAAATTCACACTAGATCCAAATCAAGTAAGGACCTATCTATGTGTTGTCCCCACAGTCGGGGGCTCATCTAGTGCTTCGGGAAATGGTGGCTCACTAGGTATTGGCCCACTTGACTCATCACAATATTCCTATGGTGTAGCATGAGGTGGAGCACTAGGACTCCCAATATCAACATGGGGTGGCAAATGATCATCTTCGACAATCTCAATCACAACATCACCACTCGACTGCTTTTGCTTGGCTTTGTCACTCTTTCTTTGACTTGCGGGCTACTTAAGTGTTTTCCAACTCCTTAGAACTGTCACAACACTACCTTTCTCATGGTGGAGAGGGGGAGCATGTTGTGTCTATGGAGGAGGTGGAGATAACACTTGGGGTTGGAATTGAGGTGGAGAGGATAATTGAGGGGGAGGAGAGAATTGGGGTTGGAAAGTGAAGTTTTGGGAAATTTAAGGTGAGGGAGGTGGTGGAGGTGTGTAAGGCTTAGGATAGCCTTAGAAGGAGTGAATGGGATGCACTTACATGGGGGTCGGATGGTAGAAAACTTGTGAAAAGCCATAGGTCCACTTGCTTCATGGTGGCTCACGATGGGTTTTGAAGACAATTTTTCTTCTTGGAGAGCAATTATGGAAGAGTGTTTCTCTATCTTTTCTTCAAGCCTTGCAACATCTTTTAGGACATCATCAAAGATCTTCAATCTAGAGAGAGCCTCTTACTCAAAACTTGAGCTATATGTCAAACTTTGTGGCTCTTGATATCTATAGGAGTGAGATGTCTTCTTTTCCTCACCATAGAACTCAATAGAGTTGACCGGGTGGCAACGTGCATTTGTCGCCTGGTTCTTCATGAAGCTCACCATGTCACCAAGAATCTTCATCACTTGTGGGCTTGAGTCATCATGAGTAGGAGGTGTCACACCAAAGGCATACCCCCTTTCATTCATCATGCTAGAAGCTCGAATTCTTGATCCTTCAGCCAACTGCTCAAACAAAGGCCATATCTCCTCAGGTGGCCTAGCTATGAAAACTCCTCCACAAGAAGAGTCCTCAGGAGCACACTTCAAGAAAGGAGTCCAAGTGCTTGTAGGGGTTCTCACTCTCTAAGCCGTATAAGATGGGTAGGAGCCCAAGAAGACCTATTGGAATAGAGAGTTGCTCCCCTAGCATTTGGTTAACCCTGCTAGAAATTGGTAATTTGTATTTGCTAGGCATGAAGTAGTCTTGAAGCAACTTGTGAGGTGCATTTTGGCCTTCCATCTTGCCTTCCCCCGAATGTCTTGTCACATTCACAAAGAACAACCAAACAAAATAAAGCAAGTTAGCAAATAAATATACACAAAGAATGCAAAAGATAACGAATGAAGAATAGCAATGGTGAGGGTAGTAGGAAAAGTCAAAGAAAAACTAACTAGATAGGCTGAGCACCTCTAATTCCCCGGTAATGACGCCAAAAAGCTTGGTTCGTCCACTAGGGGTGCTACACACTAGACAATTTCACTCAACTAGATGCGCCCCACGAGGTCAGACTGTACGTGATGGAACACTTTCAAAATTTATAAGACATAAACTAACACACCTACGTCTACTAAAACAACTACACCTGCAAGTGCATGGGGTCGTGTCGTAGTATAGAAAGGAAGCAAGTATAGGGTCGATCCACAGGGAGAAGAGGGGGCACTAGAGCTAGGTTTAGTTTGGTTGGGTTCCTACTATGGAGTCTAGGGTTAAGGGTTTGAAGGTTGATTTGATTGTTAAACTACCATGAACAAATAAGGAATTAAAGGCAAGAATGAAATCTAAGTTAACCCTAGGCTATATTAAGGCTAAGCAGGCAAGAAAGGACTAAGCTAGATATGAAAGTGCAAACTACAGTAAGGCAAGCAAGAGATAAGCAAAAGATCAATTAAAGAGGTACACTAGCATGAACAAGACAAAAGCAAAGAAAGAAGCTAACTAAGCAACAAAAGAGCTATTTCAGCTAAGCAAGCACAAAACTAGGGTTTTAAGCAATAAAGAGAGGTATGGGTTGTTTAGGGGTATGAACTTGTCACTTAAGTTGGGAGTGACATATGAACATTATGATTCCATTAAGATTATCCAATCCAAAAACAAAAAGTTAGAGTCTAATGAATTAACCTAAGCTACTAACTGGCTATGAATATGCTAGGTTGTGTATAGGGGAACTAGTCCCTAACACCCCCTACTACGCTTACGAGGCTCAATTGGGTTAGGGATTAGGTTCAATTCAATTAGACTGTAATCAAGTCTAGATTTCTAGATTAGACATTCTTAGGGCAATTAGGGGTCGAGGGTAGTAATGGGGAGGTGAGATTAGGGTTTTAGATCCCAATTCCCCCACATTCTAGCCTTGAGAAGGCTCCATGCCAATTGCACTAGAATTATCTAATCTAGCTACTTAGATCTATCAGTTAGGTTTAGGGAGATTGACTAGGATGTAGGAATATGGGAGGCAGCCTAGGGATCCAAGAATTGGACCTAGGGGAAAATCCCAAAATTCACACATATAAGCAATTTGCCTAAATTCCTAAGTGATTTCACACACAAACCAACAAGCAATTCATGGAGAATGAGATACAAATAGAATATAATCATTAACAAATGGAATTACAAAGTTTACATGCCATTTTCCCCCAACATGGTATCAAAGTAACATAATTTTCCCCAAACAGCCCACCCAAGGGGGCCTAGCTACTCATATAAATGAGAAATGCAAAAAGAGAAGAAGAATGATATAGAGGTGGCCATGGAGCTCAAAGTAGTGGCTGAAATCCTCTCTCTAGTAGCTACAGAATGACCTCCTCTCTCCTCCAAGGTGCAAGGGTGTAGAATGAAGGGGATTATGGGTAGGAACTAGTATAAACTAGTGTTTTGGTAGTAGAAATGGTGAAATGGAGTGGAATGGAGGTGGAAATGGTGTGGAATGGCTAAGGGCCGAAAATGGGGAGCTAGGAGGTGGTAGAAGGTAGCTAACCTCATGCCCCAGCTGCCACCTAGGTATATATAGGTGTGGGGGGAAGCACTACGTCAAGTAGGGGTAAAATGGGGAAAGTAGTGGGAAAATGGGTGGATTTTGTGAGTAGCACGACCGTGGTGGGTAGGGTAGAGAATGACCGTGGTGGATGGGAACGGCCGTGCCATTTAAAATGGCAAAGTTATAGGGTTTTGGTCAATTTTGGGCTGAAAATGCCACGGTCGTGGTGGTCACCATGATCGTGGTGGTGTAAGGGTACTACGACCGTGCGGTGTGCCATGGCCGTTCTGTGTGCCATGGCCGTGGTGGGGCTGGGTGAAGGTGGTCGTGGTGAGGTTGCATGGCCATTCTGATCTACCGTAGCATGGCCGTGTTGTGTAGCACGACTGTGGTGGCTGTCTCTGGCATGACCGTTCTTGTGCTGCACGGCCGTGGTGCTTTTTGCTTGACTTGGGTGTTGAACCTGTTGATTTACATGTGACCTAGCACAACTGTTCTATGGTACCATGGCCATGCTGGGTCCTGGATCAACACTTTGACTCTGTTCTTTGGATTTTCTTGTACATCTTTGCTTTAAATGATCTTTGGCCACTAGGGGTCAGTTGAGGGAGCCTCACACTTCACTTTGGGTCTCTCCAAGGGTACAGGAACCCTAGGATCACTCCTTCTCTCTCTCTTCCATCAAGTGTGGTCTAAATGCCTGAAAAACATGAAAATAATGTCCATAAGTGCATTTTATACAAAAAAACATATTGGGAGGAATTACATGCAATCTAATAGGTATAGATGTGATTGAAGAGAAAAAAGACACAAGATGAAGCCCTAAAATAGGGATGCATCAAAATCGCACGATGAATTCATAGGGAGAAAAATCTTTTAAAACGGTTGATTGTCCAGCAAGATCCAAAGATTAAAAAAGACTCACTACTATTTAGTCGAGCTCAATCTCCTACCCAAGGTAGGAGACAACTTTCTAACCGTCAAGTCATGGATCGAACGGTCTGTATCTTGGGTGCATGATAAGATTATTAACCAAAATCAAGTTATCGACTAATGTGTGCATATAATTAATTTCCTTTATATCTTTCGTCATTTGACAGTGCAAACGAAGCCCAATTTGGATGAAATTTTGTGCATAAGCTAATTTCAATATGTAGAATCTAAATATAAAATTAGATTTTCGTTTTGAGGACTTTTAATGGGTTAGATAATTCAAAACTAAATTTCTCTTTCCTCCTTCATTAATGGCATTCGGATTATCCAAAACTGATGAAACTTGACCCACCACTCATATTTAATGTGTTGGATATGAATTTGCCATCTATTTCACATATTGAGACTATTTATTCATTCATTTAATATATAGAATTTTCTACACACTTTCTCTCTCCTGGTTTCATCTTTTAATCAAACTCTCTCCAAATTGAGTGAAAATTTACCCAAAAGCATATTTTATTATGTAGAGTATGAATCTAAGATTAATTTCCTCTTTTGGAGTCATTTACTATTTTATTTGATATTTTGGGGAAAACATAGATCTTCTTTTCCATAATGAATTAAATTAATTATTATTATGGGAATAATGTGAAACTTGACTCCCAAGGCAATTGGGACCCAAGGAACATGATTTTAAACTGAGATTTAACTTTTGGGATTTATTTTAATGAGATATGCCCTATGGTCCATTAGTGGCCCATTATCATAATTACTTATTCAATTAAGTTCTTTATCATCTTACTATCACCAAATGAATTATGTGTGGTTATTAGCACAAATTTTATATTATCTCTCATGACAAATATTATGTGTCTATTATTAGCCTAAGACTAATGTTAGAACATTAAGGTTACTTTGGGATGCATTATACCATTAGGGTTATATTAATCCTCATCTAGAGATATCCCCAATCTTGTTTGGCTAAGTCTAAGAGATCGGACTTCTAGGGTAGCTTTTGAGATCTGGTACGTTATAGGAGGTGACTAGGATAGCATCTTCCATGGGTCTCACTAAATTCTCTGAGCCACTTTGCTTGTCAATCACGAGGCTACCTTTATGGAAGTATAATTCTACCTGGACAAAACCCTAAGTGTCCCCTACTTCCTGGGCATACCTTAATAAAGGACCCTTCTGATCTATAGATATTCCCTCTCATCTCCTCTATTAAACAATTCCCTCTCATCTTTATTTTATAAATATTTTCCTCACATCTCTATGATATAAGGTTGGGAAAAGAGTCACTCTATTTAGAAGTCCTATGGACTAAATGATAAGGATTTTAGGGTATCCTCTGAAAATCATAACATTAAGATCATAAATAATTGATAAAGAATAATAATTAAATACAATATGACTATATATATATAGAGAGAGAGAGAGTGAGAGAGAGAGAGAATGTCTATTTTGTTTCACCTAATTTTAGGATGCCCCCAAAGACCCGTAACTCTAAGGCTTTTGAGGAATCATCCTCTAAGAAGAGGAAAGCACCTAAAACCTTTGAGAAGCCTGATCTTGAGAATGTAGCCGTAGAAAGGTGGGAGGAAAAAAAAGAAAATCCTCCTAGACTTTATGGATACCCTTGCCCTAAAAGGAACCCCTGAACCCAGCTAATCTAGGAAAAAGGAAGTAACTATGTAAGATTTCATCACACTTAACCCTGACACATTTTGAGGGGAAGACCATACTGAGGTCATGGATAAGGTTGAAGCCTAGACCCTATCGGTGGAAAATTCCTTTTGTACCCTAGAAGTACCCAATGAAAAGAAGGTCAGATTTGTCAAACATCTGCTTAAGGGAGGGACAAAATCTGGTGGGAGAACTATGGCGGGAATAGGGTAGAAGAGGTGGATAACATGGAATGGGAAGCCTTCAAAACCCACTTTGCTGACTGTTTTATGCCTATAGTTGAGAGGAAGTGTAATGAAATGATGTACATTAAGATTAAGTAGGGCATTCTTTCATTGGCTGATTACACTCAGATGTTTAGGGTTCTAGAGCATTATGCACCTATTAAGACTAAATATCGCCTCGTGTAGCACGATGTTGACTGCCTAGCTACTCACCTAAAAACCCTAGTCATTGCCTCCCATCCTAGGAGCATAGATGAAGCCCTAGATATGGCCCTCAAGGTAGAAAGGGAACATGGTTTGCAAAAGCCTTCTAGCATGGGATACCTAGGGTTAACCACCACCGTGGAGGATAAGTCTAGGAAATTCCACCCCAGACATAATAACAAGGGATCAGGAAAAGGAGGAGGTTTAGGTAAAGGAGGATAAAAAAGCCACTAGAACTAATAGAGGACAACTCATCCCAAGTGCAAGACTTGTGGGTGACTCCATGGTGGGGTATGCTATCATCCAAAGCCAGTCTACTATAACTACAAGAAGGAGGGCCATTTCAACGCCAAGTGCACTACTCCATCCATCTTTGGCAACCTTTAGCAGGTGCTCCACCCCCTCAGGGACACCACAACACTAGAGTGTTTGCAGTGACCTCAAGGGAGGATAAGGCAAATCCCAATCAGTCTGATGAAGGTAACCTCAATTCTTTTCATGTATATAATATCATGTTCAGTGCCTTCAAATTATTAATTATATAATTATCGTATGTAGGCATGGTAATCATAAATGATCATCCTATTAGAGCTTTATTCAATTCTAGATCAACTAACACATTCATTTCTCAAAATCTGGCATCTATGTTACACCTGTATATAAGGGACTTGGGATATATTCTTGATGTGTCATCTCCTACTAGAAATACTCTCTACATTACAAAAAATTGATGTCCTCCCTCTAAAATTCAAAAATCATGACATACCCTTTGAATTCATCCTCTTAACTATGGAAGACTTTGATATTGTACTCAATATGGAATTTCTATACAAGTATCATGCTCATATTGACTGTAGAAACAAGATGGTGGTCCTCTCTCAACCTCATTCTTTTCTTGTGGTGATCCCTAGGGTAAGTAGATTCTGTATTAATAATATAATTTCCTATCTTAATGATAAAAATCTCATTCCTAACGGATGTAAATTTTTCGTCACATTAGTCTCAAGGACCAGTCCTAGAAGCGGGCTTGTAGAAAGCCTGGAGGTTGTACGTGATTTTCTTGATGTATTTCCAGAGGAGCTTCCTTGGCTGCCTCAAAATAGAGACATTGAGTTCTCCATTGACCTTCTTCCTAGAAGGACTCCAATTTCTAGGGAACCATATAGGATGGCTCCTGCTGAGCTTATGGAGTTGAAGAAACGGTTATAAGAACTTCTCGACAAATATTTTATCCACTCCTAGTGTTTCCCCTTGGGGTGCGCCTATTCTTTTTGTCAAAAAATAAAAAGACATTTCTATGCGTACGTATATTGACTACCGCATGTTGAACCATGCCTCTATTAAAAATAAGTATCCCCTCCCTCACATTGATGACCTCGTTGATCAACTTTGCACTGCCAAAGTTTTCTAAAAAATAATCTTTGTTCTGGCTACCATCAACTTAAAGTCAAGGATTATGATATTTCTAAAACTTCATTTCAAACTCCTTATGGGAATTATGAATTTCTAGTGATGCCATTTGGGTTGACCAACACACCAGGCATATTTATGAATCTCATGAACAAAGTATTCCAGCCTTGTCTGATGAGTTTGTAGTCATCTTCAATGATGATATCTTGATTTATTCAGACTCTACGAAGAAGCACCGTGAGCACTTGAAGGCATTTCTTGAAATCCTTACAGCTCATAAATTCTATGGAAAGCTCTCTAAATGTGAATTTTAGATTGATAACATCATGTTTCTTGGCCATGTCAATTATGGGGGTAACATATCTGCTGATCCCGCTAAAGTATCTTCTATTCTTGATTGGAAACCTACTCGATACCCCTCTACACTCCAGACCTTCTTGGGCTTAGCCAAATATTATCGTCACTTCATTCCCAATCTCTCCAAATTTACTTCCTCTGACTAAGCTTACTTGGAAGGACAAGTATTTCATCTGGTCAGCCACTTCTGAGTCCACTTTTCAGAAGTTAAAGTAGAAGTTGACATCAACCCCTATTCTAGTTCTAGCTTCTGGCAATGAAAGATTTGTAATCTTCACTGAATCTTCAAAAAATGGGTTAGGATGTGTCCTACAACAGCATCAAAAGGTTGTGGCATTTGCATCTAGACAGATGAAACTCAATGAACATAGTTATCCCACCAATTATTTGGAATTAGATGTAATCATTCATGCTCTCAAAATTTGGAGGCACTACCTGTACAGGGCGACGTTTGATATCTTCATTGACCACAAAAGCTTGAAGTCAATACTGACTTAGAAAGACCTAAACTTGTGTCAACACCAACGAATTGAGTATCTGAAAGACTACAATTTCACTATTGGTTACCATCCGGGTAAAGTTAATATAGTTTCTAATGCTCTTAATAGAAAAAGGACAATATGTGCATCTTTATCTGTTCCCAAGTGGAGGAACATGGTGGATCTAGTGGGTTGGAAGCCCTAGTTTGTGTCTAATCATCTCTAGGTTAATAACATCTCTATCATATATTATATTTATTTGAACTTCTTATGACACAGAAAGCTAGTCTTGATCTTGAAGAGCTCTCCTCTCTCTTGTCAAAGCCTCAAGAACATCTGTCTATGGGACTTGATGGTGGTCTTTGATATAAGAATTATATATCGGTTCCTTAACAGTCAGCAGTGAATACAAAGATTCTCAGTGAGGCACATGGGTCAAAGTACACAGTTCATCCCAGCACCACTAAGATGTACAAAGACCTACAACTTCAATTCTGGTGGAGGGGCATAAAGCGTGATATTGCTGAATTTGTGTCTAGATGTCTGCATGCTAGAGAATCAAAAAAGAACACTAGAGACCAGGTTGTCTACTACAACCCTTGGAAAACCCAGAATGGAAATGGGAACACATCATCATGGATTTAATGGTGGGGCTACCCATGATAAGAAAGGGATATGATGCTGCATGGGTTATAGTGGATCATCTCATGAAGTCAGCTCACTTTCTCCCTCTAAAGACTACTACCAACCGAACTTGTCGGCCTCTATATATGGGAGACGGTATGACTATATGGAGTTCCAACATCCATTGTCTCAGACAGGGACCCAAAGCTCACTTCAAAGTTGTGGAAACATGTTCAAGAAGAACTAGGCACCAAGTTGAATTTCAGTGCGGCCAACCATCCACAAACAAACAGACACTTAGAACGCACAGTATAAATTTTGGAGGATTTTCCAGTGAGCTTGTTCTCTTTATTGGAAAGGATGGTGGGACCATGATTTGCCTTTAGTTGAGTTTGTATATAATAACAGCTATCAAGAGAATATTCAGATGCCTCCCTATGAATCCCTCTATGCTCGACCCTACAAATATCCACTGCACTGGGATGATGATGGGGAACACACTTTGATGAAATCCAAGGAGATGGAACTGCATACAAAAAATGTTGCAATGATTAGGTGAAGGATGAAGCGGGTACATGATAGGCAGAACTATTATGTAGATGCTCACTGATAGGAATGTTAGTTCAAAGAATATGACCATGTCATTATGAAGATCAGACCAATCTGATCTTTAGTAAAGAATAAGGGAAAGCTAAGCCCTCGCTATTTGGGACCCTTTGAGATCCTAGAAAGGGTTGGTGAATGTGCCTACCGTCTTGCATTACCACCTCAGTATAGTGACATGCACCATGTATTTCATGTGTCCAATCTGAGCCCTTATGTCAAGGACCCCAGTCACATTCTGAATCATGAGCCTCTGGAGCTGAAAGATGATCTATCCTATGATGAATCCCCACTCAGAATTGTCGATTCCAAGAAAAAGAGCTCCACACCAACCAGAATGTAGATATGATGAAAGTTCTCTGGAACCACCATGATCATTCGGACACCACCTGGGAGCTCAAGTCAGAGATTGAGCAGATATATCCACATATCTTCCATGTTGCTTTAATTTTGAGTACAAAATTCTTAAATAGGAGGGGATAATGTGACAAAGTGAGTTTTACATATTTTTTCACTCTCTTACAATTTTGTTATTTCCAATAATACCCTCAAAATATTTTCCTCACTAATTTGACCAAATGAAGTCATCAATTTGATAAAAATGTGAACGCTAATTTAACAATAAGGTGAATTATATCTATTATAATACATATTCAAATTTATATGATCAACCATCGAATTTGGAACCTAGTTTTATACCATGGCTAGATAACATCATCATGAAGCTTTGTTTAAAATTTCATTCTGATTGGATGAAACAATTAGGAGTTATGAGCATTTTAAGGCATTTCACATTATTTCAATCATTTAACTCTTTGACCTAAGTTTTAGGCTTAAATCAATCAAATATGTGACATTTTGGTGTTACGCAGCCTGGGCACAGACCCCTTGTTGGGTCCTTAATCCCAACCGTCCAAAAGTGATCAGACACCTAGGGTGTCATCTTCAACCTTCTGTAAAGGGTGGGGAGGAGAGATATAACCCAACAACTTCTAGCTGCCACCTCACCCCTTATCTACTTTTTCTACCCGTTAAGATATCTTCACCTTACGAAATCATGCCTAACCAACCCAACTTTGATCGAGTTAGGTCCACTGTTCTTCCATCCCATCAACATGTGCATGATATTGTCTCACTCCAGTGGTGGCCAACGAACCCCAGACACAACCAAGCCCTGAATCTACCCAAACCTCTATATAAGACCCCCCAAAGAGTCGTCGCCACCTCCATTTATCTTAACCACACATTTTTTATCCCGATCGCAAACTAATACCCCCTGTTTGACCCTCATAGACTAATACAGTGTTGTCGCACAACCATTTTGGGGTTCTCATCTCCTCCCCTCCTTCCCAAAATCCAACCCTCCGCCCACCTCACGATGAGTATGGGGTCACAAGCGGCACTTTCCCTGCCCGCTTCGAAGCCTTCGGCCCCACAAGTCACCTTGACTCCAGTGAGTCTTTCTGCCGTCATTCCTGACTTAGAACGAGGGTTAGAGTTAGAGAAGGAGCACGACTGCCCGTTCATAGAGGAGAACCAGCTGGTCCAGATCCAACGAACCCAAGGGAGAAAGAGTTTCCACACGAAGTCATCTTGGCCACTAGGGGCCAATCATGGGGCACCACATCAGCAAGGAAATCTAGGGTCGACGTGGATCAAAAAATGAAGACTCACACACGTGGACCAATCGTGGGCTTCCATGTAAGCTTTTTTCCCTTCTACTTGTAAAAGCCTTTTATCTTGGGAAAACCCTAGAAAATGCTAGGAATATAAAAAAACTAGTAAACCTATACATGTTTTTTATCAGAAAAATATCAGGATAAAGATAATTTCAAATTCTAAATCCTCATCCTTTTTCAAAAATACTAGCCTAAAGAATAATGATCATAATTATGTCATCTTATTGTGTAATATGGTGATTCATGTTTTGTATACTGATATATGGGATGTTTAAACCCTAATACAAACCTACATAACAAAACCCTAATTAGGTGATGGATAATACTCCAAAAAATAAGGAAGTCCTAATACTGAGTTTTTCTCTCTTTATATTGAACTTTTATGTATTGTTTGCCAAACTCTAATTTAATAATGACCTCATATGATCCTATACAAATCCTGAAACCCTAGATCCAACTCTGAGCAACTTGGATCAGGTGAATCCAAAAAGGGAGCCTTAAATGATCTAAACCTCTATAGAAACCCTAAAGATGAATGTTTCCTTCTTATATCACATGGGTATCATTACTTATATGAAACCCTGTTTTTGAGATCTAATCTTATGACTCCAAAAAAAGATAAAAGTCAATGATAATCTCCAATCTAATTGCAGGAAGATGCAAGTCACCCGACTAGAGATGAAACCTTAATAACCCAAAAACCCTTATATAGAATGAAGAGAACCCATAATGACATTAGGTGTTTGTTTCCCTTTTAGGGTGATCTATTTTCTTAATCTAGACTTGTTGTTATCCAGATCAGAGATTCAATGTACATGAATATAAGTATAAGACTAGTTTTTGCTAGATGGTATAATCATAAATAATTGCTTTCATGTAATTGAATAATCTTGTTGGATGTATATCTATACATATTGTCACTTTTCATCCTTGAACACTAAGAACACTAAGGAAAGAAAATGGAATGTAGTTACTGATGGTTCATTAATCTCCCTATTAGAGAGGGAAAGTATTAATGTTGACTAGAACCTCCCTAATGGTACAAGGTATGTGGGAAGATCCCTAATGGTACAAGGTACAGAGGGATAGGGCCCAATAATATAAGTGTTGATTGTGCTAAGTCAACCATAGTAATACATATCCATTGAAATGTGATTAATATCCTGGGTTTACCTAATTTTATATCTTAAATATTGTTTTCATTTTCCTTTCTTCTTTTTCAAGTATTTAAAATATGCGAACATAGTATTTTTTTTCAACCACGTATCAACTTTATGCTGATCATTAGTTTCTCATATTTTCTAGGTTCAAGGAACAAGTAATGCATCCCAAGGTACTTGAAGAAACTAAATAGAGTTCATGGAGGATGATTAGCTAGATGATTGCCACTCATCATTTTTTTTATTTAGTTACTTGTTTCATTTCATTAGATGATGTGTAGGATGTCTATGCCCTATGTATTTTTGTATCCCTAAGAACTTAGTTCTTCCTCTAGTGAATAATATATTATGACTCTTTTATCTTTATGGATTGATGGTTTGTGTGGCCACTTGAATGATGTATGTGAAAAATGAT
Source organism: Alisma plantago-aquatica (assembly GCA_963693085.1). Taxonomy (NCBI): domain Eukaryota; kingdom Viridiplantae; phylum Streptophyta; class Magnoliopsida; order Alismatales; family Alismataceae; genus Alisma; species Alisma plantago-aquatica. Next base: position 1,489,785,365 of record OY856412.1, read on the forward strand.
CCGACTTCTTGTTGTATACTAGTGGACAATCACAATCCCTTATATTTTCCCATTTGACATATTATAGATGTGAGCACATAAATTTTTAAGGAATATCATTATGGAAAGCATACAGGAAGTGGGTCGTCACAAGATTCTTGCTTGCATAGTAAATGGAATGCAGAATCTGATCAATTCTTTGGCCCAACACATCCCCTACTGCCATGTCCGAAGTGTCTGTCATGATCTTGAATGGCAAAGTGAAATCAGGGGACTGCATAATAGGAGCATAAACTATCTTATGGTTTATGTGGTTGAAGGGTTCAATACACTTGTCATCAAAATCAAACTCAACATCCTTTTCAATCAAGTGAATAATGGTCTAGAAATCTTACTAAAATATTTGCTGAAATGACAATAGAAACATGCATGACCGAAGAACGAATAAACATGTCTTACGGTGGACGGAATGGTAATAGTAAAAATGAGGCTTGGGTCTTGTAAACTTCAATGTTGGCCTTAGAGTTTTGGTGACCCAGAACGATACCTTTAGGAACCATAAAATGACTCTATTCCCAAGATAAAACCAAACAAACTTTCACACATCTTTCCAAAACAACTATGAGGTGGGTCAAGCAATCATCAAAAGTCTTACCACAGATTAATAAACCATCCATGAAAACTTGAGGGATAAATCAGTGAAATAGATGTCACACATCTTGAAAAAATGGAGGGGGCATTACAAAACCCAAACGACATTCTCCAATAAGCAAATGTGCCACTTGGACATGTGATATGCAGGGTAATTTGCCACTTAACAACAACTAGAATCACCATCATGGAAGCAATAGAACCTTTGCCGTATGAGTCATTCTAGGATTTGATCAATAAAAGGAAGGGTAAAGTGGTCCTTATTTGTTTTCTCATTCTGCTTCTGGTAATCCACACACATCCTCCATTTGAATTGTTCTCTCACTAGCATCATTTCTCCATCTACATTTTAAACAACGATGATTCTGCCCTTTTTGGGCACAACCTGGATGGTACTCACCCATGAGCTATCAAAAATGGGGTAGATGATCCTGACATCTAACAATTTTACAACCCCATGAGTCAGAACTTCTTTCAACTTTGGATTCGGTCTTCATTGCATCTGCCGAGATGGTCTCGCTTCATCTTCTAGATATATTCTATAAACACATATGGAGGGGTCAAAACCTCTCAAATCAGTAATAGACTACCCTATGGCTTGAATGTTGTGATTCAACATAGAAATCAAAGCATCTTCTTACTCAGGGGAAATGAGATATGAAATAGTCACCAGGTGGGTGTCAGTGGGACCCAAAAAGTATACTTCAAGCCTTCAGGAAGTGACTTATGTTCAAGAACTGGTGGGTGATTCTTCTAATGAGTTCTTTAGAGGCTTTTCAGAAACGGAGGGGAGGATCTCACTTGAGGTCACTAAGGCAAGTTCGTTTGTCTCCTCCTCCTCATCATCATCAGGGAACTACACAATGGGTTCTAGACCTCTACCTTGTGTTGCATTCAGAATCCATGTCAAAAGGCATTCCTCAACAATCTCTTCTAGGCAGTCAATCAAGTAGCAATCCTCTTCTATGGCACCTATCACCTCATCTTTGGCAAAAGCTTTGAAAATGTTTAGCTAGATATTCATATGATACAAAGTCACGTACATGGTGATGGTCCTCACATGTATCACTGCATCTATTGTAGCCAGGAAAGGTATCCCCAAGATAATGGGCACTTTTCTGGCATATTTCTTCATATCTAGCACGATAAAGTCAGTAGGGAAAAATACAGAGGTGCCATCATCAATTCATACTAGGGGTCTTCACAGAACGATTAGCTAGTTGCAAGGCACAATGAGCTGGGCTAAGTTGTCCCATTTTCTTGTCTCCATACACCTCATATGGCATCAGATTCATGGTGGAGCCCAAGTCAGGAAGAGCTGGTCTATGTGGCGTGTTCCAATGTAGCATGAAATAATTAGTGCACCAAGATCCTTCCTCTACATAGGCATTATGTGCTATAGAATTGAACTCACCTTCTCAATAAGCTTGACCCTTTTTGTTGTTCTTCCTTGGGTTCTCCTCTTGAATAAGCATAAGTATTTTAGGAATTTTTCCTAGGAGGGAATTTGTTTGAAGACATCAAGCAAGGAAATGTTGATCCCCACTTGTTTAAAAGTCTCCATAATATCCCCGATGTGCTTCTTTTTCCTTTTCTCAGTGGATGGTTCTTCCAATGCATCAGGGAGAGGAGGGAGTTGCCTCCCCGACTCGCTCATATCAACAAAACCATCAAGTTGTACCACTAGAGTCATAGTATCATCATTCTGGCTCACAGTATCAACACGACTGTCCATCACTAAATCATCATTCGGAATCACTGTATCAACATAGCTTTCCCTCACAATATCATCCCCATGAATCACTATATCAACTTTGGTATCACTGGTGTAGTATCCACTAAAGTGTCCCTTGGCTGCTCCAAGGTCCTACCACTCATCAAAACTATCACATCCTTCACTTTCTCATGGGTGGTAGAAGAAGAGGCTTGTGTAGGCTATTGTGGTTGTTGAGGTGGTGGTGGCCTTTGGTATGGTGAGTTTGGATTTTGGAGAATGAATTGTGGCTGAGGTTGTTATCATTGTTGTTCTGGAAGATGGGAGTGATATTGTGGAGGGGATTGTTGATATGAGTGAGGTGGAGGTGGAGTGTATTAGTAGTTAAAGAGGGGTTGTGGAAGTGGAGGTGCATATGGGTTGGGGGGGCCTTGGTGTTGTGGTGGAGCATAGGAACTTTGGATAGTGCCCATAAAACTACCATCATTATATGTGTTAGGCATAGGTTGAGAAGGGATCCTTCCCTCTTCATGATGAGCAAGAGAGATAGAAATTTGATCTAGCCTTTGTACAATTTGACTGATCATTTTCCCATGGGAGGATACATCCTTCTTTATTTTAGTTAGGCTCCTCATCTTTCCAAGAACCTCACCTTCAAATTTTCAAGATGTACCTTGGCCTTGATTGCTCCTTCCCTTTCCCTTCCTCACCCTATTGTTTCAAAAAGAAGTTCGGGTGGTTTCTCCACTCTAGGGTGTAGGAGTTTGACATTTGGCCCTAGTGGTTTCTATTTCCAAAAGATTGCAAAGCTTGCACCTCCTCACTAATGGCCTCCATGGCATTGGTAGAGTGACTAATAGACCCCCCATCTTGGTTCTTCATCAAGTTCATCATATCAACCATAATTTTCACCATTTGAGGACTTGTGTCATCCCTACCTGGAGTTGGAGGTGGAGGAGGGGGAATATAGTTTCTATCAAGTTGATCCCCCTTGATTGAAACTCGGTGATGAGAGTTATCCACTAGGTGCTAAAAAAGGTGCCAATATTTCTCAGGGTTTTTTCCATGAATTCCCCCCTACAAGAAGAGTCAACAACGGTCTAATTAAGCTCAACTTGCCCGGTGTAGAATTTCTGCACCAACTAACATAGGGGAAATTCATGATGTGGAAGTTGTGCAAGAGCTTCAAGAATCTTTCCCAAGCTTCATGGAAAGGTTCCTTCTCCCTCTGGGTGAAGGAGGTGATGTACCATCTCAAAAGAGTCCTCTTTGATGTGGGATATAATTTCTTCATTAATTCATTCTTCACTTCCACCCAAGTCACCAACTCAGGCATGGACATGTACCAGTCATTTGCCTTCTCTTTTAGGCAAAACAGGAAGAGAGTCCCCCTTATTGAATCATCAGTCGCAACAAGCGTGTGGAAAGTGGAGCAAACTTCTACAATTATTTAAATATGGTGGTATGGTCTTTCATTCTCCATCCCATAGTAAGTGGGAAGGAGTGCAAGCAGGCCAGGTTAAATGGTGAATTATTGACCCAACATTTGGGAGAGAGGGGGCACTAGAGATAGGTTAAGGTAACTACCTGACGTAGAGATAGGGTTTTAGGGATAGTTGGTTGATTGTTTGATTACACTAAGTGATCAAACAAGTAAATGAAAGAAGAAAACTAGATTATCAAAAACCCTAAATTATCATAAACAAGTTAAGTCTATGAAGCAAGGCAAGACAATTAACTAAACAAGAGCATAAGATTACGCAAAACTAGCAAGTATGGCACAAGAGAAAGTAATGACCCAGACTACCACTAACTAGCAAGAGCAAAACTAGAAAACTCAAAAGAGTATTAACTAATCAAGAAAAACCTAACTTGCAAGAACTAGAAAATTAACTAGGAAGCAATTGACTACAATATCATAAACGTGCTTAAGGAGTCAAATGGGTTTTAACTATCAATGGGGATGAATGGGCCGTTTGGAGGATTATACTAGAATCCAAGTTGGGGGTTTTATGTAACAAGCATATCATATACTTTTATTCTCGATATCCAAACCAAATAATGTAGTTGAATGCATTGAAATGACCGTATGCTAATGGTTGCACATGGATAGAATAGGGTATGGGAAGGAAATTACACCCTTTCATCCCAAATCTAACCTTATGAGGAACAATTGGACCAAGGTCTAGGTGATATTCCTATTGGATTCAACTAATCTAGGTTTCTAGGGTAAGGAGTATCAATGCAACTAAGAGCCAAAGGTAGGAAGAGAGAGTAGAGATAGGGGTGTTTCACCCCATGTTATTCACCATCTAGCTTTTAGAAAACTCTAGGCAATTGCCTAAATTCCTCTTAAAATAGCTATTTAGATCTCACACTTAGTTGTAGGAGAAGAGAATTGTAAGGAAGTGAAAACATCTTCTTACTAAAAATTTGAAAAATAAAGCCTCCAGTCCAAACACACTTCAAAGGTATGCTTGGAGTGAGTGTAAAATTTTCAAATTTATATACGGTATTCAAAACAACCAAAGTATAGTAGTGGAATAAAAACATGACTATATTCAATTTATGAAATAGGGGAACATCTTAAACTTACATAATAAGGATTCATGTAGAGGGAAATCTAAACCACCTCATGATTGTCTCCAAGCTTTAACTTCTGAATCTAAGTCCAAGTCAACATGCCTTGTCATCCAAGTGCTCCACCTAGGGTTGGAAGCATACCCCAGCAAGAAGAGAAAAATAGAAAACATTAGCAAAGGCTGGTATACTAAATAGGAAATTCAGCAACAATATGATATAAAGGACAACAAATATAAAATGCTTCCCATAGAAAAGATAAGTACCACCCAAGTGGGTATTAAGAAAAAAGAGTCATCAACAGAAAAGATACTTGCCATGAAACAACATAAAAAAATGTGCTATCAATATATACATCCACTACCATGGTGGGAAACAAAGCACATATCATCATCAACTTGCATGCATGTGAGATAAGCATAGCCCAAGAAAAATATAAATAATAATGGTGGCCAAGCCTCATAAACTTGAAAATTGATAGAGAATGGCACATAACCAGACTTCTAAATATATGAAATTGGGCCAACCCTCATCAAGTTGAAACCCAGGTATAGGGAACAAAAGCTCCATCCCAAAAGCATAAAGGGCACATAACCCCAAAACCAATGCAATTACACTACTCTAGTGCCACAGAATCACATAGCATGTTTAATGTAGAGGCAAGTAGAAAGTATAGTCAGATTATAGAAACTAGTCACCACATAAGTGACCAACATATACATCCACCTCATAAGTGGGAAAAATATATCACATAAACATCCACATCATAATGGGCATATATAAACAAGTAAACATCCACATAACAGTGGGCATATAACAACAAGTAAGTCCAACTTCCACCAAGGCATAAGAAATAGAGTCAAGAGAATATCCATGATCATAAGATCAATATCAAATAAGTTAGTTCACATGAACCATGATATTCAAAAGAAAAGGCATTGTGTACATGCTTATGTTTATAGGACCAAGAGAACGAATATAGTAGGATAATTGCTCAAAAGAATAATGTGGTTTGCAAACACACAATAAGAGAAAGGAATTGCTCAATATGAATAATCAGGTGTGCAAACTTACCTCAACTTTAGAGTCAAATTATCCAAAGTCACTTCTAGGTCCAAGCCTAGGCATCCAAAGAACCTATAAAGCATATAGGTAGATTGTGTGTCAATTTCATATTCATTATACGAATCCTAAAAGTCACCTTTTTATTAATGCATGATTTAGGCTATAAAAGCCATAACAAATTTTAGTATATATCATTAGGGGTCTAAAACATATTTTATAATATTTTTAGACTTATACATATTTTGTTATGAATTTTGCAAGTTATTATATATTTAGATTAATCCACTAAAATCACCTCTTCAAAACATTGGATTTGGCGACAAAACCAACACCATTAGAAATCTTACATTTTTCTGAATCCAACAAGTATTTATTTGTAGTTTTGGGACCAATAGATAAATAGTTAACTAAAATAATTTAAAATCCCAAATAAGCAAACCATTAGAGAGAGAGGAAGGGGGAGAAAGGTTGAGCTGGCCCACCCATGGGAGTCCACTCGGCATGGGCCCATTGCCATGAGGCGTCAACTTACCAAAAACTAGGAGAACAAAACATGGTTCAAAAACCCCTATCTGCCCCTGAGCAAGAAAAAGGAAAGAGAGGAGGAAGCGAGGACATAACCAGAAAATCACCTGTGAGCATCTACCTCTGCCCAGTTGTGCACTATGAATGAAGCATGAGGCAGAGTAGCTTGGGTAGAATTTGGGGATTTCCACATAAGATGAGAAAACACAAAACCAAATGCAGAGAACGATATTCCAGTGGTCGCGTATCTTCATATCTGGAGCAATTTCTCATTGGAGTGCCATGGGCATAGAGATCAACCGTCAGAAATAGGTCTAGAGTAGGAAGTTCATCTATGGCCAAGACAGAAACAAAAGGGAAATTAAAGTGGGAGAATAATTGAGTGAGGCTAGAAGACAATAAGGAATTCATATATATAGGTGTGACCCCCGCCAAGAGATCCGAGAAGCAGTACCCTCGAGAAGCCATGAGGCAAGTTTTGTGCATTTTGACAAGAAAAGAAACTGGGGTTAGAATAAGGGCTCGCTGCATGCGGAATTGCATGAGGAATCCAACGTAAGAAAAATTGTGGTGTTTCGTACACTATGGAGAGAGAAATCACTATCACACGAGTCATAGAGGCCGATTTTATAGTACACGGTCAGAGTCCATCCTACATGAGATAGGAGATGGCCTCATAGCCGTCTGATCAGATATCAATGGTTGGGAAAAGATCCGCATCTAAAGCAAAGCACGTGACAGAACTATAGCCGAAATCAATAAAATAAAAGTGTGATATGTAATTACGAAAATCAAATCTGATTCAAATAAAGTGTGATTGCATTTATTTCCTTATTTTCTCTCTCTTTAATTGAGGGTCCAAACATTTCCCAAATTAAATGAAATTTTGCACATTGGCCAATTAAGGCATATAAATTCCGATTATGAAAGTAGATTTTCCTTTTGATAACTTTTAATGTGTTAGGTATACCAAATCCTATTTTATCTTTCCTCATGCATTAATGACTTTAAGATTCTCCAAATTTTATGAAACTTAAGTGCGCTGAATACAAATTTGGCATTATTTCCATCTTTTAGAATTATATTTCACATTTATTGAGCATTAATGCCTTTTATCAACTTTCTCTTTCCTACACTTACCTTATTTTATTAAGGTTGTTAAAATTAGATGAAAATTGACATGTAGGCTTATTTTGATGTGTAGATTACGAATTTGAAGTCTATTTTCACTTTTGAGACTTTCTTATATGAGTTCTGTCATTTGTTCCACTAATGGCCCATTATTATAATTACTTATTCAATTAAGTTCTTTATCATCTTATTGTCACCAAATGAATTATGTGACATATTAGATTACATTATTCATGCATTAGATTATGAGGATCACTCTAGCCTCAACCTTTTTTGGTCAAACCCAAAAGGTCAAGGTTCTAGGGTAGGGTCCAAGATTAGGTATGTTACAACACTCCACCCCTTAAAAAGATTTCTTTCTCAAAATCTATATATTTAAACATCAACCACCAACCACCAACTACCCTCCACCCCCTAAAAGGATTCAACTTAACAAGTCAAATAAAACAACTTTTTAGAGCTGCCCACATCTCTTAGTTGTGAAAGATTTAGAGATTTATGTTTTTCATGTTTCCAACTAAAAGTCACCATTTAGGGTTGAGTTATAGGTCCTTGTGTATTTAACCTATCAACCCTACATGAGAATCAAAAGTCATACGGTAGGTCAACTACACTGTTATATCAACCCTAGTCACAAAAACTAGGGTAGGATTCTACTCAAACTAGAGTTTCTATTCATTGTGACTTAGTTCAAAAAAAACTACGGGATAATCCAGAGAGAACATTTTGTTTTGAACATATAGTATATATGGAAAATAATTTGTTGTGAAAAACGTTTGTGATTAAAACTGAAATTAGGGCCCAAAATAAAAATGAAAAAAACAAGTCACAATATTTCCATAACAAGATCTGCTAATATAGTCTCATCCTCAAATCGAACCTTGTTGCACAAAAGATCATCATTGATCAAATCTAGGGTGAACATCACACCTAGAGGCAATTATTTAAGTCAAAGCTTCTAATAAGGGAGACAAAATTGAAATAGTCAGATTCTGACTACCATGGGCTCTGATACCATGTTGTAAAGAAGTGAAAACACCTCCATACTAAATATTTGGAAAACAAAACCTCCAGTCCAAACACACTTCAAAGGTATGCTTGGAGTGAGTATAAAATTTTCAAATCTTATATATGGTATTCAAAACAACCAAAGTATAGAAGCGGAATAAAAACATGACTATATTCAATTTAAAAATAGGGGAACATCTTAAACTTACATCATTAAGGATCCTTGTAGAGGGAAATCTAAACCGCCTCAAGATTGGCTCCAAGCTTTAACTTCTCAATCTAAGTCCAAGTCAACATGCCTTGTCATCCAAGTCCTCCACCTAGGGTTGGAAGCATACCCCAGTAAGAAGAGAAAAATAGAAAACATCAGTAAAGTTTGGTATGTGCATACTAAATAGGAAATTGAGCTACATTATGAAATAAAGGACAACAAATATAAACGTCTTCCCATAGAAATGATAAGTACCATCCAAATGGGTATCAAGAGAAAAGAGTCATCAACAAAAGAGATACTTGCTAAGAAACAACATAAAAAGAATGTGCTATCAATATATACATCCACTACATGGTGGGAAATAAAGCACATATCATCATCAACCTGCATGCATGTGAGATAAGCATAGCCCTAGAACAATATAAATAACAATGGCGGCCAAGCCTCATAAACTTGAAACCTGATCGAGAATGGCACATAACCAAACTCCCAAATATATCAAATTGGGCCAACTCTCATTAAGTTGAAACCTGGGTATGGGGCACATAACCTCCATCCCAAAAGCATAAAGGGCACATAACCCCAAAATCAATGCAATTACACTAGTGTAGTGCTATTGAATCACATAGCATGTTTAATGTAGAGGCAAGTAGAAAGTATAGTCATATTATACAAACTAGTCACCACATAAGTGACCAACATATACATCCACCTCATAACTGGGAAAAAGATATCACATAAACATCCACAACATAGTGGGCATATATCAACAAGTAAACATCCACGTCACAGTGGGAATATAACAACAAGTAAGTCCAACTTCCACCAAGGCATAAGAAATAGAGTCAAGAGAATATCCATGATCATAAGATCAGTATCAAACAAGGTAGCTCACATGAACCATGATATTCAAAAGAAAAGACATGATGTACATGCTTATGTCCATAGGACTAAGAGAATGAATAAAGTAGGATAATTTCTCAAAAGAATAATGTGGTTTGCAAACATACAACAAGAGAAAGAAATTACTCAATATGAATAATTGGGTGTGGAAACATACCTCAACTTCAGAGTCAAACGATCCAAAGTCACTTCTATGCCCAAGCCTAGGCATTCAAAGAACCTATTAAGCATATAGGTAGATTGTTTGACAATTTCATATTCATTATACAAACCCTAAAAATTACCTTTTTATTAATGTGTGATTTAGGTTATAAAAACCATGCCACATTTTAGTATATATCATTAGGAGTTTAAAAGATATTTTATAATATTTTTGTGACTAATAAATATTTTGTTATGAATTTTGCAAGCTATTATATATTTATATTAATCTACTAAAATTACCTCTTTAAAACATTAGATGAAGGCAACAAAACCAACACCATTAGACATTTTACATTTTTTTAATCATACAAGTATTTATTTTAATTTTTTGGACCAACAAAGAAATGGTTATGATTTTTCAAAACTCCAGAATAATGTAAAAAGCCAAATAAAAAAACCATTAGCGAGAGAGGAAGGGGGAGAGAGGCTGAGTTGGCCCACCCATGGGCGGTCACTCGACATGGGCCCACTACCATGAGGCACTAAATCACCAAAAACTAGGAGAACAAAACATGGTTTGAAAACCCTTATCTACCCCTGAGTGAGAAAAAGGAAAAAGTGGAGGAAGCAAGGGCATAATAAAAAATTCACATGTGAGCATTTACCTCTACCCACCTACACACCATAAATGAAGCTTAAGGTTGAGAATCTTGGGTGGAATTTGGGGATTTCCACATAAGGCGAGAAAACACAAAACCAAACATAGAGAAAGATAGTGTAGTGGTCGCGCATCTTCATATCTAGAACAATTGCTCTCCAGAGTGCCATGGGCATAGATATCAGCCGCCGGAAATAGGTCCAGAGTAGGAAATTCATCGGTGTCTAAGATAGAAACAAAAGGGAAATTAAAGTGGGAAAAGAATTAAGCAAGGCCCGAAGACAATAAGGAATGCGTAAATATAGGTGTGACCCCCGCCAAGAGCTCTGAGCAGCAGTAATGTCGAGAATCCATGAGGGGAGATTTGGGCATTTTGACAAGAAAGGAAACTAGGCTTAGAATAAGGCTCGTTGTGTGCAGAATTACATGAGGAATCCAAAGAAAGAAATCATGATGTTTCGTGCACTATGGAGAGAGAAATCACTATCAGATGAGTCATAGGTTCCGATTTTAGTGTACATAATTGGAGTCCATCCTACGTGAGGTAGGAGATGGCCTCATAGCCATCTGATCGGATATCAACAATTGGGAAAAGATCCACATCTAAAGCAATGTGCGTGACAGGAACTATAATCAAAACCAATGAAATAAAAGTGTGACATGTAATTACAACAATCAAATTCGATTCAATAAAGTGTGATTGGATTTATTTCCTTATTTTATCTCTCTTTAATTGAGGGTCCAAACATTTCCCAAATTAAATGAAATTTTTCAAAGAGGCCAATTAAGGAATGTAGATTTCAATTATGAAAGTAGATTTTCCTTTTGAGAACTTTTAATGTGTTAGGTGTACCAAATCCTTTTTTCTCTTTCCTCTTGCATTAATGACTTTAAGATTCTCAAATTATATAAAACTTCACCCACAAGTTATAAGTGTGTTGAATATGAATTTGACATTATTTTCATCTTTTAGAATTATATTTCACATTTATTGAGCATCAATGCCTTTTATCAACTTTCACTTCCCTATACTTACCTTATTTTATCAAGGTTGTCCAAATTAGATGAAAATTGACATGTAATCTTATTTTTATGTGTAGATTACGAATTTGGAGTCTATTTTCAATTTGAGACTTTCTTATATGAGTTATATGACTTGGCCCACTAATGGAATATTATCATAATTACTTATTCAATTAAGTTCTTTATCATCTTATTATCACCAAATGTATTATATGACATTTTAGATTACATTATTCATGCATTAGATTATTAGGATCACTCTAACCTCAACCTAGTTTGGTCAAACCCAAAAGGTCAAAGTTCTAGGGTAGGGTCCAAGATCTGGTATGTTACAAGAATTATGTGTGGGAAGAGAGGGAGCTAGCTAGGGATCCACTATTTGGACCTAGGAGCAAACCCTCAAATAGCTACACATACTTCATTTTCACCTAGAAGCTAAGTGTCATCAAGCACCAGACAACAAGCAATCTACATTAAGATACATAAATCACTATAAGGGAAATGGGAAACAAGATAAAAGCATGAAGCAATTATCATTTAAAGAATAATATGTTCAATACAAGTTACATGTCCCCCAACATGTCATCATAGTAACATTTTTACCCCAAACAACCCACCACTTAGGGATTTGCTAAACATGATCAAGCAAAAGAGCAAAGAAAAGAGAACAAAGGGGTAGAAATCCATGGAGATCGAAGTAGATCCTCGTCCTTCACCTCCTAGCAGTGGTAGCATGCCCTCTCTCCTCTAAGGTGGATAGATGGCATGAAAATATAGGGGATTATGGTGGAAAACCCGAGCAAAATAGGAATTTTGGGTGGAAATGGAAGGTGGAAGGTAGTTGAGAGTATTGAATGCAAAGGAATGAGGAGTAAATGCTAGGAAGGAGCTAAGGGTGCTAGAGGGACCTAACCTAGTTCTTAGGCCACCACCCATGTATATATAGGTGGTGGTGGAAGCACTAGGGTAAGTGGGGGTACTGTTGGAAATTTAGTGCAAAAAAGTTAGGTTTTAGGTGGAAGCACGGCCATGGTGGAAGGGATGAAGCACGACCATGGTGAAAGGGAATGACCATGCTGGGAATTGGAAAATGCTAGGTTGAAAGTGGTGAAACAAAGGCTGGTAGCACAGTCGTGGTGAGGGCTAGGTAGCATGGTCGTGTTGGATAGAATGACTATAGTCGGTGAGTTACGAAGGTGGTCATTCTGCATAGAATGACTATTTTGGAATTTAAGCAACAAGGTTGTGCTGGATAGCATGGTCGTTCTGGCGACTTCATAACATGACCATGCTGGCTAGCACGGTCATTCTGTTGGAGTTGTTGTACCTTGTCATTACTGTTATTTTTTCTTTAACAAGAATGACTGTTCCATGGCACCATGTCGTGCTCAAATATTTATACCACAACTGTGCTGGCTAGCACAACTGTTCTGATGGAGTGTTGTAGCTTGTTAAAACTTGAGTTTCTACTGTGATTTTTTTTTTGGCGAGCATGACTGTTCCATGGCACCATAGTTGTGTTGGCTCTTCAATAGTACTTTGAGCTCTATTCTTTGAAATCCATGGACTTCTTTGATTGGGTTGATTCTTGGCCACCAAGGGAAGGTTGGGGAAGTTGGGGTTTTCTTTGGACCTCTTATAACATACTAGATCTCAAACCCTACCCTAGAAATTTGACCCTTTTGACTTAGCCGAACAAGGATAAGCTAATACATGTAATTAAGTCATATATGAAATACAAAATGTGTCACAAGAAAAGTAACATAACAAATCGTGCATAAAGATCAAATATGACACATAAGAAGATAATACGAACATAATTGGATAATTAATGAATTAATGGGTGTCTAATGGACCATATGAGTTATCTCATTTAAAGAAATTCCAAAAGTGAAATCTAAGTTAAAAAATATGTTCCTTGGGTCCCATTACCTTGGGAGTCAAGTTTCACATTATTCACATAATAATAATTAATGTAATTCATTCAGGAAAGAAAAGATCTAAGTTTTCCTAAATACATCAAATAAAATACTAAAAGACTCCAAAAAAGGAGAGAGAAAGTGTGTAGAACATTCAAAGTATTAAATAATGGTACAAACAACCCCAACATGTAAAATTAATGGAAAATTCATATCCAACACATTAAATATGACTTGTGGGTGAAGTTTTATCAAATTTGGAGAATCTTAATGTCATTAATACATGAGGAAAGAGAAAATAGTAATTGATTTGTTTAACACATTAAAAGTCTTCAAAATGCAAATCTAACTACATAATCAGAATATACATGCTTTAATTAGCGTATATGAAAAATTCTAATTAATTTGGGACTCGTTTACAACCTCAAAAGAGGAGAGAGAAAAAAAATAAAAATGAATTTAATACATCACTTTATTCGAATACCATTTTAAATTTGATTTAGTCTATTTATGTGTCACATAGACATATTTTGCTTTCAAATAAGCACATTGCTTGTGGACCGTTCGATAATGACTTGACGACGTCGGGGTTATCTCCTACCATGGGTAGGGCTGGCCATCGCGAATAGTGCCGCGAGGCCTGGTACTTTGCTCTTATCTCGGTCATTTCTTAAGATTTTTTTCGTGATTTTTCTTCCATTGGATTCAGGATTTGATTCTATACAAATCTATTCCCTACTCATGAGCTATCATGGAGAATATTAAGTTTCCTAAAATTCCATTCTCCATGCTTTTCGGCCCTAATTCCTTCTTACTTCATCCCTCACCCTCCACTATATATATGAGTACCCCAGGCTGTCTTAGCACTCGTGCAATGATTCCTATCGATCAATTGCTCAAGTTCTTACATCTCTGCTTGCCGAAGATTGATTCTTCTTCCTTGTCTTACGACGCCTGTTGCTCCCTCTAATCACCATATTTGTCCAAATTAAAGGTACAGATAAGTCCGATTTTGTCTCAACTTTCTTTTGCTTCCTTGGACTTCGAGTTTCGTGGTGATTTGTGATTTCACCCAAAAGATTGGTCAAGTACTTGTGAAGTTGCTTACCACCATGGCACAGCAGGGTGTGGAGGGGTAATCCCCTCTGTGATTTTCATATAATGCCCTCATCCGTTCTTTGAGTTTTGTTTCAACATCAAGGACACTATGGTATTCAGTATTTCCTTTTGCTTTTCCTTGATGTGAGTCAATGAGGGCCTTTGACTGTGCGAGTTGGCAGTCCCTGACTAGGCCAGGTCATGCGGTGGGTCCCTCTCTCTCTCCCTCTCTTTTTCTTTCTCGTTGATGTGGCTTTTGCTTGGTTTCTGATTGGATGATGCTTAAAAATTAAAAACTAATAAATGGATGATCAAAAAAATATTTCTTGGAATCAAAAAAATAAAATCTAACTAATGGTACATGTTTTGATAACTAAATCTATAGATTAATACCAGGTGTTTTCAATGGATCTAATTGGTGATGAATTAACTTATAAAAATCATAACTAGTTATCTATATGTCATAAAAATATAATAAAATATGTTTTGGACTCCTAATAACCTAATCTATAATGTGGCATGGTCTTCATAACCTAATTTGCATAATGATAAAAATCTGTTTTTAGGGTTTGGATAATGAATGTGAAATTGATCAAAAATATATATACATGTTTAATAGGATCTTTGGAGACCTAGACTTGCATCTAGAAGTAACCTTGGACTTTGGAATATGAAATTGAGGTATGTTTGTAAACCCTATTATTTCTATTTAGCAATGCACCTATGTTTTTTTATTTCTCTTGGTCCTATGGACATTAGCCTATACACATGGTTCTTGTGAAGTATCTAATTTTTTTACTGATCTTGTGATCATGGGAATTCTCTTGAACTCTTTTCCATATGCCTTGGTTCATGTTGAACTTATTTATGATATGTGCCCACTTTGTAGTGGATGTTGCTTATTTGCCCACCATGGTAGTGGATGTTACTTGTATGGAACATTATTCATTTATTCTTGTTTATCTTTTGATATGCATCATGTGGTAACTACTAATAAAATGTTGAATGTTCTTATATGTGGATGTGAAAATTCCCACATATGAATGCAGATGTGAAAATTCCTACATATTTATAAATTATGGCCGATGTGAAAAATCCTGCTTGGTAGATGTTGGCAGACCCTGCTACCGCCCTTTTGTAGAGCAGATGTATACAAGACCCAACTCACTCTACATTATTTTGGTTGAAGTTTATTTCCTACCTACATGATATATTATTCTGGTATTGTCACAGGTGGAACACATGGATGCCTTGTTTGTATACTCTTTTGATTCATTCTTATTCTATTTGTTATATTATTTTATGCCCTTATGGGTAATCCTTATCTCTTGTATGGTAAGCATTTACATTTGATGTCCTTATTTCTTATATTGCTCAAAGTTTTCTTTAATATGCACATACCATCTTTTCGCTAATGTTTCTTTTTCTTTCTCTTCTTTTGTGGGGTATGCTTCCAACCCCATGTTAGATCAAGGAGAGATGAACTTCGACATCAACCTTATAGCTAAGCTTTTGTAAGACTTGAATAGGTGGTTAGATGACCCTCAGCTTGGTCTTTGGCTTATATGTTTAGTTTTCCTTTTTTGGACACCCATGTGTGGTGACGAGATGTATAATGTTATCAAGCTTTGTAATAGTTAGATTTTTCTTCCACTGCTATATTTTTGGTAGTGAGATACATACATGTGGAAAGTATTAGTACACATCCCTTTTGGTGAAAATTTTTACGTGGTTTTTGGTTTAAGGGGTGTGGCCTTTCCTTTTCTAGTAGAGAGGTGGTTTTGCTTCTTTACAACATGGTATTAGAGTATTAGCAGTCGGCTATCCAACCATTTCGACCTTGTCTCCCTTTAGGATGTTTACCTTTATCTTAGGTTGCTTACACCTAGTGTCCTTGCCTTGTTCAGGAACCATTATGGCTGGACAAGACCCTTATGCTGACATCCTAGGTGGTTTTGAGATGCCCCAAAACCCTAGGTTTGGGATGCCCAGGATGAACCGTCCCTTCACAACTCCAGATACTAGGGTTTCTCCTACAATAGATAGTCAACCTTTGGTGGTTCAGAATGCAAAGGATGCTCCTACCCTTACTCCTGAGTAAGAGTTGGACGTGTTTTGTCAACTTTTTACTTCATCTATGGTGGATAAGATGAAGGCCTCATCTACATTTGAGAAGCCTGAAGAGTTTTCCATCATGGAGTTTATGAAGATGCAACTCCCTTACTTTAAGGGTGAAGGAGAACTAGCAATGGTGGATAAAGTTGATGATTGGGTGTTAGCTTTGGAGTGGACTTTTTATGGTATGGCACGTCCTCCACACCAGAAGGTTAGATTTGCTACCTATGTTCTTGATGGACCAGCTACAGTGTGGTGGAATGGTATTGCTAGGACTCGTGATATCTCTACCATGACCTGGGAACAGTTCTTGGTGTTGTTTCGTGGGAAGTACATCTGCACTGCTACCTTAAAGAAGAAAGAGGCTTAGTTTTATGGTTTGAAGCAAGGTCCCCTAACTATTTCAGATTTTGTGCAAAAGTTTCTGTTGTTGGAACGTTATGAAGTTGGTTTAACTGAGGAACGTAGGGCTGACCTATTACTTCAAGGTCTTAACTACAATGTTGGTTGTGCTCATGTTCCACAACTGCCCTTGTAGTTTCAACAAATGGTGGATAAGGCCTTAGTTGTGGAATCATACCCAGGATTCCATGTACACAAGGAAACCAATCATAAGAGGAAACACCCAGAAGGTGATCATCGTTCTGAAGACCATGTAGCCCGGAGAAAGGATAGGCTACCAATATGTCATTATTGCAATGAACATGTACATATTCACCCTAAGTGCCCTAAGCTTAAGAATGTACAAGCACCGGCTCAACAACAAGCACCTCCTTGGAATAATAGCAACAACAATGGAAATAATGGTAACAATAATAGAGGAAGACCTGTGGAAAGATGAGCTGGAACTATTTTTTCTTTGGACGATGAAGAAGTTAATATAGATAAACAAGAGCAAGTTAATCCTTAGTTTCTTAGATTAGTCTTTACATGTTATGTTTCATTTTGCATGTTTCTTATGTAGTTGGATTTAAGAAAGTATAGTTGAACCTTTTGTACATGAAGTTTTGTTTGATATAATAAGATGAACCCTTTTAAGGGGTGGTGAATAAGTTTTCTTTTGGATGTTTTGATTTCTAGGATGAAATCCCTTTAAAGGGTGGTGTGATGTAACATACTAGATCTCAAACCCTACCCTAGAACTTTGACCATTTTGACTTATCCAAACAAGGATAATCTAATACATGTAATTAAGTCAAATATGAAATAGAATATGTGTCACAAGAAGATTAACAAAACAAATTGTGCATAATGATCAAATATGACACATAAGAAGATAATAAGAACATAATTGGATGATTAATGAACTAATGGGCCACTAATGGGACATATGACATATCTCTTTAAAAGAAATCCCAAAAGTAAAATACAAGTTAAAAATTGTTTCCTTGGGTCCCAATTACATTGGGGGTCAAGTTTCACATTATTCACATAATAATAATTAATTTAATTCATTTAGGAAAGAAAAGATCTGAGTTTTCCTAAATATATCAAATAAAATATTAAATGGCTCCAAAAGAGGAAAATAATCTTGGATTCATAATCCACATAATAAATACAACTTTTGGGTGAATTTTCATCCAAATTGGGAAACATTTGATTAAAAGATGAAATCATGAGAGAGAAAGTGTGTAGAACCTTCAAAGTATTAAATAATAGTACAAACAACTCCAACATGTAAAATTGATGGCAAATTTGTATCACACACATCAAATATGACCTGTGGGAGAAGCTTCATCAAATATGGATAATCTTAATGTCATTAATACATGAGGAAAGAGAAAATAGTAATTGATTTATTTAACACACTAAAAGTCCTCAAAAGGAAAATCTAACTACATAATCAGATTCTATATGCTTTAATTAGCTTATGTGAAAAATTCCAATTAATTTGGGACTCATTTGCATCCTCAAAAGAGCAGAGAGAAAAATAAAAATGAATTTAATACATCACTTTTTTCGAATCCCAGTTTGACTATGATTTTGCTTATTTATGTGTCACGTGGACATATTTTGCTTTCATCTGAGTGTGTCGCTTATGGACCGTTAGATCATAATCTGATGGCATCAGGGTTATCTCCTACCTTGGGTAGGGCTGGCCGTCGTGAATATTGCCGCGAGGCCTGGTACTTTGCTCTTTTATCGGTCGTTTCTTGAGATTTTTCTGTGATTTTTCTTCCATGGGATTCGAGATTTGATTCCACATAAAAATACCTCCTACTCATGAGCTATTGTGGAGAATCCTAGGTTTCATGAAATTTCGTTCTCTATGCTTTTTGGCCCCAATTCCTTGTCGCTTCACCCCTCACCCTCCACTATAAATATGGGAACCCCAAGCTGTCTTAGCACTCATGCAACGATTCCCATTGATCAATTGCTAGATTTCTCATGTCTATGCTTGCTGACAAATGATTCTTCTTCCTTAGCTTGCGGCGCCTATTGCTCCCTCTACTCACCATCTTCGTCCAAATTAAAGGTACAGTTAAGTCTGATTTTGTCTCATCTTTCTTTTTCTTCCTTCTCTTTCGAGCTTCGTGGTGATTCATGATTATTCCCAAAAGATCGGCCAAGAAGATGTGAAGCTATTTACCACCATGGTGTGGCAGGGTGTGGAGGTAGAATCCCTTATGTGATTTTTTGATAATGCCCTCATCCGTTCTTTGTGTTTTGTTTCATCGTCAAGGACGCTATGGTCTTTGGTATTTCCTTTTTCTTTGCCTTGATGTGAGTGAATGAGGGCCTTAGACCAAATGAGTTGGTAGTCCCTGACTAGGCGTGGCCACATGGTGGGTCCCCACTCTCTCTCCCTCTCTTTTGCTTTCTCGCTGACATGGCTTTTTCTTGGTTTCTGATTGGCCGATGCTTAAAAATCAATAACTAATTAATAGATAATCATAAAAATATGGAAAAATGTTTGTTGGAATTATAAAAATAAGATCCAAATAATGGTTCATGTTTTGATAACTCATCCTAAATATTAATAATAGGTTTTTTCAATGGATCTAATTAATGCTGAATTAAATTATAAAAATCATAACTAATAATGTATTGGTCAGAAAAATATAATAAAATATGTTGTGGACTCTAAATAACTAATCTATAATTTGGCATGGTTTTCATAACCTAATTCACATTATGATAATAAGGTGTTTTTAGGGTCTGGATAATTAATGTGAAATTGATCAAAAATCTATATACATGTTTAATAGGATCTTTGGAGACCTATACTTGAATCTAGAAGTAACCTTGGATGTTGGAATCTAAAGTTGAGGTATGTTTGTAGACCATATTATTCTTATTGAGAAATGCACCTATGTTTCTTATTTCTCTTGTACCTATGGACATTAGCCTATACACAATATCTTTTCTTTTGATATCATGGTTCTTGTGAAAAATCTTATTTTGTTACTGATCTTGTGATCATGGATATTCTCTTAGACTCTTTTTCATATGCCTTGGTTCATGTTGGACTTATATTATGATATGTGCTCACTTTGTAGTGGATTTTTCTCATTTGCCCACCATGGTAGTGGATTTTACTTTTATAGCACATTATTCTTTTTTATCTTGTGATATGCATCATGTGGTGACTACTAGTAAAATGTTGAATGTGCTTATATGTAGATGTGAAAATTCCCACATATGAATGTAGATGTAAAAATTCCTGCATATTTATAAAGTACGACAGATGTGAAAATTCCTGTTTGGCATATGTTGACAGACCCTGCCACCACCCTATTATAGAGCATATTTATATAAGACCCTGCTCACTCTACATTATTTTGGCAGAAGTATATTTCCTACCTACATGATATATTATTCTAGTATTGTCACAGGTGGAACACATGGGTGCCTTGTTTGTATACTCTTTTGATTCATTCTTACATTGTTGGTTATATTCTGCTATGACCTTGTGGGTAGTCCTTATCTCTTGTATGGGAAACATTTATATTTGATGCCCTTATTGCTTATATTGCTCAAAGTTTTCTTTAGTATGCACATACTAGCTTTTTGCTGATGTTTCTTTTTCTTTCTCTTCTTTTGTGGGGTATGCTTCCAACCACAGGTTAGATCAAGGAGAGGTGAACTTCGACATCAACCTTGTAGCCATGCCTTTGGGAGACTCAAAGAGGTGGTTAGATGACCCTCAGCTTGGTCTTTGACTTATATGTTTAGTTTTCCTTTTTGGACACCCATGTGTGGTGATGAGATGTACAATGTTATCAAGCTTTGTAATAGTTAGATTTTTCTTCCGCTGCTATATTTTTGGTACTGAGATACATAAATGTGGAAAGTATTGGTACACATCCCTTTCGGTGAAATTTTTTATGTTGTGCTTGATTTAAGGGATGTGGCCTTTTCTTTTCTAGTAGAGAGGTGGTTTCACTTCTTTACACCTCTCTATCTCACTCTTCCATCCAAACAAGGTTCAAGTACCTGAAAAACATGCAAAGAACGTCCACAAGTATATTTGATAGAAATATGCATATTGAGGGAATGAACTTGCATTCTAATATGTTTAAATGTGAATAAGATGCAAAAAGACACAAGATATATCCCTAAAATAGGATTGCATCACACTGGATGAGAGAGGATGAGTATAATTGAAGAAAGGAAAAAGTCAACTCATCTCAGAGATATTGCATCCAAAAACCTACAATATGGAAAACTAAATGCAACTCTACAATTTAGAAATTATGATAAACATTAATGTAACTCTTGAGAGCAAGTTTTTGTTTTGTAGTTATTAAAAGTTATGTTGTCAACACTAGACTATAGAGAACATTCTACATCAAAAAGTGATCAACATCATCATGACATAATGAAGATATTAAATGATCATTTATATCGACATAATATGTATTTTGTGTATAATCATTTGATTGGTAATAAGTTTTTGAATATCCAACTTCATATGAATTAATTTATTCTATTGTTAGCTACATTATGTGTACCGCTTGGGACCAAGTTTCTATACTTTTATAATTTTTAAATCGCTGTTT
The DNA here is from genome assembly GCA_963693085.1 of Alisma plantago-aquatica. Taxonomy (NCBI): domain Eukaryota; kingdom Viridiplantae; phylum Streptophyta; class Magnoliopsida; order Alismatales; family Alismataceae; genus Alisma; species Alisma plantago-aquatica. The sequence goes on from OY856412.1 coordinate 1,489,807,095, forward strand.
TAAGAAATACATTTTAAACAACATGTAACCTAAAATAGGGAGTCATCAATATAGTCACAACATAATAAAGCTATTTAATGATCATTTAGGTTATCCTAGTGTGTGTTCTACGTATGATTTTCAGATAAATAATGAGTTGTTTAATGTCGAAGTCCTCATAAACTAATTTGTATTGCAATTAGTCGACACAAAAATTATTTCTAATTTTGTCTATGAATTCATCAAATTATGACGCACATGATTTCATCATATAATTACTTAAAAGATTAACAATATACTACTCCTTTAGTATTACATACAAGTTTTTATTATATATTCTTTTAATTAATCAAGAATTAGTGACGATCATTAGGAATGATATGTATCAACCCTCTTCCAATTAAGTTACGTGTTATCTTTTATAGTTATGATATATATGTATATATTATGCCCAATACATAATGTTTTATATATTTTTATTTATCACGTTAGATTGTTAAATAAATATAATGACCAAATGTTGGATTGTTAATAAGATACAATGTACAGTTAGTTTTATAATTCTATACCAAAAAAGAAAAGTAAACTACACAATAGCATTTCAGTTTGATTTGACTTTGAACCAGTAAATGTTTTGATTCAATTTGGAAATTTTATAAACATGTATGGTTTAAGTTTATACTTATGACACTGGACATAACAGATTTAAATTATGCCTACTGCTATCTTGAACACATATAAGACCTAAAATACATTAGAAATACCAGATGTCATATTTTTTGAAGTGTCTCTGTCCTATCCTACAAAAACCTAATTTCCTCAGATCAGATGCCCTTTCTGCTACGAATTTGATCACGTCAACCCAGGTTTTGATAAGTCCATGCTCAAACCTGTATTGTTAAATGAGTTTCGGGCCACTTTAGGATTGATGATGTTAGTAAACTTGACCCATACAAGTGCTCATGAAAGAGCTGGGTTTCAGATTGAATTAAGACGGACCCGGATAACATACTAAACTGCACATATTTTCAACAAATATGTACGAAAACTTATTAACATAGTTTTGGTAATGTGTACCCACCACTATATATAATCTATATGTATCATATACAAAATTACTATGCTTAAAAACGAATATATAAATCGAATGGAGCAAAATACTATCTAGATTAGAATTGTTTAAAATGAATATCATAACCAATTTACATATGAGATATAATTATAAACCATCCAACTATATATGAATATATGCCGTTACCATTAGTTAGAAAGTACTCTTTTCTTTATTTCCATGAATAGACAACAATTGTCATTGACTGAGATTATTTTAGTCTTACTAATATGACTTACAATGTATATTTGAGATCAAATGCAATTTTGAAAGTTCCTTGTGAAATATATATTTCAAATGATAAATATATTGTATAGAAAAATTTGATTATATATACATCTAGATGTAATCAATTTGATTATCTGGATTTTCGGGCATGAGTTGACCATGACCCTCACCCTGATCCTGACCCAAACCGTATAGAAATCTAGATCAAAATTTTGGATCCGCCCACCAGCGGACATCACTGTCTCTCACGGGCTACAAGATTCTCAAACAATAGTAAAAATGGCGTCAAAATTTTAAGGATCGTAACATTAGCTCCCGCATTTGATGGAATTGAAAACGTGATCGTAAATTGTTGTCTGATTGGGTGTAGTGCAGTGTAGTTGTGTTTGACTACTTTATAGTAATTACTCTGTATTACCTAGCTTTGCATGCCACGTGTATATTGACTACTTTATAGTAGTTACTCTCCGTTACTTTCTCCCCATCTCTTTCTTCCTCTCTCCCTGCATCCTTTGGTATTCACAACAAATTTATTCAAGAGTACTAGAAAGTCGCATATGAAATGAAACAACCTCTAGTGGAACTGCGGATCTGGTGGCTGACAGTTTCGAGACTGTGCCCAACAACCCGTTAATCCAACCACCCACCCACCCACTACTACGCGCACCCCAAATATCCGAAATCCGTCGATCTCTTCTTTATTTATCTTCTTCTCGCTGCGGCCAGCGAAACCCTAACTCCCAACCTTATCGTCAACCTTTCATGTGCTCTTCGTTATACATTATCTCATGGATGACGCCGCCAACTTGAGCACTACTTCTTCTTTCAACGATGCAGCCGGCAACTGCCGGATGCACGATCTCCCCTTGGAAGTACTCAATAACATCTTTCGACGGCTGCCGATGGGAACCTTGGCAACGGTGTTAAGGCACGTGTGCCGGTCGTGGAGGGGCATCATAGAACGGCCGTCTTTCTCCCATGCCCTCCCATCGTCGTCTCCAGGTATCCTCCTCCAAGTTTGGGCCTCAGAATTCAAAATTGTTGGTGAAAGCCGTAAGATTGGTGGCATCCAACTCCGCTGCCGCCGAACACACGCCAACGAAGATGATGATCGGGAGGCAAAGATAGTGAGGAAGACGAAGAAATTTATACGCGCTGTAGACACGCCAACCATGATCTGGACGACTTTGACAAAGCAGAAGAAGACAAAGAAAACGACGGTGGCGGAAACAAAGGAAGTTATATACGTGACAGCTACTGTGCTTTCATCCCTGCCAAAGATCGACAATTGCACATCCTGTGCGAGGACTTCTTCCCCCGATGTTTATTCGAACTGGTGCACTCGTGCAATGGCCTCCTACTCCTCAGCCGCAATGGGCTCCCAGCCATCGTATCCAATCCCTTGCTCCGTCGCTGGGCGCCCCTACCAGAAGATCACGAAGGGATCCAGGATCACGCCTATTATCCAGGTATGCACATGTTCATGGGTTTAGGGTTCGACCCAGTTGAGGAGGTCTTCAAGGTGTTCACTTTAGTCCGTGTGCTAAGATACGGAGGGAGGCAGATACTGTTACCACGGGTGTGCGTGCTAAGTGGCGACAATGCAGACAAGTGGAAGTGGAAGTGCCCTAATTGCACCTTACCGGATGAGTATATGAGGCTCATTGGTATGAAAACACCGGCTCTTGTAAACGGCAAACTGCACTGGGTTTTAGATGGCCTCAAATCGCTTCTTACGGTTGATGTGCACACCGAGGATTTCAGCACCTTGTCACTGCGCGAGGTTTTCAGCACCTTGCCTCGGCCATACTATGGTATAGACGAGCATCATTATCCGGAGGTGGATCTCGGTTTGGTTGGAGTTGGAGACCATCTGAGGGTGATCACACATAATGCTGAGGTCTGGGTGATGAAGGAGTACGGCCAGCCGGGGTCATGGGAAAAAGAGACGGTTTTGGAGAGACTTTGGTATTTTAAAATCATGCGTTGGCACGAGCTGTGGCTACGCTGGGCAAATATATTAGCAGACCCGTCGGAGTTGAACGAGATTCCGGATGTGGTAGTCCCTTATATCCCCACGCTGGGGTGGCCTGAAGATAACAGTGGTGGAGGTGGAAGACGACGGCGGGTAGCAGTTGCGGGCATGGATAGGGTCCATGGCTCAACATTGATGAAGGACAAGAAAGCTTACAAGCTCAATCGGGTGTGGCCTCCCATTAGGTGCTCTTGTGATGGCTTCCTAGCTCTCTTAACCCGCGAGAAGAAGTATCCATTTCGAGAGTACTACATCTGTGAGGTTAGTAAAAATCATATAGCAGCTTTCTTAATTTGATTAATCTGTAGCAATATATATAGTATACAATCAAGCACATCTTCTTTTCCACATGTGCACTTGCAGGATCCTTCTTGCTTCAACTTCATGTGGCGTGATAAGAACCTAGAGCAAACCCATGTCGCCGGCGACATTCGCAGGCGCATGCAGATACTGGCGGACGAGAATACATCTCTCAAGTACGAGAACCTCATGCTAAGGAAGCAAGTCCATTGCCTTAGGACCAGGAGACTGAGCGTGGCTTGTTTGGCCCTTCGAATTAACCAAGACGTAATTTGGGATTACCTTAATGATGCCAGGCTGCATACCGATACAAGTTTTTCAGATTACCAACGCGAGAAGTTCGCGGAGGCATTATGAAACTAGTTTTTTTGTTTTGTTCAGCTGGCCTAGAATTTACTTAGTAAACCAGAAAGTTCCAGTTTGTATTTACTTGTTAGGCATTCGAAAGTATTATGTTTTCTATTTACATGTATCGTGGTATTCGACGAGTCACAAGTACGTAATTCATCAATGCTATGTAATGAGAAAGATATAAATATTTATGATGTTAGCATGAAAATGATGACATTTACATAATGGTTGATACATGAGAACGAGAATTTCAAATTGCTCAAACTAAAATAATGGTTTGTTTTTATAAATAAACTTACCATCTTTACTATTATTTTCTTTTAATACATTTCCTCATTCTCGCCATGCTAACTAATATTATTACCAATAAGCTAATCTCCTTCTGTACTCCTCCCTTTCCCATCATACTAGTCACCATCAACTATTTCATGAAGTAGGTTGAAGCTGTGTCGTGATCGGTAACATCAATCTTACATGTTATTAAGTTCAGTCAAAATGTCATCTCCGTCGGGTATGTTGTTTCTGATGAGATTATCACCAACAATGGAACATTCATCATCACCAAGTCAATTCATGAGTATTTGGATTCATTTACTATAGATCACAACCAAACTTCCACCAATCACCAGAAGATAATTTGTGGTTAAAGAGACCAATATGAATCTCCTCAAGATAATCAAGAAGATGATCATTTCATCTCAAGATCTGCACGAGCAGCTGCCATTGGCAATGTAGTATAAATAAGGTCAATGTGAACGTCTATGTGCTGGCACCTTACTCTCTTGTCAACTGGACCGAACCAACATTCTCTTGTCAACTGGACTGGGCCGGCGTTCCCATTAAAATTAAAAACCTCTTTTTTGAGTAATAAAGGAGAAAAACAAATCAAAGCAGGATTGGGTCCAAGACCACATTGACTCGCCCAACATGATTGAAGAACAGTTGTTGTACACCCTACACAACCAAGAACACTATCTAACTTGGAAGTGTCAAGAATTTCGTGAAAACGCCCTTCTTTTCTTAATAAAATATCTCATCTTGAGCTTGTTTCTCGATCTAGATGCTAATGTAAAACTCGACCTAAAGTGGAAAAGGCTATACACGGTCAGTGATGTATATAATGCAGGTTTGTCGTAACTGGAGGATATGGGTGGAGATGTCTAACTGTTGCTAATCAATGCCGACCATGAGTAGTTATGTTACCACTCAAGGTACAAAATGTTGAAGAGAAATACCCCTAATTCATATTCTGCACCCCTTGTCAATTAGTATAGTGCTAGGCGCGCATAATGTAAGAAGACAAGGCTAATACAGCAGAAGGTTGGGCCAATAAGTGAAAAAGCATTCATGTTCTCTTGATTTCCAATAGTTCAAAACCTAATGTACACCCCTAAAACACAACCAACAAATAGTCAACAAAGACAACACAATTGAAATTTGTCCGTTGATGAAGTTAAGGATTCAAATAGATATAGCATCACACATGGAGATTCATACATAATTTGGAGTTTCTAGATTTTCAAACAGCCATTATGGTCATCCATAATACAAAATATTCTAAAATCTATGGAATATAATTAGGTCTAAAAAAACCTTCAAAACTTTGAACATCCGATTTCGTCTCAAAGATCAAAGATTTGTTAAACTCTTACACAATTGCACATAAAATGATCAAAATAGGAATTGGTAACATCACTCCCCATTTTGACTTCTTCTCAATTAAAATTATGTGGTAGTTACATTCAATTTATAAAGGAAAAATCTGATAAATGCTAACCCCAATAACTAATAGGTCATTCATATCTACATCAAAAACCCTCTTTCCTAACACTCATGCTATAAGTCACAAACTTAGGTGGAGCATTCCTACTAGAATGCTCCTATCATCCTAATTACCAATGTAACATACCGGATCTTGGACCCTACCCTAGAAGTTTGACCTTTTGAGTTTGACCAAACAATGCTGAGGTTAGAGTGATCCTAATAATCTAATGCATGAAAAATGTAATCTAATATGTCATATAATTCATTTGGTGATAATAAGATGATAATTAACTTAATTTGGTGCATGATGTGGTTAATGGGCCATTAGTGGGTTGAGTAACATAACACATGTAAGAAAGTCTCAAAAGTGAAAATAGATTCCAAATTCACAATTTACACATCAAAATAAGCCTACATGTCAATTTTCATCTAATTTGGACAATCTTGATGTAATAAGGTGAGTTTAGGAGAGAGAAAGTTGATAAAATACATTAGTGCTCAATAAATGTAATTCTTGACACCAAAAGCTAGAAATAAAGACAAATTTGTGATCGAAACACTTAAGTTAACTTGTGGATGAAATTTTACCTAATTTGGATAATCCTAATGTCATTAATGCATGAAGAAAGAGAAACTAAGTTTTGAATAATAAATGCATTGAAAGTTCTCGAAGGCAAATCTGTTTTCATAATTGAAATCTAAAGGCTTTAATTAGCCTCTGGTCAAATTTTTCCTAATTTGGGGTTCGTTTGAGCCTTTAAAAGAAGAAAGAGAATAGTTAAATTAATATACATGTCACTTTATTCTATTTTGGTTTGGATTTCAATGTGTCACGTGGCTTTGGGCTTATTTATTTGATTTCGGGTCTCGTTTGGACTGTTGGATCAACATCTGCTCTTCTCCTACCTTCGCCTCTTTCCCTTTTGCTCAGTTACAGTGGTGCCGCTGAGTTTTCCCTCTCCGACTCCGATCACCTACTTTCCTTTCTTTCTTTCCCTCTGTTTTATCCTCCCTCGCCTTCCTTGCTTCTTCCCAAATCCATTGGTCCTATATAAGGTAGGAGACCTGATCTCTATCTTGAACTGGTTGGGCGCCGCCCCCTTGCCATGTTCTTCTCGATTTTCCCCTATTTCTCGCTTCTTTCTCCTCCCCTCGCTATCTTGGACGACCAGACCCCTAGGAGTATATTCCCTTACCACCATAGAGTCTCCTGGTGTGGTTCCATACGACGGCTAGGCCTGGGCAGACTCCGAGCATGGTCCGCCTACTTAGACCTTCGATGCCAGGATCGGGGGGGGGGGGGGGGGGGTAAGGGAGCAGCGTTTCCAACCCAGTAAGCATTCGATGAAGGGTCGGATCCCTTTCTAATTCTTTGGAAATAGTAATTCACCGCTCAATATATCTACATATTAAGTAATCTAATTTCCCCCCTTTTTTTCGATTTTCTCTATACAACCTTCGACTTTGTGGCCAATCTCACCGACAGCTGGTTTTCTCCGCAATTGACGAGTTCTCCGACACCTCTGAAGTGTTCTGGATTGTCCAGTGCAAGCTTTCCCTTGGATTATTCGTTTCCCCCATATTTGTAGTAGCTTCTACCTTGCTGCTTCGCGGCAATGGCCAGCACTCGAGGAGGAGGAGGATTCGCCGCACGTTTCCCCATTTTCCCCTCCTTTTCTCTCTTGTTTTGTTTTTGTCTCCAGGGGAATTTTTGTCCTTTTTCTTAGATCCAGTTGTTGTTTTTGGTTCTAATGTAGTGCTAACTTGCGTGAGTTGGTGTCTGAGTTGGCTTGAGTTGATTGGCCCAACTCAGCTTAAGCGGCCTTCTTCCTCTCTCTCTCTCTTGTTTCCTTGGTGGCGTGGATTTTTCTCATTGGTCGAGCGTTAAAAATCAATAACTAATTATCTACTAATCATAAAAATATGGATAAATACTTGTTGTAATCAGAAAAAGAAGGCTTTCTAATGGTATAAGTTTTGATGGCTAAATTTGGTGTTTATTAACATGGGTTTTAATGGATCTAATTAATGATGAATTAACTTATAAAACCCATAACTAATTATCTATAAGTAAGAAAAATATAATAAATATGTTTTTGAATCCTAATAACTAATATATAAAGTGGTACAATTTTCATATCCTAATTTGCATTTAATCAAAAAGGTGGTTTTTAGGGTTTGAATAATGTACTTGCAATTGATACAAAATCCCACATATATGTTTAATAGGTTCTTTGGATGCCTAGGTTTGAGCCTAGATGTGAATTTGGATAGTTGACTCTGAAGTTGAGGTATGTTTACAGACTCGATTATTCTTGTTGACTAATTCACTTATGTTTTTCTTTCTCTTCGTCCTATGGACATAAGCTTGTACACATTATCTTATTCTTTTGAAATCCTACTTCATGTGAAGTATCTTGCTTGATATTGATCTTGTGATCATGGATATTCTATTGACTCTATTTATTATGCCTTAATGCATGTTGGACTTTTGATATTGTATGCCCACGGTGATGTGGATGTTTACTTGATGATATGTGTCCACTGTGTGGATTGTTTAATTGTTTGAGTTGTCCATTGTGTGATGGCAATCCTTGTATCGTATTCTGACTATACTTTTCTACTTGCCTCTACATTAAACATGTTTTGTGATTCAGTAGCACTTGAGTTTTATAATTGCATTAGTTTTAGGGTTATGTACCCTTTATGCTTTTGGGATGGAGGTTATGTGCCCCATACCCGAGTTTCAACTTTATGAGGGTTGGCTCAATTTATATATTTGGGAGTTTGGTTATGTGCCATTCTCTATCATGTTTTAACTTTATGAGTGTTGGTCACCAATTGTTATTTATATTGTTCTAGGGCTATTCTTATCTCACATGCATGGAGGTTATTGATGATGATTATGTGGTGTGTGCCTGACTCTCTTTATGTGCTAGTATTGCACATTCTTTATGGTTTTGTTTTATGGAAAGTATCCCTTTTTGATGTGATATTTTATCTCCACTAGGGTGGTACTTATCTCTTGCATGGGAATCCTTACATTTAATCGGATGTCCTTTATTACATAATGTTGCTCAATTTTCTATTTAATATGCACATACCGGCCTTTGTTGATGTCCTCTATTGTTTCTCTTTTGCTGGGGTATGTGTAACGTCCTAGGATTGGAGGCCTCAAATATAATGATCTTATAAGGAATGATTGGACTACCCATATCACCAAGGTGCACCTCCTTTTGAGGGAGCCCATCTCTAAAGAACTTCATAGTTAAGTGTGCTCATCTTGGAGTACTACTAGGATTGGTGACCAGTCGGGAAGTTTATCCTGGCTTACGCGTGAGTGAGGACAAAGCGCGTAGTTAAGGCTAGTGGAGGTTTGCGGGGCCAATCGTCAGTCTTGAAACCCTGCTAGAGCCTTGGGCTGTGGGCCCAGGTTTTACAAATTGTATCAGAGCCAATTCCCCTCTAGTAGGTGGGGCCCACATGGGCATGACATGCTAGTCTTAAGTCGTGCAGTCCAGGCAAGTTGGAAAGGGCTATCCACTGAGACGAGATGGAGCCACCCTTGCACTGGTAGCCATGGATGGGAGTTGGTTATCCATGGCCCATTCTGGGTCTGCACTGAAATGGGGAAGCGATTATGAGGCTGTATAGTTGATCCTTGACGAGAACGTCAAGAGTCTAAGTGGGGGAGATTGTAACGTCCCTGGATTTGAGGTCTCGAATATAATGATCTTATGAGGAATGATTGGACTACCCATATCACCAAAGTGCACCTCCTTTTCAGGGAGCTCATCTCTAAAGAACTCCATAGTTAAGCGTGCTCATCTTAGAGTAGTACTAGGATGGGTGACCAGTCGAAAAGTTTATCATGGCTTGCGCGTGAGTAAGGACAAAGCGCGCAGTTAAGGCTAGTGGTGGTTGTGGGGCCAGTCGTCAGTCCTAAAACCTTGCTAGAGCCTTGGGCAGTGGGCACGGGTGTTACAGAAAACTTAGCAGTAACACTGTAACCTTGCAAAAGGGATAGAGGCAAAGGTAGGAGAAGAGTAGATGTCGTTGGATCAAGATCCAACAGTCCAAATGAGACCTAAAATCAAATAAGGAAGCCCAAAGCCAGCGTGACACGTTGAAATCCAAAACAAAATCGAATAAAGCGACATGTATATTTATTTAACTTTTCTCTTTCTTCTTTTGAAAGATCAAACGAACCCCAAATTAGGTGAAACCTTACCCAGAGGCTAATTAAAGCATGTAGATACCAATTATGATATTTGATTTGCCTTTTGAGAACTTTCAATGCATTTATTATTCACAACTTAGTTTCTCTTTTTTCATGCATTAATGACATTAGGATTATCTGAATTAGGTGAAACTTTATCCATACGTTAATTTTAAGTGTGTTGAATACAAATTTACCTTTATTTCCAACTTTTGTTGCCAAGAATTACACTTATTGAGCACTAATTCATTTTATCAACTTTCCCTCTCCTAAACTCACCTTATTATATCAAGGCTATCCAAATTAGATGAAAATTGACATGTGGGCTTATTTTGGTGTCTAGATTATGAGTTTGGAACCTATTTTCACTTTTGAGACTTTCTTACATGTGTTATGTTACCTAGCCCACTAACGGCCCATTAACCACATCATGCACCAAATTAAGTTGTTTATCATCTTATTATCACCAAATTAATTATATGGCATATTAGATTAAATTTTTCATGCTTTAGATTATTAGGATCACTCTAACCTCAGCCTTGTTTGGTCAAACCCAAAAGGTCAAACTTTTAGGGTAGGGTCCAAATTCCGGTATGTTACATCACTCCACCCCTTAATTTGAAAGGATTTCATACTCAAAATTTAAAGATCAGAACATCAACAACTAACTACTCTCCACCCCATAAAAATGTTTAACCTAACAAGTCAAACTAAACATCATTTTCGAGCTACCCACATCTCAAATTTATGAAAGTTTGTAGAGAGTTATGCTTTTCATGTATCCAACTATCAAGACACCATTTAGGGTTGAGTTATAGGTCCTTGTGTCTCTAACCTATCAACCCTACATGAACATCCAAAAATCATAGGGTAGGCCAACTATACCATTATATCAAATATAGTCACAAAACTAGGTCTCTTCATTGTGACTTAGTTCGAGAAAGCATTGATAAACCAGAGATTTTTTTTGTAAGTATAGTAATATAATGAAGATAATTTTTGATGATAAGAAATATTGGATATAAAATGAAGATAGTACCAAAATCAATGCGATAAACCAAGTCATAAGTTTTCCATATTAGCGTCTCTCATATCCTAATCTCATCCTCAAAACAAACCTTATTGTATGAAAAGATCATCATTAATCAAATCTAGGGTCAACAACTCACTTACAGCTAACTAGTAAAGTCAAGAGTTATATAGGGCGACAAAATTTGAAATAGTCAAATTGCGACTACCATAGGCTCTGATACCATGTTGAAAAAAATTGAACAATAGAACCTTCAGTCCAAACACATTCAAAAGGTATGATGGACTGGGTGTAAAATTTTCAAATCTTTATTTAATGGTAATCAAAAGACCAAAGTATCGTAGTGGAATAAAGACATGACTATATTCAATTATTAAACAAAGCGTTACAACTTACATCATAAGAAACTAAGTAGAGGAAATCTAAACCACCTCAAGATTGTCTCCAAGCTTTACATCTCAATCTACCAGGTCAACGAGCCTTTTCATCCAAGTCCTCCACCTAGAGTTGGAAGCATACTGTGACAAAGTGGATTTTAGCATAAGAATGAAGTAATTACTATTTTACCCCATTATACTCACTCATGGTACCAAATTATTTTTCTTGACTCCTAAGTCAATATTAATACTCAAAATTGAAATATGGTGATCAATATGGACCTTATACACATTATAACATCACAAGGTTGACTAATTCATCACTTTGTCCAAAGTAGCAAATTGGTCAATCAAACTTCATCATATACTTCTCAAACTTTTTTCTAGATGTTCTCCACATTTTTGTGAAATTATGGTCCAAATTGCATAGCAATTGGACATTCCTACTAATTATTATGATTTCGTGAAGTTTATGTGAAGAAAAACCCCTTTATTTACTCTTTTATTGGCTTTGCCATGTCAGCAACCCTTGGGGTGTGTAATCGGGGCAAGTCAGGGCCCTTGGATCTGCCCCTCAAGGATCATGGTCCGATCTGGCAGCCATTTGCCATCTCCTACCTCCTGCAATCAATAGGGAGGAGTTAAGGAGGACCGAAACTTGCAAATCGCTCGAATAACACCCGATTTGAAATTCTAACCGAGCAAATCTCTTAGTCTCACAATTTAGCACTCAACGAGCCCTAGTTTGACCACCTTTATTGTGGCATTACTCTCTTCTAGTGAGTTGCTTGCCTTCCCTTCTCTTTCCACCAGCCATGCCTTCTATCAAGAGCTCGGCTAGCCCTAAAACCCTAGCCCCAAGTGCTATAAAAGGGTCCCTTATGCTCATTATCACCACACCAAGCCATGTGACCCTCCCTTGCTCACTCCATCGGCCCCAAGCACCCCGATCTTCTCCCCGACCTCCTTGTTGCTAGTGAAGTGCCGCCAAGTACCCCAGATTGTGTATGCTACCTCCTTAGCTCGCCACCCAAATCCAACTCCACAACCAGCTCCATGGGGCCACGATGAATTTGAGTGGCACATTGGCTACCTCAATCGGCTAATACTTTTCCTTACTTGCCTTTGCACCGGAGACCCTCCACCCTTCTTGTGGGCTCATGAGGATGCGCTACTCGCATAGGAAAGAATGAAGTCCCCTGAACCTCTCAGTTCTAGAGAAAACTATCAGTTCAACAGGGAAACCAAACCACCAATTGGACCGCCAAATCAAGAGTGAATCGGCCAATTGAATATCAAACCAGTGTGCCTCACACAACAAGCTATATGCCTATGTGGCTCCATCTGGGATGTCTGATCCTTAATCTAATAGTCAGACTTTTGCTATCTTAAGGTATTTTGCTCCCTCTCTGCTCAAAAATCAAATAAATGGATAGATCTTGCAAAAATCGTATCTAATGCATCCTATCTCCAAAAATTACAAATGAGTAGTTTTTTATCAGAAAAACACAGTGAATCCATTACATAGGTAAGTCATTCACACTCAAAATACTTGACATTTGAAATAATGTTGGATATAAGGAAATATTGGTTGATTATAAGTGAATGACCCAACCCTAAGGTTGACATAGGAAAAGTGTAACCCTAATCTCGAATATTGAAACATGATATTATAAACATCATGATCTTGACCCTTGATCCAATCTTGATAATTTAGGATATGACTTGAAGGGTTGACCCATTGACTTGGATATTGATCATATTGGAAATTCTTGGTGAAAGGTACACTATAATACCGCCTCTTTAGTTGTATTGAAGATACTTTTTATGTATCTCTTGATTGTATTCTTGGCTATATACTTGTTTGAGCTATTGTTCCCTACTGATTAGGATTTGTATTTTCTATATTATATTTTGAGACAAACTAGAAAACATAAATGATATGCCCATTATGACTGCCTGTATATCGATGATGATGATGATATTGATAATGTTGATATTGAGTACAACAACCCCCTCATTTGGAGGTGAGACTTACACATTGGCCCCCATTTTTTATGGTGAAAAGGAGCCTAATGACCTTCCCCATCACGTTGGGGTAATAGAGTCACACAAAATATATAAGCATGCTTTGTTGATTACAACATAATGGGAACTCGTAATAAAAGTTGAATCGTTGAATAGCAAACATTCTGTCGAATGATATTGGTTTTGGGAATTGCCTAATTTTATTCTTGAATATAAGTCCTGCCAAGCATACTCTTTCATTATAAACTATTTCACTTGTTTTTATATAGTGTACCGTGCAATTGCATGATTATGTCTTGATTTTGTTGATTTTAGGTAATACAAATGGAAAACCGACTAAGATCTCTTCTGCACTCTATAGCTATGATGAAAAGGATAAATTAGATAAATCTCCATATTAGGTTAGTTATTCTTTAAATTATCCAATTTTTGAGTTATTATTTCTTATTGTATATGTCAGTGTGTTAGATCCTATCAGACCACTCAGGGACGGGCACTTCCATCCCTTTATTATTGTCTAGGCGTAGGATTGGGATTGGGGTAAGAACGATTCTGTGACATTTTCCCTCTCCGACTTTGAACACCTACTTTCCTTTCTTTATTTCCCTTCATTTTCTCCACCCTCACCTTCCTTGATTCTTCCTGAATCCATGGATCCTATAAAAGGTAGGATATCTGATCTCCATCTTGAACTGGCTGGGCTCTACCCCCTTTCCATGTTCTTCCCATTTCCCCCCTATTTCCCGCTTCTTTCTCCTCTCCTCACCAACTTGGACCACCAGACTCCTAGGAGTATATTCCCGTACCACCACAGAGTTTCTTGGTGTGGTTTCCAAGCGATGGTTAGGCCTAGGCAGACTCTGACCATGGTGCACCTACCTTGACATTCGACGCCATGATTGGGGGATAAGGGAGTAGTATTTCCAACCCCAGAAAGCACCCGGTGAAGGGTCGGATCCCTGTCCAGTTCTATGGTAATGGTAATTCACCGCTCAATCGATCTACTTATTAAGTAATGTGATTTCCCCCCTTTTCCAATTTTCTCAGTACAACCTTTGACTTTTTGGCCTATTTCACTGGCGGCTAGTTTTCTCTATAATCGATAAGTTCTCCGACTCCTCCAAAGCGTTCAAGATTGTCCTGCACAAGCTTTCCCTTGGAATATTCGTTCCCCCCAGATCTGCAGTAGCTTCTACCTTGTTGTTTCATGGAAATGGCCTACGATCGATTAGAAGGATGATTCCTCGCATTTTTCCCATTTTGCCCGCCTTTTTCTCTTGTTTTGTTTTCAATAACAGGGGCATTTTTGTCTTTTTGCTTAGATCCAGTTGTTGTTTTTGGTTCTAATGTAGTGCTGACTTGCATGAGTTGGCAGCTGAGTTGGTTTGAGTTGATTGGGCCAACTCAACTTAAGTGGCCCTCTTCCTCTCTCTCTCTTGTTTCCCTACTGGCTCAGATTTTTCTTATTGGTGGAGGGTTAAAAATCAATAACTAGTTATCTACTTATAAGAAAAACATGGATAAATACTTATTGGAATCAGAAAAAGAAGGGCTTTCTAATGGTATAAGTTTTGATCGCTAAATCCGATGTTTATTAACATGAGTTTTAATGGATCTAATTAATGATGAATTAACTTATAAAAACCATAAATAATTATCTATAAGTCAGAAAAATTAATAATATATGTTTTGGAATACTAATAACCTAATATATAAAGTAGCATGGCTTTCATAACCTAATTCACATATAATCAAAAAGGTGGTTTTTAGGGTTTCGATAATGTACATGAAATTGATACAAAATCTTGCATATATGTTTAATAGGTTCTTCGTCAGCCTAGGTTTGGGCCTAGATGTGACTTTGGATTGTTGACTCTGTAGTTGAGGTATGTTTGTAGACCTAATTATTCTTTTTGACCAATTCACCTATGTTTTTCTTTCTCTTGGTCCTATGGACATAAGCATGTACACATTATCTTGTTCTTTTGAAATCATGCTTCATGTGAAGTATCTTGCTTGATATTGATCTTGTGATAATGGATATTCTCTTGACTCTATTTATTATGCCTTGGTGCATGTTCAACTTTTGATATTATATGCCCACGAAGATGTAGATGTTTACTTGATGATATGTGTCCACTGTGTGGACTGTTTAATTGTTTGAGTTGTCCATTGTGTGATGGCAACCTCTGTATCATCTTCAGACTATACTTTTCTACTCACCTCTACATTAAACATGCTATGTGATTCAGTAGAACTAGAGTAGTATAATTGCATTACTTTTGGGGTTATGTGCCCTTTATACTTTTGGGATGGAGGTTATGCGCCACATACTTGACTTTCAACTTTATGAGGGTTGGCTCAATTTTATATATTTGGTAGTTTGGTTATGTTCCATTCTCTACCAGGTTTCAACTTTATGAGGGTTGGCTGTCAATTGTTATTTATATTGTTCCAGGACTATGCTTATCTCACATGCATGCAACTTAGTGATGATGATTATGGGGTGTGTGCCCTACTCTCTTTATGTGCCAATATTGCACATTCTTTATGGTTTTGTTTTATGGCAAGTATCTCTTTTTTATGTGATATTTTCTTTTGATACCCGCTTGGGTGTTGCTTATCTCTTGTATGGGAAGCCTTACAATTAATTTGATGTCCTTTATTACATTATGTTGCTCAATTTTCTATTTAGTATGCACATACCAGCCTTTGTTGATGTCCTCTATTGTTTCTCTTTTGCTAGAGTATGCTTCCAACCCTAGGTGGATGACTTGGATGACAAGGCTTGTTGACCTGGACTTAGATTGAGATGTAAATCTTGTAGACAATCTTAACGTGGTTTACATTTCCTCTACTTGGATCCTTATGATGTAAGTTGTAACCCTTTGTTTTATAATTGAATATAGTCATGTCTTTATTCCACTTCTATACTTTGGTCTTTTGATTACCTTTATATATATATTTGAATATTTTATACCCACTCCATCATACCTTCTTAGTGTGTTTTCATTGGAGTTTAGTAAGGAAGTTGTTTCACTTCTTTACAACCAAACTGCTGCAATAAATAGAAACATATCTTTGACCTCTATTTTTGTATCCACCAAGAAAGTATTCCAAAAGGCATAAATGATATATGCTTACTAACCTTTTAGTGGGTAATAAGTGGTCATCTCAATTTTTGACTAAAAGGTTCACCAAGGAAAGTCTTTTTCACATTCTCCAATCCTTTAATGCATAAAGATAAAGTCAAATGACCAATATCGAAATAATGGAAAAATAAAATGTAGAGCTCAAATTTAATTGGCTAGGAACTATCCAGACTATATAGCAAGGTTATGCTCCAATTTTGGAAAAATTTTGGCTTTGTTTGACCCTCCAAAGTAATTAAGCAAGTTTTACATATAGCTTGATCAAAATACTTAAAAATGCAAGTAATGTGAGTACCAAACCTTATGTCCCAAATTTCTAGATTTGTCACACCCTTCATTTACTTTTATGTCCTTTTATCATGTATCCATCCAATATCCAACATTTAGTGGTCATGATCTAGCATCTGTAGCATCGTCCTCTACCTCTGCATTCTTTCAATCTAAAATCAGTTCCAATGTGTTCCCCTCCATGACCTCTTTCTCCCCCATTTCTCGATCTTTTTCATATATTTCTTCACTTATGAAATCGTGATGATTTCTCAAATCTAATGAGCCATTACTTTCCTTCCTTGATGGTCTTTCGACAATACGCCCAATCTAGGACTCTCTGCTTCTCTTCAACATGACTCACAGAGTCCAGTAAAAGTATCTCTCGTGGTACAAGGGAAACAACCACCGCTAGACCTCAAGATTTCCACCTCCTCTATCAATTGCACCTATGGAGTCCCAAGCCTCCCCAAACTACTTTCCTTCCTTCTTCGATGACAATTGACTCACCTCAGCCTCCTCCCCCCCATGTCCAATTGGCTACTCAGTAACAATGCAAGATTATCCTTTGATGTTTTCCAAGTGCAAAGTTCCTTGTATTGGTCCTAGTCGATGTACATATAGGGCCAACAACTACTCATATTGGATCTCACGTGCATGGTATTCTAGTGCCCACATGACCATGTAATGTCTTGTTTTGACTTCGCTTGACCTTTAGGATATGTTTCAATAGTTCTTTGTGGGTTGGTTTGTTTTTCCATCTCTCTTGTTTACCTTGCTTCTATGACAATTTACGTGAGTGCTTGATTTTTTTTGTACTCGAGTTTGTTTCCCCAGCCTCTTTGGTCCCCAATGAAGTCTTTCCACACATATGTACTTGTTGTTACTATTTTTTGAAATTTTTTCTTATTGGGTTGTAGCCAGTAATCATGGTACCACAAGATCCAATGCTCCAATGCATTGTTAAGCCCGAGCTTTGGCTCACCAACTTTGTTTTAGTGTAAGGAAGCCATAGGAAATCCTAGTTTCCCGATTCCATGCATCCATCATCTAATGTGGATGAAGCTTGAAGCTCCAGGCTTCTCCTTGAGCTATGGCTTTAGGGAGCAGAATCCATGCCACTAAATGACCTTGGTGCCATGACAGTCTAATTGAAAGAATTTAACCACAATGGCAATTTTGGGCGTTGAATGCTCTCCTTGTTTGATTCTCCATGATACAATCTATGTCTTAAATTGGCCAATTTACACTTTTTATTTTAATATTTAAATCGAGTCTAGACTTTTCTGCCTTTATGTGTTTTATTTACATCAAATGTATTTTTGGATTTAAACCATGTCACAATATGCTTCGTGAATTCTGATTAGTCCATATTGTAAAAATCATAGAAATTACATATGACCTTAAAATATATGTTGGAAATCTCTTTGGTTTTCTATTGATATAGAGTGTTTGTAAACCCTACTTTTCATATCAAGAATATTCAATATTTTCGTGAACAATAATTAAAGTTTAATGACAATGAACTAATGTCCATTTATGTTATTAATTAGCTTACCTGTGATCAAGGGATCAATCAAGTCAATGGACTTCACCTATGGTGGTTTCCTCTAGGTAAGTAGGCCATGCTTCCTGACACAATTAAATTTGGCCCAATTGGATATCTATATTTATTATTATGCATACTTTTATGCTTAGTGAGAAGATGATATCTTTTGTAATTTTCATCAAGTATAAATATCACTACACGATTTAATAATTGTATATTTTAGAACCTAAACTGTGACCAGATTTATGAATAATGGATTATGCTCAAGACGGGATTGATCCCAATAATACATTATAAGGGATAAATCCCATTAAGACGTCATGAGGGAGAAATCCCATTATGGTTCACGAATGGAGAAATTCCATCAAGACATAATGAGGGAGAAATATCATTATGGCACAGAGAGGAAGATATTTGTTTAGGATCAAGATTAAGATTAACAACATTAATGAGTAAGTCAAAATCTAAGACAATGATCCAAGTTAAGGAATTGGATAAGTTTGTATATGCACCTCGATCATGGAACTTTGGGTTGTTTATGGACTTTTTAAGCATTATGGTATTCCTAGAAATGATTGGATCATGTGGTGCATTGAGAGAGGCAACATATATTCACTTATAATTCATCATGCTTAAATTATTAAACAATTTCTTAAGATAAACCATGGACAAATTTATGTCAACTTTCTTTCATGACTAGTTTGCTTTATGTAAAGTAATAATTACTTTGTGATTTATAAAGTGCCAAGTATGGTTTACTTACATTTAAGTTTGTTTTGCATTCCCAGTGATGTGATGTCCACATGATCTGAAGCAATTGAAAATTAAAATAATAAGCAGGGACTAGGAGGAATCGAAGTCTAGCCAGGTGGGATACCATCTACTAAGCCAATCTAGACTTTTATATACTAGTTATATCATAGCTTAATTTTGATAGCCAATGATTGGCCCAATGCATTTGTATTTCATGATCAACAAGTTGTAGATTTCATGTCAATGAACTATGTGTTTGTCAATTTCAAATTATGTCAAGGTGTTTCATTCAGACTAACTACACTGATTAGAATTTTGTGAAGCAACTACTACAGAAATGGCTTATAACGTCACATTCAGAGGCATCGTTTGTATACAATAAACCGATGCCTAAACCCTACAGCTTCAGTTTAATACACAAACCAACATCTATATGTGAAGAGCGGCCAGATACGGGTATCACTTTTAATTTAGCGTCCGTTCCTTAATAAACAACTGACGCCTAAAATTGACTGCCAAATCCAAATTTTCCAGTGGAAAAAAATTACCTCCAAAATTTAACACACGGCGTCAGTTATTGACTAATTAATCGACGAATAAAGGTTTTTGGCAAGACTGAAATTGGGCACATTTTTATTGTCGGTTGTCTTTCGATAACCGACGCCAATGTATTTTCCCGCGCTGTCCGTGTGAAAATTTTCACCCCCCTTTGGTGTCGGTTTTCTAAGGCAACCGACGACTATGGTCAAAATTTGAGAACACTTTTTTTTCAGTCTATGTAGATAGACGTCAGTTTTTTTAGTAGAAACCGAAGACTATAATTGAGCATAGGTGTCGGTTTTTTAGTGGTAATCGATGCCTATTGTTATTAGTGTCAGTTTTTTTATTAACCGACGTAGATGGTTAAATTTATAGCACTCGCGCAAAGCTGACTCTTCCCCTTTCTCTGTTTCATTTCCAATTGAAGGTTAGGTTCTAGCTCTGGTGATTTCACCCCCTGCTCCCTCCTCCTTGCGTGCCATCGTCGCCCTTCTCCCGGCTCGCCACCGCTGGCCGCCCTCTCTCTACTCGCCGTCGCCCTCTCTCTGCTTGTTGCCGTCAGCCGCCCTCTCTCTGTGGTCGACACGGCCTGCTCCTGTGGTCGTCACCACCGTCGTTGCCTGATCAAGCCGCCACCCCCTGCTCTCTTCTTCCTCCTGCCCGCTGCTCCTAACACCGCCGCCGCCGCCGACAGGGACGCTGCTAGCTTCTCTCTTGTTCCTCCATGTCGCTGACAGGTAGGCCATTGCCACTGCCCTTACTTGCTCATTTTGTTCCCGCTGACATGTATGTCTGTCCTATAGGGACGTCAGAGGTGGCTGAAATATGCCACCTCTTCTTCTTCCTACTCCCTCCTTACCAAATGGATAAAAGCAAGTCCACGACCGTGTGGGCTGGCCACGGTCGTGTCCTTGCTTTTATCCATTTGGTAAGGAGGGAGCAGGAAGAAGAAGATACATTTGCAATTGAATACTAATGCTTGACCTAATTCTGTAAATTTTGATGCATGTTGAAATAAGATATTAAAACTCTAATGTTAAAACCCTAATACACATTTCACCATAATCTTGTATAAACTATATTGTTGAAATCTTGTGATCAACCTATCTAAGATATTAAAACCTAATGTTAAATCTCTGATTTTGTAGTGATGTGTCACCCTAAAATCTACATGAATCCCTATTGTATGATGTAGATTGATGATAATGCATGAGCTAGTTTGAAATTTTGAAATCAATTATGAATCTCTCCATCCATAGGTCTTACTAATTTATGTGTAATCTTTATCTTGATGATGAACATGCATGGACACTCGAAATGTTGAAATCAATGTTATAGAATATGATACCTAGATTAAATGATGTTACATGAAACCTAGGATATGAATGATGAAACTAGATTTGTAGGTATTGGAATGACAACATACATGTATTTGTTGTCCTAGAAACCCATCCAAGATATACTCATTAGGAGTAAATCTTGGATAGACCCCAGTTTGGGACTGTTCTTGAACACCTAATCTCACTTAGGATGTAATTGTATAATGTGTATTGGGTTTTCAAAAAAAAATTGGTAGCATTTCCCCATTTGTTCTCTAAGTACATATCTACTTGGAGAACATCGGGGAAATGCTACTGAAATTTTTTTAAAAACCCAATACACATTATACACTTACTAGTGAGATTAGGTGTTCAAGAATGGGATAGGTGGTACACATTTTTTATATATAAGAATGACAGCACATGTATTTGTTGGCTTAGAAACCTGTCAAAGATATACTCATTAGGAGTAAATCTTGGACAGTCCCCAGTTTGGGACTGTTCTTGAACACCTAATCTCACTTAGGATGTAAGTGTATAATGTGTATTAAGTTTCAAGAAAATTTTGATAGCATTTCCCCATTTGTTCTCTAAGTACATATGTACTTGGAGAACAGCGGGGAAATGCTGCTGAAATTTTCTTTAAAACCCAATACACATTATACACTTACTAGTGAGATTAGGTGTTCAAGAATGGGATAGGTGGTACACATTTATTATATATAAGAATGATAGCACATGTATTTGTTGGTCTAGAAATCCGTCCAAGATTTACTCATTAGGAGTAAATCTTGGATAGTCCCTAGTTTGGGACTATTCTTTAGCACCTAATCTTACTTAGGATGTAAGTGCATTATGTGTATTTGGTTTTCAAGAAAATTTCAATAGCATTTCCCAATTTGAAAACCCAATATACATTATGCACTTACTAGTGAGATTAGGTGTTCAAGAATGGGATAGGTGGTACACATTATATATAAGACCTTAAACCCTAAAGTTTTAACCATAAACCCTAATCTTTTAACTCTAGACCCTAATCTTACTCTAATATACACTTGTTTTCTCTTTGATCATAGAATGGATAGGTCATGGATGTCCATTCCAAATCACTGCACCCTCGAATTTATTTCTAGTCTTGACCAATTATTAGATTTTTCGAGGAACATAGGAAACAACCTGGAGATAGGTTATACTCTCCATGTAGGCATTGTGGTAACAACTTGAAAGTCAACACTGGTGATGAAATCAAAAGTCATGTCATGTGCAACATGATTATACAAGGCTATACATAATGGCACTGACATGGAGAGATTTCAAACCTGAAATAAGTGGATGTCGATAGCAGTTCTTGTGTGGAAGAACAAATTGCCTCCGATGATGTAGATGTGAACGAACCAGTTCCAGTAGACATCATTGATGTGATGATGGATAGTTGTGGGGTAGAGCACACCGATCCACCTCCCATGTTTAGAAACATTATGCAGGATGCTGAGATACCGTTATACACAGCTTGTAAGTTTGTGAATCTTAGCATTGTGTTGAGATTGTATAAACTAAAAGCTAACAATCGATGGAGCGACAAACGCTTCATGTCATTGTTGTCTTTGTTGAAAGAAATTCTTCTTGAAGGAAAGGAGATGCCGATCTCAACATACCGATTAAAGAAATCGTTGTGTCCAATGGGAATGGAGGCGAAGAAGATACACACATGACTGAATGATTGTGTATTATTTCAAAAGGACTATGTGGATTTGAAAGATTGTCCAAAATGTGGTATGTCAAGGTATAAATTGACGACTTCAGGGGAGTCCAAAACTGGTTCTCCTGCCAAGGTGATGTGGTATCTACTTATAATACCACGGTTTCAACGCTTATTTTCCAATCCTATGGATGCGAAGAAATTGAGGTGGCATACAGATGTTAAGAAAAATAATGATGGGATCCTACGACATGCGTCTGATTCCCCACAGTGGAAGAAGACTGATTTCTTATACCCTGAATTCGATGAAGAAGATAGGAATCTAAGACTTGGGCTTTGTACATATGGGATGAATCCATACAGGACATTGAGCATCCAACATAGCACTTGGCCAGTTATGCTTGCTATATACAATCTTCCTCCCTGATTGTGTATGAAAAATTAGTACGCTATCCTGTCGTTGTTGATATCAAGCCCTAAACAACCTGGAAATGATATTGACATTTATCTTGAACCTATGATTGATGACTTGAAGAAGCTATGGGGTGAAGGTGTGATGACCTATGATGCTTCACGAAGAGAGACATTTCATTTGCACGCTATGTTGATTTGCACTATGAATGACTTTCCTACGTATCGAAATTTATTTGGATGTAGTGTTAAAGGATCTAAAGTGTGTCCTATATGTGAAGAGAACATTGATTAAATACGAATAAAACACAGTGGCAAGACTGTATATCTTGGTCATCGAAGGTTTCTTACAAAATTTCATCCGTATCGTAGGTTGTGCAAAGCATTCAATGGACGGAATGAGGAACAGAGTGCACCTAAACCTATATCAGGGGAGGATGTTTATGAAAGAGTAATAGACATCACCAATAAATTTGGTAAGAGATCACAATGTACGATGGCCACACAAAGTGACAAGTCATTATTCAAGAAGAATTCAATATTTTGAGATCTTCCTTATTGGAGTTCTTTGACAGTCAGGCATTGTATCGATGTCATGCACATTGAGAAAAATGTATGTGATAGCATCATCAGTACTTTGTTGAATATACCAGGTAAGACTAAAGATGGGATAAAATCTAGAATGGACCTACGTGAAATGGGAACAAGGACAGAATTAACAGAAGTAGTTAGTAGCGATCGGAGAACATACTTACTTCCCGCATGTTACACATTGTCTAGAAAGGAGAAGAAAGCTTTTTGTGAAGGGTTACTCATCCAACATCCGTACATTGGTATCAATGAATGATCTGAAGTTGATAGGTCCTAAATATCATGATTGTCACACTCTAATGAAACAAATATTGCCCATGGCAATTCGATCTATATTGTCTAAGCATGTACGGTTTGCAATCACCAAACTTTGTTTCTTTCTCAACAGTCTGTGCAGCAAAGTTATTGACCCTGATACTCTCAATAAATTGCAAAGAGAAGTGGTTGTTACCCTATGTCAGCTTGAGATGTATTTTCCTCCTTCATTCTTTGATATCATGGTACATCTTGTTGTCCACTTGACTAGTATAATGAAAATGTTGGGACTAGTTTTCTTGCATTGGATGTATCCCTTTAAACGATACATGAGCATTTTTAAAGGTGATGTTTGAAACTCTTATCGGCCTGAAGGAAGTATTATTGGGGGTATGTGGTGAGAGAGGTTATAGATTTTTGCAATGACTTTCTGAGTGGTAATGACACTCCTGTGAATGACAAGAATTTTGAGGAGCATTTTGGCAAAGGAATTTTGGGATCACGGGTGAAAGTAATCGGCCGTGAGTAGTTAGAGCAAGGTTACTTGTATATTTTACACAACATCGAAGAAGTGAGTGGTTATATCGAGGAACATACCAATTTAATCAAGAGACAATATCCTCGATCGAATTCAATGTGGCTTTCTAGAGAGCATAACAAGACATTTATCAAGTGGTTTGAAGATAAAGTCTTACATCAACTATCGCAAACACGAGATAATCTTACTGAAACCATCAAATGCCTCGTCTTTAAACCAAAATTGAATGTTATGTCTTATGAAGGGTTTGACATAAATGGATGCTCGTATTACACAAAGCGTCAAGATGATAAGGGTTTCGTCCAAAATAGTGGGGTCACCCTTCAAGCGTCTTCATTATTTTTTGCAAGTGCAAAGGATAAGAATCCACGTGAAGCTAAAATGTCATATTACGGTGTCATTGAAGACATATGGGAGTTTGACTATGTAGATTTCAGAATTCTGCTCTTTAAATATAATTGGGTTGACAACAACAAAGGAGTTATAGTGGATGAATTGGGTTTCACGTTAGCGAACTTTGAAAAGATTGGCGAGAAGGGTGAACCATTCATATTGGCAACACAGGTGAAACAAGTATTTTATATCGATGATCCTACAAATGATAAATGGTCGGTTGTTCTTCATGGTAAAAGACAGTTCGTTGAAGATCCTATAGATGAAGAAGAGTACTATGATAAGTATGATGACTCTAGTCCATTCTTAGTTGGGTTGCCAGCACCACCAACATTGAAGTTGGGGATCAAAATGACTTGTATGTTCGCGAGGATCACAATGAAGGATTGTTAATTGATTAAAGATCACAATATTAGAGACATGCATGTTTATATTTTTTATATGTTTTATTTTTTTGAATGTGAACTTTATAATGTGAACTTTACAATGTTAATGTGGACTTTACAACGCGAATTACTTTACAATGTGAATGTGAACTTTACAATGTGAATGTGAACTTTACAACATGAATGTGAACTTTACAAAGTGAATTACTTTACAATGTGAATGTGTACTTTACAATGTGAACTTTACAATGTGAATTACTTTATAATGTGAAATTTATAATTTGAATGTGAACTTTCAGATGGCTGATCATTCCCATGATAACCGTGCTGATGATCACCGTGAGGGTGAGGATGTGCCTACGCCGCTTGACAATGTAAGTTTTAATAATATATCCATGAGGTTTCTATCTATATGTTCATTTATAATTATATCATGTAAGTGTATTTTTTATCAAATTTTAGGTTGGTGATGTACCCCTGAAGAAATTACAGCACTTGATGAGCAGCAAAAGAAAATTGAGAAAGTGAGGGGCATCATAATGATGAACAAGTTACTACAGCAAAGGGGCAATGGACCCAAATTGGCTGTGGATTTTGATCATGCAGGAAATCCATATGGAGTGAACCAAAACTCATTTATTTCATATCTTGGGGTTCTTACTCGCAGCCATTGCAGTCCTATCCTAGAATCCTGGCATAAAGTTCCTAAGGGGAAGAAAGACCAAATATGGAAGGAACTATGTGTGAGTTATTATTATTTGTAATTCTATTTGTGTAGATTGCTAATTTTTAGGAACTAGTTAATAGCAATTCTATTTATTTTGCAGAGCATATTTGATTTGGATGAAAAGCTGCATCATAAATGTGTGATGCAATGCTGTGGGAGGGTCCTTAGGAACTATAGGACCAATCTCACATGAGATTACATACGCGATGCGGAGAAGAGGTTCTTGATAGATTTCCAATTCTAGACATTGATCACTATTTTACTAACTCTACACTAATAATTTTTATTTGTATTCTCTTTAAAAAATAAATTTAGGCAGAAGGAAGCCACAAAGCAAAGGAACTACCAGGATCCCAAATACTGGGAGGAGTTTGTTACCCAAAGAAAAATAGATGAATTCAAGGTATTGAGTGCCACTCCCAATTTAATTAATATACATTCTTATGTATTCACCTATTCAAGATTAACCTTTAGTGTTACTAACCAAATCAATGTGCTAACTGACTAGGCTATCAACGATGCTCAATGAGCAAGGCATGCACTGAATGTGCACGACCCCACAATGGGTTCAAGAGGATATGAAGGCGTTCGCCAAAGACTATAGGCTAAGTCTGCTCAGCCTGCTGCTACTCAAGAGACAGTAGAGTCCTCTACTACTACTCCTGCACCTCTGCCTTGCCATGCTATGTGGATAGATGGAAGGCAAAATAAGAAGGGAGACATACCAAAGCCCGCAACTACTAAGGCGACTGTAAAAATGGTAAAAATCAACTCTTAGAGCAATCGATTGATATTGATTATTGTTATGTTTACTTACTAATTTTTGTTGATGGTGATTAGTGGGAGCTACACGAGCAAAGGAAGGAAGGCAAGTTCATCCCACATGGCACAAGGGATGAACTGACAGTTGCTTTTGGTAACCCATAGCATCCTGGATGTGTTAGGGGTGTAGGCGCTAGTGTGGGCATCAAAGCATTCTTTGGGCCATCCCAGTGCAAACATGTCCCAGAAGCGGGACTTTCACAAGACGAGGTAACATATTCTTATTTTAGAATGTTATTGCAAAAGGGAATTCAATAATTAGAAGCTAGCATTTCTTTTATCCATGTATAGGTAGATGCATTAATTGATAGGAGAGTCAAGGAAGCACTTGATATGAGACTCCATGATGCAATTAGCAAGTGGCACGTGTCTCAGACGGCCACTCAGACAGTACCTGAGACATGTTGTGCTTCTCCTACTACTCCTACTGTAGCAGTTGGGAGTAATCCTATAGACCCACCACCTAGCACGTCGTCTGTAAGTCATTTCATGACATAGTATCTAGTCTGTTCAAGATGATATGTTTGTGTATATATGCATATAACATTCTTTACATAAATTTGTAGGGGTTGAAGCCATGCCGATTAAAAAGTCAAGAATATATCATTGCAGAGGCGTCGGCTTACCCATCCCTTAAAGGGTGCATGTTTCATGGGTATCCAGTACCAGATGATGTGATACATGTGAGCCCGATACATGTACTCCCCCCAATTAGAGGGAACTTACACTACCTCATGCACACCCAGATGCTGAAACACTTGGTGAGGCAGTAGGCAGAGTGATACTGTGGCCTGAAGTGGATGTCTTACATTAATTTGTTAGTGTGTATATATGAGTCAATTGATCTAAAATTATATATACAGGTCAAAAAGACGAGACCTGCTACATCTCGGCCTCCACCTCCTCGACTACCAAGTTGGCTTCCAAGGGACCTACATGCCTCGATAGGTCCTAATTGTAGGGGTGTGGGAGTATGGATCGGCGAACATGATCCAAATTTCCCTATAAATGTTACTATTTTGGAGGATGCTGCAGGTAAATCATACGATAACAATCTATTTATACAAGTTTAGCATACATATTAATCCATACTTAATACAAGTTTTGCATACGTATTAATGCATAGGTATTAATGCAGGTCAATCATACAAAAATAAGATATTTATACAAGATGTTTTGGAGTTGTTTCATTATGATTGGTTGAACACATCTATGATAGAGCTGTGGATATGGTGAGATCTTGTTTATACATCCATATACCTTATTTAATATACAGTGATCTGGTTTCTTATGTATTAATGCATACGTAATACATGTTTTGCATCCACTTACACATGATATGTACAGATTTTGGGTTTTCCCATGTGGGATTTTTGGTTCCATCTTTAATTAGTCTTGTAGATGCAGACCCTTATTCAGTTACTTCATACTGCTATGATGCTTTTCAATATTTTAGTAAAAATAATAAGATGGTGATAATAGCTCCATTCAATGTCGAGTAAGTTTACTTTGCTTATAATTTGGACTTAAGCAGATTACATTTTTATTGTGGATTTTGAGCTATTAATTTTCTACTTTCTTACCTATAGTGGTAAACATTGGGAGTTACTAGTTATTGTCCCCAAGATCACTGTATATTATCTAGATCCTGTGGGGAATGAGTTGAATACATTATATGGACATGCAATTAAAAGGCCATTATTCTCGTGAGAAATATTTCACATTTTTATATCTGTTAACATCTGTTACTACATTACTATTTAATTATGCAATTTAATGTGTTACATTAACATATGTATGACTTTACAAGAGTACAAAAAAGCTGGTGGAAAGGTCCCCAGGAAAAAGAATCTGTCACTAATTTGGGAGAATGTGAAAGTAATTTCATGACTCCAATGTATATATTATTTATGTGAACTGTGCATATTTGTATTTTTGAATATTTTGTATGTTTCAATTTATAGTGTTCTACACAAGACAACGACTGGGCATGTGCCTACGATGTGATGCGATTTATGGACCTAATCATCAAACATGTTGTAATGGAAATCGATACGATACAGTAGGTATTATACATAGTCTCATTAGATAATATGAAATATATCAATCTTATTATATATTATTAATTATATATATACATCATTCTCTTTGTAGGTCTTTAAAACTACTGACTTCAGCACAGGTGGAAAGCTATTAGATGCACATACTCCCTATACGAGAGAGGAATTAGATGTTGTAAGAGAAGAATGGGCAGAAACCCTACAAAGAGTGGGAATTTTTAAATATAATTTTATTGACAATGATGACAATGATGACAATGGTGAATAAAGAATAACTTCGTCCTCATAATTATTTTTGTGTGAATGTGAATGACTTTTTATGAATTGTCATATGTGTGATTGTGAATGTGAATGTGAATGTGAATGTGAATGACTTTTTCTAATCAATACATGAAAGTTTCTACATGTGTCTGAATGTGAAAAGAGATGAAATGAATGGAACTAAATGTGTATGTAAATGACTTTGCAGGTTTTTACATGTATCTGGTCAATACATGTGTTTGAATGTGAATGACTTTGTAGGTTTGTGGCCTGCTGTATGGCTGATATTAACGGATGATATAAACCAACAGTTTAGAACTGAATTGCAGGTTCAACATCCTACTGACCATCCATACAACAGGCCTACAAACTGATAAGAAAAATAAATCAAAACATAGGCATTAGTTGTTTATAAAAAACGGACACCAAAAATATACGACGTCGGTTGTTAGCAAAAAACTGATTTCTTTATCCCGTCCTGGTGTCGGTTGTCGGTAAAAACTGACGCCTATTACCACGGTCGTGGTGGCAGTGATATGGCGTCGGTTATTTTCATAAAACTGACGTCTTTATCCCGTCCTGGTGTTGGTTATCAGTAAAAACCGACGCCTATTACCACGGCCGTGTTGGCCAGCACAGCCGTGGTGGCAGTGATATGGCGTCGGTTATTTGCATAAAATCGACGATTTTATCAAGATATAGTGTCGGTTATATACAAGAACCGACGCCGATAGTGCGCTTACTGGCACTTTATTGATGACGGGAAGGGTAATGGCATCAGTTCTTTTAATAACTGACATCTTTAGCCACTCTATAGTGTCAGTTTTCTTAAATAACTAATGCCTATAGTCCATTTTCTGGTGCGTTTTCAGTGGCGGGAAGAGTTTTGGTGTCAGTTAGGGAACCGACGCGGAATGGGCCCACCTTTAGCAACGCCCACTTGGGTGTCACTTGGAAACTGACACCACTTGGGTGTCACTTGGAAACTGACACTAAAGGCCTTAATTAACTGACGCTAAAGGCCTGGTCTGTAGTCGTGATGCCACCCTTGAGAACAATGATTCTACCCAATGATACATACATACATACATACATACATACATGCATACATACATACATACATACATACATATATATATATATATCTGTGTGTGTTTAAGAAGTGGGATGTTACACATGGAGGGCTACCTGTACTATAGTTTATCCTACAAAGTTTTAATGAATCTATTGATGCAGCCAGTTTAGTTGTACTAAATATGAGAGGGCTTCTCATGAATTGGAGCAACAACTATAGTCATATGAACCAAATAGCCACTAATATAGAGGCACGATGAACATCTCCTGGTTGAATGTCTTTCCACAAACTTACATTATGCTAGGGGGGCATCCAAGCCATGACCATGGCTATATGGGGCTACGGCTAACCAGAAAACTTAAACAACCTAGGGTATACTATTTTCTCAATCGCTCACTGACATGGATAAATTATGTGGGAGTTTTGAAGGAAGCATGGAGCATGAGCGTGGTGGGGAAATTTCTTTACATCATGGAAAAAAAGCTAAAGTATACTAATAAGGCCTTGAAGTCTTGGTCATGAAACTCGATTGATCTGCCAGACTTGATTGATGTTGCTAAAGACCACTTTCAAGAGGCTACATAGGCTCTCAGATCTGAGCCACAGAACACCCCAAAGATAGAGGACAATAAAAGGAGGGTGAGTAGTTTTCTCTAACTAGAGAAGGAAGAGGGCTCTCCATGTTGTTTTGGAGTAGAAAGAGGTTGATACGAGATGGGGACATGAATACTAGAGTGTATGTTGGTGCCTTAAAATGAAACTACATGAGAGATTAGATCAACTCTCTCATAGATAAGAACTACGAGGTGAAGGAGGGGCCTGATAAGGTAGTTGAGGTTGTGGTAGAGTTATTCTCCAACTTGTACAACAAACCAAGGGCCCCTTGTGGCCAGAACACTAAGGTACCCAAGAGGAAAATGACTAAAAAGATGAATGCAAAGCTATTCATTGTGGAGTAAACTAAAGGAGTGGTGTTTTTCATTATTGCCTCAAAGGCGATGAGACTAGATGGTTTCAATTATAAGTTCTTACACTGGGAATGGCCCATCATCAAAGAGTACATGTGCAATGCAATAAGATGGATTATGGTGGGGGTAGGATGGTGTGTGAGGTGAAAAATGTCATGGTCAGGTTGATCCAAATAAAGAACCAGACTGCAAATATGGGTGATTTCCAACCGTGCAAGGACTTGTTTGGAAAAACTAAAGGAACTATGCATTGATTTCCAGATGTGAACTCCCTTACCTATTTGACTCCAATAATATGTTGTTCATTATTGTATAAATCTTATTAAAATCTTCTTTTGAGGAGATTGAATTTGTTGTTGCCTAATATCATCTTGGATAATGTATTGGACTTCATAAATGGAAGGTGTATAGAAGATGGTGCACTTTTAGCTTCCAAGTTTCTTCTCGAGTTTATAAAACCTGACTTTTCTAAATCCTACAACCACTTTAATTGGGAGGCATTGTGGAGGAATATGGAGGCAATGAGTTTTGATAGAGATGGGTGGGTCTAATTCAACAATGTGTACAAACTACCTCTTTTTCTATTATGATCAATTGTTTCCCAAATGGCTTGTCAAAGGTATGTAATAACCTACATTTATGGGACACTATTTCCCTGATTATGTTTTAAATCATTATGCAAGGGATAACTAAGATTACTAAGGTGGTAGAGGAGGAAAATGAGCTCCAAAGTTTTCAAGGTCAATGGAACTCTAGTTAGGTTGCATATGTGTTTGCTAATGATGTCTTCTTCTTCCTCTCTGGTCATGCTAAACACATGAATAAGATGAGGCAAATTTTGAAGATCTTTGGTAAGATAACATGGCCATATATGAGATCCAATAATTCAAAGTCTTCCTATCTAGATCCTATGATTAAAGGAGGGGTAGACTCAAGGAGGTCACATTTATGGAGTTTGGATCCTTTCCAAGTAAGTAGCTGAGGTTCCATTATCAAGGTGAGAGAAAAATGTGGACTTTAGACGCAGTTTGGATTATCTGAGGAAATTCAGAACATAAAAGGACAAGGATCTATTTTTCTATGACTGGGGGTGTTTTCTTGAGTAAAATCTATTTCTGATGTAGTCAAGCTGAGATGTCGGCATTAATTCTGAACAAAATGAGTGGTGCAATGAGTGGTTTCTTATGGAGAGGATACAATTGTGTTGTATCTTGCACCATAGTGGCTAGATCTTATCAGACAGGATGTGTGAACATCAAATATCATGAAGGTATTACTACATCATCCACATCTGAAAGATTGGGATGCTTCATTCTGAACAAGGAGTCCACTTGGGAGAGGTGAATGAGGTTGATGTATGAACAATAATTGGTTTATCAAGATCCCAAGAAGAAGTACATGTCAAGATCTTGAAGATCTAAGAGAGCAACTTGGAAAATATAGCACACTAATTACATTCTAAGGAACAATGAGTGGAAGTTGCACATCATAGTTTCACCTTGAATCATCAATTACAACCAATCGTAGAAACTGTAAGCAAAACTTCTGTGGAACAAGGCTCACACATCTATGTGGAGCTTCTCCACTTTTAGAGAGATCTTGAGAAGATATCGATAGTAGACAAATTGAGGATGTGAGGGCTAGATACCGACCCGATGTACTCACTATGTAGAAACATGAAGGAGACCCATTCTCATATATTTTTAATGTTACTTCTCAAAGTAAAATTGGACCATAGCTATGATTAAGTGTGGGTGGGGTGGTATTCCTCCTACCAATGTTGAAGAGGCAATTCCTCTGATTTTAAAGAGGACCATGAATCAAGAAGGCATGCGTAATATTGATACTATCATATTTGGTCTTATTATTTTCTCCAGTGGGACTGAGAGGAACTGGAGGGTGCATGGTATAAGGGAACATGATATCCTATACCTCTTTGATAGTATTATAAATATAATACAATGGATTTTTTGCTATAAAACTAAGAGCTTCATTGGTGTGGAGTGTAGGATTTTGAGGCATTTGACCCTTTATTCGGTAGATGTATCGTATATGGGATCTTGTCTACTATGTATATTGTGTAACACTTTTTGGGGAATACAAATTTACCAGATCCCAAACATGAGATTAGTTATCTTATTTCTAACATACATCTTGACAGTCGCAAAAATTAAAGATAATTAAGTTAGAAGTAAGGGAAAAGAGACATCTCTAGAAATTAGTTGTGTATTTAGACTTAGTGGTAGACGTGCTTGACATGGATACACTAAGTTGAAATATCTATCTTTTCCTAACAAAGTGAATGTGTCTAGTATATGTCCATGGCATACATAGAGAACATCTAGGACACCTCCAGACACAAACGGGCTGCACTTGGATCTATATATCTTGTTGTTTAAAAAGTTTCTAACATTTTTCCAACAACTAATGCAATGTGTTTCATTGTTGTTCGTCTTGTGTCTTCTTAAATTTTTAATTAGCTTGCTCAAAATTGAATTTTTCACCACTTTACAACATTATAAAGTATGCTAAATATTATATTCTCATCATTGTCGAAATATAGTATGCATATAGAACAATTATTTATTCAGAAGTTCCAACTTTTTTGTCCTTAAATTCCATACCTTCTCTATATTTTGTTTTTGGTAGATATAGTATTTAATTGATGTAATGTAACATATTTGAGATAAATACTCCTCTTGGAAGATAATAAGTATTTCTTATAATTTACACACATGTTGGATTTTTCTAGGATTAGGTTAGACCTCAACTTAAATTCAAAGTTCATGAGAGATAACATATTAGTTTATTAGACATTAAATATATAATATTCTAGTTCCTTGTTGGTTTTCATTTTATGTATATTATTCATATTAATGTTGTGTCAACGTTTGATATTTTAGGACCTCACCAATATTCATTTTTGTATACATGTACCTATCTATGCCTTGCCTCCCATGATAACAAAGAGCTTGAATTATGATCTTTGTATGCATGATAAGTGTACTAACATTTATGAGGAACGTTGGAAGAATTAAGATGATGTGTTTCTTTTAATGTTTTATTGTTTATAAGTCTTTCCAGGCCACTTATGTATTTTTTACAAGTAAAAAATAAAGAGACTATAAAAAAAACTTATATGATGATGGTTTTTATCATTTATTATAAGAACGAGTATGCTACACCTCATTTGTCACCTTATAATTTTTATTGTTGATAGAGATATGTAAATCGAAAGTTGATTCTTGCATTTTTTTATATAGGGAAATGTGACTGCCTCTTACATAAATACATACACCACACAAGTGTTGACATGTATGCATTTACTTAACTTGTAAGATGTAGGATGGTAACACCACCGAACATGGAAAAATCACATGCATATATGTGTCTAGCATATATTTATGTGTCTATATGCATGCTTGTGTGTGGTACTCATACTACAAGAATACACATCATAAAATTATGCATGAACTCAATAATAATACAGATGATAATAAAAACAAAGCACATATCCCACACTACTACACATAATATAATAGCGATAATAGTATTAGTTAAAGCAATAAAAATGACAACCATGTAGGCATTCACATGCACATGATTGTGCCCACCCAACAAAAAGAAACACAAGTCTGCCCCCTTTGGAAAAATAGATACATAGGTTAATTTTATGAACTCCTTCACATATGACTCACATCATCAATGTCGTATGTGTCCATCTTGTTAGAACTTCATGTAGAAGAAACAATGGTTGGGGGATGGAGCTAATCATTATTGCACGAGGTGGATTATCCAGCCCAAGCTAATCATGACATATAATTGTGAAGTAACAACATTTTCAATAAAAAGAAACACCAAAATCCTAATGGTCGTCACACATATTTGCACACTTACAAACACAACCAACAAATTAAACATCAAAATCCTCCCAACAAATCAAAGAGAAGGTATTTTAATTTATTTAATCGTAAATTCTTAATCTTCTAGTTGTTTGGTGGCCTTGATATCATCTATCACATAATAGAAGAGAGCTTGATGTCCTATTTCAGATGCTCACTACCTTTACTATTGGGACAATCCGTTGTTGTTTAAAAGGTTTTCAGATAACTTGTATCAGATTTGTATACCCGACGAAGAAGTTTCATCTATATCAAGAAATAATGTCACTAGTCATCCTATAGAGGGCATCATAGGGGAGAGGGACCAACTGCCAATGTACTCCAATCTAGTTTTTACTGGTCCACATTGTTTAAAGAAGCAATGTCTTTTGTAAAAGCATGTAAAGAATGCCAAGTCACTGGAAATATCAGTAGAAGAAATGAAATGCCCATGGCTAAGTAGGTGGAGGTGGAGATCTTCGACGTATGGGGAATAGACTATATGGGTCCTTTCCCATCATCGAAGGGATATCAATACATCATAGTGGTTGTCGACTATGTATCCAAGTGAGTTGAGGCAGTAGCAACTCAGACTCTTGACTCTAAGTTTGTGATCAAGTTGTTTGATAAAACCATATTACCACTCTTCAGAGTGCCTTGCAATGTTATATGTAAAGAAGTGAAATCAATCCACCTCTCTACTAATAACAATGGTAAACAAAATCCTATTTAGATAGAAGCGGAAGATAAAATTTTGACTAAATTCAACTTAAATAAAGTGTACATAAAAATTTCCCCAATATGGGTGTACATGCTTTATACAAAATGAGGATCTAAATAGAGGGAAATCTAGACTACTCCAATCTTGTCTCTAAGAAACATCTCCATCAACTGAGTCCAAGCCAAAAGCTAAGATCTTCCTTGTCTTGTCCATCACCTTGCTCAGCACCTGGGTGGTTGGGAAAGCACCCAGCAAAAAGGGGAAAGAAAACAAGGTATGTGTCACTAAACTATACTAAAGATGACAAGATAAATATAAAAAGTAAATCAGGCTAGGGATTCATCATAAGATGAGACATCAAGAGTATGAGACTTTAAACAAAGAAACTTGCCAATAATAAATGTAAATAAAGGATTTGCATGAAATTAATATGTCTACTTAAGTAAGTAGGGTTGAGGCACCTACCGGACCTCTAATATTAGGTGAGGGGAGAATAAGACATTCCCAGTCACCTACAATATTATGGTGAGAATAAGACATACCCCAAGGCGATTATTTACATGCCCTCTATGGGTGTTGTACATAAGTACCACTACTTTACAATTAAATAGAACACATAACTACATGCTAGAAAAAGAGTTATGGCAAGATTAATCAAAGGATTTATATTACATAGTAGTGGGGTATAAAAATCCAAGCACGATAATACTACAATTGATTTTGAGGCATAAATAAATTAGATTTCAAGGATCATGAATTTGGTCAGATTAAGCCTCATTAGGGAACATGGGTAATGGTATAAAAATTTCCCAACTGAAGGGGGTAGATGCACATATATAGCACACACATAAAGATGGTTTGCACATACATAGAACATACATAAAGATGGTTTGCACATACCTCTTACTTAGAGTCCTATTAACCTCTTTTCCAAACCTTTAGTTGAAATCAAGGTCCACTTGTCCTATTTCCAATTTCATATTCATGTATTAGAATAACATATATATTTTAAAGAGTTGAAACCCTAATATCTGAAATTTTTATAAAAACCACGATTCATATCTCAAAAATATCACCACTAACTTAGTTAGGCTTTTTTTATCAAGAAAACATATAATTTTGCATATTTTGGAGTTATGAAGGTTAA
Organism: Alisma plantago-aquatica; assembly: GCA_963693085.1. Classification (NCBI taxonomy): domain Eukaryota; kingdom Viridiplantae; phylum Streptophyta; class Magnoliopsida; order Alismatales; family Alismataceae; genus Alisma; species Alisma plantago-aquatica. The sequence continues at coordinate 1,489,844,032 of OY856412.1, forward strand.
AGTGTATTTTTGGTGATTTTTAGGTATTTAATTCATTTTCTAAAAACTCTTTTTGAAAAAACTAAAAACCAATACTTGGAAATATTTTTATTAAAAAGAACATGTTTTTTTGAGTTCATAACATATTTTAATTTAATTTTTGGACAAATGAATCAAAAGTTATGAATTATTAAAAATCGACCAATTAGAAATCGACACATCGTCAATTTTTAACATAAGATCATGAGTTTTAAGCATGTAATAAGAAATATATGGGAAGGGGGTTATGAAGCTCACACCTAGGGAATATAATAAAGTCCAAACAGTAAGGATCATTCGCTAAATAAGGTCTGGTTGCTCCAAGCTTAGCTCCTTTCTTGAACAAAGATCTCCTTCTCAAGTTAGAGGTGATAAACCCTAGAAAAAGAGCATGGAGATGAGATGTTTTAGGGTTCTTAGTGGAGTTTTGTCATGGAAGGTCATGATTCCGACCTGGAGGAAGGTGTGAGAAATACTATCAACATGAAAACAGGGAAGGAAAGGAGGATTCTTACTAGTTTTGGTTTAAATCACCAAGGAGGAGCGTAAGAAACCCTAATAGAGCAATTTGGAAACCATATGATCCTTCTTCACCAAGGTAGGCCCCCTTTATTACCTTGGGTCAGCAACTTCATGGACAAAAACAAAAGGAACTATTCTCTAAGATAGAGTAAAGAAAAGGAGACCAAGATTTTCGAATTTGTGAGTTGGGAAAGGGGTATGTATGGCTATTTATAGAAAAAGTTCAAGCATGAGGTGTTTTATGGGACTTTCCATGTGTCTTTAGCCTAGGGCTTCATGGTTTTGCAAGTGGACACCTCATGGAGGATCTAAAATATCTAAGTTCAATTTTTGGATGTTTCTAGGCCATCCCAACCAACCTCCATAAAGGAAATAACCTCATTGCTCGATGGCTTCTAAAGATAAGCTCACTTACAAAAAAAACCTTAAAATGCCCTTGGAAAGCAATACCATCAAACCAAGGTGAAACTATGTGCTCCCATTCTTTTAGAATTTTATAATGGTAAGGTGGTATCTAATTATTATAATATATATGATAATTTTCAAAGAAAACCTCCCAATTGGGTAAATTGTATAAAAGTCCAGAATGTACCAAAAATTGCATAACTTGCACAAACAACATCCAAACTGGACCAAACTTTATCCACAAGTTATATTTGATGTATAGAATATTATTTTGTCATTATTTATATATTTTGAAGTTATATAATCAAATTATTTATTACTTATGCCTTTTACTCATTTTCTCTCTCCTAAACTTATCCAAATATTTCATGGTGGTTCAAATTAGATGAAATTTGACATGTAGGCTAATTTTGATATGTAGATTTTGAATTTGAAGTTTTTTTCCATTTTTGAGACTTATTTTTATTAGATATGTCATATGGCCCATTAACGACCCATTATCTAAATTTTTTATCCAATTAAATTTCTCATCTTCATATTATTACCAAAATGGGTTATGTGGCATATTTTATGTTTTCAAATCACATCAAAAAGTTAGATTAAGATTTAGAGCACTTAATTATGGTAATTAAGCTTTCACTGAGGTATTTGTGCATAAATCCTTCCATTGGTATAATTAGTGAATAAATGTTCACTAAACCACTATAAATTCCACTAATTAAATAGAAACCCCAATAAGGATAGAAATGGAAGGAAAATATAGGAAAGAGGGTCAAAAGACAAAATTCTTGAATTCAGTGTGTTACAACACTCCACCCTTTAAAGAGGATTTCGTCCCTGAAATCACAAGCAAGAAGGGAAGGGTGAGTGTGCAACATCTCATCACAAAACTTAAGGTTATTTCTCCAAACTTTACTTCTACCAAACAACTCATCAACATATACTAAACAAGCATCTCGAGATAGGTCAGGTTATCAAGGATCACCTAGGTTCCATTATTTAGATATTCTTTTTAGGAGATTTAACATTATTTACATTTTTGGCTCATTAACATTATATTCATTATGATATCACATTATGACCATTATTTTAATTATGGCATGTCATAATCACTTTATTATCAAGGAAGTTATATTTCATTATCATCCATGAAATATTGTATATATATACATATATATTTCTCATTTATCTTACTAAGAATTTTAGCAAAATTATGGGTTACTCAATTCCCTCAATATACTTGATCATTATCCTTAATATTTTGAACTTAGACTTCATTATTCTTATACTACCACCACATTAAGTTATAACAAATTATTTTGCATGAAATATTCAATTTGTCTTTAAGTCTTCATTCAACACAAATTATGTCACATCAATTACATATATTTATATTAAACGTTCTCATTGCCACATTATGTTTATTTCTCATATTAATGTCATCATTAATCATTTTCTCATATTTATTTATATTATTTATTTTCACATTTATGTGAATTGAATCACTTCATATTCATATGGAAGCCATTCCATGTATTTTAATGATCAAGGTGAGGCATATTATGAATTAATTCACATTAAGTAACTAATTGTGTGTGTATTAGATAACAAGGTAACACACCATGCATTTCAAATTGATGACTTGATTAATATGTGATTAGATGATTATATATATTATTTATGTGTATCAAAGTATGTTAACTGATTATGGCACCTAGTGTCATTAATGTATCATGAAAGGCATTAAGGATGTATATGTTAAGGTTAGATGATTACAACTTAGGGTTCAGGTTAATATGATCACTATATTTTACTTAGCATGTATTAAGTCCAAGATTAGGTTACAATCATCTTACTTGTCATTTCATTATAGTTTATTGGTTTATGACATGGGAAATACCATGCATATCCATTAGGATTAATATGTGAGTTACTCATATTATGTGCATTAGGTATTCATTAGCGTTTGAACGTATAAATTATTCCTTAGATGATCATTATATGTTCATTACTATATAAATAAGCACATTAGGCTATAACTATAACTTGTTTGGACCCCACTAAGGTTTCAAGCACAACAACCTCCTAAGTATGGGGTTAGGGTTTCTAAAGATAGTGTAGATAGATTTCAAGAAGTCATAGGGATCCATCTCCGTAAAGAGGATTTCATCCTCAAACTCTAGCCACCCAACATCATCAAACTAACTATACTCCACCCCTTAAAGGGTTCAACCTATCAAGCCAAACTACACTAGGGTTAAAGGATGAGTCTAACTTAACCTTGTACAAGATCCATCACACTTCCACTGCACATTCTGATAGCTCACTTAACCCCAAACTTCAAAGTATAGGTTCTAGGGATAACTATCTAAACGTGTGGTCCTATGGGTCATAAGGAAACTAGTCTTGGTATCCATCCTCAAACAAGTCACCATACACCTAAAACTTAGGGTTCCTAAAGATATACAACATATATGTCTAAGGTAAATATTGCCTAAAAGAAAACTATTTCGGACAATCCATTTCATCTTAGGCCAGGCCGGTATCATATGGATCTCAGAGTCCTCGTAAACCAAGCAAGTGGTGTAGAGAAAAATATTGCCAGCCCCCAGAACATGATCCTTTCTAGACACCTTTGCTTCAACTTCATGCCCTAATAATTGCCTAAAGGCAAACCTCAACATCAAGTTATGCATGCTTTAGTTATAATCATATTAGAGTTTTATTCATCAAGACTCTAAGGTGAAACTATAGGGTCCTAAATCAACCTATCATCAACATAGATCAAATCTAGGGTATAAATGTCACTTAAAGGAAACTATGGAAGTCTAGGGTTCTAACTAGGGAGACAAACTGAAATAGTCAAAGATCTGACTACCATTGGCTCTGATACCATGTTGTAAAGAAGTGAAATCAATCCACCTCTCTACTAATAACAATTGTAAACAAAATCCAATTTAGATAGCAGCGGAAGATAAAATTTTGACTAAATTCAATTTAAATAAAGTGTACATAAAAATTTCCCCAATATGGGTGTAAATGCTTTATACAAAATGAGGATCTAAGTAGAGGGAAATCTAGACTACTCCAATCTTGTCTCCAAGAAACATCTCCATCAACTGAGTCCAAGCCAAAAGCTAAGATCTTCCTTGTCTTGTCCATCACCTTACTCATCACCTGGGTGGTTGGGAAAGCACCCAGCAAAAAGGGGAAAGAAAATAAGGTATGTGTCACTAAACTATACTAAAGGTGACAAGATAAATATAACAAGTAAATCAGGCTAGGGATTCATCATAACATGAGACATCAAGAGTATGAGACTTTAAACAAAGAAACTTTCCAATAACAAATGTAAATAAAGGATTTGCATGTAAATTAATATGTCTACTTAAGTAAGTAGGGTTGAGGCACCTACCGGACCTGTAACCATAGGTGAGGGGAGAATAAGATATTCTCAGTCACCTAAAATATTATGGGGAGAATAAGACATTTCCCAGAGAGATTATTTACATGTCCTCTGTGGGTGGTTGTACATAAGTACCACTACTTTACAATTAAATAGAACACATAACTACATGCTAGCAAAAGAGTTATGACAAGATTAATCAAAGAATTTATATTACATAGCAATGGGGTATAAAAACCCAAGCAAGATAATACTACAACTGATTTTGAGGCATAAATAAATTAGATTTCAAGAATCATGAATTTGGCCAGATTAAGCCTCATTAGGGAAGATGGGTAATGGTATAAAATTTTCCCAACTGAAGGGGGTAGATGCACATATATAGCACATACATAAAGATGGTATGCACATACATAGCACATACGTAAAGATGGTTTGCACATACCTCTTACTTAGAGTCCTATTAACCTCTTTTCCAAACCTTTAGTTGAAAGCAAGGTCCACTTGTCCTATTTCCAATTTCATATTCATGTATTAGAATAACATATATATTATAAAGAGTTGAAACCCTAATATATGAAATTTTTACACAAAACCTCGATTCAGATCACAAAAATATCACCACTAACTTAGTTAGGTTTTTTTTATCAAGAAAACATATAATTTTGCATATTTTGGAGTTATGAAGGTTAAAGTATCTTTTTGGTGATTTTTAGGTATTTAATTCATTTTCTAAAAACTCTTTTCGAAAAAACTAAAAACCAATACTTGGAAATATTTTTATTAAAAAGAACATGTTTTTCTGAGTTCCGAACATATTTTACTTTAATTTTTGGACAAACGAATCAAAAGTTATGAATTATTGAAAATCGACCAATTAGAAATCGACACATCATCAAATTTTAACATAAGATCAGGAGTTTTAAGCATGTAATAAGAAATATATGGGAAGGGGGTTATGAAGCTCACACCTAGGGAAGATAATAAGGTCAAAAAAGCAAGGATCATGAGCTTATAAGGTCTGGTTGCTCCAAGATTAGCTCCTTTCTTGAACAAAGATCTCCTTCTCAACTTAGAGGTGATAAACCCTAGAAAAAGATCATGGAGATGAGTGTTTTAGGGTTCTTAGTGGAGTTTTATCATGGAAGGTCATGGTTCCAACCTGGAGGAAGGTGTGAGAAATACTATCAACATGAAAATAGGGAAGGAAAGGAGGATTCTTACTAGTTTTGGTTTAAATCACCAAGGAGGAGCTTAAGAAACCCTAATAGAGCAATTTGGAAACCATATGAGCCTTCTTCACCAAGGTAGGCCCCCTTTATTACCTTGGGTTAGAAACTTCGTTGCCAAAAACAAAAGGAACTATTCTCTAAGCTAGAGGAAAGAAAAGGAGACCAATAGTTTCGAATTTGTGAGTTGGGAAAGGGGTATGTATGGCTATTTATAGAAAAAGTTCAAGCATGAGGTGTTTTATGGGACATTCCATGTGTCTTTAGCCTAGGGTGTGACGTCCCCGGATTTTCTAAAACTTAATCTGATGTGCGACGTCCAAATTGAAACCCTCACCTCAGTGAGAATCCCAATTTAAACCCCACAAACTAGGCTAAGAAAGAGAAAATCAAGGGAGTCAGAAGGAAACACTCGGTAGCACATGTACATGAACAATAATAAAACCATGCACACATGTTCACCATTCAACATATAATTACAACATGAATTGTTACAACATTTGGTATTACATATTGAACAGTAAACTATACATATACATGTACTACCTCTAAACAACAGGATCTTAAGACAACAGGTCCACCTGTACATCAGCTCGCCACACAACTCTCAACATCCTGGATCTTCAAGAGCATAACCACAACCTAAACAAAAGATTACATGCGGTACACGTCAGCACAATATTTCATGAATATTGTACTGAGTACGCCTACGTGTCTTTTATTTACCTCTCATCATATCTTGGCAATAAGATAAAACTAATATACTTGGCAGTAACAGAAGAATATAAGAAAAGCATATACTTGCACAAGGATATTTGTTACCAGGAGAGAACACATATTTTAGGCACATTTCCATTATATGTAAACTTGATCAACCACATGCACTATTCTACCAAAGAGATTTAGTGCTCACATGTACTATTCTACCAAAGAGATTTAGTACTTCATAAATGCACTATTCTGCCAAAGAGATTTAGTGCTATCATATAATGGACTAGATATCTTATGTTTCATGTGTTCATAGCAATAAGTATGGAAAATCATGCAACATATCATACGAGAACAATCATTTCAATCAATATCATATGCCAAGTTTGTACTACCATATAACGCAAGCATATTGTATAATAAGCCAAGTAAGAGGTAATGGCGTACCTTCCAAAGAGATAGATCATCCTAATCACATATCACTGATTTCAACTATAAGCTTGGTCAAACCTGATCAAGACAAGATCATACACTACTATCAGATTCTCATCATCTAACATCTCATCTTAACCTTAATCGTGTTCATATTAGGGTTTGCTTATCTCATTAAAATATTCTCATTATTACTTGTATTCTTATCTTAGATTTATCATACTGATGCCATTTTCCAGATTACATCTCATTATCAAAGTTCATCATCTGAACATATTAACATTATGTCACATGTTAACCCTAGGTTACAAGCATTACTCAAATTAGGGTTTATATCACATTAAGAGTGAACATCATCATATAACATAAATTATGTGTATCATATTGATCTCATATTTAAATCTGAGGTTCCAGATACTGATATGAGCTTATTCTGTAATTTTCACCATTTATTGAGCATGTATGCATTAATTGCATTTTAATTAGGGTTATTAGCCCGAATTAGCCATATTATGCAAATTACATGATTTCGTACATCAACATCAGTATTTATTACTTCAGATGGATTATAAACATGATTATGGACTAACTGACATTTTCCATAATTTTAGGCCTTTGTTTATTGTTTATTATGCATATAAAGGCCATTTAACATCTTACATGATTACTCTGATATTAGTTCGCCAAAAGTCTGATATTATGCTTTCATTGTACTCTACTCATTTTTCTGAGAATTTCGATACCTTATTTGTATTTTTCTGACATGCGGACTATTTTCTATGAATTACTGAAGATCTGTAGATTATTACCTCTCTGAGCCTATGGGGATGCGCCACGTGTCCGGTAAGTTGGGCGCTGCTCCTCCTTTGGGCCGTCGGTCTTCGACACTTGGACCGAGTTGAGCCGCCGGTTCACTGTTCATGCGGCCGGTTCGCTACCTAGACCCGGTCCGCCTTTCTTTCTTTCTCCCCTGCGATCCCGATCTCGGGGACTCGCCCGTCCCCTGTTGTGGCAGGGCGCCGCCGAGCCACCCAACTCCGGTGAGGAAACCACAGCGATCAAGTCTTCATCGTGAGCTCCTCATGCCTCCATCACGTTCGCACACCTTGAAGTGACCTCCACGGCCACTCGGCTTCAGAGCTATGCCTCCGCCGTTCTAGATCGGCGGGATCTCCGGCGTCGACCTCGCTGCGGAGGGGCAAAAGAGGCGTCTTGCCTCTGATCATTCACGCACCGACCTGCAGCTTCAGAAGCTTCGCAGGGTCTCCACGAGTTCATTGCAACCTTTGCTCATGGCGAGAAGCTCTCCCCACAGGTCTCCGAGCCCTTCCCTCATTCTGGTCAGGTTGGCTCTATCCGCCATGGAACCTCCACCTGAAACCACTGAAACAAAAGCTCACATCCGTCTCCCCTGGCTTCGGTCTTGCTTCTTCCTTCTTCATCTTCCTCAAAACGACCTTCTATTCTTGACTTCACTGTCTTTCCGCCACCTGCACGATGCTGTGGAGAGACCAGGGATTCGCGTGGCTTGTTCTACCTATTGGAACGGTCTCGCATCTCCCTTAAGGGGTCTTCTCGCTCCTCTAGTCGAGTCGAACACGACTGCCCACTTCAAGCCCTTCACTGAGCCATGACCACATCGTGGGGCGAGGCTAACTCCTCCCACTCACTGCAACCCCACGATCCCTCGTTTGACTGGAGGTAGGGGATGAAGATCCAGCCATCAAGGGTACATCTAACGATTATAAAATAACTTGCCCAAAGCAAGATCCGGGCTCACTTAAGCAGGCAGTCCCAGCCACTGGATTAGATATGAATGGCCCGGATTCGGCCACACAGGCCCAGCCCAGACCAGGGGCGTGACACTTTATTTGATCAGCAACTTAGGTCTGTGAAACACCAAAAATTGTACATTATTTCACAAATTTCAAACCTTAATAACTCCCTCTAGGAACATCCAATTGCCACCAAAATTTAACCATAGCTTCACCATACCTCAAGGTACAATCCATTCGATTTTGGTGTAAAAACTCAGCTATTTGACTTGTCAATGAAATTCCTCAAGAAGGCATATAAAGAGAGATATTAATCATTATATAATTCTCATTCAACATCTCCACTTTACCAAAACACTTGGAACTCTCATTGTAACTCAAGATATGGATTCTAATATGTTATTGGAGATTTATGGATTTCAAAAATCCACTCCATCACATCCTACACACCTTAAAACAAATTTCGTCCTCGAAATTAAGCCAGAAAACCCACTTCGTCACATCATATACATCTTAAAAGAACTTTCGTCCTCGAAAGTCAACCATACTCGTACTCCAAGGAAAACTACCAGGTCTTCATCAACATGTAGGCACTATTCTAGGTGTAACATATCCGCAAAGGTTACCTAGGACCATGTATCCAAAGCACTATTAGGGGGGGTTTACAACCATCTTGGGTGCACAAACACTCCATTCAAGGTTGAACTCAGGGTTTAGAAACTCAGATTATGTCATTACATATCTCATATGTTACATTGCATCCTTAACTTTAGCCATGCATTAAGGTTCCCACATCATATTATCATGTTCTAAAGGAGTTAACTAAGATAAACTCATACATCAAGGTTTCATCGACATTTTATTGAGATAATTTGTTAGAACATGTTCAACATTATCATATGCCTTTTAGGAGGGAGTTAACTAAAGTTAATCCCACTTTATCCATCTAGATCATATCAAGGTGTTATAATCATTATGTTGTGATGGCTGTCAAATTATATATTTCATCTTTGTTACGCACTAAGATTAACACCTCATGTAACATGTTTCATTCATATGATTTTGTTTCATTGCTCATAATAAACTATAATCTTTATTGGTGATTTCATCACAAGATTAACCTACAATTTCACATTATCATCATTATTCATGTACATGGTTAACCATTTATGCGCTGATATTTATTAAACCATCTCTAGGTTTTCATCATATAATGTTTATATATCACATCTCGAGATTTGATCACATGCTTACATATATTATATCATGATTGTGCCAAACAAACTTATATTATATCAAAACTTTACTTAGGCCAAAAGAGGTTCCTCTAACCCATACCACGAGGGTAGTGTCGTGCTCAGTCTCTCTGAGCTAACTCAACTCTTTGAGTATCTCATAACACCACTTTATCTTCTCTCTCTTAGTCTAAGGTTCTCAGATTACCTCATTGGCACTAGCTACTAGCTTCACAAGCTCTAACCACATAAGCACAAACCAAAACATGTTATGGTATTCTCTTCATAGGTCTTCCACCCATGAAACATCTTACCCAAAGCTCTCTTATATACACCACTAGATTCCTATGTGGGAAACCACCAACCCGAGCATGAGGCTTCACAAAAACTAACATAGCTACCTCCTCCAGGGTCTTGGGCTCTCTCCCTCACCCAGATGGTAGGCACTCATATTCATGTTCACATATAACGAGCCTCTCTCTATCTCTAGGGTTTGGTCTTCCCAAGGACATCTAGGGTTCAAGAAGATTATAGGAATCATGCATAAAGCAACTCATCTCAATCACTCAGGAGTAGTCTAGTTTAGGACATATTATATCACGTATTTCTCATATTTCTCATATCGTGGAGTCTAGGTTCTCTGACCTTCTCCCTGTGGGTCTCGCTCTCTCTTGAGCTAACCCTAAAACTGGTCCTAACACTAGAGGTCCTCCTTCATAAAAGAGATTGAGGCTCATGCTGACTCACAACCTTGTCTTAACTTAGCTTATCTTATCCCATAAAAGAATGCATACTTGCATCAACAAAACTTATCTCAAATCCTCAAACTTGAACTTACATCCTCAAAACAAACAAAGATCATCATAAACCATCTTATACTATCTATATGAAACTTACATCATATCATCAAAACTTATATCATCTATTCCACCTATCATATACTCTAACAAGGCTCTAGACATCTAATCTAGAACTACATCTCTCTTCTAGACTGATGTCATTCACTTTCACTTAGGTCACATGACCACCTCCTACTCGTACATGTGTGGGGACACATTTTTATAATACATATACATAATAAAATATTATATAGTTTTTCTCCGATAAAACAAACGTCAGAGAAAACTATCGAGGTTCGATCCGATTGGAATCAAAAACCAAATCCTGAAACGAGTGTCCCACACATAGTAGAGAGTCCAGTGTCATGAAAACTAGTGAAAAGGGTGAGAACAAGGGGTAGACTAGTGTAGCTACTCTAGACAACAAGCGCCATATGTCTAGGGTTTCTCTTCCCTTGATGCACGTCATTTCCAAATAGTGCAACGTCCCATACCGCTGCACTACAAGGAAAGTACGACATCTAAGGACTTGCTATACAACAAGCACCAGTCTAGGCCTAGTTCTCGGACATCTAGGTGCTAACCTAGAGGCTAGGTCAGATCTAGTCTCTAAAAGACGACTAATCTAACCCTAAAAGATTATTAAGGTGCAAGGTTCTTTAGTTTTAAGTTGCACAATGAGCAAATGTCAGGCTTTGCTATTGTTCATGCTCTGATACCACCTGTGACGTCCCCGGATTTTCTAAAACTTAATCTGATGTGTGACGTCCAAATTGAAACCCTCACCTCAGTGAGAATCCCAATTTAAACCCCACAAACTAGGCTAAGAAAGAGAAAATCAAGGGAGTCAGAAGGAAACACTCAGTAGCACATGTACATGAACAATAATAAAACCATGCACACATGTTCACCATTCAACATATAATTACAACATGAATTGTTACAACATTTGGTATTACATATTGAACAGCAAACTATACATATACATGTACTACCTCTAAACAACAGGATCTTAAGACAACAGGTCCACCTGTACATCAGCTCGCCACACAACTCTCAACATCCTGGATCTTCAAGAGCATAACCACAACCTAAACAAAAGATTACATGCGGTACACGTCAGCACAATATTTCATGAATATTGTACTGAGTACGCCTACGTGTCTTTTATTTACCTCTCATTGGCAATAAGATAAAACTAATATACTTGGCAGTAACAGAAGAATATAAGAAAAGCATATACTTGCACAAGGATATTTGTTACCAGGAGAGAACACATATTTTAGGCACATTTCCATTATATGTAAACTTGATCAACCACATGCACTATTCTACCAAAGAGATTTAGTGCTCACATGTACTATTCTACCAAAGAGATTTAGTACTTCATAAATGCACTATTCTGCCAAAGAGATTTAGTGCTATCATATAATGGACTAGATATCTTATGTTTCATGTGTTCATAGAAATAAGTATGGAAAATCATGCAACATATCATACGAGAACAATCATTTCAATCAATATCATATGCCAAGTTTGTACTACCATATAACGCAAGCATATTGTATAATAAGCCAAGTAAGAGGTAATGGCGTACCTTCCAAAGAGATAGATCATCCTAATCACATATCACTGATTTCAACTATAAGCTTGGTCAAACCTGATCAAGACAAGATCATACACTACTATCAGATTCTCATCATCTAACATCTCATCTTAACCCTAATCGTGTTCATATTAGGGTTTGCTTATCTCATTAAAATATTCTCATTATTACTTGTATTCTTATCTTAGATTTATCATACTGATGCCATTTTCCAGATTACATCTCATTATCAAAGTTCATCATCTGAACATATTAACATTATGTCACACGTTAACCCTAGGTTACAAGCATTACTCAAATTAGGGTTTATATCACATTAAGAGTGAACATCATCATATAACATAAATTATGTGTATCATATTGATCTCATATTTAAATCTGAGGTTCCAGATACTTATATGAGCTTATTCTGTAATTTTCACCATTTATTGAGCATGTATGCATTAATTGCATTTTAATTAGGGTTATTAGCCTGAATTAGCCATATTATGCAAATTACATGATTTCGTACATCAACATCAGTATTTATTACTTCAGATGGATTATAAACATGATTATGGACTAACTGACATTTTCCATAATTTTAGGCCTTTGTTTATTGTTTATTATGCATATAAAGGCCATTTAACATCTTACATGATTACTTTGATATTAGTTCGTCAAAAGTCTGATATTATGCTTTCATTGTACTCTACTCATTTTTCTGAGAATTTCGATACCTTATTTGTATTTTTCTGACATGCAGACTATTTTCTATGAATTACTGAAGATCTGTAGATTATTACCTCTCTGAGCCTATGGGGATGCGCCACGTGTCCGGTAAGTTGGGCGCTGCTCCTCCTTTGGGCCGTCGGTCTTCGGCACTTAGACCGAGTTGAGCCGCCGGTTCACTGTTCATATGGCCGGTTCGCTACCTAGACCCGGTCCGCCTTTCTTTCTTTCTCCCCTGCGATCCCGATCTCGGGGACTCGCCCGTCCCCTGTTGTGGCAGGGCGCCGCCGAGCCACCCAACTCCGGTGAGGAAACCACAGCGATCAAGTCTTCATCGTGAGCTCCTCATGCCTCCATCACGTTCGCGCACCTTGAAGTGACCTCCACGGCCACTCAGCTTCAGAGCTATGCCTCCGCCGTTCTAGATCGGCGGGATCTCCGGCGTCGACCTCGCTGCGGAGGGGCAAAAGAGGCGTCTTGCCTCTGATCATTCACGCACCGACCTGCAGATTTAGAAGCTTCGCGGGGTCTCCACGAGTTCATTGCAACCTTTGCTCATGGCGAGAAGCTCTCCCCACAGGTCTCCGAGCCCTTCCCTCATTCTGGTCAGGTTGGCTCCGTCCGCCATGGAACCTCCACCTGAAACCACTGAAACAAAAGCTCACATCCGTCTCCCCTGGCTTCGGTCTTGCTTCTTCCTTCTTCATCTTCCTCAAAACGACCTTCTATTCTTGACTTCACTATCTTTCCGCCACCTGCACGATGCTGTGGAGAGACCAGGGATTCGCGTGGCTTGTTCTACCTATTGGAACGGTCTCGCATCTCCCTTAAGGGGTCTTCTCGCTCCTCTAGTCGAGTCGAACACGACTGCCCACTTCAAGCCCTTCACTGAGCCACGACCACATCGTGGGGCGAGGCTAACTCCTCCCACTCACTGCAACCCCACGATCCCTTGTTTGACTGGAGGTAGGGGATGAAGATCCAGCCATCAAGGGTACATCTAACGATTATAAAATAACTTTCCCAAAGCAAGATCCGGGCTCACTTAAGCAGGCAGTCCCAGCCACTGGATTAGATATGAATGGCCCGGATTCGGCCACACAGGCCCAGCCCAGACCAGGGGCGTGACACTTTATTTGATCAGCAACTTAGGTCTGTGAAACACCAAAAATTGTACATTATTTCACAAATTTCAAACCTTAATAACTCCCTCTAGGAACATCCAATTGCCACCAAAATTTAACCATAGCTTCACCATACCTCAAGGTACAATCCATTCGATTTTGGTGTAAAAACTCAGCTATTTGACTTGTCAATGAAATTCCTCAAGAAGGCATATAAAGAGAGATATTAATCATTATATAATTCTCATTCAACATCTCCACTTTACCAAAACACTTGGAACTCTCATTGTAACTCAAGATATGGATTCTAATATGTTATTGGAGATTTATGGATTTCAAAAATCCACTCCATCACATCCTACACACCTTAAAACAAATTTCGTCCTCGAAATTAAGCCAGAAAACCCACTTCGTCACATCATATACATCTTAAAAGAACTTTCGTCCTCGAAAGTCAACCATACTCGTACTCCAAGGAAAACTACCAGGTCTTCATCAACATGTAGGCACTATTCTAGGTGTAACATATCCGCAAAGGTTACCTAGGACCATGTATCCAAAGCACTATTAGGGGGGGGGTTTACAACCATCTTGGGTGCACAAACACTCCATTCAAGGTTGAACTCAGGGTTTAGAAACTCAGATTATGTCATTACATATCTCATATGTTACATTGCATCCTTAACTTTAGCCATGCATTAAGATTCCCACATCATATTATCATGTTCTAAAGGAGTTAACTAAGATAAACTCATACATCAAGGTTTCATCGACATTTTATTGAGATAATTTGTTAGAACATGTTCAACATTATCATATGCCTTTTAGGAGGGAGTTAACTAAAGTTAATCCCACTTTATCCATCTAGATCATATCAAGGTGTTATAATCATTATGTTGTGATGGCTGTCAAATTATATATTTCATCTTTGTTACGCACTAAGATTAACACCTCATGTAACATGTTTCATTCATATGATTTTGTTTCATTGCTCATAATAAACTATAATCTTTATTGGTGATTTCATCACAAGATTAACCTACAATTTCACATTATCATCATTATTCATGTACATGGTTAACCATTTATGCGCTGATATTTATTAAACCATCTCTAGGTTTTCATCATATAATGTTTATATATCACATCTCGAGATTTGATCACATGCTTACATATATTATATCATGATTGTGCCAAACAAACTTATATTATATCAAAACTTTACTTAGGCCAAAAGAGGTTCCTCTAACCCATACCACGAGGGTAGTGTCGTGCTCAGTCTCTCTGAGCTAACTCAACTCTTTGAGTATCTCATAACACCACTTTATCTTCTCTCTCTTAGTCTAAGGTTCTCAGATTACCTCATTGGCACTAGCTACTAGCTTCACAAACTCTAACCACATAAGCACAAACCAAAACATGTTATGGTATTCTCTTCATAGGTCTTCCACCCATGAAACATCTTACCCAAAGCTCTCTTATATACACCACTAGATTCCTATGTGGGAAACCACCAACCCGAGCATGAGGCTTCACAAAAACTAACATAGCTACCTCCTCCAGGGTCTTGGGCTCTCTCCCTCACCCAGATGGTAGGCACTCATATTCATGTTCACATATAATGAGCCTCTCTCTATCTCTAGGGTTTGGTCTTCCCAAGGACATCTAGGGTTCAAGAAGATTATAGGAATCATGCATAAAGCAACTCATCTCAATCACTCAGGAGTAGTCTAGTTTAGGACATATTATATCACGTATTTCTCATATTTCTCATATCGTGGAGTCTAGGTTCTCTGACCTTCTCCCTGTGGGTCTCGCTCTCTCTTGAGCTAACCCTAAAACTAGTCCTAACACTAGAGGTCCTCCTTCATAAAAGAGATTGAGGCTCATGCTGACTCACAACCTTGTCTTAACTTAGCTTATCTTATCCCATAAAAGAATGCATACTTGCATCAACAAAACTTATCTCAAATCCTCAAACTTGAACTTACATCCTCAAAACAAACAAAGATCATCATAAACCATCTTATACTATCTATATGAAACTTACATCATATCATCAAAACTTATATCATCTATTCCACCTATCATATACTCTAACAAGGCTCTAGACATCTAATCTAGAACTACATCTCTCTTCTAGACTGATGTCATTCACTTTCACTTAGGTCACATGACCACCTCCTACTCGTACATGTGTGGGGACACATTTTTATAATACATATACATAATAAAATATTATATAGTTTTTCTCCGATAAAACAAACGTCAGAGAAAACTATCGAGGTTCGATCCGATTGGAATCAAAAACCAAATCCTGAAACGAGTGTCCCACACATAGTAGAGAGTCCAGTGTCATGAAAACTAGTGAAAAGGGTGAGAACAAGGGGTAGACTAGTGTAGCTACTCTAGACAACAAGCGCCATATGTCTAGGGTTTCTCTTCCCTTGATGCACGTCATTTCCAAATAGTGCAACGTCCCATACCGCTGTACTACAAGGAAAGTACGACATCTAAGGACTTGCTATACAACAAGCACCAGTCTAGGCCTAGTTCTCGGACATCTAGGTGCTAACCTAGAGGCTAGGTCAGATCTAGTCTCTATAAGATGACTAATCTAACCCTAAAAGATTATTAAGGTGCAAGGTTCTTTAGTTTTAAGTTGCACAATGAGCAAATGTCAGGCTTTGCTATTGTTCATGCTCTGATACCACCTGTGACGTCCCCGGATTTTCTAAAACTTAATCTGATGTGCGACGTCCAAATTGAAACCCTCACCTCAGTGAGAATCCCAATTTAAACCCCACAAACTAGGCTAAGAAAGAGAAAATCAAGGGAGTCAGAAGGAAACGCTCAGTAGCACATGTACATGAACAATAATAAAACCATGCACACATGTTCACCATTCAACATATAATTACAACATGAATTGTTACAACATTTGGTATTACATATTGAACAGCAAACTATACATATACATATACTACCTCTAAACAACAGGATCTTAAGACAACAGGTCCACCTATACATCAGCTCGCCACACAACTCTCAACATCCTGGATCTTCAAGAGCATAACCACAACCTAAACAAAAGATTACATGCGGTACACGTCAGCACAATATTTCATGAATATTGTACTGAGTACGCCTACGTGTCTTTTATTTACCTCTCATCATATCTTGGCAATAAGATAAAACTAATATACTTGGCAGTAACAGAAGAATATAAGAAAAGCATATACTTGCACAAGGATATTTGTTACCAGGAGAGAACACATATTTTAGGCACATTTCCATTATATGTAAACTTGATCAACCACATGCACTATTCTACCAAAGAGATTTAGTGCTCACATGTACTATTCTACCAAAGAGATTTAGTACTTCATAAATGCACTATTCTGCCAAAGAGATTTAGTGCTATCATATAATGGACTAGATATCTTATGTTTCATGTGTTCATAGAAATAAGTATGGAAAATCATGCAACATATCATACGAGAACAATCATTTCAATCAATATCATATGCCAAGTTTGTACTACCATATAACGCAAGCATATTGTATAATAAGCCAAGTAAGAGGTAATGGCGTACCTTCCAAAGAGATAGATCATCCTAATCACATATCACTGATTTCAACTATAAGCTTGGTCAAACCTGATCAAGACAAGATCATACACTACTATCAGATTCTCATCATCTAACATCTCATCTTAACCCTAATCGTATTCATATTAGGGTTTGCTTATCTCATTAAAATATTCTCATTATTACTTGTATTCTTATCTTAGATTTATCATACTGATGCCATTTTCCAGATTACATCTCATTATCAAAGTTCATCATCTGAACATATTAACATTATGTCACACGTTAACCCTAGGTTACAAGCATTACTCAAATTAGGGTTTATATCACATTAAGAGTGAACATCATCATATAACATAAATTATGTGTATCATATTGATCTCATATTTAAATCTGAGGTTCCAGATACTGATATGAGCTTATTCTGTAATTTTCACCATTTATTGAGCATGTATGCATTAATTGCATTTTAATTAGGGTTATTAGCCCGAATTAGCCATATTATGCAAATTACATGATTTCGTACATCAACATCAGTATTTATTACTTCAGATGGATTATAAACATGATTATGGACTAACTGACATTTTCCATAATTTTAGGCCTTTGTTTATTGTTTATTATGCATATAAAGGCCATTTAACATCTTACATGATTACTCTGATATTAGTTCATCAAAAGTCTGATATTATGCTTTCATTGTACTCTACTCATTTTTCTGAGAATTTCAATACCTTATTTGTATTTTTCTGACATGCGGACTATTTTCTATGAATTACTGAAGATCTGTAGATTATTACCTCTCTGAGCCTATGGGGATGCGCCACGTGTCCGGTAAGTTGGGCGCTGCTCCTCCTTTGGGCCGTCGGTCTTTGGCACTTGGACCGAGTTGAGCCTCCAGTTCACTGTTCATGCGGCCGGTTCGCTACCTAGACCCGGTCCGCCTTTCTTTCTTTCTCCCCTGCGATCCCGATCTCGGGGACTCGCCCGTCCCCTGTTGTGGCAGGGCGCCGCCGAGCCACCCAACTCCGGTGAGGAAACAACAGCGATCAAGTCTTCATCGTGAGCTCCTCATGCCTTCATCATGTTCGCGCACCTTGAAGTGACCTCCACGGCCACTCGGCTTCAGAGCTATGCCTCCGCCGTTCTAGATCGGCGGGATCTCCGGCGTCGACCTCGCTGCAGAGGGGCAAAAGAGGCGTCTTGCCTCTGATCATTCACGCACCGACCTACAGCTTCAGAAGCTTCGCGGGGTCTCCACGAGTTCATTGCAACCTTTGCTCATGGCGAGAAGCTCTCCCCACAGGTCTCCGAGCCCTTCCCTCATTCTGGTCAGGTTGGCTCCGTCCGCCATGGAACCTCCACCTGAAACCACTGAAACAAAAGCTCACATCCGTCTCCCCTGGCTTCGGTCTTGCTTCTTCCTTCTTCATCTTCCTCAAAACGACCTTCTATTCTTGACTTCACTATCTTTCCGCCACCTGCACGATGCTGTGGAGAGACCAGGGATTCGCGTGGCTTGTTCTACCTATTGGAACGGTCTCGCATCTCCCTTAAGGAGTCTTCTCGCTCCTCTAGTCGAGTCGAACACGACTGCCCACTTCAAGCCCTTCACTGAGCCACGACCACATCGTGGGGCGAGGCTAACTCCTCCCACTCACTGCAACCCCACGATCCCTCGTTTGACTGGAGGTAGGGGATGAAGATCCAGCCATCAAGGGTACATCTAACGATTATAAAATAACTTGCCCAAAGCAAGATCCGGGCTCACTTAAGCAGGCAGTCCCAGCCACTGGATTAGATATGAATGGCCCGGATTCGGCCACACAGGCCCAGCCCAGACCAGGGGCGTGACACTTTATTTGATCAGCAACTTAGGTCTGTGAAACACCAAAAATTGTACATTATTTCACAAATTTCAAACCTTAATAACTCCCTCTAGGAACATCCAATTGCCACCAAAATTTAACCATAGCTTCACCATACCTCAAGGTACAATCCAATCGATTTTGGTGTAAAAACTCAGCTATTTGACTTGTCAATGAAATTCCTCAAGAAGGCATATAAAGAGAGATATTAATCATTATATAATTCTCATTCAACATCTCCACTTTACCAAAACACTTGGAACTCTCATTGTAACTCAAGATATGGATTCTAATATGTTATTGGAGATTTATGGATTTCAAAAATCCACTCCATCACATAGGGCTTCATGGTTTTGCAAGTGAACACCTCATGGAGGCTCTAAAATATCTAAGGTCAGTTTTTGGACGTTTCTAGGCCATCCCAACCGACCTCCATAAAGGAAATAACCTCATTGGTCGATGGCTTCTTAAGATAAGCTCACTTACAAAAAAAAACTAAAATGCCCTTGGAAAGCAATACCATCAAACCAAGGTGAAACTATGTGCTCCCATGGTTTTAGAATTTGAGAATGGTAAGGTGGTATCTAATTATTATAATATGTGTGATAATTTGCAAAGAAAATCTCCCAATTGGGTAAATTGCATAAAAGTCCAAAATGTACCTAAAATTGCATAACTTGCACAAACAACATCAAAATTGGACCAAACTTTATCCACAAGTTATATTTGATGTCTAGAATATTAATTTGCCATTATTCATATATTTTGAAGTTATATAATCACATTATTTATTACTTATGCATTTTACTCATTTTCTCTCTCCTAAACTTATCCTAATATTTCAAGGTTGTTCAAATTAGATGATATTTGACATGTAGGCTAATTTTGATATGTAGATTTTTAATTTGAAGTTTTTTTCCTATTTTGAGACTTCTTTTTATGAGATATGTCATATGGCCCATTAACAGCTCATTATCTAAATTATTTATCCAATTAAATTTCTCATCTTCATATTACTACCAAAATGGGTTATGTGGAATATTTTATGTTTTCAAATCACATCAAAAAGTTAGATTAAGATTTAGGGCACTTAATTATGATAATTAAGCTTTCACTGAGGTATTTGTGCGTAAATCCTTCCATTGGTATAATTAGTGAATAAATGTTCACTAAACCACTATAAATTCTACTAATTAAATAGAAAAGCCAATAAGGATAGAAATGAAAGGAAAAGATTGGAAAGAGGGTCAAAAGACAAAATTCCAGAATTCGGTATGTTACATTATAAGTGAAGGAGGATCACACTTTGGAGAAAAACAATTTGACGCGCAACTAAAAAAGTTTGGGGTAAAATACAAAATTTCAACCCTCTACCATCCTAAGACTTCAGGGCAGGTGGAAGTGTTGAGTAGGCATATCAAGAAAATATTGGAAAAGACATTCAACTGTGCTAGGAAAGAACGGTCAATGAAACTCGATGACGCCATACAAACTAATCTATGGTAAATCATGTCATCTACCCCTGGAGCTCGAGCATAAATCTAGTGGGTGATCAAGTTCCTGAACATGGATATAGAGAATGTAGGGCAGAAGAGATTTCTCTAACTTTAAGAACTCAAAGAGTTGAGGCTGAGTGCCTACGAGAATGCTAAAATTAACAAATAAAGAATGAAGGTGTGGCATGACGTCACCCAAGGAACAAGGATATCCACGAGGGTGACAAGGTGCTTTTATTTAATTTGAGCATTCGTCTCTTCCCAAGAAAACTCAGAACAAGGTGGTCTGGTCTCTTTTCTGTAGTAAAGATATACCCATTTGGAATGATGTTGATTTTAGGGGAGAAAACGGGAACTTTCAAGGTTAATGGTAACAGACTGAAAAGATTCTACGAAGATGAGACTTTTGTCTGAAGGTCTGAAATCGGTTTGGAGGAACCAAAGTAGTTACTTGAAGAAAGGAACGAGGAATTACAACACCCATATGAGAGAACCAATGAATGAAGAATCATTATGAAGTCTAGCTTAGAGACATTAAAAAAGCACTTCTTGGGAGGCAACCCAAGCTTTTTGCTTTGTTTTCTTTGTTCAGAGCTTTTTGAATTTCATGCCTTTTTAAATTTGATTAGTTTCCTTCTCTTTTAATTTTGAACATATCCTGTCCATTGAAAATATGATTTGTTTGAAGAATTTAGTTTTTCTTTGGTCAAGTGCGATGATCGCGGTCGCGATTTTATTTTTGCTTCATGCAAGATCGTACACTATGACCCGCGGTGGTGCAACCCCCAGCCTACACCGCGATCCTGCCTAAACTGTGACGTAAGTTTTCCTTGAGGGGAGGAGACCGCGAGTCACTATCGTGCTTTGAACACACCAGGGTCGCGGTCATCCCCCTATATATATCTAAAACCCCCTGTTCACTGTTTCCCCTTTGCCCTTTTTTCACTGTTCGCCTTCTCGAGCCCGAGCTCTCCCACAACTCTGACGAATCGCCCGCACGATCAACCTTTTCCGTCGTAATTACATTGATGTTGTGCCGCCACCTCATCTAGTCATCTAGTTTGTCAAAGCAAGGTAACAGCCCATACCTTCTTTTGTACTCGTTTCTCTGTTTCACCTTGTACCAACCATTTTCACCATACTCGTCGCTGCTGCAGTCACCTCCGACTTTCTTTTCACTCGATTTATTCCTTTTTCTTTGTTGTCATGCTTCCGCCTTTCCCCCTTTCCACACCCTTGCATCACTAAAGGTCGGCTCTCACCTATCAAAATCTTTCCCGCCCTAGGGTGGTCATTTCAGACAAATCTTAAAAGAAAAAGACCCTAAAAATGATAATAAATGACACGTAACCCACCGTCAAATGCAACCATGGTGCTAGAAGATGGTCCTTTGACCTCCGCAACACCGACCAGCTCCATCAAACAAGGATAGAAGAACTAGAGGAATAGACTGCAAGTCACGATGTGCTTGAACAGCCACCGTAACCACAATCTATGCAACGAAAGTAACCTGGTCGTAGTGTCTCCTCAAGCGCATGAGTGCCACACTCACACCGTAGGTCGCGGTGTTGAAGACCCTAGTTTGTAGTCGCGGTCCCCCAGATTGCGACCACCTCAGATCATGCACAAACCCTAACCTGCATAAACACCTACACCAGACCGTGACCACGGTGTCCCTTGGACCACTAAAAGGACCGCGTGTCGCGGTCCCCAATAGTAGATTTTAACTTAGAAAAATTTTCTAAGACAAAGTTAGAAATTAATCACTGCTAAATCAATTATAAACTAATGATTAACCCATTTTGGAAAAATTTGAGAATGTCTTTTGCATCGACCAATGACTCCATCAATAGGAAGGCAACATCCTTGAAGGAAGTGGAAATGATAGTGGCAAAACTGACATCGGCAATGAAATCAAACATAGATCTACTAGTAGCCAGGAAGGTTGAGATGCAACTAAAGCTGGAACAGTACCTAAGGATCCTTCTGGGTCACCAGACACCTACGGATGCTCCACATGGTACATAACAAATAGAGCAAACATAGACCTCAGAGTATAGACCAGATGAATCAGAGACTCGAGGTCAGGGAAAGAAGAGGAATGTCACACCAAAGGAAACTAAAAGTAGTAAGAAGGAAAAACTAGTGATTTTTAAGAGGCTGAGGGGGTAGGAGGTAGAAGAAACCAATCAAGAGGATGAGGTCACAAGGGAAATATCAAAGGCATCTGACGAACCCTAGTTTGTGCGAAGGAGCTCAGCGCAACAGACTACATATGTCTGGATGTACCATAATAAGGCTTTCAGCCTAACTAGATACATGGCCATAGAGGACTTCAACAGAATGTGAGTCTATAACAGGGTGATAAAATTTATAGAAGGTGTGAATCTATGCACCTTATGCACAACTAAGGCCAAGTCCTACAAGAAACTATCTACTGAGTTCCTCTCCTCCTTAAAGAAAATCCTCATGGATAAAGAAGTAAGGAAAGCAGGCGACGGGGATTATAAGTTGGAGGTAAGGCTAGGAGGGAAGGCTTAAGCTGCCACATATGCCATGTTAAATAAGATATTCACGAGAACAGAAGACAAATCCAAAGCCTGCTCCACCGCCCCAGGATAGAAGGAAGCGGTAGGATACAATAGGCACCGCATGTGGGAAGAGCTGACAGGGGAAGAAGAATACAGCTTGAAGAACTCAAAATCCACTATGATCACCTCATTTTTTGTGTGTACAATCAAAAAGATAATGGCATACACTGTGTAAACAAGGTCTGAGACAATGGGCAAGAAAAGGGGACTTGATCCTCATATGGTCAATGATAAACAAAAAGCCCGTGAATATTGGAAAGATCCGGATCAAGCGTTTATCTACAACGGTGGGAGGATAAGCACGAAGGAACTCCGAATATAGCATGGGCAGTCAAATTACGAAGATCACCCAATACTTCATGGGTGCA
This sequence comes from Alisma plantago-aquatica, assembly GCA_963693085.1. NCBI lineage: Eukaryota > Viridiplantae > Streptophyta > Magnoliopsida > Alismatales > Alismataceae > Alisma > Alisma plantago-aquatica. Next base: position 1,489,867,955 of record OY856412.1, read on the forward strand.
GAGGAGGTCCTAAAATATAAGGTGATGAAGGAATAGTCAAAGATATATATCAAGTCCCTCATCAATGATGGGATTCTGGCACAGAAAGGGGAGAAGTTGTATTACAAACAAAGTTATTCTAAGAAGCTCCCCCCTCCCAGAGATGGCATTTTACGATGCCTACAAACTATAGAGAAGTGAAGAAATTTTTCAAAATAGACAGTCTCAACCAATAGGACAAACTGGAGCTATGTGCTAAGTGATGCACTTTGGGCATATAGAATAACATACAAATCCCCAATCGAAACAACACCTTTTAGGCCGATCTATGGCCCTGCATGCCATCTACCTGTAGAGCTTGCACACAAAGCCAAATGGGATATGAAGAAGCTGAACTTCAACATTGATGAAGCAGGTAGAAAGAGGATTTTTGAGCTTAATGAATTAGATGAGTTGAGGATGTCTCTTATGAAAGATCTAGGATATATAAGTAAAGGACTAAGAAAATTCATGATAGACACATTTTAAATAGGCTATTTCTCTAGGGTCAGAAAGTCCTCCTTTTCAATTCTAGGCTTAGGTTACATCCAGGTAAGCTAAGGTCCAAGTGGAGTAGGCCATTTGTGATTGAAAAAGTTTTTCCACATGGTGTTGTGAACATTGTAGATGGGAACATGTCATTCCTTGTTAATGGCCAAAGATTAAAGCACTATTTTAGATGGGAGGTAGAGCCACGAATTGAGGAGGTGTAACTTTGTACCGTTCCATATATTCTTGCTCTAAGGACCATCTAGTCTAGGATGTTAAATAGTGACACTTGTTGGGAGGCAATCCAATCTTTAATGCATTAATTTTAGGTTCAATTGCCATTTTTTGTTGTTATTCTACTTTGATTTCGGTAAAAAAGGTATCTTGACTCATTTTTGGAGTGTGCAGGACACAGAATCCGGCACTACAAAGTCTATCAGTCGACAGTACTAAAATAAGGTCAGGGTTTCATCTGCAACACCAAGACTGACTCGGTACCACCAACTCACTTGGTCAGAACTACTGAGCAACTGAATATTTTTTTAGAGCTAGCTGGTAAGGTCTCAGTTCTACTGACTTTTCAGTCGGTAGCACCAACTTTTGGATACACCCAGGTTCGATACACCAAGTCCCAAATTTCAAAAACAATGACAAAATTCAAAATCTCTGTACTACCGACCTTGAAGTCGATACTACCGACACGACATGTCAACGATCTGTGCACTTGGGATCCAACAGCTACGACATGCTTCATCGAGTGGTCAGTGGTACCGATCCATGACACTAGTCGGTACTATCGACGGGTAGTCATTACCACCGACTCTAGGGCGATCTGCAATAGAAACATCATCCAGTCGTAAGCCGTCAATGCACTGACCATGAATTGTGATAGCCAACTTGGTACTACTAACACATAACTGTGGTTAGCTATATAAGGAGGGGTGGTGGAGCCATTTTCTTCACACTCTCAACATCCACTCCTCCTACATTACAGAGCAAGGATACACCAGGCATTGGCGGTCTTCCTCGAGCTTTTATTCTCATGAACCCCTTCTTGCATCAATGCCATGGACCTGAGTAGAGGAGCCTCGACATCGGCAAAGTAGGGAGAGTTGGTCCCCCAGCCAACACACATCTAACACCCCAATTCTGACATTCGTAGGGTGTATGAGGAGTTGCAGACCAGGAAGATCATACCTACACGGTATGGAGACCGCTCCTTCATTGAGCATGTGGGTTCATAGACAACATGAGGTGGGTTTGCCAATGCCAGACCTTGGATGATGACAACCCATTTTTCAGTGACTGGCAGACGTACCCGGATCTCGTACTCAAATTCTTACATCTCTGGTCTTAGTCACCCCCGATCATAGCATTGGAAACGAATGGCGGGAAGGAAGGGTCAGCTTCAGACTCTTCAATAACAACTATGCTATCAAGCTATGGAAGTTCAACTATGTCTTCTGCTGGCCACAAGTGCCATAACGTTCAGCTCCTGTGGACTTTGACTACGATCCTTCCTGGACGTGGTTTTTGGAGGTGCTGGATAGTTTTCACATTAGCTCCCATGTCAACTCCATCAATGATATCGAGCACCCTTTCGCTCGTATCCTCCACCGACTCTGCACCAACACAATTTTTACATGGTCTATGCAAGCTCAGGGTAAGGTCCAGAAGATGGACCCAATTTTTCTTTATAGGTTGCTGGACAGAGAGTCTGTCAACTTTGGCTCCTTCCTCCTACTTCATATGATGCGTGTGAAGCGCAATGTGCAGTGGAAGACATCGCTAATGCTTGGGGGGTTAATTACCCCTGTAGCACTACATTTCCCCCTTGACTTGTCCACTCTCGTGCCAATGGAATCAATGTTAAAGCTGGACTTCCAACATTTCAAAAGGTTATTCCTCTTCGGAGTGAAGTAGAAACTATGCTTTCTTGCTACACAGGGAGAGGAAGGTACATGGAAAGCAACCTCCCCGAACCTATCTTCAACTTGTGAGGAGTGGAGCACCTTCGATGACCATTAGACGTGGGAGACGAAGAAGATGAAGAGATGGCAGTACCCCATGATGATCAAGAGAAGCAGGACGATGATGACGATGACATTGAGGAGGTGGAGCCTACCATCCCCATCACTTGGTGATCGGTCCAGCGCAAACATGTGTGAACATATGCTGCCTCGAGCTCATCTATCCCACCACCCTCTCAGGAGGGAACTGATGCTTGTGACATGCAGGGCATGTATGGGATGCTGCAGCAGATCCAGACAGAACATCAACAACACCAGGAGACATTAGCTAGCATGCAAGACATACAGGGAAGGCTGCATCAAAACTTGCAGGTGATCTTCGACAATGAATGTCTTCTCTTGGCCAACCAAAAGAACATTGATAAGCACCTACATCAGATGGAGCAGTATCAACAAACCTTCTTTGACAACTACTGGAACCGTGGATACTTCAGGGAGTACCCACAACCGCCACTGATGCTACCTATAGACCTCTCATTTAAGGGGATGTTCCCTCCTCACGACCCAAACAGGCCACCTCCGCCATTCCGAGTCATGGTACCAATGTTCCACTTCTTGGGAGAGAGTATTAAATATGGAGACATAGTCATATCCAAGCTTAGGGGGATGCTGGAACAACATTCTATCCTTGTTATTGTTTTATGTTTACCTTTAGATGTTTATTTTATTTTTAGTTGTGCAAGTGTAGGATCCACATATATCTAGTGTATTTTTGGAGTAGTAAATGCATGGTTTTATTTTTGAATATGTTGTACTCTTTTTGGTGTTGCATGAAAAAGGTCATTTCCTTGAGAGGTTGAACTGCAAAATCCTTTTGCAACACCACTTGAGGAAGTGTTTGAACTAGTCAGCATTAAGACATAGGACATAAAGGAAAGTCTAAATCAACTCAGGAATGTGAATGATGAAGATGTTGAGCCAAAACTGACCAAACCATAATGAGATCTTAAATGAAAAAAAAATAAGAAATAAACCTTTGGATCACCCTGAACACATATCAATTAAGAGGGACACATCATAATACAATAAAAGACATTGTCTCTTAGTGGTGTGATTCTATTCCATCGGTTTTCCATTCATTTTTGACTCACCACCTCAAAATTTATGAGTACTCCAATTTATTTTCTTTTATTTCATTACATGACATGATAGGAACATAATATTTAGTTTGCTTACATTTGAAATAGATTGAAAAACATTTCATTTGAATGCATTACTGATTTTGATGCATACCATCTCTACTTGCATAGCACAGTTCATATAGTGCATACATTTCACCATAGCATGCATTTTTCCTTGCCATGTGGATTTTAATTTCACGTTATGAAGTTCAAACGCAGGGATATACTTAAAAAATGAAAAAAATTAATGAAAGCAAGAGGCATAAAACTAGTCTTGCTAAAAAAAAGAAATTACTTCAGAAGGAAAAGGAGATAGTATATCCTGCATGTTTTTTTTATAATTTAATCAACATGTGCATTCTTTTGATTTGTTAAACAATCTCAACTCGTTCTTGCATGCATCATTTCATATGAGAAAAAGAGAAAAAAAACTAGTCGTTAAGATTCATGCATGGAATTCTTTTCATCCATATAGGTTTATTATTCCCTATGCCATAAATAGGTTGGATGTACTTATGAATTTTCATTTGCCACCCATCTTGAATCATTAATTTCTCTTATTGGTAGGCCACTCTAATGATTTATCTCCTCATTCATGTTTATATGAAGATCTTCTTCCAAATGGTTGGTGGTTAGGAAAAAGCATTTAGTGTAGGGAATCACACAATACACCACGTGGATGCCTGAGTAATTATGATGTTAACTAGTTTCTTGATAGTGTCATTGACTAAAAGGTGGACATCTTTTATGGGAGTTTTTGGTCACTTTAGAGCAGTCATCGGTTCAATGGTCAATAAAGACCGGTTTAGGGCTTATCTGGTGGATATGATTAAGAAAATAATGTATGTGTTTTATCCTTTTGTTGCTCTTATCAAATAGATCCAAGAGAGTGTTGCTCGAGGACGAGCAACATTTAAGCTTAGTGGAGTTTGATGCATGTGTTTTTAGTAGTTATTACTGGCTTATTTTTCCTCAATTTCATGTGTAGATTAGTCATTTATTGATTTATCATGCATGGAATATCATAGATAGCCTCTTTCTTTTTTACTGTATCAAATATATGATTTTAACTATTTATGTGTTATTTTGCGCATCCTAAGTACTTATGTTATTTTTGTGCGATTTCAGGTACAAGGAAGTTCCACAAGACTCAGTGGTACCGACCTGGTAACAGTCGATGTTACCAACTTGACCTCAGGGAAGGACCCAAAACTAGCCCAGAGTCGTTGTTATCGATAGTAGAAGTCAGTGGTACCGAAATAGCATCAATAAATCCCAACATGATTTGAGAAAACATGGTGCTACCAAGTTTCCAACTCAATACTTCCGAGTTTACGTTAGGGAAGCAGTTCAAAATTATAATAACTCAGTGCTATTGAGTCCAGTCGATAGTATCCACACAACTGGGATTGCACAACTAAACCTAAGTGACTCGGTACTACCGATTCACCTAGACGGTACAGTTGAGTCTGCCTGATTAGGCCATCTACGAATTTGACTCTAAACTAATGGTGGACGTTATTTTGTACCCTAAGTGCCTTCTATGACTTAGGGGATGACGGCCAGACCTAGGAGATCCCCCGTTTTCATTGTACAATCATCGGAGAGAGAGAAGAGAAGAATCGAGGACCGAAAGCTTCATCTACAGCTAGAAGATAGAAAAATGCACGTAGGATAGAGGGGATCATCCAGACGGGCAGAGATTTACAGGTTACTTTAGTTTTAATTCTTCATGTTTCCCACGTTTTTCTCTTGCTTTTCATGTATTTGGTGAGGAAAACCATGCAAGGCTAAAAACTTGTATTCCTTAGGATTTGAGAGTAGCCCGGATATACACTACAATCCATTTTTATGCATTAATATCAACGTTATCTCTTTTACGGGGCATAAATCTATGAAAGCTTTGTGTTCTATTTATACTTGATCACCATAAGTGGATTAATAGACATCTAGTCATCTCGGGAGAGGGATTAAGGGTTGGAAAGCATATGATTACCCATATATTGAGCCCTTTGGGAAAAATAGAGAGTATACGAGAGGAGAAACCTAGAGAATAATCATAAAACATCTAACTAATCAACCAATAACTATATAAGTGGGATTGACATTAGATTAGGTGGTGAATTACACAGCGAGAGCATGTAATTTTGGCCACATGCTCCTTATCTAGGGATTGGATAATAGATATTAGTGTGTGAGATCAATTATTAGTGTTATCCGTGGTGAAACCACCATCCTAAGGAATTCATTCCATATCTAATTTATTTAAACGATTAATTTGTTTTGTCTCTCCATTATTTTTGTAACTCAAACTAAGTCAACCATTTACAACCGACCTACCTGATTAGACAGTAGTTAGTACCAATCTACTGGAGAAACGCTTCCCCATGTTTGACTCGGGCCTTACAAGGCCTTATTACTTTGATACGTTCAGTTACATTTTATGCACGGTAAACTCGTGTCAGGAGCCAGTCTTAGAACAAAAAATTATTTAAATCAAGGATGGATATACCTAATTGTGCTGATTTCGTTGAAGTTTTTCTAATATTATATTAGTATATAGTTCATGCACATATGACAATGTTATAGGTTTTATTCATATTTGAATATTCTTTCCCATGTTAAAGAGAAATGTCTTGTTAATCAATATTGATGAAGGTAGTTTTCATGGTATTTACAGAATTTGGGGATGCATTGAGAGAACCCTATCAAATGAGCCAATTAAATTGCGTCTTCTTCTACTGGATAATTAATATTTTTAATATAATCTAGGAGGTGATATCATTTATCCCATTATTTCAAGAATTGCATAGAAGTAGATGTCAATGTACATCTATGTAAATCCAAAGAAAATCCCAAGCATGTGAAACATAAAAAGTTCAGGTGAACCACCTAAAAAGAGAAGAAATACAACAAAGAACCTCCAATGTCAACACCTACACAAAAGTGTATTATTGTCTCCATAATTTCCAATTGGAATGTGTGCCCTAGCTTTCAAGTATATTTAACCATGAATCACATGGGAAGGACATACATACCATCTTCCAGCTTCTCTCTCTACCATGTTAACCTTATAGGGGAAGAGGTTGCTTATGATGTCCTAGAGTCTATAATTATCAAGTATGATCATATTTATCATTTAATACACTGAAAAAAGGTTAGTGAGCAGTAAATTTTAGTGGTGACGATGAGTGTGATATAGACAAAGATGAATACACATAACACTAGAGTCATTCATTTTTGGATAAAGTGATAAGTAAAGCTTATATGATTTGAAAAGAAAAAGAATAGTAAGATACACTATTATAATATAGCTATTACCTTTGAGAAAGTAACTTCACATAATTACAAGTATATACCCATCTACCATACCATATGAAACTAAATAAACAGTAATTTGATAAACTACAAGTAACCTACACTTAACTTCCATAACGATAGGGTTTTTGGGATCCCTAGTTTTACTTTTATGCGATAAAATAATACAATCCCTCTATTTCTGTATTTATTTATTATTTATATATTTAATTTACGAGATTTATTAAATTAATAGTTTCATCCTATGGGATCCAGATTAATAGGTATCATTCAAAGTCATAAAAGTCATTATTAAAATTTGGCCACATGAAGAACAATATGTATCACATACATAATATTCACAAGACATATGATCATACCAATCTACAAATCTTGTAGAGAAAAACACCAATCTGTCTCATCTAACTTCAACATATACAAGCCCAGAATATTCTACCTTCATTTCCAAAATTCATATATATATATATATATATATATATATATATATGTGTGTGTGTGTGTGTGTGTGTGTGTGTGTGTGTGTGTGTGTTAAGAGAAGACAAAAAGTACTCAGAGGTAAAATTTAGGATTTTAGTAAAACAAGATTATGAGGTATTTCAAGAGATATAAAACTAACGAATCATTTTAATATGCCAAAAATAATAATATAACAATACATAACTCTAGAACAAAAAATATAATCGTGAATAACTCAACTACTAATTAAGACTAAAGACTACCTATCTAGGGACTAAGACCCAAGGAGTATGCTCAACCACGACCATATACCCCTGATTTAAAGACTAAGATCAAGAAGCATGTGCGAGTAAGGTCAAAAACCCCATATTTAGGGAAAAAACACAAGGATCCAATGCAACTAGGGTGATACGTCCACTCGTATGCTACACTATACTAGGTAAGTGTGACAATTACTTGTATAATACGAAAGATCTAGAGGGGGGATGAATAGATATTTTTGGAGTTTAAAATAATTAAAACAATTAACATAAAGAAGTAGGAGGAAACAAGGAAGACACAGGATGTAGAGTGGTTCCTTCCTTAGAAATCTAAGGGAGTTAGTCGACTACCTGATTGTTTCCAATCGGGATTTTGAAAGCAATTTATTTTATTATCTCTCGAGGATGTTACACAAAATACAATTGCTTTCCTATCTACACCCTTAAAGTAGCCTTCACCTGAAGTAGCCTCAATCCTCTATGAAACATCCTTCTGAAGTAACTCCAAGTCCACCCCTTAAAGTAACCTTCACCCGAAGTAGCCTCAACCACCTTGAAGCAACCTTCTGAAGTAACTCCAAGTCCACCGGAGCAGCCATCACCACCTTGAAGTAGCTCCACAAACCTCCTTTCAATAGCCTCCAACCTAGGAGTAGTCAAGGAGAACAAATATAATAAAAGGAACAAGATTGGAAGTAAGAAATAACTTTACCAATGAGTGCAATGCTTTGATCCTTTATCAAGTGTATATATCTCCTATCCACTATAGATGAACATGATTATGTGGTGGCTAGGAGATGCTTAGATATAGGGAACGAAATTAGAGCTCAAGGAAACAAATTGCAAGGTAGCTTTGCTTGTTGCTCACTAAGAATGAATCTCAAGTGTAATTGTATGCACAAGTAATTTGGGTGTCCTAAGGCATGTCCTATTTATAGGAATGTCTTACAAGGGCCTAGGGACATTCTAGACACTTTCTATAGTGTTCTTAGCGGTCAACTAGCTATTATATGTCCATTAATATCATTGCAACGACTAGTTGATTCATGCTGAAAAAACAATCAGAAACTCTCTTGGTCAAAGAATTGTTCGACCGAGACATCTCGGTCGAACAATTGTTCAACCAAGTGTTGGTATGGAGTAAATGTATTCAATGTGTATGTGACTTTCCAACTACCAACTAATTGATCAACCTTACGGCTATGGAACTTGCTTGAAAGTCCATCTCGATTGAGAAATTTGTCGACCGAGGGATGTTCTAGGGCTACATGTACAAGCCGAAAATCAGTGTGCGTGAGTTAGATTGAGGTGATTCTCAGTCGAGGATTTTTTCGACTGATATTGTCTCTGTCGAGAAGTTTTTCGACCGATAATTCTCCATGTATCATTATATTGAATCGTCTACTAAGTATGTGTATCAGTTTGTGATTGTGATTCTATCTTAGGGGAGGATGTATCTAAGTGTTGTGAGTGGATAGGGAAGATCTAATGCTTGATTTACATGATATCTTTGTACTTGTACATTATATACTTGTACAAGTTTTTACATTTCAGTGCAATCATGAAAATAAAGACAATTTAAGCTTGTTGATCTTCCAATTTTGTATTTATCTTCGACTATCCACAACCTTATTTGTTTATCTCTGAAATACTCAAATAGCAAGTTAGATTCACAAGAATGAAATGTTTTTCATCATCAAAACAAAGGGTATGCTAATGTCCAATTTAACCAACAATCTCCCCCTTTTTGCAGATGATAAACTTTCCTAAAATATAATCAAAAAAATAAGATGAGTTTCATACCAAAGATTTAGCTTAGATGAAGACATTCTCTTGTTTTCATGAAGTGTGTGCTAATTATTCCTAAAGATGTATGGAACATAATATCCATCTCTTAAGGAATATAGCATCAATTTATGTCAAGACAAGAGAACATGAAACTCATTGAATTTGATTTATACTATTATTGATTTTGATTTGTATTATTTCTCCCCCTTTGTCATTTCAAAAAGATAACCATATAATCATTTATTATTATTACTCCCCCTGAATGGGATACTCCCCCTTAATTGTTTACTTAAAAAAATGTCAATTTTAGCCACAATTTAAAAACCACTATTGATTTATAAATCATTTGCAAGGGATGTTAAGCCCTGAAATGATATGAGATTCCTTTAGGATCATGGTGGATACATAAATGTTTTCCTATATTGATTTCTCAACCATTTACAAGAGATGTTAAGCACTGAAATGATCTGAGATCCATTAAGGCTCATAGATATTTTTATTGATTTCTCAACCATTTACAAGGGATATTAAGCCCTGAAATGATATGAGATTCTTTTTAAAAGCATAGTTAGATCAATAAATATATCTCTAAATAATAATAAGGGATGTTAAGCCCATATTGATATAGAAAATTCAATTAAAATCAAGATTAATTACATTGTATCCAAAGAAATATTTTGTGAGCTCCCCTTTAATCACATAATCAAGATTATTTTAGAATTCAAAGGTCATAACAAGCTTTAAAGTTTAATAGCAATGATTCAAATTTTATAAGGAATTTGCATTATTATCTTATTTTGAACATGATGAACAAATTTTTGATCAATTTAGTAAGTTAGAGTGCAAGTAAGTGATTTGAATTCTCAAATAAGCAATTTTCCAAGCTTATTTTTGGTCGACCATGACTTCGACCGGGGCGCCCCTTGGTCGAACTCTTTTCCGACTGAGAGGAATTTCTATAGATTTCCAATATATGCATTTACACAAGTTATTGAATGATCCACTTCTTCTAAAATATGATTGAACCTAGTTGTGTATGATCATTTCTTATTCTTCATTTTACTCATTTATGAATTTGTAAGTGTTACATATTCTAATATAAAGCCTCTTAATATCAAGTTTGCATCTTTTGTTATAGAACTTAATTCATGTGAGAAAGATTTTAGTTTTGAAATGATATCTTGCTTTTTAATTACTTAGAATACACAAACTTTAGATACAACATTGTGATGATTATATTCTAAGCAAGATCTCTTATGCCAATAGTTTTACCAATAAGACTTTTCAATAAGTGTGCCTTTTCTTCATGTATGTGAAAATCTTTCCAATCATATGCTTGTTACTTATTTTTCAAAGTATAAAATTTTGATGCCCATATATTATTCCCTTTGATTAGGATTATTCAAATATTTCCAGCAATGTATCATTTAAGGTTTATTATTCATGTTAATGGCAAGTGAAATATTTTATTCTCATCAAACAGTTCTGCCAGAACTATTCTCGATCGACAAAGTTCTTGACTGAGAATGGTTTTGGTCAAAGTTTTTACCAATCAAATGTTCTTTCCAGATTTTGTAAGCTGAAGACAGTGACTTTCTCGGTCGACAACTTTCTCGACCAGCAAGTTTCTCAGTCGAAGATTTTTGTCAACTGAAAATGTTGTTGTTTTCCCAATAACTGTTAACTTGTAACACTAACTTTCTTGATCAAATTTTTGCTCGACTGAAATGTTCTCGGTCGACAATATTCTCGATTGAGAATGTTACTGTTTGTCTAGAAAATACAGACTTGAGACAGAAACTTCCTTGGTCGACTATTTTCTCGATCGAGGAGTGTCTCGGTCAAACTCTTTTTCGACCAAGATTGTTTCTATTTGTTTCCAACAATTTTATTAGTTCCAATTTGAGCTTGGTTACTTCAATTTCACAAAGGTTCCAATATGTTTAGTTGAGATAAGACATTGTGATTCTCAAAGTGAAGTTTTAGGTCAAATCTCAACTAAATCATATTCAAGTTTCCTAAGTTTGGGGTCTAGGAACCCAAACTAATTCAACATCCTTTTTCTTATATGGGCATGAGAAAGAATAGTGTCCAAGTCACAAGCAATAATGACAATAAATAGAATCAATTTCATTTTTCTTTTTATGATTTTAAGTTGAGTTTTTCTTGGGTACATATGTGATCTTGGTCTTGGATGCTTGTATTCTTCTAGGTTTAGGTTTTTTATTAGATTTATCTTTTAGAACATATCCTAAACCTCTTCTTCCAATTTGACCAGTAGAGTTATTTAGAATTTTATCAAGAATGTCCTTGTTTTTGAGGTTACTAGTTTCCTTTAGAAATTTTGTAATTTCATCCATTTTCTTTTTTATATTTAGATTTGAGGATATATTATCTCTTTCTTTGATAATTGCATCATAATCCACATGATTACATAAGATTGGTTGAGTTTAAAGGTCATTTATTTTAGCATGTAAGTTAATTTTTTCTTGACAAAGAAGATTGCAATTTGGTTCTACAGATTTTAGCTTGATATTATCATCATTTGTAGATGACTTTAAAGCATTTCTTTCAGATATTATGCTTTCATTTTTAGTTGAAAGAGTATATAGATTGGCATGTAAATCATCATTTGTTTTAGTGAGTTTCTTTAGTTTCTTCTTGCAGTCAATATATCTGTCATGCATTTCTTCAATACTAGCAACTAATTATTCTTTAGATAAATCAAGTAAGCTTACCTCATTTTCATTTTCATTTATTGTAGCAATAAGGCATTCTACCTCTTCTTCTCCATCTTCACTATCATCACTTGAGTCATCCCAAGCTGCTTTGTAGGCTTTTTCCTTCTTCTTGTAAGAGGATTTCTTTCCCTTTTTTATTCTAGGGCACTCACTTTTTAAGTGTCCCTTTTTACCACATTCAAAGCACCTAGGGGAAGAAGAAGAAGAAACACTAGAAATTTGTTAGATTTAAATCTTTTATAATGCTTACCATTTACAATGAGAGATTCTTCTTCACTCTCTTCTTCACTTGTGTCATTTCTAGCTTTAGTTATAGCCTAGAAAGCAATGTCCTTCTTTTTCTCCTTTTTGAGTTGGGCCTCCAATCTTTCTTCTTCTTCAAGAGTGGCTTCATGAGTCTCCAAGTTGCCAATAAGTTGCTCCATATTCAACATTGTGAGGTCATTAGATTCTTCAATGGCCGTCACTTTGGGCTTGTACTTTGGAGGCAAACACCTAATAATTTTTGAAACTTGGTCTTCTTCACTTATATTCTTCCCTAATGCACTTAAACCATTAATAATAGTAGAAAATCTTGCATACATTTCACTAATAGATTTACTAGGTTGCATATGAAATTGTTCGAACTTTTGTTTAAGCATACTAATCTTAGAATTTTTAACTTGTACAGTTCCCTCATGAGTAATAGACATTCTATGCCAAATATCATATGCAGTTTCACATGAGGAAATTTTATTAAATTTACTTATCGAAATAGAACAGTATAATATACTTACAGCCTTGGCATTTAGTTGTTCTTGTTTTACTGTGTTAACATCCCATGTGGCGTACACGGTTTGTGGAAGAACGTATGGATTGGACACCATACTCCAAATCTCCCAACTAATACCTTGAAAGTAAAATTGCATCCTTCTCTTCCAATAGTTGTAGTTTGTTCCATCGAGCGGTGGCGGTCTGGATACATGAGTTACCTCTAGATTCAAGTTGTTTAGAATACCATCCCCCATCCTTCAAGACTTTGTTAAAGCTCCTTGAAGACCTGCTCTGATGCCAATTGAAAGATCTAAAGGGGAGGTGAATAGAGATTTTTGGAGTTTTAAAATAATTAAAACAATCAACAGAAAGAAGTAGAAGGAAACAAGGAAGACACAGGATGTAGAGTGGTTCCTTCCTTAGAAATCTAAGGGAGTCAGTCCACTACCCGATTGTTTCCAATTGGGATTTTGAAAGCAATTTATTTTATTACCTCTCGAGGATGTTACACAAAATACAATTGCTTTCCTATCTACACTCTTGAAGTAGCCTTCAACGGAAGTAGCCTCAATCCTCCTTGAAGAAGCCATCTAAATTAACTCCAAGTCCAGCCCTTGAAGTAGCCTTCACCTGAAGTAGCCTCAACCACCTTGAAGTAGCCTTCTGAAGTAACTCCAAGTCCATCGGAGCATCCTTCACCACCTTGAAGTAGCTCCATGAACATCCTTTCAACAGCCTCCAACATAGGAGTAGTCCAGGAGAACAAATACAATAAAAGGAACAAGATTGGAAGAAAGAAAAAACTTTACCAATGAGTACAACGCTTTGATCCTATATCAAGTGTATAGATCTCCTATCCACTATAGATGAACATGATTATGTGGTGGCTAGGAGATGCTGAGCTATAGGGCACGAAATTAGAGCTCAAGGAAATAGATTGCAAGTGTAGCTTTGCTTGTTGCTCACTAAGAATAAATCTCAAGTGTAATTGTATGCACAAGTAATTTGGGTGTCTTAAGGCATGTCCTATTTATAGTAATGTCTTACAAGGGCCTAGGGATGTTCTAGACACTTTCTATAGCATTCTCAGTGCATAAATAGCCATTAGATGTCCATTAATATCATTGTAGTGACTAGTTGATTCGTGCTGAAAAACAATCCAAAAACTCTCTCGGTCGAGAAGTTTGTTGATCGAGATGTGTCTTGGTTGAACAATTCTTTGACCGAGTGTTGGTACGGAGTAAATTTATTCAACATGTATGTGACTTTCCAACTACTAACTAATTTCTCAACCTAACGGCTATAGAACTTGCTAGAAGGTTCATCTCGGTCGAGAAAGTTGTCGATCGATGGATGTTCTAGGGCTACATGTGCAAGCCAAAAATTAGTGTGCGTGAGTTAGACTGAGGTGATTCTTGGTCGAGAATTTTGTTGACCGAGACTGTCTCGGTCGATAAGTTTGTCAACTGAGAAATCCCTTGTTTCATTATATTGAATCATCTACTAAGTTTGTGAATCAGTGTGTGATTGTGATTCTATCTTAGGGGAGGATCTATCTAAGTGTTGTGAGTGGATAGGGAAGATCTAATACTTGATTTACATGATATCTATGTACTTGTACATTATAAACTTGTACAAGTTTTTACATTTGAGTGCAATCATGAAAATAAAGACAATCTAAGCTTGTTGATCTTCCAATTTTGTATTGATCTTCAACTATCCACAACCTTATTTGTTTACCACTAAAATACTCAAATAGCAAGTTAGATTCACAAGAATGAAATGTTTGTTATCATAAAAACAAAGGGTATGCTAATGTCCAATTTAGCCAACATAATAGAGCATGACAATTATTAACGAATTTATTATCATCAATTAAATTTTAAGAGACACCCCATAAATTATTTATGTTAAAATATCATTTCATTTAGTTATAATATGACAAAGGGTTTCAAAGGATCCAAGAATGATTTCTACATCATCCTAAACCAATAAGGGTATTTTCAAAATTTAATTGATTTTGTAATAACTAAGCGTAATGCTTCATTCAAAGAGAATGCAAGAAAACTGTATGAAAAGGAGACAGTTTCCCAAACATATTAAGTGATAAGCACATATCTGCACCTTCTTACTCTAATTGTAATGTTGTAATATGGTCCACTCGATACATAAGTTTTTTACCAACCAAAACTACTTAAAAGAAGACAAATCTTTCATATCAAGGATGATTGCGACGGTTTGAGACTACATATATACCTAGATCAACTAGTGAAACACTACTGGTATAGGAGTAGTTAATGTACCATAAAATATCAACATAGATGAAATGATAATCACTATTAGTACATTATTTGAGGTAGTAATGATGGTGTCCAGTTGGAAGAGTAATTTAATTGGAAGATTGTCGGTTGTCAAGTGACGATGTAAAACCGAACTGACTAGATTTCCTGATATTGGTTGGTTGGTGTAACAACTCATCAATCATACTTAATTAGAGAAATCAAAGAGTTATTTGTCATTTTATACTAGGAGAAGTGAGGTGACATATGAAGGAAAGCATTGTATTACAATCTTGATCAACAAGATTTAAATAAAAAAAAGCAAAGGGTTGAATTTACCTATTGTTTTCTACCACATCACATTAACAAAATGATACTTTATTAAAGGTGTTCCCTAAAGTATAATGAATTTGAAATACTCTATATATAATCACAGTGAACTGTTGGAAATGTAGAAAATGTGTTATTAATGGAAATGAATGTTTCAATTATCATAATGTATATCTTATCTAGGGAATGATTTTTTATCGTGTGCCATGATATATAGTTTGTCACCAACCTTGGTCATCAAATAATATGACTGTTTGATTCTTTAATGTTAATCTGAGTTTAGAAATATCTCATAGTGTTATGTAAGTCGGTAACAATGTGAATGATCTTAGAAGACGTGATAATTTTTTTTACTAAAAAAATAGGCACCAAACTGTTTATCCAAATTTGTAAACTAGGATATTTCAATTCTAATTTTGAGGAACAATATAGAATCCTAATTTATATTAGTTGAATATTGGTGATATTCATATTACATCAACCAATCCTTGTCAAGTAAGGACATTTCCTTATTGTGATTTCTCTCTTTTACTTAAGAAAATTATGTATACTCATTTCAAGAGGAATTTAGCATTCTTTTATATCAAAAACTTCACAATGTGAATTATGATTATTGTTTTTATTTCTTGAGTATGGATCCTAGAAAATTGCGATGATGATCCTTTTTCCTATGGTCCACTATCAATGGTGGATAACTAAGGGAGGGGGTCATGACATAGAGATCATATGAAAATAATATAAATACGGTAACTCCACCCCAAATCCGATACTGGAGAGAGAGACGGATGCTACTCCAAAACTAAATGAGGCTAGATAAGAGGGAAAACTGTGATTTCTAAAAGAGGGCATGTGAGTCACATAGATTATATGGAGGCCTATTTTGGGGTGAGAGACACATATACATTTATGAAGGTTGAGGGAGCTTCATATGTATCTTGCTTCCTAGGAGGTGTTGATAGTTATTTACTCTTTATTTATACTCAAGTGACAATAAAGCAACAAGAAGCTTGTAGAAATGGATATTTAGACTGCATCTGTTGAGTTGAGAATCCATAGAGGACATTTGAGATCCTATAGTGGTGGTAAGGCCTTCATCATAGAATGAAAAGGAGGAGCCAATGTTTAATGATGTGGTAGAATTTTGACTGTATGTCATCACACACATGAAGAACAAAATGTTCTCGTGCATCACCACTCACACAGAATAGACAAAGATGTTAAGAAAGAATGGAGGAGAAATTGGAGAACCAGTAATAAACCCATCTGAATCACCCTAAAGAAGTAGAGGAAAAGAATATGAATAAAGAGGGAGGAGAAGTGGGACCAATTCCATTTGAACAAACTAACGACTCCACATATACAAGGTTGGCCCAAATAGGTAAATATTAAAAAAGTCTTCTATTATTCATAGGATAAAAAAATATGTAAATTATCATATAAATGAGTAGAACTAGACAACACAGTAAATGTAGTCTGACGATCCTTAAGTACTAGGGATACTATGTAACATGAAAAAGGATTTTTTCATGTATAACACATATTAAGTAATGGACAAAATTATGGCAATACATTAGAAAATCCTAAATCCAATATATAGTCCATCTGAGGTCTATTCTGATTTTTTTTATAGACAAAATGTTATGTTATTATAATACAGATAACAAGAGCTAATACACAGTAAATGTTGTCTATACATAACAAATCAATAGATGATGGAATATGAGGAATATTTTGAAAAGAAATTTGGAATATTATATGTAATTCTTGTTATCATTTTTGTATATATATATATCACATAAATGATGAAGACCCTTATAATCATAAGAAAACCCTTATATGACTATTTCTAAACATCTGGGTTAATGTATAATATATAGATAAATAATATTATATCCAAATAATGATTGAATGTGAATTCGAGAAAACTAACCTAATATTGAGATAATAAACAAATAATATTAGAGTTAAAGTAGTATCTAATGATGGTACACATGGTCTTTTTCTTACTAACGGGTTTGTTAAGGTTATAGATCACTCTCAAAATGCGGGATGGGATTGTTTAGAATTTAGGTATGGTTTACATCTTACTTCACATACTATATGGTTTTGATGTCTTATAGGTATACAAAGACTTGGTATATCTTGTTCAAATAGTCACTCTTGCATATCTTAGTCAAATAGTAATTCATTTCCATGTCACATATTTCCATCTTGTAGTTTCTCTTTTACTTGGAAAATCATGTAAACCCTTTACACGAGAAATACAACATTCTTTTATACCAAACAACTTTATTGAATTAAATTCTTGATTATTGCTTTTATTTCTTAAGTACAGATCCTAGAAAATTACGACGATGATCCTTTTTCCTATGGTCTACCTTCAATGGTGGATAACTGGGGGACGGGGTTGTCACATAGAGAGCCTATAAAATTGATATTAATATGGTAATTCCACCACAAATGTAATAGTGGAGCGAGAGAAGGATGCTACTCCAAAACCAAATGAGGTTGGATAAGAGGGAAACATATTATTTCTAGAAGTGGGCATGTATGTCCGATAGATTTGATGGAGGCCTATTTTGGGGTATAGAGGCACATAATACATCTAGGGACGTTGAGGGAGCTTCATAGTTGTCTTTCTTCCTAGGAGTTTTTGATGGTAATTTTCCTTTTCCCTATATTCTAGCGACAATAATTCAACGACAAGCTTGCATCAATCGATATTTGGGTTGCATTGGTTGAGTACAGAATCCATAGAGGTTGTTTGATATCCTGTACAAGTGGTAATGCCTTCATTTGAGAATGAGGAGTCGATGGTTGATTTCATGCCAGAAATCTGACTGTGTGTCATAACACACGAAAAATAGAGAGTTCTCATATATCACTACTCACCCTTGGCAGACAAATATCGGAAGAGAGAAAGCATGTCGAATTGGAGAACCATCTCTAAACCCATTCGAATCACCTTAAAGAAGTAGAGGAAAAGAATATGAGTAAATAAGGAGGAGAAGTGGAACCAGTGCCGTTTTGACAAACCAACGTCTCCCCGTCTACCAAGCTTGGTCCAAATATGTAAATATTCGAAAAAAAAGACAAATATTTTTTTGAGCATATGATATTTATATAAGTAAATTATCATATACAATAGTAGAACCAGGAAACACACTAAAACTAGTCTATTGATGCTTTAATGATAGGGATATCATGTAAGATGACGAATGATCTTTCCATGTATAAAAATTATTAAATAATGAAAAAACTTATGCCATGAGATGATACGAAATATAATATATAGTCCATATGAGGTCAATACTAATTTCACTTATAGATAAAGTGTTATTTATTATGATATAGATAAAAAGAGATAATTATCAGAAAATGTGGTATATATATAAGAAATCAATAGATGATGAAATTTGGAGAATATTTTGAAAAGAGATTATGGAATATTGTATGTAATTCTTGAGATTAGATTGGTATATGTATCTCATGGAACATGATGATGACCCTTATAATGACAAGAAAACCTTTATTTGACTAGTTCTTAACATCTGGGTTAATGTATAATTTATAAATAAATAATATAATTACCAAATAATATATATTAAATGCGAACCCAAAAAAATTAACCATATAATGAGATAACAAGACAAATACTATTAGAGTTAATAAATAGTTTCTAATGATGGTACATATGTGTTTTGTCTTAATCATGGACTAATTAAAGTTATTGTCACTCTAGGAATGTAGGATTAGATTATTAAAAAAATTAGGAATGCTTTTCCTCTTACTTGACATACTATATGGCTTTGATGTCCTATATGTTTAAAAAAGGCTTGGTATATGAATGTGGCTCTTTTAGAGAAGTATGGAGGCTTCTCTTATGCATGTGTTTGGAATAACTACTCTTGTTACCTTGCTTAATTTTCTCAAAATGTAGTTTTGAAGACATAAAACATAATATATATGAACCGTTATATAAAACAACTACACACTTTGGTAGTATAATCCTTGCAAGTGATCTAACTCATTAGTATGAGATCATATTATCCATATTATTGAACTCTTTGGTAGAAGATCATATGGCCTACAATCTCAAATTACATGAGTGTAGGGAGGATGCATTTATCCCTCAAGTGCCAAATGCATGTATCATATGACGGAAAATGTGTTTAGTATATTTTTTCTATTTTGTAAACAAAGATGTTCACTACAAAACTACTTTTACTTATGTATACAAAGCCACATCATATTTCATATATAGGTTTACCATTTTACTTGATGCGTACTAAACATGATTTTGATGATATTTACCACTTCTAATGACCGTAGGTGTTGTTGCTATATGACCATGTTAATGTCTAGTTTATGAAGAGAGTTTAGTTGTAAGAGGAAGTACATGTTGCTATATTGTTTAGAAGATGTTATTGTAGATGTAGTATGTGCATATGTAAAATTTTCAATTCGATACATATTCTGAAATGTTGTAGTAATCTATTTTTGTATTTATATTGAATGGTGATATCTATGTGTTTTTGGTTTGTTTACTCATTTACATGCACCACAACTTGTGTTTTTTTATTTGTTTATGTATGCATATGATATTCTTTCCTAATGATTTCTCATGAGTTTTCTCCTCTTGTCCTATCGTGTGATGTCTAAGATTTAGAATCTCATTAGATGAGGGTTACAAATCACACATCACAAGCGTGGTTAATGTTTTAAATTATCAATATGTCACATTTGATCTTAATCGGGTCTCTAATGATTATAAATAAATCTTTTAACCTCAAGGAAAATTGGGCAACATGTGTGTAGCTAAGAAAAGTTTATATACGTGAAACAGAATGTGCAACGAACCATAATGACTTCCTTCCCTTGTATTTGATATCTTCGGAGTTCTAGTTGATGACTCGGTTGTTTTAGTATGCCACATTCATAGTATAGCTAACAAAAATATAATGATGACAACATCTATACTTTTTTTTTACATTGTTGTTTGCTTGCCATAAAAAAGAGACTTCGAATCTAATTCTGTAGCTCGTTCCTCTTCAATAGAATTTATGCAATCTCTATTGGAAGACATACTAGTTTCCTATAACAAAGCACTTTAAAATATTGACATTGTCCTTCTCCATATAGTGACGGCTCTTCAGCCCTCTCAATTATTAAAGCAAAAGATAAAATCAAGATATTCATTTTTTGTAACTTCACATCATCACATCACGTCTCATTATAATTTACAAAGACGTCTGTAAATGTTCGTTATATTTTCTTCAACTGATCATCATATAAAGTTGTTATCCTTCGTCCAATACATTCTCTTATTATAAAATGATATTTTTGTTGACCTGCTCTTTTTTAAACTGCAAACAATTCATTGCACTGCATTTTTTTTACTCCTTGTCCCTTTGCATTTGAATATGGATGTAAAATTCTATTTGAATCCATTATAGGAGTCATTTTTCATCTGAAAATTATTTATTTTTATTTTAAATTTTGTCAATTCAGGTTAATTCAGATTCTGTACTGATGTCTGTATTAAAATTGGGTTGATTTTGGATGGTGACATTTACAATCAGGGTTAATTTTGATTTGAAAAAATCAGACAATTCATACTCTAATTAGTAGTATCTATCATTTTTAATTAATAAAATAATATAGTCTAAGTTATGTCCTAGTTCATAGCACAAAACTAAGTCTAGTTTCTGGCCGGTTCCACATTGGGTGATTTTATATTAACGAGGTTCGGTCTGAAACTGGTTTTTTGACACCCTTACATCTATATTAACTTTTTTCCCTCTTTTTCTCTAACTAATAAAATTAAATTAAATTATCATAATTGACTCCCCTTTGGATAAATATTCTTTCATTGGATATAAAGTTTCATTTACACTCTGCTTTAAATCAACACTTCACAAATTGTGACTTATTTTCTCTACCCTCTTATTTTCTCTTGCTATAATCTAATTTCCTCACTACCAATATCATACATTGTTGTACACATTAATGACTGCTCAAAATGTAATTTCACATTAAACTTAAAAAAGTAATTTCACATCTTATCCTTCAACTGCATTAGTCTAACTCGGTTTTACATAACCAAAGTTCCACTTTAGAAAGAATTGTCACTTTTGATTTTTTCTAATATATGATACAAATGTTGTGCTTGATAATTGAATAGTCACTTACGATAAAAGCTGCATTTAAAAAATTAGGAAAAAAACTGAAATAGTAAGGTTAAATATGTACTTGAATAGTATGAAACTGCGCCAAAACTTTGGCATTTTAACTGCGAGAGGACTAAAAAGTGCCTAAAAATTGGTATTTAAGTGATAAACGCCGAAAAGTTGGCGTTTTTACGGTGAAAACGCCAAAAAAAAAGTTGGCGTGTAGAGCAGAAGCTCGTAGAAGCCGACCTCAGTGTGGTTCTTACCAGGACAGTAATGGTACCCGACGATTGTTGAACCCTTGTTATCGTAAAAGATAGCTGGGTGGAGGAACCAGTGGCAAAAGGAGAGGACGACGATGTCGACGTCGGAGATCTTGGACGCCCATCTCGTGTGGATCCCATCAAGGAACAGCTCATTGTGGTTCACATCTGCGGCAGGGTCTTTTTCCATGCCGCGGACTAGGAACGGGGACCAGTGGATTGAGATCGTCGCGTCGTGGGCTTCGTATAATAAGAAGAGAGGAGAGGCCGAGGGAAGAAATAAAAGTGGAGGAAGACCAAAGGGAGGAGGAGGTAGATGATCTTCGTTATCAGCCCCTTGGCCAGACATTGCCGATACAGCGGCGGTGGAGAATAGCTGGGATGCCGATGGTCCTTGGACTGAATGCCGTGGTTTTGGTAGTGGCCGAGATCAGGTGGTGCTGAGGAGATGGAGAGCTTTTTGGTGCTTTTATCTTAAAACGCCAACTTTAGGGACCTTAAAAAGCTAGTTTTTACCTTAAAACGCCAACTTTTCGGCACTTACTATTTAAACGCCAATTTTTTTTCGCGCTTTTCAGTCCTATCGCATTTAAAACGTCAAAGTTTTGGAACTTTCACACAAAAGTGGATTAGGGCGGGAAATAAGATTAGTTTCGTACTATTCAAATACATATTTTTGTTTAAATGTGCTATTTCAGTTTTTTTTTTTCAAAAATTATATCAGCAACAGATTTACATACACATCCACAAAATAATGTATCAATCTATTTGAAGGAGAAAATAAAATAATAATAAATACATTAACTTTGCATAGCACGAGTCTGCGTTGTCTACTTTATAATAATTACACACAATTACTTTCCAGGACTGCGTCCAAATTCATAGAACATAAATGATCGGAATTTTTGATCAAAAAATGTTTGGTAAGGTGAAGTGCGGTGCGGTTTGCGGAATTCTGATTCCCTGTTCACTTCCCGCATAGGCCAAAAGTAGGGAATCGGTACCGCGCCCAGAAAACGAGGGGTCGGGTGCAGTTAGCTCTTGACGCATTAATTTCTGATCCTGTCAAAGACGACAACGGTAAAAAATTGGCACTGGCTGCTGTCCACAGCCACGGATTGCTGCGTTTCTTTGTAGCTACCAAATAACTGCAAACAGAAGTAAGGATCTCGAACAACACTGTACCAAATAAATCACGAGAAGTTCAAACACCATGATAATATATGTTTGGTTTTCCGTTTCATCAAACTGCATCGAACAACACCCTATCAAACACCATGATAATATATGTTTGGTTTTCCTCCCATCTTTTTCGTCCTCTCTCCCTGCGTCCTTTTGTTTTCACAACTCTAAAGTACTGGAAAGTCGGATAGGAAACGACCTCGAAGAAATAGGATCTGTAGCCGACGGTTTCGGGACTCTCTGCCCAACCACCCGTTGATTTCTTCCCCTCAACCATCGAATCCGTCGTTTCTTCTCATCCTTTCTCTTCTCCTCGCTCCCTCCTCCAAAACCCTAACTCCCACCTTTATAATAACGTCTTACCCGCAACACTGCGTCCTTCAATTCTCCCAATTCCACTGGTCATCCTTCTCCGACCTTATATTCAACCTTCATCTTCACTTCTTATACATCATCTCATGGATGATGCCGCTATCTCCTGTAGCCTCAGCAGAAGCAGTACCTCATCTTTTAACAATGCAGCCGACGACTGCCGGATGCACAATCTCCCCATGGAAGTACTCAATAACATCTTTCTACGGCTGCCGATGGGAACCCTGGCGACAGTATTAAGGTACGTGTGCCGCTCATGGAGGAGCATCATAGAACGGCCGTCCTTCTCTCATGCCCACCCCTGGTCATCTCCAGGTATCATCCTCCAAATTCCGGCCAGAGAAGGCAAGATTCTTGGTGAAACCCTTAAGATTGGTGATATCAAACCCCGCTGCCACCGAAGATACGGTTCCTTGAGCGAAATGGACGACTATGACAAAGCAATAGAAGAGACAAAAAGCGAGGAGGAGGAAGACAGTTATCTGCGCCGTAGCCACTGTGCTTTCATCCCTGCCAAAGATCGACAATTGCACATCCTGTGTGACGACTTCTTCTGGGCGTGGCATCTCAAAGTAGAGCACTCCTGTGACGGCCTCCTACTCCTCAGCCGCAATGGGCTCCCAGCCATCATATGCAATCCCTTGCTCCGTCGCTGGGCGCCCTTACCAGAAGACCACGATGGGATCGAGGATCACGCCTATTACAAAGGTATGCACATGTTCATGGGTCTAGGATTCGACCCAGTTGAGGACGTCTACAAGGTATTCAGTCTAGTCCGTGTGCTGAGATACGCTGGGATGCAGAAATTCTCACCACGAGTCTGCGTGCTTAGTGGCAACAACGCGGACAAGTGGAAGTGGAAGTGCCCTAACGGCAGTTTGCCGCAGAAAGATATCAGGCTCGACGGTCCCAAAACACCGGCGCTGGTAAACGGCAGATTACACTGGGTGTTGGTAGGCTTTAGATCGCTTCTTACAGTTGATGTGCACACTGAGGATTTCCGCACCTTGCCCCTGCCAGCCTTCAGAAGAGAGGGGTATTATGATTTCAAGGTGGATTTCGGTGTGGTTGGAGTTGGAGACCCGCTGAGGGTGGTCACAATTAGTGACGAGGTCTGGGTGATGAAGGAGTATGGGCAGCCGGAGTCATGGGAAAAGGAGGCTCCTTTGCAGAAATCTGGATATTACACCAATTGGCAAGAGCTGTGGCTGCGCTGGGCAAATATTTCAAACCCGCCTGAGGAGAACCAGACTCAAGCCGTGGTGATCCCTTATATCCCCATGTTGGGGTGGCCTGAAGATAATAGTACTGGAGACGGAACACGACGGCCGGAAGCAGCCGCGGGCATAGATAGAGTCCATGGTTCAACAGTAATTAAGGACAAAAAAGCCTATGAATTCAACCGGATGTGGCCTCCCATTAGGTGTTCTTGTAATGGCTTCTTGGCTCTCTTAACCCGTGAGAAGAAGTATCCATTTCGAGAGTACTACATCTGTGAGGTTAGTAAAAGTAGATTTCTTGATTTGATTAGTCTCTGGCGCTACATACATGATAGAACAAATATATTATATATATACGTTTTATTTTGCATTTGCAGGAACCACGTTGCTTCAACTTCATGTGGGTCGACAAAAACCGAGAGCAGACCGGTATCGCCGGTGACATTCGCAGGCGCGTGCAGATATTGACGGACGAGAATACATCGCTCAAATATGAGAATATCATGCTACGGAAGGAAATCCACTACCTTAGGAGCAAAAAACTTTGCACGGCTTGTTTGGTTCGTCGACTTAGGCCTAGTGTGGTACGGTGTACTGGAGAGTAGTTTTGTGTTTTAGAATTCAAATCAAACATAACCACAACTTTTGCACTGCCTGTTACGTATTTGGTAGCACGTCATACGTATTCGTTGTTTTAATCTGCAACGGTTTGGTAGGTGAGAGAAAACACTACACGGCCAGGCAAGCAGCAGCAGTAAAGTGCTAAGAAAACGCTAACAACACCCGACTCCCCAGAATTTGGGTGCAGTACCAGTTCCGTGTTTTTGCGGCCAAAAGTGTAGTCGGATGTAAACTAAATTCAAGCAACTACACTCTACTACATCCAACCAAATAAATTATAAAACTAAAAAATGGACATTTAATTGTAATGAACTGTAACGGCACCCTACCAAACAGGCCCTTAACTACAAAGTAATGTCAGATTATCTTGATGATGTCAGTGTCAGTTTGCATTCCAATCCCAAATTTTCCGAATGCGACAAATTCGCAAAACTGTTGTTTTATTGATTTTGTCCTTGCAAAATTTATCATCGAAACAGGAAAGTTCAACTTTATATTAACATTTTACGTATTTGACAATTACATTCTTTTAATTATTATACATTGTGGTGTTTGATACCTGTTATTTGTTCATCACTTTAATTTTATGAGCTTGGGAAATTTAAATGACATGATTTACAATAGTGCGAAAAGCCAATCTTGATTCCGTGCCCCTTCCCTCTTCCATCATAAACCTCCCTTCTCCTTCTCACATTTCCTCGCACCTGGGGATTCAGGAACTATGATGGCATATTTACGAAACTTAGTTCTTCTCCTCATCCTCCTACTTCTTCTTCGTCCTCCTTCTCATACTCCTTTGTTCTCTTCCTTCTACTCCTCCTCCCTCTCCTCCTGCTTCTAATCACGACTTCTTCTCCTCCTCCTTCCACTTCTTCTTCCTCCTCTCCTTCTTAGAGTCAAAATTATGATGTAACACATGATCATGGCTTATACCCATTTGGTCTTTGAGGATAACAAAGACTACCATTTGAATAGATACAACATTATAGTCCATGAAAAATGAAATAATTTTATGATTCAAATTTATTATAGTGTGCTAATCATAAGAATTGTTTTAATATGTAGAAATAAAAAATTATGCTAATCTTAAGAATTGCTTTAAAATATGGAAAGAAAAATTATGTATAAGTATTGTCCTTCATACTAGAGAGAATATTTTTCAAATCATGTTGTGTTTGGAAATGTGATGGCGTTGATGATCCGTCATTTACCTTGCAATAGTCAAATGTTTTTGAGACAATAGCCTGGTGTCTATCACTGCCCCACATGATGCAGTGTGTTTTCTTTCATGCATTCAATTTTCAACCACTTGGACTTGATTTTGTCAAGGTGTTGTGTATATACACACACAAACACACTAGGAACGTATGAGAATAACATGAATGAGAGAGACACAGAATATTTGAAAGATATAAAAGAATATACAAGTGACGTTCTCAAAGTTTGATACATATAATGATGTAGAGAAGAAAGCAATGAAACATCATTCAGTATACCTAAAATAAAAACATAACCAAAATGTTCAAAGTTGCATGCATGGGAATAATTATCTAATAGTAGAAAAGGAATAATATTTGTGAAATAATGAAGAAGAGTGCACTTCTCCAATTGTAGATCTACCAAAATATGAAGAATTACAGAAGAAACATGAGGCAAGAGGTCAAAGGGAAACAAAAAGAATGAACTCTTAAGACAAACATAATGTAATGGGATAAGTACCAAAATAAGAAATGACAATTTGCTTAGTTAGTCATGGCACATGTTCATGTTTAGTGCATTGTGACATTTTTGTAATAGGTATAATGAATTGAATTATTACAATCTAATGGTACTAAATAGGTAGAGCAGGATAGAAACTTCAATTACATTATTATTTGAAAATTAAAATGTCTAAGGAACCCATTTTTATCATCTATAACTAAAACAAATGGTTGCGCATCATAGTTGAATCATTTTATACTACATTTTAATGTGATTTGAAGATTGAATGAATTATTGTTGTAGAAGTATGTCTATGTAAATAGTTAGAAAAAAATGAAAAAATTGTTTTAACGGTTATTGAATAAAATTTGTTACAACACTAGACAACATCTAGGCCTTTGAGCCAATATTCTTCACTATTAGATATCAAAAAATACTATTTAATAAAACTTTATGACATTTTAGATATGAAACTTGTAATATATGTTCCCAACAAGTTCAAAATAATAATCAACATTTTATATAAGATAAATGTATAATATAAGAAATGCATGTGTTCTCAAAATTTCTCCTTGGGACAAAAAAAAGAGTCTTTGGGAGAAGGACTTCATGTGGTTTGACACGAGCCAAAGCAGACCAATATCACTCAGAATGAGAACATCATGCTAAGGAAGAATGTTCAATACCTTTAGAGAAAAATGTTCAACATGACTTTTATATATTTAGAAAGACATCATTAAATGATGTTATGTTGAAAGTGACAAAATTGTTGGTAGTTTAAATTATTTGATGTTTGATTTACATAATGATTAGTACATGAGTAGGGTATACTTAAATGATTTCATTTTCCTACAAATAAACATTTCATGCTTTTGAAGAACAACTTTTTATCTTTTTCATATTGTTCCTTTATCCTCTACATGCTAGCCTATCATATTATGAATAAGTCAATCTTCCTTCCTTGTCCCTCCCTTTCTCGTCATAAAATTCAGCTCCCCTTCCCACATTTTGCTCAACTACGAAGATTAGCATTAGGCATTCCTATAAGCTTTCCATTTCGATTGAATTTTTAAAGGGAAATATGCAACTATGAACTTCATCTACAACAATACAATGGGAAACATCTCTCTTTTGATTAATTAGCATTATGTGGGTTTGAAAAGTATGATGACACATATTCAAAACTCAATTTTA
This sequence comes from Alisma plantago-aquatica, assembly GCA_963693085.1. Taxonomy (NCBI): domain Eukaryota; kingdom Viridiplantae; phylum Streptophyta; class Magnoliopsida; order Alismatales; family Alismataceae; genus Alisma; species Alisma plantago-aquatica. Next base: position 1,489,896,261 of record OY856412.1, read on the forward strand.
ATCCTTTTCCTCATCTCCTTCACACCTTAGTCCTCATGCTTCCCTTATCCTCCTCTCATCTCCTTCGTCCTCCCTCCTCCTTAATATTCTAAGGATGTCTCCCTCAAGTTAACCAAATATTAGTGCCAATATCATGATGCAATACATGTTCATGACTTATACTTGCCATATTGTTGTGGATAAGAAAACTACCATTTGAATATATAAATCATTATTTTCCACCAAAGAGTGATAATATTGAAACTTGTATTAAGTCATGTAATAAAAACATGTACACGTATTGTCCTTCATACTAGATATTATATTTCTCCATTCATTAAGTGTTAGGTAATGTAGTGGCTCCTATGAATGATGATCCCTCAAAAATTGATAATCATACGTTTTATCAAGACTTTTTTTAGATTGGATGCTTACCACATTTTAAATAGGAAACAATAATTGATTGTCTCTATTCCAACAACTAATCCTATTATCTATTCCCACTACAGGCCTGGCCTGATCCAACATGCCTACGCCATGCTAGCACCTTGCCACATGCGAGCTAGTCCTTGATGGTAGAGAGAATGACCTCGCAACCCATACATTATGAGATAATATGGCACACGGTTTGAGGATAGCTTGGTAATTCTACCACAAGGATTCATCTCCATTACAGGGATCATCCCAACCATGGATAGAAGATCAACCTATCGACTCAAAGTCAAAATTGACTAAACCCTTGTTTTGATGATGACTAGCCATTTCACTTATTTACGTCTAATTCTTCTACTTGAGTGATTTCAGATTACATATAGACACACTCCAAATGCCCAAACTTGTGCATCCTATTTTGAAGAAAAGAGAAGTCAAAATTAATGCAAGTGAACTTTTGTATATATGATATATATCTATTAGGATCATGTTGTAACTCATTTATAATGATTATATGACTTGTAATTAAGCTTAGAAAAAAATAGGATAACTTAAAATGAAAATTTAAGCACTTTTATAGCAATTTTTAAAATTCATTACAGGTTTTATCGGTCGAGTTTCATACCTGATAAACTCGACCGACACCCTTAATGGATTTCAGGAACTGCCAGTATTGGCTGAGTTTACTCGAGGACAAACTCGACTGACACCCTACATAGATAAACCAAATTTAAGCCATCAACCAAATTTCATCCAGGATAAACTCGACCGACACTTTAAATTTACTTTGTCTCATAGTGCAATCAACTAAGTTTCCCAAAAGTAAACTCAGTCGAATGCACTATATGGAGTGTGCAAAAAAGGGTTTCTAGCCATTGGAGTGCTGTAAAAATCAAAAATAGATCTGTTGCAACACCCCAAATGACTACTATTTGTTCCCATGTGCTTCTACTGGCAAGTAGGCATCCCTAACTATAAATGGGACTGCTTGGAATTCGTTCCATGGTTAGCCAAGAACTATGAAGGTCCCAATATTGTAGTTGATTGCCTCCAAGAGCCTCCTTACACTCTCAATATTAATCACTTGTTACATCCATCAGAGTGAGTAGGAGATTTGTAAGAGAGCTAGTCCTACATGTATATCTTGTGAGGCACTCACTTCCTCCACCTCCCAATCTCTCATTTCTACCATGAAGATGAAGACGAAGACTCTCTCTCTTGGTCAAGAGAGGTGAAGAAGAAGGGAAGGAGTCCTTTGGTGAAAGCTAGTCCTTGGAAAAGGTGAAGTCAAAGGCGGAAGATCCAAGGAGAGTGGGCCATTCTTTCAAGGCAGAATACTTGTTGCAAGAGTGGGTAAGTCCTTGGTGAAGGAAGAAGACTCCTTGTAAAAGTGGGTAAGTCCTTGGTGAGGTTGAATACTCTTGGTCTTGTATAGGTAAGTCCTTTAGTAGGTTGTTAGATCCCTTCTCCTTAAAGGGAAGACTAGGTATCCTTTGCTCGAAAAAGGAATGTCTAAAATGTATGTCTTATAATGGAATATATGTATGCAATGGTTGAAAAATTCTAAAGGTTCCTAGTTTGGATATTGGAACCACTCCACATAGCTTGTGGCCTTGTACTTGTTCAATCTCTCTCCCCCTTTCTATGTATGTTTTAGTTGCACTCAAAGTTCATACTTGCCATATTATCTTAGAAATATCTTGAAGGTCTAATGAATTTTCTTTAAGTGCATTTAGCTCTATTCACTCCCCTCTAGAGCCCATACTAGATCCAACACAATGAGGGAGGTCAACTCCCTAGTTTACTCTCTATGTGAGAGTGCAACATCACACACCCATGCTTTTCCCCTCACCACCAAGCATTTCTAAAATCCATGAGCTCCTTAGAGCCTGTCCTAGTGGTCAGAGCAATTAGGGAAAGATGGTTGAAGATAGGAAGGTTGCATTATACCTCTATTTCTGGTGAATCAAGGTATCGATGACATGGCTAGAAGTTTAAAGTTATTTTCTATCGACCTGGAGCTTCTGTGGTTTCCTGGGGTCTAGGCTTTGACTAAGAACTTTAGTAAACAAGTGTCATAGAATAGAGCTTCACTGTTAAATTGAGGGGGACATCTACACGACACCATGGATTCCTTCTTTGAGTCCCTAAGAAGCTCTAGGCCAATCTGACTATCTAACAATGCCATAGAATATAGGGGAGGGGTGGAGATATCTGAAAAAGAAAGTGGTTCAAAACAAAGGGTTTTAAGGCTCCCCACTAGCAATTGAGTTGTGCTTCATGATAAGAGAATCTCTCAATAACTTCTTTAGGGCTTATATAGGCACAAGGTCGACAATGGAGGCAATTTGCAAGTAGCACTATGATACTCAATTTTTATGAAATTGGGCATCATCGCCACTCTTTCTGATAATGGAAAAATTGGATATGGTTGGACTCAACATGTCCTCTAAAAGCCAACGGCCTTGTTATTGGGGTAAAACGCTGAGTAGACAATGAGAATGCAGCCCTAGGTTTGAGGGAGTCATGCCCTCATGGACTTTGGCTGGAAACATGGAAAGGAAGGTGGCCTTCATCTTATGGTTTTACCTATCTCAATGAGTTCGGATCCATCTGGCGCCCCTCTGAAGAGCTTAAAGTTAATTATCTTTTTGTTGAATGCACTTTTTGTATTAGAGATGGTGTATCCACAAATTATATTATAATTCAAATTTTTATTGAATCAACCTGAACAATGGCTCCCAACCATGAATGTATTGTAATCCCACAATTTTCCTTAAACTTCTTCATCATCAGGTTTTTATCATAATTCTTGAGTTTTTGTACAAATCTCTCTGAGATTCTAATTAAATTGTTGTTACATAATTTCTCATATTCTTTTGTATTTACATCTCATGGTTCATTAACCTTAGCCTTTCTCTTAAGGTTTGTAGGGGTATATATGTAGGGAAATATAGCATTAGAAATGGCAGAGGAATCAAAAAATTTACTACCATATTCCCCTTAGACAGTAGATCTTGTCAACAACTATGAACTAGGAAGGCAGGTTGCAAGGCATATACTGGGTCCTGGAGAAAGTCTAGCAATGATCCTTGCGGCAATGTGCTTCTTTCTCAAGTTGCACCTGGACGGCTATCTATAGTGGCAACCTAGTTGATCACCATGGATGGCAGTTGATATTGTCCTCCTAGCAGGTGTCAAAGGCTTCCTCGCCTCTATAATAGTCCATGCAGACCACCAAGAAATCTTGTCATTATTTTGGAATGGACAAGCAGGAGTTGCCCCTTCTAGTCAATGTGCTAATGTTGACTTACTCTCACTTTTTGTCTCTTCCTTATTGTCCCTCCCTTTTATGGGTAGAACATGGGTGAGTTCTCACATTATCAAAACTGTGAGAAGACAAAAATAGTCAAAGCTTAATGATGTGTCTTTGAAAGCCAACAACTACCCCTATATTTATGGGAAGGACAGAGTTAGGGTTTCCAGATCAACTAAAAGTCAAAAAGATGGATTCTCATGAACTTTTTGGAAGTTGTGAACCATGAAATAGCCAGTTCATAGTTGAGCCAATCAGTTCACATGTGAAAAGAGTAGTTCAACACTTGAACTGGCCAGTTCACTTACTTTCTAATTTTAAATCACATTGGATTTCAATATTCTATTAATAGACAACATGGAATGAATATGAATCCTTGATATAATTGTAGGGAAATATGTCTACAAAATAGGTGGTGGAAACAAAACTTTTATCTACCATATTCTCATAAACTAGCAAATCGCGTCAATAACTATAAGATGGGAAGGTTGGTTTCGAGGATTAACCAGGTCCTCGAGCAAGTTTAGCAACATCTTCTCGTCATTGTAGACGTGAAACCATCTTCTAGCTACACTAGGACTTGTCTAAGTGCTATGCCTCCTGGTTTGCACCATAAATAGTAGCCTCGAATGTCTTCATTTGTAGCAAATCCTCTAACTACATACTGTTGGTTGACATTGTCCTCCTTAGCAATGGGAAAAGACCACCTAGCCTCTAGAGAAGTCCACACTGACCACCTAGAACTCCTATCATCCTATTAGAATGAAAAGGAAGGAGTTGTCCCTTCGATTGGCATACTAGTCACCAACTTGATCTCCCACAACAATGATCCTCAGTTGTTCTCTCCCTTGCTATCCCTCCCTAGTCAGAAATTACTTGGTTGGGCTCTCTTGCTTGCCTAAACAAGAGAGGACAACAATTTTCAGAGCAACTGGTTCTGAATTGTCTATGTTGTGCTTTGGGAAGCCTCCCAGTATCCCTCATTACTAAGACAAGGATTACAGAAAAAAAATATCTTAATTAATATTATCAAATCCATTACATGATGCCTAATACAATCATCAAATGATTCATTCTATGGGAACACTTACCAACAAAAACAATAATGAATCTCCTTCTACTATACTTCTCATCTCCTTGTATATCTTTTTTACATATCATTATTATATGATATGTATAAGATGGTAGAATAAGTTCTTATCGGTGACATGTTGAAGGTGTCACCATAAAAATGTTATACCATCAACAAGTACTCCAAATGTATCAAAAGCAAAAGGAAAAAAATGATGGTGATTTGTCATACAAGATATTGGGATAAATATATATCTCAATAAGATATACATTGATCTTAATGCAATCTACAATGGGATTCTTTACCTTTTGAGTAGTGGCATCACTAGTTGACTGTCCTACTTTAGGGTTATTTTGAAGGACACTTAACAAAGAGGAGACTCGAATGAAGTCAACACAATTATCTTTTCCATCTATCCAACCAAATAACAAGATTTCTATAAGACATTGAAATGGATACCATCATGTAGTTTTCCAAGAATGGACACTGGAGCCTCTTTTAGTACCTTTAACCCAGCTAAAGAGTTAAGATAAAAAAGAGTATCAAAACTATGTCATTTCAAAACTTATGTCCAGGTCTTGTGCAACAATGAACACCATAATCACTGAAGGCATCAAGGTCTGTGATGTTGCAATGCAAGTAGTGTTCATCATCCCGATACAAGGAAATCATGAGTCAATAGAAAGGGATACCTTGATAGTCATCAGTGACATGGAAACCAAGACCATCAATGGGAACAACAACTAGGAATTCTTATTCATGGTCAACTTGGATAGAAGGGTTGATATCTATTTATCACTGAGAGATGCCACTTGTAATGATTGTTGGACAATAGTGGTATACCTCTAATATAACAAGACATCATTATAGGATAGACCATAGGAGCTCAATACATTCCCGCTTGTATAAGGAGAAAAAATGAGTTTTTACATGATTCCCCATATAATATTGATCGTACAGGGTCCTCCATGGTGGTTGTAAATGTTTCCCAAAGAATTATATTGCTTAGTCCCTATAGGGAGGACTACAAGAGGAATAAATATGAGTTCCTTTGCTTCTCATAAATCAGTATTTTTTGGGAATAGTTGTGAACCTTTGTGCACCTACTCCACCCACCTAAAACAATTGAGGCTTCCTCACTCTTGGCCAACCAAAATCCATATAAGCTGCATCCACTTACTACATTTTTCAAATAACTACAAATATTTCAATAAAAAGTTAAACAAAAAGTAGTTTCATAAGAAATTGAGTTTACAGTAGGGTTCACAAGATAGTATAGGGCTCAAAGCTTCCTTCATGTTCATTCTAATTTAGAGTTTCCATGTTCAACTAGTACAAATATGACATATTACGTCAGTTGAAATACTGATAATTTTATTTATCTTGTCGCTTCTAGGTGAGCAATTGCCACGGTTTTCCTAGCTAAGAAAATGCAGATTGTGCTTTTTTGTGTCGTCCGTCACTTCTCAAAGGTACCAACACTATATATCACCCTCAAAAGTATAATTTCACACAAAATTTTAGTGATAATTTCATTTCCCTCCAATAAATGTATGTCATAGGTTCTTATCTTAACAACCCTGGATAAAGAGGTACACACGCCATATGCCCCACGGGAAATAATAGGTGTTTCTCGGTGGTTTTTTAGGTAGCGATCAATGATAGAGATGCTTGCTCCATGTCCCCTATGAAAATTTTCCCACCCCCACTTCATATATGTTGTCTGTTTGTTTATAAGAAACTGATGGTGTATGTATGTTGGGTTGCAAGGTTAGGCGACAATTGGTCATTGCCAACTGATGAGAAAGTATTATTTAGGCCGACAGTTTTTTTTTGTAACCGACAAAAATTATGATTAGTTGTCGGATTTTTGAATTACCGATGACAAATATATTACTCAACCTATGAGAAAACTTTTCCCCCCTTTTACCCTACCCCGTGTTTCCTGGAAATTTCTCTCTGGTGATTTTGGTGACTTTGTTGTTGCCTCTGTTGTTGCTATTGCTTCTTCGTCATGTTGGCCGCTACAGTTTATGCTTCCGTCAGTCGTTGCTACTACTGCTCCTGTCGACCAACGCTACTATTCTCCTCTCTGTCACCAACATTACTAGTCTCTACTCCACTGACCGCTACTCTACACAGCCAACCATTGCTTTGGCACCGACACCAACGCTACATCCAGCCACATACCCTCTTTCTGATGGTAATGATGCTTCTTTGAACCACCACTAGCCACAAACACATGTTGCCTCTCCTCCTTCTTCTCTTCCTTTCACTACCCTAATGATCTCCCTTTCTACTCTCCTCACTGATCCTCTCTCCTCCTTTCCCTGCTTTAAGGTTTCTTCTCAGTATTGAGAATAAATTGTGCAGGGTAGGGGAAGGAGGTGAGAGGAGGATGTAGGAGAGAGGGAAGGAGATGGAGATAATTGGAGGAGAATATTTTTGTGAATTTAATCTATGGTGAACTGTGATGAAATTGTGAATAAATCATATAAATGGTGTCAAACTTGTGATGAATTGATGGTGATTGTGATGAAGTATTACATTCTCAATATTGATTATTTAGCTTTGTTAGGATTATTACATGCTTATAATGCAACTATAACTTAGATGAAGAGATAATCAAATTATTGGTCTCATTAATAAATTTTAATAATTGCATTGCTTATTTGAAACTATAACCCCAATTTATATGTGTGATAAGTGCATTCTTCCATATTAGTAATTAAATGTTAGTATTGACAAAATATTTCCATAGGAATTAATACACTGTAATAGATATGAATTGCTCTAAATTTTCTTGAATTGACAATGTCAATTTTTATGTTGACTATCATGCTCGAATTTTTGACTATCTTGCTCGAGCGTGCATGACCTAATTTGAGATATTAAGTAAACCTTAATTTGTGAATAAACCCAAATTTGTGAATAAACCCTAATATTTCTAAACTGTGTCATTGGCCTAGAAACCCGTATGAGATTTACTCATTAGGAATAAACCTTGGATAGTCCCTAGTTGGGGACTGTTCTTGAGTACTTCATCGCACTTAGTATGTAAGTGTATAATGTGTGTTTGCTTTTAATAAATTTTGACAACATTTCATCCTTTTGTCCTCTGGGTACATATGTAGGTGGGTATTTGTAAGCAATGTGTGCAAGTCTTACATTTATAAAAAGGAACACTATCGTACAAGTATACAGGTACGTGTAGTATTATCAAGGTCATCCAAGGAGCAAGGTATTGTTAGGCACAAGATTAATGAAGTTCAACAATCTAGATCATATAATAAGAGAGGTTTTGTTTAGTTAACTAAGCAATTAAAAGGAAATGAACTAGAATAGAAATTACTTATACTAAGGATCAATTTAGATTGGGGATTATTGAGAATAAGGTTTCATATCCAAATCATAACATTAAGAAAAATGATGATAAAGGACACTAGAAATAACACAAGGGAGGTTTGTATCCTACACCCACTTTCTGGTAGTCTAGAACAATCCTAACTTAGTAAACCACTCTCGTAGATATACTATGATTCAGACTACAAACCATTGCTCCCCAACACATCCCAGCCACTCCCGTGGTCAAGGTAGTATAACTAAGGTACATCTCCTTACTCATATGCATATCTTCCCATTTTGTACAAAGAGCATAAATCATACACACAAAGTGGCCAACAAAGCATGTCAAAAGATTTAAATATCGATAAACCATAGAATAGTCAAACAACTATAATTATATATGAAATTCATATTCAACAATGTTATGAAATGGGAATTACTCCCCCAATGCCCAAGAACAAGATATATGTTTGTCTATGGCTATAGAAAGTAGATACAAACAATAGAAAGTAGTGCTAGACATCATAATAGAAGGAAAATAAACGTGGATGTCAGTGGAAGAAGCAAGGTAGACTTGGAACTCCTGTCAAGGAGTCACAAATCTATCCTTGCTGCTAAGAAACTCTCCAGAAAGCTTCACATTAGAGTGGAGAGGAGAGAATGGCGGAGATCCTTGCTGCAATTGTTGGAGAAGAAAGAAGAAGAAGAAGTTTCTCTCCTGAGAAACAACCTTTTCTCCCTTGGAACACCTCCAACTCCCCTTGGCTCTCCCTTTCTTGAGTCCCACTCCAAATTGTTCTAAAATATTGTGGTAACTATCCCAAGATGGCTTGGAGTCGTATATATAAGTGTCAGATAGTTAAATTCACATTAGAGTGAAATTTGCATGTCATACAACGTGTTGGATGGACAACACGACGTGTTAGATGCTATAACTAAAGCTTGGATGGATTTTGGGAGGCTACACAATGTTTCTTCAATAAGACGTGGTGTGTCTTTAATAATACATGGTGTGTTTTTCATAATACACGGCGTGTAGCTGCGAATTTGAAAATTTTGGGTAAATTTTTGGACTGAGACACATGGTATCTTTAATAACACACTGGGTGTTTTTATTAAGTCACAAGGTGTCTTTATCAGTTTTAGCAACATTGATTAACTGAATGTCTAGATGATTGGAAAATGTGTTGATGGATGTTATGATGGTGTTTTTCCCCATTTTGATGCCAAATTGTTCTACCTACAAACCAAACCATATAGCAAGTAAAGACAACAATAAAGTGGGAAATCTAGCATGATAAAGAGTGATCATTGGTTGAAAATGATTTGGAAATGCAACCAAAAGTGGTCCAAAAGATGATATAAAATACACATATCAAATCCCCCAAAGCTTAAACCATTGCTTGTTGTCAAGTAAAAAGAGCATAGACACACAAATGAAGGAATTGTCAAGTTCATGCATGATAAAATGAAATGAAATATGTGTATAAGACCAGACCAACCATGATCAACGAGTTTATACTCATAACCATCATATCAACTTAAACACTGAAGAAAGAGATTTTTAGTTCAGTAGGGCTGGTCACAATTAAATGAATCAATAAATTAAACAACACTAAGTAGAATTTAGATGACCAAGCAAAACAATTAGTAGATGTGCAACTCAAACTCTCATCTATTATGGATACAAATGATGAAAATCTTAGCGAAAAGTAACAATTTTATTTTTACTCTCCATATTTCCCAAAAACATTATGACAATGGATTACAGGTTCCGGCACTCGACTGCTAATATAGGCTTATGCACACTTGGAGTGTCAGTTGGGGCATTTTACCCTCTTTTCAGACATATCACCTAACCATCATGGCTAGATTGGACTTACACTAGGCTAGCATGATATGTGGGTAGTTATCCATCTTTTATGACGTATGAGGGTGAAATAAGGAAAAAGAAATGTTAAAAAACTCCATAACATAGGAGAGTCAACTAAATTGTAACATTAGGTAGATTTCATTCAATTGTTTCAAAAAAATTTCACTGAAAGAGTGTTTGAAAATGCGCTAAGAGCTTAGCAAGTTCATATCGTATTCTAAATGATGTTGTAAAGTTGATTCAATCACAAAAAGTGAAACCATTACATGTTTTAAGCAATCAAGGATGTGAAAGATGAATATTCATGCTAGAAGAATAAACTAAAGTTAAGCACATGTTGATGGACAAAAGGTTTTGTTTGATTAATAGATGCCTTTACAATTTCTACAAATAATATTTCTCAACAAAAGAGGAAAATCAGTTTGGCATAGAAAGGGTTCAATCCACTTATATAAGATAAGCCTCATATCATATTGATTTTCCAAAAGATTAACAGAAACTAAAACAAGAGCTAAGAAAAAGATGATAAAAGGGAAATAAAACTAAACTACCATCTGGTTGCTCCCCCTAAGGTTGAAATCTGTAGCGTCCTCATTGTAGAAATCAAACAAAGAGAATAGTAATTGGGTACCTCATCATGGCAGAGTTGTCAAGGTGGAGGGCATGTGCTCTGATTTGAGGCTACAAATTGTTGCCCTAAAGACCTATGCCTCTTTGTCAATATATCTTTTGTTTGGTCCGAAGATCTATGCATGTGATTTGCAGTAAGAATATTCTTCTAAACATCAATATTGTTTGTCTCTACATTCTGCTCCTCAAGATAATCATAATCTGATTTGGGAATATGTTTCACATCATCAAAAAATGTTCTAAGGAATTATGGGAAAATGAAATTTGTCTTTCTTGAAGAATCATGCAATGGAGCATGTACATATTTCTCCCTTAGAGCTTCAGTTTCAATTTCTTCATTGAGGTCAAGAGCTTCATATATGTCGTATTTGATGGAAAAGGATGTTCTTTGGTAACAACACCACTCCCAAAAGATATCGTGCATGTTGTTATGGAATCCATATCCAATTGAATAAGGAAGGAAGCTAAAATTTCTATTTGTTTGGAGAGTTCTTATGGAGAAATTTGAAATGTTAACCTTTGTGCATGAGTGGTGACTTCATCCACCTTAGAAGAGAGGTGATGAATGGAATCCTTCATAAATAGCCTATGACAATTGAACTCATCATTTTGTTTCATTTGAGCTATAACAAATCTTTCGGGAGTTATTCCAAGTTAGACTTTGACTGTGGTTGTTGTTATAGACCTTAGGCATTGTTATTTCCTACAATATCACTTCCTTATATGGTTCCCTCTAATGGAAAGAAAGAATAGCTTGAGGAAGATGCTTGTTCAAGAGCTTTACTTTCTTTAAGAGTTGAGTTGATTGGAAAACCAGATGGAGCATTTATGTCTTCAGACTTTTAGCACGAGGTGTTCCACTTTGTTGTAATGAAATCTACTTCACCCATAGAGTGTATGCCAACTTACTTACCAGAAGTAATATAAGAAAAAGGAGTTTGATTTCTAGTTTCATTAATCCATTGAAAATGATTTACTACCATGTCTTCTATGATAGAATAAGCTTCCATGTATGATATTTTCATCAAATCTCCATTTGCAGCATCATCTATGCACATCCTTGTATTGTAGAATAAACCATTATAAAAGATTTGAAGAATAAGCCAATTTTTGAGGCCATGGTGAGGGCAAAGACATTGGAGGTATTTGAATCTCTCACATGCATCATAGAGAGTCTCCCCATACATTTGAGAATAATCAATTATTTCATTCCTCAACTGTAATGTTCTGCTTGGTGGGAAGTACTTGGTGAAGAAGACCTTTAGAAGCTCCACCCAAGTGTTAATAGAATTCTTTGGAAAGGAATAGAGCCATGCCTTGGATCTATCTTTCAAGGTGAATGGGAAAAGAATAAGGTGAATCGCATTAGTAGGAATTCCATTAATCTTAAAGGTTCTCAAGTAATGTAGAAACTCAGCTATGTAAAAATTGGGATCTTCCATAGGAGCCCCTCCAAATCTATTCTACTATAGCATATGTATAAGAATGGGGTTGATAGAGAACTCCTCTGCCTAAATTTGAGGTATTAATATCCCCATTGATGTCCACAATAGAAGGGAAAGAGAAATCCACAAGGGGACAATCTTCTTCCGTCATTGAATTATCTTATTGAGAAAAGCTCATGAGAAAGTGGGGTTGATGAATGTGATGATGTCATGATTCCTCAAAAATTTATTGAGGTTCACTCTTTGCTCTTTATGAATGCTCCTAACAATCCTTCAACTAAATAAAGAGAGTGAAGTACAATTGAAAATGGAAGATACAAAAATATGACAATGATGATGATAAAAATGAAAGTGATGGTGGAAAGATGGAAAGAGGTGAGTGATCTAGTCTCGCTTACAATTCAACACTTCTTACTCTAACAAAAATATTGATGATCCCCAGAAATGGGACCAAAAACATGTTAGTAGTGTGCGCAAGTTTTAAATTTATGATCTTTAACACTAACCCACAAGTATACGGGTGTGTGTAGTATTATCGAGGTCATCAAATGAGCAAGGTATTGTTAGGTGAAAGAGCAATGAAGTTCAACAATCTAGATCATTTCAATAAGAGAGGTTTGTTTATTTAACTAAGAAATTAAAAGGAAACGAACTAGAACACAAATCACGTGTATTAAGGATCAACTTAGATTAGGGATTCATGAGAACAAGGTTTCATATCCATATCATAAAATTAAGAACAACGATGACCAAGAACACTAGAAATAACACAAGGGAGGTTTGTATCCTATACCCACCTCTCAGTAGTGTAGAATAGTCCTAACTTTGTATACCACTCCCGTGGATAAACTAGGATTCAGACTACGAACCTTTGCTCCTCAACACATCCCAGCCACTCCTGTGGTCAAGGTAGTACAACTAAGGTATATCTCCATACTCCTATGCATATCTTCCCATATTATACAAAGAGCATAAATCATACACACAAAGTGGCCAACAAAGTATGTAAGAAGAATTAAACATCGATGAACCTTAGAATAGTGAAACAACTTGAATTATATATGAAATTTGTGTTCAATAATGTAATGACATGGGAGTTGCTCCCCCATGTCCAAGAACAAGATATCTACTCATCCATGGCTGTAGAAAGTAGATACAAGAAGTAGAAAGTAGTGCTAGACATCAGAGTAGAATGAAATAAACTAGAATTTCCATGAAAGAAGGAAGGTAGACTTGCAACATCGATAAAGGAGTCAAAAATACATCCTAGATTCTAGGAAATTCTTTATAAATCTTCACGATAGAGTGGACAGAAGAGAATGGCAGAGATCCCTACTGCAATTGTAGGAGAAGAAGAAAGAAGAAGAAGTTTCTCTCAAAGAAACCATGATTTCTCCCTTGGAATGCCTCCAACTCCCCTTGTCTCTTCCTTTCATGAGTCCCGCTCTAAATTGTCTCAAATAGGCTATGGTAACTATCCCAAGATGGCTTGGAGTCATATATATAAGTGTGAGACAGTTAAATTCATGTTTGAGTGAAATTTGCATGTCACACGGCGTGTCTTTGATAATACACGGTGTGTAGCTGCAAATCTTGGACTTTTGGTACAAATTCTGGATTGAGACATGGGGTGTCTTTAATAAGACATGGGGTGTCTTCATAAGACATGAGGTGTCTTAATTGATACATGTAGTGTCTTTATCAGTTTCACAAAACATTGATTTTTTAGAATGTCTTGATGATTGGGGAATGTGTTGATGTATGTTATGATTGCATTTTATCCCTATTTTGATGCCAAATTTTTCTATCTACAAACCAAATTATAGAGCAAGTAAAGACAACAATAAAGTGGGAAATTGGTGTGTCTACCAGAGGTACACACCCTAATAGATTAAATTTGACTAGATGTGCCCCATGAGATCGGAACACACGGTGGATTAACTTTAAAAAGTTACGAACCTAAAACAACACACCTACATATACTAAAACACTACACCTGCAAGTGCACGGGGTTGTGTCGTAGTATAGGAGGGCAGCAAGTATAGGGTCGATCCATAGGGAAAAAAGGGGGCACTAGAGCTAGGATAGTTTTATCTAGATTCCTACTGCGGAGTCTAGGGTTGATTGGGGGGTTTTTATTGCTAAACTAAGGTGAGAAAGAAAGAAATTAAAGGCAAGAATGAAATCTAAGTTAACCCTTGACTAGATTAAGACTAATCAAATAATAAAAGACTAAGCCAGGTATGAAAAGGTAATTTACACTACGGCATGCAAGAAGAGCAAAAAGGAAATTAAAGAGCTTAGCTAGCAAAAACAAAGCAAGAACAAGGCAAGAAGATAACTAAGAAAGTAAAGAGCTAATCAAGCTAACACTAGCTAAGAAGAAATGATAACTAGGGTTGTAAGCAATTAAGAGAGGTGTGGGATGTTTAGGGGTATGTACTTGTCAATTAGGTTGGGGGTAACAACATGCAAGCACTACTCATCCATTTAGATTATTGAAACCAAACAACTAGCTAGAGATTAATGAATTGATCTAAGCTACTAACTGGCCATGGATAAGATAGGATGTGTAATGGGGAACTAGTCCCTAACAACTGCCATTACCCTTACGAGACTCAATTGGGCTGGGTTTAGGTTCAATTCAATTAGAGTCTAGTCAAGTCTAGGTTTCTAAATTAGACAATCTTAGGATAATAAGGGGCCAAGGGTAGTAATGGGGAGGAGAAATTAGGGTTTTAGACCCCAATTCCCCCACATTCCAGCCTTGAGAAGGCTCCATGATAATTTCACTAAAGGAATCTAATCTAGCTACTTAGATCTCTAACTTAGGCTTTGGGAGATTGATTAATATGTAGGAAGATGGAAGGCAGCCTAGGGATCCAAGAATTGGACCTAGGGGAAAGTCCCAAAATTGTCACGTATAGTCAATTTCCCTATATTTTTAGGTGATTTCACACGCAAACCAACAAGCAATTTATGGAGAATAAGATCCAAATAGAATATAATACAAAAAGAAAGGAGAAAGAGGTAGAAAAAATCATGTAGCTCGATGTAGATGGAGCAATCCTCCTCTTTAGCTATTGTAAGACATCCTCATCTCTCCTCTAATGTGCAAGGGCATGGAATGAAGGGGATTATGGGTGGAGATAAGGGAAAACTAGGGTTTTGGTGGTGGAAAAGGTGAAATGGAGTGGAATGGAGGTGGAAATGAAGTGGAATGGAGAGGGGGTGAAAATGAAGTGGTAAGAGTGAGATAGGGGTGACCAACCTCATGCTCCAATTGCCACCTAGGTATATATAGGTGTCGAGGAAACACTAGGTCAAGTAGGGGTAGAATCAGAAATGTAGTGGATTGAGTAGCTAAGCTTTTGCGTGTAGCATGGTCGTGTTGTGTAGCACAGCTGTGCTATGTAGCATGGTCGTGCTGTGTAGCATGACCGTGGTAGCAGGGCCGACCACAATCGTGGTGAGGTGCAATGGCCGCGGTGGGAAATGGTGGATTTTCAACAGTAACAGGGGGTGATTTGAGCTGGAAGTGGCACAGTTGTGGTGGTCACCATGGCCGTGGTGGGCCAAGGGTAGTAGAATCGTGGGGGGTAACACATCCGTGGTGGCTTGGATCACTCTCCCCATTCTGATCTACACAACCATTCTTCTCTATAGATCACACGACCTAGCAATACGACATGGTTGATTTGTGGTCAGTGCACCACAGCCATTTTGTGCACCACGGTCGTGGCGATTTCTGCACTATTTTGAGTTGACTCTGTTGATTTTGCAAGTTTTATAGCACGGTCATTTTGTGTCACCATGGCTGTGTTGGTTCCTGGATCAGCGTTTTGACTTGTTTCTTTGTTCATTCTTGGACATCTTTGTTTTAATGGAGCCTTGGACGCTAGGGGTAGTTTGAGGGAGCCTCAACTTCATTTTAGGCCTCTTTAAGAGTAGACAAACCCTAAGATCACTCGTCTTCTCTCTCTTCCATCCAAGCATGGTCTAAATTCTTGAAAAACATGCAAATAATGTCCATAAGTGCATTTTATGCAAAGATGCATATTGAGGGAAATAACATGTAATCTAACATGAATAGATGTGATTGAAATGCAATATTACATAAGATGAAGCCCTAAAATAGGACTGAATTACCACCGCAAACTTAAAATATACTTGTCCTCAAGTATGATCTCAATGTCTCTACAATTGTTCACAATTAAGAAATGACAAATGCAATCCAAAAGATGATTATTTCTGAATGGGATCAAATATGACTAAGTACATGTATTTCACCTCTCTCCTCTCCTTCTTTCACAAACCAATCATGAAAAGAGCACAAATCATATGAACTTCAAATGTTGTGCATAGAACACACAAGCTATCCATATTTCTTTTTCTATGTAGACCGTTTCATAATGGCGTTAATTAAGGATACCAAGAGTGATGTTTCACCTTCATGCATTCAATATTATGCTTCAAATCAAACTAGATGACCCACATAGCTGTAGAAAATTATGAAGTGAGATAGGTTTGATGTTTCCTAGCTCAATAGCTATGGAAATGGAAGAAAGGATTACGGGAAGATTTTTTTGGAGTGCTATTACACAAAGCACTCATCTGTTCTTTATTTAGATTCTCTTAAATAGAAGCACCTTTTGTTTTCTTTTTGCTTTCTTTTCCTTTTCTTTTCTTTATCTAAGGATTATCTAAAATTTGGGATAAAACTGAGATACTATGCATACCTAGATAATTAATATACAAAAAGTGCATTCAGATAAAAGATAATTAACTTTAAGTTCTTTGGAGGGACCCTAGATGGATCCGGACTCATTGAGTCCACTAAAACCACATGATGAAGGCCACCTTCCTTTTCCTATTTCCGAATAAAGTCTATGAGGGCATGACTCCGTCAAACCTAGGATTACATTCTCGTTGTTTGCTCAGCATTTTGCCCCAATAACAAGGTTGTTGTCTTTTAGAGGAGATTTTGAGTCCAACCATATCCAATTTTTCTTTATCTAAAATAGTGGTGATGATCCCCAATTTCATAAACATTGAGTATTATAGGGCTACATGGAAATTTCCTTCACTATCAACCTTGTGCCTATATAATCCCAAGAGAACTTATGAAGAGATTCTCCGATCGTGAAGCACAACTCAATTTCTAGTATGGACCCTTAAACCCCTTGATTTTGAACCACTTTATTTTTTAGATATCTCCACCCCTCCCCTATATTCTATGGCATTGTTAACTAGTCATATTGTCTCAGAGCTTCTTGGGGACTCGAAGAAGGCATCCAAGGCCTCGGGTAGTTGTCCCCCTCAATTTAATGGTGAAACTTTATCCTTTGACACTTGTTTACTAGAGTTCTTAGTTGAAGCTTAGACCCTAGGAAGACACAAAAGCTCTAGGATGGCTGAGAAGAACTTTCAAACCTCTAGCCATTTCATCAATGCCTTGATTCACCAGAAATAGAGGTATAATATATCCTATCTTTGGCCATCTTTCCCTAACTTCTTTGACCACTATGCCAGGCTCCAAGGAGCTCATGGAATTTGGAAAGGTTGTTGGTGAGGGGAAAAGCATTAGTGTGTGATGTTGCACTCTCACACAGAAAGTCAACTAGGGAGTTGACCTCCCTAGTTGTTTTGCATCTAGGATGGTCTCTAGAGCGGGGTGAATAGAGGTAAATACACTTTGAGAGAGAGAGATATTGAACAAGCACAAGAACACAAGCTATGTACAGTAGTTCCAATATCCAAACTAATAGAAAGTCAATCTACTACCTAGAGAGTCAACCTCTAGGATTTTTAAACCATTGTGTACATATATTAAATTATAAGACATATAATTTAGACCTTTCTTTTCAGGCAAAGGATACCCAACCTTCCCTTTAAGGAGAAGGGATCCAAAAACCTACCAAAGGACTTACCTATACAATACCAATAGTATTCAACCTCACCAAGGACTTACCCACTTTTGTACGGAGTCTTCTACCTTCACCAAGGACTTACCCACTCTTGCAATAAGTCTTTCGTCATGAAGGAATTGCCCACTCTTCTTTGATCTTCTTTCTTTGACTTCACCTTTTCCAAGGACAAGATTTCACTAAGGGACTCCTTCCCTTCATCTTCACCTCTCTTAGCTAAGAGAGAGAGTCTTCATCTTCATCTTCATCTTCATGGTAGAAATGAGAGATTGGTAGGTGGAGGAAGTGAGAGCCTCACAAGATAAACATGTAAGACTAGCTCTCTTACAAATCTCCTACTCACTCTAATGAATGTATCTAAGTGATTAAATTGAGAGTGTAAAGAGGCTCTTGGAGGCACTCAACTATAATATAGGGAAATTCATAGTGCTTGGCTAACCATGGAATGAAGCCCAAGCGGTCCCATTTATAGTTGGGAATGCCCACTAATCAGTAGAAGCACGTGTGAACAAATTCTAGTCATTTGGGGTGTTGCAACAGATCTATTTTTTATTTTGCAGCACTCTAATTGTTAGAAGCACGGGTGAACAAATTCTAGTCATTTGGGGTATATATATATATAGTCTCAAACCGTCGCAATCATCCTTGATATGAAAGATTTGTCTTCTTTTAAGTAGTTTTTTTTTGGTAAAAAACTTATGTATCGAGTGGACCATATTACAACATTACAGTTAGAGTAAGAAGGTGCAAATATGTGCTTATCACTTAATATGTTTGGGAAACCATCTCCTTTTCATACATTTTTCTTGCATTCTCTTTGAATGAAGCATTACACTTAGTTATTACAAAATCAATTAAATTTTGAAAATACCCTTATTTGTTTAGGATGATGTGGAAATCATTCTTGGATCCTTTGAAACCCTTTGTCATGTTATAACTGAATGAAATGATATTTTAAAATAAATAATTTATGGTGTGTCTCTTAGAATTTAATTGATGATTATAAATTACTTAATAATTGTCATGCTCTATTATGTTGGCTAAATTGGACATTAGCATACCCTTTGTTTTGATGATAACAAACATTTCATTCTTGTGAATCTAACTTGCTATTTGAGTATTTTAGTGGTTAACAAATAAGGTTATGGATAGTCGAAGATCAATACAAAATTGGAAGATCAACAAGCTTAGACTGTCTTTATTTTCATGATTGCACCCAAATGTAAAAATGTGTACAAGTACATAGATATCATGTAAATCAAGCATTAGATCTTCCCTATCCACTCACAACACTTAGATAGATCCTTCCCTAAGATAGAATCACAATCACACACTGATACACAAACTTAGTAGATGATTCAATATAATGAAACAAGGGATTTCTTGATCGATAAACTTCTTGACCGAGACAGTATCGGTTGACAAAATTCTCGACCAAGAATCACCTCAGTCTAACTCACGCACACTAATTTTTGGCTTACACATGTAGCCTAGAACATCCATCGATCGACAACTTTCTCGACCGAGATGGACCTTCTAGCAAGTTCTATAGCCGTTAGGCTGAGAAATTAGTTAGTAGTTGGAAAGTCACATACATGTTGAATAAATTTATTCTGTACCAACACTCGGTCAAACAATTGTTCGACCAACACACATCTCGGTCAACAAACTTCTTGACCGAGAGAGTTTCTGGATTGTTTTTCAGCACGAATCCACTAGTCATTGCAATGATATTAATGGACATCTAACGGCTATTCGTCCACTAAAAACACTCTGAAAAGTGTCTAGAACGTCCCCAGGCCCTTGTAAGACATTCCTATAAATTGGACATGCCTTGAGACACCCAAATTACTTGTGCATGCAATTACACTTGAGATTTATTCTTAGTGAGCAACAAGCAAAGCTACACTTGCAATCTATTTCCTTGAGCTCTAATTTCGTGCCCTATAGCTAAGCATCTCCTAGCCACCACATAATCACGTTCGTCTATAGTGGATAGGAGATCTATACACTTGATATAGGATCAAAGTGTTGTACTCATTGGTAAAGTTATTTCTTTCTTCCAATCTTGTTCCTTTTATTGTATTTTGTTCTCCTGGGCTACTCCTATGTTGGAGGCTGTTGAAAGGAGGTTCGTGGAGCTACTTAAAGGTGGTGAAGGCTGCTCCAATTGACTTGGAGTTACTTCAGAAGGCTACTTCAAGGTGGTTGAGGCTACTTCAGGTGAAGGCTACTTCAAGGGGTGGACTTGGAGTTACTACAGATGGCTTCTTCAAGGAGGATTGAGGCTACTTACGTTGAAGGCTACTTCTAAAGTGTAGATAGGAAAGCAATTGTAATTTGTGTAACATCCTCGAGGGGTAATAAAATAAATTGCTTTCAAAATCCCAATTGGAAACAATCGGGTAGTGGACTGACTCCATTAGATTTCTAAGGAAGGAACCACTCTACATCATGTGTCTTCCTTATTTTCTCCTACTTCTTTGTGTTGATTGTTTTAATTATTTTAAAACTCCAAAAAGCTCTATTCACCTCCCCTTTAGATCTTTCAATTGGTATCAGAGCAGGTCTTCAAGGAACTTTAACAAAGTCATGAAGGATGGAGAATGGTGTTCTAAACAACTTGAATCTGGAGGTAACTCATGTATCCAGACTGCCACCGTTCGATGGAACCAACTACAACTATTGGAAGAGAAGGATGCAATTTTACTTTCAAGGTATTAGTTGGGAGCTTTGGAGTATGGTTTCCAATCCATATGTTCTTCCACAAACTGAGTACGCCACATGGGATGCTAATGCGGTAAAACAAGCACAACTAAATGCTATGGCTGTAAGTATATTATACTATTCTATTTCGGCAAGTGAATTTAATAAAATTTCCTCATGTGAAACTACATATGATATTTGGCATAGAATGTCTATTACTCATGAGGGAACTATACAAGTTAAAAATTCTAAGATTAATATGCTTAAACAAAAGTTCGAACAATTTCATATGCAACCTAGTAAAGCTATTAGTGAAATGTAAGCAATATTTTCTACTATTATTAATGGTTTTAGTGCATTAGGGAAGAATAAGTGAAGAAGACCCAGTTTCAAAAATTATTAGGTGTTTGCCTCCAAAGTACAACCCCAAAGTGACGGCCATTGAAGAAGCTAATGACCTCACAATGTTGAATATGGAGCAACTTGTTGGTAACTTGGAGACTCATGAAGCCACTCTTGAAGAAGAAGAAAGATTGGAGGCCCAATTCAAAAAGGAGAAAAACAAGGACATTGCTTTCAAGGCTACAACTAAAGCTAGAAATGACACAAGTGAAGAAGAGAGTGAAGAAGAATCTCTATTTGTAAATGGTAAGCATTATAAAAGATTTAAATCTAACAAATTTCTAGTGTTTCTTCTTCTTCTTCCCCTAGGTGCTTCGAATGTGGCAAAAAGGGACACTTAAAAAGTGAGTGCCCTAAAATAAAAAAGGGAAAGAAATCCTCTTATAAGAAGAAGGAAAAAGCCAGCAAAGTAGCTTGGGATGACTCAAGTGATGATAGTGAAGATGGAGAAGAAGATGTAGAATGCCTTATTGCTACAATAAATGAAGAAGAAAATGAGGTAAGCTTACTTGATTTATCTAAAGAAGAATCAGTTGCTAGTATTGAAGAAATGCATGACAAATATATTGATTGCAAGAAGAAACTAAAGAAACTCACTAAAACAAATGATGATTTACATGACAATCTATAAACTCTTTCAACTAAAAATGAAAGCATAATATCTGAAAGAAATACTTTAAACTCATCTACAAATGAGCATAATATCATGCTAAAATCTGTAGAACCAAATTGCAATCTTCTTTGGCAAGAAAAAAATAACTTGCTTGCTAAAATAAATGACCTTTAAACTCAACCAATATTATGTAATCATGTGGATTATGATGCCATTATCAAAGAAAGAGATGATATATCCTCAAATCTAAATCAAGCAAACTTAAATATCAAAAAGAAAATGGATGAAATTACAAAATTTATAATGGAAATTAGTAACCTCACAAATAAGGACATTCTTGAAAAAATTCTAAATAACACTACTGGTCAAATTGGAAGAAGAGGTTTAGGATATGTTCCAAAAGATAAATCTAATCAAAAACCTAAACCTAGAAGAACACAATCATCCAAGACCAAGATCACATATGTACCCAAGAAAAAATCAACTCAAAATCATAAAAAGAAAAATGAAATTGATTCTATTTGTTGTCATT
This sequence comes from Alisma plantago-aquatica, assembly GCA_963693085.1. Lineage (NCBI taxonomy): Eukaryota > Viridiplantae > Streptophyta > Magnoliopsida > Alismatales > Alismataceae > Alisma > Alisma plantago-aquatica. The sequence continues at coordinate 1,489,918,533 of OY856412.1, forward strand.
ATTGCTTGCAACTTGGACACTATTCTTTCTCATGCCCATACAAGAAAAAGGATGTTGAATTAGTTTGGGTTCCTAGACCCAAACTTAGGAAACTTGAATATGATTTAGTTGAGATTTGACCTAAAACTTCACTTTGAGAATCACAATGTCTTATCTCAACTAAACATATTGGAACCTTTGTGAAATTGGAGTAACTAAGCTCAAATTGGAACTAATAAAATTGCTGGAAACAAACAGAAACAATCTTGGTCAACAAAGAGTTTGACTGAGACACTCGTCGATTGAGAAAATAGTCGACCAAGGAAGTTTCTGTCTCAAGTATGTATTTTCTGGACAAACAGTAACATTCTCGGTCGAGAATATTGTCGACCGAGAACATTTAAGTTGAGCAAAATTTTGATCAAGAAAGTTAGTGTTTCAAGTTAAAAACTACTGGGAAAACAACAACATTTTCAGTTGACAAAAATCTTCGACTGATAAACTTGCCGGTCGAGAAAGTTGTCGACCAAGAAAGTCATTGTCTTCAGCTTACAAAATCTGGAAAGAACATCTGATTGATAAAAACTTCGACCGAAATCATTCTCAGTCGAGAACTTTGTCGACCGAGAATAGTTTTGGTAGAACTGTTTGATGAGAATAAAATATTTCACTTGCCATTAACATGAATAATAAACCTTAAATGATACATTGCTGAAAATATTTGAATAATCCTAATCAAAAGGAATAATATATGGGCATCAAAATTTTATACTTAGAAAAATAAGTAACAAGCATATGATTGGAAAGATTTTCACATACATGAAGAAAAGGCACACTTATTGAAAAGTCTTATTGGAAAAACTATTGGCATAAGAGATCTTGCTTAGAATATAATCATCACAACGTTGTATCTAAAGTTTGTGTATTCTAAGAAATTAAAAAGTAAGATATCATTTCAAAACTAAAATCTTTCTCACATGAATTAAGTTATATAACTAAAGATGCAAACTTGATATTAAGAGGCTTTATAATAGAATATGTAACACTTACAAGTTCATAAATGAGTAAAATGAAGAACAAGAAATGATCATACATAACTAGGTTCACTCATATTTTATAAGAAGTAGATCATTTGATAACTTGTGTAAATGCATATATTGTAAATCTATAGAATTGTCTCTCGGTCGAAAAAGTGTTCGACCGAGGGGCGCCCCGGTCGAAGTCATGGTCGATCAAAAATAAGCTTGGAAAATTTCTTATTTCAGAATTCAAATCACTTACTTGCACTCTAACTTAGTAAATTGATCTGAAATTTGTTCATCATGTTCAAAATAAGATAATAATGCAAATTCCTTATAAAATTTGAATCATTGCAATTAAACTTTAAAGCTTGTTATGACCTTTGAATTATAAAATAATCTTGATTACCTGATTAAAGGGGAGCTCACAAAATATTTCTTTGGATACAATGTAATTAATCTTGATTTTAATTGAATTCTCTATGTCAATATGGGCTTAACATCCCTTATTATTATTTAGAGATATATTTATTGATCTAACTATGCTTTTAAAAGGAATCGCGTATCATTTCAGGGCTTAACATCCCTTGTAAATGGTTGAGAAATCAATAAAAATATCTATGAGCCTTAATGGATCTCAGATCATTTCAGTGCTTAACATCTCTTGTAAATGGTTGAGAAATCAATATAGGAAAACATTTATGTATCCACCATGATCCTAAAGGAATCTCATATCATTTCAAGGCTTAACATCCCTTGCAAATGATTTAGAAATCAATAGTGGTTTATAAATTGTGGCTAAAATTGACATTCTTTTTTAAGTAAACAATTAATGGGGAGTATCCCATTCAGGGGGAGTAATAATAATAAATGATTATATGGTTATATTTTTGAAATGACAAAGGGGGAGAAATAATATAAATCAAAATCAATAATAGTATAAATAAAATTCAATGAGTTTCATGCTCTCTTGTCTTGACATAAATTGATGCTATATTCCTTAAGATATGGATACTATGTTCCATACCTCTTTAGGAATAATTAGCACACACTTCATGAAAACAAGAGAATTTGTTCATCTAAGCTAAATCTCAGGTATGAAACTCATCTTATTTTTTTTTATTATATTTTAGGAAAGTTTGTCATCTGCAAAAAGGGGAAGATTGTTGGCTAAATTGGACATTAGCATACCCTTTTTCTTGTGAATCTAACTTGCTATTTGAGTATTTTAGAGATAAACAAATAAGGTTGTGGATAGTCAAAGATCAATACAAAATTAGAAGATCAACAAGCTTAAATTGTCTTTATTTTCATGATTGCACTCAAATGTAAAATCTTGTACAAGTATATAATGTACAAGTACAAAGATATCATGTAAATCAAGTGTTAGATCCTCCCTATCCACTCAAAACACTTAGATACATCCTCCCCTAAGATAGAATCACAATCACAAACTGATACACATACTTAGTAGATGATTCAATATAATGAAACAGGGGGAATTATCGGTCGAAAAACTTCTCGTTCGAGACAGTCTCAGTCGACAAAATCCTCAACTGAGAATCACCTCAATCTAACTCACGCACACTAATTTTCAGCTTGCACATGTAGCCCTAGAACATCCCTCGGTTGACAACTTTCATGATTGAGATGGACCTTCCTGCAAGTTCCATAGCCGTAAGGTTGATCAATTAGTTGGAAACACTTGGTCGAACAATTATTCGACCGAGATGTCTCGGTCGAAAAATTCTTTGACCAAGAGAGTTTCTGATTGTTTTTCAGCATGAATCAACTAGTCGTTGCAATGATATTAATGGACATATAATAGCTAGTTGACCACTAAGAACACTATAGAAACTATCTAGAACGTCCCTAGGCCCTTCTAAGACATTCCTATAAATAGTACATGCCTTAGGACACCCAAATTACTTGTTCATACAATTACACTTAAGATTCATTCTTTGTGAGCAACAAGCAAAGCTACCTTGCAATTTGTTTCCTTGAGCTCTAATTTCGTTCCCTATATCTAAGCATCTCCTAGCCACCACATAATCATGTTCATCTATAGTGGATAGGAGATATATACGCTTGATAAAGGATCAAAGTGTTGTACTCATTGGTAAAGTTATTTCTTTCTTCCAATCATGTTCCTTTTATTATATTTGTTCTCCTTGACTACTCCTAGATTGGAAGATATTGAAAGGAGGTTTGTGGAGCTACTTCAAGTTGGTGAAGGCTGCTCCGGTGGACTTGGAGTTACTTCAGAAGGCGGCTTCAAGGTGGTTGAGGCTACTTCGGGTGAAGGTTACTTTAAGGGGTGGACTTTGAGTTACTTCAGAAGGCTGCTTCAAGGAGGATTGAGGCTACTTCCGGTGAAGGCTACTTCAAGGGTGTAGATAGGAAAGAAATTGTATTTTGTGTAGCATCCTCGAGAGATAATAAAATAAATTGCTTTCAAAATCTCGATTGGAAACAATCGGGTAGTCGACCAACTCCCTTAGATTTCTAAGGAAGGAACCACTCTACATCCTGTGCCTTCCTTGTTTCCTCCTACTTCTTATGTTAATTTTTTTAATTTTTTTAAAACTCCAAAAATCTCTGTTCATCCCCCCTCTAGATCTTTTGTATTATACAAGTAATTATCACACTCACCTAGTATAGTGTAACATACGAGTGGACGTATCACCCTAGTTGCATTGGATCCTTGTGTTTTTTTCCTAAATATGGGGTTTTTGACCTTACTCGCACATGCTTCTTGATCTTAGTCTTTAAATCAGGGGTATATGGTCGTGGTTGATCATACTCCTTGGGTCTTAGTCCCTAGATAGGTAGTCTTTAGTCTTAATTAGTAGTTGAGTTATTCACGATTATATTTTTTATTCTAGAGTTATGTATTGTTATATTATTATTTGTGGCATATTAAAATGATTCATTAGTTTTATATCTCTTGAAATACATCATAATATTATTTTACTTAAATCCTAGATTTTACCTCTGATTACTTTTTGTCTTCTCTTAACACACACACACACACACAGATATATATATATATATATATATATATATATATATATATGAATTTTATAAATGAAGATAGAATACTCTAGGCTTGTTCATGTTGAATTTAGATGAGATAGATTGGTGTTGTTCTCTACAAGATTTGTAGATTGGTATGATCATGTCTTGTGAAAATTATGTATGTGATACATATTGTTCTTCATGTGGCCAAATTTTAATAATGACTTTTATGACTTTGAATGATACCTATTAATCTGGATCCCATAGGATGAAACTATTAATTTAATAAATCCCATAAATTAAATATATAAATAATAAATAAATACATATATAGAGGGATTGTATTATTTTATCGCATAAAAGTAAAAGTAGGGATCCCAAAAACCCTATCTTTATGGAAGTTAAGTGTAGGTTCACTTGTAGTTTATCAAATTACTATTTATTTAGTTTCATATGGTATGGTATATGGGTATACACTTGTAATTATGTGAAGTTACTTTCTCAAAGGTAATAGCTATATTATAATAGTGTATCTTACTATTCTTTTTCTTTTCAAATCATATAGCTTTACTCCTCACTTTATCCACAAATGAATGATTCTAGTGTTATGTGTATTCATCTTTGTCTATATCACACTCATCGTCACCACTAAAATTTACTACTCACTAACCACTTTTCAATGTATTAAATGATAAATATGATCATACTTGATAATTACAGACTCTAGGACATCATAAGAAACCTCTTCCCCTATAAGGTTAACATGGTAGAGAGAGAAGCTGGAAGATGGTATGTATGTCCTTCCCATGTGATTTATTGTTAAATATACTTGAAAGTTAGGGCACACATTCCAATTGGAAATTATGGAGACACTAATACACTTTTGTGTAGGTGTTGACATTGGAGGTTCTTTGTTGTATTTCTTCTCTTTTTAGGTGGTTCGCTTGAACTTTTTATGTTTCACATGCTTGGGATTTTCTTTGGATTTACATAGATGTACATTGACATCTACTTCTATGCAACTCTTGAAACAATGGGATGAATGATGTCACCTCCTAGATTATATTAAAAATATAAATTATCCAGTAGAAGAAGACACAATTTAATTGGCTCATTTGACAGGGTTCTCTCAATGCATCCCCAAATTGTGTAAATACCATCAAAACTACCTTCGTCAATATTCATTAACAAGACATTTCTCTTTAACATGGGAAAGAATATTCAAATGTGAATAAAGCCTATAATATTATCATATTTGCATGAACCATATATTGATATCTTATTAGAAAAACTTCAACGAAATTAGCACAATTAGGTACATACATCCTTGATTTAAGTCATTTTTTTCTCTGAGACTGGGCTCCTGACACGAGTTTACCATGCATAAAATGTAACTGAACGTATCAAAGTAATGAGGCCTTGTGAGGCCCGAGTCAAACACGGGGAAGCGTTTCTCCAGTATACTGCTACTAACTACAGTCTAATCAGGTAGGTCAGTTGTAAATGGTTGACTTGGTTTGAGGTACAAAACTAATGGAGAGACAAAACAAATTAACCATTTAAATAAATCAGAGATGGAATGAATTCCTTAGGATGGTGGTTTCACCATGGATAACACTAATAATTGATCTCACACACTAATATCTATTATCCAATCCCAGGATAAGGAGCATGTAGCCAGAATTACATGCTCCCGCTGTGTAATTCACTACCTAATCTAATGGCAATCCCACTTCTACAGTTATTGGTTGATTAGCTAGATGCTTTATGATTATTCACTAGGTTTCTCCTCCCGTATACTCTCTGCTTTTCCCAAAGGGCTCAATATATGGGTAATTATATGCTTTCCAACCCTTAATCCCTCTCCCGAGATGACTAGGTGTCTATTAATCCACTTATGGTGATGAGTATAAATAGAACACAACTTTCATAGATTTATGCCCCGTAAAAGAAATAACGTTGATATTAATGTATAGATATCAATTGCAGTGTATATCTGGGCTACTCCTAGAACCTAAGGAATACAAGTTTTTATCCTTGCATGATTTTCCTCACCGAATACATGAAAAGGAAGAGAAAAATGTGGGAAACATGAAGAAAAGTAAAGTAACTCGTGAATCTCTACCCGTCTGGATGATCCCCTCTATCCTACGTGCATTTTTCTATCTTCCGACTGTAGAATCATCCTCCAAAGGGGCTCGGATCCTATCAGATGAAGCTTTCGGTCCTCAATTCTTCTCTTCTCTCTCTCTGATGATTTTACAATGAAAATGGGGGATCTCCTAGGCTTGGTCGTCATTCCCTAAGTCATAGAAGGCACTTAGGGTACAAAATAACATCCACCATTGGATTAGAGTCAAATCCATAGATGGCCTAATCAGGTAGACTCAAAAGTACCATCTAGGTGAATCAGTATTACCAAGTCGCTTAGGTTTAGTTGTGCAATCCTGGTTGTGTCGGTACTATCGACTGGACTCCAAAAAAAACATGCAGGATATACTATCTCCTTTTCCTTTTGAAGTATTTTCCTTTTTTAGCAAGACTAGTTTTATGCCTCTTGCTTTCATTCTTTTTTTTCATTTTTTTAAGTATATCCCTGTGTTTGAACTTCATAACGTGAAATTAAAATCCACATGGAAAGGAAAAATGCATGCTATGGTGAAATGTATGCACTATATGAACTGTGCTATGCAAGTAGAGATGGTATGCATCAAAATCAGTAATGCATTCAAATGCAATGTTTTTCAATCTATTTCAAATGTAAGCAAACTAAATATTATGTTCCTATCATGCCATGTAATGAAATAAAAGAAAATAAATTGGAGTACTCATCAATTTTGAGGTGGTGAGTCAAAAATGAATGGAAAACCGATGGAATAGAATCACACCACTAAGAGACAATGTCTTTTATTGTATTATGATGTGTCCCTCTTAATTGATATGTGTTCAGGGTGATCCAAAGGTTTATTTCTTATTTTTTTCATTTAAGATCTCATTATGGTTTGATCAGTTTTGGCTCAAGATCTTCATCATTCACATTCCTGAGTTGATTTAGACTTTCCTTTATGTCCTATGTCTTAATGCTGACTAGTTCAAACACTTCCTCAAGTGGTGTTGCAAAAGGATTTTGTAGTTCAACTTCTCAAGGAAATGACCTTTTTCATGCAACACCATAAAGAGTACAACATATTCAAAAATAAAACCATGCATTTACTACTCCACAAATACACTAGATATATGTGGATCCTACACTTGCACAACTAAAAATAATACAAAGATCTAAAGGTAAAAATAAAACAATAACAAGGATCGAATGTTGTTCCAGCACCCCCCTAAGCTTGGATATGACTATGTCTGCATAGTTAATACTCACTCCCAATAGGTGGAACAGTGGTACCATGACTTAGAATGGCGGAGGTGGCATGTTTGGGTTTTAAGGAGGGAACATCCCCTGACATGAGAGGTCTATAGGTGGCATCGGTGGCGGTTGTAGGTACTCCCCGAAGTATCCACGGTTCCAGTAGTTGTCAAATAAGGGTTGTTGATACTGCTCCATCCGATGTAGGCACTTATCAATGTTCTCTTGGTTGTCCAAGAGAAGGCATTCATTATCGAAGATCACTTGCAAGTTTTGATATAGCCTTCCCTGTATGTCTTTCACGCTAGCTAATGTCTCCTGGTGTTGTTGCTGCCCTATCTGGATCTGTTGTAGCATCCCGTACATGCCATGTGTGTCACAAGTGTCAGTTCCCTCTTGAGAGGGTGGCGGGATAGATGAGCTCGAGGCAGTGTATGTTCACACACGTTTGCACTAGATCAATCACCGAGTGATGGGGATGGTAGGCTCCACCTCCTTAACGTTGTCATCATCATCGTCCTGCTGCTCTTGATCATCATGGGGTATTGTTGTTGGTTGTTTACACTAACGAGTTTCAATCATTAAGAATGATCTTTTACTCAACTAGCTATATCCAGCAAGTATACAAGAGTAATTGTAGTTGAGGTTGAACACAAGGAGCATAGCTAATTTAATTGAGCGCAACAACACTAAAGTTCAACAATCTAGATCGATTCAAAAGGGATGATAATGTTTATCTAGAAGCAAAAAATTCAGATTTAAACTAGCAAAGTAAAAGTTTCTAAAAGGAGTTTGATTTCATATTATTAAAGAATCTTGAACATTAGGATTTCATTCACACATCATAGCAATCAAGGGAACACAATAATTTAAACATACATAAGTTCTTATTTCAAGGAAAAGTTGTATTACACTTGACCTCCCGGTGCAAGTGCAATGATCGCAACTCAAAACCACACTCTCGTGCATGAAATTCATTTTTGATCACAATCTGTTCCTCAACTCATTTCTTTCCACTCTCGTGGTAGAGAAAGAATTTCCAAGAACAGCACCTTCATATATTTCTACTCATCTTCTCAGATCAAGCAAGAATGCAGAAAACATGCATATAAAGTGGCCAACAATACATGCAAGAAAAGGATGAACCATTGCTTTCATGGTAGAAAAACAAGAAACATAGTATTTAGTACGAAATTACTTATTCCATACATGCTATGACATGGGAGCTACTCTCCCATGCCCAAGATAAGAAGAATTACTTGTCCATGTCCATGCTTTGCATATTTGTTACAGAAATTACAGTTCTAAACATGATTTAGAAGGGAAAAGACAAAGAGATCCAAAGCTGTAACCACAAGAAGGGAGAATTCCGACTTGAGGACAAAATTATCCTTCTTTAGCTGCTCCAAAACAGACTAGCCCCTTTCCCAAGAAGCTGCTCAAAGTTGGGGAAGCTTGGTTGCACCTTGAAGAAGACAATGGAGAAGAAGAGAAGAAAAAATGGCTTCCTTTCAAAAGAAACCACCTTAGATCTCTCCCAAATTGACCTCCTCTGGTATCCTCTAGCTCTGGGATGAGAAAAACTTCTCAAATGACCAAACATAACTGCCCCTTGCCTTCCCCCCTTCTTTTAAAATTGAATTCTCAATTTTTGAATTTTTGAAACTGCCAGGTGCACGCCGTGCACCTGTAGTGCGGTTTGCTTTAGGCTAAACTGCGCATGGTGTGAGCAGTAGATATTCATGCCGTGCGACTTTTTAGAAGTTCTTTTTGCTATTTTATGCTCCAGGTGCACACCATGCAGCTTTATGCACGTTGTGGATTTGACTTTCTATGCATTTCTTGAAACTCACACGTCGTGTATTTTGGTTGTACACATTGTGTGACTTTCCAGAAGTTCCTTTTGCTCGCTTGAAATTCCAGGTGCACACTGTGCATCTGGCCTGCACGCCATGCATTCTGCTGTTTCAGCAGAATAAAGCTCTAGAATCAATCCTTTTTAGGATATATCTACAATTCAAGTTATGTGATAAGTAAAGTAATAAAAAGGTGACAAAAGTAATATGAGAAAAGGCAAAATAGTATTAGAATGAACCAAATTTGTGTGTCCTCTCCTCGTGTAGCAAGCAAGCATAGTTTCTACTTCACTCCGAAGAGGAATGACATTTTGAAATTTTGGGCGTCTAGCTTTGACATTGAATCCATTGGCACGAGAGTGGACAAGTCAAGGGGGAAATGTAGTGCTACAAGGGTAATTAATCCCCCAAGCATTAGCGGTGTCTGCCACTAAACATTGCGCTTCACATGCATCATATGAAGTAGGAGGAAGGTGCCAAAGTTGACAGACTCTCTGTCTAGCAACATGTAAAGAAAAATTGGGTCCATCTTCCGGACCTTACCCTGAGCTTGCATAGATTGTGCAAAAATTGTATTGGTGCAGAGTCTGTGGAGGATACGAGCGAAAGGGTGCTTGAGATCGTTGATGGAGTTGACATGGTAGCTGATGTGAAAACTATCCGGCACCTCTGACAACCGCCTCCAGGAAAGATCGTAGTCGAAGTCTACAGGAGCTGAACATTCTGGCACTTGTGGACAGCAGAAGACGCAGTTGAACTCCCACAGCTTGATAGCATAGTTGTTATTGAAGAGTCTGAAGTTGACCCTTCCTTCCCGCCATTTGTCTCCAATGCTCTAATCGGGGGTGACTAAGACCAGAGATGCAAGAATTCGAGAACGAGATTTGGGTACGTCTGCCAGTCGCTGAAAAATGGGCTGTCCTCATCTAAGGTCTGGCATTGGCAAACCCACCTCATGTTGTCTGTGAACCCACATGCTAAATGAAGGAGCGGTCTCCATACCGTGTAGGTATGATCTTCCTGGTCTGTAGCTCCTCATACACCCTCCGAATGTCAGAATTGGGGTGTTAGATGTCTGTTGGCTGGGGGACCAACTCTCTCTGCTCTGCCGGAGTTGAGACTCCTCTCCTCAGGGCCATGGCGTTGATGCAAGAAGGGGGTTATGAGAATAAAAGCTCGAGGAAGACTGTCAACGCCTGGTGTAGCCTTGCTCTATAATGTAGGAGGAGTGGATGTTGAGAGTGTGAAGAAAATGGCTCCACCACCCCTCCTTATATAGCTATCCATAGTTATGTGTCGGTAGTACCAAGTTGGCTATCACAATTCGTGGTCAGCGCATCGACGGCTTATGACTGGATGATGTTTTTGTTGTAGATCGCCCTAGAGTCGGTGGTAATGACTACCTGTCGGTAGTACCGACTAGTGTCATGGATCGGTACCACTGACCCCTCGATGAAGCGTTTCGTAGTTGTTCGATCCCAAGTGCACAGATTGCTGACATGTCATGTCAGTAGTATCGACTTCAAGGTCGGTAGTACTGAGATTTTGAATTTTGTCATTGTTTTCAAAATTTGGGACTTGGTGTACCGAACATGGGCGCATCCAAAAGTCGATTCTACCGACTGAAAAGTCAGTAGAATCGAGACCTTACCAGCTAGCTCTAAAAAAAATCTTCAATTGCTCAGTAGTACTGACCAAGTGAGTTGGTGGTACCGAGTCAGTCTTGGTGTTGCAGATGAAACCCTGACCTTATTTCAGTACTACTGACAAATAGACTTTGTAGTGCCAATTTTTGTGTCTTGCACACTCCAAAAATGAGTCAAGATACCTTTTTTACTGAAATCAAAGTAGAATAACAAAAAAAATGGAAATCAAACCTAAAATTAATGCAATAAACATTGGATTGCCTCCCAACAAGCGTCACTATTTAACATCCTAGACTAGATGGTCCTTAGAGAAAGAATATATGGAACGGTACAAAGTTGCACCTCCTCAATTTGTGGCTCTACCTCCCATCTCAAATAGTGTTTTAATCTTTGGTCATTATTAAGGAATGACATATTCCCATCTACAATGTTCACAATACCATGAGGAAAAACTTTTTCAATCACAAATGGTCTACTCCACTTGGACCTTAGCTTACCTGGATGTAACCTAAGCCTAGAATTGAAAAGGAGGACTTTTTAACGTTGGAGAAATATCCTATTTAAAATGTGTCTATCATAAATTTTCTTAGTCCTTTCCTTATATATCCTAGATCTTTCATAAGAGACATCCTCAACTCATCCAATTCATTAAGCTCCAAAATCCTCTTTCTACCTACTTCATCAATGTTGTAGTTCAGCTTCTTCGTATCCCATTTGGCTTTGTGTGCAAGCTCTATAGGTAGATGGCATGCAGGGCCATAGATCAGCCTAAAAGGTGCTGTTCCAATTGGGGATTTGTATGTTATTCTATATGCCCAAAGTGCATCACTTAGCACATAGCTCCAGTTTGTCCTATTGGTTGAGACTGTCTGTTCTGAAAAATTTCTTCATTTCTCTATTGGACACCTCAACCTGTCCTTGAGTCTATGGGTGATATGGAGTACCCACTCGGTGCTTCACCCCATATTTGCTCAATAAAGCTCCAAATTACCTACTAGTGAAGTGTGAGCCACCATCCCTAATTATCAGGTGGGGGACACGAAACCTGTAGAAGATGTATTCTTTCGCAAACTTGCACACTACTTGTGCATTATTGGTGCGGGTTGGAATTGCTTCCACCCACTTCCACCCACTTAGGCACATAATCAACTGTAAGTAATATGTAAAGATTGGAATTAGATGACACAAATGGGCCCATAAAATCTATGCCCCAAAGATCAAAAACTTCAACCTCTTGAAACACATTTAATATCATCTTGTGTCGCTTAGAGATATTACCGACACATTTACATGCATCATAATGATAAATGTAGTTGTGAGCATCCTTAAACCAAGTAGGCCAGTAAAACCCACTTTCTAGGACTTTGGTAGCAGTCCTGGAACTAGCATGGTGTTCGCCTATGGGTAGAGAGTGACAGTGTTACAATATGCTCTCCACCTCACACTCGGGTACACATCTTCTTAATTGCCCATCCCTACATTGTTTAAGAAGAATCGGTTCATCCCAGATATAAAACCTCAAAGAGTGGAACAATCGTGTTTTCTCCCAGTATCCCCAATCTACAGGCATCTCTTTACAAGCTAGGTAATTAATGATATTTGTAAACCAAGGATCATCAGTTTTGACTGCAAACAATTTCTCATCTGGGAATTCCTCAATAATGGGGATGGCTACATCTTTTTCATCCACCCTTTCCAACCTAGACAAATGATCAGCTTCAACATTCTCCACCCCTACCTTATCTTTAATTAATGATATCTATAAAAGAATACACCTAATTAATCTGGGTTTGGTGTCTTTCTTTTGTAACAAGTATTTGATGGTGGAATGGTCAGTCCAAACTATAACTTTAGCCCCAACTAGGTATTGGTGGAATTTTTCAAAAGTAAACACTACTACTGCCAATTCTTTTTCAGTGGTAGTGTAATTCATCTGTGCATAATTCAAAGTCTTTGACGCATAATATGTGGCAGTTAGATTCTTGTCTCTGTGTTGACCCAACACAGCTCCAACTGCATAATATGATGAGTCACACATCATCTCAAAAGGAAGGTTCCAATCAAGAGCCTGCACAATAGGCGCAGAAATCAAATTTTCCTTAAGGATTTCAAAAGCTTTTAGACAGCAATCATCAAAGAAAAACTCGACATCTTTCTCTAAAAGTTTATATAAAGGTTTAGCAATTTTTTGAGAAATCCTTTATAAAACGGCGGTAAAATCCATCATGTCCTAGAAAACTCCTTACTCCTTTCAGTGACGTCGGTGGAGGTACTGTGGAAATGACTTCAATCTTTAATGGATATACTTCCATACCTTTGTTGGACACCTTGTGTCCAGGAACAATCCCTTCACACCATCATGTGACACTTCTCCCAGTTTAGAACTAGGTGAGTGTCCTCACATCTCTGTAACACCCTATCTAAGTTGTACATTCAATCATTGAATGACTCCCCATAAATAGAAAAATCATCCATACAATTCTCCAAGCACCGCTCTATCATGTTAAAAAAAATGGCAGGCATACAACATTGAAACATAGCAGGGGTGTTACAAAGACCAAAAGGCATCTGTTAGTATGTGAATGTGCCATAAGGGCAGGTGAAAGTGGATTTCTCCTGATCCTTATCCTATATGGAAATCTGGTTATACCCGAAATAACCGTCAAGAAAACAAAAGTGCGAGCGGCCAGATAAATGTTCCAACATTTTTTTTGGAATATGGTAAATATATTGCCAAAGAAAAGTATAGTTGAACTATACGAACAAAGCAGGGCATCTCAAAAAGAGATCCCAAAACCAAAAAGCCAAAAAAGGTGCAAAACTATACATGGGCACTATACAAAAATCCCCACTATATGCTTGTATTCAAACTCAAACTAGCTATGAGTTCAGGTCTATTCTTTATGTGCCATTTAAGGTTAGTGGAGAACACCTCTATCAACGTAAGAGCTTCCCTTTCTCTCTTGTTGTGGGTTCTTCTATTTCTTTCATTTCAGATAGTATACATCAGCCCAGTGATGCATAGATTAGTGAAGCTACATGAAAGCTTGTTGTTCCTATTCTGCAAATTAACCCATCTCAACAAATCATGAGGATTGCTTGGGCCGTTATATAGCCATCCATTTCTTAGACAGACAATACTAAACATCAGTTTTGTGTATCTACAGTCAAAGAAGATATGGGTATTGGATTCAGTCGCTTCTTTACATAAACATCAGCTAGGATCGACCTGCAGACCCCAATTCAGCAACCTATCATTAGTTGGAAGTTTGTTGAGAAGAGCCCGATAAGTGAGAGTACTCCACTTTGGGCTATGGAACCTACCCCATATCATATATGCATATTCCACGCAGTTTGGAGTCCCTATATTTGTGTAAATTAATGGTGGAAGAGCTAAGACAGTCCACCCACCATTATCATCGACACTGTATAGGGGTATAGATTTAGCAACAAAGGATCACATGGCTCTCCACACTCTAGAAGGATTACAACCACTCGTGATCAGCAGAGTATTGTTATACCTCTTCTTCATCCACTCCACCCAGTAGCAGTCTGAGTTTTGAATAAATCTATCAACTCTTTTCTTTGTGCTAGTTTCCATAGCCATGAAAGGGTCAATGATCTACAGACCACTTTGTTTGTACAGTTTGAATATAGTATCCCATGCCACTCCATGAGCTCTCCCTATCCAAAGGAAATTGGCGGTAAGGGAATGGATGTTATATAATATAGGGTTTGGAATGTCCCCCATTGTATAGAATCTAATGATAGCATGTATAACATATCTAATCAGAACAAGTCTCCCTGCCATAGACACATTTAAGCCGCTCCAATCTTCAATCTTATTTCTTAGATTGTCCATCAATTGGTTGTAATCCTTGGATTTCACTTTACCTGCAACTAGGGGGGACACAGATACTTGGTAGATAGCTCACCTCTTTCCATCATAGTAGCATCCCTTAACCTTCCCCTTTTGTTATCACACGATTTGGATAAGAAAACCCTCGATTTTATTGTGTTGATGTACAAGCCTGTCATCCTCCCAAATATGTTTAACACTTTAGTAACTTCCTTCAATCTTTTAGCATGACCAATAGAGAAAAGGAGAACACATCAGCAAAAATGAGCACTGGTTTTACTTTCACACCCTTCACTTTGAATGTTTTTACCAGATTGTTGCTCTCGACTTCTTTAATAAGGTAACTCAACCCTTCCATGACCAACGTGAAAAGGAGAGGGGAGAGCGGATCCCCTTGACGTAAGACATTTGAAGATTTGAATAGGCCTTCAGGTACCCCAATAATGATCACCAAGAAAGAGCAAGTTTCATAACATTATTTCATAATAGAAATCCATTGTTGGCTGAACCCTAGCGAGGTCATCATCCTCTCTAGGAATTTCCAGCTAACATGGTCATAAGCTTTGCTTATGTCTATCTTCATGAGGGATTTAGTGTTGGTTTTACCTCTATCGAAATCAATGAGGAATTCAGATTGAAGCAGGGAGAAATCTTCTATTTTCCAGTTTTTTACAAAAGCATTCTAGTCATCTGAGATGATGTAAGGGAGAACCTCTTTCAGTCTTTTGACAAGCAGCTTTGTGATCGTCTTGTATAGCACAGAGTAGTAGGCAATCGACCTAAAATACCTCATAGCACTAGCATCTTTGGATTTAGGTATCAGCTTGATAAAATAATGATTAACAACCCTTACCATATTGCCACATCTTATTATCCATCTAATAGCTTTGCAAAAGTTATCTTTAATGATGTTCCACATTTCCTAGAAGAAATGGCTATTGAAGCCATCTGGACCAGGAGCTTTAGAGTAATGGATGGAGAAGAGGGCATTTCTAATTTCCTCTTCGGTTATGTCTTTACACAACTCCTCATTCATAGTTGAGTTAACTCTGTCTTTAGGTAGATTCAACTCGCCTCCATATTCATTTTCACTGTGGTTTTACAAGTTGTTGAAGAAATTAATGGCGTCAGACACAACATCATTATGACTATTAAAGGCTTTGCAATTTTCATCTATCAACTCATAAATGTTGTCTCTCATAATCTTTTTCTTGGTTGCGGCATGATAGATTTTTGTATTTCGATCCCCGTCATTAATCCATTTCATTCTACTTCTCTGCCACATGTACTGTTCCTTTGTCTTCTCAAGACAATGGAGTCTATCTTCACTGTTCTTTTTTTCTTTGATTAGATATTTATTCAAGGGATTGAATCTCAACCTTCTTGCATCTTCATCATATTTTGTTCTGGCTTCCTGCAAAAGGTTTTGTATATTTATCTTCTCCTTCGTCCAGGTTTTGAGTTTCATTTTTGTTCTTTGGAGTTTTTTAGAAATCTAAACAGAGGGTTGCCTTCAATTTTCACAATCTAGGCTTCTTCTATGATCTCCTTGAAACCTTCCCATTTACTCCAGAAATTTAGGAATTGAAACGGTTTAGGCTTCTTTGGTTCATTAAATAATTCCACCTTCATCCAAGCATGGTCGCTGAAAGGATGAGAGACGACCCTTGCAGCCACTCTAGGGAACATATCTAGCCAAGAATTATTGACCAAACATCTGTCAAGACGACTTGCTATGCGCCTTTCTTGCTTGTTGGACCAAGTAGTATCACCACCAATGGTGTTAACTTCATGAAGTTCAGATGCATCCTGACAGTTGTTAAAGCTATCAAGGATCCTATCTGGCACTCTTCTTCCTCCTTTCTTTTCTTCAGCTTTCCTAATGTTGTTAAAATCCCCTAGAACGATCCAAGGGATTTGGTTCTAGGTTGTGGCTTTCAAATCCTGCCACAATCTCTCTCTCTATCTGCCTCCATGTTTTCACCATACACCACGAACAAAATGAACGAGAAACCACCTAGGTTAAAACAACTTATAGTGAGGATTTCATCACTTACAGCGATTGGCTCAATGCTCCATTTCTCAGGATTCCACCCCAAAATGATTCTACCCCCTTCCACAGCCTCCAGGTTGGAGAGAGTTTCCCAATTTTGAGGGAACATGGACTTAACCCGATCAGAACAAATTCTTCTTATTTTGGTCTCAAAGCAGCAGATGACTTCAGCTTGTATCCTTCTTAAGATCTTCCTTAACTTGGCTTGAGTTCCTGGTAAGGAAGCCCCTCGCACATTCCATGCAAGGAAGGTCATTATATCTTCTCTTTGGACCCTCCTCCTCCATTGGATTTGGGTTTGTTCTTAGCCTTCCCTATGGTGCTTCTTGTATTCCTTGGACTCCTGCTTCTACCCCCTTCTGAGCTAGCAGGGATTTCCTCCTCTTCCATCTGATTGAGAACTGAGAATGGATTTGTATCCGCCTTCTTAGTAGAACTTAACCTCTTCTCAAGGGTAATGGGTGCTTCAGTGACCACATTTTGGATCTCCCCCTCTTCCAAGATGATCGGTTCAGAAGGGTTAGCCTCCTTGTTCTTCTCAGAGAAAGCTAGGATGCACTTCTCTTGTCATCCTCTATGCAAAGCCACTTAATGAGGAGGAGTTTTGGATTGTGATCGTCTTTTGGTTTTCCTTCTGAAGTTCGGTGCTATTATGGGTGGAGAAAGAAGAGGACAAGAGGCCCTATCACTAGGGCAGGCCCCGGTGCTGTGGCCAAACACCTTACAAGATAAGCAACGATCTAGCAAGGCTTCATACCTCAGCTTCACCTCCCACTCTCCACCATTTGGTAATTCCACCATAATTTAGGAAGGAGGATCCTCCTCAGTGGTGATGTCCACATACACACGAGTGCATTTCATCATGATTCCATCTACTCTCCGATCAATGGCGCGGGGTTCACCGATGGCATGGGAAATCACGTTGACGGCCCTAAAGGACCAGTGTTTTCCCACATCAGGGAGTGAGACACAGACCGGTGCCATCTTCAAAGCTATTCTTCATATATCAGCATCTGGCATCCATCTTCTAACCAGGACCAGCTGGTCATCAAAGAACCAGGGTCCTCGCTGAAGGGCCGCCTTCATGTCCGTCTCATTGTAGAATCAGGCTAGGATTAGACCATTGAACAATGTAAAAACTTCAAGCTCTCCTTTTGTCTTCCATGTTCTCAACATCCAACCTCAGAGTTGGTTGATGTTCATAGATGTTCCAACAATCTAGACGATCACTAAAAATCTATGATAGTCATCCATTTCCCCCATGATCGGCTCTGTGAACTTGGTCCATTTCCTTGTATCTCCTTCTTTATAGAATGTCTTCTTTGGATCATCTACCATTAATCCTCTAATGCGCATTGGGGGTCCTTCGACCACCTTGGCCCATTCTCTGGCAGTCGTCACATCTGCTTTTGTGGAATTCCATCCCACCTTCTCCTTCCCTTTAGAACTTGTGCCTCCATTCTGGGCTTGGGGAGGATGTCCTTGACCGGCAACACTCATGGTCATCGGCCCTAGCTCCACCATTGCCGCCCCCCAAACTAGAGATGGAATAGAGAGCGCGGGTAGAGAGAGAAACCAATGAGCTAAAAATACATTTATTAAATGTTCCAACATTTGATCAATAAATGGTAAAGGGAAATGATCTTTAAGGGTAGCTGCATTTAACATGTGATAATCTATGAACACTCGCCACCCTATCACTAGCCTAGTGGAAATTAATTCATTATCCACATTGGTAGTGACAGTATCCTCTCTTTCTTAGGAACTACCTGAGTAGGAATAACCTACATTGAATCAGAAATTGCGTAGATTATACATGTCGATAGAAGCTTGACGACTTCCTTCTTCACCACCTCAGTCATAATAGGATTGAGATGCCTATGAGGTTGGACAATTTCCTTTGCTCCTTCAAGTTGGATCTTATGTTGGCACAAGGTTGGAGAGATCCCTTTACTGTCATATATGGACCACCCGAATGTAAAACGGTGTATTTTTAGCACAGTGAGTAGCTTTTCTTCCTTTGCAACACTCAAATAAGATGATATGATCACTGGGAGCTTTTCCTCTATACCTAAGAAGGCATAGTTCAAGTGTGGTGGTAATGGCTTTAACTCCAAGTTTAGTGGGCTCAAAATGAGATGGGACCAATGGTGGGGCTGGTGGTTCAAGGTCTTCAAAGCATCTTGCATAGTAGCAAGGTATTACTTTCAACATTAAAACACACTCCTCTAGATGGTTGTTGCATAAGCTTCCCTCCATTTCTTTCATCAAGCATGCTTCTAAGGGTAGCTTTGGAGATGATTGTATTAGAAAATCATCCATGGCTTCTTCTACTACCGTCTGGTCATAATCCTCCCCCTTATCTTTAGGGTAGCACATAGCTTGGGTCAGACAGATCACCTTTGTATT
Source organism: Alisma plantago-aquatica (assembly GCA_963693085.1). NCBI lineage: Eukaryota > Viridiplantae > Streptophyta > Magnoliopsida > Alismatales > Alismataceae > Alisma > Alisma plantago-aquatica. The sequence goes on from OY856412.1 coordinate 1,489,937,730, forward strand.
TTTTAGGTTGTCCACCGCTAGAGTGAATTTTTCTACTCTGGTCATCACATGAGCCATATCCAGAAACGGCTTCCCTAGAAATAGAGAAAACTTGCTAGCCACATGTTGAAGCATATTGCATTTCACATTATCTCCCATAGCATCAGAGTGCTCCAGGATCTTGATCTCGAACCTGTCATCTTGGATCCCCATAGTGATACGTCCTTTGACCATTTCATGTATCATGTCTGAAAAACCACTAGAGGGGGGGTGAATAGGGTTTTATGGAGATTTTAAAAATAATTCAACCAAAGCAAGCAACCACAAAGATATTGGATAAGGGGACAAGGATTTAGAGTGGTTCCACCCTTAGCAAATACTAAGGGAGTCATTCCACTACCCGGTTTCTTACCCAACCGGGATTTTGAAAGTAATTGTATTTTATTACCTCACAAGGATGTTACACAAAATACAACTACCTTCACCAAACCCTTTGGACAGCCTTCACCTAGAAGTAGTCTCACCAGCCTCGAAGCAGCCTTCCTTGAAGTAACCTCAAGCTCCCCTTGAAGTAGCCTTCCTCTTGAAGTAGCTTCCTATTGAGATAGCCTTCTTGAAGTAGTCCAAAGTCCACCTTCTCCACTGAGAAGACCCTTCTCCACCTGAGAAGTCAAACCCTCTCCAATCCGCAGCCTCCAACACTAGGAGTAGCAAGGAGAGTACAAACAATATAATGGAACAAGAAGGAAAAATAGAAATTACAATACCATTGCAGCACAAGACTTGATTTCCTATATCAAGCGTTTTGATCTCCTAGCCAATGTATATGGAAGTGTGAGTGTAGTGGGTAGGAGATGCTAGCCTATAGGACACGAATTTGGAGCAATGGAAATAAGTAGCAAATGTTGGAGTTGCTCAATTGCTCACAAGAATGGATTCTCAATTGTAAGTGTGAATGCTCAAGTATTGCACAAGTGTTTATCAAGTGTGTGTAGGGTGTCCTAAGGTTTGTCCTATTTATAGGAATGGCCTATGAGTGCTTAAGGACGTTCTAGACACTTTCTAGGGGGTTCTAAGTGCTTAACTAGCCATTAGGTATCTACTAGTTGCTTTAGCAACGACTAGTTAATTAACTCTGAAAAGTGCAGTCAGAGTTCATCTCGGTCGACAATTTGTCGATCGAGAGTCCTTCTCGGTCGACAATTCGTCGACCGAGAGACTGTCTGGAGCAAGTGTTTATAACATTCTAATCCAACTCCCAACTACCTTGTCTACTGGGCCTAACAGCTACTTGGGTCAATCTTGGTCGACAAATTTGTCGACCGAGAGTGTCTCGGTCGAGGATTTTGTCGACCGAGAATGTCCCTGTTTCAATGTTTTGAACTAGGCACTAAGTGTGTGTATGTGTTTGCAGATGTGACACTATTATAGGGGATGACCTATCTAAGTATTTTGAATGGCTAGGGAAGATCTAATGCTTGATTTACATGATGTCTAAGTACTTGTATATTATATATCTTTTACAAGTGTTTCCATTTGATTACAATCATGAAATTACTGCATTTTCAAGCATATAGATCTTCCAAAAGTTTGTCATCCACCTTGTTCATGCAACACTCAAGTAGCATGTTAGATCCACAAGAATGAAATGTTTGTCATCATCAAAACAAAGGGATTATAATAATGTCCAATTTAGCCAACAATCTCCCCTTTTTTGAAGATGACAAACATTTCATAAATATAAAATAAGGAAATATAAATCATATTAGTTTCATACCTGAAGTTTACCTTTTGTGGCCATTCTCTTGTTTGCAAGTGTGTGTTGGCCCTAGATTTATGAAACTCATTTTACTTTATGTTTTTGGTTTTATATTATTTCTCCCCCTTTGTCATTTCAAAAAGATATCCAAGATAATCATTTAGTATGACTTTTATTTCTCCCCCTTAATTTTATGCTATGCTCCCCCTAACTAAGATATTCAGTTTTTTTTTAAAGTAGGGATTAATATAAATGTAAACCATTTATTGACAAATTTAGCCACAATTTGTTTCTCAATCATTTGCAAAGGATGTTAAGCCTTGAAATGATATGAGATCCTATTAGATTCATGGCATATGTATTTTGATTTCTCATCCATTTTACATGGGATGTTAAGCCCTGAAAATGACATGAGAATCCTTTAAGCTCATGAATATATTGAATAGTTTCTCAACCATTTACAAGGGATGTTAAGCCCTAAAATGATATGAGATTCTTTTAAGCTTATAGTATAATGTATCTCTAATCAAATACACAGGATGTTAAGCCCTAATTTGTTTAGAGAATTCCATTAAGAACAAGACATATGTCATATTCATGAATATTGTAGATTTCTTTGATTTTCATAACCAAAATTACTTTTAAGGATACTAAGATCATAACAAATTTCAAATTTTCTTTATGATGTTTTCAAAGTTTTGTAAACTCCCCCTTAATCTTATAATCAAGATAATTTAAGGATTCTAAGGTTATAACAATCATTATATAATAAATTTACCTTTTATGAGAGCTATGCACTAAATCCTTGTTTTCTATATGCCAAGATTTAAGTGCAAGAAAATGATTTACAATTAAGCATTTTGTCAAGCTTATTTTAGGTCGACCTTGACTTCGACCATAGAGCCCCTTGGTCAAACTTGATTTCAACCAAGAGGCAATTTCTACAGATTTCCAATTTAGGCATTTTTAATGATCTACTTAATTGAACACAGCTTACAAAGTATTAATCATATATGACAAGAATGTCTTTTCCATAGGCTAAGTACAAGATAATCATTTAACTAATATGTCAAGATCCATTTGTGCAATAGAGATTTATCTTAATGAAAATTTCATTTACAATGAAAATGTTATCTTGTATCCATTCATGGTTTATATAAAGATCATTTTAAGTAAACCAAGTAAAAGATGAAACATAATGATCATAGTAAAGGCATTTCCATAATTATAATGACCATTTAAACTAAATTCCAATACACATGGTTCCTAAATAGATACACCAAGGAATACTTAGGATAAACCATGTGGATTACAGTAATTACCTTGATTAAATCAACATGGTTCATAATTTTCAAATTTAAGACAGACCATGTAAATGAACATGCTTAATAAACTGTTTCAATCAATGAAGAGATTTTGTTCAATATCAGTTTTCATATAGTACTTTTTGCAATATGTTTACCAAAACAATATACCTTCATTCATTAAATCCTGATGCAAATATGTCTTGATTAAAAGACGGTCTTCAAGATTCTTTCTTGATTTGCATATTAAATCAATCATTGATAGCAAAACTGGATCAATTAAATAAGTTCAGCAGAACTTGATTCGGTCAAACATTTCTTTGGCCTGAATTTTATCTCGGTCGAAGATTTTCTCGGCCGAGTATTCTGCTGTTTGTACAGGTTTTATCAGATTTTTGCAAGCTTAAAATAGTAACCTGCTCGGTCGACGACTTCTCAACCGACAATGTTCTCAGTCGAACATTTTCTCGACCGAGAGAGTTTCTGTATTATTTTTCAGTAATTTTATACAAATAAAAGGTAATAATTTTACAAGAATATAGAAGTTGAAGCTCAGTTTTGCTGAGATATGACATTTGAATATCAAAGAAATGTTTAGGTCAAATCTCAACAAATCAAATTCAAATCTCTAAGTTTTAGGAACCCACACTATATCATCAATCCTTTTCTTGTATGGGCATGAAAAAGAGTAGTGTCCAAGACATAAGCAATAATGACAACTAATAGAGTCAATCTTATTTCTCTTTCTAGGAATTGAGTTATTCTTGGGTACATACATAATCTTGGCCTTGGGTGCTTGTGTTCTTCTAGGTTTAGGTTGATAGGATTTCCCTTTTGAAACATATCCTAAACCTCTCCTTCCATAATAGCTAGAAGAATTATTTAGAATTTTATCAAGAACATCATTGTTTCTCAAACTATTAATTTCTCTTTGTAACTTGATAATCTCATCCATCTTCTTTTTTATATCTAAATTTGCTTGATCTAGATTAGATGATAAGGCATCTCTTTCTTTCACAATAGTATCATAATATAGATGTGTACACAAAATAGGTTGTTTTTTAAGATCATTTACTTGAGCTTGCAAGTTTATCTTTTCTAGGGAGAGAAGATTGTAGTTTGCTTCTACTGATTTTAGCTTAATATCATGATCTTCAATAACCTTTTAGAGATCTTCATTTTTAGATGTGAGAGCAAGAAGTTTAGCATGTAACTCATCATTTACTTTATTTGATTTCTTTAATTTCTTCTTGCACTCAATATATTTCTCATGTGTATCTTGGAGACTAGTATGTAGATCTTCTTTTAGTAAATCAAAAATGCTTACCTCTTCTTCTTATTCATTTGTTGTAGCAATAAGGCACTCTACTTCTTTTTCTCCATCTTCACTATCATCACTTGAATCATCCCATGCAGCTTTATATGCTCTTTCTTTCTTCTTGTGAGATGATTTCTTCCCATTCTTAGGTTTTGGACAATCACCTTTTAAATGTCCCTTTTTGCCACATTCAAAACACCTAGAAGAAGAAACACTAGAAGTTTTGTTAGTTTTAAAACTTTTATATTGTTTACCATTTACAATGAGAATTTCTTCTTCACTATCATCTTCACTTGAGTCATGACTATTCTTGGTTGATGCTTTGAATGCAATGTCCTTTCTTTTCTCCTTCGTGTGTTCAGCTGCCAATCTTTCTTCTTCCTCTAAGGTTGCCTCATGTGCTTCTAGGTTGCCAATGAGTTGCTCCATCCTTAGTCGAGTGAGGTCATTGGCTTCTTCTATTACAGTCACTTTTGGTTTGTACTTTGGAGGTAAACACCTAAGAATTTTAGACACTTGATCCTCTTCACTTATTGCTTTACCTAAAGCATTTAAACCATTAACAATAGAAGAAAACTTTGCATACATTTCACTAATAGACTCATTTTGATCCATACGGAACTATTCAAACTTTTGCTTAAGCATTCGGATTTTGGAATTTTTAACTTGAACAGTTCCTTCATATGTTATATATAGTCTATGCCATATTTCATATGTCGTTTCACAATTTGATATTCTATTAAATTCACCAATAGAAATTGAACAATAGAGTATACTTACAGCTTTTGCATTCATTTGGGCTGATCTTACCATATTTCCATCCCAAGTTGCATAATCTTTTTGAGGAAAATCATATGGATTTGACACCATCCTCCATAGATCCCAGCTAATTCCCTAGAAATAGAATTGCATCCTCCTCTTCCAATAGGTGTAGTTAGTGCCATCAAAAGGTGGAGGTCTAGCAACAAGTGTTCCTTCCAAGTTGAGGTTGTTGAGTACCCCGTCACCCATTCTTCAAGACTTTGTTAGAGTTCCTTGAAGCCCTACTCTGATACCAATTGAAAAACCACTAGAGGGGGGTGAATAGGGTTTTATGGAGATTTTAAAAATAATTCAACCAAAGCAAGCAACCACAAAGATATTGGACAAGGGGACAAGGATTTAGAGTGGTTCCACCCTTAGCAAATACTAAGGGAGTCAGTCCACTACCTGGTTGCTTACCCAACTGGGATTTTGAAAGCAATTGTATTTTATTACCTCGCAAGGATGTTACACAAATTACAACTACCTTCACCAAACCCTTTGGACAACCTTCACCTAGAAGTAGTCTCACCAGCCTCGAAGCAACCTTCCTTGAAGTAACCTCAAGCTCCCCTTGAAGTAGCCTTCCTCTTGAAGTAGCTTCCCGTTGAGATAGCCTTCTTCAAGTAGTCCAAAGTCCACCTTCTCCACTGAGAAGATCCTTCTCCACCTGTGAAGTCAAACCCTCTCCAATCCGCAGCCTCCAACCCTAGGAGTAGCAAGGAGAGTACAAACAATATAAAGGAACAAGAAGGAAAAATAGAAATTACAATACCATTGTAGCACAAGACTTGATTTCCTATATCAAGAGTTTTGATCTCCTAGCCAATGTATATGGAAGTGTGAGTGTAGTGGGTAGGAGATGCTAGCCTATAGGACACGAATTTGGAGCAATGGAAATAAGTAACAATGTTGGAGTTGCTCAATTGCTCACAAGAATGGATTCTCAATTGTAAGTGTGAATGCTCAAGTATTGCACAAGTGTTGCTCAAGTGTGTGTAGGGTGTCCTAAGACTTGTCCTATTTATAGGAATGGCCTATGAGTGCTTAAGGACGTTCTAGACACTTTCTAGGGGGTTCTAAGTGCTTAACACTGTTAGATCCACTAGTTGCTTTAGCAACGGCTAGTTAGTTAACTCTGAAAAGTGCAGTCAGAGTTCATCTCGGTCGACAATTTGTCGATCGAGAGTCCTCGGTCGACAATTCATCGACCGAGAGACTGTCTGGATCAAGTGTTTATAACATTCTAATCCAACTCCCAACTACCTTGTCTGCTGGGTCTAACGACCACTTGGGTCAATCTCGGTTGACAAATTTGTCGACCGAGAGTGTCTCGATCGAGGAATTTGTCGACCGAGAATGTCCCTATTTCAGTGTTTTGAACTAGGCACTAAGTGTGTGTATGAGTGTGCAGATGTGACACTATTACAGGGGATGACCTATCTAAGTGTTGTGAATGGCTAGGGAAGATATAACGCTTGATTTACATGATGTCTAAATACTTGTACATTATATATCGTGTACAAGTGTTTACATTTGATTACAATCATGAAATTAATGCATTTTGAAGCATATAGATCTTCCAAAAGTTTGTCATCCACCTTGTTCTTGCAACACTCAAGTAGCACGTTAGATCCACAAGAATGAAATGTTTGTCATCATCAAAACAAAGGGATTATAATAATGTCCAATTTAGCCAACAATGTCTATAGTGGATTGAAAAGGCCTCCCAAGTAGAAGCTCATTGTCGTGGTCGTCCTGCATTTCTATCACTACAAAATCTACAGGGAAAGACGAACCTATCCACTTTTTCCAGGACATCCTCGCATATACCATATGACTTAACTACTGAATTATCTACCAACTGGATTGTCATGCCGCCCTCCCTGGATTATTCAAGTTTGAGCTTCTTGAAGGTAGATTGGGGCATCAAATTGATACTCGCCCCTGAATCACATAAAGCTTCTTCAAATTTTGTCTTTCCTATGAAGAATGTGATATTGAAGCACCCTAGATCCAGTCTTTTCGGTGGAAGTTGCTCAGGATGAAATCACTAATCTGCTCTTTCAGCACTACCACATCAGACTCCATAATCTTCCTCTTGTTTGTAATTATATCCTTTAAGAACTTCCCATAAGGTGGTATCTGCTCAATAGCATCTATCAAGGGAATGTTCACAGACAACTTCCAAAAGTTATCTAGAAATTTCTTAAACTATCGGTCGATCTTGGTAGCCTTCAAACTATTTGGAAATGACACAAGAACCACATGTGCCCTATGGTGAGGTGGAATATAGGCATGAGTTTTATTACCTCCAACCTCATCAACTTGCTCCTCCACAGTCTTCTCCTGTGTCGGCATGTCCGATTCTTCTACATCCACTCGTATAGTTTGATTTGTAGCTTCTTATGTACCTACACTGTGTGATGCACCATTCAGTAGATTCTTGCCACTACAAAGTAGAACCTCTTTCACATGCTAATTTTTGGAAGGTATATTGGTGTTTACCGGAAAACCTTGTCGAGTTGGATGCTTTACCGCACTCATATCTGCCGCTATTTGAGAGATTTGTGTCTCTATACTGTGAATATGTGCCCCTTGATTATGGAGATCCCTTTGAGTTTGTGATATATGTAGCTTATTCTAATTCACCAGCTTGCCCAACATTTTTTCAATCTTGTCAATTTTCTACTGCTCCGGCTGATATTGGGCATGGCCACCATATTGTTGTGGCTTTGGCTATTGTTGTTGTTCCTGTAATGCATCTTGTCAAAAGTTGTTGGGATCCTTCCAAGAGAATTTGGGATCCTTCCTCCATGAATAGTCATTGTTCCTGTAATTAATGCCCCTGGCGCACATACTTGCACTCTTCTTCTTCTTCTTTAGTAGGAATTTTTTCTGTAGCACATAGCTTCTCAGCAATCAGATCTAACTTCTTGTTTATAGAATATATCACCTTGAATTCCCCGACACTCTTGATGGTTTCCAATAACTCTCTTTCTTTTCTCCATGATTAATTTTTAGACATGTTCTTGAGGATTTCATGGCATCAAGCGGGCTTGTTGTTGAGGAAGAACCCTGCTCCTACACTGTCAATGGTTGTTCTCTCCCCTTTGTGTAGGCCATAATAGAAGATCTTGGCCTGGCCTAGTAGATCAATGCCATGATGAGGCACCTTTCTAAGTATGTTCTGAAATCTTTCTAATATGAATCATCAACTTTTTGTCTAAAGTTGTGAATCTTCTTCACTAGATCATTCGCCTTATGTGGAGGAAAGTAGCACTCAAAGAATGTGTTTATCATCTGATCCCATATCTCTGTGATCTCATCATCAAGATTGTTGAACCACGACTTTGCACTATCCTCTAGTGACGATGAAAATAGCTTAAGATATAGTGTAGTAGATGGGACCCTATCTATCTTCACCATATCACAGCTCTCCATGAAATTGCCGATATGCATCATTGGATATTCAAAAGGGTGGCCGTGGAATGATTGAGATTTGACTAAGGAAATAAGTCCATGTTCTATCTTGTAACTGCCCTTATTGATGGATTACCTTTTGATGGGCCCTTTCTGGGCCGTAGATGATGAAGCCTTTATTCTTTCTCATATTGTATGTTATTCTACTTGATCACCCATTTCTCTTGGCTCATGTTCTACTGGTGCCTCTAGTTCTTCAAGCAAAGGAGAAGTCGGTGAAGGGGTTCTATTGAACCTATCCATAGATATGTCGAACTCCCTTTCTCCTTGTAAGAGCTATGCTTGTCCAAGGCCCAGTGAGAATGGTTCTTCGTAATCTAGGGCTCTGGTTCACACCATGCACTAGTGTCCCTAAAACTAGTAAAAAGTGGTATTAGATCAAGAAACTTATGACGTATCAATATGATCTTATAATTCAGCTTGAAATAAAATTTGAAATTGATAAAATGAAATAAAAAGGGTTGGCCTAAAGTGTATGACCACAGCACTCGTAGTGCTGGATGTTGTCGCTTCCCTGACAACGGTGCCAAAAAAGTTGACATGAGTTTATCGTGTGTAAAACTCAAGTGAACGTATCAAAGTAATAATGCCTTGTGATGCCTGAGTCGAACATGGGGGAAGTGTTTCACTAGTAGACTACTACTAACTGAGGTATAATGATCTAGGCCGGTTGTAAATGGTTGAATTGGTTTGAGTTACAAAACTAATGCAAATACGAAAAAGTTTAATGGTTTAAATGAGTTAAAGATGGAATGAATTCCTTAGGATGGTGGTTTCACTAAGGATAACACTATTAATTGATCTCACAGACTAATATCGATTATCTCAATCCCAGGATAAGGAGCTTATAGCCAGAATTGCCTGCTCCAACAATGTAATTCACTACCTAGTCTAATGCCAATCCCACTTCTGCAGTTATTCATTGATTAGTTAAATACTTTATGATTATATTCTGGCTTTCTCCTCCCATATACTCTCCTCTTTTCCCAATGGTAATTCTATGTTTTCCAACCCTTAATAATATACAGTTGATTCTATGTTTTCCAACCCTTAATCCCCCTCCCAAAATGACAAAGCGTCTATTAAGCAACTTATGGTGATCAAGAATTAATAGAACACAAATATTTCATAGATTTATATCTGGTAAAAGAGATAAAGTTGATATTAATGCATAAAAATCAATTGTAGTGTATATTTGGGCTACTCCCGGATCCAAAGGAATATAGGTTTTTAGCCTTGCATGGTTTTCATCACCGAATACTTGGAAAGGAAGAAGACAAATGTGGGAAACATGCAGAAAACTAAAGTAACTCCTGAATCTCTACCTGTACGGATGATCCCCTCTGTCCTACATGTGTTCTGCTATCTTTTGGATGCAGAATCATCCTCCAAAGGTGCTCAGATCCTCCAGAATGAAGCTTTTGGTCCACGGTTCTTCTCTTCGCTCTCTCTCTCTCTATTGTTTTACAATGAAAGCATGGGCTCTCTTAGGTCTGGGCGTCGTCCCCTAAGTCATAGAAGGCACTTAGGTTACAAAATAATTTCCACCATTGGATTAGAGTCAAATCTGCGGATGGCCTGATCGGGCAGACTCGGTAGTACTGACTATGTGAGTCGATAGTAGTGAGTCACTTATGTTAAGTCACGTGATCCCAATTGTGTCACTACTATCAACTGGACTCGATAGCACCGAGTTTTTGTGATTTTCAAACTGCTTCTGTTACATCCTTAAAATTTGTGGATTTCAAGCCTAAATGAAATAGAAGAACATATGACAATGGGGAGTTTTGAGGGATAATGGTGGATGATTCCAAACCCTAGATTCATAATAAATGTTCAATTTAAGCTAATAATGAACATTTAGCATATGTGGTCATATGAGGCTAATATAATAAGTAATAGCTACCAAATCCTCAAGTTTGGTGATTAATAATGTAATCAACCTCATGGAACCTTTGGGAGGCCCAAGTTGTGGTTCATGGGCCTTAGGGTCGCTTTTTAGCCCAATTGGTTAATCAGAGTTTACATACAAGTTTTCTTGAATTAGATAATATTCATGTTAAGGAATATATCAAAAAAATAAATAAGGTATAAGAGTATTTGAGAAGCAATTAGAGAATCAAGTTTCCCAATTATATGCCATATAAGTATATGCCTTCCTTTCATGACTTTTGAGGTATCAATTAAGCAAAGTTGGTAAACAATTATAGAAATGTGTGTTCATATAGGTGGAAATATATTGAATACTTTCCCGTAACAACCGTGAAAACCCTTTCCAACAAGTTTTGCTTTATAATCATGAGAAAAAGGGAAAGATAGCAAGAGAACAAAAGAAGAGTACATTGGGATGAGCCCTATAATTGTGGATATGACTAAGGAAGGAAGAGTACATTGGGATGAGCCCTATAATTGTGGATATGACTAAGGGATAATGGAATTATAAGATAATTGATGTGGGGATGGGAATAAGTCCGAAGACAATGGATCTTTGAATCACCTCAGTGAGAATAGTATATAAGCACATAGGGTTGCACCCTCATGGGGAGATACTCCCTTCCCATTGTTCTTTTCCCCTAACTCTAGTATTCTCCTTGCAAGAACGACCTTTAAAGCAGTCTCCCACAACCCCACAAACCTGCGCGATGGTGGTCGTAGGGGGATCACTAGCCTTTAGAAGAGATCTGGTGACCGTCTTCTCCATCCCTGTGTTCAGTATCGCAACTCCATACCTGCTCAAAGGTCTTTCTAGCCCCTGTCTCCGTATTCCCTCCTTCCCAATGTGCCAAAGAAGGTAGGCTTCCATCCTCGTGATGCAGGGTCCATCCAACTCTGGGGACCCCGTAATGGTGGTCTGGTCACACCAAACGAGCTTCCAGATTTCAGAATTGAACCCTAGCTCTAGTGAGAAACCGTGAGGGTTCCAAGAAGGTGAGGAAGGTCGCTGACGGTCGCAAGATGCTCCCCTTCTCTTCTCGAGATGCTCATGTACCTCTTCCTTACCCTTTCGCTCTGTCTCCTAAGCGCATATCTGTTGTAAAATGATGTACCAACAACCCTGGTTTGCTCTGATCTCCGGCCATCTTCGGCCGCTAGAGAGGCTTACCTAGCACCAGCGGTGGCAGATGAGGCCCTCCGGCCCTCCCCCTCAGGGCGATGTGGCTTGGGTGCTCACAAAGAGAGACCACAGTCGCCACCTAGGGCGACAACCCCACCGTCATGGGGTTATAGGCGAGACAAAGTGAGTTGGCCATAATACCCCAGTGTGCAGACGTAAAGGACAGGGGCATGGGAGTCATTCCGCCCTTATTCCAAAATGGGCCGGATTATATGAATTGACTTTAATTCTCTGACGTGTCCTCGCCTAATTGGTCAGTTTAGTCTTATAATGTAATAATCATAACTACTAATTGGTAACTCTGATGGGGGCATATAATATATGAAATTTGATCAGGAGAACGAGATGAATCCAAATAAAATGTTATCAAATCCTGATTATGCTTTCTATTCTAAAGTATATGCAATACATGTGTTAATGTGATTAGTATATAGGGAAAACCTAGATTTTGCGTAATCTAATGCTTAATTGAATAGATTTGTTCATGTTAGGCTAACACTTGATCTTGTCATGTATAATGATTAGGACCTTGATAATGTTGAATAATGTATGATACTAGATTAGTAATCTTATTCATGATGTTTAGGGTTTTACAACCAACATGGACATCTTGCTATGATCTTAATGCTAGTAATGTGATTTACGTGTCATGGGTAATATAATATGTTTAATATGTTGATTAGGGTTTCACCTAATATGTATAACTGAAATTGTAATCTTAGAAACCATGATGTGGTGGAATTAGGGTTTGTAACCCTAATCCCTAATCCAAACACAAGACAATCCTAAACCTTAGTTTAGGGGTGAATCTAGATATGTTTAGTACAATGCGAATACATGGTTACACATATGTAGTATGCTTTGTTTTAGATACTTTTTGATTACATGCTTTGTTGCTTGGATGTTTGGAAACATTCTTAAAGTATATGATGTTCTACATGGTTTCTGAGATGGCATAAGGTACGTGGTTACGCTTATGAGTACCTACATCAAATTCTAAGATTGTTGAGGTTTCTCAATTAGATTGAATGACAAATAAACTTCTTGCTTATTTATTTCATTCTTGCAAATTATAAAGTTCATATGAGTATCATGTAAAGTAAATAATAGTATTCTGAACCTTGGGTTAGACTGATCTTAAGGGTAATGCACAAGAACCCCGGAGGGACAGTTATTACACCTGAGGTAGTAGACCTGATAGGGATTAGAATATGAAAACAAGTTTATGTTCTTAAATGCAAGATAAAGATGTTTGTTTATATGTGTACTTGTGATTATTGTTTGAACCCACGTACCAATATAGATATATACTGACCGCGTATTTGTTTTTCGGCATTTTAGGTATCAAATATACTTGATTTGTGGACATGAGGGTATAGATAGAGATGTTGAAGACACTACAGTTAATCATGAAGGTTTAGTCTTAATAGTTTATCTTCACACATGTAAAACTTAATTATGTTTTAAAAGTTATGTAATTACTTAAAGGAGCTTTTTATGTAACCATGTAAATATTTGTTCATTAATGGAAATTGTGTACTATTCTGTATTATTTCTTGAATCTGATCCTGGAAGTAATGATAAACAATCTGCGACTTTAAGGTCTTTTAGACACTCAAAATTGCAGGTCGTTATAGCTTCCCTAACGTTAACTCAGAAGTGCCGAGTTGGAAACTGGATAGCACCAAGTTTTCTCAAATCATGCTGGGATTTACTGATGATGTTTCATTACCACCAACTTCTACTGTCAATATCACCAAATTTGGGCTAGTTTTGGGTCCTTCCATGAGGTCAAGTCAGTGCCACCAACTATTACAATGTCGGTAGCACCGAGTCTTGTGGAACTTCCTTGTACCTGAAATCGCTCAAAAACAACATAAGTACTTGGGATGCGTAAAATACTTTATCAAACATTTAAAATCATATAATTTGATGCAGTAAAAAAGATACAGGCTATCTATGATATTCCATGCATAATAAATCAAATAAATGACTAATCTACACATGAAATCGATGAAAAGTATGCTTGTAATAATGAATAAAAATGCATGCATCAGCCCCTCTCAAGTATCACCATTTGTATTGTTTCTATTTCAGTTTCTAAATTAAGATGAAAAGCAATAAAGAACCCTAAAATGTTGAACACAATTAGTAATTTTACATTTCCTAATGTGTTATTTCCCATGCAATATCGTAGTAGAAACACACTTATTTGAGATTTAAACTATTACCTGATAAAATACATCAATACTTGTTACCAGAGTGCATGCCCACCATTAATAACATTTTATATTTCTAAGTTGAAGGCATGCTTAATGGAATTGTGTTTGCTTAATTATTATACTATAAAGTTTGAGAAAATAGAATTGTGTTTTAATATAAGGCTAATAAGATGATTACCTAATATCACTTGAAGGGAAGCTTCTAGGTAATCAAGATATGTGTTGACGTAATACTTAGCTAAACTTGGAATCTCCTTTAGTCATTCCTAGGACTAAATGTATGCCCCTAGTGATAAAGAGACGAGTGCATGCGGCCCTCCTATCACTAAAAATCTGTATAATCTTTGTCAAGAAAATTTGGGCTCCCAATAAAAGACATGTAAAGCAGCTCAAAAATTGTTGGTGTACATCTTTCTATTAAAATAAGCAAGAGAACACGAGAAGACTCATTTTCTTCACTTTGGAAATTGGTAAAGGGCAATAAGGGTCATTCATGTACCTAAAGCTATTTAATTGGAAACAACAAACTACCTCAACATTATTGCCATTCTACATGTAAATTCTTATGGTTTCCTTTTTCTACAATGTCATCCTACCTAGGACAACATAAAAAATGACATTTACATGGAGATGAAGTTATAACAAGGTTTTCTCCCAAAAAAACCATGCCATTCGGCATAGAAACATATCATTTTCTTTTTTTCCTTTATAGAGTGGATGAAAGTGTATATTGTATAGAAAGGATGGGAGATGAGATGCAACATCCTAGTATAGATGTCTTGAGAATGAGTGGGTGCAAGAGAGGATAAAATATCAAATAATCAAGGAGAATCTTATGCTAGAGGAAGATAAAGATCATCTTCTACCAAGAGTAAAATAGGGGTATAAGTAGATCTGAGACAGTGGAAGAAATAAATATATAGCAGATGATTGGTAAAGAAGAATGAAACATACAAATTATGAACAATTTCCATTTAAATGAGATGGGTAGAAGATTTAGTGGGCATGGCTAGGTTTTGGTTGTAAAGAATGTCAGGAGGGACAAAAAGAATGAGAAAAATATATAAAGCTTTTCATAACACAATATAGGATAGAAACATGTATGGGACTTGGGTTTTATCCACACCTTCACCCCTTACCTCTATGTTTCTCATTTCCTCTACATATCGAATAATTAGAAGCTACATGCTTAAGTAATTTCCCTTGTAAGTTAATGAGAAAGTGAAAATGTTTTTTATCAAAGAAATTTGTAAAAATATGACAAAATTGGTAAGATTAAAAATGCGGTTGGAGAATATCTAAATTCATTTCTTCTCATAAACTAGAAATTCTTCAAAATTTGAAAAAACACTTTATAGAAAGATGATACAAAACCAATAGAAACATCTTTCCAAACTTTGTACATGTGCATGGGCTTGATGTTCCATGTTTTAAAGGAGAAGGACAATGATGAATAAATTTGATTTTTCATCAAATATATATTTTGATCACTACCAGATAATAAGCCTAACCAAACACCAATTCTTGTTATCCAATAAATAATTTGTTGTATGTTATATAATTTATATTAAGAAAAATAATATTCAGTAATAAGACTTGTACTACCCCAATAACAATTACTAAATAGTCCATGTATAATCAAATTTGGATGTGAATTATTTCTTACATTTTTATGTATTTTTAGTATGTTTCCATTTCTTTTTGTAAAATCTATATATCATACTAAAATGGATTTGTAATGGTTACTAATGGTAGAGAGGTTAAAGTGTGGTGTTTATTATATAAGTCTTGTATTTTATAGATTGTTTCTATGGTTGTTATGAAAATAAGAAGTGCAGATAAAAATGTATTTATTGTTAATATTTCTTGGCTGGTGGTCCTCTCAAATATTTTCATATACACATAAATAAACACAACATAGTAAAGTATGTTTATGAAAAACACACTAGATAGATTTTAGAAGAAGTAGTTGATGTGTTGTTACTAAGTTGTTGGTTTGTAACAGTTATATATGTATTTTACATGTTGATATACACAATCGCATAAAAAGTATACCGAAATAGTACTAAATAAAATATAAGTTGTCATATGCCATTTATTGAACATTTTGCAACTGAATGGCATTCTTTTGGGTTCAAAATGAGTTTGATGTATTCCTTATTCATTTTCTTATTGGCTAACCAATTTTCCCTTTATTTTTCTTTGCTTACAAAACAAAAAGATCTCACTGACTCCATTTAACTAAATTGAATATGTTGTAAAATTATATTTCATAGATATTGAAAAGAAAAGGTAAAAGGGACTTCCAATTGGGATAAATAGCAACATTCTCTCCCCCTCTCCCATGCCCGTTGCGGAGGCTGGATGCCAAGGAGGGTGGTAAATCAAGGTGGCAACTGGGATTCGAACCCAGGTCCCTTTGTTAGGAGATACCATGCTTGACCACGTGAGCCACACTATAAGTTAAAAAATGATTGAAAAACAAATGAGCACTACTAAATAGATTCCATAAAAAAATTTACTCTAAATTTAAATATGACATGTATCGAATGCATGGAAACTACATTAGACAAAAAGTGTTATTATCATTATTGTTGTTGTTGTTGTTGTTGTTGTTGTTGTTGTTGTTGTTTTTTCTATCACTATTATTATTCATATTTTAATTTCTGATATTACTACTACTATTATTAATTAGATAATGGGTGGTGTAATGTTGTAATATCAATTCCAATACAGTAGAAGAAACAAATTCTCTTCAAATTTATGTGCTTTGATCAATATGTAAACTTTAGGTACTATCATGATCCAAATAGTTTACCATCGTAATTTTCGAACCAAATCCAAAAATGCATGAACCCTTTTCAAATATCTTTTTGAGAAATATTCAACAAAATTAGCACAATTAGGTATATGCATCATTGATTGATGTCATTTTCTGCACTAAGAATGGGCACCTTTTAGGTATCACCATTGGTATTGACTTCATAGAAATTCATAAATTAAGATGAAAAGAAAGAATGAATCTTAATATTCTAAACACAATTAGTAATTTTACAATTCCTAAGGTTTTACTTCACAAACAATATTGTAGTGGAAACAAACTTTGTTAAGATTTAAACTATACCCTGACAGATTACATCAATATTTGTTACCAAGGGCATGCCCACCATTAATAACAATTTATATTTCTACGTTCAAGGCATACGTTATAGAATTGTGTTTGCTTAATTGTAATACTACTATGTTTGAGAAAATATAACTATGTGTAATTTATGACTAATAAGAAGATTACCAAATATCACTAGAAGGTAAGCTTCTAGAAAATCAAGATATATATTGGATTGATACTTAGATAAACTTATAATCTACTCCAGTCACTCTTATGATGAATTGTATGCCCCCAATGATAAAGATATATATACATGCAGCCCTCCTATCGCTAATGATCCATATAATCCTTGTCAAGAAAACTTGAGCTCCTAATAAAAGACATTTAGAGAAGCTCAAAATTGTTGGTGTTCATCTTTCAAATAAAAGAGGCAAGTGAACATGACAAGACTCATTTTATTAATTCTGAAAATTGTTAAAAGGCAATAAGGGCCAACCATGTAGCTAGAGCTATTAAATTGGCATCAACAAACTACCTCAACGATGTTGTCATTTTACAAGTAACTTCTAATGGTTTTCATTTTCCTACTATGTCATCTGGCCTAAGACAACTTAAAAATTGAAATGTTGGGTTGATATTCTCAAGCCTAATGCTTCAGTAGATGAACTTAAGAACAAGGTTATGACAAAAAAAAATCCACATGATTAGGAATTGAAATCGATCATTTTCTTTTTTCCTTGATAGAGTGTATGAAAGTGTATAGTGTCTAGAATGGATCAGAAAGGAGGTGAAGCATCCAAGTACACATGGCTTGGGAATGAGTGCGTGAAAGAGAGGAAGAGATATCCAAAAAATCAAGGAGAGTCAGATGCTAGTGGAAAATGAAGAGCATGTGCTTTTACCAAGAATCAGTGTTGTGATATAAGTGGACTCAAGACAATGGAGGAAAGAAGATATATCAAGTGAGTGGTTAAGAAGATTAAAAGATATAGATTAATGAATATCATCATTTTCTATATAAATGAGTTGGGTAAAATATGTACTGTGTATGGTTAGTTGGCAGAACCTACATATCTACAACCACACTTCCACGAGATGGAAGGTGCACTACACTTAGGTGTGACATGCATTTGATTGATCAAGGTTTTCATGTGTGCTACTTATGGAAAGAATATAAGACTTAATATTTATTGAGTATTTTATTTATAAATACGTATACATATCCAATCTCTGTATACTTACAACATATATCACATAGATAATATGTCCACAAACATAACATGCAATCATAAACATATGAGTGATGGTTATAGACACACTAATGCATTTATTTGGAGCCAAAAACAATTGATGTCCACCTAAGGTCATTATTGATTTGTATAGGAACATCTTTGTTCTAGGAACATGTCAGTCTATTGACTGGACCATCTAGTCAGACAGTTCATCTTTGTGTTAGTCAGCTTGTCTCCATCAGCCATGTAGTCAATCGATCTGACACCCAGTTAGTCGACTCATTTGGTCATAATGCCTTCTGTTTCCAAAAAGAAACTAATGCTAATTCTATCTATAGATTACATTATGTAATTTGAATACCTCAAGCTACATTTGAGCAGAGGAAATAGGGTTAAGCATTAATTACATTCAGAAAAGAAAGAGCAAGGATAGATATATAAATTCAGTTTAAAGGTAGGAAATAAACCATTCAACAACATAAGAATCCATGGGATATGGGGCATAACCACTCATACATCCACCATAAAAAACTATTTTAGTACAACGCTTATGAGTTTTATATATATGATATCATATATATTTGATCTAGGAAACATTCCATATTTTATGTGGTAGTTAATTACATATGCAAATTAATTATTTAAATGTCTACATCGTATGCAACAACATAAATGATAAAAGTAAAGTCGATCACATCAATTTAGATATTGATACACTATAAATTGACTCGTCTCTAATACCACTTTAGGAAAATATGGGAGCAAAGTAGGTAGCGCAAAAAAATTTGCTGCCTGTATTTTTTTTAACCAGCAGACCGCATCAAGAATAGTATATTAGGAAATAGGGTGTAAGGCATACCTTGTCCTAGAGCAAGTCCAGCAACAATTATTTTACATAGATGTGCTCCCTGACAAAGTAGCACATGGACAAAAATTGTTTTTGTCCTTATTGTGTAGCACATAGACATAGTTTGATAGCATCATCCTATCATGGCAACAAAGCTTCCATGCCTCTACTTAGTCCACCACTCTTCGTTTTTCAATGTTTCTTTCCCCTTATTATCTCTCCCTTTTTGGGCAAGACTACTAGGCTCTTTCTCACACATTTCCTAACTATGAGATGAGAGTCTTGAGACAATCTTTTAACTCTCTAGACTTGGGGTCTATTGTGTGTTATGATCCTTGGCCACCCCCTCCTTATATAGGAGTGGATGGGGTAGGGTCTCCAAACCCAAGGGATATAAAAAGTTAGATCTTATGGTTTGATGGATATTGCGCACAGCTAACTAGTCAACTGACATACTAGCCGATCAAAGGGACTATCTAGCTAGTCGATTGGCTTGTGGATAGCGGAAGAATGGCACTATATTTTAATATGATAATTAATGCATGTCATTGTGCATATCATTAATTGTTTAACCCACTCAAATTGGTCATTTGACCATGTCAAAATGGTCCTTTGACCAAATTGAATTGGTCATTTTACATTTAGTCAATCGATTGGAAACTCCAGTCGATCAACTCAGTATTTTGACCATCCGTTGGGAATATTATCCAGTCGATTGGTTGGACTCTACACTCGGTCGACTTGTTGGTTCCATAATCCATGCTCAGTACAATTCAGTCAATCGACCAACTGGCACACTAGTCATTTGAATGGACACTCTGTTTGGTTGACTGGCACACCCAGTGATGTTTAATTTGATAACCTAAACACATATGGTAACCAAGTTAAATGTTGTCCATGAGTAAACTTCTATTCCAAGTATATCCTACATGTGTGACCCTATAGGTCCCATATTACACTGGCAATAAAGTCCATAACTATAATGACTGCACAAGAAATGGGCGATATCTAGCAACTCATCGTTGCTATCCAAGTAATTGGAAAGTTGTAGAACAACTTCAACCTATAATGCATAATTAGTGTTACCATAATCATATAGTTCCTCTATATCTAATATCTGGATTGAATCTAAGAAATGGAATCGTCTCCTTCTTAATAATCAATCTATATTTATGAACTAGAGCAGACTATTGAGATATAGTGAGTTCACATATCATATATTGACTCACACAAGTATGGTCATGCATTTATCAGTCTTTCTTATCAACGGACTGGGATATCAAGCTCTCATAGGAGAGAGAAATCCCATCTACATCACTCACAATAAATCATGTGTCACAATGTACCTAATCACCACATTCATGGAAACCTTTATTCAAGGTCATGTTTGGTGGTGTTAAAGTTCATCGAACGACACAGATGAGTGTAGTGACTTTGGGTCTAAGAACCACAATCATGAATATCACTATGAGAGTTGATTCTGACTACCATTGCATGGTCTCCATGTATCACTCTTAAGATGGGTCTATTTGGTACATTATTCTCTAACATGTACCTATGTGTTTGTCTTGATCTGTAATATCATGACTTACTAAGACTCTATCACTAGTCAATACACATTCCAGTCGTAAGTATTATTGTCGTTTATTTTTTTTCCACAATAATAATCGACTAGGTACATAACAAGAACGTATTTAGTCTTCTTATATATATTATATCATTATTTAGGTCCTCAACTTGAAGACATATGTCATTAAGTAACATCATCTTTAGACATCTATTACATTGGTGTCATTATCTCATAACTAAGAGAAGGATTATAGACAAAATTATCTTAATTAATATTATCAAATACATTCCATGATTCCTAATACAATCATCAAATGATTCGCTCTATGGGAATACTTACCAACAACAACAGTAATGAATCTCCTTCTACTATACTTCTCATCTCCTTGTATATCTTTTTTACATATCATTATTGTATGATATGTATAAGATGGTAGCATAAGTTCTTATCGGTGACATGTTGAAGGTGTCACAATAAAAATGTTATACCATAAACAAGTACTCCAAATGTATCAAAAGCAAAAGGAAAAAATGATGGTGATTTGTCATACAAGCTACTGAGATAAATATATATCTCAATAAGATATACATTGATCGTAATACAATTTGCAACAGGATTTTTTACCTTTTTTGTAGTGGCATCACTAGTTGACTGTCCTACTTTAGGGTTATTTTGAAGGACACTTAATAGAGAGGAGACTCGAACGAAGTCAACACAAGTATCTTTTCCATCTATCCAACAAATAACAAGATGTCAATAGGACATTGAAATGGATACCATCAGGTAGTGTTCCAAGAATGGACATTGGAGCCTCTTTTAGTACCTTTCACCAAGCTAAAGAGGTAATATCAAAAGAGTATCACAAACTATGTCATTTCAAAACTTATGTCCAGGTCTTATGCAACAATGAACGCCATGATCACCGAAGGCATCAAGGTCGTGATGTTGCAATGTAGGTAGTGTTCATCATCTCGATATAAGTAAATCATGAGTCAATAGAAAGGGATACCTTAATAGTCATCAGTGACATGGAAACCAAGACCATCAATGGGAACAACAACTAGGAATTCTTACTCATGGTCAGCTTGGATAGAAGGGTTGATATCTATCTATCACCGAGAGAGGCCACTTGTAATGATTTTTGGACAATAGTGGTATACATCTAATATAACAAGACATCATTATAGGATAGACCATAGGAGCTCAATATATTCCCACTTGTATAAGGAGAAAAAATGAGTTTTTACATGAGTCCCCATATAATATTGATCATAAAGGGTCCTCGATGGTGGTTGTAAATGTTTCCCAAAAAATATTTCTTAGTCCCTATAGGGAGGACTACAAGAGGAATAAATATGAGTTCCTTTGCTTCTCATAAATCAGTATTTTTTGGGAATAGTTGTGAACCTTCGCGCACCTACTCCACCCTCCTAAAACAATTGAGGCTTCCTCCCTCTTGGCCAACCAAAATCCATATAAGCTACCTCCACTTACTACATTTTTTGAATAACTACAAATATTTCAATAAAAAGTTAAACACAAAGTAGTTTCATAAGAAATTGAGTTTACAGTAGGGTTCACAAGATAGTGTAGGGATCAAAGCTTCCTTCATGTTCATTCTAATTTAGAGTTTCCATGTTCTACTAGTACAAATATGACATATTGTGTCGGTTGAAAAATTGATAGTGTTATTTATCTTATCGCTTCTAGGTGAGCAACCACCATAGTTTGCCTAGCAAAGAAAATGCATATTGTGCTTTTTTCTGTCTTCGGTCACTTCTGAAAGGAACCAATGCTATATATCACCCTCAAAAATACAATTTTGCATAAAATTTTAGCGAGCATTTCATTTCCCTCCAATAAATTTATGTCATAGGTACTGATCTTAACAACCATGGATAAAGAGGTACACACACCATATGCCCCGCGAGAAATAATAGGTGTTTCTCTGTGGTTTTTTAGGTAGCGATCAATGATAGAGATTCTCATTCCATGTGACCTATGAAAATTTTCCCACCCCTACTTCATATATGTTGTCAGTTTTTTTATAAGAAACTGACAGTGTATGTATGCTGGATTGCAAGGTTAGGAGACGATTGGTCATTGACGGCTGATCAGAAAGTATTATTTAGGACGACCATTTTTTTGTAACCGACAAAAAATATGATTAGTTTCCAGATTTTTGAATTACCGATGATGAATATATTACTTAACCCGTGAGAAACCTTTTCCCCCCTTTTACCCTACCAAGTGTTTTTTGGCAATTTCTCTCTGGTGATTTTGGTGAATTTGTTGTTGCCTCCACTGTTGCTACTATTTCCTCATCATGTCAGCCGCTATAGTTGATGCTTCCATTAGTCGCTGCTACTTCTGTCCCTACCAGCCACTGCTGCTATTCTCCTCTCTATCGCCAACATTGCTGGTCTCTGCCCCACTGACCACTACTCTACACTGGCGACTGCTGCTCTAGCACTGACATCAACGCTACATCCAGCCACATACCCTCATTCTGATCATGATGATGCTTCTTTGAACCACCACTAGCCACAAACACATGTTGCATCTTCTCCTTCTTCTTCTCTTCCTTTCCCTACCCTAATGATCTCCCTTTCTACTCTCCTCCCTGATCCTCTCTCCTCCTTTCCCTACATTAAGGTTTCTTCTCAGTATTGAGAATAAATTGTGCAGGGTAGGGGAAGGAGGTGTGAGGAGGATGAAGGAGAGAGGGAAGGAGATGGAGATAATTGGAGGAGAAATATTTTTGTGAATTTAATCTATAGTGAACTATGATGAAATTGAGAATAAATCATATAAATTGTGTCGAACTTGTGATGAATTGATGGTGGTTGTGATGAATTATTACATTATCAATATTGATTATTTAGCTTTGTTAGGATTATTACATGCTCATAATGGAACTATAACTTAGATGAAGAGAGAATCAAATTTTTGGTCTCATTAATAAAATTTAATAATTGCATTGCTTATTTGAAACTATAACCCCAATTTATATCTGTGATAAGTGCATTGTTCCATATCAGTAATTCGATGTTTGTATTGACAAAATATTGGCACCTAGGAATTAATACATTGTAATTGATATGAATGGCTCTAAATTATCTTGAATTGATAATGTCGATTTTTATGTTGACTAACTTTCTTGAATTTTTGACTATCTTGCTCGAACATGCATGACCTAGTTTGAGATATTAAGTAAACCCTAATTTGTGAATAAACCTGAATTTGTGAATAAAACCTAATATTTCTAAACTGTGTCTTGGCTTAGAAACCCGTTCGAGATTTACTCATTAGGAGTAAACCTTGGATAGTCCCTAGTTGGGGACTGTTCTTGAGCACTTCATTGCACTTAGTATGTAAGTGTATATTGTGTTTTTTTAATAAATTTTGACAACATTTCATCCTTTTTTTTCTCTGGGTACATACGTAGGTGGGTATTTGTTAGCAATGTGTGCAAGTCTTACATTTATAAAAAGGAACACTACCCCGCAAGTATACAGGTACGTGTAGTATTATTGAGGTCGTCCAAGGAGCAAGGTATTGTTAGGTGCAAAAGCAATGAAGTTCAACAATCTAGATATTATAATAAAAGAGGTTCTGTTTAGTTAACTAAGAAATTAAAAGGAAACGAACTAGAACAGAAATCACTTATATTAAGGATCAATTTAGATTGGGGATTCTTGAGAACAAGGTTTCATATCCATATCATAACATTAAGAACAACGATGATCAAGGACACTAGAAATAACACAAGGGAGGTTTGTATCCTACGCCCACCTTCCGGTAGTCTAGAACAGTACTAACTTGGTAAACCACTCTCGTGGATATACTATGATTCAGACTACAAACCATTGCTCCCCAACACATCCCAGCCACTCCCATGGTCAAGGTAGTGCAACTAAGGTACATCTCTGTACTCCTGTGCATATCTTCCCATATTATACAAAGAGCATAAATCATACACACAAAGTGGCCAACAAAGCATGTCAGAAGATTTAAATATCGATGAACCATAGAATAGTGAAACAACTATAATTATATATGAAATTCATATTCAACAATGTTACGACATGGGAATTACTCCCCCATGCCCAAGAACAAGATATCTATTCATCTATGGCTATAGAAAGTAGATACAAATAGTAGAAATAGTGCTAGACATCATAATAGAAGGAAAATGAACTTGGATGTCAGTGGAAGAAGGAAGGTAGACTTGGAACTCCAGTCAAGGAGTCACAAATCTGTCAGTGCTGCTAGGAAACTCTCCAGAAAGCTTCATGTTAGAGTGGAGAGAAGAGAATGACAGAGATCCTTGTTGTCATTGTTGGAGAAGAAGGAAGAAAAAGAAGTTTCTCTCCCGAGAAACAACCTTTTCTCCATGGGTACACCTCCAACTCCCCTTGGATCTCCCTTGCTTGAGTCCCACTCCAAATTGTCCTAAAAGACCATGGTAACTGTCCCAAGATGGATTGAAGTTGTATATATAAGTGTCAGATAGTTAAATTCACATTTGAGTGAAATCTGCAGGTCATACGACGTGTTGGATGGACAACACAACGTGTTAGATGCTATAACTGAATCTTGGATGGATTTCTAGGAGGCTACACAACGTTTCTTCAATAAGACATGGTGTGTCTGTAATAATACATAGCGTGTCTTTGATAATACACGTCGTGTAGCTGTGAATCTGGAAGTTCTGGGTAAATTTTTGGACTGAGACACAGGGTGTCCTTAATAAGACATTGGGTGTTTTTATTAAGTCATGGGGTGTCTTTATCAATTTCAGCAACATTGATTAACTTAATGTCTAGATTATTGGGGAATGTGATGATGGATATTATGATGGTGTTTTTCCCCATTTTGATGCCAAATGGTTCTACCTACAAACCAAACCATAGAGCAAGTAAAAACAACAATAAAGTGAGAAATCTAGCATGATAAAGAGTGATCATTGGTTGAAAATGATTTGGAAATGCAACTAAAAGTGGTCCAAAAGATGATATAAAATACACGTATCAAATCCCCCTAAGCTTAAACCATTGCTGGTCATCAAGAAAAAAGAGCATAGAAACACAAATGAAGGAATTGTCAAGTTCATGCATGATAAAATGAAACGAAAGATGTGTATAAGACTAGACCAACCATGATCAACAAGTTTATACTCATAACCATCATATCAACTTAAACACCCAAGAAAGAGAATTTTAGTTCAGTAGGGCTGGTCACAATTAAATGAATCAATAAATTAAACAACACTAAGTAGAATTTGGATGACCCAGCCAAACAATCAGTAGATGTGCAACTCAAACTCTCAGCTATTATGGATACAAATGATGAAAATCTTAGCAAAAAGTAACAATTTTAGTTTTACTCTCCATCTTTCCCAAAAACAATATGACAATGGATTACAGGTTCTGGCACTCGACTGCTAATATAGGCTTATGCACACTTGGAGTGTCGGTTGGGGTATTTTACCCTCTTTTCAGACATATCACCTAACCATCGTGGCTAGATCAGACTTACACTAGGCTAGCATGATATGTGGGCAGTTATCCAACTTTTATGGGGTATGAGGGTGAAATAAGGAAAAAGAAATGTTAAAAAAATTCTACAACATAGGAGATTCAACTAAATTGCAACATTAGGTAGATTTCATTCAATTGTTTCAAAACAAATTCACTGAAAGAATGTTTGAAATTCACTAAGAGCTTAGCAAGGGCATCTCATATTCTAAATGATGTTGTAAAGTTGATTCAGTGACAAAAAGTGAAACCATTACATGTTTTAAGAAATCAAGGTTGTGAAAGATGAATATTCATGCTAGAAGCATAAAATAAAGTTAAGCACATATTGATGGACAAAAGGTTTCATTTGATTAATGCATTCCTTTACAATTTCTACAAGTAATATTTCTCAACAAAAGAGGACAAACAGTTTGGCATAGAAAGGGTTCAATCCACTTATATAAGATAAGTCTCATATCATATTGATTTGCCAAAAGATTAATAGAAACTAAAACAAGAGCTAATAAAAATATGATAAAAGGGAAATAAAACTAAACTACCATCTGGTTGCTCCCCCTAAGGTTGAAATCTGCAGTCCTCATTGTAGAAATCAAGCAAAGAGAATAGAAATTGGGTACCTCATCATGGCAGAGTTGTCAAGGTGGAGGGCATGTGCTCTGATTTGAGGCTACAAATTGTTGCACTAAAGACCTATGCCTCTTTGTCAATATATCTTTTGTTTGGTCTAAAGATCTACGCTTATGATTTGCAACAATCTAAACATCGATATTGTTTGTCTCTACATTCTACTCCTCAAGATAATCATAATCTAATTTGGGAATATGTTTCACATCATCAAAAAAATGTTCTAAGGAATTATGGGAAAATGAAATTTGTCTTTCTTGAAGAATCATGGCATGGAGCATGTGTATATTTCTCTCTTAGAGCTTCAGTTTCAATATCTTCATTGAGGTCAAGGGCTTCATATGATGTCTTCTTTTATGGAAAAGGATGTTCTTTGATAGCAACACCACTCCCAAAAGATATCGTGCATGTTGTTATGGAATCCATCTCCAGTTGAATAAGGAAGGAAGCTGAAATTTCTATTTGTTTGGAGAGTGCTTGTTGAGAAATTTGAAATTCCAACCTTTATGCATGGGTGGTGACTTCATCCACCTTAGAAGAGAGGTGATGAATGGCATCCTTCATAAACAGCCTATGACGATTTAACTCATCATTTTGTTTCTTTTGAATTATAACAAATCTTCCAGGAGTTATTCCAAGTTGGACTTTGACTGTGGTTGTTGTTGTGGACCTTGGGCATTGTTGTTTCCTACAATATCACTTCCTTATATGGTTCCCTCTAATGGAAAGAAAGAAGAATAGCTTGAGGAAGATGCTTGTTCAAGAGCTTCACTTTCATCAAGAGGTGAGTTGATTGGAAAACTGGTTGGAGCATTCATGTCTTCAGACTTTTGGCACAAGGTGTTCCACTTTGCTGTAATGAAATCTACTTCACCAATAGAGTGTATGCCAACTTGCTTCCCAGAAGTAATAGAATAAAAAGGAGTTTGATTGCTAGTTTCATTGCTCCATTGGAAATGATTTACTACCATGTCTTCTATGATAGCATAAGCTTCCATGTATGATCTTTTCATCAAATCTCCATTTGCAGCAGCATCTATGCACATCTTTGTGTTGTAGAATAAACCATTATAAAAGATTTGAAGAATAAGCCAATAGTTGAGGCCATGGTGAGGGTAAATTTTTCTAACTACAAACCAAATTATAGAGCAAGTAAAGACAACAATAAAGTGGGAAATTGGTGTGTCTACTAGAGGTGCACACCCTAATCGATTAAATTCGACTAGATGTGCCCATGAGATCGGAACACATGGTGGATTAACTTTAAAAGGTTACAAACCTAAACCAACACACCTACATCTACTAAAACACAACACCCGCAAGCGCACGGGGTTGTGTTGTAGTATAGGAGGGTGGCAAGTATAGGGTCGATCCATAGGGAAAAAAGGGGGCACTAGAGCTAGGATAGTTTTGGCTAGGTTTCTACTGCGGAGTCTAGGGTTGATTAGGGAGTTTTGATTGCTAAACTAAGGTGAGAAAGAAAGAAATTAAAGGCGAGAATGAAATCTAAGTTAACCCTAGACTATATTAAGACTAATCAAACAAGAAAAGACTAAGCTAGGTATGAAAAGGAAATTTACACTAAGGCATGCAAGAAGAGAAAAAAGGCAATTAAAGAGCTTAGCTAGAAAAAACAAAGCAAGAACAAGGCAAGAAGCTAACTAAGAAAGTAAAGAGCTAATCAAGCTAACACTAGCTAATGAGAAATGATAACTAGGGTTGTAAGAAATAAAGAGAGGTGTGGGATGTTTAGGGGTATGTACTTGTCAATTAGGTTGAAGGTAATAACATGCAAGAATTACTCATCCATTTAGATTATTGAAACCAAACCACTAGCTAGAGACTAATTAATTGATCTAAGCTACTAACTGGCCATGGATAAGATAGGATGTGTAATGGGGAACTAGTCCCTAACAACTCCCATTACCCTTACGAGGCTCAATTGGGCTAGGGTTTAGGTTCGATTCAATTAGAGTCTAGTCAAGTCTAGGTTTCTAAATTAGACAATCTTATGATAATTAGGGGCCGCAGGTAGTAATGAGGAGGAGAAATTAGGGTTTTAGACCCCAATTCCCCCTCATTCTAGTCTTGAGAAGGCTCCATGATAACTACACTAGAGGTATCTAATCTAGATACTTAGATCTCTAACTTAGGCTTAGGGTGATTGATTAATATGTAGGAATGGGAGGCAGCCTAGGGATCCAAGAATTGGACCTAGGGGCAAGTCCCAAAATTGTCATGTATAGTCAATTTCCCTATATTTCTAGTTGATTTCACACACAAACTAACAAGCAATTTATGGAGAATAAGATGCAAATATAATATAATACAAAAAGAATGGAGAAAGAGGTAGAAAAATCCATGTAGCTCGATGTAGATGGAGCAATCCTCCTCTTTTACTGCTGCAAGACCTCCTCATCTCTCCTCCAATATGCAACGACATGGAATGAAGGGGATTATGGGTGGAGACAAGGGAAAACTAGGGTTTTGGTGGTGGAAAAGGTGAAATGGAGTGGAATGGAGGTGGAAATGAAGTGGAATGGATAGGGGACGAAAATGAAGTGGTAAGAGTGAGCTAGGGGTGGCCAACCTCATGCTCCAGTCGCCACCTAAGTATATATAGGTGTGGGGGGAAACACTAGGTCAAGTAGGGGTAGAATAAAAAATGTAGTGGATTGAGTAGCTAAGATTTTTTGTGTAGCACGGCCGTGCTATGTAGCACGGC
Organism: Alisma plantago-aquatica; assembly: GCA_963693085.1. Classification (NCBI taxonomy): domain Eukaryota; kingdom Viridiplantae; phylum Streptophyta; class Magnoliopsida; order Alismatales; family Alismataceae; genus Alisma; species Alisma plantago-aquatica. The sequence continues at coordinate 1,489,967,361 of OY856412.1, forward strand.
CGTGGTGGTAGGGTTGACCACAATCGTGGTGAGGTGCAATGGCCGTGGTGGGAATTGGTGGATTTTCAACAGTAATAGGGGGTGATCTGAACTAGAAGTGGCACAGTTACGGTGGTCACCACGGCCATGGTGGGCCATGGGTAGCACAAACGTGGGGGGTACCACATCCGTGGTGGCTTGGATCACTCTCCCCATTTTGGTTTACACAGCCATTCTTCTCTATGGGTCACACGACCTAGCAATGCGGCATGGTTGATCTGTGGTCAGTGCACCACGGCCATTCTGTGCACCATGACCGTGGTGATTTTTGCACTATTTTGAGCTGACTCTGTTGATTTTGCAAGTGTGATAGCACGGTTGTTTTGTGGCACCACAGCTGTGTTGGTTCCTGGATCAGCATTTTGACTTGTTTCTTTGTTCATTCTTGGACATCTTTGCTTTAATGGAGCTTTGGATACTAGGGGTAGGTTGAGGGATATGCAAACTTCATTTTAGGCCTCTCTATGAGTAGACAAACCCTAAGATCACTCGTCTTCTCTCTCTTCCATCCAAGTGTGGTCTAAATTCTTAAAAAACATGCAAACAATGTCCATAAGTGCATTTTATGCAAATATGAATATTGAGAGAAATAACATGTAATCTAATAGGAATAGATGTGATTGAAATGTAATATGACATAAGATGAAGCCCTAAAATAGGACTAAATTACCACCCCAAACTTAAAATATACTTGTCCTCAAGTATGCTCCAACTCAATGTCTCTACAATTTTTCACAATCAAGAAATGACAAATGCAATGCAAAAGATGATTATTGCTGAATTGGATCAAATATGACTAAGTACATGTATTCCACCTCTCTCCTCTCCTTCTTTCACAAACCAATCATGAAAAGAGCACAAAGCATATGAACTTCAAATGTTGTGCATAGAACACACAAGCTATCCATATTTCTTTCATATAGTTCTGTGTAGACAGTTTCATGATGGCGTTAATCAAGGATACCAAGAGTGATGTTTCACCTTCATGCATTCAATATTATGCTTCAAATCACACCAGATGACCCACGTGGCTGTGAAAAATTATGAAGTGAGATAGGTTTGATGTTTCCTAGCTCAATAGCTATGGAAATGGAAGAAAGGATTGTGGTAAGATTTTTTTGGAGTGCTATTACACAGAGCACTCGTCTGTTCTTTATTTAGATGCTCTTAAATAGAATCACCTTTTGTTTTCTTTTTGCTTTCTTTTCCTTTTATTTTCTTTTCTTTTCCCTTAGTGTTGGTAGGGCATAAGGTGGATAAAGTGAAGTGGGGAGATGTAGATATGACCACCCCAAACTTTTCAAGGTGGCCAAGGCTGATTATGTGCACTAAGGTATCCTTTCATGAGTTGGAGGAGCAAGGAGATGGTGAGTGAAACATTGAATCAAAGAGAAGTTATTGGTGTGGTTCTCTGCATAAGACTTCCTTCATGAAAATTAATCCAACACTTCATCCTAGATATCACACCACATGAATGAACAACATGAAATTAATATTTCTATCAAGTGATTCCATAGATACTAAACATCCATCACTTGCTCAAATCACAATTAAACCAAAACAATCATAAACACAAGAGAGGTGATGCACATGTAAAAAATCAAGCATAGATACCATTTAGCAATAAATCATGATATTTCACTTACATTGGTTATCATATTCAATCCAAATAGTAGAGATTGGGTCAAAACACACTTTTAGAAAAGAAATATCAAATTTGGGCAAAATTTGCCAAAATGGTGCCAAGTTTCCTTCAATCGCATCTAAACCCTAATTATTTAACAAAAAGAAGTAAACAAGAAAATCCTAGCTAAAGCATGCAAATATTACCAAAAATCTACATGATATGAATGCATGGAAAAATGAGCAAAATTTTGAAAATTACACAAAAATTGCAAGAAAGTAAACTACATGACATGTAGGTATGAAAAGTAGGTAAATTCTAAACTATAAAGCAAAAACAACAAAACAAAGAAAAGAAACAAATAAAAAGTAAATACCAGGTGAGTTACAAAAAGAATGGTAATGAAATGAGGGCATACCGCCCTACCACCCCAAACTTTTGAATCATGTTGTCCTCGTTATGACACTAAAGTTCAATATGATAGGGTAGACAATCATTATGGCACTGGTGGAGGTATTCCTCCCTATGCGTAGTAGGAACCGTAGTAGCCTGACTGTAGAGGCGAGTAGTTATCCTAAAAAGCTGATGGAGTGCTCCATCAATCTTCCCCCCACTGGGGGTTCCTCTGGGCCTAAGCGTGTTGGAAATGATACAAGTGGTTGACCTAGTAATGCATCCGTTGATGGTCTAACCACATAGCATCTTATGTGCGTTGGAAGCCCTCGTGTACCCGATCAAGATACTCTCATGGGCACTCAAAATGTAGTCTTGAGTGCTCTGTATGTCCTCTAGTTGCGCATGTATGGTAGACATATCGTGTGTGTTCACTGTGGGCTGTTGTGGCTTCTGAGATGTCTCCGCATGGGTACACTTTTGATATTTTATGGGAGGGAGCTAAGGAACCTTGGCGCAAGTCTGCTTATGTGAAAGAAATCAGGGCAGAGCTGACTGATTCTAATATTACTGGATCGTTGGTGCACAAGACCTTGAATACGGTACCGAGAGAGTTTGGCTATTGGGGAAGTAGATATGATGAGCTGGTGGTTATATCTGACATCCAGAGAATCCCTAACAAGATTAAAGGGCTGATGATTATGGAGAAGAGGAAGATGCCTTACATTACTTTGAAGAAAGGGGTGTAGCTCTTGTGATGGATGGAGCGGTGTTATGTTTTTTTCAGGGGTGTTCAGGGGTGTTGGTTTTCCTTTTCTGGGGCGGAAGGGATACACGTGTTTTTGTGTGGGGAAAATACCCGAGTTATAAGAGCGGGAGTTGTGCTCTTTTTGTGATGATTTAGCCCACAAGAGGGGTGTGGGATGAATAAAAGCGACCCCTGGCTTATAAAAAAAAGAGATGTCTCCGCATCCTATCTCCTGACTCGAAGGGCCTCTCATTCTTTGATTATCCTCCTCCTATCTACATCTTCTTGTGACTCACCAAGCCCCTCGGGGACGATCTCTGGCTTCTCAAACATGTCGCTAAGTTTCTCCTCCTCCCCTTTTCTCACTCTTTCCAAGAAATTTGGAGTAGGGCCAAACTCATCAAGAGTGGTGCAGTGTGGTATGGAAACTTTAATGCCACGCCTGGGTAAGGTGGGTTGACCTGATAAATGATTTTTTGATCAATCATTGAATTCATGAAGGACAAACAAGGTAGTGCAGGTCCACCAACTTCCCACCCTCAGCCCTAGTATATCCAGACACATCATGTTCATGGGAAATGGGTATATATGTCACAATCCCTCCCAGAATGAATGGGTTCTTTCTCTTGGAGGGAACTGCCCTCAAGTGATCAATCATTTGTGATGCCAAGTTTACATGTTTTCCTTTTATCAACCAACCCAAGATACACAAGTCTTTCTTTGTGCAGTTGTCGTGATTCTAGTATCTGCCAAAAATAATGTTTGCTAGAACATTCTGAACATAGCATAGGAAAGGGTTATGAAGCAGACTCACCTTTGACTTCCCACCTACAAAATCACTATGGTTGGTGAATTCCTTCCACATAGTAGTAAAATTGGCACTTGCACTCTGGTCTATCTTTCCCATCTCAAAGTGGGAAGCCAACTCTTCATTTATAGCAAATAATTTGTCTAGAATTCTTGAATAAATGACATGTCGCTGGTCTCCAATCCGGTCTCTAACGGCATCTTCACCATCATGGGTGACCTTCTCTAATGTGGCAAAGAACTGATGTGTGAGATCATTGTAAGTGTCTTGCATTGTAGTTAGAACATCATACAAGTCAATCTTACTCATCACACCCCCGTTATACTCAAGGAAACCTAGGGCGTCCAGTGTGGCTCGACATGCGTAGTGGGTGACTATCACCCTATGCGTCAAACACTCAGGATGCCTGGGCTTCTTCGCCCGCCCGCTAGATGTCTCAGAATGTATCTCAGGCTATAGTTGAGGTACATCAAGATGTGTTTCATCTTGCATCACCTCATCCTCACCATCTAGATGTAATTGATGTCATGCACTCGATTGTGGCTAAGGTGCTATAGAAATTGGAGGACTCACTGAAGCCGACGCTCGGACCGATGAAACTGAAGGTCGAGCAGCTAAAAGTGATGAGTGAGCCAACAAGGGTGGTGTCACCCTAGAGGAGGACGGTGTAGCATGGCAGGGTTGTAGAAAGGGCTCCTCTACAATTGGATTGAGCAATGCCTCAAACTCGGTGTTTGTGAAATGAGTGATCCCACCGGAGTTGGAGGCATACAGAGGAGCGGAAGACGCTGATGGGGCTAGAGAAGAGATGCCATTTGGCCGGTGTTGATATGCAAGCACTCCCTTAGTCTTTGTTATAGCCTTCTTATTCATTTTCTTCATTTTTTCTCAAAATTGGTGGAGAAAAACTGAAATTTAGGTTTTCTCTGAAGAACTGGGTTGTTGTGGCCGATTGGAGAGAAATGGGTGAACTGGTGGATGAAAATTGGTGGAATCAGAAGATTAAGGTTGTGGAAATGGTGGGGGAATTATTGGGGATGGATTGAAAGTGATTTGGTGGTGATTTGAGGGTGGGAGAGGGCCTGGAAGGCACTACACGGTTGCACGTTCACTCGGGTTGGCCGTTCAGTTCGGTACAAATGAGAGCAAGTATTTGAAAAGTTGCAAAATTTGCTAACTTAAGTGTTGTATCGGGCTGCAACATGGTCGTGCTACATGGCATGACAGTGCTGCATGGCATGGCTGTGCTGCACAACACGGCCATGTGGAAAGGCCTTCCACACGGTCGTGCTACGTGGCACGACCATTTTATCTTTGTTTTTTCGCTTGGCCATTCTTCACTGCATGTCCATTCTGTATTGTTGGCACCACGGTCATGCTGTGTGGCATGGATGTTCTGGCTTGCTTGTACCACGTCTGTGCTGCCTAGCACAGACGTTCTACCTTTCTTCTTCACTTAGTTGATTTTCTTTTAATCTTCTTGGACTCCTTGTTGATTGTGAGTGCACCACCACAGCCTTCCCATGTTACCATGACCGTGGTGGGAATTGTGACATTAGTTCTACACTTGAATTTCATTCAAACATCAAATATTTGATTTCAAAGTGATGTTGCATTGATTCTTTGCCAAAAAATCATCTATTTCTCTTCATCGCACTCTATTGTCACCTGCACATCTTAAAATGAAATAAAAACAATAAAAAACAAGTGTGTGTATGTGTGTGCGTTTTCTTGGAAATGTGAAAATAAGTAAAAGTATCAAAAATGAGAGGTTGGGTGAAAATGTCCTCAAACCTAGGTGGGTTTCCTCCCACAAGCGTTGAGTTTCATGTCATCAGTTGGGCATCTTGGAGATTCTACAGTCGTTCATCCATTTGGCATCCTCATGTGTCCATTCTTGCAATACATGCATCTCTCATTTGCACTCAATTTGTGTTCCTCATCCCTTTGATCAGAATAGTCATCATCAATTGTTTCATATTGACCTCCTACTCTTAAATGATCATTTGGACTTGTGAAGTGATCATGCCCAATATCCCTATCTCGAACTCTCCTGGTTGGGGCCTTCTACATGTTGATCTTGATCTTCATGTCCATGAATGAAATTGTCATTGTGCCACTGCGCACATGAATCTCGACATCGGTTGTAGATAAGAACGGTCTTCCCAAGATCATGGGAATCTTCCTATCCTACGGCTCCATATCAAGTACAATGAAATCCGTTGGGAACATTGTGCCTTCTTGTCTATCATCACCAAGACATCATCCACTCTTCCTCTAGGTAGTTTTATGGACCGATCCGCCAATTCGAAAGTGCAATGTGTTGGATTCAACTTGCCAAAGCCCAGCTTGATGTAGACATTATATGGCATCAAATTCACACTAGATCCCAAATCAAGTAAGTACATGTCTATGTTGTGTCCCCCTAGGTAGCTAGGTATGAGTGGGGCTCTTGGTTCTGTTCACTTCACGGGAAATGAGTGTTAGATGATAGAGCTAACTTTTTTCAATCAATTTCACTTTCTTTGGTACCCTTCCGATTGAATTTCTCTTCACAGTGAATAGGTTCTTGAGGAACTTGACATATGATGGAATTTCTTGGCAGAATTCAAAAGTAGAATGATCACCTTAATTTGGAGAAACACCTCAATAATATCAACATTGTTCTTTTGCCTCCTTTTCATTTCCTATGGCTCATCTAGTGCTTCAATGAATGGAGGATCACTAAATTTTGCCTTGTTTGCATCAAGGCGGCACTCTAGGGATGGTAGGACCTGCAAATGTGATGTGAGGGGGAGCATATGGAATCCCAAACTCAACATGCAGTGCAACAAAATCATCTTCAGCAATCTCAATCACGCTATCATCACTTGGTTGACTTTGCTTTGCTTTGTCAACCTTTATTTGACTTGCAGGGTGCTCAAGAGATTTCCCACTCCTTAGAACTGTCATAGATCTACCTTGCTCATGGTGGAGAGGGGGAGCATGTTGTGTCTGTGGAGGAGGTGAAGGTGATACTTGGTGTTGAAATTGATGTGGAGGAGGGAATTGAGGTGGAGGAGACAATTGGGGTTGAAAAGTGAAGGTTTGGGAAATTTGAGGTGAGGGAGGTGGTGGAGTAGTGTAAGGCTTAGGACATCTTTGGAATGAGTGAATGGGTTGCACTTGCATGGGAGGTGGACAATAGAAAAAATGTGAAGAAGGCATAGGTCCACTTGCTTCATGTCAGCTCATGATGGGTTTTGAAAACAACTTTTTCTCTAGGAGAGAAATTATGGAAGATAGTTGCTTTGTTCTCTCTTCTAGCCTTGCAAAATCTCTTTGAACATCATCAAATATTTTCAATCTAGAGAGAACCTCTTCTTCAAACCTTGAGCTATATTTTAGACTTTGTGGATCCTGGTAGTTATAGGAGTGAGGTGTCTTCTTTCCTTTACCATAGAACTCAATTGAATTGACCGAGTGGCAAGGAGCATTTGTCACTAGGTTTCTCATGAAGCTTACCATTTCACCAAACATCTTCATCAATTGAGGTCTTGAATCATTGTGAGTTGAAGATGTCACACCAAAAGATAGGTCTCTTCCACTAACCATGATAGAAGCTCGCATCCTTGAACTTACCGCCAAATTCTCCAAACGAGGGCCATGTCTCCTTAGGTGATTTAGCCATAAAAACTCCTCCACAAGAAGAATCCACTGTAGCTTGACTCGCATGAGATAGACCGGGGTAAAAGGACTGAACTAGCTACCACAAAGGCATCTCATGATGTGAAAATTCTCTCAACATCTTCTGATATCTTTCCCAAGCATCATGGAATCGCTCATTACCCACTTGATTGAAACTAGCTATGGCACACCACATTTATTTCAACCTTTTAATGGAGTAGAACTTCCTCAAGAAGGCATTCTTCATCTATTCCCAACTCATGATGTCCCTTATTGAATCATACCACTCCTTTGCTTTGTCTTTGAGGGAGAAAGAAAACAAGATAAACCTGATTGTATCATCACTAGTTGTCGATGTCCTAAACGTGGAGCATACTTCAAGAAAGGAGTCCAAGTGCTTGTAGGAGTTCTCACTCTCTGAGATGTTGAAGGTGGGTAGGAGCCCAAGAAGACCTAGAGGGATGAAGAATTGCTCTCCTGGCATTTGATCTACTCTACTAGAAATTGGCGATTTGTAGTCGCTAGGTATGATGTATGCTTGAAGTAGCTTGTGAAGTGCATTTTGGCTTTCCATATTATCTTCCTCGAGTGGCTTGTCACATGCACAAGGAACAATCTAACAAAAGAGAACAAGTTAGAAAACCAATATACACAAAGAATTCAAAGAATAATGAATAACGAATAGAAAATATGAGGGAAGTAGAAAAGTCAAAGAAAAACTAACTAGCTAGGCCGATCACCTTTAATCCTTAGCAACAACGTCAAAAAGCTTGGTGCTTCGCCAGAGGTGCACACACTAACCGATTAAATTTGACTATATGTGCCCCACGAGATCATAACACATAGTGGATTAACTTTCAAAATTTATAAATCTAAACCAACACACCTATATCTACTAAAATACTACACCCGCAAGTGCACAGGGTTGTTTCGTAGTATGGGAGGGAGGCAAGTATAGGGTCGATCTACAGGGAGAAAAGGGGGCACTAGAGCTAGGTTAGTTTTGGCTAGGTTCCTAATGCGGGCTCTAGGGTTAAGGGTTGATTGGGGTTTTTTATTATTAAACTAAGGTAAGCAAGAAAGTAATTAAAGGTGAGAATGAAATCTAAGTTAACCATAGACTAGATTAAGACTAATTAAGCACGAAAAGACTAAGCTAGGTATGAAAAGGCAATTTACACTAAGGCATGCAAGAAGAGCAAAAAGGACAATTAAAGAGATAAGCTAGCAAATACAGAGCAAAAATAGGGCAAGAAGCTAACTAAGCAAGTAAAGAGTGAATCAAACTAACACTAGCTAAACAAGAATGAAAACTAGGGTTTTAAGCAACAAAGAGAGGTGTGGGTTGTTTAGGGGCATGTACTTGTCAATTAGGTAGGGGTGATAACATGCAAGCATTACTCATCCATTTAGATTATCCAAACCAAACAACTAGCTAGAGACTCATAAATTGACCTAAGCCACTAACTCGTCATGGATAAGATAGAATGTGTATATGGGAACTAGTCCCTAACAACTCCCATTACCCTTATGAGGCTCAATTGGGCTAGGGTTTAGGTTCAATTCAATTAGAGTGTAGTCAAGTCTAGATTTCTAAATTACACATTCCTATGACAATTAGGGGCTGAGGGTAGTAATGTGGAGGTGTAGGATTTTAGACCCCAATTCCCCCACATTTTAGCCTTGAGAAGGCTCCACGCTAATTGCACTAGAGGCATCTAATCTTTTTGATAACTAGAAAAATGTGAGGAAACCTAGGGGTCCACGAATTGGACCTAGGGGCAAGTCCCAAAATTGCCACATATAGTCAATTTCCCTAGATTGCTAAGTGATTTCACACGCAAACCAACAAGAAATTGATGGAGAATAATATGCAAACTAAAAATAATCATTGGAAAAGGAATTCATAATGTAAAATCATTTTCCCCCAACATGGTATCAAAGTAACATATTTTACCCCAAACAGCCCACAAAAGGGGCCTAGCTACTCATGGAAATGGAAAATACAAAAAAAAGGAGAAAGAGGTAGAAGAAGCCATGAAGCTCGGTGTAGATGGAACAATCCTCCTCTTCAGCTACTGTAAGACATCCTCCTCTCTCCTCTAAGATGCAAGGGCATGAAATAAAGGGGATTATGGGTAGAGACAAGGGAAAACTAGGGTTTTAGTGGTGGAAATGGTGAAATGGAGTGGAATAGAGGAGGAAATGAAGTGGAATGGAGTTGAGGCAAAAATGGAGTGGTAGGAGTGAGCTAGGGGTGGCCAACTTCATGCTCCAGCAACCACCTAGGTAAATATAGGTGTGGGGCAAGCATTAGGTCAAGTAGGGGTAGAATCAAAAATGTAGTGGATTGAGTAGCAAGCTTGTGTGTGTAGCACGACCGTGATGTCAGGGCTAACCACTACCGTGGTGGGGTGGAATGGTCATGGTGGGAAAGGTGGATTTTTAATAGTAATAGGGGGTGATTTGAACTGTAAGTGGAACAAAAGTGGTGGGGCGAGGGTAGCACGATCATGGCAGATACCACAGTTGTGGTGGATTGGATCACTTTGCCCATTCTGGTCTACACGATCATTCTTCTCTATAGGTCACACGGTCGTGAAATGTGGCATGACCATTTTGTGGTCAGTGCACCACGGCCATGGTGATTTTAGCACTATTCTGAGCTAACTCTGTTGATTTTGCAAGTGTGCTATCATGGTCGTTATGTGGCACCATGGATGTGTTGGTTCCTGTATTAGCGTTCTGACTTGTTTCTTTGTTCATTCTTGGACATCTATGCTTCAATGGATCTTTGCCCACTAGGGGTAGGTTGAGGGAGCCTCGGACTTAACTTTAGGCCTCTCTAGGAGCAAAGAAACCCTAGGATCACTTGTATTCTCTCTCTTCCATCCAAGTGTGGTCCAAATGCCTGAAAAATATGCAAATAATGTCCATAAATGCATTTTATACAAATATGCGTATTGAGGGAAATAACATGTAATCTAATATATGTATGATTGAAACGCAATATGACACAAGATGAATCCCTAAAATAGGGCTGAATCAGAAATCTAGCATGATAAAGAGTGATTGTTGGTTGAAAATGATTTGGAAATGCAACCAAAAGTGGTCCAAAAGATGATCTAAATTACGCATATTAGTATTTTCCCATCTACATCGTTGTACTTGTAAAGATGTGGGGAAATTCTACCAAATTTTTATTGAAATAGAACACACATTATACACCTACAAGTGAGATGATGTTCTCAAGAATGGGATAGGTGGCACACATTCATGAATATCAATACCACTAGATGATTAGGGCCCAATTATTTAATCATATTTATATTCCAAAAATTAACTTACTATCCAAAAGTTGATGAGCTACTTGTCTCCCATCTGCTCATATAGAAATGGATCAATCATGAATGTTGAAACTTAATTATTGGACTCTAGAGTTTATTTATGGTCTTGATGAGTTTGTAAAATTTGTATAGGAACATAGAAAATAACCTAGAGATAGGTTCTATTGACCACGTAGGAATTTTACATACAACCTGAAAGTTGACATTGTTGACACAATTAAAGATCATGTCATGTGTAATTGGATTGTAAAGGGGTATACAAAATGGCACTGGCATGGAAAGGTTCTAAGTATGAGATCGGCACATGTGGTTAGTGGTAGTTGTGTCCAAGAAGAAATGGATGAAGATCTTTATGAGAACAAATGAATCTGACAAACATGGTTGATGTGATGCAAGAAACATGTAGTGTAAAATGTTAGAGACCCACCTCCCTTATTTATTAATGTTGTTTACGATGTTGAGAAACCATTATACTTATGTTTTACTAAGTTTATGAAGTTGAACGTTTTGTTCAGATTGTATACTTTGAAGGCTAACAATAGATGGAGTGACAAAAGCTTCACTTCTCTATTGTCTTCGTTGAAAGAAATTCTCCCTAAATGCAACGAGATTTCAATCTCAACATACAAAACAAAAAAGGTGTTGTGCTCCATGGGAATGGAGTCCAAGAAGATACATGCATGCTCGAAAGATTGTTTGTTGTTTCAAAAGGACTATATCGATCTGAAAGATTGTTCAAAATGTGGAGCATCTAGGTATAAGAGGATGACATCGGGTAAGACCAAAACTGAGTCTCCTGCCAAGGTGATGTGGTATCCACCTATAATACCCTAGTTTCAACACTTGTTTGCTACTCTCATAGATGCATAAATTTATCTTGGGATGTTGAGGTAAAGAAAAATAATGATTGTATGCTACCACATGCGTCTGATTCTCTACAAAGGAAGAATTTTGATTTATTGTATCCTGAATTTGGCAAAGAAGCTAGGAATTTAAGACTTGGACTTTGTACTGACAGAATGCATCCATATGGAACATTAAGCAACCAACATAGTACATGTCCTGTCATGCTTTTTTGTACAATCTTCCTCTATGGTTGTGTATGAAGAATAAGTATGTCATGTTGTCGTTACTGATATCGGGCCCCAAACAACCTGGCAATGATGTTACTGTTTAGCTTGAACCTCTGATGATGACCTAAAGAAACTATTGGGAGAAGATGTGATGACTTATGATGATTTGTGTCGAGAGATGTTTAATTTATGTGCTATGCTACTTAGCATTGTTAATGACTTACATGCTTATGGGAACTTGTCTGGCTACAGGGTGAAAGGAACCAAGGCATGTCCTATATGTGAGGAAAACACAGGTTCTATCAGACTAAAACATGGTGGCAAGACTTTATATCTTATTTATTGAAAGTTTATCCCAAAGGTGCATCCTTACTGAAAGCTGCACAAAAGATTCAATGGATCAACTAAGGAAAGGAGTGCCCCTAAACCTATGTTACGAGAGGATGTTTATGGAAGAGTAAACAACATTGTAAATCATTTTGGTAAGAAATTGTGTACTACTCACACAGAAGAATCCTTTTTATTTAAAAAAAGGTCTGTATTTTGGGATCTTCCTTATTGGAGTTATTTGATAGTTCTATGTTGTATCGATATCATACATGTTAAGAAAAATGTTTGTAATAACATCATTGACACTCTATTGAATATAGCCAGTCAGACTAAAGATGACATCAAATTCAGATGGACCTACGTGAAATAGATATAGGAAAAGAATTAATAAAAGTAGTTACCAAAGGTCGCTGCACATATCTGTCTCCTACTTGTTACACTTTGTCTACAAAGGAGAAGATAACTTTTTGTGAGTGCTTGCATAATGTTAAGGTACCACATGAATACTCAGCCAATACCCACAGATTGGTATCAATGAAAGATCTTAAGCTAATAGGTCTTAAATATCATTCTTTTCACACTCTAATGAAATATATATTGTCTATGGCTATTCGATCCATCCTTACTAAGCATGTAAGGTTTGCAATCACTAGGATTTTCTTCTTCTTCAACACTCTATGCAGAAATGTAATTGATTTTGAGATTCCAAAGTTGCAAAGAGAAGTGGTTGTTACCCTGTGTCAACTTGAGCAATATTTTTCCCCTTCATTCTGTGATATCATGTTACATCTAGTTGACCATTTGACTAGGGAAGTGAAAATCATGGGTCCAGTTTCCTTGCATTGGATGTATCCTTTCGAGTGGTACATGAATGTTTTTAAAGGTCATGTTTGTAACCGTTGTCGACTCAAAGGGAGTATCATTAATGGCTATATTTCTAGGGAGATCATGGACTTTTGTAATGATTTTTTTGAGTTGCAACAAAACTTGTACTAATTTTGTGAACCCTAATGTTTATTTTGACAAAGGTGTTTTGAGAGAATGACAGATAATATCAGTCGTGAGTAGTGGGAACAAGCACACTTGTATGCTTTACACAACATTGATGATGCGGGTATATATATCACCAAACAAACCAACAAGCTCAAGTGAATTTATCCCTAAGCCAGTTCAACACAGCTTTCTAGAGAGCATAATAAAAAATTTATTAGATGGTTCGAAAAAAGTATTCAATCAAATGTCTCAAACACCAAAAAATGTTACATAAACTATCAAATGGCTCGCATATAAGCCAAAGACCCACGTTACATCTTATGAAGGGTTTGACATAAATGCATTTTAATACTACACAACACTTCAATATGATAAAAGTGTCATCCAAGATAGTGGGGTCACTCATAAGCGTGTTCATAGTATTTTTTGGTTCCAAGGATAAGATTCCACGTGAAGGAAAGATGTCTTCTTGCAGTATCATTGAAGACATATGGCAAATTGACTACAAAAAGTTTAGAGTTCCATTATTTAGGTGTAAATGGGTGGATAACAATACAGGAGATGTAGTTGACAAACTAGGTTTCACAATAGTGAATTTTGAGTGGACAGGAGAGAAGGATGAACCCTTCATCATGGCGTCAATGGCAAAAGATGTATTTTATATCGACGATCTTGTAAAAGAAAATTGGTTTTTCATTCTTCATGGGATGAACCCTTCATATTCTATTGATGAAGAAGAGTACTATGACAAGTATGATGAGTCTAGTCCATTTTCAATTGGCTTACCAAGTGTAAATATTGAATCTAACACTGGTGACTATACACGTGAAGATCACACATGTGATCTAACTTTATTTTACATTATGTGACATGTTTATTTGTTCATATGTGATTTGACTTTATATAGTGTTGACTTTTTATATGTGATCAGACTTTTTATATGTGATCTGACTTTTTTCATGTGTTTACTTTTGATTTTATAGATGACATCTAACCAGGAGCACAGTGATCATGAGCGTAAGGATGTTGATGTTTTGTATATATGTGTGGCCATGTTATCCTTGTTATTAAGTATTAGTTTTAGTTTTTTTCTATATAAAATATGAAGCATAGTGATCATATGTTTCTAATGTGTTGTAGGTCCCAATAATAGGTCCCACTCTTCTACCCTTTGGGAGTAAATGAGTATTCATAACTATTACATTGACACCAAAAAAGAGTTTGACCTAATACTACACACTAATAGAAAAACATAGTATGGTCGAATACCTAACAAGTAAATAAAAAATTGAACTTTTTTTGTTCCCTGGATAGAAAACAATTTAAAAATCCTTTGGAAAACTCGCTGCATTTAAAATAAGAAAAACTAGTATATGAATCCAATTTCATCATCAATGTAGTCCATAGTTATTTCTCGGTTAAGTCGACCGATCAATTAAACAAGCCATGCCAACTCTTCTGCTCTTAAGGAAGTAGATTTGCTTCCTTAGCATGATGTTCTCATATTTGAGAGATGTTCTCATCGACCAGTATCTTCATGCGCTTGTGAATATTGTTGTCGACAACATGGGTCTGATCTCGCTTCCTATCCAGCCACATGAAGTTGAAGCAACTTGGAGCCTACAAATGTAAATGTGAAAAGAAAAAACATTTCATCAAATTAACATGTGTTGTGCTAGAGCTTAATCAAATCAAGAACATCACTGTCTGGTTGACTAACCTCACAGATATAGTACTCTCAGAATGGATACTTCTTCTCACGGCCTAAGAAAGCCAAGTAGCCATCACAAGAGCACCTAATGGGAGGCCACATCCGGTTGAGCTCATAGGGTTTGTTGTCCTTCATTACTGTTGAGCCATGAACCCTATCCATGGATGGGGCAGCTTCTGACCGTTGTGATCTGCCTCCACTGCTATCTTCAGGCACCCTAGCTTGGGGATATAAGGGATCACCATTGCTGGCATTTCATTCACCTCCGGCGGGTCTGAAATATTTGCCCAGCGCAGCCATAGCTCGCGCCAACTGCTGATAACGTAGATTTCTACAAAGGGGTCTCATTTACCCATGACTCCGGCTGACCATACTCCTTCATCACCCAAACCTAGGCATGATCTGAGACCACCCTCAGCAGCCAACCACACCGAGATCAACCTCCAAATCACATCTCTTCTTAGTTCTAAAGGTTGGTAGTGGCAAGGTACTAAAACTCACCTTGTGAATATGAATGTCAACTGTAAGAAGCGATTTGTTACCTTCTATCACCCACTATTAGATAAACGTTTACTGTAGCAGTATGTTTACTATAGCAACATTTATTTAGCATGGGTTAAGCCCAATGTAGTGCAGCAAGTACATGTGAGAAAAGTAGTTTTGTCTCTAGTGCAAATGGCAAACAAGTTTTATCCCATATTGCTCACTCCTAGAACTTTTGTGGTTCTCATATGTAGGATCACATGGGGAACTAGTGTCCAAGGGGTCCTAGGAGGGAGGTATGCTCACCTCCTTGGTGGGTGGGGTTACCACATCACAACGCACACACGCACGTGCGCACGCCTCGCCTCGTCTCGCCGGGAAGGGCCTGGCTCGGGCTCCGACTTTCGGCTTCTTTTTACACTAGGATACAACTAAGTAATTAATTACTCATGTAATTAATTGTTTATTTCTTATACATATTTCTTAATCCTAACTGGAAAGTATTTCACTTTTGTGGATTATTATTTATTGTGTACATGAGCGACCGAGTGTTTGCGTCTCACTGGGAATAGGATTAGGGACGTGCGTGGTTATATGTATGCCTCCGGTCATTAGGGTTAAACACACAACAAATAGTTTCATGCCGCCATTTCACGTGTGTTTTGAGAGCCCTAATTCAGAGAGTGAGTGTCTTCGTTCCAAGCTGCTTCATGGAGTTGTTCTCCTGTGCGAAGTGCGGCGTTCTCCTTCCCGTCACCGAGACACAGCTGTCAGGTGGTGGTTCCTACAGTTGTTGTGTTGCACTGGTAGCCGTGCGAGCGAGACGTACCTGTTCAAGGTTCGTGCCAGATCGAGTGTGGGAGAACGGTGCTTATCTGCGAGAATTGTCAGGCACTGATTTCTTTAAGTATCACGTTCGTTTCTCAATGAACGATCTGGTTTGCGAATTTAACTCGTTTATTTCTGTTATCCTACTCTGTTTGATCTTCGTTTCTTATTTGGATTTGCCTGCAATTGTTAATTAATTTGCACCTGTCGCTTTTGCATGAACGACATTAATAAATATTAACAACAGTCTTAAAGAAATCATCTTTTTGTTGTTAATTAACAATGGCCAGTCAGGGTGGTTCGGGATGTAAAATTGATACCAGCAATATGCCTGAAAAATTTACTGGTACCAACTTTTCTCGTTACAGAGTCGGATGGAAATTTGGCTGAATATTGCGGGTTATGATCAGTACTTAGTTGAAACTGTACCTAAATCTGATGAAACAATTCCTGATAATGCAAATATAATTGTTAATTGGAAGAAGGGTGATAAAACGTGTCGCGGTGTGATTCTGGTTTAAATAACAAATTGTATGATTCTTACTCAAAGCCGCCAGTCACTACATCCAAAGTTTTGTGGGAATTGTTGATTAAGAATTTTAGCACTGAAAATCTAGGTGTTGAAAAATACTGCGTGTCTAAATTTCTTAAGTTTCAGATGGTTGAGGATAAGTTAGTTTCTGATCAAACACATGATTTACAACTCCTAGTTCATGAACTCTCAGATGCCCAGATGGTATTGCCTGAGAAGTTCGTTGTTATGTCTATCATAGAAAAGTTCCCTAAGGCTTGAGAATCGTTTGATATGTCTCTGAAGCATCGCAAAGGGACACACACAATGGATGAACTAATGATGGATATTAATATACAAGAAGAACACTTAAAGGAGAAAGGGGTCAAGGTGCCTACTGATGCAAATCCAACAGTTAATTTTACTTCTGCGAAAAATACCAAAGATAAGAAATCTAAGAATGCACATAAACCTAAGGCAAAGATCCAAAAGAAATCAAAGAACAAACCTTGTTGGACTTGTGGATAGGTTGGCCACTGGAATAAGGATTTTCCTACTACGAAGGCAAAGAAAGCTACCACATCTGCAACTGAGGAGGTTTTGGTCAACATGATGACTACATCCTTGAACCTCAATGATGGGTATGTGTCTATTAAACTTGAAATCCTTTCTATTTTTGAACCACTTTATTGGATAATTGACGCTAGGGATAATGTACATGTGTGTGCTGATAAATCTATATTTGTATCTTATCAGGCCTCTCGAGGTCGCTCTGTGACTTTGGGCGATTCCAGCTCTACAGAAGTCAAAGGCGAAGGACGGGTGGACTTGAAGTTCCCTTCGGGGAAGGTTTTGACTCTTAACAGGGTCAGACATGTTCCAACCATTTGATGCAATATCCTTAGTGGCGTCATTTAAGTTATGGAAGGTTATAGAGTAGACTGTAAATGTAATAAGGCTATTATTACACGCCTTCATGATTCTTTGTTTTTTAGCAAGGGGTACTTATGTGATGTGGAGAACTTGTTTAAGATTCATGTTGAACCTGTTTCAAATTCCATTTTAAATTTGAATGATTATAGTTCTATTTGCATGAATCTTGTTTCATCCGATGTATGGCATTCACGTTTGGGACATGTTAATATTTCCTTAATGAAGCGTATGATGAATCTAAATTTGATCCCTAAATCTGAAATTAGCAACAATAAATGAGAAATCTGTGTACAAGCTAAATTGCCTAGGAAGTCCTTTCATTCTGTGAATAGTAATTCAGAAATTTTGGATTTAGTGTATACAGATATCTGTGAATTTAAGGGTGTTGCTACGAGGGATCAAAAGAGTATTTTTTTATAACTTTTATTGACGATGCGAGTAGATACTATTATGTCTTTTTAGTTAGAAGTAAAGATGAGGCATTGGATAAATTTCAAATTTATAAAAAAGAAGACGAAACTCAAACCAGTAAAGTACTTAAGCGATTAAGGTCTGATAGGGGAGGAGAGTATACTTCGAACTTGTTTTTAGAATTTTGCCAATTACATGATATAGTTCATGAGGTCACTGCTCCTTATTAACCACAATCAAATAGAATAGTTGAACATAAAAACCGAAACTTAATAGATATGGTAAATACCTTACTCCAAACATATGGATTACCCAACTTTATGTGGGGGGGAAGCTTTGAATACGGTTTGCCATATTTTGAATAGAGTTCCTCATAAACATTCCGAGAGTAGTCATTTTGAGTTATGGAGAGGAAGGAAACTGAGTCTTAAATATCTTTGAGTGTGGGGGTGTCTTGCAAAGGTACTTGTCCCTGAACACAAAAGGAAGAAATTGGGACCAAAAACGATTGATACCATATTTTTGGGTATGTAGAGATAAGTTATGCTTACATATTTTTATTGTAAAATCAGATATCTCTGGCATTGAGGTCAATACAATTGTGGAATTACGTGATGCAACATTCTTTGAGGATGTGTTTCCTATAAAAATAGGTGTGCCTAATGAAGTATCTCAAGAAGATTCATTTACCATAGGTTTCATTCCCGAGCATGTGTAAAGGAAGACAAATGTGGGGGGCGACTCAGAACATGCTACTTCTGAATCTGATGACTCTGAAGAAGTAGTTGAACCAAGGAGAAGTAAACGGCCTAGCACATCCAAGGAATTTGAAAGTGAGTTTCTCACTTACAATGTTGAGGATGATCTTGTTACTTTCAAACAAGCTATGGAATCTCCAGAAGCTAAGTTTTGGAAAGAAGTCGTTAATGATGAAATACAATCAATTCTCTCAAATATAACTTGAAAATTGATGGATTTGCCTCCTGGTTATTTTGCAGTTGGTTGCAAATGGATTTTTAAGAAGAAACTTAATGCAGAAGGGATGATCAATAAGTATAAGGCTAGGTTAGCTGCTAAGGGTTACACACAAAAGGAAGGAATAGATTATTTTGATAACTATTCACATGTTTCCTGTATGACCACAATCTGAGTGCTTATAGCATTGGCTTCCATTTATAACCT
This sequence comes from Alisma plantago-aquatica, assembly GCA_963693085.1. NCBI lineage: Eukaryota > Viridiplantae > Streptophyta > Magnoliopsida > Alismatales > Alismataceae > Alisma > Alisma plantago-aquatica. The sequence continues at coordinate 1,489,986,441 of OY856412.1, forward strand.
CTATATCCATCAGATGGATGTGAAGACCGCGTTCTTACACGGTGATCTTCAAGAAGAGATATATATAGAACAACCTGAGGGATTTGTGGGTCGTGGGAATAAGTCCAAAGTGTGTAAACGTGTTAAGTCATTATATGGCTTGAAACAAGCCCCTAAGCGATGGCATGAGAATTTTGATTCTGTGATATCATCATTTGGCATGAATATGATAAGTGTCTCTACTGCAAGATTTTCAATAATGGATTCATTTTGAAATTTTTATACGTCGATAATATCCTACTTTTTGGTTCTGATATGAAAGTAGTAAATGAGATGATGTCATTCTTGTGTAGCAAGTTTGAGATGAAGGATATGGGTGTCGCTGATGTGATTTTAGGGCTTAAAATCATTAGGTCTACTAATGGTATAACTCTCTCTCAGTCTCACTATGTTGAGAAGATACTGGAGAGGTTTGAGTACACATCACGTAAACCTGTTAAGACTCCATATGATTCATCCAAGACCTTCCTCAAGAATGAGACTGGGGTTCAAGTGTATCAATTACGATACTCTCAGATTATCGGAATTTTGATGTATCTTATGAACTGTACACGTCCAGACATTGCATTTGTCGTGAACAAGTTAAGTAGATACACCAGTTGTCTCGACAAGACCCATTGAGAAGCTCTTGACAGAGTTCTGAGGTATAGTAAGGGAACACATTCCCTTGGGCTGCATTATGGTAAACATCCTTTTGTAGTTGAGGGATATAGTGATGCAAGCTGGATTGCCGTGAATTCCGGGAGTAATGGTGTCTCAGGATATGTATTCCTGTTGGGAGGAGGAGTTGTTTCTTTGAGGTCTAAGAAACAGACCATATTGTCTCGGTCCACTTTTGAAGTAGAGTTGTGTGCTTTAGATGAAACTGGATTGGAAGCTGAATGGCTTCATAGACTTATGTCTAGTTTACCTATGGTAATGAAGCTACTTCGTGCAATTTCAGTTTACTGTGATAGCACTACAACTATTGCTAAGATAAAGAGTTCCAAGTACAATCAATAATAGCGTAGACACATCCAAGTCAGACTCAAGTCTGTAAGGGAGTTAGTATCTAATGGGGTCGTGGTTGTGGACTATGTCGGTACCAAAGATAATACAGTTGATCCTTTCACTAAAGGTCTTACCTTGGCTTTAGTGGAAAAATCCAGGTTGGGGATGGGACTGAAACCCCTATAAATTTGCAGGCAGTAGCAACCCAACCCAAAAGAGTGGAGATCCCACAAATTGGGTTCAATGTGGTAATAACAAGCTGTCGGGTAAATTGGATGACACTATGTATTCTTATTTGATGCTTCTTCCATCTGTATGTCTATCCCCCTGGGAAACCTAATAGTGTCATGACTGCAAGTTAGTAAGAGAGTAGTCTCTTAATGGTGTCAAGTCTTAGGACATGATGTTAACAGTACATCCTTGGAGACTCCAGCTAAGTGATTGATGTTGTGTAGGCCACAATAGGATAATTGGGTTGTTCTCTGTTATCAATCATGATATAGATTTTGTATGCATGGCCTTAATGCATTGTTTTCTTTTCTACCATGTCTTTATTGTGTTGTTACCAACCTATACTCTTATACCCAAGGTTCAGGTTCAAGACTTTTGTTCACCTAGTTCCTGCGAGGGTTACAGTAGGATAACTCAAGTAGATTCAAACCGAAAGGTATCTGCTGAAAGCACAGTATGGAGGACTGAATGGTAGAGCACACTACACATTGGACTTTGTGGGGGATTGTTAGATAAACGTTTACTGTAGCAGTATGATTACTGTAGCAACATTTATTTAGCATGGGTTAAGCTCAATGTGGTGCAACAAGTACATGTGAGAAAAGTAGTTTTGTCTCTAGTGCAAATGACAAAGAAGTTTTATCCCATATTGCTCACTCCTAGAACTTTTGTGGTCCTCATATGTAGGATCACATGGGGCACTAGTGTACTAGGGGTCCTAGGAGGGAGGTATGCTCACCTCTTTGGTGGGTGGGGTTACCACATCACAACGCAAGCACGCACGTGTGCGCGCCACGCCACGCCTCGCCGGGCCGGGTCGTGCTCGGGCTCGGACTCGAGCTCGGGCTTGTAGATTGTGGAGAATGTCTTCCGACTTTCGGCTTCTTTTTGTACTAGGATACAACTAAGTAATTAATTACTCGTGTAATTAATTATTTCTTTTCTTTTCGGATTTCTTAATCCTAACTGGAAAGTATTTCTCTTTTGCGGATTATTTCGTATTGTGTACATGAGCGACCGAGTGTTTGCGTCTCACTGGGAATAGGATTAGGGATGTGTGTGGCTATATATACGCCTCCGGTCATTAGGGTTAAACACACAACAAACAGTTTCCAGTCACTGTTACACGTGTATTTTGAGAGCCCTAATCCAAAGAGCGAGTGCCTTCGTTCCAAGCCACTTTGTGGAGTTGTTCTCCAGTGCGAAGTGTGGTGTTCTCCTTCCCGTCACCGAGACGCAGTTGTCAGGCGGTGGTTTCTGCGGTTGTTGTGATGCACTAGTAGCAGTGCAACGTAACTACGTCAAGTGCGAGCAAGACGTACATGTTCAAGGTTCGTGCCAGATCGAGTCTGGGAGAACGGTGCTTATCCGCGAGGATTGCCGGTCACTGATTTCTTTTTGTATCACGTTCATTTCTCAACGAACGATCTGGTTTGCGAATTTAACTCGTTTATTTTTGTTCCCCTACTCTGTTTGATCTTCGTTTCTTATTTGGATCTGCCTACAATTGTTAATTAATTTGCACTTGTCGCTATTGCATGAACGACATTAATAAATATTAACAACACCCATTGCAGTCTGCCATTTACTTGGTATTTTCGAACCAACGAGCCATGTATCCTCCTTCGGCGAACTTCCGACTGAGGAGTAAGAGGCCATCGTATGAATGCACCAGTTCCGGCGCAGGTAACTGTCTTCCTCGCTCTCTACATAAAAGTCGTCTGGATAATACCCATGGTCATCGCTCTCTACATAGTGTCTGCGGCGTTTGTTGCCACTGTTATTAAGCTTTTCACGAAGAATCTTGCCTTCGGTGGCTGAAATCTGGAGGAGGATGGAGTTATATTCCCTTCATGTAGTGTCCCAACGAGTTTGTTGAGATTCGAATCCACAACCTGCGCTTCACAAGCAGCAGGCTTGACCAACTGAGCTAGTTGGCAAGTGCACTACGGACCAACTCTAAACCAGCACACAATGAATGCTGTATTACTCTCTATATAAAGGAAAAATACAGACCTAGAATCACGTCATGATCTTCACGACCCGCACCATCCTACGGATCAGACTACAACGTGATCAACTGCTTGCACGAAGCCCGACATGTACAGTCCGCCTTCGCGATAACCTCGGCATGGCCCAGCGTGAAACATACTTCAGCACCGGGCATGACAAAGACGCTAACGACATGAACAGACTCATGCTCGTGCACTTTCTTGAAGCATAACTAACTAGCTGTTAACACAAGTTTAACTAACAGATCCCTGGAGATGACGAAGGATGGGCACGGGAGAACGATGGCCTTTCGATGATGCCCCTCCACGAGCGACAGACGTGCCTTAACACTGTTGCCAAGGTTGCCATGGGAAGCCGTAGAAAGATGTCGCTGAGTACATCCACTGGGAGATCGGCTGCATCGTTGACAGAAGAGGTACTGCTGCTCAGACAAAATGAGAGTACGTCTTTATCCATTGGATGTGTAACACGGTGGCTGCGCGTAGGATGGCCTGAGGACGAAAGGGTCCTAGGAAAGCCGCTATATATAGGGACTGCGGCACCGATAACGAAAGAACACGTTATAATTTAGGGCCGGGAACAGTTACGGTTTTGCGTTAGTGACGCCCCGTCTCGTAGAATTATGGTAGGATCCAATAGGATTCCGTTATGGAGCATCTTTTACATTTTTCTCTTCTTATTTCTTTTAAGGGGTTGGATTTTAAAGAGGAGTGAGAAGAAAATATTGTGTGATTGGTTGTCCTATATAATTTGTATAGGATGTGTCCAATACTACCGGCTTGGTTTGCGTTCGACTTCTTGTTCTATAGAGTGGGTCTTATAGCCCATGTTTGGTTTGGGACTGGGATTCTATAGTCTGAACTGGATTAGAAGGGGTTAGTCAGGATCCAGTCTGATTATGTTTGGCAAACCAGTCTGATTCTGTTTGACAACCCAGATTATTGTCAGCTGGTCTGATTTGAGTCTGGATTCAGTTTGATTCTATTTGGCTACCAGTCTGGATTTAGTCTGATTTTGTTTGGCAACTACGTCAGGATCTGCTTATTCTGTCCTGTTCTTGCAGAAATATTTTAACAAGTACAAAGAATGTGTAGCTGTGATGCCACATCAATATAAGTTAAAAATTTACAAAAAATATTTATTTGTATTTTGTGGGTGTTATTTTTGTTATTTACTAAGTGAAAATAAGAGATGAGTATGCTCATTTTTACGTATTGATTTAAAATAAATTAAACTTACCGTTGTCTTGCATGGCATTTTTATCGTGTATATATGTATTGTTGTACATATTTGATCCAGAAATTGGAAACTAACAAGATAATTGAAATTGTCTTAATATAACATAAATTGCGCACAAGTTACAAAAGAAAAGATAATAATGTTTTCATCAAAACTTAAACAAACAAAAAAAGATGATAATAACATATTTGGTTCCCGGGCGAATACGAGGGAGAGGGACAAAAAAGGAGCGGCATGCTCTGGACCTACACATAGACACTCATACACATGCTAAGATGGTGACCAGCCACTGTGGTGGACAGTCTTCGATGTGGAGGATGATTTATGATGATCCCAGGTAAGACCGTCCCAGTTGGCCCACTTTAGGACCTCATCGTACTCGTCCCATGACACGGGACAGGCTTCCTACAACGGCTGCTTGGATTGTTGTTTGATGTCATCTTTTGGCCAATCAAACAACAATGACAAATGACGAATAGGATGACTGGCCCCGTCCTTTCCTTGTTCCTGGCTCCCATATTTGCCCTCGTCATGTGTATCCCTGCCACATTTTTTTTTACAGACAAGGTTTTCTTCAACATATTTTTTATCTTTGACGGACACATCAATATTTTTTTTCTAACTTTTCCCTTGCCTTTGAACGCGATGTTGACATCTAAATTTCATAAATGAATATAAGTATGAGCAAATAACGATAATAGTAAACTAATTGTGACAATAATGTATACAAATAAATATTGCAAGCAAACTTAGCTAAAAAAAGTTTGAACGTGATGTAAGAGTAAAGTAGAAGTTTGATCAAATGATGGTAGCAACAAACTTATGTAACACATAAGTTTTGTAACTAAATTGAAGCAAACACAAACAAATATAATATTGAGCAAATATGTTACAACTTCATTTGTTTGTTTCACCGTCTAATGTAGTTGTTTGTTTCATTCGTCAGTGTTAAGGTATTCAGCAATTTCATGTGGGTAAGTGCAACGAGTTGTTACAAAGTTGCGTTGAATGGCATATTGCACGGCCAATGGCGGGGGAGGCTCTCCCAAAATGAAAATATTTTCTCTTATGAACTCTCTCCTGATGTATTACCATCGCATTTGTAACTCACTCAAAGATATGTAAGGCCCCCTGTTATGTTTCGGAAGTCACGCCATGCCCTCCAAGCCTGTGCAGTATATACTCTATTGACACGTCTCTCCATTTCATATTGGGTTCTCATCAGACCTCTATGAATCATATCAAGCCTTGTACACCACATAGCATACGATGTCGTTGGATGCCCAGCCATATTACAGATTTTGTAAGTAATATATTTCGGAAGTAAGGGTGTATATCACAATTAAGGGGATATAATGTGATTATTGAGTTTTAAATAATATTCAGCAACATTACGATAAGTAACATACACCCTCCATAAAACATTCAGCAACATTATGATAAAAAAAATAGCAACCTTATAATGTAATAAAATGTTTATATCAGTTCTTTGAATTAAGAAAGATTATAATGTTAATAGCATCCAGTGGTAGACAATCTAAATCGAGGAGACATTCTAAATGTAGCTCTGTAATTCAACATTATGGCGTCATTGGAGGTGAAGGAATGTCCAAAATAAGACTACAATCTTCCTCCAGACTGGAAACAGATCTTTGTAGAACCTCATACTCATACTTTTTGTTGGTGTATATATCATCGTAGTTGTGATGGATTTCAACAAAGTCCTTCATGTTCATCGCCTGGCCCCACAATGGCTTGCACTCGACAGTTAGTAACATAATTTTAGCTGTCAATGAATCAGTTGTTGGGGGGAAATCGACTGCCCAATGGAAGTATCTGCATTGATCTTTTCCCTAAAATGTATTATCAAGTTTAAGTTAATGGCAACGAATGTGCACCCTACACAAGGGCAACCTATTATTTATGTAGTTACTATCGCACCTCACGAGAAGGACATATGTAATACATTTTGCCTGGCCTTTCACTCAGAATGCCAAAGTCATATAACCTTGCATCCTCTGTGTTAAGCCGCAAGGCTGCATCTAGCCCACAATCACACCTCAGAACTTCAGATGGATTCATCGAAATCTAAAACATGGTTGAGGATTAGTAAAATAATGTCGGGTTCTAAACATAGATTTAAAATATAATTTTAGAAACATTTCAATAGGCCTAGTTGATTGTTCAAACATACAAGTGAAGTTAATTTAGATAGATCGTAATACATCTATGACGTATTGTATCTGTCTTCCTCTGTTGAAGAGTCCTTATCGCTCGTGATGTGAAGTTGTTGGCTCTTCTATATAGTTGAAATTTCTTATTCTAGCCTATTAGTGTCTGCTCTTGTCGAACAGACAAAGTCACTATGTTCTGACCATTTCTTGCGTTCGTTGCATGTAAATGCAAGTTGTCTTAGCATTGCGTCCCTAACTGCAATAAGTGTGGCCATTGTAGGTTTTACACGCTACGCGGGCAACCTCATATGACATCTGGTCAGAACAAGACCCCTACCACATGTAAAATACGGTCTGTGGGGGTTGTTGTCTTCAAACCATCCATTTACCACATCTGCGACATCCATGTACACTCGTATTGTGCATTGTAGGCCACATGAACAGGAAGACATTCCATTCTCCATTTGAAGACAACCTAATGAAACGTAATGTGACATTTTTAATTAGGAGCCATAAAACATTTTATGAAACAAACATTGTAGGGCACATGTCAGTTGGTTTACGAGTTCTCATACGCTACAGAAATGATGACAAGTACAAAGTAAGGTCAATGAGTATCCCAAATGAAATTAGAAATTGTTTCACATAATACATCACCCCCCTTGCATTGGTCAGAGTTTTTTGTTGTAGCGAACTCAGGTCGACCCCATTGGGTGGGACGGTAGATGTTGAACTATTTTCTGGGAGTTCATCCATCATAGTGCCACCATCATTCTGCCAATGTATAAAATTATGGAGGATACAATGAGCCATTACGAGGTGACACTATGAATGTATAGGATATGTCGCCCCTTTTTTAAGGCAGGTGAACTGCCCTTTAGCACACCGAATGCTCTTTCTATAACATTATGTAATTGAGCATGGTGGTGGTTGAACATCTCCTTCTTGTTGTTGTATGAATCTTTGTTTCCTCGGTACTCATAAATTTGGTAAGATGTATTGCGATACGGTGTAAGAAACTGACGAGTGTTGGCATACCCTGCATCAACTAGGTAAAACTTTTATGCGGAACTTTAAACCCGCCTGCAGTCGTTGTTGATTGTAGGACCCTTTGGTTAGCAGCCAAGCCCTCCAACCCAGTAAGGACATATGTAAACTTCATCGAGAAGTCTACTACAACCATGACATTCAGAGAGGCATTCCCTTTTCTATCTCGGTAATGATTTTTCTTGTCGTATTTGACCAAGACTAGGATGTGTGTTCCGTCAATTGTCCCAATGGCATTCTATAACGCCAAAGTCAGTTGTAAACATACAAAGTAATTGAAAATGATTATAAATTATAAGGGATGACTATTACCTTGAAGTAAGGGTAGAACCTTGGGTTGTCCAATATACGATAATGTGTTGTTGTGCTTGTCGATGCGGTTTGCATGATAATATAGTCATGGGACAACGCACACACCCCGTCTAACACTTTGGAGAACTTTCTACTTATGGTCTCACCAGAGTGAATGTAGTCCTCAGCCAAAACACGAGTTGTATGGCCATGGCCAACCATCTGTAGGAAGTAGCATACAGCCTCAACTGATGAGACGCCTCCAGTGCTTTGCAACAAGCCACGACTCTCATGCTTGTCCACAAGGGCCATTATAGTATGTGGTCGCATTCGGTATAGGTCATAAGCCCTTTGTTCATGCCTGGTTATGATTTCTAACACCTTTTGGTGGCCACTCCTAATGCTAACTGACCTAGGTATTGTAGGTGGTATGTCGGCATCATCAGAAATGTCGTCCATGATGGAGTTCACTATTGACTCAACTATTGCATTAGCAATGTGATTTGCTAGACCAGACAAGACATCTAAAATATTTGTGAGGAGGCCAATTGATTGTGTATGATCACTGGCAAACATGATGCCTACAATTAAAATGATAACAATGCTGACATGATGACTACAATGAAAAGAATAACAACTTGAACATAATATGAAAGATTTGACAGGGAAAAAAATGGCATCAACATCACAAATGAATTAGATTGTATGGGAAACAAATGTTTGGATGGGAAATTAATTATTACAAAAATAAAGCAAATTGAAATGTATGTCCTCAAACATGCAAAACATTATGGAAAAATAAAGTTCCCACTTATGATGTTGAAGGGCCAGCATCATTGGTTCCAGTATACCACACGGATGGCATACTTGATGTGTTGTTGACATTGGGTGACTGGGACTGTGAAACAAAATCCTGCTGAGATGGCACAAAAGAGGATGGCATTGAAGGTAGTGGTGTTGCACTACCGCCTTGGGACCTTTCTCAAAGGTCTTGCTACCATATTGATTTTATGAGGTGTATGTATAGGTTGAGGTAGATGTTGTGGTTTGTTGACTCCTTTATGGCATTCACAAGTGTTGTAAATTTAGGGCTAGGGGCATTGGAGAAAGTGTCATTGAAATGTTGCAAAATCATTGCAAACTCTTCTTTTTCAAAGGCTATGGTGGCCACACATGTGCCTAACTCGTGAGCCTTTGCATACATCTGTTTGAATTCAGATAACACTTCATTAGAAAGTACACATCGCTTTTGTGACATTGATGGTCGCTTCATGCGCCTGTGATAGGAGGAGTCCTCCCCTTAACACCTTGGGTATCTGTTCCGCCTCCCCCCGGTGTCACCCTCACTTTGCATCCCAGGTGTGCCTATGTTTGGTTCCCCTACTGGGGTTTCTGTGTTCATGGGTGTATCAGATGAATGTAAGTCGATAGTAACTTCATCCTCGGAGGCAACGTCGGATGAAATTTGTCTATTCGTAGAAGATATTGCATGGTTTCCTCTAGCAATGTTCCTCCCCGCCATCAACTCGATGTCGTAGTAGTGGGGAAAGGTGCGCTTAATCAACTTAGCAAGGTCCTTGTTTGCTTAAGTATAAAAAAGTTGTTATTACGAGATTTAAGTGTAAATGTAGGACATTACTTTTGGGGTCAGGGTATGATTATTGTACATACCGCAAGGCTCTCCCTCCACTCAGGGGTGTCATGTAGTGTGGGCTTATTCCTAGTCTCATCCCATCTGATGCCACTCTTGTTGGTGACAAGCTTCAATCTGGCATAGTCCCTCCTCAGGTTCTTCCATCGAGTTTTGACATGGTCTAACAAACCGGCTGACTTCCCCATCCTATTTTGAAAATCATAAAGTGCCTCCCTCCAAGCATCCCTAGTAAACTTGCCATCAATACACCTACCTACATCATATTGTCTCTGCAATGCTGATACTAGAGCATCGTCAGACTCTCTTGACCAAATAATACGGAACTTGGGTCTGCAGAAGACATACTCGCGTAGGTATTGCAATATATAATGATAGTGTATATAAGTATAATGAATAGGTATATAACATGTATGTATATAACATGTATGGTTTTGAATATGTACAACCCATGACAATATAGAAATCCTTGTGCTAATAATGAATTTGATTTGGGGCCCATCCCAAACCTAGAAGTTGGATATGAATGTTTAGGAAATATACTCATGTATGTGAATTATTGAATATGTGTTACACAAGATTCCAATTTACGTGAACTAGAGACAAGACTATGCATAAGATGGTTTTAGAAAGACTGGATGCAGAACTTGAAATTATATTTGAAATCATATATTTGACATCATACGATTTCCTGTCATAAAATCTGTGTTACATCTTCCCTTTACATCTTCCATTTACTATCATAAAATCTAGATGTAGAACATGATTCCAATTTACTAAATCTGTGTTACATCTTCCCTTGCACAAATCAGACCATGCATGTATTGTAATGCCAAAAGACAAACAGAAGGTCAATAATATATTTTTTTCTGATAAACCTGTGTAGATGTGCATGTGATTAATGATAAAATAGGGATCCCAAAAAGTAAAGTAGAGACTACAAATTAACATCAATGTTGAATTGGCAAAGTTCTATTGGTTCCTTAATTGATACATTCATACAACAGAAGAGTCTAATTTACAAACAAAAGTCTGGTTTTATTATTCATGCCCAATTGATTGTACATTAAATTTTTCATCTCATAGAATTTGATATCAAACCTACATGTATCTAGAATAGAATTTGCCATGACGACATTTCTTACTTCACTGACTCCACTATTCTTAGAAGAAATTTGATATCAAACCTACACAGCACTAGCAAATCATTTTTGAATAATTCAAAGAAAACATTGCTATATTAATATCATTTGTAATCTCAACAAATGTATTTATATAACATATTTACAAATAATCCTCATACAATTGTGTTAATTAGAGGTTTAAAATTACTATTGAGCCCTACAAAGAATATATTAATCAAAATTGTGCAACATAAACCATTGTGTTGATACATCCTTTGGTACCTATTTTATCTTTCACACGTATCATTAGTACCTATGGTTTTAGTTTGAATTGTGAAGTTGGGCCATGTAATGCCCTATTTTTTCACAGGTATAGAATTCCTTAATGAATGTGTCAGATGTCTTGTAAAAATTTTGTTATTTTCATAGGATCTACTCTGTAATCCACCTCTTTTAACAACGGAGCATTTTCTAGACTACACAAAGTAACATCAGTGTTGAATTGTCAAAGTTCTATTGGTTCCTTACTTGACACAATAGAAGAGTCTGATTTGCTATGTGATTGGTCTATTGATTTTGGATACATCAAGTATCTTTGGTAATTTTTGTGAATATGAGCATTTTCAACAACATGACTGTTGTTGTTCAATATACTAGGGTTATGATGGTTGTTGGGATTTGGCACTATCAGCTGAAGATGGATGGCGTGGGTGGGGAGACAGGGAGGTAGAATTGGTTGGTTCAGAAATCAGCCAAAAAGACATAATAATTAATGGCTGTGTGATGTTTTTTGTTCATATAGACGGACTTCAATAAAAATAAAAATAGAATGAGGCTCTATCATATGCATGTAATTCAAAGAACCTCATAATATATTTTTTGAAGAACTAAAAATCATATATATTTTTAATAAATAAACTTCAACATGTGTAGGTAGTTTAAGAGAAGGTACATTTAAGAAATCATTTATCTCAAGAGATGAAGCATTTAGTTCCAATAAAAAAGGATCAGTAAATATTTTTCTTTCCTTTACAATTAATTTCAAAAACATTTCAATGTAAAGTATTGAATGTAAAAGCAAGCAATCAAATGAGGATAATCTATAATACAGATGAGACCCCTAAAATCTCAAGCCAAAAGTATTGAGTGGAAAACACACACTCTAGGTGAAAAAGTGTGTGGCCTATATCAAAGTGACTGGAAACTCACACCGTGAATGGAATATGCATGTTCTAGTATCTAGTGGTACAATGTTACCTCTATGTTAGTCTAACGTACATGCACAAAAGAGAGGCAAGATGGACATTTAGGCATTTATAGTTTATTTTATATTATAATGATATGAGATCAATTGTTTTATATAAAATTGTGGTGAAACACCCATTAATAATAATTCTAAAAATACCAGTAACAAATGAGAGAGATAGTTTCACACTAAAATATCTTTTATAATACTGTAAGAGATAATCAAACAAAAATCATTTTCAAATATATGCCTCATATTGGGAACTTGCATGGATTTAGTCAATATAATGGCCAAACATTATGAGACAGATGCAAAACTCATATACTGTCACATAAAATTATATGGTCAAGCCCTAGGTCCAAATCAAGGCAACAAACACATATAAACATATATATAACTATATTTTTTCTAATAAACATGCAATCCTAGAAATCAACTTTTTTAGTAGTTGTTGTTCAATAAACTAGGGTATCGTAGATAACAACATGGAATAATGTATTTTGTCTACTCACCTATTAATAGTTTTTGTATAGAAATAGTTTTCAAGCATTTGAATTCCTTACATATATGTCATGATTTGATGGTTTAATATGTCAAACAGAAGCATACGATAAGATCTTTATTTTGTTCTTCATGCCCAATTGATTCTACATTAAATTTTGCATCTCATGTTAAATTGTATCTAGAATAAAATTTGACATAATGACATTTCTTACTTATTTGACTCCACAAATCTTAGCAGATATATTTTTAATAATTCAAAGAAAACATTCCTATATCAATATCATTTATAATCTGAACAAATGTATTTATATAACAAGGCTTAAAATTTGTGTTCTAAGAGAATTTAATAATTTGCATGCAAATGACATCCAATATGACACCATTTATTTTAATAAATACACAGTGATTTTTAAATGTAAGTACAAGTTTTGATGTATTTTATAATGGAGTGCTATATGAATACCTAGAGGCAAAGAACAAGCATGGAAACTGGAGAATAGACATCATTAAGGAAACTTTTGAAATACACTAGAGGCAAAGAAATGTTTCATAAAGAAACAATGACAGAACACGAGAATAGTTCATGTCTCTATAAAATAATTTGACAACATATTTTTAAGAGCTAACTATAACTAACTTATACCATGATCATCAAATAGCCTAGCCATATGTTAGACTATCATGAAGAAGATGAAGCCCAACCTTTGCATAATGATTCAGTAAAAGAAACAAAGTCAGTATTCATCATCACCAACATGTTCAGAAGTGGTCGACAACGAGCAGCAGCTACGGAATTGTCAGGATGAGCAGCAGCACCAGAGAACCATAGATGACCACTACCTTCAGAATACTAGGGACGACAACCAGCTTCGTAGAACAAGTGCTCTAAGATGCATAGGTGGATGTGAAGAACCTCGATGCACAAGGTGATGAGTATGAAGGAACACAGACACTACTTGCCCTTGCTAGGGTTTGTCATGTACGTCGACAAGATGGGACGATGACCACTCAAGTAGAGTCAAGTGGACGGTGTCGATATTCGATGGCCAGAAGGACAGGGCATGGGTACCTTGCTTTCCAGGATGTAGCCACCCTAGTAAATCGGGGTTACAGATGGCCACATTGAATCACCATGTGGACGCTCCACCCGATGATTGCTGCCCTCCATCTGTGAGCTGCTCGAGGTAGCAGACCTCACTTTAACTCATGGACCAACAGTGATCCGGTAGCAGGTAGAGGAAGAGGGGAGACTGTAGCGAAGGAGAGGGGTGAGAGGGAGACGGTCGAGAGGGAGAGGGAGAGGTACAAGAGGGAGAGGGAGGGGCATGAGGGAGTCGGGGTCGGGGGTGTCGGGGGTGCTAACCCAGACTGGGATTTGCAATCTTGTCTCTACCAGGACTGGATTTGTCCGGATTATGGGATTTTGTTATCTAAAAATGGGGGTCGAATGGGTTTGCGAACCAAAAAACATTTTTGCCCAACCCGGACCGGGTTACACCGACGTGGCGCTACACGACAGGGTGAAATCCGAATCGCATCTGAAAACAAATAGGGGCATAGAAATCTGGTAGATCTAATAAGATTCCATTATAGAGCATCTTTTACATTTCTCTATCATTTTTTAGTGGGTTGGGTTTTAAAGAGGAGTGAGAAGAAAACACTGCATTGTGATTGGTTGTCCTATATAAAACACTGCGTCCTATACTACCGACTTGGTTTGGGTTTGATGCCTGTTCCATAGGACACGTCCTATAGAAATCTAGTAGGATCCAATAGGATTTTGTTATAGAGCATCGTTTATGTTTCTCTCTCATTTTTTTAGGGGTTGGGTTTTAAAGAGGAGTGAGAAGAAAACATTACATTGTGATTGGTTTTCCTATAGAATTTATATAGGACTCATCCTATACTACCAGCTTGGTTTGTGTTCGATGCATGTTCTATAGGATGGGTCCTATAGTCCCTATTTGGTTCAGGACTAGGATTCTGTAGTCTGGACTGAGTTAGTCGGGGTTAGTCAGTAGATCTGGATTGGGGTAGTCAAGATCCAGTGTGATTTTGTTTGGCAACCCAGCCCGATTCTGGTCAGCTAGTCTGGATTGAGTCAAGTTTCAGTCTGATTCTATTTGACTAGCAGTCTAGATTCTATTTGATTTTGTTTGGCAATGTAGTTAGGATCTGATTATTCTATCATATTCTTACATAATTGTTTTAACAATAACAAAATATGTGAAGTTGTGATGCCACTACAATACAAGTATAAAATTAACAAAATATATGTAATTTGATACATAATGTGGGTGATATTGTTTGTTGTTTAGTGAAATGAATAGTCATGAGTATGCTCATTTTATATATTTATTTTAAATAAATTAAACTTTACAATTGTCTTTCATGGCATGTTCATTTTGTATGTATGTATACAATTGTGCATATTCGATCTAGTAATTGGTAACTGACAAGATAATTGTAATTGGTATAGTAATATATAAATTACACATAATTATAATTGTCCTATTCTTACAGAATTGTTTTAACAATAAGAAAATATGTGAAGTTGTGATGCCTCAATGATACAAGTATAAAATTAACAAAATAAATGTAATTTGATACATAATGTGGGTGATATTGTTTGTTGTTTAGTGAAATAAATAGTAATGAGTATGCTCATTTTATATGTTTATTTTAAATAAATTAAACTTTATGATTGTCTTGCATGGCATGTTCATTTTTTATGTATGTATATAGTTGTGCATATTCGATCTAGTAATTGGTAACTACAAGATAATTGTAATTGGCATAATAGAACATAAATTACGCATAAATGTAACTGTCCTATTCTTACAGAATAGTTTTAACAAAAAACAAAATTTGTGAAGTTGTGATGCCACAACAATACAAATATAAAATTAACAAAATAAATGTAATTTGATACATAATATGGGTGATATTGTTTGTTGTGTAGTGAAATGAATAGTAATGAGTATGCTCATTTTATTTGTTTATTTTAAATGAATTAAACCTTACCATTGTCTTGTATGGAATGTTCATTTTGTATGTATGTATGTATACAGTTGTGCATATTCGATCTATTAATTGGTAACTGACAAGACGAATGTAATTGGCATAATAGAGCATAAATTACCCACAAGTAGATCAAACATCATTTGAATGATTGTGTTATTAAAATGGCCATAATTTTCCATAATAAAAGATATGACAGAGTAAAGAATATAACGTTTACATCAGAACTTAAACAACACCGAAAAAAATCTGATAAGAACATAATGTGGTCCCGGAAAAAGCCCATGAACCAAGGGAGAGATAACAAAAAATGAGTGGCTTGCCCTGGGCCTACACCTACACACCCATACACACATGCTAAGACGGTGACCATCCAATGTGTTGTCCAGTCTTCGGGGTGGAAGATGATTGTTCTTGCCCCCACGTAGGACCTTTCCAATTGGCCCACTTTAGGGCCTCCTCGTACTCGTCCCATGACATGGGACAATCCTCCTACAACGGCTAAGGTTGTTGTTTGATGTCATCTTTTGGCCAATCAAATAGCAACAGTAGATGAGGAATACGGTTATTAACCCCATCCTTTCCTTCTTCCTGGCTCTCAAATTGGGCCCCCTGTTGTGCAGGCTCCCCCTGGTGTGCAGGCTCGCAACATATTTTTTTACATACAATGTATTCTTCAACATATTTTTGTATCTTTGATGGAGACATCAATATATTTTCAAATTTTGGTTATGACTTTGAACGCAATGTCGATATTTAAATTTTTAAAATAAATATAAGTAAGAGCAAATAATCAGAATAGCAAAGTATGTTTGACAACAGTTTCTACAAAGTTGGCAAGCAAACTTTGATAAGTAGAAGTTTGAACGTGATGTAAGACTTCTAAACAGAATAAGTAAGTACAACTTTGATGAAATAATGGTAAAAAAGTAATGATGGCCATACATTTTACAACAAAATTTTGTCAAGCAATTATAAACAAATATAAGTTGGAGCAACTATGTTATAATTTCATTCATCTGCTTTACCGTCTAAGGATGTAGTTGTGTTGTTGGTGATTTCATCATTGGCAAGGCATTCAGCAACTCCTGGTGGATAGGTGCGACGAGTAGTCACAAAGTTGTGTTGAACGGCATGTTGCACGGACAATGGTGGGGGAGGCAATAAATCTCCCAAAATGAAAAGATTATATCTTGTGAACTCTCTCCTGAGGTGCTTCCAGTGCAGTTGCACCTCGCTCAAAGATATGTAAGGGCCCCCTATTATGTTCTGAAAGTCATGCCACTCTTCCCTCCAAGCTTGTGCATTATATACTCCATTCGCACATCTCCCCATGTTATATTGGTTTCTCATCAAACCTTTGAGAACCATATCAAGCTCTGTACACAATATAACATACAATGTGGTGTGTTGTGCAGCAATATTATAAATTTATGTATGTAATATATGTCAGATGTAAGGGTGTATATCACAATTATTTAGATATAATATGATTATTCAGATTTAAATAACATACACCCCCCTATCTGGTCTACACATAAACATACAACAATATTACAATCAAAATCAGCAACCTTATACTGTTAGTCGACATTTATATCAGTGGATAAATTAAGAAAGTTTATAATGTTAATAACATCCAACAATAGACAATCTAAATCAATAGGAAATCTAAATGTAACTCTCCCATTCAACATTATGGCATCATCGGAGGTGAAGGAATGTCCAAAATAAGACTACAAGTTTCCTCCAGACTGGCAACGGAGGTTTGTAGAACCTCATACTCGTACTTTTTGGAGGTGTATATATCATCATAGTTGTGATGGATTTCAACAAAGTCATTGATGTTCATCGTCTGGCACCACACTGACTTGCACTTGACAGTTAGTAACATAATCTCAGCCTTCAAAGAATCAGTGGTTGGGGGGGGGGGGAGATCGACTGCCCAATGGAAGTATTTGCATCGGTCTTTTCCCTAAAATTGATTCCCAAATTCAAGTTAATGACAACGAATGTGTAGCCTACACAAGTACAACCTATTATTTATGAGTTTACTATTGCACCTTACTAGAAGGACATATGTAATACATTTCACCCAACCTTTCACTCGGAATACCAAAGTCATATAACCTAGCATCCTCTATGTTAAGCCGCAAGGTTGCATCTAATCCACAATCACACTTTAAAACTTTAGATGGATTCATCGACATCTAAATCATGGTTTATGATTAGTAAAATAATGTCAGATTCATAACATAGATTTCAAATATAATTTGTAGAATATTTCAATAGGATTAGTTGATTGTTCTAACATATATGTGAAGTTTGTTTAGATAGATCATACTATATTACATCTATGATGTATTGTATCTATGTTCCTCTGTTGAAGAGTCCTTATCGCTTGTTATGTGAAGTCGTTGGCAAAGATATTGGCACCTCTTTTGTAGAGTTGAAATTTCTTCTTCTAGCCTATCGGTGTCTGCTCTTTTCGAACAGACAAAGTCACAGTAATATGACTATTTCTTGCATTCGTTGTGTGCAAATGCAAATTGTGATAGCATCACATCCCTAACTGAGTAAGGGTGACCACGGTAGGTTGCACTTGTTGCACGGGAAACATCAAACAACATCTATTTGGAACAAGACCCCTACCACATGTAAAATACAACTTGTGGGGGTTGTTGTCTTCAAACCTTCCATTTCCCGCATTTGTGGCATCCATGTACACTCGTTTGGTGTATCGCAGGCCACATGAACAGGATGAAATTCCATTATCCATTTTAAGACAACCGAATGAAACATAATGTGACATTTTTAATTAGGAGCAATAAAACATTTTATGAAACAAACATTTTAGGGCACATGTCAAGTGGTTGATGAGTTTTCATACACTACAGAACTGATGAGAAATACAAAGTAATCTCAGTGAGTATCCCAAATGAAATTGGAAATAATTTCGTGTAATACATCACCCTCCCTTGCATCGGCCGGAGTTGTTTGTTGTAGCGAACTCAGGTCGACCCCATTGGGTGGGACGGCAGATGTTGAACTATTTTCTGGGATTTCTGCCATCATAGTGTCACCATCATTCTGGCGACGTATAAAATTGTGAAGGATACAACAATCCATTATGAGGTGAAACTATGAATGTATAGGATATGTCACCCCTTTTTAAGGTAGGCAAATTGCCTCTTCAGCACACCAAATGGTCATTCTACAACATTATGTAATTGAGTGTGGTGGTGGTTGAACATCTCCTTCTTGTAGTTGTATGAATGTTAATTTCCTCGGTACTCAAAAATATGATAAGTTGTGTTGTGATAAGGTGTAAGAAACTGACGAGTGTTGGCATACCCTACATCAACTAGGTAAAACATTCCTGGCGGTACTTTGAAACTGCCTATGGTCATTGCTACTTGTAGGACCCTTTGGTCAACAGTCAATCCCTCCCACCCAGTCAGGACATATGTAAACCCCATTGAAAAGTCTACTACAGCCATGACATTCAGAGAGACATTCCCTTTTCTATCTTGGTAATGATTTTGCTTGTCGCGTTTGACCAAGACTGGGATGTGTGTCATGTCAATTGCCCTGATGGCATTCTACAACAACAAAATCAGGTGTAAACATACAAAGTAATTGAAAATGATTATAAATTATAGGGGATAACTATTACCTTGAAGTAAGGGTAGAACCTTGGGATTTCTAATATATGACGATGTGTTGTTGTGCTTGTGGATGCGGTTTGCATGACAACATAGTCATGGCACAACGCACACACCCCGTCCAATACTTTGTTGAACTTTCTACTTATGGTCTCACCAGAGTGAATGTAGTCCTCAGCCAAAACATGATTTGTATGGCCATGGCCAACCATATATAGGAAGTATCATATAGAGTCAACTGATGAAACATCTCGACTACTTTATAACAAGCCACAACTCTCAAGCTTGTCCACGAGGGCTATTATAGTATGTGCACTAGTACAGAATTGACGTATAACATCACATTTGTTGGCGTCAGTTAAAACTAAAAACCAACGCCAATATACTAAGACGTTGGCTTAAAATGACAACTGACACCTATATGTGAAGGTTGGTCGAGTTACAAAAGACACGGGTATCTCCTCTTCTTTAACGTTGGTTGGTCGACATATAAACTGACGTCCAAAATCACCCGCAAAATACTATTTACCAGGGAAAACTATTTGCCTCCAAAATTTTCCATTCAACGTTAGTTGTAGAAACATCGACGACATATGTTCCACGCCAAGCCCCGCGAAGGTTTTATCCGTCCATATGTCATTGGTTGTTTACAAATAACTGATGACTAAATATCCTTGACGAGGCAAAATTCATTTAATTATTCGACGTCAATTTTTGTAGCAGAATCGATGAGGATGTGTGTTTGCGTGTTGTCCCCGTGAAAAAAATTTCCCCTCAATTTACCTAATTAGCATCGGTTTTAGGTGGGAAACCAACAACTATGATTGTAACTCAAGAACAATTTTTTTGTCTACATATGTGGATAGACATCGGTTATTATGTGTTGAAACTGATGACGAACATCCCGGCCCGATGCAAATTTTTTTGTTTAAAGTTGCAGATAGGTGTCGGTTTTTCAGAGTGACCAACGTATAATTTCGTTAAGCATCAAATTTGTGTCTTAACCGACGCCGATAGTTAACTTAACAGCACCCTTGTGAGCCAGACACTTCTCCTTCTCTGTTTGATTTCTGATCAATTCTCTGTTGCCGCTCCAAAACTAGCTAGGTCTCACGGTTCTATGGAGAGGAGCTCACCGCCACTGCTATTGTGGAGAGGATCTCACCACCGCCACTATGAAGAAGAGTTTCCGCTGAGGAGCTCCCTACCATTGTTGTTGTGGAGAGGAGCTCTTCGCCACCGCTGTGAAGAAGAGTCACCGTTGAGGAGCTCACCGTTGCCGCTCTAGTTCACTCACTGAGGAGCTCACCACTGCCACTCCAGTTCAATCCTGAGGATCTTGCTATCACTGCTGTGGAGAGGAGCCGCCACTGAGGAGCTCGCCACCGCCACTCCAGTTTAGTCATTGCCGCCACTCGCTTGCCTAGTCATCTCTACCAATGACCAAAGCCACAAGCCACCACCCCACCACCACTTGCCACTTGATTCACCATAGCTACAGTCATCTTAGTCATCTTCTCCGCCGCTACTTACCACTTGCTTCACCTCTAGCTGCGTCCACCTCCACCTATGACCGTTGCCACCACAGCCTGCTCCACCAGTAAGGTGAGTTTTTTGTAAGATTATTATTGATTAATTAGAGTTTTTTTAATATTGATTAATAAGGGTTAAATGAGGAATGAATGAACTTAATTAATTTTATTTGCACTTAGTTTCTCTAAGATTTAACTTAGTTCAATATATAATTGTTCTCCAAAATTGTGTAGTTGATTAATAATGATTAAATGATGAATGAATTTAATTAATTTATATTGCTTTCTTTCTCTCTTGTTAGTGAGTGATTTAACTTAGTTCAATATATAACTATTCTTCAAAATTGAGTAGATTATTAATGATTAATTTGGGTTAATGATGAATGAATTAACTTACCCAAATGAATGAATGAATTGAATTAATTGGTGTTACACAAAACCTAGGATATGAATGATGATACTATGATTGTAGGTATATGAATGACAACATATATACATGTATTTTGTTGGCCTAGAAACCCGTCTGAGATTTACTCATTAGGAGTAAATCCTGGATAGTTGATGTGAACAAATCATATCATCTTTTGGACCATGTTTGGTTGCATATCCATGTTGTTTTGACTCAATTATCACTCTCATTCATGCTAGATTCTATATTTTTAGCTATTCTTACATGTCTCGTGGTTTGGATTGTAGGTACTACATATTGCAATGAAATTATGAGGAATATATAATATTATCTCTTATTAGATCACTTCTCAAGTATCTACATGTTTTGGGGTTTGAAATTGTGCAAATATCACTTTTTACAGCATTTAAATCGGACATACACGCTGAAAAATCTGAGCAGAATACACAACAGCCCAGAACAGCCAGATGCACGCCGTGCACCTGGAGCGTCGAGCAGACTGAAAGTTTCTAGAAAGTTGCATGGCATGCACCTGGGAGTTGAAAGTTTCTGAAAAGTTGCACGGCTTGCATTTCTTCAGCGCACGCCGTGCACTTGGGAGCTAAAGGTTTCTGGAAAGTTGCACGGTGTGCATTTCTTTAGTGCACGCCGTGTACAGTGCATTCTGGAGCAAATTGAAATTTTCTGAAAAGTTGCACGACATGCATTTTGGGTGCACGGCATGCACCTGGCAATTTCAACATTTTAAAAAATATGAGTTTTTGTTTAAAATGAAGTGGGAACTTAATGGACGGTTATGTTCAGTCATTTGAGAAGTTTCTGTCATCCCAGAGCTAGAGGAGAACAGACCAAGGTGATTTTGGAGGGATCTAAGGTGGTTTCTTACATAAGGAGGCCATTTCTTCTTCTCTTCTTCTCCATTGTCTTCTCCAAGGTGCAGCCAAGCTTCCCCAACTTCGAGTAGCTTCTTGGGAAAGGAGCTGGTCCGTTTTGGAGTAGCTAAAGAAGGAGAATTTCACTCTCAAATCGGAATTCCCCCTTCTTGTGGTTATATCTTTGGATCTCTTTGTCCTTTCGCCTCTAAATAATGTTTAGAACTGGGTTTTCTATAACAAATCTGCAAAGCATGGTTATGGATGAGTAGTTTCCTTTTCTTGGACATAGGAGAGTAACTCCCATGTCATAGCTTGTATGAACATATGAATTTCATACTAAATGTTAGTTTCTTACATGTTCCAAGAGTTGTTTCAGATCTGAAATGCTTGTTTGTGTGATTGGCCATCACACTTGCATGTTTAATGCTTTCTTTCATAATCTGAGAAGATGTGTTTGAGAGTATGGAGTTACTCTTTTGGCAACTTGTCCTTGACCACGAGAGTGGCTGGGATTATGTTGAGGAGCAAGGTTTGTGATTTGAAATGAAATACATACACGAGAGTGATGTATGGAGTTAAAATCATCATCACTTCACCGGGAGGTGAGTGATGACTACAAACCTCCTTTGTAAGTTAATTAACATGTTTAAATTCGTATTTTAATATAAGATATGATGTGATAGTGAAATCCCAAGTCTACGATCCTTCCAAATCTAAATCTTAACTTTTCTTAAGTGATAATTTACTATTTTGTTTTAAATCTATAATTTAGTTGTTCTAATTCAATCATCTTGTGCACAGCGATCTAGATTATTGAAAATCATAACTCTTACGCCTAGCTAACCAACACTCCTTATGTTCGACCTCGACTACAACTACTCTTGTATGCTTGCGGGAAATGGCTAGTTGAGTAAAAGATCATTATATGATTGAAACTCGTTAGTGTAAAAAACCAACAAGTTTTTGACGTTGTTATCGGGGAGCATCGGTATTCTTGTTAGAGTAAGAGTTGGTGATAAGTAAATGAGACTAGATCACAACCTTCATATCCACCATCATATCCATAAATCATAATTCATCATGATCATCATAATTTGTTGTATCTTCCATGTTTGTTTTTGTATCTCACTCACCTTATTTATTTACAGGAGCATGTGGGGTGTTCATAAAAAGATCCTTGAACCGTGCATATCTCTACATTCAGAAAATAAACACATCATTTGCAGCCCTCATGGAGCAAGAAGGAGTGAAACCCAAACAAGTATGGAGGAATCACAACCCACACAACCATCATCTATGTTACCATCAACCAAACGATATTCACCCATGCCACCTTCATCCACATCACCATTATTCACACCTAATTCACCACCATCATATACACCACCAACACCCATATCACATTCTTCCACACCCTCATATCCACCACCTTCATCCATACCACATACACCACCACCATCTATGCCACATCTACCTAATCCTCTAGATCCACATGAAGAACCAGTCAAGGAGGATGACCTTCCTCTTAAGGACTACTTTGGTACAGCTGCAATGAACATGAGTGGGCCTATTAATATTTCAGAATTTGAGACAGAGGAGTTTTCTATCATCCCATCCATCATACAATTGCTACAACTGAATGCATTTGGAGGGACACCAATGGAGGATCCAAACCTCCACATCACTGAATTTCTACAGTTGCTAAGCACTGTAAAGATATATGGCATTCCTACTGATGGATACGCCTAATTCTTTTTCCATTCTCTCTTAAAGATAGAGCCAAGACATGGCTCTATACTTTGCCAAAGAAGTCAATCGACACTTGGGAGCTAAAGGTCTTTTTGGAAAGATATTTTCCACCTAGCAAAACTTTGCAGCTAAGGAGTCAACTCATCAACTATTCTCAAAGGGATGGAGAGACCTTGTATAATACATGGGAGAGGTTCAAAGATCTTCAACATCTTTGTCCACATCACGGTCTAAGCAATTGGCTTCTATTGCAATATTTCTATAATGGATTGTGCGACAATACAAGGATGTCTATTGATGCAGCCGCAAATGGAGCTTTAATGAACAAATCTTATGGAGAAGCCTATGCTATTATTGAAGATATGATGGCAAATCATTACCAATGGAGCTCGGATACAAGCTACCAGCCATCTTATTTAGCTACTACATCTGAGATACAAGTGGGGAGTCACATGGCTGATGCTATAGACATGATTGCAGCAAAGCTAGACACTTTATCAGAAAGGTTTGAGAAGCTAAGCACACAGCCATTTCAAGCAGCCAATATTATTTGTGATGTATGTGGGTTGCTTGGACACTCATCTTCTATATGTTATGCTCCTTCTATTTATTCTCCAATGGGCTACACTCCATCGGACTTCTATAGCAATGTGAACCCAAATTTCATTCAGCCACAACAACCACAAGTAACTTCTACATTAGAGTCCATGCTTGCAACATTTATTTTAGCTCAAATGTAGCAAAATGAGGAGTTCCATCAACAAAGACAATCAATGAAGGGTGCCATTTGCCAACTCTATTCTAAGGTGGACGATATTTCCACTCATGCACACATCTTGGAGAAACAAATTGCCCAGCAAGCTCTTTCTAGCAAAGAAGCATTTCCACCTTTCCTGCCTAGTCCACCGGAGATTAATCCTACATATTTCAGGCTAGTGACATTGAAGAATGGTGTTGTCATAGAATTATATAATTTAAAGTATGATGATGTTGATATCCATGATGATTATGAAGTTGCAACTAAAGGGGAGAAAGCTACAACACATGATCTACATATTGATTCTTCAATAAAGTCACATGTCCTTCCTCTTCACACTCTAGATGACACATTGCTTTATAATAAGAACACTCTTCCCAACTCATATTTTGATGATGCTTCAAAGGGGAATGAAAAGACAAATCGTATTGGCATACAAAAGACTATTCTTGTTGCAGCTCATAGGTGCTTTCGCTTGCCCCAAATCAAGGACATATTTACAAGGAGGCATCAATCTTTAGCACAACAATTTCCAACTGCAAATCAGAGCACCGACCCTCCATGGACTTTGATGTTTCCACCATGATGAGGTACCCAGTTTCAACCTTTTTAGTTTGATTTATGCAGTGAGGACACTATAGATTTCAAGCTTAGGTGGGAGCAACCAGATGATAACCTAGTTCTTTCAGCTTTTCCATTTCATGTCATTTGCTTCTTGCCATTTGCTTTTGTTTTGTATTCACATTTCAGTCTTTTGTTTTCAATTCTTCTCTTCTTGTGGAAAATCTAGTACGACATGAGGTCAACTGATTGTCCTCTTTTGATGAGAAATGTCATTTGGAGAAATTGTAAAAGGTATGCATTAATCCAATGAAACCTTTTGGCCATCAACATGTGCTTAACTCTGGTTTATGCTTCTAGCCTGAACATTCATCTTTCACATCCTTGATTGCTTAAAACATGTAATGGTTTCAATTTTTGTGAGTAAATCAACTTTACAGCATCATTTGGAATATGGGATGCCCTTGCCAAGCTCTTAGTGCATTTTCAACCACTCTTTCAATGAAGAAGAAAAATTCAAAACAAATGAATGAAATCTAGCAAATGTTGCAATTTAGATGACTCTCCTATGTTTTGAGAAGAAGAAAAAAAATCTTTTGACTTATCTCATATTTATACCCCATAAAAAAGATGGCTAAACCGCTCACATATCATGCTAGCCTTGTGTAAGTCCGATCTGGCCACGATGGTTAGGTGGTATGCCTTAAAAGAGGGTAAAATACCCCAAACGACATTCCACGTGTGCATAAGCCTACATTAGCAGCCGAGTGTCGGAACCCATAATCCATTATCATATCACTTTTCAGAAAGAAGGAGAGTACAACTAAAATTGTTGATTTTAACTAAGTTTTCATCATTTGTATCCTTAATAGTTGAGAGTTTGAGTTGCACATCCACTAATTGTTTGGCATGGTCATCCAAATTCTACTTAGTGTTGTTTAACTGATTGATTCATTTGATTGTGACCACCCCCGCTGAAATAAAAATCTCTTTCTTGGGTGTTTAAGTTGAATTGATGGCTATGAGTGTAAACATGTTGATCATGGTTGGTTTGGTCTTATACACATCTTTCATTTCATTTGATCTATGCATGAACTTGACAATTCCTTCACTTGTGTTTCTATGTTGTTTTTGCTTGATGACAAGTAATGGTCTAAGTTAGGGGGATTCGATGTGCACAAATCATATCATCTTTTGGATCATGTGTGGTTGCATATCCATGTTGTTTTGACTCAATTATCACTCTCATTCATGCTAGATTCTATATTTTTAGCTATTCTTACTTGTCTCAGGGTTTGGATTGTAGGTACTACATATTACAATGCAATTATGAGGAATATATCATATTATCTCTTATTGGATCACTCCTCAAGTATCTACATATTTTGGGGTTCGAAATTGCACAAATACCACTTTTTACGGCATGTAAATCGGACCTACACATTGAAAGTTATGAGCAGAATACACAACAGCCCAGAACAGCCAGATGAACGCCATGCACCCAAAATGCACGGTGTGCACCTGGAGCATCAAGTAGATTGAAAGTTTCTAGAAAGTTGCACGGCGTGCACGCAATTGTACGATGTGCACCTGGGAGCTAAAAGTTTCTAAAAAGTTGCACGTCGTGCATTTCTTCAGTGCATGTCGTGCACTTGGGAGCTAAAGGTTTCTAGAAAGTTGCACAGCATGCATTTCTTCAGTGCACGCCGTACACAGTGCATTCTGGAGCAAACTGAAAGTTTCCGAAAAGTTGCATGGCGTGCATTTTGGGTGCACGGCATGCACCTGGTAGTTTCAACATTTTGAAAAATATGAGTTTTTGGTTAAAATGAAGTGGGAACTTAATGGGTGGTTATGTTCGGCCATTTAAGAAGTTTCTCTCATCCCAGAGCTAGAGGAGAATAGACCAAGGTGATTTTGGAGGGATCTAAGGTGGTTTCTTGCATAAGGAGGCCATTTCTTCTTCTCTTCTTCTCCATTGTCTTCTTCAAGGTGCATCCAACCTTCCCCAACTTCGAGTTGCTTCTTGGGAAAGGAGCTGGTCCATTTTGGAGCAGCTAAAGAAGGAGAATTTCGTCCTCAAACCGGAATTCCCCCTTCTTGTGGTTATATCTTTGGATCACTTTGTCTTTCCCCTCTAAATCATGTTTAGAACTGCGTTTTCTGTAACAAATCTACAAAGCATGGTTATGGATGAGTAGTTTCCTTTTCTTGGACATAGGAGAGTAACTCCCATGTCATAGATTGTATGAACATATGAATTTCATGCTAAATGTTAGTTTCTTGCATGTTCTAAGAGTAGTTTCATATCTGAAATGCTTGTTTGTGTGATTGGCCATCATACTTGCATGTTTAATGCTTTCTTGCATAATCTGAGAAGCTGTGTTTGAGAGTATGGAGTTACTCTTTTGGTAACTTGTCCTTGACCGCGAGAGTGGCTGGGATTATGTTGAGGAGCAAGGTTTGTGATTTGAAATGAAATACATACACGAGAGTGAAGTATGGAGTTAAAATCATCATCACTTCACTGGGAGGTGAGTGATGACTACAAACCTCCTTTTCAAGTTAATTAACATGTTTAAATTTGTATTTAAATATAAGATATGATGTAATAGTGAAATACCAAGTCTAAGATCCTTCCAAATCTGAATCTTAGCCTTTCTTAAGTGATAATTCACTATTTTGTTTTAAATCTATAATTTCGTTGTTCTAATCCAATCATCTTGTGTACAGTGATCTAGATTATTGAAAATAATAACTCTTACGCCTAGCTAACCTATTCTCCTTGTGTTCGACTTCGACTACAACTACTCTGGTATGCTTGCGGGAAATAGCTAGTTGAATAAAAGATCATTATATGATTGAAACTCATTAGTGTAAACAACCAACAATAGTCCCCAGTTTGGGACTATTCTTGAATACTTAATCTCACTTAGGATGTAAGTGTATAATGTGTATTCAGTTTTCATGATGTTTTGTCAGCACTTCCCCGTTTGTTCTATAAGTACATATGTCGGTGGGCATTTGCCCTTGTACATCGGTGTACTTGGAGAACTGTGGGGAAATGTTGCCAAAATTTCTTGAAAATTGAATACACATTATACACTTACTAGTGATATTAGGTGATCAAGAATGGGATAGGTGGTACACATTTATTATATATAAGAACCTAAACCCTAATCTGTTAACCCCTAAACCCTAATCTTTTAACCCTAAACCCTAATATATACTTGTTTTCTCTTTAATTTTCGAATGGATAGATCATGGATGTCCATTCCAAATCACTGCACCGCAGGGTTTATTTCTGGTCTTGATCACTACACCGCAGGGTTTATTTCTGGTCTTGATCAGTTTATTAGATTTTCCAAGTAACATAGGAAACAACCTGGAGATAGGTTCTACTGTTCATGTAGGCATTGCAGTAAAAACTTGAAAGTCAGCACTGGTGACCAAATCAAAAGTCATGTCATGTGCAATGGGATTGTACAAGGCTATATAGAATGGTACTGGCATGGAGAGATTTCAAACCTAAAATCAGTGGATGTCGATAGCAGTGCTTGTATTGAAGAAGAAATTTCCTCGGATGACGTAGATGTGAACGAACCAGTTCTAGTAGACATCGTTGATGCGATGTTGGATAGTTGTGGGGTAGAGCACACTGATCCACCTCCCATGTTTAGGAACATTGTGCATGATGCTGAGAGACCATTATACACAGGTTGTACTAAGTTTACAAAGCTTAGTGTTGTGTTGAGATTGTATAAGCTAAAAGCTAACAATAGATGGAGCGATAAAAGCTTCACGTCATTATTGTCTTTGTTGAAAGAAATTCTTCCTGAAGGAAACGAGCTGCCAATATCAACATACGAGTTAAAGAAATTGTTGTGTCCGATGGGAATGGAGGCCCAGACGGTACATGCATGCTTGAATGATTGTGTATTATTTCAAAAGGACTATGTGGATTTGAAAGATTGTCCAAAATGTGGTGCGTCAAAGTATAAAATGATGACTTTGAGGGAGTCCAAAACTAGTTTTCCTGCTATGGTGATGTGGTATCTACCTATGATACCATGGTTTTAACGCTTGTTTTCCAATCCGATAGATGTGAAGAATTTTAGATGGCATGCAGAGGTTAAGAAAAATAATGATGGGATCCTAGGATATGCGTCTGATTCCCCACATTGGAAGAAGATTGATTTATTATACCCTAAATTTGGTGAAAAAGTCAGGAATCTAAGACTTTGGCTTTGTACATATGGGATGAATCTGTACGGGACATTGAGCAGCCAGCATAGCACTTGGCCTGTTATGCTTGTTATATACAATCTTCCTCCCTGGTTGTGTATGAAAAATAAGTATGCTATGATGTATTGTTGATATCGGGCTCTAAACAACCTAGAAATGATATAGATGTTTATCTTAAACCTCTGATTGATGACTTAAAGAAACTTTGGGGCGAAGGTGTGATGATCTATGATGCTTCACGAAGAGAGACATTTTGTTTGCACAGTATGTTGTTTTGCACTGTTAATGACTTTCCAGCATATGGGAATTTGTCTGGATATAGTGTCAAAGGATCTAAAGTGTGTCCTATATGTGAAGAGATCACTGATTTAATATGACTAAAATATGGTGGCAAGACTGTATATCTTGGTCATTGAAGGTTTCTTCCGAAATTCCATCTATACCGAAGGTTGCGCAAAGCGTTCAATGGATTACTTTGCTTATAATTTGGACTTAAGAAAATTACATTTTATTGTGGATTTTGAGCTATAAATTTTTTAACTTTCTTATCTCCAGAGGTACTCAATGGGATTTACTGGTTATTGTCCCCAAGATGTGGACTATTTATTATCTGGATCGTACGGGGAATGAATTAGACCCATTATATGAACACCCAATGAAAAGGCCATTATTCACATGAGAAATCTTTCATATTTATATCTATTAACATATATTATTACATTACTATTTAGTGATGCAACTTAACATGTAGGGCTTTGAAAGATTTCAAAAAAGCTGCAGGAAACATGTCCAAGACAAAGAAATTGTTAGTTTGGGAGAATGTGAAAGTAGTTTCCTGACTCTAATGTATATATTATTTATATGAACTAAGCTTGTTTGTATTTGTTAACATTTTGTAAGTTTTAATTTATAGTGTGCTACACAAAACAACGACTGGGCATGTGCATACTACGTGATGCAATATATGGACCTGATTATTAGATATGATGTAATGGAAATCGATACCATACAACAGGTATTATATATAGTCTCATTATATAATATGAAATATATCAATCTTATTAATTATATATATGTCACTCTCTTTGTAGGTGTTTAAAACTAGTGACTTCACTACAGGTGGAAAGTTATTAGATGTACATAGTCCCTATACGATGGAACAATTAGATGATATAAGAGAACAATCGGTAAAAGCCTTACAAGTAGTGGGAAGTTTTTATTATTATTGGAATACTGATGGCGATGATGATGATGATGATGATGATGATGATGATGATGATGATGATGATGATGATGATGATGATGATGATGATGATGATGATGATGATGATGATGATGATGATGATGATGATGATGATGATGATGATGATGATGATGATGATGATGATGATGATGATGATGATGATGATGATGATGATGATGATGATGATGATGATGATGATGATGATGATGATGATGATGATGATGATGATGATGATGATGATGATGATGATGATGATGATGATGATGATGATGATGATGATGATGATGATGATGATGATGATGATGATGATGAGGATGAGGATGATGAGGATGATAAAGAATGACATTTCTAAACTTTGATGTCATAATAATTTCTGTATTTGATGATATGTTAAACTTTGAAAGACACACTTATATATACATGTCTAAATGAATTTTTCTAGATTGTCTTATCTATATACATGTGTGTGAATATGAAGATGAATGAATAGTTCTACATGTGTGTGAATCTGAAAAGAGATGAATGAATGGAACTGCAGGTTGCTACATGTGTGTGAATATGAAATGGAGGAATGAAATGGAACTACAAGTTTCTACATGTGTGATGAATCATATGAATGAATTAAATGTGATTATACATGTGTGTGAATTACATGAATATATAATGTTGTTCATCTTGTTAATATTGTAGGTTTGTGGCATGTTGTTGGCTGAAATCAAAGGATGATGTAAACCTACAGTTTAGAATTAAACTACAGGTTCTGCATCCTGCTGACCAGCCGGACAGTAGGCCTACAAGCTGATAAGAAAAAAATCAAAACATAGCTGTCGGTTAACTACAAAAAACCGACAACAAAAGCTTAACTCGTCAGTTATAAATTGATAACTGACATTGTTATTCCTAATGGTGTCAGTTATTGTTTGGTTATCTCAAAAACCGTCAATAATTTGAGGTCAATGGAGTCGGTTATTTTTTGAAAACTGACACCTATGATCTAACTTGGGGCCAATTTTTTTGTTTGGGATAGGGATTGGCGTCAGTTTTGAAGGTGTAACCGACGCCTATGGTTCCACTGCTGGCGCATTTTTTTTGGGTTGCAATCGGGGATCGCTTTTTGCCATCGGTTATGGAATTGGCACCGAAGGCATCTACTTTTAGTGTCACCCACTTGGGTGTCACTTAGAAACCGACGTCAAAAGGCTTATTTAACCGACGCTAAAGGTGTTATCAGTACTAGTGGTGGTTGCATTAGGTATATGTCATAAGCCCTTTGTTCATGATCGGTTATGATTCTAACACCTTTTGGTGGCCACTCCTAATGCTAACTAACCTAGGTATTATAGGTGGTATGCCGACATCATCAGAAATCTTGTTCATGATGGATTTCACTATTGACTCAGCTATTGCATCACCAATGCAATTTGTTGGACCAGACACGATATCTAAAATGTTTGTGAGGAGGTCAATTGATTCTGTATGATCACTAGCAGACATGATGCCTACAATTAAAAGTATAACAACCTTAACATGATGACTAAAATAAAAATAATAACAACTTGAACATAATATGAAGGATTTGACAGGAAAAAAAATGATATCAACATTACATACAAATTAGATGGTACGGGGAAAAAATGTTTTTCTAGGAAAGTAATTATTACAACAATAAAGCAAATTGAAATTGATGTCCCCAAACATACAAAACATAATGGCAAAAGAAAGTTCTAACTTATGATGTTGAAGGTCCTCTGCTATTCCCACTTGTGCCAGCATCATTGGTTTTGGTATACCACACGGATGGCATACTTGATGTGATGTTGAAGTTTGGTGACAGGGATTGTGAAGCAAATCCCTACTGAGATAGCACAAAAGAGGATGGTATTGAAGGTAGTGGTGTTGCACTACCGCCTTGGGACCTTTCCCAAAGGTCTTGCAGCCATATTGTTATTTTGTGCGGTGTGTGTAAGGCTGAGGTAGATGTTGCAGTTTGTTGACTCCTTTATGGCGTTCACAAGTGTTGTAAATACAGGACTAGGGGCATTGGAGAAAGTGTCATTGAAATGTTGCAAACTCTTCTTTTTCGATGGCTCTGGTGGCCACACATGTGTGTAACTCATGTACCTTTGCGTACACCTGTGTGAATTCAAATAACACTTCATTAGAAAGCACACATTGCTCTTGTGACATTGATGGTCGCTTCTTGTGTCTATGGATAGGAGGAGTCCTTCCCCCAACACCCTGGGTATCTATTCCGCCTCCTCCGGTGTCACCCTCACTTTGCATCTCGGGTACTCCTTTGTCATGTTCCCCTACAGGGGTTTATGTGTTCATGGGTGTATCAAATGCATCTAATTCGATAGCAACTTCATCCTTGGAGGCAACGTCCAATGATATTTGTCTATCTGTAGAAGACATTGCATGGTGTCCTCTAGCAATGTTCCTCCCCGCCATCAACTCGATGTTGTAGTAGTGGGGAAAGGGTAGGTTAATCAACCTAGCAATATTTTGTTTGCCTAACTATAAAAAAAGCTTTTATTAGGAGATTTATATGTAAATGTAGGATATTACTTTTGGGGTCAGGATATGATTATTGTACATACCGTAAGGCTCTCCCTCCACTCAAGGATGTCAGGAAGCTTGGCCTTGTTCCTAGTCTCACCCCATCCTACGCCACTCTTGTTGGTGACAAGCTTCAATCTGGCATAGTGCTTCATCAGGTTCTTCCATAGAGTTTTGACCTACTCTAACGAACAGTCTGACTTCCCCATCCTATTTTGCAAATCATGAAGTGCCTCCCTCCAAGTGTCACTAGTAAAATGGTCGTCAATACACCTGCCTACGTCATACTGCCTCTGTAATGCTGAAACTAGAGCGTTGTCAGACTCTCTTGACCAAACAATACAGAACCTTGGGTCTGTGGAAGACATACTTGCGTAGGTGCTACAATATATAATGACAGTGAGGGGTGTTTATTGTAATAATAAATATATAACATGTATGGTTTTCAATAGAACAACATGTGACAATATAGTAATACTTGTGCTAATAATGAATTTGTTTTGGGTCCCATCCCAAACCTAGCAGTTGGATGTGAATGTTTAGGAAAGATACTCATGTATCTGAATTACTGAATCTGTGTTACACAAGATTCCAATTAACGTGAACTAGAGACAACACTCTATATAAGATGGTTCTAGAAAGACTAGATGCAGAACTTGAAATTATATTTGGCATCATATGTTTTCCTATCATAAAATCTTACATCTTTCCTTGCACAAATAAGACCATGCATCTATTGTCATTCTAACAGACAAACAAAAGGTCAATAATATTTTTTTCTTTAAACCTACATAGATGTGGATGTAATTAGTGCTCCATAGCTATACAATCATTTATATTCAACCTTGATAGGAAGAAGTTTGATTAACAATCAGTCCAATCCATCCCATATGTAATTAGACATAGATTGGACCAACTAATGAACATAAACCTCAAAGCTCAAACACATAAATAGAATATTAAAACCCCTTTCCACCCCAGACTGATATTTTTGTGGGACCCCTGATTGATAAGACACTTCCATACACATAATAATAATTTGGAGACTTTTGTTACTATGATTGACATCAGATGATTCCAAATTCAGTTGACACACACATCATTCAATTGAAAGAACCTGACATAGATGAACTAGTCAGAATTTGTTTTCTTGATAGATGAAAATACATTGCAATATTATATATATATATATATATATATATATATATATTTATATATGACATTAGTTAAAAGTTCCATCTAGACTAGAAATGTATTAGGTTGTGCTATCTTTCTAGGACAGACGTTATTCAATTCCTATTCCTACCTACACACTCAATAGTCTACCAAAAACCTCTTTCCTACCAAAAACCATCTCATTTTATTTCTAGACCACTTTCACCACATTATGAATTAGGGTACCACTTTAAACACATTGTGAATTAGACCTCATTTTTTTCAGTTTGCATAGATTATATCTAGCTTGACACACCAGCTACTACAATGTAGTACACTATTTAACCTAACTACGAACCCACTCCCACAGTGCTATTATAGAGGATTAAATGATATGATCTATCTTTGGACAATAAACCTCACACTGGTTAGCCAACCCTTACAATTGTTATTGATTATGTTGATAATGTCTTCTTCAAATATTAATCTTGCTCTCAGAGTAATTAATAATCTAACAACACATATTTATGGTGATGAAGCACAAATAAGGCAAATCAATGATATTACATACTCAACATTTGAAGACAAGAAATTTATATTAAATTGAAAATAAACATGCACTATGGCCGCATATGCCTTAATTAGCTCACAATTTTGTAATGAAAACATGTGCATAACAATGTTGATCATCCTCAACAAATAGTGCTTTAGATTTGGTTCAAATAGTACAACAACATACATATGTGAATATATCATTCTAACCATCTGTGAATCAACAGACGCAAAGTAGTCCTCTCCACTCTAGAGCAAACAACTATTATCCAAGAAACCAATTATGAAAACAAACATCAAAATTAGACCACTAAACAAACAATTAAGTCAACACTGAGAGATATCATGGGAAGTCCTAAATATACTGAGTGTACCACAAGATCTCCCTAGCTATACTGCTCTATTAAAAATGTCATCTGATAGGATGTAGTTCCCTAAATATTTGTAAAATAAGGGAATAAATCTGTATATGTGGCCTACTATTTAGAGGAGAGGGTGGGTTAGTGAACGGGTGGCATGGAATAAAACATCTTTAAGCTAAACTATGCTACCGCATATATGTGGCCTGCCATTGGAACCTAGTCCAATAATAATTGTATGCACAGTGTGATTTAGCCTAAAAGGTAAAATGAATACGGATTCGAGTTGTTTATCGGGTTACTAGCTAAACTATGATACTACATCAATATTGACTCTTCCACTTAGAACACATCGAGTATGCTCAGTTGCATCCCATGACGCATTTCATATTTCAATCTAGACAAACATAAGAGGTAGCTTTCAGATGTTAGTTTGCAGTGGATGATATGAAATGCTTCAGATGTCATTTCTTCAGTAGATGATATGAGGTATTTCACTTGAGATGAAGGAAGCATTTCTTCATATTTCAGTCGAGATGAAGGAAGCATTTTTCATTAGATGATATCAGGTATTTCACTTGATATGTCATTAGGAACACACACATGATGCATTTTTTAGTACAAACACAACAACACATAATCGGAAGAACAAAAATCCATAGTACAAAACATTACTGATCTATAGTTGTAGTATATCATGATTTTGTTAGTAGGCCAATTTGTTTTTGAATATTTAGAAGGTATTCACAAAAATTAGGGGCACAACACCATCAAAGATTCGACTGAAATATAGGGATGAGTGGTAGATACTTGTGGATTTGATCCACAACACCATCAAAGATCAACAATCATCTACACATGTAGTCATACAACCAATTATCTGGAAGGTGAGTTACTTTATTCTTGTAACATGTTCTGAGAATTATGTTAGACTGTTGTGAAGAAGAGGGGCATAACTTACTAATCGAAAACAAGAGTGATGAAGGTCAAATATTGGTTCCATAGTAGAAAACATTACTGATCTATTTTGCCATATTACATGTCAAATGATCAAATTTTGAATTCAATATAGATAATCGACGACATGAGGTGCACTCATTTTCATGTGTGCTTATACTACACCAAACGAGATTCAACAAAAGCTCAATCGGGACAATGGAATACCTGGAAGGGAGATTGAGAACAATCATGAACCAGCCAACACAGTGATGACCAATAGTTATGAACAGCACGGATAAGCAGCATGGATCGGCACGAGGGATTAGCACAGGGAAAATATTATGTCAGTATAAACTGACGGATTCAGTATAAAAATGAAGAAAATATTCAACATCACCAACCTTTTCAAAAGTGATTGACAAAGAGTAGTAGTTGTAGAATCGCCGGGATGAGAAGCACTACCGGAACACCAAGGATGACCACCACCTTCAGAATACCAGGGATGAGCACCAGCTTCGGAGAACAAGTGCTCCGAGATGCGTAGGTGGATGTCAAGGAGCTTGATGCACATCTCAATGAATATGAAGCAACAGGGACATTGCTTGCCCTATCTAGGGTTCGACCTATGCGTCAACAAGATGGGACGATGACTACTCAAGCTGAGTTAGGTGGACGGTGACAATAGACGATGGCTAGAAGGACAGGGCATGGGTACCTTGCTTTTACTGGATGTAGCCGCCCTAGTAGGCCGGCGGTCGCATATGGCCGCATTGAATCACCATGTGTACGCCCCTCTTGACATCTGATGGACTCCATCTGCGAGCTACTTGAGGTAGCACACCTCGCTTTAACTCACAGACCAACAGTGAGCCGGTAGCAGGTAGAGGGAGATGGGAGACTGTCACGAAGAAGAGGGGCGAGAGGGAGAGAGAGGGGCATGAGGGAGTCGGGGGTCGGGGGTTTGGGGGTTTGGGGGTTCTAACCCAGACTGGGATTCCAAATCCCACCTCTACTGGGACCGGGTTGGTCCAGATTAGGGGATTCCGTTATCCCAAAATGGGGGTCAATTGGGGTTGCGAACCAAACACAAATTTTCCCAATCCAGACCGGGTTACGCTAACATGGCGCTAGAAGACATGGTGAAATCCATATCACATCCGGAACCAAACAGGGGCATAGAAATCTGGTAGGATCCAATAGGATATAGTTATAGAGCATCTTTTATGTTTCTCTCTACTTGTTTTTTAGGGGGTTGGGTTTCAAAGAGGACTGAGAAGAAAATACTACATTGTAATTTGTTGTCCTATAGAATTTGTATAGAAGTATGAGAAGAAAAAGGATATGGCCGTGTTGTATGGGACTATATCTGATGCTCCACCAAAGCAAAAAAAAATTGGTTTAACGGAGTCAATAAATGGAAGTAATCCAACAATTCTGGACAAGCGACATAGTAGGACAGGCCCACCCTTCTTGGCACTACCAGGTTTACTTCTACAAGGACATTTTTTAACCAGAAGCCTGTTGGTATTCTCTAAAAGCTACATTCCTAGAATTTATGGAAAGTAATTTTAAAAGGATCAAAAACTGCATTTGTATAATATATTAGAAAAATCAACATTAATAATGCTTTTGAAGATGAAAATTTAGATCAATTATGTTAAAGCAAGTCATACTAAAGTAGTTGAGGGTCATACGCAATTTTTTTATTATTAATTGACATATATGTGTACAATAATGCATATCTTTTCTTGTGAGGGGGTTGATTAAGAAAAGATAGGAATGAGATTTGTAAATGAGATGCAATTTCAAAATTCAGTAATGTTTGAAAAAGAGATATAATAATTGTAAATGTGTTTCAAATGATGTTATATTAGTCGCATATTTCACTTTTTGTCTTTATTAACTTCACATCTATTATAAAATGATTGCACATCAAATCTAGATTGAAAATCATCTTTGGTGCTCAACATACCCTAAGTAAGGTTAATAATAGAATTTTTTTTAATATCACTAACAAAAGGACAAAATAATTTTAAATTATTTAACAAGGGTACCAGATTTAATGTCACATTCCTACTTGAGCGTTACTTACTTATCTACTAAATTAGGAATAAATGTCTCAAATTAAGCGCATGGAGGTCATTTCCATTTATTTCAACATTAAAATTAGAATATGTCATGTTCTATAACTAAAGTATAAAGTAATAGGCATTACAATTTTTATCAAAACTTGATCAAAATCATAAAGTTTCCTATTTGGTTATGATCTGGTATGATATATTTCAAAGATTTATCAATTAAAACATACTAATATGGCCATGAATCATGATCTTGTGATCTCAATGATCTAAAGAAAAAAAATTGAACCTAGAAGATGTCACAGTGACATTCTTATCTATGATATGTTGGATGCAACGTAGGAAAGAAACATAGTTATTAGCTAAAAAGACAAATATATCAAAGGAGGTCATAAGGAAATGATGATGTTTATTTCCCATGTAAAGTTGAATATAATCAATAAAACATAATTTTAGTTATTATCGTGACATTAGAATGTTTGATTATTATATTATTTTAGAGCTATAGCCTTAAAATGTTGTATATTGATTAATGGTCTAAAGTAATCTAAAATAATATATTAATAATATATTGACTACATCTATGTCTAATACTTCATCCTCTAAATTTTGGTATCAAATAGACTTAATTTGCCTATACATTTAATTATTTAAATTTTTGATGAAAAGTATTCACGATTCCATCCCATATTGAAATATGACTACTTGAAGAGTTTAAGTTCTAACTCGTTGTATTTTTTTATCTCAATATGTTTCGGATACAAATTCAATAACAAAATATGTTTACAAATATGTAAGTTCAGTTGCATTGAACAAATTCTAGATTGACCGATGACATAATTTTGGAGTAAATTTTTGACTCAACATAAATCTAGTCAATGTTGGTTCTAGGTCTAAATTGACTAAACCCTTGTTTTGATGATGACTAGACATTCCATTTATTTATGACTAATGCTTCTACTTGAGTGATTTCAGATTAGGTATAGACACAGTCCAGATGACCTAACTTGCGTGTCTTAAGTAGGAGAAAAGACAAGCCAAAGTCAATATAATGTGCATTTTTTGGAATATGAGGTAAATCCATTAGAATCATGTTGTAAATCACATTTAATGATTGTATGGATTGTAATTAAGCTCAGAAAAAATAAGGAACACATAAAGAAAATATTTAAACTCTCTAATGATATTTTCCAAAATTTATTACAAGTTATTTATCGATCGAATCACAAACTCGATTGATTCCTTGATGGATCTTGAAAATGTCCAGGTTTGGTTGAGTTGCCACTACACAGAACTCGACCGACACCTACACTGAGCGATTCATATTTCTTTGATCGATCAAGTTTCATGCAGGATAAACTCGATCGATGGTTCAACTTGGGTTTGGTGCATAGTGCAATTAGTTGAATTACTTTTATTGAAACTCAACCAATCGCACTGTATGGAAAAGTACAGAAAAGTGTTTCCAGCTGTTAGAGTGTTGTTAAAATCTAAATATATTTGTTGCAACACCCAAACAACTAGAATTCATAATTAAGTGTTCCCACTTGATAGAAGGCATCTCCATATATAAATAGGATCCCTTGGGCTTCATCCCTTAGTTGGAAAAACACAATGAAGATCCATATGCTATAGTTGGGCACCTCCTTTCACTCTTAAAGCTTAATTACTTTTTACATCTATCAAAGTCAGTAGGAGATTTGTAAGAGAGCTTGTGCTATATGTATGTCTTTTGAGGCTGTCACTTTCTCCACCTCTGAATCTCTCATTTTGAATATGAAGATGAAGATGAAGGTTCTCTCTCTTGGCTAAGAGAGGTTAAGAAATTCAAGGATGAAGAATTGGAGCAAAAGAGTGGGTAACCCTTAGTTAAGGTAGAAATCTCATTGCTCAAGTGGGTAAGTCCTTGGTGGAAGCTTCTCCTTGGCAAAGGTGAAGTCAAAGGCTGAAGATCCAATAAGAGTGAGTAATTCCTCGAAGGCTGAATACTTGTGCAATAAGTGGGTAAGTTTTTGGTGAATGAGGAAGACTCCTTACAAAGCGGGTAAGTCCTTCGATAGGTTGTAGACTCTTGTCTGGATAGGTAAGTCCTTTAGTAGGATATCCTTATCCCGGAAAAGGAAGATCATGTATTACATCTCTTTTAAAGAATATAATGAAGGTCCAAGGTTGAGAAATCCTAGAGGTTGACCTCTCTAGGTAGTGGATTGACTTACTCCTAGTTTGTAGTATACATCCACTCTACATAGCTTGTGTTCTTGTGCTTGTTTCAATATCTCTTATCCTTTCTATGTATGTTTAATTTCACTCAAGTTGCTAGTTAGAAAACTTATCTTGTGATGTATATGAATCTTGTTTAAGTGCTTTTTAGTTCTATTCACCTCCCCTCTAGAGCAAATCACCCATCCTAGGATCCAAGAAGTGGTATCAGAGTAGGTCTTCTCCAAGCATACTTGTACAAGTAGGAGAATATGGGTGACTAATAAGGAGGGAGATACTTTACCAACCTTACAATCTTTGATGGG
Organism: Alisma plantago-aquatica; assembly: GCA_963693085.1. Lineage (NCBI taxonomy): Eukaryota > Viridiplantae > Streptophyta > Magnoliopsida > Alismatales > Alismataceae > Alisma > Alisma plantago-aquatica. The sequence continues at coordinate 1,490,027,214 of OY856412.1, forward strand.
AGAAATTACCTCTATTGGAAAAGAATACTTCAATTCTACATACAAGGATCAAGTCTTGAGCTATGGAAAATGGTGAATAGTCCATATAAGCTACTAGTGACAAAGATTGAATAATGGGATGAAGCTATCTGGAAGAAAGTAACCTTGAATGCTAGAGACATGAACAACCTCTATGCCTCCATGAACCCCACCGAGTTCAACCAGATTTATTCACATGAAACAGCCTATGAGGTATGGACAAAGCTTTGTGTCACACATGAGGGGACAACTCAAGTGAAGGAAAGCAAAGTATGCATGCTCAATGGGATGTTTGAGAACTTCAAGATGGAAAAGGAGGAGAAAATATCCAATATGTAGTCAAGGCTCAACACCACTGTGAATGGTCTTGTGATTCTAGGTCATCCTATGTCTAGAAGAGAGATCAACCTAAAGATTCTTAGAACTCTCCCCAAGAGATGGGAACCCAAGGTAACCTCCATTAAAGAAGTAAAGTCTCTTGGTGATATCCCTATTATAGAGCTCATTTAAAATCTAAAAGTCCATGAAGTCACACTTGTCAAGAGGGAGGAAGTAGAAAGAGAAGAAGAGAAACAACTCAAGAGAATGAAGAAGGGTGAAAACAAAGCTCAAATTAAGGCTATTGTTGGTCCAGCTTCTCCATCCTTTCATTTTAAAGATGCCATGTACTACAAGGAAAGACTCTACAAAGGCAAGCCCCCCTCCTCCACGTGATGCTTGACATGTTCCAAGAAGGGTCACTTCAAGGAAGATTTCCTACAAGACATAAAGACCCATCTTCACAAGAGAAGAGAAGAGAAGTACAAGAAGAAGGAGAAATGGCACAAAATCTCTAGTGACTCCTCCAACTCAGGCTCAAGTGAAGAATCAAGTGAAGGTCAAGTGGAGGATCTAGCTCAAGTGATGAAGTAGAATATCATTTTGATCTCATGACATCAACAAGTAAAGACTCAAGTTAGGTAAATCTAAACTCTCTAGATAAAGAACCTTCAATTTTGATTATTCATGCTACTCGTGCCTCTCTTAACTCTTTTAAAAAGAAAAAGAAAATGCTTGCTAAAATTGTTGATAACTTGCATGTAGAAATAGATGATCTTGAACATGATAATACTTTCTTACAAGATTATATTAAGATCTTAAAAAGTCTTCTCTAGAACATGAATTCAGAATCAATAATGTCAAAATTGAAAAAAATACTAATCTTAGTCAAGTAGATGATCTTAAACTTGAGAATGCTAATTTTATTGATAAGATTTGATTTTTAGAATATCAACCTCTTATGCATAGTTATAATGAAGAGCATACTAAAATTTTGAATTCTATCATACTTGACGTTAATGTTCTTAAATCTGAAAATAAGGACAAAGATTTGGTTTTGCATGGTTCAGAATCTGAAAATAGGATCTATTAGTTTAAGATTGCCTTGTTTGAAAATAAATATGCTTCCTTGCTTGCTGAAGTCAATGTCCTTGAATCTTTCTCTTGTTCTACTAGTAGAGAGAATAGCATTGCTTCTCTTCATATTGATAAAATTTGTTAAATGACTAAAACTGTTTGCTTAGAAAATGATCTTTTGTATGCTTGAGATAATACTAATCATTTGTCTTCTACTATTTCTACTCTTATGCATGATAATCATAGTTTGAGATCTTTTATGCATATATTCTTAGATGATAGGAGGGATCATAATAGAATTCTAGATCATACTATCGAAAAATGGGTAGAGATGGTTTTGGACTTGATTGTAGCCAAAGGAAAAATAGAGATAAAGGACCTTCAATTTTCAATGAAGAATCCTATAGTTCTAAGGCTAGGAGATCATGTAATTACTGTAATAAAATTGGTCATTATTCCTTATTGTCCTTTTAGGAAAGTAACCCAAGAGTAATAGGACTTGGGCTGCTAGGCTACCCCCCCAGGGCCCAAAAACATGATTGGGGACTATTTCATCTTTCTTCTAGCAGGTCACATGCTAGTGGATTATCTTGAGCTATTTAATTGCAAACTAACTTCTCAATTCACATGAAAGTAGAAAGGTAAGATGTGTAGGGGAGGCAATAAGTGGAAAAGGAATGGTAAGAACAGAGATAAAGTTTTTCTTGCTCATATCCAATTATAATGTGTTTTGCTAAGTTAGTATGCACGATGCATATGGTTTTTAAGTCAAAAGTGGTATATTGTGATTCTTATCACACTCTCACTCAAAACTATTTATAATGCTTTCATAATGCATTACTAACTTCCTTACATATGTTTGGATATGACTTATATTTTTAGCATGCCTATAAATATGTTTTTATAAAATATATGTGTTTTTTGACAAAAGCTTTATCGGTCAAGTTTGACCTGGTAACAACTCGACCGATAGGCACCATAGGTGTTGCCAATAGTTGTTGTCATTCGAATTGTCAATTCATTGATTTCGACCAACAACATTGTGTATAGAATATATAGTTGGCTTTTTGGATGAGAATTTCCCTCTCAACTAGATTTTATCAACCAATAGCCTTATTCTATGGCACTCCTTTTTGTACCTTTATATGTGCATATTGCCATACTTTAAATTTCCTATCTTGTTTACAACTCTATCTTTCTAATTGCTATAATTTGGTATTCCACAAGTGGTATCCCTATATCTTGCAATTATCTATCTTGAGTTGTTTTGTAGGTCTCGATGATGATCTCTTTAGGCCTCTTGGTTGAGTCTTAAAATGCTTCCTCTATGCCCTAACGTGCTACACTTTTCTAGTAGTATATATTGTGATACAACCTGAGGTTCTTAGTGGTAATCATCTTTTGATAATATTCCACATATGCTAGTGAGTTATATCCTTTCATGCTTCTCAAATTACTTATATCTTTGGTTGGATATATCTCCACATCTACTCATAGCTTGCTCTTTAAATTGTGCATCTTTTTTCATGATCTAGATCTTACTAGTATTTCTAACTTGTGATATCATCTACTAGTAGTTAACATTCATGTAGATCTAGCCTTTTACATCTTGTGGTATCTAATACTTCAAGTGGTTTTCATCATGTGTTATGCCCATATCTTGTTTCATACATGTTTTTTTAACTTACATATCTTCTATCTTGAGTTGCTTGTATAGCATTATGAAGCAAGACATATAGAGCTACATTGTATGTATAAACTAGAGCACCCTTGAAATTTATGAAGTATTTGATCCAGTGTCAGATTTTGATGCAAGACTAGTGTTTTTTATGCAGAAACTGCCTTCTGAGCATGACTCATTGCTTTTCAATGAGTTTTGATGGTTTTTAGGCAAACTTCGTCATCTTGAGGGTCAAAATTATGATTTATTGTACAACACTTTATCTTGCCTTGAACATGACTAGAATTACATCTAGGGTTGTTCAAATGCAGATTTTAACTTGCTTTATTTACTATGCTTGGACAAGCCCCTAGTTTTCTCTTCTACTCTCGCTACTAACTTTTGATATATCTTTTATAACATGTGGAATCTCTTTTTACTAACAAGATGTGCTTATAACCCCCACTTTTCGAAATGAAAAGGGGAGAAAGGCTATCTTTTGTTAGATAGAGAGAAGGCATGTGTGAGGATAGGTAAAAGTGGATAAAATATATGTAGTACATATATGAGTATTAGACATAGTTTCTATAAATGTTATGAAAGCTAACAATGTAGGAGAAATAGAATTAATTAAGGGGGAGTATGAGAACACCATGATCATCAATTGAGGGGGAGCATACGAACTCATTTATATTGAAACCCCTCAGTTTCCTCAAAGGGGGGAGAATGTTGACTCAAGGTAAATCTAGTCAACATTGACTCTATGTCTAAGTTGACTAAACCCTTGTTTTAATTATGACTAAACATTCCATTTATTTCTGTTTAATACTTCTACTTGAGTTATTTTAGATTAGGTATAGAAACAATCTGTATTCCCTAACTTGGGCATATTAAGTTGGAGAAAAGATAAAGCAAAGTCAATACAAGTGCACGTTCATGGAATACGATGCAAATCTATAAGAATCATGTTGTAAATCACTTGTAATGATTGTATGACTTGTAATTAAGCTTAGAAAAAATCAAGAGCACTTAAAATGAATATTTAAACAATTTAATGACATTTTCCAAAATTCATCATAGTTTGTTTGTTTGTTTGTTTGTCGAGTCATAGACTCGACCGATCCCTCGATGGATCTTGAAAATGTCTCAGTTCAGTCGAGTTGTCACTTCAAAGGACTCGATCGATGCATGCACTCTGTAAATCCTATTTCTTCGATCGGTTGAGTTTCATCTAGGATAAACTCAACCGATGGTTCAAATTGGGTTTGGTGCATAGTGTAATTGGTCGAGTTACCTTCATTGAAACTCGACTGATCGTATTGTATAGGGAAGTGTAGAAAAGTATTTCTAGCCGTTGGAGTGTTGTAAAACTCAAGAATATATCTATTACAACACCCAAAATGACTAGAATTCATCCTTAAGTGTTCCTACCTGATAGAAAGGCATCCCCAACTACAAATAAGACCCCTTGGGCTTCATCCCTTGGTTGGAAAAACACCATGAAGGTCCCTATGCTATAGTTGGGAACCTCCTTCTACTCTCTAAGCTTAATCACTTGCTACATCCATTAGAGTGAGTAGGATATTTGTAAGAGAGTTCGTACTACATGTATATCTTGTGAATCTCTCACTTCCTTCACCTCCCAATCTCTCATTTAAAACAAGAATATGAAGATGAAGGTTCTCTTTCTTGGATAAGAGAGGTGAAGAAGTTCAAGGTTGAATACTTGGAGAAAAAAGAGTGGGTAAGCCCTTGGTGAAGATAGAATACTCATTTCTCAAGTGGTTAAGTCCTTGGTGGAAGCTTCTCCTTTGCAAAGGTGAAGTCAAAGGTTGAAGATCCAAGAAGTGTGGGTAATTTCTTGAAGGCTTAAGACATGTGCAAGAAGTGGCTAAGTTCTTGATGAAGGCAGAAGACTCCTTGCAAAGTGGGTAAGTCCTTTGGTAGGTTTAAGACTCTTAGTTGTATTGGTAAGTCCTTTTGTAGGGTATCCTTACCCCAAAAAAGGAAGATCACATATTGTATCTGTTATAAGGAATATAATCAATTGGTGTAAGGTTGAGAAATCTTAGAGGTTGACCTTTCTAGGTAGTGGAATGATTTACTCCTAGTTGGAGTATGGAACCACTCTACATAGCTTGTGTTCGTGTGGTTGTTTCAATCTCTCTTATCCTTTCTATGCATGTTTAGTTGCAATCAAATTGCTAATTAGCATCCTTATCTTGTGATATATCTTGAAGGTCTGATGAATCTTATTTAAGTCTTTTTTTTTTCTCTATTCACCTCCCCTCTAGAGAAAATCACCCATCCTAGGGTGACATGTTGTGTATATATGTGTGTATTGTTGTATACAGTTTTGTACACATGTATACTTCATTGGGTATTTTTGTAAACAAATTTATACACATGTATATATTGTGTAATTTTTTGTAGGAACATGTGCTCTGCCCTCTGTAATGTTGTGTATACATGTGTATCGCCATGCATACTCTTATGTACAAATTGTTGACTCCAAGTCTAATTGACTCCTAAAGTCAAATTGACTAAACCCTTATTTTGATGATGACTAAGTATTCCACTTATTTGTGTCTAATGCTTCTAGTGGAGTGATTTCATATTAGGCATATACACACTCCAAATGCCTTAACTTGTGCATTCTAACTTGGAGAAAGGAAAGTCAAAATCAATGCAAGTCTAGTTTTGTGGAAAATACGTCAAATCTATTAGAATCATGTTGTAAATCACTTGTAATGATTATATGAGTTGTATTTAAGCTTAGAAAAAATAAATAGCACATAAATTGAATATTTAAGCACTTTTATGGCACTTTCCAATATTCATCACAGGGACTTTTCTTGGTCGAGTTTTATCTAGGATAACCTCGGTTGGTACTCTTGATGGATCTTGAGAACTGCCATTGTCATCTGAGTTTCCACAGGACAAACTCATCTGATACCCCTACACATACAAATCAATTTTCATCCACCACCCAAGTTTCATCCAATTGAAACTCAACCGAAAACTCAAAACTAATTTGTCACATAGTGCCATAGGTAGAGTTTCTCAAAAGAAAACTCGACCGACTACATTGTACAAAATGTGTATAAAAGGTGTTTCTAACCGTTGGAGTGTCACAGAGCTTGAAAAAAAATCTATTGCAACACCCGCAAAGGATAGAATTTGTTCTTTAGTGCTTCTACTGGCTAGCATGCATCCTCATATTTAAAAAGGACCCCTTGGGCTTCAACCTATGGTGAGAAAAGAACGATGAAGGTCCCCATATTATAGTTGAGTGCATCCAATAGCCTCCTTCCACTCTTAATTTTAATCACTTGCTACATCCATTAGTGTGAGTAGGAGATCTATAAGTGAGTTATTCCTACATGTATATCTTGTGAGGGTCTCACTTACTCCACCTCCCAATCTCTCTTTCTACCATGAAGATGAAGGTTCTCTCTTTTGGATAAGAGAGGTGAAGAAGAAGAAGGGTAGGAGTCCCTTGGTGAAGATGAAGTAAAAAGTGGAAGATCTAAGTCAAGAGTGGGTAAATCCTTATGGAGGAAGACTCGATGCAGAAGTAGGTATTTCATTGGTGAGTTAAAAGACTCTTGGTCATGTATAGGTAAGTCCTTTGTAAGGTTATTTCCTCCCTTGTCCTCAAAGGGGAGGTGGGGTATCCTTTTCTCAGAAAAGGAAGGTCATTTGTTCTAACTCTTATAATGGAATATAAGGAGTGAGACATGGTTGAAAAATCCTAGAGATTGACTTATCTAGTTAGTGGGAATACACTCTTCTAGTTTGGAGTTTGAAATCACTATACATATCTTGTGTTCTTGTTCTTATTCAATCTCTCTAATCCTTGCCATGCATATTTAGTTGCACTCAAATTACATATATGCAACCTTATCTCTTGATATAATATGAAGGCATAATTTATTTAGTTTAAGTGTTTTAGATCTATTCACCCCCCCTCTAGAGCCCATCATTGATCCAACAATTGGTATAAGAGTGGGTCTTCTCCAAGCAATACTAATACAAGTAGGAGAAGATGGGCGGTTATCAAGGTGGGAGATACCTCATCAACATTCCAATCTTTGATGGAAGCAACTTCCTCTATTGGAAAAGAAGGTTGTGGTACTACATATAAGGATCAAGCCTTGAGCTATGGAGAATGGTGTATCTTCCATACAAGCTACCGGAGACAAAGGTAGAAGAATCGGATGAAGCTACTTTGAAGAAAGCAACTTTTAATGCTAGATCCACAAACATTCTCTATGCCTCTCTTTCCCCCACCTAGTTCAATCGAATTTTTCATCATGAGACAGCCTATGAGGTATGGAGAAAGCTATGTATCACTTATGAGGGAACAAAAAAAGTAAAGGAAAGTAGATTCTACATGCTAAATGGTCTCCTTGAAAATTTTAAGATGGGAAAGAAGGAAAGGGTGGCTGAAATGTATGCTAGGATCAACACTATTATAAATGGTCTTGTCTTACTAGGTCATCATATGGATAGAGAATAGATAAACTCAAAGATCCTTCGATCTCTACCTAAATGGCGGGAATCAAAGGTGAGTTCCACTAAAGAAGCAAAATTTCTTGGGGATATTCCTATTAAATAGCTCATAGGAGATCTACAAGCTCATGAAGTTAAACTTGACAAGCAAGTGGAAGGAGAAAGAGAAGAAGAGAAAGAGCTCGAGAGAATGAAAAAAGGCTGAAATCAAAAACCAAATTGAAGCTATTGTTGTCTAAGCTTCTCCTTCCTCTCAAGTTGAAGAAGATGCAATGTACCCCAAAGGTAGACTTCAAAAATGCAAGTCTTCTTCCTCTACCTAGTGCTTCAAATGTGGAAATAAGGGTCACTTTAAGGAAGATTGTCCGCAAGGCAAAAAGACCCATCATCACAATATAAGGGGAGAGAAGCACAAGAAGAAGGAGAAATGGCACAAAATCTCTAGTGACTCCTCCAACTCAAGCTCAAATATAGATTCTAGTGGAGGATCTAGTTCAAGATCTAGTGATCAAGGCGAATGTCTTTTGCGTCTCATTGAAAGTTCAAATGAGGTAAATGTAAGCTCTTTAGATAAGATTCTTTAATTTCCATTATTCATGCTATTCGTGTCTCTATTAAGGTGTTGATAACTTGCATGAAGAAAAATATGATCTTGATCATGTTAATGTTTGCTCGAAAGATGATGTTGACTATCTTCAAAAGCTTTATCTAGAACTAGACTTGAAATTCAATAGTGTTTAGATAGAAAACAATGCTTATCTTATTCAACTAGATTCTCTTAAATTTGAAAATGCTAACTTGCTTGATAAGATTAGATTTATAGAAGCTCAATCTCTTATGCCTAGTTCTAGTGAATAGAATAGTAATATTTGTTGGTATGTATGCCCATAGAGAAAATCATGAGACAGTTGTAATGGCATTATTTGTAATTGATTTGATTATTAATAAAAGGAAAGCTTCCAATTTATTCAGTTTTATTCAATTATGAGATAATGATGTAACATAATAAATGTTTGGAGAATAATATTTCTCAATGACATATGTCTACAAGTATTAGCCTTGGAGGATGAGATCATACGGATATAAACAGTATATATATATATATATATATATATATTCTCATTATGTCACTGGTCAAATGTTATTGTTGAAGGTTGATAAACACCAATAACATACAAGATCAAAGTGTGAATTGGTTGATGCCATAGTCTCATTAGTCATGATATGGCAACATCAAACCAATCACATAGATACATGTTAGAGAATGGTGTATCGGATAGACCCACCATGAGACAGACATATGGAAACCATTCTTTGGTAGTCATAGTCAACTCTCATAGTGATGGTGGTGTTTGTGATTCTTAGACCTAAAATCACTACACTCATCACATGTCCCTCGGTACACTTTGACATCATCAAGTGCATTCATGAAACATGGATTGTTATAACGATATGATTAGTGACAATGATGCATGGGGACTGACTGTGAGTGACAGATATGGGATTTTTCCCTCCTAAGGGAGTGTGATGTCCAAGGCCTCTTGATTAGAGAAACTAAGAAATGCATGGCAAGGTACATGTGAGTCAATATGTGATATTGAGCTTACATATATCTCAGACAGTCTACTCTGGTTCAAGAAACAATATTGAGTGTTGAAGAGGGTGACTGATTCATGCCTCGAGTTCAAATCTAGATATTTGTGACAAAGGAATTATAAAAACATTGCAACACCATACACATATTGTAGGTTTAAGTTGTTCCCCAACTTTCCATTCACTTGGGTGTCACTGATGTGTGACTAGAAACCACTCTTTGCTTGTGATGTCATAAGTTGTTATGAGTATTCACTACCAACGTGAAATGGGACCTATAGGGTCACACAAATCGGTCTTGATCTAGAAGAGGAGTATAGTCTTGAATGATATATGAATTGAGGATTAAAGTGTTTAGGTATTCAATTCATGCAACAAAAGATGACTGCATTGTCGAACGGGCATCTCAAGCAGTTGAGATAGCCATTTGGGATGTGAGACAAGCGTCTCAAGGAGTTTAGATGGGCATCTGGGAGTCAAGTTAGTTTAATGAGATTTTCTTGTGTTCTGCACGAACCCGGCCCAATCAATTAGCTCACTGGGTGAATCGACCGGCTCATGGGAGAGAGATGACCAATTCACCTAGTGAACCGACCGGCTAGTTTGGGCCGAGGAAGATTCTAGCAACTTTTCCAAGTTCATGAGAAAATTCTTTCATTTCATATTGCATACTACTTTGGGTGCAAGAAAATTAATGTTAGTATTAATTGGAAACTAATTTCTAAAATTGTATGCAACCAGGAAACTACAACACAATCATGTCATAGTGCCAAACGATCTTCTTGGGTGGCAGACGACTGTTTGGGTCACCAAACGACCATGTCATGGTTTGCAGGATGCAAAAATTCAAGTTCATCCAGTCCTTCCCACTTTTACTTTTAGTCATGTATTGACTGGGGACTAGGAACCCTGACCCTAATCCATCCTATATAGGGGGTATTGGGGGATTCCCAAGACACACAATTGAGAATCAATTGCTCTAACAGTTGTTGTCCTCTCTAGCTTTGGTATTCATAAGAGCACTAGAAGGTCCTACCTAACTAGGGAAGGACAATGAGGGTGATAACAACTAGATTCATTGTGGGAGAGTAGGTTGGTGACGAGTACGCCAATAGAGATGGACAACTCATTCCATTCCATTCTAGTAGAATGACATGATTTCTAGGCGGTCTGTGTGGACTTCTCTAGAGGAGGGAGGTTGTTGTTTATCGCTAGGATGACAACATCAAGCAGGAGTCTGTTTCCAGAGAAGCTTCTGCAGATGACGACGATGATGTTTTAGACTGTAGTTTGTGGTGTAGACTAGAGGCACAGCAATTAGATGAGTCCGCTAGGAAAGTTGCACATCTACAACAATGAGAATTTCTGATGGACTTTCTCCAAGACCAGGTATATCCTCGAAATCATCCTTCATTTCTTATAGTTATTGACGTGATCTGTTGGTTATGGAGAATATGGTAGATAAAAAAATTATTTCCACTGTCTATTCCATAGCCATAATTCGTTAGAGTGGTATCAGAATCAACGTAAATTTACTATATTATGGGATAATCGATATGATCTGACTCTGGTTTTTTTGTTTTATTATTACATACGATACGGACAATATATGTCCAATCAAATACTATGATAACCCCAAACTAATATATATATATATATATATATATATATATATATATATATATATATATGTGTGTGTGTGTGTGTGTGTGTGTATATATGTATATATATATATATATATATATATATATATATATATATATATATATATATACATATATATATATATATGTGTGTATATATATATGTATCTATGTGTGTGTATACATATGTATATATATATATATATATATATATATATATATATTTGCAATTTAAGGGTGTCGCCCTAAAAGTGATTTTATGGTGGATGTGTAGCATGGTTATGGACAATAACCCCTACATGTACATAGTTGTGTGAATGGTTAGTCATGTTTATCTTGGTTTGCGTACTGAGCCTATCTAATATTTCCAATGTAAAGTTAATTCTTTCCTACCTTTGCTCCCCCTGAATGTAACTTGAGGTTTCTATACAATCATATAATAAAGTAGGCAAATTACTTTTTTGTTGACAAAGAATGACACCTGTCGGCTGATCGAGATGACCGGCTGGATGGCCTGAGTCGACCATCTGGAGGATCGATCCAACCATCTGGCGAGACGACCAGGAGCCCAAAAGACTAAACGAACTGACTATTTGGAGGAGCTAAACAATCGGTGACAGGAGGACCAACCAGCCGTATGGAGGATCCAGACGACTGGATTGAATTGGCCAACCAACCGGCCATGAGGTGAGCAGACCAGGTTTAAGGGTTGAACCAGTCAACCAAGATTGGCAAGCATGAATTTTCAGCAATAGTAATTTTTGCATGTGATGCAGACCTAGATGACATAATTTCTTGTGGCTCCAAGGGATTACATTAAGCTGGCCATAACCATCGCTTTTGTTCATTGCATATTTTCGTTGTGGGATATATAATATATCTTACATGCACTATATATATGTGGTGATTGGATAAAGTATATGTATTTATACAAACTCCCTCAAATGAAAATGATATTAAGTCTAAGATTCCTTCCAATAGAAATACACATGAAATGCATTATTATTGTATTGGCTATTGGAATAGACTTAACTGGTGATTCTCAAAGCATGTGGGCCCATAGGCATAAATATGATTATGACAAGGAGTTGTGCATGCCATTTATCCAGAATTGCATTTGATGCAATTGGCTAGACTTGCCTACCTTTATAATTAACTGTTTATGTTGATGTTGGACAGGCAATAGTTGAATTATCTTAGATAATTAAAGACTTAAGTATTATTATCAACTTTTCAAATCAAATCAAAACTTTTGAAAAAATGCAAATTTTCTCTTATATAATGAAATGGCGAACAAATCTAAATTGTGATTGGTCCTGAAGAAGGAGAAACTGGACGACATAAATTTCCACTAATATTTTGGACTTTAAGGAGGGTACTCAGTGAAGAGGACAAACTTTATGTCCTTGAAAAACCATTTCCAGAATTATCAGCTCCTGATGCACCTAGGGCACAAATGGATGCTTACTGGAAGCATGCCAATGATGCCTTAGAGACAAAGTTCCTTATGCTTAGATGCATGAACCATGATTTGTATGAGCAATGTTGTGACATGGGGATTCTCGAGATGGTGACACATCTTAAGAAAGTTCCCCTTGACATTACAAAGAAAGAAAGGGACGATGTCATGAAAGAGCTTTTTGGGTCAAAGTCGACAAAGCGAACCTCAGTAGAGGAACATGTGTCCATTATGATTGAACATGTATATCGTCTTGAAGAACTCGATTTCACCTTGAGCCAAGAGTTAGCTACGGATATGATTCTAAAGACTTACTAGAATCATGTAGTCATTATATTGCATGTCATCATGTGAATAATGTGGTTGACCATATGTATGAGTTGCTAGCCATGCTGATTTAGGCTGAAGAAAAATGAAGAAGGATGAGTTCATGGTTATGATCAGTGAAGCTAAGTCCAATGATCAAAGAAAGAGCAAGAATTCTTCTGAGTTCAAGCCCAAGTCTAATTCTTCAACACCCAAAATAAGAGGAAAGAGAAGTACAAGAGGAGTTCATCCTTTGTACTTGAAGGCATTCAAGAAGAAGAAGATGGGGATGATGATATATATTGTAGGTATACATGTTATTGAGACAAATCTATCTACTTATTCATCATGGATACTAGATAACTATTTTGGATTTCACATATGTTTGAATATGCAAGATCTGAAAAGAAGTAGGCCTCTTAGAGGAGGCGAGGTGGAATAGCGAGTTGCTAATGGCGCAAGAGTTGCGGAAAGCACAGTTGGGACCTATAGTTTATCTCTGCTCACTGGTCTTGTAATAAAATGACTGAACTATTATTATGTACCTACTATAAATAGAAACATCATTTATGTATCTTGTATGGACAAGGATGCACTTGAATTCCATATTAAAAATAGTTGTTGTCTATTTCAAAAGTTTGGGTCCTTTATGGAAGCCAATATCTTATGGTCTTTACTTGTTAGATATAAAAATGGAGGTTTGTAATGTTAATACCAAAAGACTAATACTCAACAATTCAAACAAAACATACCTATGACATTGTCTTCTAGGGAACATAAATGAGAATCGCATATCTAGACTCCATAAATATGGTCATTTGGACTCTTTTGATCTAGAATCAATAGAGACATGTGAATCTTGTTTGTTGGACATGATGTCAAAGACCCATTTCATTGGTAATAATGAGAGGGCTAGTGAACTATTATGTCTCATACATACTGATGTATGTGGAACTTTTGGAATAAGATACTATGGATGGGTATCAGTATTTTTATTACCTTTATGGATGACTTCAGTAGGTATGTCTATGTTTATTTAACAAAACACAAGTCAGAAACTCCTGACAGGTTCAAGGATTTTATGAATGAAGCATAATAACAACTTGGTAAAAGTATTAAGGAACTTTGTTCTGATTGAGGTGGAGGTTACTTGAACCGGTAGTTTGACGACCTTCTCATAGCCCATGGGATCATATCCCAGTGGACTCCACCTGGATCACCCCAGCATAATGGTGCTTCATAAATAAGGAATCACATATTACTAGACATGGTGTGATCCACAATGAGTTTAGTTGAGCTTCTGACTACTTTATGGGGTTATTCTCTACATATCGTCGCGTTTACACTTAACCGAGTACCATCTAAATCAGTTCAAAAGACACCATATGAGATATGATATGAGAAGTGTGTCAGTATGTCTTTTATGAGAATTTGGGGATGCAAATCTTATGTTAAGAAGATGTTCTTAGATAAGCTTGGCCCTAAATCTGATAAAGGTTATTTTGTTGGATATCCTAAAGAAACTAAAGGATATTACTTTATTCCCAAACTCACAACAAATTATTTGTTTCCAGCAATGTTGTATTCCTAGATATGGATTTCATTTTCAAAGGAATCAGTGGGAGGAAAGTGGAACTCAAAGAGAACTCGAAGAGGTTCAAGACCAACAAGAGAACATTGAACCATTGGATGAACCAGAGGAACAAAGAGAATCACAAAGTATTTTCGAATGTCAAAATCCTCAAGTGACACAGGAACTTTGTAGATCTGATAGAACATGCCTAGAGCCTGAGAGATACGGATATCTTGTGACTTAGGAAGGTAGTGAATTGGTCATATATGATTAGCCAATTCCTATCAAGATACTATAGAGGGATCAAAGTTTGAGAAATGGCTAGAGGCCATGGGATATGAGATGGAATCCATGTATACCAACAAAGTATGGACTTTGGTAGATCCTCCTGAAAGGGTAAAACCCATAGGGTGCAAGTGTGTCTTCAAGGAGAAGACCGACATGGAAGGTAATATATAAACCTATAAGGGAATATTGGTTGCAAAGGGTTTCTGACAAATTCAAGATGTTGTCTATGATGAAACCTTTTCTCCAATGGCCATGGTTATGTCCATCAAGATCATGATTGTTATTACAGCTTATCATGACTATGAAATTTGGCTGATGAAAGTTAAAATCACATTACTTAATGGGAATCTTCTCGAGGATGTATACTTGACACAACCTGAGGGTTTTATAAATCTAAAAGTTGAAAAAAAAGTTTGTAAGCTACAAAGGTCAATTTATGGATTGACACAAGCATCTTATAGCTGAAATCTTTATTTTGATGAGACAGTCAAAGAGTTTGTCTTAATTCAAAATGAATATGAACCCTATGTGTACACGATAGTTAGTGGGAGCATAGTGACATTCCTCACATTGTATGTAGATGACATACTATTGATGGAGAATGAAATCCTTACTTTACAAAAGGTAAAGGCATGGCTTGGAAATATGTTTCGTATGAAAGACTTGGGATAAGAATCCTACATATTAGAGATAAGGATCTATAGAGATAGATCTAGAAAGATTCTTGGACACAGAGAAAGCAAATACATTGACAAGGTGTTGAAGCGGTTCAGCATGGAGAACTCAAAGAGAAGAAACCTACATGTGCGTCATGGTGTTCGGATCTCTAGAACTCAATGTCCAGTTCTTGTGAAGAAAGGAAATGGATGAGTGTGATTTGATATGCTTCAGCAATTGGATCAATCATGTATGAAAATGTTGTGTACCTATCTAGATGTCTCGTACACCTTGAGCATGCTGAGTCGATATCAGTCAGTTTCATGTGATTCTTACTGGATAGTTGTGAAGAACATCCTCAAGTACCAAAGAAGGACTAAGGATGAGTTCTTGGTCTAGAGAGGAGAGAAAGTGTTGGTGGTAAAAGCTTACACCGACGCAGGCTTCCAGACTAATCAAGATGACTACAAATTGCAATCATGATTCATGTTATGCCTCAAAAATGGAGTTGTGAGCTGGAAGAGTTCCAAGTAAGAGATAATTTTGATTCTACAATAGAAGCTGAGTGTGTTGTTGCATCAAATGCAGCAAAGGAGATTTTATGGATCAAGAAGTTCATCTCTAAACTTGGAGTCATTCCAGGCATCAGCAATGCAATTGAGCCTTATTATGACAACAATGGAGCTGTTGTACAAGCTAAGGAGCCCAGATCACATCACTGCTCAAAGCACATACATAGGAGGTTCGATCTAATACGAGAGATCATAAAACGAGGAGATGTAAAGATTTGCAAAGTACCAACTGAAGATAATGTTGCAGATCCCTTGACTAAAGAACTTTCACAGTAGAAACATGATGGACATGTTACATCACTTGGAATACGATTCGTAGGTGATTGGCTCTAAGTGTAAGTGGGAGTCTGTTGGTATGTATGGCTAGAGAGCCAATCATGTGATGGTTGTAGTGGCATTATTTGTAAATAATTTGATTATTAATAAAACACAAGCTTCCAATTTATTTTGTTTTATTCATTTATGAGATAATGATGTAACATAATAAATGTCAAGATAATAATATTGCTCAATGACGTATGTCTTCAAGTACTATCCTTGAGGGGTGAGATCATATAGAGTTTAAGGGTAAATATACATAACCTCATTATGGCCATGATCAGATGTTATTGTGGAAGGTTGATAGACACCAATAACACACAAGATCATAGTATGAGTTGGTTGATGACATAGTCTCATTAGTCATGATATGGAAATATCAAACCAATCACATAGATACATGTTAGTGAATAGTGTATCAGACAGACCCACCATGAGACCGAAACATGAGAACCATTCTTTGGTAGTCATAGTCATCTCTCATAGTGATGGTGGTGGTTGTGATTCTTAGACCTGAAATCACTGCACTCATCACATGTTGGTCGCTACACTTTGACATCATCAAACATAGTCCTAAAACATGGATTGTTATAACGGTGATGTCTGGGTGATTGTGACACATGGGGAGTAACTGTGTGTGATAGATATGGGATTTGTCCCTACTAAGAGAGTGTGATGTCCAAGGCCTCTTGATTAGTGAGACTAAGAAATACATGGTCATGCACATGTGAGTCAATATGTGATATTGATCTTACATACATCTCAGACAGCTTGGTCTGGTTCAAGAAACAAGATTGAGTGTTGAAGAGGGTGACTACTCCATTCCTTGAGTTCAATCTGGATGTCAGTGACAAAGGAATTATACAAACACTACAACACCATACACAAATTGTAGGTTGAAGTTGTTCCCCAACTTTCCACTCACTTGGGTAGCACTAATGTGCGACTAGGAACCACTCTTTACTTGTGATGTCATAAGCTGTTATGGACATTCACTGCCAACGTGATATGGAACCTATAGGGTCACACACATAGGTCTTGACTTGGAAGAGGAGTATAGTCTTGAATGATATATGAATTGAGTACCAAAGTGTTTAGGTATTCAATTTATGCAACAATAGCTAACTGCACTGCCAAACAGGCTTCTCAAGCAGATGAGAGGGTTGTCTGGGATGTGATACGGGTGTTTCAAGGAGTTGAAATGAATGTCTGGGAGTCAAGATGTTTTAACAAGATTGGATTCTATTATGCATTAGCCTGGCCCAATCGATCGGCTCACTAGGTGAACCAACATACTCATGGGAGCAACAATACCAGTTCACTACCAGTTCACCTAGTGAACTGATCAGCTCGTTTGGGCCAAGGAAGGTTATAGAAACTTTGCCAAGTTTGTGAGAAAACACTTTCATTTCAGATCGCACATTACTTGGGGTGCAAGAAAATTAATGTTAGTATTAATTAGAAACAAATTGCCAAAATCACATGCGACTGGGAAACTACAAGACAATTGTCTCCCAGTGCCAAACAACCGCCTGGGTCACCATACATCCACCTTGTGGTTTGCGGGTTGCATGAATTCAAGTTCTTCTTGTCCTTCCCGCTCCCACTTTAAGTCTTGTATTGACTCGGGACTGGGAACCATGGCCCTAACCCCTCCTATATATATAGGGGTATTGGGGGCATCCCAAGACATGCAATTGAGAATCATTTTCTCTGACAATTGTTGTCCTCTCTAGCTTTGGTATTCACAAGAACCCATGCAAGTCCTATCCAACTAGGGAGGGACAGTGAGGGAGATAACAACTAGATTCATTGTGAGAGAGCATGTTGGAAAATAGTATGCCAATGGAGAGGGGCAACATTTTCATGTCCATTCTACTAGAACGATAGGAGTTCTAGGTGGTCCATGTGAACTTATCTAGAGGTGAGAGGTTGTTGTTTGCCTCTAGGAGGATGACGTCAACCCGCAGTCTGTTGCAAGATGAGTTGCTGCAGACGATGATGACGTGTCGGACTATAGTCCATGGTTTAGACCAGAGGCACAGTTGTTAGACGAGTCCCAATGCAACTAGGAGAGTTGCACACCGACAATGATGATGACTGTCGCTAGACTTGCTCCAGGACCAGGTATATCCTCAAAACCATCCTTCCTATCTTATAGTTATTGATGTGACCTACTGGTTATGGGAAATATGGTAGATAAATTTCTTTTTGTTTTCGATGCCTATTTTGTATCCATAATTCCCAACAATATTGTGAAATACCTAGTGCTTAATATTGATGTTCGTAAAATTGAAAATGAGGACAAAGACTTTGTTTTGCAAGGAATAGAATGTGAAAATAGTGTTTATATATCTTATATTACATTATTTGAAAAATAAAATGCTTCCTTGCTTCCTAAAATCAGCGTCCTTCAATCTTTTTCTAGCTCTACTAGTAGAGAGAATAGTGTTGTTTCTCTTTGTATTAATAAAGATTCTTATATGACCAAATCTCTTTGCTTAGAGACTGGTCTTTTGAAAGCTAGAGATAAATAAATTGTCTTCTACAATTACTTCTCATATGCATGATAATCATGGTTTCAAATCCTCTATGTAAAGATTCTTATATGATCAAAAGAATCTTAATCAAATCCTAGATCATACTACCAAACAAATGGGTAAAGAGAGTATTGGACTTGATAGTAGCCAAAGGAACAACAAAGAAAAAGGATCTTCAATTTTAATGAGAATCCTCTAGTTCCAAGGATATGGGCTTATGTAATCATTTCAACAAAATTGTTCATTATTCTACATATTTCCCTTTAAGGAAAGAACCTTAATGCATTAGGATTTGGGTTGCTAGTCTAACCCCAAAGGACCCCAAAAATGATTGGGAATCATTTCATCTTTCTTCTTGTAGGTCACTTGTTAATGGATTGACTTGATCTATTGATTTGCAAATTAGTCTCTCAATTCACAAAAAAGAAGAAAGGTACGATGTGTATGGCGGGGCAACAAGTGGAAAAGAAATGATATGAATAGAGGTAATTGTATTCCTGCTCATATCCAATCATAGCTTGTTCTTGTCAAGATAGTATGCACTATACATATGGTTTTTTAGTCAAAATTGGTATATTGTGATTCTCATCACTTTTTTGTTCAAAAACTACCCACGATGCTTTTATAGTACTTTATAAACTTACTTATATATGTTTGGATATGGCTTATATTTTTTATCATGCCTCTAGATATGTTTTTGTGATATACATGTGTCTTTCGACAGTAGTTGTTGTCCGCCAAGTTTATCATGAGGAAATTGGATCAACAAGCACCAACGGGTGTTGACAATAGTTGTTGTAGGCTGAGAAGTTTAGCCTAGAAACTCGACCAATAACACTTTGCACTGAATATACAGATGGCCTTTAGGATGAAAATTTTCCTCTCAACTAGATTTTCTCAACCAATAGCCTTATTCTATTGGAACTCCCCTTGGTACATTATGATATGCATATTGCCATGCTTTAAGTTGCCTTATCTTGCAGACAACTCCACCTCTCAAATTGGTATATGATAGATATATATATATATATATATATATATATATATATATATATATATGTATATATATACATATATATACATATATATACATGTATATATATATTGCAATTACCTATTTTGAGTTGTTATGCATGTTTTGATGATGATCTCTTTGAATCTCTTGGTTTTGATCTAAATTGCTTCCATTGTGCTCTAACTTGCTATATCTATCTGATAGTATATCTATTGATGATACCTAAGGTTATTAGTGGTAATCATCCTTTGGTTATGATGCATTTTGGTTATTGAGTAATATCCTTTCATGCTTCTCAAACTACATACCTCTTGGTTTTGATATTTCATTACATCTACTCATAGCTTATTTTTTAACTTGTGCATGTTTAGTTATGATCCAGATCCTACTAGTAGTCTTAAATTGTGATGTCATCAACTAGTAGTCCATCTACATGTAGTTCTAGTCATATTCATTACTTGGTATTCATCATGTTCTATGCTCATATCTTGTTTCATTCATGCTTAATCTTGCTCCTAAACTTACATATCTACTATCTTCAGTTACTTTCTTGCATAGCATTGCCTTGATATATGCTAGAATTACATCTAGGGTTGTTCAAAATGCACATCTTGATTATCTTTACATACATTGCTTGGACAAGTCCTTAGTGTTTACTTTTCTACACTTCCTTTTCTAACAAGTTGTGTTATACCTCTTCAACCCCCTCATTGTTTGAAATATCAAGGGGGGGAGACATGTCTTATGTAAAAGGGAGAACACATATATGTAGAATATATTTGAGTAGAAGACATAATTTCTATAAATGTTGTGAAAGCTAACTATGTAGGAGAAAAAGAATCAATTGAAGGGGAGTATGTAAACTCTATTAGCATCAATTGAGGGGGATATTATGAACTCAATTCTATTGAAACCCCTAGGTTTCTCCAAAGGTATGATCTTACTTAAATGCTTTCATTAAATTTATGGAACGGTTTGTCATCTTTAAGAAGGGGGATAATGTTGATTCAATGTCTAATTTACTCTCAAAGTCAAATTGACTAAACTCATGTTTTGATGATGGTATCCATTCCACATATTTGTGTCTAATGCTTCTACTTGAGTGATTACAGATTAGGTATAGACACACTCCAAATTTCCTAACGTGCACATCCTAACTTGGAGAAAGACAAGTCCAAATCAATGCTAGTGCACTATTGTGGAAAAGACAATTAGAATCACATTGTAAATCACTTGTAATGATTGTATGACTTGTAATTAAGTTTAGAAAAAATAAAAAATGCTTAAATCAAATATTTAAGCACTTTTAAGTTACTTTCAAAATTCATCACATGGACTTTTGTTTGTCGAATTTCATTTAGGATAAACTTGACTGCCACCCTTGATTGATTTTGGGAACTACTAGTGTTGTCTGAGTTTTCCCAAGAAAAACTCGATTGACACCCCTGCAATAGAAAATCAATTTTAAGTCATCCACTGAATTTCATCCAGTATAACTCGATCGACAACTCCAAAAAAATCTGCATAGTGTCACCAATTGAATTTCTCAAAAGTAAACTCGGCCGACTTCACTGTACAAAATGTGCAGAAAAAGTGTTTCTAATTTTTGGCGTGTTGTAAAATTCAAAAATATATTCGTTGCAACAACTCAAATGGTTAGTATTCATCCTTAAGTGCTTCTATTGGATAGTATGCATCATCAACTATAAATAGGACCCCTTGAGCTTCATCATATGGTGAGTAAAGTACTATGAACGTCCCTATATTATAGTTGAGTTCCTCCAAGAGCCTCCCATTTTCTATTTATTTCAATATGGATTTCAGCCCAAACAAACTCGATTCAGAGACTAGCAACTTTTATTATTCCTTTAAGTTACACGTTCTATATATATATATATATATATATATATATATATATATATATATATATATATATATATATATATATATATATACATATATATACATATATATACATATATATATAGTAACCCCCGCTTTGGATTTAATGCAATAAAGGTTGTATCATGAATATGGATTCTTTCAAGTATTGTTTGTTCTGGGTTTTTTCATCAAAAATATGATTTCCATATTATACTATACTCATTGAATGGCCAATCAATTACTTCAAAATGAATTGGTTAGATTAAAGAAAAAAACTTTTAACCATGAAAATGGGTTTAGATTTATGGATTTCGTATCTATGTCTAATCATTTGTTACATCTATTAGAATGAGTAGGAGATTAAAGTTTCTCCTTGGTGAAGGATAAGTCAAAGGCGAAAGATACAAGTCAAGAGTGGATAAATCCTCAAGGAGGAAGATTTGTTGTAAGAGTAAGTAAGTCATTAATGAAGGTGGAAAACTCAGTGCAAAAGTGGGTAATTCCTTGATGAGGTTGAAGACTCTTGGTCATAGATAGGTAAGTCCTTTGTAAGGTTATTGTCTCCCTTGCCCTCAAAGGGAAGGTTGGGTATCCCTGTCCCGGCAAACGAAGGTCATATGTTGTAACTCTTATAATGGAATATAACGAGTTAGACATGGTTGAAATGTCCTAGAGGTTGACCTATCTATGTGGTGAACGTACACTCTCCTAGTTTTGAGTTTGGAACTATTATACACAACCTGTGTTCTTGTTCTTATTCAATCTCCCTCATCATTACTATGTATGTTTAGTTGCATTCGGATTCTATATATGTAACTTTATCTCTTGATATAATTTGAAGGTCTAATAAATTCAATTTAAATATTTTTAGCTCTATTCACCCCTCCACTATAGCCCATCATTGATCCAACACACATGTGCACTACTATGTGTATCGTTGTGTACGACTATTTCTACACATGTGTACTATTGTGTACACATGTGTACTACTATGTGTATTGTTGTGTATTGTTGTGTTTGCATGTGTAACATGTTGTGCACAAATGTGTAGTGCTATGTGTATTGTTGTGTACCGTTGTGTTTACACATTTGTATTGTTTTGTTACATGCTTAGTTATATGGGTATTGTTTTGTACTAATATGTAAAGATGTGTACTATCTACACATGTTTACTACTAGGTGCATTTTTGTGTACCTCCATATGTACACGTGTACTAATATGTGTATTGTTGTGTATTGCTATGTGTATATATGTGTATTGTTGTGTACATTTTGTACACGTGTATACTTCTATGTGTACTATTTTATACAATTTTGTACACATATGTATCATTGTGTAAAGCTTTGTAGGAACATGTGCTCTACCATGTGTAATGTTGTGTACACATGTGGATCTCCATGTGTACTCTTGTGTACATATGTGTACAACTATGTGTATTGTTATGTACAACTATTTCTATACATGGTATTGTTGTGTACACATATGTACTTATATGTGTATTGTTGTTTACTATTGTGTCTACATATGTGTATTGTTTTGCACACATGTGTATTGCTATGTGTATTGTTGTGTGTTGTTGTGTTTACACATTTGTACTATTTTGTATACATGTGTAGTGAATTGTGTATTGTTGTGTACTGATGTGTGAAGACGTTCATTGTTGTTTAAACATGTGTACTAATATGTATATTGTTGTAACTAATGTATGTACACATATGTAGACATATATACCGATATGTGTATTGTTGTATATACATGTGTATTTCATTGTGTATTGGTGTGTGATGTTGTGTATACATCTCTACTATTATGTGTACTGTTGTGTACACATTATAATGTTTACAATTAGTATACATATATAGCAGTAAACGTGTCTACACAACAATACACATAGATAGCAGTAAATGTATACATACAATAGTACCCAACAATACACATAATAGTACACATGTGTAAGAAACAATACACATATATATACACAATAGTAAACAACAATACACATAGTATTACACATGTGTAAACACAACAATACGCATACACACCTCAGTACACAATCATACACACAATAATACACATGTCTACACAACAGTGCACATATCAGTACACATATGTACATAACAGAACAGTACACATATCAACACACATGTATATTCACAATAGTACACAACAATACACATGGTAGTATACAAGTGTACACAACAATACACATAAATATATACATGTGTACACAACAATACAGATGTGTACACACAGCAGTACAAAACAATACATATAGTAGTACACATATGTACACAACTATACACATGTACACACATTAGTACATATTTGTACCTAACATTTCATATATATACATACTACACACCAGCAATGTGACACATTAGTACACAACAATATACATAGTAGTACACAAGTGTACACACAGCAAGAAGCACACAACAATACACAATCATATGCAGTTCCTTCCAACCACACCATAAACTGTCATCTCGCTATAGCCTCCGATTTGTATCTACCTTACCACAGGCTTCCCAACGTTACCTCTACCGCATTTCAGCTAAGATGCCTCAAGCGTATGAATTGGCCTAGGCCGCTGTCGTGAGCTGTGCTTGGGTGGGCGTGGAACAATCAATTGGCATGATCTCTCCAACTATTGAGGTAACAAGACTCATTCTCGGTGTGGCTTACAAAAAGTCGATGGACGGAGAAAGGAATCCATAGGCATGAGTTGGTCATGAAGGCTCCGTGGTCAATCTTCAAATGTCTTGGTGAACAAGCTGGTGTCACCACAGGTTACAACAGCCATTTTTAGCGATTGTTTTCGTATGTACATAAGTTATGCATCCAAGCCATTAGGTGTTACAGTCAGGGGTTTAACGGTGTTACGTCAAACATTTTTCTTTACAAAATTATTTTCGGTGTTTGTATTGTTTTTGTTGGCTAAATTGAACATTATTAAACCTTTTATTTTGATGATGACAAATATTTCATTTTTTTTTATCTAACTTGCTATTTGAGTATTTCAGGTATAAACAAGGTGGCGGATAGTTGAAGATCAATACAAATTAGAAGATCAACATGCTTAGATTGATTTTATTTTCATGATTGTACTCAATGTAAAACTTGTATAAGTATATAATGTACAAGTACATAGATATCATGTAAATCAAGTGTTAGATCTTTCCTATCCACTCACAACACTTAGATAGATCATCCCCTAAGATAGAATCACAATTACACATTGATACACACACTTAGTAGATGATTCAACATATTGAAACAGAGACATTCTCGGTCGACAAGCTTCTCAACTGAGACATCCCCGGTCGACCAAATTCTTGACTGAGAATCAGCTCAGTTTAACTCACAAGCACTAACCATGACTTGCTCAAGTAAACCCTAGAATAGCCCTCGGTCGACAATATCCTCGACCGAGATAAACCTTCTAGTAGGTTCTATAGACATTAGACTGAATAGGAGAGGTATTTGGGAGTTGAAAATGAACGTTGCAATACATTTACTTCAACCTCTCCCTTGGTCGAAGAAATTCTTGACTAAAACACACCTCAGTCGACAAACTTCTCGACCGAGATTCTTCCAATCTTATTTTCTTGTTATTGTATATTGTTCTCCTTGACTACTCCTAGGTTGGAGGCTATTGAAAGGAGGTTCTTGGAGCTACTTATTGGTGGAGAAGGTTTCTTCAAGGTGGTGGAGATACTTCAAGGTGGTGAAGGCTGCTCCGTGGACTTGGAGTTACTTCAGAAGGTTGCTTCAAGGAGGTTGAGGCAACTTCAGGTGAAGGCTACTTCAAGGGTGTAGATAGGAAGCAATTGTATTTTGTGTAACATCCTCGAGAGGTAATAAAATAAATTACTTTCAAAATCTCAGTTGGAAACAATCGGGTAGTGGACTGACTACCTTTAATTTTAAAGGTAGGAATCACTCTATATCTTTATGTCTTCCTTATTTCCTCCTTCTTCTTCGTTTAATTGTTTAATTAATTTTTAAATATCAAAAAGCTCTATTCACCCCCTCCCCTTCTAGATTTTTCAATTGGTATCAGAGTAGGTATTCAAGGACCTTTAATAAGTCTTGAAGGATGGGGGATGATGTGTTCAATAACTTAAACCTAGAGGGAACCCACGTATCTCTTCCACCACCATTCGATGGATGAAACTACAACTATTGGAAGAGGAGGATGCAATTTTTATTCCAAGGTATCAGTTGGGAACTTTGAAGGATGGTATCTACTCCATACTTGCTTTTAGAAATTGAGTATGCCACATGGGATGCATATACAGTAAAGCAAGCTCAACTTAATGCTGAGGCAATAAGCATTTTATATTGTTCCATTCCGGTAAGTGAATTCAATAGGATTTCCCCATGTGAAACTGCATATGATATTTGGCATAGACTTTCCATCACACATGAAGGAACTATACAAGTTAAAAATTCTAAAATTAGTATGCTTAAACAAAAATTTGAACAATTTTGTATGCAACCAAATGAAGATATTAGTTATATGTATGCATGATTTTTTACTATTATTAACGGTTTAAGCGTATTAGGAAAACATATAAGTGAATAAGATCAAGTATCAAAAATTCTTAGGTGTTTGCCTCTAAAGTACAAGCCAAAGGTGATGGTCATTGAAGAAGCAAATGACCTCACCAAATTGAATATGGAGCAACTCATTGGGAATCTAGAGACCCATGAAGCCACTCTTGAAGAAGAAGAAAGATTGGAGGCCCAACACAAAAAGGAGAAAAAGAAGGACATTGATCTCAAGGCAACAACCAAAGCTAGGCATGACAGAAGTGATGCAAATAGTGAAGAAGAGGCCCCCATTGTAAATGGTAAGCATTATAGAAGATTTGAATCTAACAAAATTTCTAGTGTTTCATCTTCCTCTTCCCCTAGGTGCTTTGAATGTGGCAAAAAGGGACACTTAAAAGGTGAGTGTCCTAAAGTCAAGGAGGGAAAGAAATCTTCTCTCAAGAAGAAGGAAAAAGCCTACAAAGCAGCATGGGATGACCCAAGTGATGATAGTGAGAATGAAGAAGAAGAAGTGGAGTGCCTTATTGCTACAACAAATGAAGAAGAGAATGAGGTAAGCTTACTTGATTTATCTAAAGAAGAGTTAGTTGCTAGTATTGAAGAAATACATGATAAATATATTGATTGCAAGAAAAAACTAAAGAAATTCACTAAAATAAATGATGATTTACATGCCAAACTATACACTCTCTGAACTAAAAATGAAATCCTTATATCTGAAAGAAATCCTTTAAATTCGTCTATAAATGAACATAATGTCAAGTTACAATCTGTAGAAGCAAATTGCAATCTTTTTTGTCAAGAAAAGACTAACTTACTTGATAAATTAAATAACCTTCAAGCTCAACCAATATTAAGTAATCATGTGGATTATGATGGCATTGTCATAGAAAGAGATACTCTATCCTATAATCTAAATCAAGCAAACTTAAATATTAAAAAGAAAATTGATGAAATTACACAATTATAAAAGGAAGTTACTAACCTTAAAAACAAGGACATTCTTGACAAAATTCTAAACAACTCTACTAGTCAAAATGGAAGAAGAGGTTTAGGATATGTTCCAAAAGAAAAATCTTATCAAAAACCTAAATCTAGAAAACACAAGTACCTAAAAACAAACTGCCATGTGTACTCAAGAACAACTCAATTCATAACCACAAAAAGAGAAATGAAATTAATTCAATTTGATGTCACTATTGCTTGCGTCTTGGACATTATTCCTTCTCGTGCCCATACAAGAAAAAGGATGTTCAAATAGTTTGGGTTCTAAGACCCCAAACTTAGGAAACTTGAATATTATTTAAGTTGAAATTCGACCTAAAACTTCACTTTGATAATCACAATGTCTTATCTCAACTAAACATACTTGAACCTTAGTATAATTGAAGCAATTTAAGCTTAAACTGGAACTAATAAAACTATTGGAAACAAACAGAAACAATCTCGGTCAATAAAAATTTCGATTAAGACACTCCTCGTTCGAGAAAAATATCGACCAAGGAAGTTTCTATCTCAAGGCTGCATTTTTTGGACAAACAGTAACATTCTCGATCGAGAAAATTGTCGACTGAGAAGAGTTCGATCGAGAAAATAGTCGACCAAGAAAGTTACTGTTTCAAGTTTACACTTAATGAGAAAACAACAACATTATCGGTCGACAAAATCCTCGACCGAGACACTCTTCGGTCGAGAAAATTGTCGACCAAGGATGTTACTGTCTTAAAGCTTAAAAAATCTTGAAAAACATATATTTGACAAATACTTCGATCGAACCTCAATCGGTCGAGAAAATTGTCGACCGAGGATATTTCTGGCAGAAATGTTTGAATAAAATATTTCACTAACTTGAGTAATAAACTCTACATCATACATTGCCTAAATATTTGAATGATCTTAAGGAATAATATATGGGCATCAAAGCTCTATACTTTTTAAGATTGAATTGACCAAACCATCATATAATTGAAAATAAGAAGATTTTCACATACATGAGAAAAAAGATGGGAAAGTCATAATGGTAAAACTATTGGCATAACAGATCTTGTTTAAAGTGCTACATCATGAGAAAAATATTAACATGATGGATCAAAATTGAAAACAAAAAGGAATTGTTCTTACAAGGAACTTTCTTAGAATATAATCATCACAATGTTGTATCAAAAGATATCTTTTCTAAGAAATTAAAAGCAATTAAACAGAATTATGTTGTTTTCTAAGCAATTTCTATGAAAAAAGATGGTAAAGTCAAACTTGATCTTAAATCACAGAAAGGCTTTATCTTCTAATATTCAACATTTGCAAGTTCATATATGAGTTAAATAAAAAACAAATAATGATCATACACAACCAGGTTTAATCATATTCTATAAGAGTGAATCATTGGATAACTCATGAAAATGCATATATTGGAAATATACAGATATGCCTCTCAGCCGAAAAAGAGTTTGACCGAGAGGTGCCCCGGTCAAAGTCATGGTCGACCAAAAATATGCCCGAAAAAATGCTTATTTGGGAAATCAAATCATTTACTTGCACTTTATCTTAGTATTTGATCTAAAATTTGTTTATCATGTTCAAAATAAAATGATAGTGCAAATTGCCTATAAATTTTGATTCATTACATCACTTATTAAAACTTGTTATGACCTTAGTATTCTTAAAATAATCTTGGTCATGAAAATGGGGGGCTTACATAATTTCTTGGTTACAATACATTTGATCTTGATCTTAACTAGATTCTCTACATCAATATGGGCTTAACATCCCTTGAAATTGTTTAGAGATATATTTATTGATCTCACTATGCTTTTTAAAGGAATCTCATATCATTTTAGGGCTTAACATCCCTTGTAAATGGTTGAGAAATTGATATAGAAAAACATTTATGAATCCCACAATGAGCCTGAATGGATCTCATGTCATTTCAGGGCTTAACATCCCTTGAAAATGATTGAGAAATAAATAGTGGTTATTAATTAGTGGCTAAATTTGAAATAAACAATTAATAAATATGACATTTTAAGAGCTTAAATTATCTCAAACTAAGAACAAATTACTCCCCTATAGGATATTTCTCTTTTACGTGCTCCAAGTGATATTTAATGCATACAATCCTTGCTATGTCTCAATATTATAATATCATGACTACTACTTAAACAAGCTCAAAAATTCTTCACAACAATCACTCAACAATAGTACATTCGGTCTACAAAATTCTCGACAGAGAACTGGCTCGGTGGACAAATTTCTCGACTGAGAACCCCTCGGTTGGACTCTTTCTTGACCGACACCTACTTAGCCTATTTTGCACATTCTAGACTAAAACATAGTCTCAATCGACAAAATTATCGACCAAGAGTCTCTTGGTGGACCCCCAAACTTGACTAATCCACGTGGCACAGTGATCCCCTAGCTTTTCTAGAAGATTTTTGTGACCAAAAAAATTTTCTCTCTACAAACACCTCGGTCGAAGAATTTCTCAATCGAGCCCAAGTAACGGGTAGTTTTTAAAATCTTGATCGACCAGCTAGCCGTTGGGAGAGGAGCGCACGCTCAAAGATCCATTTGGGCTCTCGATCGATGAATTCGTTGACCAAGAATGTGCATGTTTTGCTATAAATAGAGCCCAAAATGGCCCTTCTTCTCACCAATTCACTTGCTCTCTTCATTAGTCCCTCTCTAGTGATACTTGGTGTGAATTTTCAGCTACAATCATCCACCTTAGCTCCTCTTCCACCTTCATACTCTCAAGATGGCTTCATCTTCTTCACACAGAAAGAAGCAGGTCGCAGTGAGGAAGGGAAGGATTTTCTCTCCAGCATTGACTATCATCAATAACATACCCTTCAACGACGTTGCCACTGGAGACTGCTACCTATTGGATCAATGGGCTCTAGAGGGGGGTGAATAGAGCTTCACAAACTTCACAAAACAAATTAGACCACCAATTTATATGAAGTGCAGAAACTAAACCAATGCAGCAATTTGATATCTTAGTCTAGCATTCAAAGCAAGGATAAGAGACAAAGAAGAGCAAGCACTTGGACATGTGGTTTAGAGTGGTTCCATGTCCTAAACTTAGGAACAATGTCAGTCCACTACCTAGAGTGGGTCAGGCTCAAGGATTTGCAATCTTGGTACTCTTATATTCCACAATAAGATTACAAGATACAACAACCACACATCTAAGGGCTTAGTACCTCAAGCAAAGATCTTCAACCTATAGAAGGAGCTTACCCACTTTAAACCTAGGAGTCTTCAGCCATCACCATGGACTTACCCACTCCTTTCTTCAAGTCTTCTGCCTTCAAGGGATTACCTATCTTCCTTGAGTGTTGCCTTGCTTCTATCCTTCACTTGGAGAGTTGGATCACCTATCTCCTTCACTTGGAGACCTGGAGCAGCTTGCCTTCTTCAACCTTGAAGAACAGCAACACCTTCTCCTTCACTTGGAGAAGTTTCTTCAATCTTCTTTTTTAAAGAGAATGGGGGTAGGAAGATGGAGAAGGAGAGCTTTACATCAATACAAGGAGTAGCTCTCTCACATAGGAACCTATCTCACTCATGCTCACGAATTTCACTTGAAGGTAGAGAGAGAAAGGGGCTCAAAGACTTAGAACACTCTCAACTAGGCTAGCACCAAGTTTGCAATGAATGAGCAGCCTTGAAATGAACTCCAAGGGGGTCTATTTATAGTTGAGGGTGCTCCTTTGAGTTGTGGGACACTTGGATACAAAAATAGACATTTTTTGTTCAAGGAAATGACTCTATTTTTTCCCAAAAACACTCATCGACAGTCACATCACTTTTTCTACAAATTCCGTACAGTGCAATCAGTCGAGTTTCAATAAAGGTAACTCAACCGATCAAGTAAATGACAAAACTGATATTCAAATGATCGGTCGAGTTTGTCCTGACAAAACTCGATCGACCATTTGAATTCGAAATGGTCAGTTACATGATCGGTCGAGTTCTGTGAAAGCACAACTCGACCGATGCAATATTCAGAAAATTGGCCAAGAATGATCGGTCGAGTTTCAAGCCAAGGAAACTCGACCGACCAAGTGCCTGTGATCAATTTTCTAATTTGCATATAAAGTGATTAGCACTTGGTGATTTTTGTCCCAAACATTTTTCTCATCTAAGTTAAAAGTCAATTCATCATTTCAAGTGATTACATAGATGTTCTAAGGTCATTTACATAGAAATCCCAAAATGCACACTTGTAGCCATTTTGACTTGAACTTGAGCCATTCTAGGGCTTTGGATTTGGGATCCTTTTCATGTACCTAATCCCTACAAACAATCTTAAACACACATATTAGATACATATGAATGGAATGGTTAAGTCATTATCAAAATATAGGCAATGTATAACCTCTAGGTCAACATTCTCCCCCTTTTTTTCAATGACAAACCATTCCTCAAACATATTGAAAAGGATATGAAAGTTATACCTTTGCCTTGTGAATTAGGGGATTCATGATATGAACAATATGAATTGCTCCCCCTCAAACTATGCTTCCTCTAAACTGCATGGTTAACTTCTCTACACATAGTAATACCACTATCCATGTAATGTGTATCCCTTTGCAAGTTCACATGTAGAACAGTGAATTGAACAAGAAAAGGATCTCACAAGCAAAAAGAAATATAATATTACAGAGAAACAATATGATTGAGTTTCAAACTAAGAGTTATCTCTACCCCTTTTGACATTATCGAAAAGGTAGGGGGTAGAAGAGCAAAAATAGGTCTTCTCTAAAACTCATCCAATTATGGATATAATGAAATAAACAATAGTTTAAAAGCATATATCACACAACCACAGAAGAGAACACACAATACAAGTCATAATCAAAATATAGCTCAAGATTGCACCAACGCATAAGATAAACATAGTAACTAGCCATAGTGCACATCTAAGGTATTACAACTCAGATATATGTCCTCATGAAAGAAACTACAACCATAAAGTTATATAATAGAGATAAGAAATAGTACAGCTCAGAAGTATGTGCCAAGATGTTTCTTATACAAAAGAGTCTAGAAAGATGTATATGATTGGCATGCTAGAAAAAAAACTAAGAAACCACCTAAACATCTAAGTTATCTATATCAACTGGATCATCATCCTCGCCAGGGTTGTAGTCCTCGTCACCATCAAAAGGAGCAGTAGTGCCAGCATCAGATCCAGCACCATAACCGCCATCATCGTCAGAGGCATCCTCGCCATCATCCTCCTCATCATCAGCAGCATCCTCATGCTGGTCGGGCATCTCCTCATCAGTAGGAGGGCCAAAAGAGCGACCAGGCCAGCGGGCATTCTACTCAGCCCAAGACATCCCAAGAGCGTGAAGCTCATTGCCCTATGGGAAAGACAGAGCAGAGTCACCCAAGGTGGATAGCAGGGTGGCCAGGGGGCCAGTAGGCAGAGGCAGGATGACGGGTGCAGAACTACCTGTTGGTATGTATGCCCTGAGAGACAATCATAGGATGATTGATGGGATACATTAAGATTGATTTGATAAACATCAAAGGCAAGCTTCCAATTCTTTCTGGTTCAGTCATATGAGATAGTGACAGAACAGATTGAATGTCTAGAGAATGACAATACTCAATGACGTATGCCTTCAGGTTGAGGACCTGAATGATATGATCATACAGATGCTAAGAGTTTGTACATTCTTGTTATGTCCCTAGTCGGATGTCATTATGGAAGGTAGATAGACAGCAATGACACACAAGACTAGATTGTGGTGTTGGTTGATGACAGAATCTCATTAGTCATGATATAGAGATATCAAACCAAACACATAGGTACTTGTTAGAGAACAAGTGTACCAGACAGACCCACCGTGAGTTTGACACATGGAACCATGACATGGTAGTCACAGTTAGTACTCACAGTGATGGTGGTGAATGTGATTCTTTGACCTAAAATCACTACACTCAACACATGTCGTTGGGTACACTTTGACATCATCAAACACAGTCCTGAAACATGGGTTGTTATAAAGGTGATGACTGGGTGGCTTTGACACATGGGGCTTTTGAGGGGTGAGTGATAGATATGGGATTTGTCCCTCCTAAGGGAGCTTGATATTCATGGCCACTTGATGAGTACGATTGAGAAAGGTGTGCACGCATGTGTGAGTCAGTATATGATACTGATGTCATAACATATCTCTTTCAATCTACTCTGAGATCAAGAAAGTGAATGAACGTTGATAGGATGATTGTTCCAAGCCTCGAGTTCATTCGGGATATCAGTGACAAAAGAATTATACGTTCACTATAACACCATTCACGGATTGTAGGATTGAAAGTTGTTCTTCAACTTTCTATTTCACTTGGGTAGCAATGATGTGTGACTAGGCACCGCTCATTGATTGTGAAGTCATAAGTGTTATGGACTTTCACTGCCAATGTGAAAAGGACCTGTAGGGTCACACACATAGGATTTAACCTGGAAGAGGAGTTTTGTCCAAAAACTATGTTTAGATTGATTACTAAAGGAGTTTAGTAGTTCAATTAAACACTCAATTAATTGATAGCTCAAAATCATAGTATTCAAGGTGTTGGATCGATTGATTAGAGTATCGGATTGATTGGAACTACAATTGACTATTTCTGCACAATCTGCACTCCCAACCGATTGGCTCATGTGATAAACCGATCGACTGAGCTGGGTGAACCAGTCGGCTCAGGTCCTGAACCGATCGGCTCATGCACAGGATGAAACGATCGGTTCAAGTGTTGAAACGATCGGTTCGACTGGTGCAACCGAGCGAATTGGAAAATAAGATTGGTGAGAAAATTCTTTTTTGTTTCACTTGCCCAATTTGATTGGGACAAGGATGAGTATTCGATACCGATTGGAAACAAAAGAAGGAAAGTCAATTTGAGTTGGATCAAGACCGTGAACCGATCAGTTCAGGGTACCAACCGATCGGTTGGGATCCCCAAATGATTGGCTCAGGTCCAGCCGATCGGCTCAAGTGCCCATCGACCATTTCAAGTGTTGAAATGATCGGTTCAAGTGACGTAGTTGGATGTTTTTGTGGAAAATTCTCGAACCCTTCTACTCCTGCTTTAGTCCCGCATTGCCCGGGATAGAGAACCATATCCCATGACCCTCCTATATATAGGGGTATTGGGGGATTCTCTATACACACAACTCAGTGCAACTAGTTGCTCTATAAAGTTGTTGTTCTCTCTGGTTTTGGTAACTGAGAGAGCCCGAGCAAGTGCTACCCGATAAGGGAGGCACAGTAAGGGAAAGACAACTGCAGAAAGTGATTGGTAGCAGGAGAGTGTGTTGGCGACTAGTACGCCAATAGGAGGGTTTGACTCCTTCCAATTCCTTGTGGGACAAGGAGATTGGAGTTCCAGGTGGTTCCGTGTGGACTACTACAGAGGTGGGAGGTTTCTGCTGCTCAGGAGGACAACTGTCAATCCCGACAGTCTCGGTGAGAGGAGTCATGAGTCCCGATGCAACCAGGAGCTGCACAGACACCATCCAAGACCGGAGGCGAAGACCGCACTAGCTGCGAGGTATTGTCGCCGAGCAAGCCTCGGGACAAGGTATGATTCCACAAACCTTTCCTTCCTATTGTATAGACGTTGACGCGTTTCCTCAGTTTGGGTTAGGGGGAGGAGAAATTTTTTGTTTCCGCTGCCTTCTCTGCCTCCCCTAAAACCCAATAGTGGTATCAGATCCACATCAACTGCTCTATACTTTAGGATTATCGATATGATCGATTTTGGTTTGTCGCCTTTATTTATTGCATACGATGCGAATAATATTGGTTTTATGCATGTATAATCTTAAATCCACAAATCCCTAACTACATATATGATATGTAATATTAATGCACTCGATATGAGTCGCCCTTAAATGAGTTGTTTGGTGGATGTATAGTGTGGTTATGGCCAATAAACCCTATCTGTGTATGGTTGTGTGTGGTTGCTTGCATCTCGGTCTACGCACCGATCTTCCTTCTCCTATTCCTGATGTAACTCGAAATAATTTGAGATTTCTTTCCTACCTTTGCTCCCCCCAAATGTAACTCAGGGTTTCTCCTTTTTAAATGTAAAATAGGATAGATTTTATCTCCTGTTATGTCAAAGAACGGCGGAAACCAGACGACAGCTGAGACGATCGGTTCAAGGAGTGAACCGATCGGTTAACGTTCTAGACGGTCGATTCAAGGAGTGAACTGATCGGTTGATGCCCGGTTTGAGGAGCGAGACGAGCGGGTGGCGGACAGAAGGAGATGCACAATGACCAGGCAAACCGATCGGTTGGAGGAGCCAACCGATCGGCTGGTGGATCCCAGATGACCGACCAGATCGAGTAGATGATTCATGTGATGAGTTGATCAACTCGGATGGCTGAAGCATAGAGTTCATCTTGTACAGGCTGCATGTGATGTAGATGTAGATAACTGTGATTCCTTTTGGCTCGAGGAATCACATTAGGATGGCCATAATCATCTCTTTTATCGTTTCGCATGTTTTCTGTGGGATATAGCATGTATTTGATACGTACTATATATTGTGGTGATTGGATATGTATATGTATATAAAAACCAAATCCCTCATTAAATATTAAGTTTTAGATGCCTTCCAAATGCGACACACATGAAAAGCTTGATCGACCAAGTGTGGGCACGCCCAAGCGTGGTGCACTGTCTATCTCGTGGAAGTGTGAAGGATGAATGTGTGGGTCTGCCCAAGCAGGGTGCATATTCATCGTGTTTGCTTTGGGTCAGACTTAACTTAACAAGGTGACCTAGATAGGATCAAGTGCCTTGAGGCATGGAGATGATCATTGCAAGGAGTTGCATATGACATCTTATCAAGAGTTGCATATGATGCAATTGGCAAGTGTTGCCTACCTGAGAGATCTAAGTTGTGGGTGACAGCCCTAGCTGGTCCATGACTTAGAGGATTTTAGGAAATTGCCCCCTAGAAGGTTGTATGCTGCAATCTTCCGAATTGATGGTGAGGGCTATCAATTTGAATTAAAATAGTG
Source organism: Alisma plantago-aquatica (assembly GCA_963693085.1). Taxonomy (NCBI): domain Eukaryota; kingdom Viridiplantae; phylum Streptophyta; class Magnoliopsida; order Alismatales; family Alismataceae; genus Alisma; species Alisma plantago-aquatica. The sequence continues at coordinate 1,490,063,250 of OY856412.1, forward strand.
GGAGCGATAATTAATTAAAGGCCTAATATTATCGTCAAACTTCTCAAATCAATCAAATAAGTCAAAAATGAGTTTTGGACTAAAATTGCATATTTTCCTTTTTGTAGTACAAATGGCAACAAACAACAACAACTTTTCTTTGTGATTGGTCCTTGACAAGGACAAGCTGAATGGGACAAACTTCCACGACTGGTATAGGACATTGAGAATTGTTCTCACTCAAGAGCGAAAGCTCTATTTCCTAGATACTCCGGTTCTAGAGGAACCTGCTCCTAATGCACCAAAGGCAGAAAGGGATGCTTACAAGAAGCATTATGATGATGACATTGATGCAAAGTGCTTGATGTTGTGCTCTATGAATCACGAGTTGTAGAGACAACATGAGAACATGGGTGTTATTGAGATGGTTCAGCATCTCAGGAACATGTATGAAGATCAAGCACGGTAAGAGAGATATGATGTCTCAAGGGCACTGTTCAAGTGCGTCATGACAGAAGGAGATCCAGTTGGTACTCACACACTCAAGATGATTGGGTATGTGGAGAACCTGCAAAGACTGGGATTTCCACTGAGCCAAGAGTTGGCTACTGACGTGATACTGCAATCGTTGCCAGAATCCTACAGTCAGTTTGTGATGAACTACAACATGAACAACTTTGATAGGCCACTGTCAGAGCTGTTGGGCATGTTGAGGATAGCCGAGACACAGATGAAGAAGGACAAGCCTATGACTGTGATGGTGATCACGGGCAAGAGAGGCAAGTCCAAGCGCAAGGGTAAGGGCAAAGCTAAGAAAGGTTTTGATACTATCCAGGAGCCCAAGTCGTCTTCAGCTCTCAAGGCCAAGGGAGGTGTGACCAAGAAAGGAAATTGCCACCATTGTCAAAAGCCAGGACATTAGAAAAGGAATTGTCCTCTCTATCTGGAAGAACAAAAGAAGAAGGAGGCAACTATCGTCTCTACTTAAAGGTGTCATGAAAGCAAAATTGTAACACTTTTGAGGTATATGATACCAAGATGTAAAGTGTAAAGCACGCAATAAATGGGGCAAGTGTTGCCACCTTATATAGGAGTACTTTAGTTTATTTTCAGCCATAAAGGCATGTAATACAGTTATGAACTGCTATTTCATATTTGCCAATAGATAGAAACACTTTATTTTTGCATATTATATGACAATGATGGCAATTAATAAAGTTGATGTTTCATTCTTTAAAAGATATGATCTTTGTGGCAATGCCTTGTTTATCTTGTGGTATATGATACGCATAAGATAAAATGATACCTAAAAGTTATTGATAACTCAAACAATCAAATTAGCATCAATCATGCAAAGTTCATTTCTAGTTTCCATATGATGGATAGATCTAGACTCTTTTGGTTAGAGAACCAGTAAGAGACATGAATATCTTGGACATGATTAATCAATCTTCACTAGTGGTAGTGGGAGAATGATTATCCTATTAGGTATAATACATGTGATGTATTTACATACCTATTGGAATACATGCTAATACTTCAAGTGGTGTTTAGAGAAATACCAATATGAATATCTTGAAGTGTTCAAGAATATCATAAATGAAATACTAATTTGGTAAAGTGTTAATTCTTGATGAGATCAATGAATAAAATACTTAAACCAAATGTTTGAGAACCTTGTGAGTGATTATGATAGTGTATCATAGTGATCTCATGATTAAGGCATGGTGATGTCTAAATCAATAAGGAGTCATACTCTAAGGAGTTAGAGAATGATTATCAAATAACTAAATTCTTCTTAATAAAAGAATATCCCACACACTAATAAAGGAAATTAAGAATCACAAGGGTTGTGAGTTCTTATATCCTTGACAGATACACCTCAATTATCTATGTGATGAGTTGGTCATGTGATGAGTCAACTATCTAGATGAACATGAGGAAGCAAATTTTGAGTTATGGTATATGACCATTACATCCTAAATGACTTCCATGTGAACCATAAGGTATGACCTTGATGGTTGCACCCATTGGATGGAAATCCATAAGTGCAAATAAGTCTTAAGTGTTAAGACACATGGATGACATTTTGAGAAGGATGATGCTTGTTGATTGCAACTTAATGACTAAGACATTTGGCATATGGATACTAAAACCGCATTCCTATGAGGAATAAAACAAGGATGTGTATGTGACACAACCTATAAGGTTTATGAATACACTAATGCAAAATGAAGTCTATAAGTTACATTGGACTAATCAATGTGATTGATTGAGTACAAGCAACTCACAATTGGATCTTTACTTTGATAATATAGTCAAAGGGTTTGACTGATATGTCAAAGATAAATAAGGGATCTGTGATTTAGTGGGAGCGTATTCACATTCCACATGTTGATGTGGAATGGAAATGTTCTAGAATGGAAATCCAAAGTGGAAATTATCTTTAGGGAAGATAGAGATGTTTCCTATGTGATAGGAATAAAGACCTATAGAGATAGTTCTCAAAAACCTCTTGACCTGGAAAAGAGAGAGCATACATTGGCAATCTGTACTGAAGGGTTCAGTGTGCACAGATTCAGTGGGAGAAAACTTGTCCATGTTACATGGAATTAGTATCCCAAGGCCAAGTGTCCAATTCTTATGAAGAATGTGAACACTAAGAATAGATATGGATCTATCATGTATGTGACCATCCCATTACCTTGCATGTATAGACATGGCAAGAATAAAATGCATTCATCATCTTGTATGTGGGACATGAAAATATGATGTGCTCATCCTGATAACTTGTATGTGGGACATGACGAGTGGATCTCTGTCTACTTCCAGTCAAGGTTACTGGAAACCATAAGAACTTGATAAGTACTTATGAAGTACTAGTTCTATGGAGATAAGGAAGAGTTTGATGTAAAGAGTTACATTGATGCGAACTTCCGGAAAAGGACAGAAAATTAATCACAAAATATATATAGGATATATAAAAGTGAAAATTAGTTGATGATTGGAAGTGTTCCAATAAAGACATTTAAAAGGAAATGCCGAGTATCTGTGTGTTAGAGAACAGCAGTGGATACTATATGGATCTAGAAGTTCATGAGATGAACTTATAGATATTCCAGTCATTGATGACAAGTATGGAATCCTTAATCATGCAATGTGGCTAAAGGTTAGCAAAGGAATACTAGATCACATATTACGGCAACTCCATCCCAGACGTGTGACGTACAGCGAAGAGATGTGAGACATGCAATTGATACTGACTTTGGCAAGGTGTTGCCATTACTCACTGTGTAAGCATTGGAGAATAGTAACATGTGGGACATGTTTGAAGATCACTATGAATATGATTCAAGGGTGATTGGCTCACAGTGCAAGTGGGAGTCTGTTGGTATGTATGCCCTGAGAGCCAATCATGCGATGATTAATGGGATACATTAAGATTGATTTGATAAACATCAAAGGCAAGCTTCCAATTCTTTCTGGTTCAGTCATATGAGATAGTGACAGAACATATTGAATGTCTAGAGAATGACAATACTCAATGATGTATGCCTTCAGGTTGAGGACCTGGACGATGAGATCATACGGATGCTAAGAGTTTGTACATTCTTGTTATGTCCCTAGTCGGATGTCATTGTGGAAGGTAGATAGACATCAATGACACACAAGACTAGTTTGTGGTGTTGGTTGATGATAGAATCTCATTAGTCATGATATAGAGATATCAAACCAAACACATAGGTACTTGTTAGAGAACAAGTGTACTGGACAGACCCACTGTGAGTTTGACACATGGAACCATGACATGGTAGTCACAGTCGGTACTCACAGTGATGGTGGTGAATGTGATTCTTTGACCTGAAATCACTACACTCAACACATTTTGTTGGGTACACTTTGACATCATCAAACGCAGTCCTGAAACATGGGTTGTTATAAAGGTGATGATTGGGTGGCTTTGACACATGGGGCTTTTGAGGGGTGAGTGATAGATATCAGATTTGTCCCTCCTGAGGGAGCTTGATATCCATGACCACTTGATGAGTAGGATTGAGAAAGGTGTGCATGCATGTGTGAGTTAGTATATGATACTGATGTCATAACATATCTCTTTCAATCTACTCTGAGATCAAGAAAGTGAATGAACATTGATAGGATGATTGTTCCATGCCTCGAGTTCATTCGGGATATCAGTGACAAAGGAATTATACGTTCACTATAACACCATTCACGGATTGTAGGATTGAAAGTTGTTCTCTAACTTTCTATTTCACTTGGGTAGCAATGATGTGTGACTAGGCACTTCTCATTGCTTGTGAAGTCATAAGTGTTATGGACTTTCACTGCCAACGTGAAAAGGACCTGTAGAGTCACACACATAGGATTTAACCTAGAAGAGGAGTTTTGTCCACAAACTATATTTAGATTGATTACTAAAGGATTTTAGTAGTTTAATTAAACACTCAATTAATTGATAGCTCAAAATCATAGTATTCAAGGTGTTGGATCGATTGATTAGAGTATCGGATTGATTGGAACTGCAATTGACTATTTCTGCACAATCTGCACTCCCAACCGATCGGCTCATGTGATGAACCGATCGGCTATGTTGGGTGAAATGGTCAGCTCAGGTCCTGAACCGATCGGCTCATGCACAGGATGAAATGATCGGTTCAAGTGTTGAAACGGTCGGTTCGACTGGTGCAACCGAGCGAATTGGAAAATAAGATTGGTGAGAAAATTCTTTTTGTTTCACTTGCCCAATTTGATTGGGACAAGGATTAGTATTCGATACCGATTGGAAACAAAAGAAGGAAAGTCAATTTGAGTTGGATTAGGACCGTGAACCGATCGGTTCAGGGTACCAACCGATCAGTTGGGATCCCCAAACGATCGGCTCAGGTTCAGCCGATCGGCTCAAGTGCCCAACCGACCGTTTCAAGTGTTGAAACGATCGGTTCAGGTGACGTAGTTGGTTGTTTTTGTGGAAAATTCTCAAACCCTTCTACTCCTGCTTTAGTCCCGCATTGCTCGAGATAGAGAACCTTGTCCCATGACCCTCCTATATATAGGGGTATTGGGGGCTTCTCTGTACACACAACTCAGTGCCACCAGTTGCTCTGTAAAGTTGTCGTTCTCTCTGGTTTTGGTAATCGAGAGAGCCTGAGCAAGTGCTACTCGATAAGGGAGGCACAGCAAGGGAAAGACAACTACAGAAAGCGACTGGTAGCAGGAGAGTGTGTTGGCGACTAGTACGCCATTAGGAGGGTTTGACTCCTTCCAATTCCTTGTGGGACAAGGAGATTGGAGTTCCAGGTGGTCTGTGTGGACTACTACAGAGGCGAGAGGTTTCTGCCGCTCAGGAGGACAAATGTCAATCCCGACAGTCCTAGTGAGAGGAGGATTCATGAGTCCCGGTGTGACCAAGAGCTGCACAGACACTGTCCAAGACCGGAGGCGAAGACCGCACTAGCTGCGAGGTATTGTCGCCGAGCAAGCCTCGGGATAGGGTATGATTCCACAAACCTTTCCTTCCTATTGTATAGACGTTGACGTGTTTCCTCAGTTTGGGTTGGGGGGAGGAGAAAATTTTTGTTTCCGCTGCCTTCTCTGCCTCCCCTAAAACCCAACACTACCAGCAGCAAACGACGATGGAGCGGCAGCGGAAGGCTTGAGAGTAGGGAAGTAATGCTTGTATGCATAAGAAGCATAGTCACTACCTGGGTATGGCTGGTAGGTGGGATAGGGTGAAGCATAGGATAGGTTCATGTGAGACATGATTGAACACAGATCCTGGTGCAGGTGTTCATGAACATGTCAGTTTTACGCCTTTTCATGCATCATATAACCCAGAAGGGTTTCATTGGATGCACGGAAGGACGCACGACTAGGTTGAGTATGTGGCTGTGGAGGTGGAGCACGGGTGGAGGAAGATGGGGCAGCAGAGGCTGAGGTAGAGGCACCAGAAGCAGGGGCAAACACAGCTACAGACTTCTGAAGAGTGGTTTCACTAATACACACACCTTTTCAAGCAACTGGGTAATGGAAGTCAGAAAAGAGGGATTTATCAGTGGCGAACTTGAAAAGACCACAAATTAGAGCTGCGTAGGGTGGGTGGGTGCCTTTGGTGTTCTTGTCGGTGTCAAAACAGGTCATGTCGTGTAAGATATATCTAGCCCATTTGACACCGATATTGTTTAGCAAATAATACATAATGACTGTGGTGTTCTCTACAATGTCTATTTGATTTCTCTTTGGATGGACATTACAGTTAATCACCAAATCCAGTATGTGCCTCCTTAGGTCAAGAGAGGATGAGGGCAGGGTGGACTTCCTCTTGTAGGCCACGTTGGGTTTCTTCAAAAACTGATGAATATCTAGAAGCGTCAATTCCTGGTGTTTGTGAATACCTTCCGGGTCAAGAAGATCGAAATACTCTCCATAGTCCTTACGCCAAGTATCATTTTCCTCGTCTCTGGCAAAAAAGACATTTAAAGTATCCTCAGAGATTTAGAAACGACGACCGATGATCATAGATGTAAGAACTATTTTGGTATTCGGCGGGGGGATCAGCGAATCATAGTTCCAATGCAAGTATGCGTAGAACTCGTGAACTGCTTTTGTGCTAGACATGTGATTATGAAAGTTGTCACTCTCGATCGCTAGGGCGGACAAGTGATGGTTTGCGAGAAGCCTCGAAACAAAGTTTATAACCGCTTGAAAATGATTTGGGTCAAGCAAGGGGCAAAACAGAAAAGGAGATCGGGGTAGGAGGTCCTTGTACCGATTCACAGCCTCAACAGACACAAAAGAGGTGTTATCAAACGGAATCAAGCGATTAGTCGAGGAAGAGGCTGGAGCATTGCTAGGAGTAGCACATTTTCATTTATGGGAAGCCATGGAAACAAAAACAAGGAGAAAAACGTGCACACAAGCAAAACCAAACCTCAAATGCCAAAGAAACACCACCACAAGCGCCCGGGGAGGTCAAGAACAGGTTAGCTAGGTCGATCTAGGGTTAAGAGCGGGAGGTTTAGGGTTGGGTGTGAGAGCTTAGGGCTTGGAGGCAAGGAATCGGTCGGCTATTTTCTAGTTGCAAGGGAAAATAGTCGACCGATCCTAAATTTTAAGTTGGCTCAGCCCGTGGATCGGTCGAGTTCTAAGGGTGGTAAACTCGACCGAACGATCCACTGAAGACTTTCTCTCAGCTCCTGATCGGTCGAGTTTTCCAGGATGGAAACTCGACCGAAGGTCAACCTGACCTAACAGTCTCATTCTTAGATTCTAGCCATATACATGCCAATTAAATTCATTTTTCCATTCTATTATGCATTACTAACATACTTAGGCACATTTAGCTCATCATTGGGCACTATTTAGTGATAAAACATAAAATTCGATAAAAACCCAAAAACAAGCAAAAAACTAAGCATGTTGACAAGCAATTTAAGCACATTCAAGCATATATATAGGCAAAACAAGGTGAAGATAGACATGAGCAAGCATATAGGAAAGAGACAACTAGCTAGATCACATGGAAAGATCATTCAAATCAATAATAAGTAGTTTAGATCGAATAAAATTAAATTGATCACTAGCTAGAGGTTTTGTAAAGATATCTACCAACTGATTTTCTGTGTCCACATGTGTGATATAGATGTCTTTCTTGGCAATGTGGTCACAAAGAAAATGATGGTGAACCTCTATATGCTTGGCTCTACTATGCAATATAGGATTGTAAGATAGATTAATTGCACTAGTATTGTCATAAAAGATAGGAGAGGCATCAAAGAATATGTTAAAGTCTTGGAGAATTTGCTTCATCCATAGGACCTGTGCACAACAACTCCCGACTGTAATGTATTCAGCTTCGATAGTTGATAATGCCAGTGTACTTTGTTTCTTGGAGAACCAAGACACTAAGCATGGTCCTAGAATGAATCAAGTGCCACTTGTGCACTTTCTATCAATCAAACACCCTGCGTAATCTGCATCACTATATGCTCTAAGAGTAAAATCCCTTGATTTAGGATACCATAGTCCAAAATTTTGGGTTTTGGCTAAGTACCGCAAAATCCTCTTAACAATAATAAGATGCTACTTCTTAGGGCGAGATTGAAAGCGAGCACACAAGCCAACACTAAACATAATATCCAGTCTAGAGGCAGTTAAATAAAGTAAACTTCCAATCATACCTCTATAGAGCTTCTTGTCTACCTTTTCACCTTCTTCATCTTTGTCAAGTTTGGCGGTGTTTGACATGGGTGTATCCATCAGCTTCATGTTCTCCATCCCAAAGCATTTGAGCAGTTCACTAGTGTACTTGCCTTGGTTGATGAAGTTTCCTTCTTTTGTTTGCTTGATTTGAAAGCTGAGGAAGAAAGTCAACTCACCCATCATGCTCATTTCAAACTCACTCTGCATAAGAGAACTAAACTCCTTGCAAAGATCAAAATCAGTCCCGCCAAAAATGATATCATCAACATATATTTGAATTACAAGAAAATGGTTAGAAGTGCATTTTAGAAACAAGGTAGAATCAACTTTGCCCATGACATACCTGTTATCTAACAAAAAGTTCTTTAGTTTCTCATACCAAGCTCAAGGTTCTTGTTTGAGTCCATAGAGAGCTTTTTTCAACAAATAAACATGATTGGGTAACTTGTCATTTTCAAAGCCCGGAGGTTGAGCAACAAATACTTCCTCCTCAATTGTACCATTCAAAAATGCACTTTTAACATCCATTTGATATAACAAGAAATTTTTGTAACTAGCAAGGGCAAGTAGCATATGAATAGATTCTAATCTAGCAACAGGAGCATAAGTTTCATCAAAGTCAATACCTTCTTGTTGGTTGTATCCTCGTGCTACTAACCTTGCTTTGTTTCTTACCACTTTTCCTTGCTCATCTAGCTTGTTGCGGTAGACCCATTTGGTGCCAATGACTTTTCTATCACTTGGTCTTGGCACTAGAGTCCACACACGATTCTTCTTGAATTGCTCTAGCTCTTCTTGCATGGCTAGGATCCGCTCATCGTCACCAAGGGCTTCTTTGATGTTCTTTGGCTCTAGTTGGGAGATGAAGGCACTATCTGTTTGTTCTTTGTTGTGAGCAACTCGTGTCCTCACTCTCTCGAATGGGTTGCCAATGATCAACTCCTTGGGATGATTCTTTGCAAAACGGGGAGTGGGATCCTTTTTTCTTCTTCTTCTTCTATCACCTGTTTACCTTTATTCTCGATGTTGAGGTCTTTTAGGATAGGAATCAAATTATCTGCAACATCATTATCAACAACATGCTTTCCAACAACAGGGTTAGTTTCAATAAACTTAACATTGATAGATTCTTCAATTTTAGACAATTCAATGTTGAATACTATATATGCCCTGCTTGTAGTGCTATAGCCAAGGAAGAAAGCCTTATAAGATTTCAGATCAAACTTGTCGAGAGAATCCTTCGTGTTTAAAACAAAACAAGGACATCCTAAAATATGGAAGAAATCAATGGATGGCTTTCTACCGCGTCACAGCTCATAGGGGGTTTTCTTCAAAGAGGGATGTGTAAAAACCCGGTTTTGCACAAAACAGGCGGTGCTAACGGTTTTGGCCCAAAACTTCTTGGGAATGTCATATTCAAGAAGCATTGTCCTTGCCATCTCTTGAAGAGATATGTTCTTCCTCTCAACTACCCAATTTTGTTGAGGCGTACGAGGGGAAGAGAAATTGTGCAAGTAACCCGATTTTTCACAAAAGCGTTCGAAATGATCATTTTCAAATTCTCCCCCATGGTCACTGTGGATAGAAACAATCTGGCAAGAGGCTTCATTTTCAACTCATTTACAAAAAACTCGAGAAGACATATAGAGTATCACTTTTCGAAATGAGAAAGAAGGTCCAAGTATATCCAGAGAAATCATCTATAATAACAAGACAATACTTGGAACCACGAAGCGTTTGCATTCTCATTGGTCCGAATAGATCAATATGAAGAAGTTCAAAAACTCTTTTGGTACTCATGACTCCTTTGGATTTGAAGGAGGATTTGGTTGGTTTCCCTTGTGTACAAGGTTGGCATTCCTCATCCTTATCAAAATCCAATTTAGGAAGTCCTCGAACCAAATCATTTTTGTTCAACTTCTTCATTTGATGCAAATTCACATGACCCAAATGTCGATGCCAAAGAGAAAGATCATTTTTATCCATGACCAAGCATCTATCAAGTACGAGATTAAGATCATCAAGAACAATAACATAAAGATTACCATTTCTAGTTCCCTTATATATAACATTGTAGGAGAGGGAATCTAGAAGCAAGCATTCTAAAGAAGTAAACAACACAAGATATCCATTGTCACAAAGTTGACTAACACTAATCAAACTGTGATGTAGGCCATCAACAAGCAACACATTTTTAATACATAGCTCATTGCCCACATCACCCTCACCTATGACCTTACCCTTCGTGTTCTCTCTGAAGGTTACCGATCCTCCTTTCTTTTTCATGAACTTGTTGAAATGGCTGATTTCTCTAGTCATATGCTTAGAACAGCCACTATCAACAATCCATCTCTTTTTAATCTGCAAGAAAGAAGGATGTCGGAACCCAACTCAAACTTTGGGATCCGGGGTTAGCTTGGGGACCCATTTCATCTTTGGGTTGGTCCCCTTAGGCTTGTAAGGATAGTAGGTAGAGTAATGATCATCACACTTGCAATGGATACATACCATAGGGTTCTTAGAGCCAAAAGACTCTCCATGGAAGATAGGAGGTTCCACACTCATCTTCTTATCCTTGTGTTTGTTCTTTCTCTTACCTTTTGGAGCAGTCCCATCATATCCCAAACCACTAATACCAATTTGTTTGGTAGAGTGTTCTAGGACATCATTGAGGAATTTCTTTCTGGATAGAAACTTTTGCAAAGTAGATCTTAACTTAGCATTGTCATCACTAAGATTTATAACTGTAGTAGAAAGACTAGCAGGATCATCTCTAGCATACAAAAGGTCAGCCTCAAGACAGAGGGCTTTAGTAAGAAGGGAATCCTTTTCTAAAGATAAGCTAGTAATTTCATTTCTTGGAAAAACAGGCCTAGAAGATAAATCATTAACTTGAGCAAGCAACTTAGCATTTTCAGATTTAAGCACAATAATCTCTCTTTGATAAGCATAGACTTCATCTCCCCTAACATCATCAATAAGCTTGAGTTCTACATTTTCAGTTTCAAGAATATCAAGCTCATCTAGGCACTTTTGGTTATCTATCTTAAGGTTTTCAATATTCTTAAGATAAACACCATTTTCAACCTCTACTCAATTGTATTGAAGTTCAAGGTCTAGAAACTATCCTTGCAAAGAATCTATGCTCTCAAGATGCAATTTTTCATTATGATCAAGAATATCAATTTTAGCATAAAGATCATCAATTATCTTCCCTAATATTTTCCTTTTAGACTTGCATTTAGCAAAAGAGGATTTGTATTCATTTAACATATCAATGAGAGTTTCCTTAGATAGCTCATGTAAATTAACATTGCTTACCTCACTTACCTCACTTACCTCACTTACATCTTCACTAGTGGAGGCCATGAGGGCAAGATGGCATTCTCCATCTTCGGAGCTTGAGGATGACTCCTCCCACGCTGCATGAGATGCATCTTTGGATCTTCTCTCTTTCTTATCTTTTCTCTTGTACTTGCCTTCTCTCTTATACTCCTTGTCTTTCTTGTGGCTGCTCTTATGATGGCTCTTCTTGGCCTTTGGGCAGTCACTCTTGTAGTGGCCTTTTTTACCACACTCATAGCATCTTGGAGTTGAAGAGGAGGGCTTGCTCTTGAAGTGTTTCCCCTTTGAGTAATTTTCTTCATGCTCATTGGAACCTTCATTTCACTTAAGGAAGGGCTGGGAGACTTCAAGGCAAGTTGTTGTTGTCGGACCATTTCTTCAATTTGTGCTTTGAAGGTTGTGTCCTTTATCTTCTTAGACTCTTTTTCTTCTCTCTTCTCTTCCTCTTCTTGCTTGTCAAGCCTAGGTTCATGGGCTTGTAGGTTACCAACCAGCTCCTCGGTTGACAACTCACTTAGCTTGTACACCTCTTCAATTGAAGTGACCTTAGGCTCCCATCTCTTAGGAAGAGATCTCAAGATCTTGGAGTTGATAGTACCTCTATCCATCACACTCCCAAGGGCTGCCAAACCATTCAAGATGACATTGAGCCTAGTGTACATATCAGCCACTCTCTCATTTTTACCCATCTTGAAGTTCACTAGAAGACCACCAAGCATGTAGACTTTGGCCTCCTTCACTTGCTCGGTTCCTTCATAGGTGACACACAATTTATGCCATATCTCATGTGTGGTGTCCCAAGAGGAGATCTGGTTGAACTTGGATGAAGTAAGGGCGGCTTAGATGATGCTCACAGCTTTGGCGTTGAGTTGAGCGCGCTTCATTTTATCTTCAGTCCATGTGGTGATGTCCCCTTTTGGATCTTCATATTTGAGGTGGACAATCTTCCACATTTCATAGCTCACACCTTGGAGGTAGAATTGCATCCTTCTCTTCCAATAGACAAAGTTTGTGTTGTCAAAGACTGGAGGTCTCATGGAGAAGCTTCCTTCTAGGTTAAGTGAACCAAGAGCTGAATCGCCCATCTTCTCCTACTTGTTGAAGTAGCTTGGAGAAGACCTTCTCTGATACCACTTGTTGGATCAATGGGCTCTAGAGCAAGTATTTGGACAGGTGGTTTAGAGTGGTTTCATGTCCTAAACTTAGGAACAATGTCAGTCCACTACCTAGAGTGGGTTAGGTGGTGCATCTGCTAGAGGTTCTACACACTAGCCGATTTAACTCGACTAGATGCGCCCCACGAGATCGGAACACGGGATGTGGGAATTGCTTTTGAAATTTGTATGGACCTACACTAACTACCAACTTCTACTAAAACACTACCCGCAAGCGCATGGGGTCGTGTCGTAGTATAGGTGAGGCGGCAAGTACAGGGTCGATCCACAGAGATAGATTAAGCTATGTTCCTTATGCGAAGCTTAAGGTTTTTAGGGTTTAAAAGGTTGGTTGGTTGGTTGTTGATTAAGCTAAATGAGCAAGTAGGAAATGCAATATGAAACTAAGTTATCAAAAGGCTAAATTAGCAACCTAAGTTAACAAACTAGCTAAGCAGGAGCAAGAACAAACTACACTAGACTAAGCAAGCAACTAGCAATTGAGAAACTACACTAAGCACTAACAGGAGCAAAGACCTAAATTAACACTAGCGAGCAGAACTATGCAAAAGACTGAGTTAAACTAGAGCAATTGAACTAAACTAGCATTAACAAGTAAACTAGGCAATTAAGGTTTTAAATAATTAGATGAAGGAGGTGGGCCGTTTGGGAATGTGACCTTGACATTAATTGGGGGATGTCACCATAATAAGCAATTAGCATATTTTGTTCTAGACTACCAAACCAAAAAACAAGGTGGGTGCTATGAGAATTTACCCTATGCTACTAGTTGGAGAACTAGGGCTAGGTGTAATTCTCATAGGACTTACCAAGTCTAGGTCTCTAGGATAAGTGGTATTAGTCAATTGAGGGCCAAGGGTAAGGATGGGAGCAGAGATGAGGATATTTGACCTCATGCCACTATCCACCTTAGCCTTTAGGAAATCCTAGGCAATTGCACTAATCACACCTATACTAGTCACTTAGAACTCACATTTGCAGGTAGGAAGATAGGGGGCTAGCTAGGGATCCAAATTAAGGACCTAGGAGCCAATCCTAAGATAGCTACATAGAAACCAAATCATCCTAGAGTCAAATGTCTTCAAACACCACAAGGCAAGCAATTAATGTAATTAAAAAACAATCACATGTTCAAGTGATGGGAAATGAGATACAAGCAAAGGCAATCATCATAGAAGTGAAATATGTTCATTACAAATTATATTCCCCCAACATGGTATCAAAGTCACATTTGTGCCCCAAACAGCCCACCCAAGGGGGCTTAGCTATACATGATCAAAATAGAAACAAAGGAGAAGGGAAAGAGAGTAGGAAACGCCATGGATGCTTGATGAAGCTTGACTTCTTCACCTCCTAGCTTCCAGCCACGAGCCTCCTCCTCCAATGGTGCCCAAGATCATGGAAATGGTGGAATGGATGGATAGAAACCTAGAGAAACTAGGTTTCTGTGGTGGAAATGAGTGGAAAGTGGGTGGAAATGGGGTTAAATGCAAGGAAGTAGGTGGATGGGAGTAATGGAGGCAAGGGAGAAGCTAGGTTGCAGCTAGGAAGTGCTCTCTCACGAGCCCTAGAAGCAACTAGTGCTTATATAGGAGCTAGGGCTAAGTGGGGGTAAAATAGGAAAAGCAGTGAAAAATTGTATAGGGTAGGTGATCACCACGGTCGTGGTGGGTGTGCCACGGCCGTGGTGAGGGTAGTGGGGAATGGCTGTGGGGGTTGAATACAGTCGTGGTGTGAAGGAAGTGGTGAGATGGTGGTGGCCACGGCCGTGTTGGGTAACACGGCCGTTTTAGAGGAGTTGGAGGTGACCGTGCAGAGGGGCCACAGGCGTCTTGATCGTCTTCGGCCACGGTCGTGGCGACTTGGCCACGGTCGTGGCTGGGAGGCAAATTCCCTGTTGGCAACTCACTTCTTGCAATTAATTCCCACGACTGTGGCAGGGTGCCACGGCCATGTTCTCTTCTCCTGACCACGACCGTGTTGATGGCCACGATCGTGTTGTCTTCACTGGCCACGGTCGTGGCTGGGAGGCCACAGTCGTGGGAGATCTATGGAATTCCCTGTTGCAACCTCTTAGAACTTGGCAATAAAAGCATGACCGTGGCATTGGGGCCATGGCCGTGGTGAGGCTGGACTTCTTGATTTCGCTTCTAACTTTGTCATTTTCGGATGTCTTTGCTTGGGGATGATTCTTGGCCACTGGAGGTAGGTTGAGGGAGACTTTGGGGCCTTCTTTGGGTCACTCCTTGAGTGGGGGAACCCTAGAACTCCCTCTCTCTCTCTCTCTTCCATCTAAGCATGGTCCAAGTACTTGAAAAATAGTGCAAAGAACATCCATAAGCATATTTGCAATGATAATCATATTGGGGAAAAAGACTTGTAATTTCACATGTTTAGGTGCAACTTAGGTACAAAATGGCATTGGATGGAGCCCTAAAATAGGGTTGCATCATTAGGCTCTAGGATTTGCAATCTTGGTACTCTTATATTCCACAATAAGATTACAAGATACAATAACCACACATCCAAGGGCTTAGTACCTCAAGCAAAGATCTTCAACCTGTAAAAGGAGCTTACCCACTTGAAATTTAGGAGTCTTCAGCCATCACCATGGACTTACCCACTTCTTTCTTCAAGTCTTCTGCCTTCAAGAGATTACATATCTTCCTTGAGCGTTTCCTTGCTTCTCTCCTTCACTTGGAGAGCTGGAGTACCTATCTCCTTCACTTGGAGACTTGGAGCAGCTTTCCTTCTTCAACCTTGAAGAACAGCAACACCTTCTCCTTCACTTGGAGAAGCTTCTTCAATCTTCTTCTTTAAAGAGAATGGGGGTAGGAAGATGGAGAAGGAGAGATTTACATCAATAAAAGGAGTAACTCTCTCACACAGGAACCTATATCACTCATGCTCATGAATTTCACTTGAAGGTAGAGAGAGAAAGGGGCTTAAAGGCTTAGAACACTCTCAACTAGGCTAGTACCAAGTTTGCAATGAATGAGCAGCCTTGGAATGAACTCCAAGGGGGTATATTTATAGTTGAGGGTGCTCCTTTGAGTTGTGGGACACTTGGATACAAAAATAGCCATTTTTTGTTCAAGGAAACGACTCTATATTTGCCCAAAAACACTCACTAACGGTCACATCATTTTTTCTACAAATTTCATACAGTGCAATCAGTCGAGTTTCAATAAAGGTAATTCGACCGATCAAGTAAATGACAAAACCGATATTCAAATGATCGGTCGAGCTTGTCCTGACAAAACTCGACCGACCATTTGAAGTCGAAATGGGCAGTTACATGATCGGTCAAGTTCTGTGAAAGCACAACTCGACCGATGCAATCTTCAGAAAATTGACCAAGAATGATCGATCGAGTTTCAAGCCAAGGAAACTCGACCGACCAAGTGCATGTGATAAATTTTCTAATTTGCATCTAAAGTGATTAGCACTTGGTGATTTTTGTCCCAAACATTTTTCTCATCTAAGTTACAAGTCAATTCATCATTACAAGTGATTACATAGGTATTCTAAGGTCGTTTACATAGAAATCCCAAAATGCACACTTGTAGCCATTTTGACTTGAACTTGAGCCATTCTAGGGATTTGGATTTGGGATCCTTTTCATGTACCTAATCCCTGCAAACAATCTTAAATGCACATATTAGATACATATGAATGGAATGGTTAAGTCATTATCAAAATATAGGCAATGTATAACCTCTAGGTCAACACTACCTACAGCTGACCTCCAAGACCGCTCTCCCTCGCCGACTGGTGGACATAAACAACTTTTCCACCATTGTTGATCTTGATGAGCTATTTGAGGTGCAACATCTCTCTAAATTTCTTACTCCATCCTTCCACTTCTACTCCTCCCAAACTGTGAATGAGTTCTATGCAAACCTAGCCAAAAACCCTAACCACTCCCTCTCTTTCTCTTCTATGGTTGATGGGATGGAACTTCATTTTTCTAAGGAGGATATTCTCAAAATGTTAAACATAAATGTAGAGGAGTATAGGAGGTTTATTGACTTAACCATTGGCAATCCTTTATCTAAACTATCCCAAGATGGCACTACTATTAGCTTAAGTGATATTAAGAGAACTATCTTTCTTCCCAACACCGCATGCCATGAAGAAAGGGGTACATATTATCCAATCAACCTAAAACCTAAAGCTAAGATAGTGAACTTAATTGTTTCAACTAATATCTATCATAGAGCTAATAAATCAGAAGTACCAACCTTTAGAATGTACCTCATTTATGCCATTCTCAAAAGAATCCCCATAAACTTTATTCACATCATCCTCAAAAACATGGTTGACTTTTCTAGCAACCCTCCCTATGTTGATTTTGTTTGCTAGATCACCCAACATTTCCTTAAGAAAAACCTTGAGGATCTAGGATTTCAATGTGATAGGAAGCCCCAAAAGATTACCAAAAACACAGTTGAAAAAATGGGAATTGACTTTGGACATAAAAGGGCTAGGAATGAAGGGGAACCATATACTCAAGAAATTCCTCCACCTCCTACTCCTCCTAGACAACCCTTTGATAATCTTACCAAAAATATTACATATCTTACTAGAGCCACCTATCACCTAGGTACACAACTGGATTATAACCATCATGCCATGACCTACCTAAACCAAAGAGTGCAAGCTCTCTCTTCAAATGTTCTAGACAACTATCCTTATTCACTCAATCTTGGAACTCTCTACCCTTATAATCCATCCCACAACTACACTCAAGTTCCACCTCCACCCTCACTTGATCTTTCCCACACACAATTTTCAACCATGCAACTTCAAGACATTGCTTCCCATTTTCACTTTGAGCACCCACTTTCTTGGAAGCTTATGCTCTCACTAAGATAGGTGCACTGGATTGGCAGACATTGGTCAAATATTATGCCGTTACTCCATACCTTGGGAAGGATCCATAAGTTGATGTTATTTTGAGATCTTTTCAGTGAGGTGGCATTATGTAATTATTTTATTGTAATCACTTTTTAGTGAACTATCTTATTTGAGCTTGTTGTTCTATTAGTCATGATAATAAAATCCTTATATTGTGGCTTGCATTGGACATCTTTTATTTCTTTTCTTTTTGTAATTGAGTATCATATTGAGGGGGAGCATCATATTCAGGGGGAGTAATAATAACAATAATGTTTGGTTCTCTTTTTGAAATGACAAAGGGGGAGAAGTAATATAAATAAAAAACAAAATAATATAACTCAAAATTAAATGAGTTTCATAATCTCTTGGCTTCACATAAATTGTTTCTATATCTCTTAAAGAGTTGGATACTATGTTCCATACCTCTTTGGGAATAACTAGCACACACTCCATGAATAAACAAGAGAATGTCTACATAAGGTAAATCTCAGGTATGAAACTCATGCTATTTGAATTCTCTTGATTTATATTTTAGAAATGTTTATCATCTTCAAAAAGGGGGAGATTGTTGGATAAATTGGACAATAATTAAACCCTTTATTTTGATGATGACAAACATTTCATTCTTGTGGATCAAACTTGCTATTTGAGTATTTTAGGGATAAATAAACAAGGTGGTGGATAGTTGAAGATCAATACAAATTGGAACATCAACATGCTTAAATTTTTTTATTTTCATGATTGTACTCAATGTGAAAATGTGTATAAGTATATAATGTACAAGTACATAGATATCATGTAAATGAAGTGTTAGATCTTCCCTATCCACTCACAACACTTAGATAGATCCTCCCCTAAGATAGAATCACAATTACACATTGATACACACACTTAGTAGATGATTCAACATATTGAAGCTGGGACATTCTCAGTCAACAAACTTCTTGACCAAGACACCCTCGGTCGACCAAATTCTCGAATGAGAATCACCTCAGTTTAACTCACGAGCACTGACTATTGACCAGCTCAAGTAAACCCTAGAATAGTCCTCGGTTGACAATATCCTCGATTGAGATAGACCTTCCAGTCAAAGAAATGCTCGACCGAAACACACCTCTGTTGACAAACTTCTCGACGGAGACAGTTTTTAGATTGCACTTTTCAGCACAAAACAATTTTCCATTGCAATGCAATTAGTGGACACCTAATGGCTAGTTGAGCACTAAGAACACTCTAGAACCACTCTAGAGAGTCCCTAAGCCGTTGCAACTCTTTCCTATAAATAGGAGAGGTCTTAGGACACCCAAAGAATCACTTGTCCATACAATTACACTTGAGAATCATTCTTAGTGAGCAACAAGCAAAGTTACACTTGAAATCTTGTTTCTTTGAGCTCTAATTTTGTGTTCTATAGCTAAAGTACCTCCTAACCACTACATAACCACGTCCATATATAGTGGATAAGAGATCCATACACTTGATATAGGATAAAAGATATAGGATAAAAGAGTTGTACTCAATTGGTAAAGTTATTTCTTTCTTCTAATCATAGTCCGTGTTATTGTATATTGTTCTCCTGGAATACTCCTAGGTTGGAGGTTGTTGAAAGGAGGTTCCTGGAGCTACTTCTCGGTGGAGAAGGCTGCTTCAAGGTGGTGAAGGCTGCTACATGGACTTGGAGTTACTTCAGAAGGCTGCTTCAAGAAGCTTGAGGCTACTTCAGGTGAAGGATACTTCAAGAGTGTAGATAGGAAGCAATTGTATTTTTTGTAACATCCTCAAGAGGTAATAAAATAAATTGCTTTCCAAATTCCGGTTGGAAACAAATGGGTAGTGCACCGACTACCTTTGATTTCAAAGGTAGGAACCACTCTACATCCATGTGTCTTCCTTATTTCCTCCTTCTTCTTGGTTTAATTGTTTAATTAATTTTAAAATTTCAAAAAGCTTTGTTCACCCCCCCTAGATCTTTTAGTTTTTTATATTAAATGTAGAATTTATCGTTGTTTCCAATGGTAATATACAGACTAAATATAAACAAGAAAGAAATACCAGATTATTGAGGTGTGCACGAATGCACTGTCCTTAAGAGTATTACTACCTTACTCAACGACGACTGTTAGTGCAGTAGTAATCCACGACGGCTACCCTCCCAAGTTACAACAACACAAGAGATGTGGAGTGTGCACCCACAAATCCCTTCTCAGACGAACATGTTTTGATCATTCTTCCAACGATCAATCGAGTGGAGTTGGTGGCAGTGGTAAAATGATGAGAGAAAATCGTCTGGTGTGTGTTTTTAAAACAAAAGAATGTGTTTCATTTTATAGAAAGGCAGCAATGGCAGTTATCAAACCAAAGGATGCGAGTGGTTGCCAACTGAAGAGACACTCACAAATGGTCTCTTGCAAACAGCCCAACTGCATCTTCAAAAAGTTGCGACGCATGTAGGAATCGTCAAGTGCATCAAGTGGCAAAATAGAGCTAGGGCCACGCCCACGCAAGGGGCACCGGGAGGCTAGATTTTCACCCCCTCACATGTGGGATGAGACGTGCATCGACGCACCCAGTTAAAGGGTTTCTGGACCGGACCGGCCCAAACCCACTTGGGCTGCCCCAGCATGCGCGTGTGAAGCCCAAGTTCTCTTTTGTTCCTCAAATATCACATGGACCATCAGCCATATATGAACACTAGGGGAGTGCCTAACACTGGCAATATGAGTCAAAACATTTTGCTTTGAAATACAATAGAAGCATAAGAATCCCCCATTATTTCAAAACAAAACTAAACTAAAATTTGACTTGACCAGTGGTAGAACTTAAACAAATGGCATGCATAAGCTTTGGTGGAATTGAGTTCTTAGAACCAAAGCATAGAATAGATGTACATAATAAGTAGACGATTGGTGGAACTACATTCTTGAACCAATTCCTCTTTCATGTGATTAGAGGTGCATTACTCACATAACATTGACCGGCCTAAATCGTGCATCCAAAATTGGAGGCGGATTCGAGGTAGTCGAGCTTTTACATTTATAACCTGAATCCTTCTAGGCCCCCGCAACTTTATTTATGGGGTCGAAGTAGATATACGGGGTCGAACACAAGGACGAGGGGGATAGTGTTGAGAACGCAGAATCGACACGCTACACTCCGGCAGGTATAAAGAGATAGCAAATTCCCAAGAGGGAATCAACAAGGTGTCACTAATCAAAAAAAAGAAATCTATCTCCAAGTGGAGCTACTAGAAAGATTAAGGTTTCAGTCATTTAGCAATTTTTAGGGGTTTTCATGCAACATAAACAGAAGGATAAAACTAGCGCTAGAGCAAGGTACGAAAGATATGACTTCAGCAAAACAAGCGGCAAGCAATAACATTCTGCACCCCTCTTCTTAGAGCGGGTGCCTCTAACCAAGCATCAACACCCCTCTCGAGGTTGTCGGACTTAAGTTAGAGTGGAATGTTACCCGAACAACTCCGTTCTGGGCACTCTTGTACTCCAGAATCGGTCCAAACACTAGAGCCACAACACAACTCTCGAAGATGTTGTGACGGGAAAACACGATTCGGTAGCTAAGCGAAACGCGATCCAAACATGCAAGCTAGAGTTCAGATATCAAACATAATAGTCATCCGACATTTTGCACCAAGCATAGAGCAGCAAGTCATAAAGCTTTTCTATTTCCATAAACATTAAAGGTCTTAATACATTGCATGAGTAAAGAATTAAATAACAGAATTAAAGATAGATGTCGCCTTCTTGATATAGAAGGACGACAGACTACTGTAGCTCTCCAGCCCGATACCGGTCAGGAGCCTAGCCCGATACAGCCGTGTCGGGCGGCACACCCTCTCGGGCGGCACAAACCGACGGCCGACTGTATTGCTCAAGGGACCTGGCCGACACGCTCATGTCGGGCGATGCACCCTCTCGGGCGGTACGCACGACAGCGAAGCATATCGGGTTCGATATCGTATCGGGCATGGAGTGATGCATTCTACTGTCGGGCACTCGTGTCGCTCATCATCGCTGGCCGATATCGGCCTGCAGTGTCGCCCGGTACGGTCCTAAGTGAACTATCCCCTCCCTCTCGGGATGGGGAGGAGCTCACCTAGAGTTGCCCGATACGAACACTCAGGCGCAATACTTCTTCTCTCGCAGCTTCCCCCGAGGACTTGCTCAAAGCTCTCAACTGTCCGATCAGTCCGAACTATCTTTTCGGCTTCCTTTAGCTACTATTTATAGACAGCGGTTGGGGAAGTTATGGTGCTCGAAGCACCACATGTTCTCCGTATTCGCAAGTTTGATGGACGGCCGATACACATATCGCCCTGCACGGGGGTGTTGGCTGACGGTCGCATGATGGGCGGCGCCTGCTGATGGGTGGCCTGTGTCGCGCGACAAGCTTGGGTTGTCGTGGCGAGCTCGGCTCCCTGTCGGGTAAAGGGCGTGTCGTCCGTCAACTTCTTCTTGTGCGGTATCCCTGTGTCGTGCGTCGTTGCGCCATGCCACCCTGTCGGGCAGTGCTTCTATTGGGCCATTGGAAGGCCGATGCATGTTGGACTTATTGCTTGTGGGCCGGGACGGCCTTATTGGGTCAAAATAGGAGGGAAATTCTGCAAAAGATGGAAATATTGTTTTAAGAGCGTTGCTTGGCCAATTATTGCCAAAGTACTAATAAAAGAGAGGAAAATAGCAGAAAAGGGTAGTTTTGATAACAGAATAAAGGGCAAAAACATCACAAAAATTGGTGTTATCAACTCCCCCAAACTTAGCTTTTTGATTGTCCTCAATCAATATTTAAACTTTATTTTGTGATGCTTCTTCTTGCGCAGTATTGCTTTCAGGCCAATGGGTAAAAACAAGTATTGAAATGCCTTTAGAGATAATGTTACTCCATTACGAACAAAAAACCTCACGCTTCCTGCCTTATTATTTCAGTAAAAATTTCTCTACAACTTCAGCGAGACTTTGGTGCATGATTCCAAAGTTAGATTCCACACCAAACAGCTCTATTTTTTGGGCAGAAAGTTGTGTATAGGGTAGGCTAAGGCTTTTGGGTTTTTCTTCTTGTTTCCCATCGGTCCATCCAGGTAAGGGTCCGTTAACGGGCAAGTGGTCCCTGCAGTCCAAGCCAGTTGGCTTTAGAGCAATGATTTCAAATCCTATGTACCATCGCCCCGGATCTACCATGCCTAAAGACGGGTACTTTTAGGAAACAAGTGTGTATATATTTTTTCTTTTCATTGGGCACAACTCTCATGCTTTTATTCACTCTCATAAGACTTTTCTCTCTTTTTGGGATTTTTGTTGGGTAAGGGAAACCAAAGAGATTTCTATTGTTTGGGCAGCTTTTTCCTTCTCCATATTCGTCTCTTAGCTGTTGCGAGATTAATATTTTTATCGAAATTTTTGGCACGGAAAAACATAATCTTTTGTTGTTTGAGGCAGCATTATCAGAAAGATATAACAGAACTTGCATCACGTATAAAGAAAAAAAACATACTTGGCAAGAAGTTGCACCAGGTTTTTACTAATATAGCATCTTTGTACAAGTGTATGGGAACAAGATAAGCAAAATTTTCAGAAGATTTTAGTGAAAATTTTATATGTACACTTATTGAAGAAAAAGAAAGAACCAGGGAGATCAAAAGAAAAAAAATTTGTACCTCCCTCATTGGTACATGGTACCCCCCCAAACTTACTCCACACTCGGTCCCAGAGTTGTGAGGTAGATAAGGTAAGGAAATATTAACCCATTGAGGGTTAGACGGTGGGTGCGTCTGCACTAGATTAAAGCTCCCACACATATTCTCCTCTTTTGCTGTGATAGTTGATGTGGTGGAGCTGGTCAGGCGTCGCCTCATTTGCCATCCATTCTAGGACGAAGATGCTGCAGTCGTTGGATTGGTAAACTTGCTTCGGACTGCGGTGGCAGAACTGGAGTTCATGCCATGTACTTGTTTACGTGTCCAGGAATGGTTGTATCAGTGCTGCTATATCGATATAGTATTTTCATACTAATCGCTCGAGAGGTGTCAGCGTTGTCGATGTACACTACACAGGATGATCTTTGTTACTGTCTGAGCTGTTGCAGAAGATTCCCGCTTGTTGCCGAGTGTACATTATTAGGAGCGTCTAGTGATTGTAATGGAGGACGGGGAGGAAGATTGTGCGTGGAACCTCGCTCTCTAATTCCTGCAGAAATTCTTGCTTTGCTCCTGTTTTGTCAGCGAGGCAGATATCATAAAACAGCATAGGATGAGCTATGTAAACATGTTCTAGCCTTGGCTGTATAAATTGGATGCAAGCGGCTGCCACCGATACAGCCAAGCATCCTCCTTCTTTTACCATGTCCCTTAGATCATCGACTGGGACTACGACATTGCCTGCCTCATAGATTACGTCTGCTGGGGTGGAGTCAGCCAACTTCATAAGAATTTCATCGACCTATTCCTACGTGAGAGTAGAACACGAGAAACGGTCGAAGTTCCTGATCGACTCCTCAGGGTTTTCTGGCGAGGCTAGTTCTTCGTATCCGAAAACTTGCCACAGGATGTGTATTTGTTTGCTTGCCCCATAGACGTCCGTTTCTGTTCCAACCTCTTTTTCTGAGGGGCTGTTGGGTTGATATGATTCATACTCTTGATCGTTGTCCAGCAGTCTTTCTGGTATCCCTGTGTCTCGGAAATAGCGCTTGTCCTTTATCAGCATAGTGCATATTTGCCTCTGAGATGGTAAAAGTTTTGGTTCTGGAGTTGCCTGAAGAATCTGAAGATATGTATCAACTCCATGGCTCTAAGGACTATAAATGCGCTATTTCCACTTCCCTCCTCTTCTTGGACTGGGAAGTCCTTTAGTGAGTAGAAATTCCAGACACCGCCGTGGCACTTGACTCCATACTTGATAACACGGTGGAGACACAGCGCGAGCAACCTTAGACGTTTGTCCTCGGGGTGTAGGTATGTGTTGCCTGTGTGTGGAACCTCTTTGCTGCAGCAGCTGAGTAGTTGGACGTCATGACTTCGGAGGTTAGCAATGCACAGGAACCAGTTGTTTCTGTGTTTGTAGGGGGCCAGCACCAGATTTGGGTTGTGCTTTTCGATGTTCTCCAACATATTGGCTACCTACGTAGATCCGTACAACCCCTTCATTAGTCTTCTTGCCAGGGTCGGGGTGGCAGCGTAGACTGTTTGTTGGCCCTAGCTAGCGCCTGCGCTTTCTATCACGGCGCCTTGGAGGACCCTGAACAACTTTTTTCCAACGACGGCTGGGGAACAGAAGATGCTTCTTAGCGCTCCCCGCTGCACAGAAAAATAGTCGTCGCTCCAGAGTACATCTTCCTCATCAGCTTGCGATCTCAGGACCTTATTCAGCAGCTTCTGGTCCTTGATCGTCAGATACCCGATGACCCTTCTGTCGAAGTCGGCCATTTCGAAGGAAGGTATCTCTGTCGGTGCGGAGAAGTTGTCAAGGTCGGCCTTCGAGTTCCTTCCTCTGGGGGGTGTCTTTCAATTGCAGTGCAGATGTCCCCCCCTTATCCCTCAGATTCGTCAGAAGAGCCCTCCCCGACGCTGATGTCTTCGTTGTTATCCTCAGCTTCGTCGAAGGGGGCTGAGGGAGTGGGTTCATCCAAATCGTGTGATCTCTCTTGTCCGGCTGGAGCTCCGTTGGTTTGCCCATGTGATGTGATTTCCTCGGGAACTAAGGAAGATCTGCCAGAGGGGGAGGGGGATGATGATTTTGGTGAGGCTCCTGAGGAAGAAGGTTGAGAGCCTGAACCAGGAGGCGACGGAGACCTTCTCGGCTGCCTTGGGCGCGGATGGTCGTCTCTTCTGTTTAGCCTCCCTCGATCTCATCAAGGCACTGTAGAACCTACTGGAGCGTGGCATTGACTGCCTCTAGCTGGCCAGGTAGGTTGGCCATAGTCAATAGTTCCCTCTCTTGGTTATTTAGCCTCTGCTCGAAAAATGAGAACTTGCGGGTCAGGGAAATAAATGTAGTCAAGTGGCATTCGGTTACCTCCCGCAAGAATTCGAGTTCCTGCCCCAGCATTTTCCCAAGCGATGGAGGAGTTCTTGCTTGTCTCCCCCTCGTCCTCGAGATGCTCCTCTCGTGCGATGGTCTACCTGACAAGGTAGAACCTATCTCTATTGTCCGCGCGGTGGATGCTTCCGGGCGAGCTATCGGCGCTGCCTCACCCTCTTGTTGTGGTGGAGAAGGTCGTGATGTGGGTGGACGCTGCTCCATCTCTACATTATCGGCAATCTCCTCAGTAGCTGCAACATGGGACTTTGGCGGCGGTGTCGGTGTCAGCCGTGCCCCTTCAAGCTCCATCCTTAGGATCTCGACGAACACCCCATCACTGGCGTCCGGTTGTGCGTCTTCAGTCGCTCCTAAGGGTGTAACAGAAGCTACTGGGACTGTGGCTGTCTCTCCCGCTGCAGTTCCCGTTGTTGTCTCAGAGACCTCCACGATCGCCGGTTCTTTTTCGGCCACGGCTTGTACTGTTTTTGTGGCTGGTACAGCTGGAGCGATAGTAGCTCTGTCAGCTGCCGTCGTTGGTGGCTCCGGAGTAGTGGACTGCTCGGTAGGAGCTGTTGAGGATACGTCCTGCCGAGTGCCCAGAGGGATAGGCCCTCTTCTTGTCTCCCTCTCTCGTGTTCTTGAGGTGGTGGCATAAACTGCATCCCCCGCCATGGCTTCAATCTCTGTCATGGTGAAGACCAGCTTTTCGGCGTCGTAGGCGGTGCAGCGAGGAAGCGGGAGAAGGATGTACGTCCTGGAGAACTTGTAGAAGTAGTTCTGCCCCTCTTTCTTTATTATACCTGCCCTCATGAGGTACTTGAGGTTGATCAACTTGTCGCCCCTTGTCCTCAAAAAACTACACGGCTCACGTGGATATCCTAAACCGACCGCAATCAAGTTGACGATGCCACCCATGCAATATTCCTTGGTGGCATCCTTTATAGGGTGAGTCTATTTAGCAAAAAACGTCCCAGGTTGATAGCTCAGCCCTCCATCACATGCCACATGACATGGAGCTCCTCGGTGTAGATGTTGCTGGACTCGTTTTTGCTGAATAGTAGGCATGCCACCAGCTTGTGCACAATTCTCCTGAAACACGAGTGTATCGCCGCCACCTTGTTGCCTGGTTTGAACGACGACTTGCCGGTAAGCTTTTTCTAGATATCAACGGGGTTGAACCCATCCCCTTCTGTGATCCTCGCACCGTTATCGAGTCGTTCCTTCTCCTCCTCGCTGGAAGAGAAGATCAGGTTGAGCAGCTTCTCAGAGATGACGTGCTCGGAGTTGTAAAGCCGCCCTTGGAGTTTGTCTACTCACCCATATTCCTTGGCTTCTTCTGGTGTATTTTTCACTCGGCGAAGAGATGCCATGAACTCCCTGGTGAGTTCTGTATAGGAGGCGGAGAGACTGAGGCAGATTTTCCTCAGCCCTGCTGCAGCGAGGACGTTCTCTAGTCTTTCAAAGATACCCAACTGAGTGAAAGATGACTGGTGGCAGAACCTACTCGGTCTGTAGAGCTTGGCTCCTAGCTCAGCATAACGGCGTCCGTGCTCATCATCTCTTGGCACGAACCTTCCCAGTGTGTGATCCAGGGGTTCTGCCGTTGCGGCTGGAGCTGTAGTCAGAGCTGCTGCTTCTTCAGTTCTCACCCTCTTTTTAGTTGTTGAGGGTCCAACTGCCTCTGGATTCGGGCACTTCTGCCCGACCGTTTCCACTTCAGCTGTGACCTCGGTGACGATTCTCCTGCCCTGCTCGACGACGAGTACAACGGTTTGCCTTGTATGGGCCATCCCTATAATCATTTGAACAAGTGTTTTTTTATCAGTTTAAAAGTTTTGATAGTAAGGGAAAAGACGCTCTATAATCACCCGACACCGCTGTATCGGGCTTCAAACAGAACCAGACGAAACTTGCCTGATACACCCATGTCGGGCGATACGTCCGAGAGAAGCGGCGTGTCCGACAGGGTCTTACAGATAGAAAAAGGTATCACCCGATACAAGAGCAAACTAGGCACCACGGCCACTGCCCGATATAAAGATTGGGCAGGCGTGATAGGCACAAGTCACGCGATAACAGCGTCGGGTGATAGGAAATCAACTTAAAACTGTTGCCCGATACAACCGTGTCGGGCGATAAGGATTCGTATCGGGCAAGCAAAGACGATAAGGCTATCGGGTGATACCTTCGTTTCCTTAAGATCGTTGTGTGACACGGGAGCAAGAAGTGAGGTAGCGCAACGCGGGAGCGGAGAGCAAGGAATCTACTGCGCGACACGGGTAGGTGGAAAAGTAAAAAGCGGGAGCTCGACACGGTAAAGCCTTCACGTTATATATAGCAGCTCGTGTTGAGGTATACCCAACCTTTCCCCGAGACAGGCGTGTTCTGCGCGTCAGTTGGGATGCCGCCCGATTCGGTCTGGAAAGAGAGTCATTAGCCCAAAACACGGCCGCTCGATACAAGGCTTTTCAGGGCAAAACTCAAGGAAAAACCCGTCAAAGAAAAAGGTGACAAACGGGTAAAACATCATTGGCCTAAGGCTAAGAACCCGGCCTCAGATGGTATTACCCATCCTGGTCAATAAAACTAAGGCGGTGGCCCATAAAACAAAAGAGTCAGCACACTTGGCGCATGCACTGACTCGGACCTTATTACATTCCATAATGTTTGTAATGTTTTTCTTGCAGGAAAGTAAATGCATCCTATTCTAAGAATTTAAAAGACAGCTCGGGTTGCCTCCCGAGAAGCGCTGCGTTTTTTATCTTCAGCTGGACGTCTTTGGCTCCTTCTTCATACTTTTTTTTCTCCGCGATTACTGTCCCGATCTCTTGGTTGGTTCCCTGTTCGACAGGATCTTCCCCGACAGGTTTTTCACTATCTCGGCGAGCTGAGCTAGCTGCTGGTCGATTTGGCACTGATGCGTTTGCATGTCTGCCAACTGTGCCTGCAACGAGTTCAAAACGCCAGAATTAGACAGCGCACTTTGTGCTAGTTGGTTATTAACGGTATCCTGCTTCTTAATAAAATCAAACAACTGGCCGATCACATCAGATTGGCTTGTTCCTCTGTCATGTTCACGGTTAGGGCCTTGGTACTTTCCTGGTGCTTGGAAGTTGCCTTTTGTTGGTTGGAACTGACTATTCTTGGTATATTGGTCAGATCCCCCTCTCTTCTCAAAAGTTTGCGCTGGCTTGGCCGAGGTGTGCAGCTGATGCGAATTTTCGGCTGCATCCTTGTTACCGTAATTGAAACCAGGGTGATCTGGCCTCTTGAAGTTCATGTAGGAGACATTCTCTATTCTTTCGCCTTCTGAGTCGGAGTTGCTGTCTGCATTTGGTCTGGTGTAGACGCAGTTGTCCACCCCATGTCCTCCTTCGCCGCAGGTAGCGCATTTCATGGCCTTTTCAATCTGCTTCTTTCCTTTTCCCCCAGAATCTTTCAATTGCTTTACATTTGTTTCTATCCTCTGAATTTGAGAAGTAATATTCTCCAGAGCCTTGGATTCAAGAGATGGCGCCTCACCGGTCTTCCTAGCTTGCCCTCTGTCGGATCTATCATAGTCAACGTCGACTTTCAACTCAGCCATGTTCCTGATGATCCTTTCAGACTTGCTTGGCTTTTTCCCTAGGAAGTTACTTCCTGCTGCCGCATTCAGTGACACCCTTTTATCGGGAGTCAGACCATTGTAGAAGGTAGAGATTAGGAAACCTTTCTTGTAGTTTTGGTGAGGGCAGTCCCTCTGGTATTCCTGATATCTTTCCCAGGCATCATGGAGGTTTTCATTGGGCTTTTGGGCGAAAGACGTGATCTTTAGCTTGTTCCTCATCGTCTTCTCAGTAGGATAGAATTTTTTCACAAATGCGTCAGCCAGTGCTCCCCATCCATCAAGAGCTTGGTGGGGCAGCCCGAGGTACCATGATAGAGCTTTATCCTCTAGAGAGAAGATGAAGCCCTTGCAGTAGATGACCTCCTGGGGAACCCCCCGCATTTTTATGGTGTCGCATATATTTTTTAAAACATCCAGGTGGTGGTAGGGGTTGTCATTCTTGGAGTTTCCCCTGAAGCTTTTATTTTGGATCATGGAGATAACCGATGGCTTGAGTTCAAAATTTGTGGCGTTGAAACTTGGGATGATGACAGGGCATCTTGACCTATTGGCTTTTGTAGAAGCCAACTCTCTTAGGGTTTTCTCTTCATCCTCCGAGTCGTCACTGTCACTATTGTCTCGGCGTCGTTCATGGTTGTCATGATTTCTCCCGTGTCTCCCGTGGCGACGTCTATGACGATGACGGTCCTCCTCGTGCTGTTCCATTTCTGGATCTTCGGGTGGATTGTTGCCGTCATAGTGGTCGTTCTCTTCCAACGGGGGTGAATCAGACCTGGCCCCCCCTTGACGTTCTCCTTCAGAATGGGGTGGCTCTACGCGGGGTGGCATGATGGATGGCATTGGTGTTTAGTCGAACTGAGTACCGTTTTTCAGAGTACCTGAAATGGTACGAAAAAAATCAAGTTAGAAATTAGAATTATTAAGTTTAGGCAAATAATAATGCTAAGGGAAAAGAAAAGAAAAAAAAAGTGTTGTCAAGCTTATTTCTAAGCTTGAGGCACGGGAGTGTAGTTAGTAGATTCGGATTCGTCAACAGTGCCATTTTTGCCTCGTCCCCGGCAACGGTGCCAAAAAGTTGATCGGCCTAAATCGCGCATCCAAAATTGGAGGCAGATTCGAGGTAGTCGAGCTTTTACATTTATAACCCGAATCCTTCTAGGCCCCTGCAACTTTGTTTACGGGGTCGAAGTAGATATACGGGGTCGAACACACGGATGAGGGGGATAGTGTTGAGAACGCAGAATCGACACGCTACACTCCGGCAGGTATAAAGAGATAGCAAATTCCCAAGAGGGAATCAGCAAGGTGTCACTAATCAAAACAAAGAAATCTATCTCCAAGTGGAGCTACTAGAAATATTAAGGTTTCATCATTTAGCAGTTTTTAGGGGTTTTCATGCAATAGAAATAGAAGGATAAAACTAGCGCTAGAGCAAGGTACGAAGGATATGACTTCAGCAAAATAAGCGGCAAGCAATAACATCATGCACCCCTCCTCTCAGAGCGGGTGCCTCTAACCAAGCATCAACACCCCTCTCAAGGTTGTCGGACTTAAGTTAGAGTGGAATGTTACCCAAACAACTTCGTTCTGGGCACTTTCGTACTCTAGAATCGAACCAAACACTAGAGCCACAACACAACTCTCGAAGATGTTGCGACGGGAAAACACAATTCGGTAGCTAAGTGAAAGGCGATCCAAACATGCAAGCTAGAGTTCAGATATCAAACATAACAGTCATCTGACATTTTGCACCAAGCATAGAGCAGCAAGTCATAAAGCTTTTCTATTTCCATAAACAGTAAAGGTCTTAATACATTGCATGAGTAAAGAATTAAATAACAGAATTAAAGATAAATGTCGCCTTCTTGATATAGAAGGACGACAGACTACTGTAGCTCTCCAGCCCGATACCGGTCAGGAGCCTAGCCCGATACAGCCGTGTCGGGCGGCACACCCTCTCGGGCGGCACAAACCGACGGCCGACTGTATCGCTCAAGGGACCTGGCCGACACGCTCATGTCGGGTGATGCACCCTCTCGGGCGGTACGCACGACAGCGGAGCATATCGGGTTCGATATCGTGTCGAGCATGGAGCGATGCATTCTACTGTCGGGCATTCGTGTCGCTCATCATCGTTGGCCGATATCGGCCTGCAGTGTCGCCCGGGACGGTCCTAAGTGAACTATCCCCTCCCTCTCGGGACGGGGAGGAGCTCACCTAGAGTTGCCCGATACGAACATTCAGGTGTGATACTTCTACTCTCGCAGCTTCCCCTAAGGACTTGCTCAAAGCTCTCAACTGCTCGATCAGTCTGAATTGTCTTTTCGGCTTCCTGTAGCTGCTATTTATAGACAGCGGTTGGGGAAGTTATGGTGCTCGAAGTGCCACGTGTTCTCCGTATTCGCGAGTTTGATGGACGGCCGATACACATATCGCCCGGCATGGGGGTGTTGGCTGTCGGTCGCATGATGGGCGGCGCCTGCTGATGGGTGGCATGTGTCGCGCGACAAGCTTAGGTTGTCGTGGCAAGCTCGGCTCCCTGTCAGGTAAAGGGTGTGTCATCCGTCAGCTTCTTCTTGCGCGGTATCCCTGTGTCGCACGTCGTTGCGCCGTGCCACCCTGTCGGGCAGTGCTTGTATCGAGCCATTGGAAGACCGGTGCATGTTGGACTTATTGCTTGTGGGCCGAGACGGCCTTATTGGGTCTAAATGGGAGGGAAATTCTGCAAAAGATGGAAATATTGTTTTAAGAGCGTTGCTTGGCCAATTATTGCGAAAGTACTAATAAAAGAGAGGAAAATAGCAGAAAAGGGCAGTTTTGATAACAGAACAAAGGGCAAAAACATCACAAAAATTGGTGTTATCAAACATTCATAAAATCAATTACCTTTCTTACGGATTAGCACCTTTAGGCCATGTGCCTACTGGGAAAATTCATGAATGCTCTAGAGATCTACCCAAATCTCAATAGGAGCGGCCCCACTATAGTTGGACTTTCATCAAGTATATATTACAATATATACACCACCATTAATGGATATAAAATCCATTAAGAAATATATTCAACTGAATCATTACAAATTGTTGTTTACATCATAAGAATGAGATACAAATATTACAACACAGTGATTTATCTAGTGACTTAGTTTTTCCCATTGAACTTTCTTCTCGGGATCACCATTCATGAAGGTTGGGTATCCATCACTCTAACTTCTGGTATGGGCATAATCCCATTCTCCTTGATGTATTGCTCGCTAGTCTTTGACTTAATGGCTTTATCAGAGGACCGACCAAGTTTACTTCTAACTTTATATAATCCATTAAGATTATGCTATCACATACAAACTGCCTCACAATGTTATGACGTAGACAAATATGTCTACTCTTCCCATTATAAACTTTATTTTTATCTCTTGCTATGGCAGCTTAATTATCACAGTGTATAAACACCGGTGGAGAAGGTTTCTCCCAAATGGGAAGATCCATTAGAACATGTCTTAGCCATTCGGCTTCAATGCCAGCCTTGTCTAAGGCAATAAACTCAGATTCCATAGTGGAACGAGCTATACATGTTTGCTTGTAAGATTTCCAAGACACAGCACCTCCACCCATAGTGAAAATATAGCCACTTGTAGATTTCAATTCATCTGAATTAGAAATCCAATTGGCATCACAATATCCTTCTGCCACAGTTGGAGATCCACAAAAAATAAATCCATAATTAATTGTGCCTTTTAGGTATCTTAAAACCCTATGTAGAGCATCCCAACGATCCTTGTTAGAATTTTGAGTATATCTACTTAATCTCCCCATTGCATATGCTAATCTGGATGAGTACAATTCATTAAGTACATCAGGCTTCCAATTACTTGTGCATATTTGACTTGTTGAACAATAATACTTTTATTTTTCTTAAGATTGCAATTAGAATTAAAAGGTGTACTTACTGGCTTACAATCAAACATTGAAAACCTTTTGAGGATTTTCTTAACATAGTGTTCTTCGGATAGCATGATGCAATCATCATTTTTAAGGAGTCTAATTCCTAAAATTACATTTGCTTTACCCATATCTTTTATGTCAAAATTAGAAGCTAAGAAGCCTTTTTTACTATTTATTATATCAATATTAGTGCACAGAATAAGCATGTCATCTACATAGAGACATATAATAACACAACCTAGGTTATCAACTTTGGAATATATACATTTGTCTCCTTCATTTATATGGAATCTATATGATACAATGACCTTATCAAATTTCTCATGCCATTGTTGAGCTGCTTGTTTCAAGCCATAGAGAGATTTGATTAATCTACATACCATATGTTCTTTTCCAGGAACTATATAAGCTTCAAGTTGATCCATATAAATTTCTTCAACTAAATCTCTATTCAAGAAAGCAGTTTTAACATCCATTTGGTGTATAATTAATTTCTTAATAGATGTCAACGCAATTAAAATTCTGATTGAAGAGATTCTAGTTACAGGAGCAAATGTATCAAAATATTCAATATCCTTTTGTTGTTTGTATCCCTTGTCATCCAAACGCACTTTGTATTTATCCACAGTCCCATTCGTTTTCAATTTTCTTTTAAATATCCATTTAAATCCTATGGGTTTGATACTTGGTGGAAGATCCACTAATTACCATGTGTGATTAGATAATATAGGTTCAATCTCACTATTAATTGCTTCCTTCCATAAAGAGGAATCAGTTAAATTAATAGCAAATTGTAAGATTAAGGGTCATTATCCACTATTAAAGAATAGAAATCATCACTAAGATTATTTTCCTTCCTCATCCTAGTGGATCATCTAGGTTCTATATCATCAGATTCTAAAATATCATTAGAATTGAATGTATTTGGGATATTCTCTAAAATTTCATTTGAAGTATTAGATAATTTTTCCAAGGGAGTTTTCATAGGAAAGATATTCTCAAAAAAATTAGCATTTTTAGACTCAACAAAGGTATTAGGTTCTACAACATTGTTGCTACTTCTAAAACCAAGATCTAGATACGGCACTATTACGAGCATAACCTATTAAAACACCATGTAGGGTTCTAGATCCCTTTTTTACAATTTTTTCGGCTCAGTTAATAAGACTTTAACTAGACACCCCCACACTTTTAGACCCACACTTTAAGATATTTCAAATTAGGAGGATATCATTTCCATAATTCATATGGTGTTTTATTTGTCTTCCTATTAGGAATGTGATTTTGAAGAAAACAAGATGACAAAATTGCTTCCCCCCACAAGTTGTTGGGTGCTCCTAAATTGATTAAAATAGAATTCATCATCTCCTTTAGAGTTCTATTTTTACGTTTAGTAATTCTGTTTGATTGAGGTGAATATGGAGGTTTGTATTCATGTATAATACCATGGTTTACACAAAAAAACATTAAAAGGAGAACAATCATATTCACCACCCCTATCTGAACGAAGATGTTTTATTTTCTTATTGAGTTGATTCTCTACTTTTTTTTATATTTGACAAACATTTCAAAAGATTCATCCTTTGAATGTAGTAAATATAATTTTATATATCGTGAGAAATCATCTACAAAAATAATGTTGAAGTGTTTCCCGCCTCTAGATAGATTTTCTTTTAAATCTCCAAGATCGGTGTGTATCATTCTAATAATTCAGAATTTCTATGTGAAATTTGAGGACACCATTTCTTGGTAGATTTAGTCTCAACACATATTTGACATTTATTAGTTAAGTTAATAACACTATTATTATCCTTTAGTAAACCTAAAGATTTCATGCTTTGTATATATTTAAAATTGACATTTATTAGTTAAGTTAACAACACTATTATTATCCTTTAGTAAACCTAAAGATTTCATGCTTTGTATATATTTAAAATTGACATGTCCTAATCTATTGTGCCATATATCAAAATAATCAACGATATAAGCAGGAGGAGTTATTTCATTAGCATAAGAGTTTGATACATACAGCAAAAAGAGCCCATTTGAGTAGTATATCATGCCTATGTAGTCCCCAGACTTGGAGAGAATGACCTTGTCTGATTCAAATGACACTTTCACCCCAAGTTTAACAACTTGAGAGATAGAAATTAAATTAGCACGGATATCTGGGACAAACAACACATCTTTGATCAGTAGAATTTTTCCAAAAATCATCTTGATCATGACATTTCCCTTTCCGATCATAGGAGAAGCACTAGAATTTCCCATGACAACCTGATATTCCTCCTGCCCTACTTCAGTGTAGGTCATGAAAGCATCTCTGTTGCCACTAATGTGGTGACTAGCCCCCCAGTCAATGATCCAATCATTTTGATGGAATGATCCCATGCTGACAATGCTGACAAATGCCACAAATACGTACTCAGTGACAAGGTTGGTTGAATGTTCCTTCAAGTCCTGAACCGCTTGTTTCTTCCTATGCATGCATTTAGGAGAAGTATGACCTGGTTTTCTGCATACATAACAAAAAACATTATTTTTATCTATGTCTTTGTGGCCTTTATTTTTATAGTTGCTTCTTTTATCCTTTTTATTCTTCCAATGCTTTTCAGAATGATTAGAAGAGTTATTATTTTGTTTAACGTCAGTGTTAAAAAAATTCGCGAAAGAAACAAGTTCCTTATTCGTATCAGATTTTTCTCTTATACGATTTTTATCTTCCACTCTGATATGTATGATCACATCATCTAGAGATATCATCTTTCGTTTATGTTTTAAATTATTCTTATAATTTTTCTAAGAACTGGGGAGTTTTTCAATTAAACTAAAAGATCTATCTTTTTGTTTTTCAAATCATCGAGTAAAATCGGAAAAGTATGAATTTGAGTTGTTATTTCTTTGTCATCAGACATACAAAACTCCAGAAAATTCACAACAGTAAACTTCTACGTAGAAGCCTCTTCTAAAATATATTTCTTGCTTATATTTTTCCAAATTTTAGAAGCATTTTTAATAGGAAAGTATGCATCAAATAACTTGTTAGAAATAGTTCTTAGGATAACTACCGACCGATCCTATTCATTTTTTCCCATTCACAAGAGTCAGATTCAGGTTTCGGTTAGGATTAAGCAAAGGCAACGTTACAAATGGCTAAGGCAGTAAACACCGTCAAATGTTTCAATTTTAGAAATATCAGGCAGAGACGTTTGTGACATTGTCAAAACAGTAACAACTTGGTTATTTGAAGTAGATGGTGTTACCGGCATTGAAGGAGTTTTGAATCCTTCCATATTATTAATCATCCTAGAAACAGTAAAAGATTATTTTTTCCGGTGGTAATAAATAGACGAAAAGTGCATCAAGTGGCAAAACACAGCCAGGGCCACACCCACGCAAGGGGAACTGGGAGGCCGGATTTTCACCCCCTATGTGTGGGATACCACGTGCACCGCCGCGCCCGAATAAAGGGTTTCCGGACCGGACCGGCCCAAACCCATTTGGGTTGCCCCAGCATGCCCGTCCGAAGCCCAAGTTCTCTTTTATTCCTCAAATATCACATGGACCATCAGCCATATATGAACATTAGGGGAGTACCCGACACTAGAAATATGGGACAAAATATTTTTCTTTAAAATACAGTAGAACCACAACATTTATTAGTTTAAAGTTTGTAGTCTTGACAAAAAAAATATTAGTTTGAAATTTGTTACTCCCATACTACCAGTTTTGATAATTGATTACTTTCCTTCTTTATAACATCATTCATATTAAAAATAAATTAATAACATGTTTTTAAAAATTCATGTATCATGCTTTCAATGTTAAATATAGAAAATAATACATAATGCTAAAATTTCTATTTCATTTCATCTTGACAACTCAATTTTTTATACTATAAATTAATTATATACATTATTCTATAGTGTTGTCGCTACACATCTTATAATTTGTATTCAACATAGTTTTAGTTATCTAGTCCATTTGTTGTCGTGATGAAAAGAAACCTATTAGACAACTGCAAACCCTTTGTTTTACTTTTGTTGCTAATTTTCTTTTTAGCAATCCCTTTTTAACAGGATTTATTTATTATTAGTTTATATAAACTTATTACAAAGAAACAGAATAAAAATGGCCAACAAGTTGTGCCGCCAGTCCCTTCTGAATAGCAAGTCCAAAACTCTAATTTTGGGAAAATATATACCCAACAACTATTTCTCCTTGTTTGTAATTGTTACAAAATGGTCGACCAAGAAATGTCGGTTTCTCAATGTATTGAGTTTTGATACATTTGTCAGAAAATCATGTACTCTAATCATATTGGAGAATAGATTTCAAATATCGGTATATGAATCCTTACTTGACAATGAGTGATTAGTTTAATATTAAATATACCAATATTCCAATAATATATATATTAGGAGTATCTACTGTTTCTCAAAATTACAAGTGAAAAAGCCTAGTTCGGTAATGTGGAACAGTTTGGCTCCTCAGTTTGTAGAAATAGGTTTATAATGCCCTACAACATCATTCACATTTTCACAAACAAATATAACACTATGAGATATTTATATACTCAAATGTAGCATTATGGAATAAAAATATGGAATTCCCTGATAACCATGGTTGGTGAAAGACCATATTCCGAGGAACAAGCTAATAAATTATTTCTTGAATAAAAATACATTTTGTTAGAATTCTTTTCCATAAATATCACATGTACTAGATTTTTTATTGTTCACCTACCATTGTATATAGAGTAAGTTATCTTTTGTATATCTTTAAAACCAAATTTGATAAACTAATATTTTGTTGTTGTGATGCATTAAAACATATAGATAATTTGTGACCCTTTGTCATTATTATTTAAATCTCATTGATCAATAGTATAATAGAGTGATTTCATTTGTACCACTAAGAAATGACCAATAACTCTTTGGTTTCTCTAGTTGAATACTACTGCTGAAAAGTTACATTGGTCAACCAATATTGCTAAATCTAGTCGAGATGGTTTGCACCATTACTTGACAGTGGATGGTCTTCCAACCAAATTACTCATCCAGCTTGTTACCATCATTACCACCTCACCTAATTTTATAATTATGAATATCATTCGAACTTTCTTAACCTTCCCTGGTACACCCTACTATTCCTATATCGGTAGCATATGAGTAAGTCATTTTCATAGGTAGTCTGAACTACACCCAAGCATCCTCGGTTTTCTTAATAATATTTTTCTTCTCATAAGAAATACCATTCGCTACTAAAACACCAACAATTAAATTTAAAATGAACCTCTATCCTTTTTGGAATAAAATGAGGCTATGAACCCTCTAAATCTAGTCGCAGCCACACGTAAGAGAAGTAGTGTGCTACTAATCCAATAGAACAAAGTACATTAATCAAGTAAGAGTGTGAATGTAAAGATATGTGCTTCTTAGTTGAGATGTTTGGGTAATCTCCTTTCATATCCTTTTCTTTTGCATCTTAATTGTATATGACGTAATTTTTCATTATCCTAAGATATATTAAACTTTTGAAAATGCCCTTATTTACTCGTAACGATGTTCAAATCATTGGTGATTCCATTGAAAGCCTCTTTCATTCTATAATCATTTGAAGTGATATTTTGAGCATAAATACCTTGTGGTGTTCTCTCAAAATTTTATTGATGATAATGCACTAATTAGTTGTTATCATTCTCTATAACACAAGCAATTGTGACACTTTATGTATTGTTAGATGTTAGTATTTAGTTGTTCATTTTTGTATTGATTGTTCTATATTTATTTGTTGTTAATTATTATATATGGAAAGTGATAATGATTCATTAATTTTGTATATTTTAATATGCTTCATAATCTTATTTTACTTCAATCATTGAATTGCACATATATTTTATCTCTCTATTCTCTTACTAAATTATGTTCTTTGCATCTTGTCTTCTTTGACAACCCAAAGAAGCTTTTGGGGGCCTTTGATTATTTATTTGAGGTACAAGGAATTTCCCTTTTGTCATGTCTTTCTTATAATTTCTGAAGCGAGACACATCATTGTTCTTTGACTCAAGTTTTTCCGTGGTTCCTCCTTGTGTCACTCCATGGTTATTTGAGTGAACTTCTGAGGACAATGGTTTTGACCAGTTTTCTGTATGTGTGGGCTATGCAGTTCACTTTCTTACTACCTTCATGGCGGTGACCCTAGTCGGCATGCCAAACCAACTCAAGATGCAAACAAGGGGTCCATGAGTTTGGGCATGCTCGAGGAATTCGTTTAGGTGATTGGTTTGTTAACTTTTGTGCTACATACTAACTTTGTGTTTGGAGATCGTACATTTAGGGTGTGGGTTCATCTCCAAAATGAACGAAGGGAGACTATTGTTGCTTGGCATCTAACACTTGTGCCCTTGATTTGATTTAATTTTGTCACATGACAACTAGGAATTTATTCGTTTTGCATTCGTTTCATTTGATATTCCATGCTCAATGATTAATTAAAAAGTTAGTAATGTGTCGCATCACACATCAAAGTGTTGATACGTGATTGTGGGGCCATTAAGTATTTGCAATGAATTTTGTTTCTAGTAAATTAGTAATTGAATTTACTATAGAGAATTCATAATAATTAATAAGTATGTCAAAAAATAAAATATAAGATGTGTTCAAACCATACAATTTTTCTCTATCCTAGGATAAAGTTTAAATCACCAAATTCTAGTATTATAATAATGAGATTCTTAATGATTTTCCTAATTGTTTATAGTTTCTAAAACTCATATGAGTCAAAAAAATAAAGTAATATATGATATAAAATCAGAAAAGATACTCTATAATATAATATGGTTTTCATAAGCTAATTCAGAAATACTAAAAAGGAAAATTTTTTGTTATATGTAAGTAATGTGAACTTAACCCTAATTTCATATATGCCTTTAATAGGTGGCTTGTGACTTGGATGTGGAACTATAACTGGCCGTGGATATACCTAGACTCCATTTAAGGCATGTTGCATCCTTATTTATCATATTGAGAAATCACTCTCTCTTGGTCCTTTGGGACATACTACCCTTTACACATTCTCTCTTTTCTGGGAGGTTGACTTGTGTGAAAAATTATGTGTTAAAATGGATCTTGAGATGATCTTATTTTTATGGATTCTTATTGGATCATGATTTATATCTTGTTCATTTTATTCTATGTGAAAGCTCCAACTTGAGAATTTGATACACTAACCTTCTTTTTGTGGACTATATAATTTTATGGTACATCTTATTGTATATTTTGTTAGATATTTGTTTAAGAGTCCTTCAAACCCACATGATAGTTCTTGGATGTTCTCATCCCGTATTTGAAGCTTGACTAAACTTATAACTTGCCTCTACATTTTTTGCAAGTCTTAGACTAATTTTATTTCTAGTAGTGATACATCTATACAACCATATATTTGGACATGCATATTCCATCCCAAGCGTGATTTTCTACTTGATATATATAGGGCATGCTTATTCTGCTCAGGGTGCACTTTTCCACCCAGTACATTTTGGATGAGATCCTATGGTGTCCCAGCCTTGCTTGAAGTTAACCTCAATCTAGTGTTGTTCACATTCACTATTTATAATTGTGATATTTTTTGTGATATTGAATAGGAAATATATCTCTTATCATTTATCTTTCATAATGTTCTCTTTAATATCCACTTGGATAATACTTTCCTCTTGCATGTGAAGACTTGATATATACATTGATGTCCTTTTCCCTTATATTGCTCATTCCATATTATTATGCACATAATGACTTTTAAGCTGAAAACTTCCATTTTGTGTTCTTTTGTGGGGTATGCTTACAACCCCTAGGTGATGGACACAGATTACATGGCATGTAGTCCTATATCTAGCTTATGGAGCAGACTCTTGGGAGACAAACTTGAGATAGCTTGGGCATCCCTCTGGTTAGATCTTAAAGTTGTTTCTTTCATGTAAACCCCATGTGGGAGAATGTTCTATAATCTTGTAAAATTGAACACAATCAGGATTTATTGTTCTGCCGATATACTTTAGTCTTTATGTAATGCCATTTATTTGAGAAATGAAAAGTTTACACCTATTACAACATGCTTGTTAGTGTGTTTGGATTAGATAGATTTATTCCTCAAATTATGTGAGG
Source organism: Alisma plantago-aquatica (assembly GCA_963693085.1). Classification (NCBI taxonomy): domain Eukaryota; kingdom Viridiplantae; phylum Streptophyta; class Magnoliopsida; order Alismatales; family Alismataceae; genus Alisma; species Alisma plantago-aquatica. The sequence continues at coordinate 1,490,104,611 of OY856412.1, forward strand.
AGTGGGTCCCCTCCCGGGTCTCACTCTTTACTAGTGTTGTTCCCACAACTCACGACTCATTACTTTCACTCATTCTCCTGAAGTCCCTTTGCTGAAGTAAGCATCAATTTTCTTTGCGTTGGCAAGAGATTAATTGTAGCTCAGAAGTTCATTGTAAAAGTGCATAATCTCCCTCGCCACATATCAATAATATCCCCTTCAGGTTGATGATGGTTTCAAACATCACCTTTAAGAATACTCATGTACCATTCAAAAGGATACATTCGATGCAAGAAAGTTGGGCCCCTATTTAAATAGACAACATGATGTACCATGATATCAAAGAATGAAGGAGGAAAATACATCTAAAGCTGGAACATAATGATAATCACTTCTCTTTGCAACTTATCAAGATCATCAGGATCACTACTTTTGTTGTATATAGTGTTAAAAAAGGAACAAGGACTGGTGATTGCAAACAGTACATGCTTCAACAGTATAGATCTAATACCCACAAATGATATTTTGCTACATTAGAGTGTGACAATCATGAGATTTGAGACCTATCAGCATGGATTCTTCATTAATACTAATATAAGGATATTGGAAGAGTATATGTGTGGTACCTTAACATCAACCAAGCACTTATAAAAGTTCTATTATCATGTTTAGAAAAGGTGTAACAAGAAGGAGGTAAATATGTTCAACGATCACTACTAAATTTTGTTGTTAATTCTTTCTTAATATCCATTTCACATAGGCCCACTTCTGATTTAATGACATCTTTAGTATTACATGGTATATTAAACAAAGCACCAATGATGTTATCACAAACATTTTTCTCAACATGCATGCCATCGACACAATACCTAAGTTCCAAAGAACAATATAAAGAAGATTCCAGAATATTGACCTCTTCTTGAATAAAGATTTGTCATTATGTGTGAGAATAGTACATTGTGATCCTTACCAAATGCATTGGCAGTGTATTTTACTCTTTAAGAAAATCCTTCCCTAATATCATTTTGTGGGCACTCAATTCCTCAATTAAGCCATTGAATGCTTTGCACAACCTTTGGTAAGAATGTACTTTTTTGAAAAAACCTTTAGTGACCAAGATATATAGTCTTTTTACTATATTTTAGTCATATTGAATCAGTGTTGTCCTTACATATAGGGCATGATATGCATCCTTTTACGTTGTATACAAACATCCATATACGGGAAAGTCATTAACAATGCAAAACAACGTAATATGTAGAAGAAATATCTCTCTACGTGAAGCATCATAGGTCATGACACTTTCTCCCCAAATTTTCTTTAAGTCATCAATCAGAGGTTGAAGGAAACATCAATATCATTGTCAGGTTGTTTGGGGACTGATATCAACAAGGACAACATGACATGCTTCTTTTCATACACAAACATGGAGGAAGATTGTATATAATAATCATAAAACTCCAAGTGCTGTGTTGGCTGCTTAATGTGCCATATGGATTCATCCCACTGGTATAAAGCCCAATTCCTAGTTTCCCAACTTCACCACCAAATTCAGGGTACAATGAATCAATTTTCTTCCATTGTGGGGAATCTGACGCATGTTGTAGGATCCCATCATTATTTTATTTATATATGCATGCCAAGATAAATATTGCACACCCGTAGTATTGGTAAAAAAGCATTGAAATTATGGTATTGTAAGTAGATACTGCATTACTTTGCAGAAGACCCAGTTTTGGCCTTATTTGAACTCATCATTTTGTATCTTGGCATCCCACGTTTTGGACAATCTTTCAAATTGATATAGTCAACTTAAAATAGAATAGAATCTTTCGGCCAGCATATATCTCCTTATCATCCATTCCCATTGGGCACAACATTTTCTTTGTTCTATATGTTGAGATTGGAAGCTCGTTGGCTTTAGGAAGAATTTCTTTTAACAAAGACGATAGATACATGAAACTTTTGTTGCTCCATCTATTGTTAGCCTACAGAGTATACAATATCAACACAACGATCAAATTCATGAACTTAGTGCAACACAAGTATAGTGGTCTCTCATCATCTGCACAATGTTTAAAAATAAGGAAGGTAGATCACTAAGATTTTCCCTACAACTATCTAGCATCACATCAACCATGTCTATCTCAACTAGTTTGTTCACATCAACATTGTCAGCAATTTCTTCTTCAACACAAATACTGCTAACGACGTCTACTGATCTCAAAGTAGGATTCTATCCATGCCACTACCATTTTGTATATTCAATCCAATTGCACATGGCATGACCTTTGATTTCACCAACAATGTCAACTTTCAAGTTGTTACTACAATTTCTACATCGACAATATAATCCATCTCAGGCTGGTTCCCATGTCCTCTATAGATCTTATAAACTGATTAAGACTATCAATAAACTTTAGAATGAGGAGATTTAGAATTTACATACATAATTGATTCTTTCTAATATCATACGGAAAATGAGTATTGATTAAGCTAGCTACGTTAAATTTAAAATGGTTAGGGTTTAGAGACTAGGGTTTATCATTTAGGGTATAGTGATGAATGTCTACCACCTATCCCTTTATTGAATACTTAGGTATGATTTCCCTACACTTCTCCATGTACATGATTTATATGGGAAAATACCCACCCACATATACTTACATAACAAATGGGGAAGTGCTAGAACATCTTGAAAACCAAATACACATTATACATTTACATCCTAAGTCAGATTAAGTATTAAAGAATAGTTCCAAGCTTAAGATGCACTCCTAAATGTAAATCTTGGACGGGTTTCTAGGATAGCAAGATAAATGTATAAACTAGGATTTACAATTTCGAATTTATTTAAAATATAACAATTTCAGACCCTTTTTAGCTAATTTAGGTAATTCATACCAATTAAGTATTATTAATTCTTAGGTGTGATTATTTATACATGCAACATTCAAATTCAACAATGCACCCAATTATATAAGCAATTATACATAAATTCCAATTATCCAAGTATGATTTATCCAATTTCCAAATTAGAACCCTGATTACATTTCATTATTAAGTTCAAGTATAAATCAAGTTAATCAAATAACTATATAATAATACATTAAACAAATGATTATAAAACAATACACTCAGAAATTTTTTATAATCAAATATTCCAGAGAAGAAGGACAAGAAGACTTTCCATGATAGGGGTAGAGGGCACACTCATAGCAGTGGTAGAGAAATGAAAGAAGGGACAAAGGATGGATGATAGTTGGCAGAAAGAAGCAGAAGTAGAGGCAACTGTGGCAGGCGGTAACACCAGTGATGACAATAGCAAGTGGCTGGTGGTTGGTAACAATAACTGGTGGCTGGCTATAGTGTTAATGGAGAGGGGAGGGCTGGTGACAACACTAGTGGAGAGGGGATGGATGGAATCAACATTGGTGGAGAGGGGAGGGTTGGTGGCTGGTAGATGGCAGTGGATAAAGGAGCGAGAAGTGGAAGTGACAGTGGAAACAACTGCAACGGAGGCGATGTAGATGGCTAGAAGCAAAAGAGAGAGCTAAAATCTAGGTCATCTTCAGTATTCACATCGCCAGAGAGAGATAGGTATCACACAACAAAATAGAAAGTGTGGAAAATAAAGTTTCACATGTGTTGTTAAGTAGAAATTAGTCATTTGTTAATCTTAAAAAAACCCGACATCAAGCTCCTAGTTGTCGATTTTTTTCTGAAAAAGTGATGACAGAGGATGACTCTATCATTAGTTAGTTTCTTAGAAACTAATGACACATGTACTTATTCTTATTTGAAGTAGCCAAACTTTCTAAGACCTATGTCCTAGGTTAGGTCAGCAAAACTGAATATAGAGGTTCAACTATGCCATTGATTTGAAAGAAACTGACGACATATGTCCTTATCCCTATTTAAAATTCCCAACCTCACTAAGACATATGTTATTGGTTTCAAGACCAAAATCGACAACATAACCCTCACTGGGGAAAATATATTTTCACGGGGCACATTGCAGAAACCTAATATCATCACTTCCTATAGAAGTAATCGATGCCACATGCTTTATGGAGGTAACATATTTTTTTGGGCATGTGGCCTATATCATCGGTCTTTTTATAGAAATCGATGACAAAGGAATTTTAAAGGTAAAATCTATATTGCAGGAAGGGTTGTGTGACAAACTCAATTTTCAAGGTTTTACAACCAATATATGAGTTTGACATGTCGATGTATCCAATTGACCCTAAAGTTTTCCATGAAGCTTCTGATCATTTATTGGATCTATGGTTAAGATTTGAGAATTTTTGGAGATCATTTGAATAATTATAAAATTCATCTGGGTCAAAAATAATTTTGGATGTATTTTAGTTAGATGGATAAATGATATTATTTTTCTATGAAATTTGGTGGAAGAGTTGTTACTTTGGTATTTAGAAAAATTATATCTTGCTTGATGGTTCAAAAAATATATATATAAGAACTATATCCAAACTGAATTTAATGGTTCAAGTCATTTACTTTATTTAGGTAAAAAAAGTAAAACTCTCATATCATGGGATTTCTTTATGTGAATAAGGTGAATATAAAATGGAGGCTAATGATTGCAAGTGTGATTTTTAGTAAATTTGGGAGAAATTATGGATTTACTACTTTGTAGATATGATTTATGACAATGTTGAAATCATGTTTAATGGATGATGTGATTTGAAATATGTTTTAAAGTATATATGGGAAAATAAAATCATAGTGTAGCATTGCATTTTTATCATTTAAGGATAAGTATGAATTGAGTACATAAAGATTTATTTTAGAAATCATTCATGACTACAAGAATATGTTTTTATGATTTGGTGAGTCTTGATGCAAATTATGACCTTTTAACATATATTTTGTTAGGAGAATTATCTAGATCTCCAAATATTTCCATTTTACTCACTTCATTAAATAGAGAGAGAGACATAGAAGTTTTACATAATAAGGAATATCTGCTCAACATTTAATATTGGGGTATACAATATTGTTTAAAGACATCAATTTAATTTAGTAGTAGGTTAGTGGTAAACATCATGTACAAAGATGGTACAAACTATACACCAAGGAATAATGTTAGGAGATATAAGACTTTTGTTATGGTGGAATAATTTATTAAAAAAAATTACATTTTCATGTAAAGGATTAATTACATCGTGTAACATATGCCTTGACCAAAAAGTTGTTTGAATGGCCAAACCAAGTAATTATAAGTTTTTTGTAACATAATATAAAATTAAAATATAAAGGAAGTTGGACCAAAACTTTTCTCCTCTACTTATATAAACACACCCTATTTACTATGTCCATGCACACAATGAACAACTCAGATTGCTTCCTTGACCCCTCTTTTGTGTTTTTTCCCCAAGATTGTGACGATGACATGTTGTTGCAGCAAGATGGCATCTTCCTCTCTCATTTTCCCTCATATCATGGCCACAGAAAAGACCGACAACAACATTGCTACAATAACACATGCTACTTTCTCTCTTATCATGTTGGTATTCTCTCTCTTTCTCTCTCATAAAACATGTTATGATCATATATTCTACATCCGACCTCAAACATTTTCAAAATTATAGAATGTTTCGATCGTTTGAATGAGCCACACACAAAGGAACTATTTTTAATAAAACAATTGACCTTGATATCATGAAATCTTGTGGAATTAGTTTTGGATCTATTATATAAATCATAATAATGAACTTTTTGAATATAATACTTTTGTGAAGATCTTTATCTTAATCTTGATCAAGAAGATGGCCAATGACCATTATTTTTGGTAAGATTCTATTATGAACTAAGTATGTATCTTGATACTAATCTTGATAATCTTGAAAATATGAAATCTTGATCATGGACATATATAATATCCAAGTTCAATTATAAGACTTCAAAACTCTAAATGTTGTGCCTCCTTTTTGATGAAATCCTTATTTTGATACATGTGCCACTTGTTTACATACCTATAATTATTAATCATGACTTGAGTTACTCAAGATTTTACTCTAAACTCTGGGGAAGGTACGCTTTATCCTCATATTGACCTTGACTATGGTGTTATTTGGTTGTGTATTATGAGTATGAGTCTTATGCTTGGCCTACTCTATTTGTTTTAGTTATTGTTCTGTATGAATAAGGCTCTGTTGTTCGTATATTTAGTTTTATCGAACTCAAACATAAATGATAATCTTCATTATACAACTTGTCTTACCTTGTAGCACTTACCTTCGGGTAAGAGAACAAGTTTCGGTGTACCTATCCATGTCGTTAGGGTAAGGACACACCTCTGGAGGGTATTGTGGTATCTTATTACATGGGCCCATCATGTAATATGTTGGTTATGGCAATAGTCCTTAGGAGGGTACTGATCCAACCCTATTCTAGGGTTGTATCTTGTGTCATTTTGTACCTTTATCACATTCAAATGCATTAGAATTACATGTTATTCTCCCCAATATGATTATCATTGCAAATACGCTTATGGATGTTCTTTGCACTATTTTTCAGGTACTTGGACCATGCTTAGATGGAAGAGAGAGAGAGAGAGGGAGTTCTAGGGTTCCCCCACTCGAGGAGGGACCCAAAGAAACCCCCAAAATCTTCCTCAACCTACCTCCAATGGCCAGGGATCATCTCCAAGCAAAGACATCTGAATTTGTTGAAGATTCAAGTATGCAAGCACCACCACGGCCATGGCCCCAAGGCCACGGTCGTGACTTTATTGCCAAAGTCCAACAGGTCCCAACAGGAGAATCTATAGTTCGCCCATGACCGTGACCACCCAGCCACGACCGTGGCCAATGAAGGCAACACGACCGTGGCCATCAGCACGGTCGTGGTCAAGAGAAGAGAACACGGCCGTGGCACCCTGCCACGGTCGTGGGCATTATTGCGCACGGCTAGCCCAAGTTACAGGTTGTTACCTCAGACAGCCACGACCGTGGCCGAAGACACTCAAGACACCCGTGGCCTCTCCTCACGGTCACCTCCGACTCCTCCAGAACGGCCGTGTTACCCAACACGGCCGTGGTGCCCCTAACCCACCACGACCATGGCACTCCGCCACGGCCGTGGCCACCTCCACATCTACCACCCTCAGCCTACCACGACTGTTTCTACCCCCCACGGTCGTTCGCCACTGCCCTCACCACGGCCGTGGCACACCCACCACGACCGTGGTGATCACTTACCCTATACATTTTTCCAGTGCTTTTCCTATTTTACCCCCACTTAACCCTAGCTCCTATATAAGCACTAGTGGCTCCTAGGGCTCGAGGCTAGCACCTCTAGAGCACCTCTTGGCCACCACCCAGCTGCTCCACTGCCTCCATCACTCCCACTCACCTACTTCCTTGCATTCAATCCCATTTCCACCCACTTTCCACTCATTTCCACCATAGAAACCTAGTTTCCCTAGGTTTCTATCCATCCATTCCACCATTTCCATGCTCTTGGGCACCTTTGGAGGAGGAGGTTCGTGGCTAGCAGCAAGGAGGTGAAGAAGTCAAGCTTCATCAAGCATCCATGGCATTTCCCACTCTCTTCCCCTTCTCTTTTGTTTCTATTTTGAGCATGTATAGCTAAGCCCCCTTGGGTGGGCTGTTTGGGGCAAAAATGTGACTTTGATACCATGTTGGGGGAATATAATTTGTAATGAACATATTTCACTTCTATGATGATTGCCTTTGATTATATCTCATTTCCCACTACTTGCACATGTGATTGTTGTTTAATTACATTAATTGCTTGCCTTGTGGTGCTTGAAGACATTTGCCTCTAGGATGTTTTGGTTTCTATGTAGCTATCATAGGATTGGCTCCTAGGTCCTTAATTCGGATCCCTAGATAGCCCCCTATCTTCCTACATAATCCCCTTCTTCCTACATGCAAATGTGAGTTCTAAGTGACTAGTATAAGTGTGATTAGTACAATTGCCTAGGATTTTCTAAAGGCTAAGGTGGCTAGTGGCATGAGGTCAAATATCCTCATCTCTACTCCCATCCTTACCCTTGGTCCTCAATTGACTAATACCACTTATCCTAGAGACCTAGACTTGGTCAGTCCTATGAGAATTACATCTAGCCCTAATTCTCCAACTAATAGCATAGGGTACATTCTCATAGCATTGACCCTGTTGTTTGGTTTGTTAATCTAGAATGAAATATGCTAATTGCTTATTATGGTGACATCCCCCAATTGATGTCAATGTCACATTCCCAAACGGCCCACCTCCTTCATCTCATTGCTTAAACCCTAATTGCTCCATTTGCTTGTTAATGCTAGCTCAGTTCAATTGCTTTAGTTAGTTTAGTCTTTTGCCTAGTTTTGCTAGCTAGTGTTAATCTAGGTCTTTGCTCCTGTTAGTGCTTAGTGTAGTTTCTTAATTGCTACTTGCTTGTTTAGTCTAGTGTAGTTCGTTCTTGCTCTTGTTTAGATAGCTTGTTAACTTAGATTGCTAATTTAGCTTTTTGATAACTTAGTTTCATACTGCATTTCCTACTTGCTCGCTTAGCTTAATCAATCAAACAAACCTTTAAACCCTAAAAACCCTAAGCTCCGCATAAGGAACATAGCTCACGCCATCTAACTCTAGTGCCCCCTTTATCTCTGTGGATCGACCCCGCATCTTGCCTTTTCTCTATACTACAACAGTTGCCCGTACGCTTGCGGGCGCATTGTGTTAGTTTAGTGATAGACTTGATTTGGGACCATACAAATTTCGAAAGCAAGGATCCCATCCATCATCCTGTGCCTCCCGACCTCATGGATTGCACCCGGCCACCCTAGTTGGTCGGTGGTGTAAGCCTCTAGCGGGAGCGCACCAAGCTTTCTGGCGCCGTGGCCGGGGATAGAGGCATTCGGCCTAGTTAGATAGTGTAGCTTAGCCTTTCCTTTTTTCCCTCACCATTTCTATTCTTTATTCTTTGTTTTACTCTTGCATCTTGGTTTCCTAACTTGGTTTCTTGTTGTTTGTTTGTGCTTTGCGCAGGTGATAGTTGTGCATGCGTAGCACGCGCTCGACTTGCACTGACTTGGTGGTTTACGACCCCGAGATTGGGAGAAGAAGGCATCAAGCTCACCGCAATCTACACCGAGAGACTGAAATGGCTGAAAACAACCCACCACCGGATGCTCAGCCACCACCGCCACATCGCCCACTCCACGAGTATTTTACGCCGGGGAACTACAACTCCCCCATCACCACTTTGGTTGACCAAATGTCGGGTCCGCAGTTTTCCATTCCTCCGGCACTCCTGGGACTTCTCCCTACGTACTTCGGTATGGAGAACAAGAATCCCTACCACCACATAGACACGTTCCTTGAAACGTGCTCTACCTTCCGCACGCCCGCCGCCACCGACGACTCGATCAGGAGGACACTCTTCCATTTCTCCCTCAAGGAGAAAGCCAAGGAGTGGTACGTCTCGAGGCCAGAGTTGGTGACTTGGAATGAGGTGAAGAATGAGTTTCTCAAGAAATTCTTCCCCATCGCCAAGTTATCCTACATGAGGAGGTGCATCACGTCTTTCACCTAGAAAGAGAACGAGCCCTTCCACGAGGTGTGGGAGAGGTTCCAGAAGTTGCTACGTGACTGCCCTCATCATGAGGTTCCTCTTTGGCAGTTAGTTCAGGCCTTCTACACCGGGCTTGAGGAGCAGAGCCAAAACAATGTTGATTCTTCCTGCGGGGGCACGTTCATGGCAAAGCCGCCTGAGGAATCATGGCCGTTGTTCGAGCATCTCGCCGAGAACTCTCGCCACTGAGCTTCCATGAAAGGGGGACATTGCGGCCGAAACTACGCTCCTCCACCTTCCTCCGTGGCTCCCGCACGAAATGCCACCGACCCCGATATGATGCAAATGATGGCCGAGATGATGAAGTGGATGAAAAATCAAGTTGGTGGCTCTTCTAGCCAGCCCACAAGGGCAATTGATACCGTAGACGAAGAAGTCAATGCTCTACATTCTTTTGGTGGCCGCAACAACCAGGGCCCAATGTCCTACTCCTACACTCCCGAGTGGAGGAACCACCCAAACTTTTCTTGGAAACAACAAAATGAGGATGGGCAAGGACAGGGGCGCAAAAGCCACGGTACAACTCAAAATTTGAAGATGAGGTACTCGGGAGATTAAGGAACTTGGATGAGGTAAAGAGAGAAGTGTCCTCTCAAGGGCTGAATATTAGCCGCCTTGAGCAAAGACTCGATCAAATCTCCATCTCACTGGCCCGTCGTGAAGAGGGGAGACTTCTGTCTCAACCGATGATAAATCCAAACAGCGATGGTGGTTATGTGAATGCCACTCAAGCCGCATACGTCCCACCACAGGGCCAAACCACCTCTCCCCTACAATATCAAGGACCACCACACCCATATTCTCTGCCACCTCACCAACCCCCGCTTAACTACCAATATTCTCCCCCACCTTCACATGCCTATCAACTGCCACCCCCACAACAACCCCCCCAACAACCAACAAGCATTCTTCAAAATCCTAACTCCACCTGCCAAAGACCGCCACCACCTTCATCTTCACAAGCCCCTCCCTCCTCCCATGAACAAGTGAGTATGGTTTCTATTATATGGGGGGAAAAGGTTGCTCAAGATTTTGGAAAAAGGGAAAGAAAAATGGTCGAGATTGAAGACAAAAGCTTGATATTAGAGGAGCCTAGCAAAGATGACCAATGCTCCAAAGAATTTACCTTCCAGGCGCTGCCAAAGAATGCTAAATGCACCCAAATTTCTGCTGCCCCCAACACGAATGTAGAAGCGCTCTCACTTGTCCCACCCTCCCTTGAGGATAGTGAAATTGCAAGAGATATGGATCACCCGGCTATTTGTGACAAAGTCATGTCCGTTGCTTCACACATCATTGACATAGCAGTGCTTGAAGCAATACCTTTATGGGAGTCAAAACCTTACCATGAGACAAGGATCACCATCACCCCCCCACAAATTCAAATGAATGCTGCGAAAACTATTGATGAAGTCGCGAAACAAAGCAATGAAGGTCCATCTCTCCAAAAACAAAGCAATGATATCATGAATCTCCTAGGATCCTTGAAGCAAGGAATCGTGGGCATCAAATCCTTATTTTCATTGATGAAAGATGTGTGCACGGGGAATAGAAAATTAGTGCTACTACCGACCAAGGAGATTGTTGCTTCTAAGGCTGTGAATTTCATCTATGACATTGGCTTCCCCGAAAAGAGGGGCGACCCGGGAGCTCCTCTAATTACATGCTATATTGGCACACAAACCATCGAGCACACCTTACTTGACACGGGTGTCGGGACAGGCCTAATGCCATGGAGCATGTACAAACGGCTTGGCCTAAACAAAATGCAGCCAGTGGAGTGTGGCATTATCCTAGGTGATGGAACCACGAGGAAACCCTTGGGGATTATGAGAAATATGATAGTGTCTATGGACAAAAGGGTCAATATTGCCTTTGTGACTGACTTTTTGATTGTGGACACTACACCTGTTGATGGAGAAGAATACCTCATATTGGGTAGGCCCTTCCTATCCTCCGCCTGCGTAGAAATCAACATCCGCAAGGGCACTCTGACGGTTACCTACAAGAGGAGAAAATTTGACTTTTTCATCTTTACCGAAGAGAAGCGGGACGAGATGGGCAATGAAGACTTCGGAGAGAGTTTGTGCTACAATGATCCCCTGGAGTTGTGGAGATCAAGTCCATACTTTCATTCTATGTACACTCCGTGGGATGAAGGACATGTCATAAAGACGCTTGATCGGATCACCATGGAAGAAAAGGAGGACACCATGGGTGTCGACACTTAGTGACAAGAACAACAAGCCCGGCTGAAGGCTCTAAATTTAGCGCTAGTGGGAGGCAACCCATGTGGTTTGAGCTTCTCGAACCTTTTCTTTTTGATACTTTAGTTTGGTCATACACAAAAATACACACACACTATACTTGATAGTTTTTCTATTTGTGAATCATGTTAGCACAAGCACAAGACAGAAAAGATGATGCTAAAGGGGTCAGCCAAAGGGGAGGTGAAAGTGCAAGAAGAGTTTGCAAATCAATGGAGGGGCTATAGGAAAGAAGGACAGAACGGTCGTGCTGCTCAGCACGGCCGTGGTGGCCCTATCCTGCTCACCTAGTGTTACCTTGACACTCCAGCTCATGGCGGTGGTTACAACCCCACACCTCTTACCCTACTAGTCTAAACTTCTATTTCATGCTGAGGACAGCATGATTTAAAAGTTTGGGGTGGTAGGGCGGTAAGCCCTTCTTTCACCACTTTTTCTCTATGTACCTTATGCTACATTTTTGGAAGATGATCAAACAGTTTGACTGACTTTCATACTTGTCTATCCTGACCTGGTGTGTCTTCTTGCATCTTTGCACAGCATGTAGTTGATTTCTGCATTTTTGAGTAATTTTTCAAAATTTTTGCATGTTTTAGTTAGGATTTACTTGCTTTTTACCTAAAATTGTGTTTGAATGTGGTTTGGTGCAATTTGACACCTTTTTGGCCAATTTTGCCCATATTTGATGTTTCTTGTCCAAAAAGCGTGTTTTGACTCAATCTTTACCATATTGAATGAAATTGCTTATCTTTGACAAATACAAGATGATATGCTATGATGAAGTGCTATGTGGTATCAATGAGAGACTTCTTACATGCTCGTCGCCTCCCTTGGGAATGTGTTGGTTTGATTGAACTATGATCCGAGCAAGCATAGAACGTTTAATGTATGTGGAGTTACTTGATTGATATATGGATTTCATTTGGTTCATTCATGTGATGTGATATCTATGGTGAAGTGTCGGACTAGTTTTCATGCAGGAGACCTTATGTGGAAGATTATGCCAAGTGACCCCTCTTTGACCCGACCACTCTTTCATCATCTTCATACCTCTCCGCCTCATAAAAGGATGCCAAAAGTGCACACATTAGCCGTGGCCACCTCCAAAAGTTTGGGGTGGCCACATCTCTATCTCCCCACTTCACTCTACCCACCTTATGCCCTACCTACACCAAGGGCAAAGAAAAAGAAAAAGAAAAGAAAAGAAAAAAGAAAATAAAAGGATGCTCCTGTTTAAGAGCATTCAAATAAAAAAAAAGAAGAGTGTGTAAAAGCACTCCAAATCTTACCGCAACCCTTTCTTCTTCTTTCATACCCATGGAGCTAGGAAACATTAAACCTAGCTCACTTTACCCCTTTCCACAGCCATGTGGGTCATTTGGCATAACTTGAAGCATAAGGTTGAACGCATGAAGGTGAAACAACACTCCTAGTCACCGGAGATTAACAACATCATGAAACGGTCTACCTGGAACCTTATGAATGAGATATTGATAACTTGTGCAATCCATGCATTATATGCGAAGTTCATGTGCTCTGTGCTCTCTTCATGGTTGGTTTGTGAAAGTAGAAGAGGAGGGAAGTGATTTGCATGCACCTAGTCACCATTGATCCCATCTAGCATTTTTCACCCATCATATTGCATTTGTCATACCTTTGGATTGTGGAAAAATGGAAAAGAGATTGAGTTGGAGCATACTTGAGGACAAGTATGTTTCAAGTTTGGGGTGGTGATCCAACCCTATTCTAGGGTTGTATCTTGTGTCATTTTGTACCTTTATCACATTCAAATGCATTAGAATTACATGTTATTCTCCCCAATATGATTATCATTCCAAATACGCTTATGGATGTTCTTTGCACTGTTTTTCAGGTACTGGGACCATGCTTAGATGGAAGAGAGAGAGAGGGAGTTCTAGGGTTCCCCCACTCGAGGAGGGACCCAAAGAAACCCCCAAAGTCTTCCTCAACCTACCTCCAATGGCCAGGGATCATCTCCAAGCAAAGACATCCGAATTTGTTGAAGATTCGAGTATGCAAGCACCACCACGGCCGTGGCCCCAAGGCCACGGTCGTGCCTTTATTGCCAAAGTCCAACAGGTCGCAACAGGATAATCTATAGTTTGCCCACGACCGTGGCCACCCAGCCACGACCGTGGCCAATGAAGGCAACACGACTGTGGCCATCAGCACGGTCGTAGTCAAGAGAAAAGAACATGGCTGTGGCACCCTGCCACGGTCGTGGGAATTATTGCGCACGGCTAGCCGAAGTTACATGTTGTTACCTCAGACAGCCACGACCGTGGCCAAATCACCACGACCGTGGCCGAAGACACTCAAGACGCCCGTGGCCTCTCCCCACGGTCACCTCCGACTCCTCCAGAACGGTCGTGTTACCCAACACGGCCGTGGTGCCCCTAACCCACCACGACCGTGGCACTCCGCCACGGTCGTGGCCACCTCCACATCTACCACCCTCAGCCTACCACGACCGTTTCTACCCCCCACGGTCGTTCGCCACTGCCCTCACCACGGCCGTGGCACACCCACCACGACCGTGGTGATCACCTACCCTATACATTTTTCCACTGCTTTTCCTATTTTACCCCCACTTAACCCTAGCTCCTATTTAAGCACTAGTGGCTCCTAGGGCTCGAGGCTAGCACCTCTAGAGCACCCCTTGGCTGCCACCCAGCTGCTCCATTGCCTCCATCACTCACACTCACCTACTTCCTTGCATTCAATCCCATTTCCACCCACTTTCCACTCATTTCCACCATAGAAACCTAGTTTCCCTAGGTTTCTATCCATCCATTCCACCATTTCCATGCTCTTGGGCACCTTTGGAGGAGGAGATTCGTGTCTAGCAGCAAGGAGGTGAAGAAGTCAAGCTTCATCAAGCATCCATGGCGTTTCCCACTCTCTTCCCCTTCTCTTTTGTTTCTATTTTGAGCATGTATAGCTAAGCCCCCTTGGGTGGGCTGTTTGGGGCAAAAATGTGACTTTGATACCATGTTGGGGGAATATAATTTGTAATGAACATATTTCACTTCTATGATGATTGCCTTTGCTTATATCTCATTTCCCACTACTTGCACATGTGATTGTTGTTTAATTACACTAATTGCTTGCCTTGTGGTGTTTGAAGACATTTGCCTCTAGGATGTTTTGGTTTCTATGTAGCTATCATAGGATTGGCTCCTAGGTCCTTAATTCGGATCCCTAGCTAGCCCCCTATCTTCCTACATAATCACCTTCTTCCTACATGCAAATGTGAGTTCTAAGTGACTAGTATAAGTGTGATTAGTGCAATTGCCTAGGATTTTCTAAAGGCTAAGGTGGATAGTGGCATGAGGTCAAATATCCTCATCTCTACTCCCATCCTTACCCTTGGTCCTCAATTGACTAATACCACTTATCCTAGAGACCTAGACTTGGTCAGTCCTATGAGAATTACATCTAGCCCTAGTTCTCCAACTAGTAGCATAGGGTACATTCTCATAGCACTGACCCTGTTGTTTGGTTTGGTAATCTAGAATGAAATATGCTAATTGCTTATTATGGTGACATCCCCCAATTGATGTCAATGTCACATTCCCAAACGGCCCACCTCCTTCATCTCATTGCTTAAACCCTAATTGCTCCATTTGCTTGTTAATGCTAGCTTAGTTCAATTGCTTTAGTTAGTTTAGTCTTTTGCCTAGTTTTGCTAGCTAGTGTTAATATAGGTCTTTGCTCCTGTTAGTGCTTAGTGTAGTTTCTTAATTGCTACTTGCTTGTTTAGTCTAGCGTAGTTCGTTCTTGCTCTTGTTTAGATAGCTTGTTAACTTAGATTGCTAATTTAGCTTTTTGATAACTTAGTTTCATACTGCATTTCCTACTTGCTCGCTTAGCTTAATCAATCAAAAAAACCTTTCAACCCTAAAAACCCTAAGCTCCGCATAAGGAACATAGCTCACGCCATCTAACTCTAGTGCCCCCTTTATCTCCGTGGATCGACCCCGCATCTTGCCTTTTCTCTATACTACAACAGTACCCCGTACGCTTGCGGGCGCATTGTTTTAGTTTAGTGATAGACTTGATTTGGGACCATACAAATTTTGAAAGCAAGGATCCCATCCATCATCCCGTGCCTCCCGACCTCGTGGATTGCACCCGGCCACCCTAGTTGGCCGGTGTTGTAAGCCTCTAGCGGGAGTGCACCAGGTACCATGGTATCTTGTTACATGGGCCCTTCCTACAGTTTCTTCTTGAATATAATGGAATTCATAAATAAAAGATGACTAAACTTTGAACAATTGATGTTTTGGACTTGATGGTTTGATTCCTTGTAGTTCACATTACTTTTTCCAAGCATTTTATTTTCCTTAATACTGCTAGTTTCATTTCAATTTTAAAAGCATATTAAAGTATTAGCATTGATTGGGTCATGATTTTCAATTTAGGAAAACAAGGTGGATCATAGTGAGGAATTGACTAAATCACTTCTATTTTTGACAAACTCCGATGACAAGGACAAATCTTTAAAATAACAATTGGTTTGGTTAGTTCTTTAAATCTTTTGTTTTACGAGTTACTATTTCTTATTGTATATGCTAGTGTGTGAGATCCATTTGGGAAACCTAGGGACTGGATCTTTGATCCCTTTACAATTGTCTAGGCAGTGGGATCGGGGTAATAATGGTTCCATGACATATTGTATCAAAGCATACACACTCTCATATACATAAAGTGAATGATTTTCTCTAGTCTCTTGAACCAAGAAAAACCTGGATTTTTTTAAATGGAGATACTGTGATGTCTAGGCTCAGGGTTTTGGCTAGGTATCACCTCCTATCTATCTCACAAAGGTGTATGAGGTTCCCTGCTCTACCTGGACAATTATAATCTAGAAGGGATTTTATTTAATCGTAGAGAGTCATCCCACTTCTCATCTTTCCTTTAAGGACTACCCCTAGCCACATATTGGAACATAGTAGGATGAATTCTCATCTTTTCATAATTGATAGAGTGTCTTGACTTGACATGTACTCTTCCTATTTTGGGTAGCATGGGGCATCAACTAAAATATTAGATAAAATTTTTAAAAATATGGATCAATAGCATGCCATGATCTAATCTTGAATTGAGATCCCTCATTGGTATATGAAAGTACTCTTCAAGGTGATGTATTCATATGTAAAGTTTATGTAAACTCAATATCATCAAATCATATATAGGTGCTTTCTATGTTTGAGGTAAATTTGTGATATGGTGAAATAATGTAGTACTCATGTTTTACATCTCATAGTTGATGAGGTCCCCATTGATTGAACCTATGTTGCCCCTATTTTTGATCAAACCTCAAACATGATTAAGCATATCTTTATATATTTATATGTATCATGCCCCAACATTGACATGACTATGCCTTTGGACCCCTAGATTTTTATGTGAAGATTTGTTACAAGACTTAACTTCCCTATTGACTATTACGATGCTTTATAAGACTCATTTTAAACGATATGAAGTCTTAGACACAGACTATTATGCTTAAGTTATTGGGTTCTCAATTTTATTTCTCTATTTACAAAAGACATCATTTCCTTGATTATGAAAGAAGGGGAGCTATATTATAATCCAAAGTTTGCAAAATTTTGAAATATGTTTGTCCTATTATGACCTTGGTGTTTGATCTCATGACCTTTGCAAACTCGACCGATCCTGATTGGATCTTGACAATGACTTTTGATTGGTCGAGTTTACACTTCACAGAACTCGATCGATCCCTCTACTGACCAAAATTGATTTAAGTGAATCGGTCGAGTTACCCCAGGAAAAACTCGACCGATGGCCTAAATTGGTCTTGTCTCTTAGTGGGATCGGTCGAGTTACCTTTATAGAAACTTGACCAATTACACTATACGAAAAAAGTGCAAAAAGGTATTTCTAGCCATTGTGGAGTTGTAACAAGTGAAAATATATCCATTGCAAGCCACAAAATGGCTAGTTTTCATTCTCAAGTGTTCCCAAAGGCTAAGAGGCATCCCCATCTATAAATAGGACCCCTTGGGCTTCATTCCAAGGTTGAGAATTCAATGCAAAACTCTATGTGAGGTTCCTATTTTATAGTTGAGTACTTCCTACAGCCTCCTCTCTCTCAAAGCTTAATCACTTGCTACATTCGTTAGAGTGAGTAGGAAATCCATAAGAGAGCTAGTCCTACATGTATATCTTGTGAGGCTCTCACTTCCACCACCTCCCTATCTCTCATTTCTACCATGAAGATGAAGGTTCTCTCTCTTGGCTAAGAGAGGTGAAGAAGGACAAGGGAAGGTGTCCCTTGGTGAAGATCAAGGCTGAAGACTTGGAGCAAGAGTGGGTAAGCCCTTGGTGAAGGAAGAAGACTCCTTGATCAAGTGGGTAAGTCCTTGGTGGAAGCTTCTCCGAGTGAAGGTGAAGTCAAAGGCTGAAGATCTAAGAAGAGTGGGTAATCCCTACAAGGTTGAAGACTTGTGCAAGAGTAGGTAAGTCCTTGGAAGAAGGCGGAAGACTCCTTGCAAAGTGGGTAAGTCCTTGGTAAGGTTGAAGACTCTTTGTATTAGATAGGTAAGTCCTTTTTCTGGACATGTGTTGTATCTCTTATAATGAATATAATGAAGGTGCAAGGTTAAGAAATCCTAGAGGTTGACCTCTCTAGGTAAGTGGACTGACTCACTTCTAGTTTGAAGTGTGGAACCACTCTAAATAGCTTGTCTACTTGTGTTTGCTCAATCTCTCTCATCCCTGCTATGCATGTTTTACTTGCACTCAAACTTCCTATTTAGCAACCTTATCTTATGATATATCTTGAAGGTCTAATGAATTTTGTTTAAGTGCATTCAGCTCTATTCACCCCCACTCTAGAGCATCTAATCACCCATATAGGATGCAACAAACATGAAATTGATTTTTCTTAAGATAATTGAATACATCGGGAAAGACACCCTTCATTACAACCTTGGAAATAAGGTGATGTGAAATCATTCAAATTGTAATAGGTCAAATTGTGTTGTCTATCTTGAGAAGAGGAGTCAAAGGGGCAGTAGAAACATAGGGTAATAGGGAGACAAGACAATGACCGACAGTATAAAAGTTGACCACAATTGACATTGTATTAAAAAGTCATCCAGAATGGTTGCTTCTGCACCACACATAGTGTCAAGAAGATATTGTGTAGAGAGACCATCACATGCACAAGCTCTACCTTTCTGGAAGGATAAAATTACCTCTCAATAAATATCTCACACATCTTGCACCATAACATGGGGTGTTTTGCTTCAAGATTCAAAAGAGTAGTAGGGTTAGAGGGGGCAATGCTGCTGGAGGAGAGAGCTTAGATGTTAGTAGAAAATTATCCATCCTTGATGTTTGTCTTTGCACAAAAAACTCTGGTTTTAACAATTTGGGCAGTACACACACAAAAGAACATTGATGGATCAAGATCTAGTCAAGGAGTTGTTGGATACCATCACGTCCTAAATTCCATGTTTCCAGGACCTTAAGGATCTTAAGTTGTTGGGCTGAGACATACTTTCGTGTTGAGCATTCTTGTATATACTCGAGAGAAAAGTGGTAGAGAACATACATAGGGAGAAGCATGAGACGAAACTAAACATCCATAGAGAAAGGACAAGAAGCCACTTGTTGTAAGACAACACACATAGTGTCAGTGAACAAAAACCAACACAAAAGCAAGATTCTCTTTACTGTAGTATCGAAAGAAAAAATCAATAAGATTCACGGTGAACTTGAGATGGTTCAGAGGAAGTGTTGGCGATTCAATACACTGAGAGGCCATCAAGGTACAAGGAAGAGGAGCCACAATGTCATGCTTGATGGGGGCACACAAACCAACAATCATGTCAACTAGATTCTGACCATGATGGGGGAAAGCCCTGGACTAAGGTAGGGTGAAAAAGCATAAACCACACATCCATGTTTGCAAGATTGAAGAGAGACTAAGCCTTCCTAAACATCATTATATTCCAACACCTTATAGATGTCCTTAACGTAAGTAAGCGAGGACAAATGCATGAATAAAACATTAATATAATTATATATTGATACTAAATCATATTTATTACAGTAAACATATGTTTTTTTGACTATTTATTTCACATAGTTGATTAAGTTTTATCTGAATTGTTAACCACTCACTCTGAATTTTTCCTACCACATTAAACAAATTTGGAGAATTTTTGGTAAAACTTGACCACGGTACATGCATTCTGCAATTGCCACATGATTTAGTTAACTCTATTTTCCAGTGGTGGTTAAATTTAATTTTATGCTAGCCCTATGAAAAAATGTAAAAGAGACTGACTACACACCAATTACGACAAATAATCATCATCATCATCATCATCATCATCATCATCATCTAAGCCTCTGTCTCAACTATGTTGGGGTCGACTACATGTATCCTTCATTTCCATTCAGGTCTGTTATAGGTCATATTTTGGTCGAGATATAGAGATTCAAAATATCTCTTTATAAGATCATCTCATGTTAATTTAGGCCTTCCTCTTCTTCTATTAATTTTGCTTGACTCAATAGCATTGCTTTGTATAGGCGCATTAGTCAGTTTGCATTGCACATGTCCATACCATCTAAGTCGTCCCTCATGAAATTTATCCTCCATGCTCGCCGCCCCCACTTTATTCCTGATATAGTCATTTCTCAAATAGTGTTTTCTTGTCTTCCCACACACCATCTCAGCATACACCAACCACGTCCATCTTGTTGAGACCTTGTTTCTTCATCTGAGAGGGATTTTTTGATCACATAATACTCCAGTTGCACTCCTCCATTTCAACCATCCTACAGTGGTCATGTGACAAACGTCATTCTGGACATCCCCATATATTTGAATAATAGAGCCCAAGTAACAAAATTTACCACATTTTGGTATATCTACTCCATCCAACTTGGCTCCACAATTCACACTGCAAAATTGGATGAAATTGCAATGCATATACTCAATTTTGCTCCTAATAATCATCAATCTATTTGATTCCAATGCCTTTCTCCAAAGTTCAACATTACCATTCAATCCATATGTAGTTTCATCAATCAATACACCAAGGACTATCATCTTGAACATTCTTTTTAACTCATCCATCACAAGAACGAATAGATATGGGCTGAGTGTGGATCCTTGGTGTACCCCAATTGTGATAGGAAAAGTTGGTGTCTCTCTCCAGGAGTCTTCACACTTGCAGTAGAGCTATCATACATGTCTTTAATGTTTATGACAAATCAACCAGAACAATATAGGTTGTTTGGTCGTTAGCTAATCAATTAGTAGGATAGCATCATTGGAAAGAAACAGATTGTAAAACCTAGTTTCATGGAAACATGACCACCTAAATCTTAACTCCACACATAGAATGAAATATGTTAGTAGGAAACATACCAAACATTGGGGCTCATCTTAGATCATCTGATGGCCAAAATAATTATGTCTTCCTAATATTTAATAAAGACCAAAGTGTCGACCTTGTTCTTGGATAATAGATATTGCTTTGGAGACTTTGGCAATGTCGCCAATGAGGGTTCCATCATCAAGCTAAAAAGCAAGAAAGTTGATGTGGCATTCATCTTTTCAATTGCAAAATTAGAGGATAGTGATCAAGAAAAAAGTGGACCCAATAGGTCACCTTGTTAGAACCTAGCCATACAGAAAAAAAGGCCCACTCTGATCCATGGAGAGAGGAGTTGGTGGGCTATAACAAAATTCAACCCAATAAGCAATACCTAGACAATGAAGATGAACCTCTTGATATAGGTTTGATCTACAAACCAAATCGAAAGCATCAATGAAGTCAACAATGGTCATCTTAAGAGTGTTAAAATGGTGTTGGTCATCAACAAGGAAAGTGATAATGTGTGGTAAGGCTTCAACACCCCCATGAATACCAACACCGAATTGATGATCCTTAAGATAATTATTTGCATCATGCAATACACCCTTTATGGCAACCTTGGAAACAAGGCGACGCCAAAAATCATTCCAGTCATGATAGGCCAAATGTCGTTGTTGGTCCTGATAAACAGAGTCAAAGGGGCACTAAAACATAGGGTTCTAGGGAGGCATGACTGTGATTGACAAACCAAAAGTTGAGGATAGTTGACACTGTATTCAAAAAGTTATCTTTAACGACAACTATTGCACTACACATAGTGTTAAGAAGATGTTGTGTGTAGAAATTGACATGTGCACAAACTGTACCTTTCTAAAAGGATAAGATTTCTACTTCAGTTATAGGACGAAAAAATAACAAAGGGATATCAATTAATATCTGACACATGTTGCACCATAAAAGGGGGGTGTCGGGGTGTTTTGCTTTGAGCTTAAAAAGAGTAGCGAGATTAGAGGGGGCAATGTCTCTATAGAGGAGAGAGCTCGGATGACACCAATGTGAGACCCCTAACCTTACTTATGGTGTTGAACATGTTTAATTACCATAATTCAGTGCTTTAAACTTAATTTAACCATGTAGTATGTTTTGGTATCATGTAATAAGGTTAAGTTTCAAATTTGGTCCTTTTATGCGTATTTTGGATTTTTATGCAATTTACCCAAATATGAGGTTTTACTTTCAACTATCACATGCATTATAATCCTTAGGTATTTCCGTATCATTCTTGAGCATGTTAGGCTATGGGCCGCCTAGTTGAACCTTGGTTTGGAGGTGTTTTTTTCAAGTGTATTTTAGGGTTACCTCTTTATGATGAGCTACCTTTAGGAGCTATCAACCAATGGTTTATTTGATTGGCTTGGAGATACAACAAACTGTGGCTAGGTAGGTATCCATGAATGGTGGGTCACCTACTTGTGTGTCTGCTTGTACTCCATAATATTTTAAGGCCATCGACACATGGAGAGTTATTAGGACACCTCAAGCTTTTCTCTTTCTTTATCTATAAGCCTTATATACTTATCCTTTATCTCAAAACTGAAACCTTTAGACTCTTATCTCTTCCTACTATCCAGAACTTTGTCTTTCACCTTCTTGTGGGCGAATAGAGTGCCCAAGGTAGAAGAATATATCCAACCTTCTTGTTGGAGCATCTAGGATTCAAATCTACCTTTATCTAGGGTTTGCAGAGCTTCCTGATGGTGATCTTGACCTAAACTAATAAGTATTTCCTTCTCTCCTTCATTTCTTTTTTGTTCCTCTTCCTACAACCTTCTTCATGGATGGAACCTTGTTGTTATGTGGTAAAGTTTGCTATAAAGCTCAAGGAACTTATCTTTTTTGCTTCTTCTATCTAGGGTTTGCTCTTTTTGTGGAGAAAGGTGATACTTGGCCGACTGTGTACCTAAAGCTAGGGTTCTTCACCTTCTTTGCTCGAATTTTCTTATTCTTAGACTCTGATCTTCTCCCTAGAGGTGATTTTTATAACCCTCTTCACTTTTATTTCTTACTACAAGCTTGACTAATCATGATCTTGCTCTAAAATGAAGATCTATGCATATAAAAGCTATTCTTGCTTAGGATTTCAAATTTTATGGTGTTCCTTGATTATTTTCCAGTTCTATATGAACCTAAAACCATGTGCACGACCATCCTAAGGTAGAGGAAGACTTGGTTCTTGCTTACATACCAACCAATGGTGTTGAGTACCTATCAAATGATGGCATATACTTAGTGTCTTAGGCTAATTTTCAATTTTATACATGAACCGATGCAGGACCTTATATTAGAACCGATGAAGATGGTGGAAACTAATGGTGATGACACATGATGATAGCTGATAATTATAACCATTGGTACACATTAGTTCAGTTCTATTTAGTGCCCTAAAGATGATATGATCCAATGGCAATTTTAGCTCAATATCCAATGGTGTTCAGTGATGGTAGTATTGACCTCATCAACTAATGGTGGCATAATGTGTCACAACTAATTGTGGTTCAGGTTACCCCATGATGGTGTAACTAGGTATCATGAGTTGCTTCAATTAAGCCTTAAACTGATGGTTTCTTTGGTTATATGATCCAAGGGCTAAACCTACATATCAATTGATGGTTGTGAAATGTTATACCTGATCTGATGGTTGTGAATGGATGCTTCAACATCCAATATTTCATAATGAAGTCTATAATGTTTTGGTTCTAATGATGAGAATTTGATGGTAAATAACCTTAAATTTGTAGTCTTACCTTTGCCTTTAGGTGGATATAATTGATAATCACCATAATGAGTTATGGGTAAACCTAATTAAGTATAGCTTGTTACACCTAATCCTAATGTACGCAAGTGATGGTTATTGATTATGAATCATCCTCTTGAATGGTTAATATAATAATGGGGTAATCTCTTATGGTGGTTGAAACCCTAGTATATTATAAATTTGATGGTTTCACCTTGAGTTATGTTTGGATCCATACTTGAGGATAGTATGGAATTCGATGGTGATGCTTCACCTTGTGTATCCATGATCTGATGGGGATGTCATGTATTAGGGTTTGGGTATGAATGCTGATTTGTAGCATCAATGTGACTTATCTTGTTACTCCTAACCCATACCATTAAGCGATGGTGATTAAACATGATTAGCCTCCCCTGAATGATTAATAGAATAATGGAGTATTCTTTTATTATTGTTGAAACCCTGGTATGCTAGAAATCTTATGGCTACACCTTGAGTTATGCATGGATCCATTATTGAGGAAGGTATGGAAGGTGATGGTGATGCTTTATCTTATGCATCCATAATTGTATGGGGATGCCATGAGTTAGGGTTTATGTATGAGTGTTGAACTATAACTTCAATGTAATATATTTTGCTAAACCTAACTCTAATGCAAAAAGATGATGGTAGTTAGTCATGCTAATAACCTTCCTTGAGTGATTAATATAATGATGGAAGATCCTTCCAAATGAATAATTCTAATTCTAATGCGTTAACTAGTGGACATGATAGCTTTATGATTTATGCTTTCTTATGTTAAACGTGTACACTATAAGTATGATGATGGCCAACCTTATAGCTTCCTTATATGTGATATAATAAAGGAATGTTCTTAAATGCTAAGATAACCCTGCAATGTTATCCTGCAAACATTTGTTAGTTCTTTAATCCAATATTATACTAAGAATGTGTATCACATGAGTGGCGATGTATGTTGAGTCTTGTAATAAGGCATGGAAAGATAATGGTCATCTTTCAGGAAATGATATGATGGTCTTAATGACCTTTGGGCATGGTTGAGGCCTGAATGAGGTATAATCCTCTTATGTTGACAAGGATTGATACCCTGTGATATTGTGCTAAGTGTTTATATCCTGTGATAGTATGATGACAAGTGTAGTCTAGTGAATGGCAAGTGAATAGTATCATGTGATGATGAGATGAGGAATAATATGTCTCATATGTTTTATATCTTCTGAAACTGTTATATAGTAATGTTTGTTAGAGATGAATTAGGGTTTGTATGTCCACTTGTATGATGAAACCTTAATTCACCTAATTGGAAATAATTAATCAAGTGAAATTCTAATCATGTAGTTCCCTATGCCACACATCCATCTGAGTTTCAGAACTTGCCAGATGGTGAAATGAGTATACTAAGCAAAACTTAGAGTATATATCATTGAGCGTGTGGGGTGCTTCTCATCCTGAATCCAAGTGTTTAGGGAGGATGACTGCAATCATTCCTATCCTTCACTTTGAGAACGATTGTGGGCATCTCTCAGTCATTATATATGTGATGAGATTAGAGGACAACTGCGGTTGTACCTCAGATGGTAGGGTATGCGTACCCACCTCCTTTCATTAGTGTCGTGACATGTACTAAGGACAAATTATGTTGTTAGCAGCTTGACCTTATGTGTCATTGTGGCGGACCCGTACTGACCACAGGAAGAGAAGATCTTGGAGTCTGACTCTTCCCTAGATCTTATATGGCACTGATTTCAACTTAGTAGTGGTCAGTTGCATTTTGAGTGGTATCTTGAAATTCCTTAGGGCTTAATAAAAGATGTAATACAACCATGTAGCATATCTATTTAGGGTTATACATGTCGCTTAACATTGGATGGTAACACTTGTTTGTTCTCTTTACATAGAGATGATGTTGAATGCATTAAAAAGGTAGTAGATATGCTCATGTTGTGGACATGCTCATGTTATAGATGTGTACTTACAATAGCAATGTTAAAGTTGATAGATATACTACCAGTGTTGGCTATGATTATGGCATTAGTTATCACATGTTTTTAGCTATGCTTATATTGCTAACTATGCTTTTGTAACTAGAGATGCATATATTGCTAATAGTGCTTATACAAATAGTTGTTCTTATGTTGTTAGCTCTACTTATGATGTAGATCTACATGGCCTGTTAGACATGTTAATGTTGTTAGATATGCTTATGATGCTAGACTTATTCATGATGTTAAGAGATGCTATGTTACTAAACTTGCATATGATGTTAGTTACTCACATTCTACTGAACTGCTTATATTATTAAAAAGGTAAAGGGCGGCAATCTGGCTAATGGTGATAATTATTATATGCTCCTCTATGTATCTTGCTAATCATCACTACTGCTAAGCCTATCTGTTGTACTTATTGTATATGCTTAAATTGTTTAATTACTTAACCTATTGTAAACAATAAGCGATGTTGAGAGTTATATCTCTCACTCAAACATTGGTCTCACCCTTGGGTCACTAGTGATCGAAAACAGTGACAACAGAATTGTGGCAGCGAGGATGAAATATGGTGATGGACCTTAGAGAAGGTCGTTTAGTTGTCTAGTTTGTCCTAGAGTCGTCCTTGTACTCTCAGGTCTAGGTGGGGGAGTTTGTATATGGTGTTTCAAATGAGTCAGGCTTTTTTAGCATGTTAATGCCTGTTTATGTGGCATAGTATGAATACAAGAAAGATATTTGACTCTTATACAAATGTTTTTGAGCATGTGTTGATGTTGAAATTGGTTTTAATTTACCCTATTTTTTGGGTATGTGTTTTTTTATTATCAGTAAGCATGCAATGGGTTCTCACACGTTCGTATCAGAGCTATAGGTTCGATGAGTCTACAGGCACAATAGGACTTAGGAACTAGGACGGTGACTAAGTTAGGAACATGACATAAAAATATGGTGTGTATTGCCTGAACTCAGTATCTGGATGCCCTGTCCAAGTATTCAATTATTGATGAAAAGGTATGTATGGAGCTCTTAGATTGTTATCTTTCTGATTATTATGATCAAGTAGTCATTTTGAAACAATATAAAGAGCATAAATAATCAAAAATCATGGTGTTAATACCTCAATCTTACCCTAAATAAGATGAGAATTACATCGTAATCCATCACAACTTGAATGATTGGTAACTACAAGAGGAAGATACGACACCATGAAACCTAAATCTGAATACAAATCAACAAAAGAGGAGTTCTCGAAGCCATAATTTGAGAACATAATAAAGTAAAAGACGGATAAGTCTGTGCTACTGAAGTGATTCAAGGTATGAAATCCACATAAGATGGAGCAAACTTGTGTGATAAGTGTGATATGAGAAGATGAATAAGGATAATGATAGATGAATAAAGTGGAATCTGAGAGAAAATCAGATGAATCTATGTGAGTAAGGAAGAGTTAATATATAATCTTTATGAATTATGAAGAAATCAAAGGAAATTAATCCATCTTTCATGAAGAAAATGTGGAATATGATGATCTACCTCTTGATAAGTGGTTGAAAAAAATGACAAAACAAGGGAACACACACAAGTATGATAAACAGTTAACAAGGAAGGAGTAATGAGATATTATAATCTTAATAATTCATATGCTAGTGGTAGGGAACCCAAGCTAAAAGAAGTAAGATGACACATTAAAAGTGTAATCTTCATGGGGAAAATAGAATTGGTTAACTCTTTTCCTGTGACCCTAGACAATGTTGTTGTAGTATGGGAAGTGTGTTTCCCTTTGTTTTCCTTCTTTTTGAGGTGTAGGCTATAAGTGGATACGATGTCACTTGGTACACGTGGATTTGTTGAAATCCTGGGAATGGATATCTTGATTTGATGTGTGGTTGCCTTGGACTATAGTTCCAAGATCTTAATGTTTTGTATTAACATGCTTTTGAGCCTTCTAAGAGTTAGGGAGACTCTTTCTGTACGTTCTTTGCCAATTATGATGTTGATAAAGTAGATGAGACCAGGGTATGAGTTTTTATAGCACATGTAGTGGATACTAAGGTGATGAATCCTAGCATCCAGGGTGTACATGTGGTACTTGAGTTTGAAGGTATGTATGAGATGAGATTTTTAGTGTTCCTCTCCCTTAGAGAGAGAGTTGATGTTGAGATCCTCCAAGTGTGGTTGGGAAGGAGAGTGATTCTTTAATGTTGTATATGGGCTACTAACAGTTGGGCAAGACCACTGCCAAGGATAGATAGTTGATTGACCAATATAGGCTTGAGGTTGGAATATTAGTGGATAAGAATCAGAATGGATGACATAAGTTGCATGGTCATGGTGAATTTAGGGTTATGTTTTTTATACTAACCAATGTATCAATAGTGTTTATGAACTTGAGGGACAGATTGCTCTTGTAGTGTTTTTATGAGATGTGACAAGTTTTGAATGGTAACATCTCCATGAAGTTTAAAGATGGTCAACATATGATCAACATATTTGCAAAAACCTTAGGATTTCTGAGGTAGAAATAGCTATGTGACAAGTTGAATAAGAGTGAGTTGGGGGTTGACTAAAATGTCTTCTTGTGATTATGATATGTGTGTTGAGTATGTTGTATAAATCCTAGTAAGGTGAAAATAAATGTTGTTGTTTCACCCCTAATAAGGTTGACTAGGAATGATGTTTCTCCTTTTATGGAATGATAGGTTCTAATGTCAACATTTTCCTTAGATACCGAAGAAGAAGTTGACGAGTGTTCTACTGTTAGTGTATCTAGAACAAAGGGGATGGATACATCACATTTTGTACTGCTTCAAGGAATAGTATGGGACACATACCATGATTGGTAAAAAGCCAGCAAGTATAACTTCTGAGTGATGTGTTAATACAACAGATAGAACAGTTCCATATGTCAGCTAAAATTCCAAGTTGAAAGTTACTACTAGAGTTGTATTGATGGCACAACAAGTTTTTATGTTCCATATTGAGAATGTCTTATTATGTGGGGGTTTTTGTGCTAACCCAAGATGAAAGATACATGAGTTGAGGGATAAAAACATGTTTCATATGAGAGTGATATGACATCACCATGAGATGGAAATAACAATATGGATGTTTGTGGATGAGGTGCTCAAGAGATACCAATTTTTGTTTGCCTTGGACTTCGGGGACGAAATCCCCGTTAGGGTTTTATGGTTGTGAGGCCCCTAACCTTGCTTAAAGTTTTGAACATATTTAATTACCATACTTTAGTGATTCAAATTAATCTAACCTTGTGATATATTTTGGTATCATGTGAGGAGCTTAATTTTCAAATTTGGTCCAATTTGGACACTATTTGTGCAAGTTATGCAATTTTATGCACATTTTGGACTTTTATGCAATTTACCCAAATATGAGGTTTTACTTGCAATTTGTCACATGCATTATAATCCTTGTATGTTTCCTTATCATAATTGAGCTTGTTGGGATATGGAGCACCTATTTGAACCTTGATTTGGAGGTGTTTTCTTCAAGGGTATTTTAGGGTTACCCCTTTATGGGTGAGCTACCTTTAGGAGCTATCAACCAATGGTTTATTTGATTGGCTTGGAAATCCAACAAACGGTCGCTAGGAAGGTCTCCATGAATGGTGGGAAAGATTATTGTGTGGCTTCTTGTATATCTATAATAGTTTAAGGCCATGGATACATGGAGAGTTATTTGGACACCTCAAGCTTTTCTCTTTCTTTATCCATAAGCCTTATATATTTATCCTTTAGCTCAAAACTGAAATCTTTAGACTCTTATCTTTTCCTCCTCTTTGGAACTTCATATTTCACTTGCTTTGTGGTGAATAGAGTGCCCAAGGTAGAAGAAGATAGCCAACCTTCTTGTTGGAGCATCTAGGATTCAAATCTACCTTTATCTAGGGTTTGCAAAGCTTCCTTTTGGTGATCTTGACCTAAATTAGTAAGTATTTCCTTCTCTCCTTTATTTTTGTTGTTGTTCCTCTTCCACCCTACCTTCTTCCTAGATGGAACCTTGTTTTTCCATGTTAAAGTTTGCTCTAAAGCGGAAGGAACTTATCTTTCTTGCTTCTTCTATCTAGGGTTTGCTCCTTTTATGGAGAAAGGTGATACTTGGCCGAATTCAAATATAAAGCTAGGGTTCTTCACCTTCTTTGCTCAAATTATCTTGTTCTTGGACTCTGATGTTCTCCCTAGAGGTGAGTTTTATAACCCTCTTCACTTTTATTGCTTACTACAAACTTGATTGCTCATGATCTTGCTCTAAAATGAAGATCTATGCATATAAAAGCTATTCTTGCTTAGGATTTCGAAATTCATGGTGTTCCTTTATTAGTTTACAGTTCTATATGAGCGTGAAATCATGTGCACGACCTTCCCAAGGTAGAGGAAAACTTGCTCCTTGCTTACATACCAACCAATGGTGCTAAGTACCTATCAAACGATGTCATATTCTTAGTGTTTTAGGCTGATTTTCAATTTTATACATGAACTGATGCATGACCTTATATTAGAAACAATGGAGATGCCTTTTTGGAAACATATGGTGCTTTCCCATGATTATAGATGATAATGTTAACTATTGGTCACACCTTATTTCAGTTCTAAACTCTTTTCGAAGCTCAATGATGGATGGTTTAGTGCCCTAAAGATGATATGATCCAATGGCGATTTTAGCTCAACATCCGGTGGTGTTCAATGATGGTAGTATTGACCTCATCAACTGATGGTGGAATTATGTGTAACAACTGATGGTGGTGCATGTTTCTGTTTGGTTTTAGAGGAGGTAGAGAAGCAGCGGAAACAAAAAATTTCTCCCCAAAACCCAAAACAAAAGGAATCGCGTCAATGTCTATATAATAGGAAAGAAGGTTTGTGGATGCATACCTTGTCCCGAGGCTCACTCGGCGACAGTACCTCACGCCTTGCGCGGTCTTCACCTCCTGTCTTGGATGGTGTCTGTGCAGCTCCTGGTCACACCGGGACTGAAGACTCCTGGTCTCACCGGGACTCTCAGGATTGACAATTGTCCTCCAAGCGACAGAGGTCTCCCGCCTCTGCAGTCGTCCACACGGACTGCCTGGAACTCCGATCTCCTTGTCCCACAAGGAATCGGAAGGAGTCGCACCCTCCTGTCAGTGTACTAGTCACTGACACACTCTCCTTCTACCAGTTGCTTTCTGTAGTTGTCTTTCCCTTGTTGTGCCTCCCTTATCGGGTAGCACTTGCCCGGGCTCTCTCGGTTACCAAAACTAGAGAGAATGACAACTTTACAGAGCAACTGGTTGCACTGAGTTGTACTTTGAGAAGCCCCCAATACCCCTATATATAGGAGGGTCATGGGACAAGGTTCTCTATCCCGGGCAATACGGGACTAAAGCAGGAGTAGAAGGGTTCGAGATTTCCACAAAATAGGACAAACTGCGACAGCTGAATCGATCGTTTCAGCCCTGAAATGATCGTCTGGACCCTCCAGCCGATCGGTTGGTCACACCAGCCGATCGGTTGGATCCTGAGCCGGTCGGTTGGACACTCCAGTTGATCGGTTCGTGATCTTGGTTCAACTCAAATTGACATTCCTATTTTGTTTCCTTGTTCCAATCGAATTGGATAAATAAAACAAAAATTAATTTCTCACCAATCTTACTTTCCCAACTCGCTTGGTTACACCAATTGAGCCGATCGGTTCAACCCTTGAACTGATCGTTTCACTCTGGTCATGAGCCGATCAACTCACCAGTTGAGCCGATCGGTTCACCAAGCTCAGCCGATCGGTTCATCATATGAGCCGATCGGTTGGGAGTGCAGACTGTGCAGAATCAGTCAATTGCAGTTCCAATCAATCTGATACTCTAATCAATTGGTCCAACACCTTGAACACTATGATACTGAGCTATCAATTGATTAAGTGTTTAATTGAACTACTAAACTCCTTTAGTAATCAATCTAAACATCATTTGTGGACAAACTCCTATTCCAGGTGAATCCTATGTGTGTGACCCTACAGGTCCATTTCACGTTGGCAGTGAAAGTCCATAACGCTTATGACTTCACAAGCAAAGAGTGGTGCCTAGTCACACATCAGTGCTACCCAAGTGAAATAGAAATTTGGAGAACAACTTTCAATCCTACAATCCGTGAATGGTGTTACAGTGAATGTATAATTCTTTTATCACTGATATCTTGAATGAACTCAAGGCATGGAGCAGTCATCCTGTCAACATTCATTCATTTCCTTGATCTCAGAGCAGACTGGGTGAGATGTGTGTGACATCAATATCACATATTGATTCACACGTGTATGCACATGCCTTTCTCAATCCTACTCATCAAGTGGCTAAGGATATCAAACTCCCTCAGGAGGGACAAATCCCATATCTATCACTCACCCCTCAAAAGCCCCATGTGTCAAAGCCACACAATCATCACCTTTATAACAATCCATATTTTAGGACTGTGTTTGATGATGTCAAAGTGTACCCAATGACATGTGTTGAGTGTAGTGATTTCAGGTCTAAGAATCACATTCACCACCATCACTGTGAGAGCTGACTGTGACTACCAAGTCAAGGTTCCATGTGTCACTCTCACGGTGGGTCTGTCTGGTACCTTGTTCTCTAATAAGTACCTATGTGCTTGGTTTGATATCTCTATATCATGACTAATGAGATTCTGTCATCAACCAACACACAATCTAGTCTTTAGTGTTATTGATGTCTATGGTTATTTCCACAATAACAACTGACTAGGGACCAAACAAGAATGAATACTCTTAACATTCGCATGATCTCATCGTTTAGGACCTTAACCTAAAAGCATACGTCATTGAGTAAAATCATTCTTTAGACATCTATCATGTTACACCATCATCTCAGAAACAGTTGAAACATATAGATCGGAAATTTCCTTTATTATTATTCAAATCATTTACATAGTATCCCATTACAATCATCATATGACTTGCTCTATGGGCATACATACCAGCAGACTCCCACTTGCACTTAGAGCCAGTCACCTAGGAACCTCAGTCCTTGTGACCTAGCATGACCATCATGCTTCTGCTGAGAAAGGGCATTAGTCAGTGGATCAGCTATGTTGTCTTCAGTTGGTACTTTGCAAATCTTCACATCTCCTCACTGTATGATCTCTCGTATGAGATGGAAGCGCCGCAGTATGTGCTTGGACCGCTAATGTGATATGGGTTCCTTAGCTTGTGTAATAGATCCATTATTGTCACAATAAAGCTCAATTGCATCACAGCTACTGGGAACTACACCAAGTTCAGAGATGAACTTCCTGATCCACACAGCCTCCTTTACTACATGTGAAGTAGCAATATATTCGGCCTCTGTAGTAGAATCGGCAACTGTTTCTTGCTTGGAACTCTTCCAGCTCACAGCTCCATTATTAAGGCAAAATACAAATCCTGACTGCGATCTGTAATCATCTTTATCGGTTTAGAAGCTTGCATCGGTGTAACCTTTTACAACCAGCTCTTCCTCACCGCCCTAAACAAGAAACTGATCCTTAGTCCTTCACAAGTACTTGAGGATGTTCTTTACGGCTGTCCAGTGAGCATCCTTGGGATCAGACTGGTACCTGCTCGTCATGCTGAGAGCATATGAGACATCTGGGCATGTGCAAAACATAGCGTACGTGATGGATCCGATGGCTGATGCATATGGGATCCCGTTCATATGCTCCCTGTAAGGAGGTGAGATCACCTCCTTACTAGAATTTAAAGGAAGTACAAAACATCCATCTTTTATAAATATAAAAGATATTGAGGGATGCATGTATAATATTCCAAGTAAATAAGCATGCACCAGATACATTACAAAATGTCAATAGCAGCGGAAATAAAAGTACTTAAGCCTAATACATGGCTTTCATAGTTCACTACATGATTGTTCCCAAAAGAAAAAGATAAGAGAAAAGGATCTAGCTATAGCAACCTATCCATCCTTTCCAAAAGCTAAAGACCAACTCCTAAGGAAAACCTTCTTCAAGCTTGTCCTTCACCTTGCACCAATACTTGGGTGGTTCGGAAGACACCCAGCAAGAGGAAAAGAAAGAAAAAGTATGTGTTACAAGATTATTCTAAAAGTGACAAGATAGTTGTAACAAGTAAAATAGGCTAGGAAATCATCAAAAGATGATACCTCAAGATTATGAGGCTTTATTTAATGAAACTTGCCAATAACAAAAGTAAATAAAGGATTTGCATGTAAATTAATATGTCTACCTAACTAAGTAGGGTTGAGGCACCTATCAGACCTCTAACCTTAGATGAGAGGAGAATAAGACATTCCAAGTCACCTATAATATTATGGGGAGAAATACACACATTCCCCTAGGGCGATTTTATACATACCCTCTGTGGGTGGTTGTACAAAAGTACCTCTACTTTACAATTAAATAGAGCATATAACTTCATGCTAGAAAACGAGTTATGGAAAGATTAATCAAAGGATTTATATTACATGGCAGTGGGGTATAAAACCCAAACAAGATAATACTACAACTAATTTTGAGGTGTAAATAAATTAGATTTCAAGAATAATGGATTAGGCCAGATTAAACATCATTAGGGAACATGGGTAATGGTATAAATAATTTCCCAAATGAAGATGTAGATATACATACCTTTAATATTGATTCCAATTATCAACTTGCACCACTTAATCGAATCGATGTTCCACTTTTCCTAATATCATCACCATGTTTATGTATTAGAACTATATTCATTCATTAAACAATTAAAACCCTAAAGTTGTCAATTTTTTCTAAAAATCACCAATTTGGGTCTCAAAAACATTATCATTGTCTTAGTTAGGGTTTTCTGATCAAAATAACATGTATATTTGTATATTTTTTATTTACTGACTTTTTAGGGTATTTTCCATATTTATTAGTTAATTAAATCAACCCGAAAAAGACATATTCGAAAACCTCCGAATCAGACCAAAAAAATATCACCAATGACTTAGTTAGGGTTTTCTAATTAAGAAAACATATGATTTTTCATATTTTGGAGTTATGAAGGTTAAAGTGTATTTTTGGTGATTTTTAGGTATTTAATTCATTTTCTATAAATAAATTCGAAAAAACTAAAAATAAATACTTGGAAATATTTTTATTAAAAATAACATGTTTTTATGAGTTCATAACATATTTTACTTTAATTTTTGGACAAACGAATCAAAAGTTATGAATTATTGAAAATCGATCAATCAGAAATCGACACATCGTCAATTTATAAGATCATTGGTTTTAACCATGTAATAAGAAATATGTGGGAAAGGGGGTTATGAAGCTCACACCTAGGGAGGATAATAAGGTCCAAATAGCAAAGATCTCGAGCTTATAAGGTCTGGTTGCTCCAAGCCTAGCTCCTTTCTTGAACAAAGATCACCAAGGAGCTTAAGAATCCAAATTAGAGAAATTTGGAAATCATATGAGCCTTCTTCTCCAAGGTAGGCTCCCTTTATTACCTTGGGTCAGTAACTTAGTAGAAAAATACCAAAGGAACTATTCTCTAAGCTAGAGGAAAGAAAAAGAGACCAAAATTTTCGAATTTGTGAGTTGGGAAAGGGGGTATGCATGGCTATTTATAGAAAACGTTCAAGCATGGGGTGTTTCATGGGACTTTCCATGTGTCATAAGCCTAGGACTTCATGGTTTTGCAAGTGGACACCTCATGGAGGCTCTAAAATATCTAAGGTCAGTTTTTGGACATCTCTAGGCCCTCTCAACCGACCTCCATAAAGTAAATAAGCCCATTGGTTGATGGCTTCTAAAGGTAAGATCACTTATAAAGAGAAAAACCCTAAAATGCCCTTGGAAAGCAATACCATCAAACCAAGGTGAAACTATGTGCTCCCATGGTTTTAGAATTCGACCATGGTAAGGTGGTATCTAATTATTATAATTCATGTGACATTTTGCAAAGAAAACCTTCCAATTGGGTAAATTGCATAAAAGTCCAAAATGTACCTAAAATTGCATAACTTGCACAAACAACATCCAAATTGGACCAAACTTCATCCACAAGTTATATTTGATGTGTAGAATATTAATTTGCCATTATATATATATTTTGAAGTTATATTACCACATTATTTATTACTTATGCCTTTTTTTCATTTTCTCTCTCCTAAACTTATCCTAATATTTCAAGGTTGTCCAAATTAGTTGAAATTTCACATGTAGGCTAATTTTGATATGTAGATTTTGAATTTGAATTTTGTTTCCTATTTTGAGACTTCTATTTATGAGATATGTCATATGATCCATTAACGGCCCATTATCTAAATTATTTATCCAATTAAATTTCTCATCTTCATATTACTACCAAAATGGGTTATGTGGCATATTTTATGTTTTCAAATCACATCAAAAAGTTAGATTAAGATTTAGAGCACTTAATTATGGTAATTAAGCTTTTAATGAGGTATTTGTGCATAAACCCTTCCATCGGTATAATTAGTGAATAAATGGTCACTAAACCACTATAAATTCCACTAATTAAGCATAAATGAATAAAGGATAGAAATGAAAGGAAAACTTGGGAAAAAGGTTTACCTGGGGATTATAACTAAGATTCATTATGTTACAGCACTCCACCCCTTTAAAAGGATTTCATCCTCGAAATCTCAAGCGAAAAGAGAAGGGTGAGTACGTAACATTTCATCTCTCAACTCCCAAGTGACTTCCTCCAGACCATGATATTTCCACAAAATTTTTACCAGCTCAATCTCTTTGTTCTTCAGTTTCTTTAGTCGGGAGTCAAGAATCTTCATAGGTAGCTCTTCATTGGTCAGATTCTCATGTATATCCAAAGGCTCAACAGTAAGCACACGAGAAGAGTCCTTTACATACTTCTTCAGCACAGAGACATGGAATACATTATGAATCTTATCATAGGAAGGAGGTAAGGCTAAGCGGTATGCACAATCTCCAACCTTATCTAAGATTTCAAATGGTCCAACATAGCTAGGACTCAACTTGCCTTTAACTTTAGATCTAGCAATAGAACAAATAGGCTTGATCTTTAAAAATGCATAGTCACCCACTAGGAAGTTAACATCAGACCTTTTCTTGTCAGCATACATCTTCTGTCTGTCTTGAGCAGCTTTCATGCGTTTCTTTATCAATTGCACCTTTTATGTCATCATTTGCATGTCATCGGTCTTCACTAGAGAGTGTTCACCAACATCATCCCAATGCAAAGGTGAACGACATGGTCTACCATAGAGAGCTTCAAAAGGTGGCATATCAATTCTAGCTTGGTAGCTATTATTGTAAGCAAACTCAGCTAATGGCAGATATTGATCCCATGCACCACCCCAATCCATCACACAAGCACGAAGCAAGTCCTCTAGAATTTGAACTGTTCTCTCAGATTGACCATCAGTCTGCGGGTGGTAAGCAGTACTGAAATGCAAGTCAGTACCCATCTCCTCCTGAATCTGACCCCATAAACGAGAAGTAAACTTTGGGTCACGATCAGAAACTATTACCTCAGGTACTCCATGTAGGTGTATGATCCACTCAATGTACAAATGATCCATATCTACAACTTTGTAATTTGTTTTGAAAGGCAAGAAATGAGCAGATTTTGTAAGCCGATCAATAACCACCCAAATAGCATCATAACCTTTCTTGGACTTGGGGAAACCAATAACAAAGTCCATTGTGATTTCTCCCACTTCCATTCTGGAATTTCAAGAGGGTGAAGAAGACCACCAGGTCGTTGATGTTTGATCTTGACTTGCTGACATGTCAAGCACTTTGTGACAAATAGAGCTATATCATTCTTCATGTTATTCCACCAGAAGCTTCACTGTAAGTCCTTATACATCTTTGTTGTGCCAGGATGAATAGTGTACTTGGACACATGAGCTTCACTCAAAACCTTTTGTCTCAGATCACCAACATTAGGAATCCACAACCTTTGTTTGAAGCGGACAACACCATCCACTCCGATAGAGAAGTCAGATTGTGGTTTTTTAGTTAAAGGTTTCATCTCCTCAAGCTCAGAACTTTCCAACTGTGCAGCCACGACTTCTGAGATCCAGGTTGGTGTAACAGTCAAGCTGGCCATACGAACACACAATTTGTCTTCATTTACTGAATCAATGAGCTGAGGTCTCCAGCTAGCCACATGTTCAAGGTTTTCCCATGCTGAACATCTCAGAGCAGCACATACAACATCCTTCTTACGACTTAAAGCATCAGCTACGACATTTGCTTTACCAGGATGATAGGTAATGGTGAAGTCATAATCTTTAAGATATTCCATCCACCTACGTTGTCGCAAGTTCAGACCCTTCTGAGTCAACATATATCTCAGACTCTTGTGATCAAAAAAGACTTCAAACTTTTCACCATAGAGATAGTGTCACCAGATCTTCAAAGCATGAACTATGGCAGCAAGGTCCAAATCATGTGTAGGCCAATTAGCTTCATTAGGTTTCAACTGTCGAGAAGCATAGGCGATCACCTTTCCGTCTTGCATCAAAACACACCCTAAGCCTTATCTAGATGCATCGGTGTAGATGACATAGGGTATGCCCTCAAAAGGCAAAGCAAGCACGGGAGCAGAATTTAGGCTCTTCTTCAGCTTCTGAAAACTATTCTCACATTCAGAGGTCCATGAGAACTTGACTTCTTTTCGAGTTAGCTTGGTTAAAGGAAAGGCCAACTCAGAGAAACCTTTGATAAACTTCCGATAGTAACTGGCTAGACCAAGGAAAATACGGATTTCATATGGGTTTTTCGGAGCCTTCCACATTGTCACAGCTTCCATCTTCACCGGATCAACAGCTACATGGTCGGCAGAAATTACGTGACCAAGAAACATAACTTCCTTTGTCCAGAACTCACACTTTGAGAATTTTGCATAGAGTTGGTTTTCTCGCAGTGTATTGAGTACAATCTGTAGGTGCTCATGATGTTGTTCTAACGTCTCAGAATAAGCCAAAACATCATCAATAAAAACCACCATGAACTTGTCAAGGTATGGGCGGAACACTCGGTTCATCAAGTCCATGAAGGCAGCAGGGGCATTTGTCAAGCCGAAGGGCATGACCATGAATTCATAATTCCCATAGCGAGTTATGAATTCTGTCTTGGAGATATCATCATCCTTCACACGCATTTGGTAGTAGCCACTTTGTAGATCCATTTTGGAGAACATAGTGGCTATCTTCAACTGATCGAACAAGTCATCGATGTGTGGTAGAGGATAATGATTCTTCACTGTCACTTGGTTAAGCATGCGGTAGTCTTGGAAACACATCCCATTATCACACAGATAATGAGGTGTTACGCGAAAACGTGCGGAAAACACCATAACCACAGATTATCAAGAACACAGGTTAATTAAAACCGATTGCGGAAAACTGATAAACTGTGAAACTATTACTTTTCAGTCCTTATCCTGCACCGAAACATGTCATATACATATATATACACATACAAGAGATCTGATACGTGTTCACAGCTCAGAAACAGCTGTCCACCCATCACATGAGTTCACCACCTATTCGTATACATAAAGGCTCACATCTGGCCAACAACAGGATATATAACATCATCAAACGATCATCGTGAAACAACGTCAAAACACTGCCAAGGACCTGAGAGTACAGGGATGACTCTAGACTCTACTACAAAACATCCAAAACAGCAGCATATCCATTGCTTACCTTCTACTGCTCCTCGAGCTGCTCGTCCGCAACACTATGACCACGGCCACGTCTACCTCGACCACCTAAAAAGGGTGTAAACCAGCGGAGTGAGACAATTGAACAATTGTCCCAGCGGGAAACATAGCTCCCCACCGCAACTACAGAACCTCAGCAAGATAACTATAACAGCAGATATCTATCGACAGGTAAATCAAGAGCAGTATATATAAAGCAAGGCTATTCTTACCGTTAAGCATACCAACTGTGCTAAAGCATAAAACCAGATGTCTTTCAATGGAACATGATTGACAAGATAAGATATATCACTTACGTAACATGATTATCAAAACAAGATATAAAGCCTCATAACCTGATTATCAAGATAAGACAGTTACCACATAACCTGCAAAGTATAACAGAGTTATTTACACAAACAAGGCCTCAACCAAAGTTTCGTGTTTGATATGAATACTAAACGTCTGTATTACGTGTTATTATGCCCTGAGGATTTGAACCATACCGTTCAAATCCAACCTTCGGTTACGAAACCCAAGCCGGTGCCATACAAGGTCAATGGAAGAGCCGGACTCCACGACCTCCCACCTCGTGGTCAGTACATGAGTGCAACACAAGCAGGACCGTAGTCACATGCTGAAGTGGTCTTAGCCACAGGGTCAGCTCCATAGGCTACCCTTCCTCTAGCCCGCCTTGGTACAGGTCTCGGCGCTAGTAAAACTGAGCCACGGGCCTAATCACCGTGCTCTGAGCCATGAACACATTCATGCTCCTTACATCACATATCCTGATCCATGGGCATGTTCACCATGCTCTGTATACATATCTGAGTCTGTAACCGAGGTTACACTCTTACCTCCTCATTTTCAGGCTAGGAGCAACCTACACATATTCAACAATATGCGCTTCCAGGTTAACCCGTAGGAGAACCTGTTTCACCATCATCAAGTCCTGACGATGATGGATCTATGGCCAGGGCAAACTACATGATATATTTCACTATGATTAATTAGTATCTTTTAGATGGATTGCAAGACTCATCCAAGTTGTATAACATGCAAATATAACAGAAAGTAAACAACATTATATTATTATTGAAAACACATCAATCTGATCCATCTCAAGGATCCCACATCACATGCTATCACTTGGCCTCTTGCCAACCATCCATATCCATCTCAAGGATCACCACATACCACGGTATATCAATCCTTCATCATGCACTGTCACTGCCCCTCAAGGCTCACCTCATCATCATGGGACAAACACATCACATACATAATCTTATAGAGCAATTATCAAGGTAAGGTTACTCATCACATATGTCACATAGCCCTTTCATGGCTACCCATCACCTGCATGGTTAGGATGCACAATAACCATAGATTCAACATAAGAAACATGCTCACCATCATGAAATATCATTCAAGATAATCTACTTATCAATATTACACTTATTTAATAATCAAGTGTATTAAGTACATCATTAACAAACCATACTGATGCTTACCCTTATCTCAAGATTATACAAACAATCAAGGTATATAGGATTCATGTTGAGTATACAGAACCAACATTATTATTACTAATGTCATTATTGTTGCCATCAACTATTGTCATCTTTATCATGAAGCAACCATTAATATAACTGTCACTTAGCATCATTATTATCAACATTATTATCATTAAACAAACTTACTAGTGTAACTATTATCATTCTCATTATCATTAGCAATTAAGCATAAGGGTCACATCATGCACCTATTACATGAGGGCTACCATCATATACATTACTATCATTAGCATCTGTATTATCTGCAAGGCATCATATACATTGATGATATCACAAACACTACCATCGTTATTGGTGCATAGCTAACCACTTCCATCTCATGAGGGACCGTCACCAAAGAAACTCATACCCTCACTAAAACCTATCACCCAACATGGTTATCGGCCACCATACTAACCCTATCGGCCATTATGGCCCAAGGCATGTCGCCCAACATGGTATCGGCCATCATGGTATCGGCCATCATGGTATCGCCCATCAGGGCACATAGCCTATCGTCCAACCCTAACACTCATGGCGCTTCTTGTCCCTATCATCCACCACATGGACAAGGAGGTAACCCATCTCAAGAACACATCATATCGCCCACCAAGGAGAACTCCATGTCGTCCAACAAGAGAGAGGGTATCACCCATCTCCAAGGGTACTCACCATATCGGCCAACAAACCCTAGCTCACCCTATCGCCCAACTCATGGGCAAGGGTATCGGCCAATCCTCAAGGGCTCAACATATCGTCCACCAAGGAACCATATCGGCCACCAAAGAGAGCACCCTATCGCCCAACCTAGGTCACTATCAACCTCCAACATAAGGAACTCAAACCCTAGATCACCATATTGACCAGCACAAAGAACCCCACTATGTCGTGCAACATGAGAGCAAGGATGTCGCCCAACACCAAGAGCACTAATATCGTTCAACTCAAGGTCAAGGGTGTCGCCCAACACACCCACAAGGAAGGGGTATCGCCCAACCCTAGGTCACCTTCAACCTTCAACACAAGGGGGCACAAACCCTAAACCACAAGG
The DNA here is from genome assembly GCA_963693085.1 of Alisma plantago-aquatica. NCBI lineage: Eukaryota > Viridiplantae > Streptophyta > Magnoliopsida > Alismatales > Alismataceae > Alisma > Alisma plantago-aquatica. Next base: position 1,490,146,973 of record OY856412.1, read on the forward strand.
TACACTAGAAACCCTAATCCCTAAGGGGGATATCGGCCACCAAGGTACATAGGCAGGGTATACAAGCAAGGAACTAAGCTATACTACTAACATATAACAAGATCATAGCTAGAGGTAAAAGAGTTAGGGTTAGAAACTATGTAACCCGCCTTAAGCTCCAAGCTCCAAAGCACTCCAAGGTCCAAAGCTATCGTCCACCAAGCTACTCCAAGAAGGTGTATCGGCCACCACTTCAGCTCCAAGGAAGTGTATCGGCCAACACAAGCAAGATGGAGAGGGCTATCGTGTACCAAGGGTGGAGGGGGAACCAAAAGAGCAAAGGAGACTAAGGCAAGGAGAAGAGCTACCTATATAGGAGGGAAGGGAGGAGAAACCAAGGTACATCCATGCTATGTGTCACCCACCCAAGGGACACTTGTCTTAGGGTTCAAGCCAACACACTAGAAAGCCAAGAGACACTTGTCCAAGATAGGCACCAAGTGTCCACCAACCAAGGTCAAGCCACCAGGGCGACACAAACAAGAGCTACTGGGCGACACATCAAGCAACTGGGCGACACACCAAGGCACCTGGGCGACACAAGGCTCAAGCAAGCCCAAACAAGGCACCTCAAGGCCCAAACAAGCTCAACTTAGGCCCAAAGGATTCAAACAACAAGCCCAAGCCTTCCTCTCAACCCTAGAGGAAGCAAAGAGGGGAAAACATCTCAAAAGATGGCAAACTTGCACACAAAACCCTAAACTTGGGTTATTTGCAAGTAGCCCCCCGAACTCTCAACAAATCTCAACAAAACCCTAATCACCACTTAAAGGTGATTAGCAAGCATCAAACCATCAAGGTTAAGCAAAGCAAACAGGGTAAACCCTAAACGCAGGTCAGGGTCCTTACCAGCCATAAACCTCTACAAAGGGATTTTGCCCCCGAAATCCGAAGAGAAAAGCGAGGGGTACTTCCTCCTCATCTCTTCCTCAAGCTCCCATGTGGCTTCTTCAACGCCACGGTGATGCCAAAGGACCTTTACAAGAACCAGATCCTTCCTCTTCAGCTTCTTAATTCTTTTGTCAAGGATCATCATAGGTCCTTCTTCATACGTCATATCTTTGTCAAGCTCAACCTCAACTGGATGTATCACTGTACCTGAATCCGGATGACTTTTCTTCAGCATACTGACATGGAACACTGGATGTAACATGTGCAACTCTGGAGGCAACTCTAACTCGTAAGCCACCTTGCCAACACGTGCTATGATTGGGTAAGGCCCCATATATCTGGGAGCTAGCTTACCCTTCTGGCCAAATCTCAGCACACCTTTCCACGGAGAGACTTTAAGGTAAACCTTGTCTCCTACCTGGAACTCCAAAGGTCGTCGGCGATTGTCTGCATAAGACTTATGTCTGTCCTGTGCCGCTTTCAACTGTTGTTGTATCACCTTGATCTTTTCTGTCATCTGTTGAACCAACTCAGGGCCCAACAACTGATATTCACCGGACTCGTACCAACACAAAGGAGATCTGCACTTTCTTCCATACAAAGCCTCATAAGGAGCCATATCGATACTTCACTGATAGCTGTTGTTGTAGGCAAATTCTATCAAACTGAGATGTACGTCCCAACTGCCTAGGAACTACAAAACACAAGCACGAAGAAGATCCTCCAAAATCTGAATAGTCCTCTCAGACTGTCCATCTGTCTGTGGGTGGAAAACGGTACTGAACTTCAACTGTGTTCCCAACACCCTGTGCAACTGTTCCCAAAAACGACTCATAAACTGAGGACCTCTGTCAGAAACTATCGTCGCTGGCACACCATGCAAACGTACTATCTCATCCACATATACTCGAGCTAGCTTCTCAGCTGTAAATGTTGTCTTCACAGGTATGAAATGGGCAGACTTAGTCAATCTGTCCACTATCACCCAAATGGAGTCATGATTCCTAGTTGTCTGGGGTAGACCAACTACGAAATCTATAGTTATATGATCCCATTTCCACTGCGGTATCGGTAAAGGTTGCAACGTACCTGCCGGCATCTGATGTTCAGCCTTCACTTGCTGACATACCGCACATCTAGCCACAAACTCAGCTACGTCTTTCTTCAAGCCGGGCCACCAATACAAGTCCTTCAGACTATGGTACATCTTGGTGACACCTGGATGCATGGAATACATCGATGTATGTGCTTCCTCGAGCACCAACTTCCTCAGGTCATCAGCATATGGAACCACCATCCTATTGTGATAGCAAACCACTCCATCCTCGGACTCATGGAACCCATCACGCTTTTCGCTGCCAAACTCCGTTCTGATCAACTGTACTGTATCATATGTTTGTTGTGCATCTTTGATTTGTTGTCTCAATGTAGGCTTGACTTGCATCTGTGCTAAAAGTCCAGCTAACGAGGAAACCTCCATCTGCACGTTCATCCTCAGCAGGGAGACTAACATGTCCCGCCTATGGCACACCAAAGAACTTAAATGTGCCTTTCTGGGAGAAGAAGACTTTCTGCTAAGTGCGTCAGCTACCACGTTTGCCTTACCAGGATGATACTCGATAGTGCAGTCGTAGTCATTGATTAGCTCCATCCACTGACGTTGTCGCATGTTCAACTCCTGCTGTGAGAAGATGTACTTCAGATTCTTATGATCCGTAAAGATCTGACACACTTCCCCATTAAGATAGTGTCTCCAAATCTTTAGCACATGAACCACTGCCGCCAACTCCAAATCATGGGTTGGATAGTTCTCCTCGTGTTTCTTAAGATGTCGTGAAGCAAAAGAAACCACATGATCCTCCTGCATCAGCACACAACCCAAACCTTTCTTGGATGCATCACAGAAAACAACATAGCCTTTCCCAGGCTCTGGCAAGATCAACACTGAAGCACTGGTCAGCTTTTCCTTCAAACTTTGGAAAGCTTGCTGACATCGATCATCCCAAATGAAAGGTACATCCTTCCTGGTCAACTTCATCATTGGCAACGCGATTACACTGAAGTCCTTGATAAACCTTTGGTAGTATCCTGCCAAACCAAGGAAACTACGAACTTCTGTTGGTGTCTTCGGCTGTTCCCAATACGCAACGGATTCCACCTTCTTCGGATCTACTTTGACTCCTTCAGTAGATATCACATGACCTAAGAAAGTCACTTCATCCAGCCAGAACTCACACTTACTGAACTTAGCATACAACTGGTGTTGACGAAGGAGGGTCAACGCTTGATGAAGATGTTGCTCATGCTCTAGCCGGTTCCGACTATAGATCAAGATGTCATCTATGAAGACTACAACAAACTGATCTAAGAATGGACGAAACACTCTGTTCATCAGGTCCATGAAAGCAGCAGGTGCATTGGTTAATCCAAACGGCATAACCACAAACTCGAAATGACCATACCTCGTCCTGAAAGCTGACTTTGGTATGTCATCCGCCTTTATCCTTAACTGATGATATCCAGACCGTAGATCGATCTTCGAAAACACTATAGCACCACGCAACTGATCAAACAGATCCTCTATCCTTGGCAACGGGTACCTATTCTTGATCGTGACCTTGTTCAGCTGTCGGTAGTCTATACACAACCGCATCGAACCATCCTTCTTCTTAATGAACAATATGGGAGCACCCCAAGGTGACGTGATCAGTCTGATGAAACCTTTCTCCAACAACTCTTGCAACTGCTTCTTCAGCTCTGCCATCTCTGCTGGATCCATCCTATACGGTGTCTGTGCAATCGGCTGCGTTCCCGGAACTAGATTGATCTCAAAATCGATCTCTCGGGGAGGAGGAACACCAGGAAACTCCTCAGGAAACACATCCGCAAACCCTCGGACTACCGGCACCTCTTGAAGGTTAAGGCCTTTTGCCTTGGTATCCACAATGGTATCCACAACGTGAGCTAAGAACGCCTCAAATCCTTGTCGTAACAACTTATCTGCCACCATAGCTGACACCAGACACGTCGGAAGAATCTTCCTATCTCCCTGGAAGATCCACTTCTCTCCAGCAACATCAAACACTGTCTGCTTGGAACCACAGTCCAAGACAACCTTATACTTCTCTAAGGTATCCATCCTGAGGATAACATCGAAACCATGCATATCAAGTGGTATAAGATCCACTTGAATGCGATGTCCCGAGAAAGACAAAACATAAGATGGGCACTCTTCTCGAAGCAACGAAGAACCATCAAGAGGGGTTTCTAACAACAAACTATCCTTCTTACAACTAATAGGTAGATGACAGTTTTCAAGCATACTATAGGCGATAAAAGAGTGTGTAGCACCCAGGTCAACCAGAACAGATATAAAGCAAGAAGAAGACATATCAGAATGAAATAACTCCATCTGACCTGTCACCACTCGCGGGTTGACTACCGCCTCCGGCTGATTCATGGCATAGAATCGAGCCGTTGCTTGCTGTCCACGACCTCTGCTCCCTTGAGCAGACGATCCAGCTTGTGATGCCTGACTGCATCCTCATCCTCTGCTACCACTGGGCTGTGGTCTCTCTGACTTCTGGAAACTCTGCCTCGGTTGCTGCGTCACTTAAACGTCTCTATTCGGGCAATTGAACTTCCAATGCCCGACTTGTCCACAAAGATGACATGCTCTATTGTCAACTCGTGGCCTAGATGGCCTTGTCACTGCCACAGAAGCTGAACTGTGCGCTTTAGATGGTGAAGAGACATAGTCTTTCCCTTTACTCGGAGACCACTGAGATGGTACACCAGAACTTCTCATCACTGACGGTGCTGAAAACCTGGGCTTCTTGAACCCACCAAACCTTTGTCCTTGAAACTGAGCAGGTCTTTTAAGAGACACAGACTCTCTTTTCTCCCTTACTGTCCTCTCGATCCGTCGAACAGATTCCACAAATGTAGAAAACCGCTCTCGGTTCTCTAACGCAGACACCGGGGTTGTCAACTCAGCACTCAAACCCTTCTCGAAATGTCTGATCCGTTCATCATCTGTTGCCGCCATGTGAGGACAGAACCTCAACAGATCCATAAACTTGGCTTCATACTCGGTGACGTTCATCGTTCCCTGTCGCAACTTCTCAAACTGACTGATCTTCTCATCCAGGTACGTCTTGGGAAAGTACCTGGTGACGAACTCACGTCGAAACACTTCCCAACAGATCACCTCACCAGGCTGCTTCTCTTCTTCGATGGTCCACCAGTGACCAACACTACCTTTCAGAAGGTAGACAGCATGCTTTACTTTGTCTGCTTCGGGGATGTCAAGGATCCGGAAAGCCTTCTTGAGACTTGTCAGCCACAGATCTGCATCCGCTGGATCAGCCATTCCAGTATAATCCGAAGCTCCAACTCGGCGAACCCGCTCGAAGGTCTTCCCGATACCCGATGCTTCTCCATGGGGAACATGTGCTCGCGGAGGAGGCACTGGTAATCGCTCAACCATGAGATTCATCGTAGCCATTATCTACCCCATAAGTTGTTGGTAGGCAGGGTGTTCAAGTATGGTTGGGTTAGGTTGGGGGACCTCAGGCACCCGATCTTCATGTGCCTGTCCATCTGCTCCATCAACTGATGCAGCATCACTAAGCTCAGGAGCATGTTCTTCATGGTTTCCAGACATCTTGCTTTTCTTCCGCTGAGGGCAGAAGGTTTTGTAAGAAGACCTGGAAAACACATAAGAACAGACTCAACCTAGTCCTAGATCCCTGTAGACTTAGTGAACCTAGGGCTCTGATACCAAAACTTGTGGCAACACATCCCATTATCACACAGATAATGAGGTGTTACGTGAAAATGTGCGGAAAACACCATAATTGTGGGCTCTGATCTCCAAACCACGATATAAACACGATTTAAACATAGCGGAAGCGATTCGATTAAATGCGGAAGACGAAAATCACGGGAAATTAAAACTTTTCGAGACAAGAGCTTGAATCCATTAAGCTTCATTCATAAAAGGAGATAAACTGTTTACATCTCATGATAATTACTTCTTGAGTAATCATATACAACAAGATACAAAATCTCAAGAACTCATAACCAAAAACTCAGACCAAAAGACTCCAAGACCTGAGAGTACAGAGGACACATAGGACAGACTATCTAACTACTCAACATAGCAGTCTGAAATCTCCACCTAAGATTCACTGCTGCTCTTGGTGCTACTGTTGCTGATGTTGAACACCTGAAGATCGATTCCTTCGTCCTCGTCGACCACCTAAAACATTGAAATCTACGGGGTGAGACAATTTTAAATAATTGTCCCAGCAAGAGTTATAACTCTCCGCCAGAAGCTTTGTTATAGCAATCTTGAACAGTATGAATATTAAAAGATCTTAGGGTAATCAACAGCAGATCATTATTAAGTAGAACAACAATACTTAAGGAATATGAAGAACATGTATATTAAACAATGTAACTTCAACCAATGTATCTCGTAGTTCAACCTAAGCAGATATACTACGCGGTTGATTATGTTTTACAAACATCATTATGCCCTGCGCAGATGAGGTATACCGCTCATACTCCAACCGATCACTGTTAAGTCACATCGGTATCATACCTAGGTCATTAAAAGAGCTGGATTCTTATGACCTCATCTTCCTCAGCCAGTATGAGGACCAACATGCAGGACATCTCGTGTCTCTGCTACTATAGCTTACCAGGATATTCTGGTACTTCGCTATTAGAGTCACAGTGGCATTCTGTACTCTCTTCGCCATCGAAAGATTTCTTGTTTATCTCTCATCGATGCGGTATTAAATATTCCCTCGGGAGATTAGTGTTACATCATCCCGGCATAAACATACAGTGAAGGATTGATGGATTACATACATCTACATCAATTCCTACACTAGGATGTTAGGGTATTCACATCCATATTCCCCACATACTCAAAAGTATGTGATCCAGGAGTTCCCTTAGGAAGACCTGTTTCACCATCATTTAACTCCTGACAATGATGGATCTATGATCAGGGCTCTACATGGTATGATTATACTTGATTAGTTAGGTACATTTCAGTATTCTTTTAACATCATACATGTTTTCAAACATTAATCATTAGCTTAACAGCTATGAAAGTAGAATACTAAATGTAACAAGTCTAACTCATATCAATTATCATTTCTCAATCATTTCATCATAAGTCATCTATCAATCATGACTTTGATGATAATCATGGCTCTCACAGCCTATCATTCTCATAAGATGCCACTTACTAGGCATCAGCATATGGCATCATTCATAAAGCTAATGACATGCTTTCAATGAATATAGTATCATAATCCATACCTGGATATGATCACCTTCATATCAGAACCTGCATGGTTAATTCAACTGATAAAGGTAATTCAAAACAAGAATTATATTTTCCACTCTTGTCATAAGAGTTGAGTTCCCTGATTCTTATCAATTAGGGTTTACTACTCATTTTACATGTCATCACCCTTGGATTAGGGTTTTCTATTCACATTACATGTCATCACCCAAGAATTAGGGTTTACTATTCACGTTATGGTGAATTGAACTTATAACATTATCCTGTGTGAGAAACATCATCATTAAAGCCTCAGATAAGACTAAGATTCACCAATTATCATAATTAGGGTTTCCATGATCTCACATAGGTGGATCATACCCTAATCATGCACATTCATATGTATTGAAGATTCTTTACTTGAATTTCCACCAAAAAGGGGTACTCTCTCTCCTATGATACTTTCTCTCTCCTATGATACTTTCTCTCTCCTATGATACTTTCTCTCTCCTCTCACTGGTAAATGGTGGTTACACTACTCCAAATTAGTTTGGGTCAAGTCCACTTTGACTGACATAAACCAAAACATCACCATCATGTGATTAGGGTTGAATTGAACAAGGTTTTACACAATTGAACCCCTCAAGGGTACTTTGGTAATTCACCCCATTGATCACCATCATGGGTTAATTCATTAGTCACTTAGTCCTCTAAAGTCTTAGGTTACCATTAGGGTTTAGATTAGAGCATCAATGAACCATTTTCATCTTCAAGTGATTAAGTGAAAACAACCTTTGAAAATCTTAATTAGTTTCAACCTTCAACCTCCAAACGGTTTGAGACCGTTTGGATGAGTTGACTGTTTGATATGGTTGACTCCAAGACCATGTGACCTTCAAGGTCGTGAGCCCAAACCGTGTGAGCGTGTAGACCGTTTAGCACATTTGACTTCAAGACCGAGAGGGCTTACACGGTTTGAGACCGTTTGGTGTCTCTCGATCTTGAGATCGTTTGAGTCCAAACGGTCTTGAGACCGTTTGGCCCCAAACGGTCTTGAGACCATGAGACCTCACACGGTCTTGAGACCGTGAGGCCTCAAACGGTCTTAAGACCGTTTGGTCCACTTGGTCTCAAACCGATTGGACCTCCAACATGGTTCAAAGATTTCAATCGTTTATGATTATCAATGTTGAAGCCCCCAATTGGTCAAGGCTATGTTATCTACATATAAATTGAGTTAATTAGGGTTATGCTTAACCAATTGGTCACTCAATTGACCCTCAATTGTTATCCAATTAGGGTTGAAGTTAGTTCAATTAAGGTCCATCAATGTTCAACCATCAACACTCAACAATGTGAATCAACACAAGGTTGAACCCTTCAATTGAGATCCAATTGGGCCCAAACTTGGCCCAAACGGTCTTTAGATCGTGTGGATGAACTCCACACGGTCTTGAGACCGTTTTCCCAAGATTTCATCAAAAAATAATGTGATTTGATAGCAATTGAACCTTGATTAAGTCTCAATTCAGTATTTTTGATTAATTCAATGACCCATTGCAATTGGGCCCTCAAATGATCAAATTACCTTAACCCTAGACCTTCAAACGGTCTTGGGTTGTCACCACACGGTCTGGAGACCGTTTGGTTGATCCCCAAACGGTCTTGAGACCGTTTGGGCTAATCAACCCCAAAACCCTAATTAATTCATTGAGATTTCAGCACTGATTTCAATTAGGGTTTGCCCTAGTAATCACCCTTCAACTCTTAGCTCGTTTGGAATTAGTCCATAAAATTTGGTGAGTTGTTAATCAACATTATTTTGAACAGTAATCGCACACGTTCAACACTTGGTCAACGTTCTTACATGGTCTTGAGACCGTTTGCCCAAAAAGGGCAAATTCAGCAAATTGAAAATCAGAACTAAATTCAATTAAAGTTGTTGATTAAAAAGGGCATATCTCACGATTCCTTTGGAGTTATCATCTCAAATTTTGTGGGTGATTAGACTACATAATTATGAACAGGAATCTTATACGGTCCACGCTTGGTCAATGCTTCTAAACGGTCTTGAAGACCGTTTGCCCTTACATGGTCTTGAGACCGTTTGCCCACCAAACGGTTTGCAAACCGTGTGGGCAAAAAGGGGTGAGACCGTTTGGTAAAGTGAAAACGGTGGATGAGCATAGAAAGTAACGCCTTCTTCTTCTTCCTCAAGAACAGCAAAGGTTCCTCACGGACTTGCTCACAAAAAGGCAAGAGAAGATAGGGAAGAAGGTAAACTAGCAATTAAATGCATAGAGGAAGATGTATAATCAAAACTTAGGGTTTAGAGTTATAAAACCCGCCTAAAGCTTGCCCCTTGAGCTCCAATCTTTCGAGATCCAAGCTTTAATGGCGTCCTTGAGCTTCCACAGGTCGGTCAAGGTGATTTCTTCAGGGAAAGTCGAGAAGAGATGGCTAGAAAGGTAGAGCTATGTGAGCTAGTCACCAATTTGACCTTGAATCCGAGTTTCATCCATGAAATTGAGCAAAAGGAGAATCCAAACCTACCTTGCACTTCCCTTGGTCGTCCTCCTGTGCTCCTGAGCTCCCTTAGTCGGTTGAGCAAGGGGAAACAGTGAAAGGAAAGAAAAGATGCGTTCCTTTGTTAAGTGAGAACAGTGGCTTATATACCTTAGGTAGTTTTCAACCTTAAGGACCTCTTAGTTTATAGAATTCTCATCTAAGTCCTTACTTACTCAAAGGCACGCCCAAACTCATCTAAACTTAAGCAAAGTTCATCAAAGCTCAAGATCTAAGGTTAAAGGAAACCAACTTTCAACTATGGTACATAAATGAAGGGTCTCTATACCCATACTTGGTGAATTTTATGCACAAATATCATTTTTCTTATATGACTATTCAAATGAAGTAACCTCTTCATCATTTCTTCTCTAAATGATGACAAGAGTCTTACAAGATACTTTAGGTGATATATTTTACAAGTTGCACCCCTTAAATTGGGTAAATTGCACTTTACTCCAATTTAGGGTTTTCAAGCATAGGGATTGCTTCCACAGCTGCACCTTGGTGCTCAAGCTTGGGAAATCCCTCAAACTTTACCATAATCATTATCATGATGTCTCAACATCAGAGGAACATCTCAACATGTGCAAATTGCAAATTAACCCTTCTTAATTGGGTAAATTGCACATAGGTCCCTGCATTTCAAAACAATATTAAAACATTGTTTAAAAGGGACAGAAAAGGAAAAGTATGTTCCTTAGGAACTTAATTACATGCCAAAAGATAATCACCAGTATCTTAATTACATAATTATACAAAACACCTAGGGTTAACTCATAACCCAGGTCAAGGATGTTACAATAACCACAGATTATCAAGAACACGGGTTAATTAAAACCGATTGCGGAAAACTGATAAACTGTGAAACTATTACTTTCCAGTCCTTATCCTGCACTGAAACATGTCATATACATATATATACACATACAAGAGATCTGATACGTGTTCACAGCTCAGAAACAGCTGTCCACCCATCACAAGAGTTCACCACCTGTTCGTATACATAAAGGCCCACATCTGGCCAACAGCAGGATATACAACATCATCGAACGATCATCGTGAAACAACGTCAAAACACTGCCAAGGACCTGAGAGTACAGGGATGACTCTAGAATCTACTACAAAACATCCAAAACAGCAGCATATCCATCACTTACCTTCTACTGCTCCTCAAGCTGCTCGTCCGCAACACTATGACCACGGCCACATCTACCTCGACCACCTAAAAAGGGTGTAAACCAGTGGAGTGAGACAATTGAACAATTGTCCCAGCAGGAAACATAGCTCCCCACCGCAACTACAGAACCTCAGTAAGATAACTATAACAGCAGATATCTATCGACAGGTAAATCAAGAGCAGTATATATAAAGCAAGGCTATTCTTACCGTTAAGCATACCAGCTGTGCTAAAGCATAAAACCAGATGTCTTTCAATGGAACATGATTGACAAGATAAGATATATCACTTATGTAACATGATTATCAAAACAAGATATAAAGCCTCATAACCTGATTATCAAGACAGTTACCACATAACCTGCAAAGTATAACAGAGTTATTTACACAAACAAGGCCTCAACCAAAGTTTCGTGTTTGATATGAATACTAAACGGATGTATTACATGTTATTATGCCCTGAGGATTTGAACCGTACCGTTCAAATCCAACCTTCGGTTACGAAACCCAAGCCGGTGCCATACAAGGTCAATGGAAGAGTTGGACTCCACGACCTCCCACCTCGTGGTCAGTACACGAGTGCAACACAAGTAGGACCGTAGTCACATGCTGAAGTGGTCTTAGCCACAGGGTCAGCTCCATAGGCTACCCTTCCTCTAGCCCGCCTTGGTACAGGTCTCGGCGCTAGTAAAACTGAGCCACGGGCCTAATCACCGTGCTCTGAGCCATGAACACATTCATGCTCCTTACATCACATATCCTGAGCCATGGGCCTGTTCACCATGCTCTGTATACATATCTGAGTCTGTAACCGAGGTTACACTCTTACCTCCTCATTTTCAGGCTAGGAGCAACCTACACATATTCAACAATATGCGCTTCCAGGTTAACCCGTAGGAGAACCTGTTTCACCATCATCAAGTCCTGACGATGATGGATCTATGGCCAGGGCAAACTACATGATATATTTCACTGTGATTAATTAGTATCTTTTAGATGGATTGCAAGACTCATCCAAGTTGTATAACATGCAAATATAACAGAAAGTAAACAACATTATATTATTATTGAAAACACATCAATATGATCCATCTCAAGGATCCCACATCACATGCTATCACTTGGCCTCTTGCCAACCATCCATATCCATCTCTAGGATCACCACATACCACGGTATATCAATCCTTCATCATGCACTATCACTGCCCCTCAAGGCTCACCTCATCATCATGGGACAAACACATCACATACATAATCTTATAGAGCAATTATCAAGGTAAGGTTACTCATCACATATGTCACATAGCCCTTTCATGGCTACCCATCACCTGCATGGTTAGGATGCACAATAACCATAGATTCAACATAAGAGACATGCTCACCATCATGAAATATCATTCAAGATAATCTACTTATCAATATTACACTTATTTAATAATCAAGTGTATTAAGTACATCATTAACAAACCATACTGATGCTTACCCTTATCTCAAGATTTTACAAACAATCAAAGTATATAGGATTCATGTTGAGTATACAGAACCAACATTATTATTACTAATGTCATTATTGTTGCCATCAACTATTGTCATCTTTATCATGAAGCAACCATTAATATAACTGTCACTTAGCATCATTATTATCAACATTATTATCATTAAACAAACTTACTAGTGTAACTATTATCATTCTCATTATCATTAGCAATTAAGCATAAGGGTCACATCATGCACCTATTACATGAGGGCTACCATCATATACATTACTATCATTAGCATCCTTATTATCTGCAAGGCATCATATACATTGATGATATCACAAACACTACCATCGTTATTGGTGCATAGCTAACCACTTCCATCTCATGAGGGACCGTCACCAAAGAAACTCATACCCTCACTAAAACCTATCACCCAACATGGTTATCGGCCACCATACTAACCCTATCGGACATTATGGCCCAAGGCATGTCGCCCAACATGGTATCGGCCATCATGGTATCGGCCATCAGGGCACATAGCCTATCGTCCAACCCTAACACTCATGGCTCTTCTTGGACCTATCATCCACCACATGGACAAGGAGGTAACCCATCTCAAGAACACATCATATCGCCCACCAAGGAGAACTCCATGTCGTCCAACAAGAGAGAGGGTATCGCCCATCTCCAAGGGTACTCACCATATCGGCCAACAAACCCTAGCTCACCCTATCGCCCAACTCATGGGCAAGGGTATCGGCCAATCCTCAAGGGCTCAACATATCGTCCACCAAGGAACCATATCGGCCACCAAAGAGAGCACCCTATCGCCCAACCTAGGTCACTATCAACCTCCAACATAAGGAACTCAAACCCTAGATCACCATATTGACCAGCACAAAGAACCCCACTATGTCGTGCAACATGAGAGCAAGGATGTCGCCCAACACCAAGAGCACTAATATCGTTCAACTCAAAGTCAAGGGTGTCGCCCAACACACCCACAAGGAAGGGGTATCGCCCAACCCTAGGTCACCTTCAACCTTCAACACAAGGGGGCACAAACCCTAAACCACAAGGTACACTAGAAACCCTAATCCCTAAGGGGGATATCGGCCACCAAGGTACATAGGTAGGGTATACAAGCAAGGAACTAAGCTAGACTACTAACATATAACAAGATCATAGCTAGAGGTAAAAGAGTTAGGGTTAGAAACTATGCAACCCGCCTTAAGCTCCAAGCTCCAAAGCACTCCAAGGTCCAAAGCTATCGTCCACCAAGCTGCTCCAAGAAGGTGTATCAGCCACCACTTCAGCTCCAAGGAAGTGTATCGGCCAACACAAGCAAGATGGAGAGGGCTATCGTGTACCAAGGGTGGAGGGGGAACCAAAAGAGCAAAGGAGACTAAGGCAAGGAGAAGAGCTACCTATATAGGAGGGAAGGGAGGAGAAACCAAGGTACATCCATGCTATGTGTCACCCACCCAAGGGACACTTGTCCTAGGGTTCAAGCCAACACACTAGCAAGCCAAGAGACACTTGTCCAAGATAGGCACCAAGTGTCCACCAACCAAGGTCAAGCCACCAGGGCGACACAAACAAGAGCTACTGGGCGACACATCAAGCAACTGGGCGACACACCAAGGCACCTGGGCGACACAAGGCTCAAGCAAGCCCAAACAAGGCACCTCAAGGCCCAAACAAGTTCAACTCAGGCCCAAAGGATTCAAACAACAATCCCAAGGCTTCCTCTCAACCCTAGAGGAAGCAAAGAGGGGAAAACATCTCAAAAGATGGCAAACTTGCACACAAAACCCTAAACTTGGGTTATTTGCAAGTAGCCCCCCGAACTCTCAACAAAGCTCAGCAAAACCCTAATCACCATTTAAAGGTGATTAGCAAGCATCAAACCATCAAGGTTAAGCAAAGCAAATAGGGTAAACCCTAAACGCAGGTCAGGGTCCTTACAATAAACATCTGCATCGAACCATCCTTCTTCTTCACAAACAGGACAGGGGCTCCCCATGGTGAAACACTAGGGCGGATGAAGCCCATATCGAGAAGCTCTTCAAGCTTCTTCTTCAACTCAGCCAGTTCCGCTGGGGCCAAGCGGTAGGGTGGCATTGATATTGGTGAAGTTCTAGGTACAAGCTCGATGGAAAATTCTACCTCGCGAGTTGGTGGCAACCCGGGTAACTCCTTGGGAAAGACATCTGGGAAGTCCTTCACCACATCAATGTGATCTAGATCCGGGGGTGTAGCATCGAGAACTAAGGAGGCTAGGAAAGCTCTACACCCTTGCGAGACGAGCTTTTCAGCTTTAATGGCAGAGATGACAAATTGTCGTTCTTCTCGCTTCTTACCCTTGACACACATTTTCCCTTCAACAGGATGAATCAATCTAACTTTGGATTCTTCACAGTACAAAATTGCTTTGTACCTCTTTAACCAATTCATACCCAGGATGACGTCGAAGACGGTCATATCAAGAAAGATGAAATTTGTAGGAAATATTATTCCAGATATACAGAGGTCCATGATAGGAGTTTGGAGGTATGAAGAACATATCTTACCACTAGGGGTTTTTACGTCTAACATATGATCCATAAACTCAAATTTTATTTCTAGCATAGAGGCAAACTGACAAGATATGAAGGTATTGGAGGAGCCAGAATCAAATAGTGCCTTTATAAGATGCATATTAAGATGTAAGGTACCTTCAATAACTTCATTATCTCCACATGCTTCCTCAGCATTAAAAGCAAACACTCTCCCATTCTGCCTCTCTACCGGCGGTCTCCTTGGGTTCTGGTTGTTGTTGTTATTCTGCGGAGGTAGATTCTGCCTTGGCTGCTGCAGCTGTTGGGCATTAGTCTGCCCTTGCTAGAAATGAGGACAGTTGGGTCGGATGTGCCCGACTTGGCCACACTCATGGCAGGTTGGTGGAGTACGGTTGTCTTTACGAGTAGGCACATTGTTGGCAGGGCACCTTCCAGGAGGATGGTGGCGATTGCACCTATTGCATCGATCACGTCTGCGGTTCTCATTCTGGGTAGGGTTCTTCCTCTTGTTGTTGTTGTAGCCACTACTGTGTCCATAGGATTGAAATCCTGGGTAGGACTCAATGGCCAGGGCCTTATCCACCATCTGTTGGAAGGTGAGTGGAAGTTGTGGAACAAGACTTCGGCTGTTACAACCCTAATTTTTGGGTTCAATTAGTGAGAAATGTAATTTCTCATATTAAAATATATTTGGACAAATAATGATATAACTCGTATTTATTAAATGGGTTCCATCTACAATATCCTTGATGATTGCTTTGTGGGCTTTATTGACTATTGAGCCCAATAATAAGGAATTTCAATTAATTAATTAATGATTGAGAATTTGAGAAAAGAAATATGTGGAAACCTCTAGAAGGAAAAATAATGTAATCCAAGGATGTATTTTGTGCCTTTTGGGTTCCCTGGGTCCCAAGGAGTCCAAAGGTGTAAAGAAAATACAATGAGCAAAGAAAAGATTAAATAAGTATTTCTTTATTAAGAAAGAAATTGAAAGCAATGATATAGTATGAGAAACAAGTGAAAAGAGGTGTATTTGAGTTATCCTTAGTGGAATTTCGTATCCCAAGGATTCCTAATGATAAAGGGAATACCAATGAGGAAAATAAAAGAGAAATAAAGAGAAATCCTCAAAAAGAGATATTTTAATAAAGAAAAGTTAAGATAATGAGAAAAGGGATGAAAGATAGGGAAAGAGGCTAAGGAGATATTCCCAAGAGGGAATTTCGAGCCATTAAGGTTCCTTGAGGATCAAGGAACTTAAAATAATAAGTTAATAGAAAAGGAAAGAGAAAATAGGTGAAATATATATATATATATATATACATATATATAAGAGATATCTTGCACTTAAAGAAAGGTAACGATTTATTCGAGATAATGAGCCCAATTTTGGTAGATATATAATATAATTCATTATGGACTTTCCCTCCAAATTTGGGATTAATTGGATAATTGGTTTCGGAGTTACAACTTTTACAAAATTCCCTAAAGTGTTGGGTTTATAATTAATGTCACGATTTCTCTGATTTAAATGGAAATATACAGAGTAATGCCAGCCGTCAGATCTTAATCCAAGGCAGGTTGTGCATCACCTTCCTTGAGTCCGAGAAGGACTGAACCGTGACATCAGAGGGACTTTCCCTCTTGGATTCCTCGCAAACCACTAAATAAGCAAGTTTGTTAACGACTCTGTTGGACTCAGGAGGCAAAACCGGTGAGAACCGACCCTACTTGTTGGGGGTATGGTCGCCGATTGGGAAGTTCCCAAAACAGCAGGAACTTGCCCCGACCTTATTTATAGGGGAGGAACCATGAGGGCATCAACATGTGAGTTCAATGACCCAAAACCTTCGGATAGCGGCGAGAAATGGCTCTGTACATCCAATTTGAGGTTTTACCTTGACCTCCCCTCTCATCCATCTAGTTTTCCTCACCGGAGTCCGGAGGGTTGGAGGCAAGGCTAGCACAACGAGGATAGGAATTACGACCGTCGTTGAGTTCGTTGAAGGGAGGCGAAACTCATTGGAAGATCAGCTCGCTCAAAGGTGGTCGAAGCCTCGGGGTCAACCTAGAAGTTGACCACCGGGCATCGTTGGGCAGCAAATAGAAGGGCGTGAGGTAGAAGATGAGTAAAAGGCGAAATGACCAGCTTGCCCCCGACCTTTGCGAATGAAGGTAAAGGGCACTTTTGTCTTTGAGGTTCTTCTAATTGGAACTTGAAGCGCGTATCCATGGTCGTTGGATCTGGAATGGTCCAGTGGACCATGGATCCAGTGATCCTTGTTTATTTGGAAATTAGCAAATAAATTAATAAAAAGGACTTTACTTGCAATAATCATAACTTCTACTAGGAAGCTCGGATGAGTAAAAATAAAATATGAAAATTTATCAGAAAAATAAGAGGAACACATTAAAATTGGTTTGAGAACCTAAATCTGTTCCTATTTGCAAAAGTGTCTTAATCTAATGAAAATTTGCTTAAGTATTAGATTAAGAAACCCTAATTGAGCATATTGGATAAGTTTATATTGCTTAGTTGATGAAATTGAGTAATTGAAACCTGTTGAATAGTTAATGATGAACTTGAACCTGATCTAGATGATTTATTGCTTGATTTAGGGTTTTACACCAATTATGAATGATTAAGCACTTAAAAACCCTAATTTAGAGTAAAAGAGGATAAGATCATATTTAATTCGAAAAATATGATAATATATTGTTAAATGATGGTTCTAAGATATTTTGAATATAAAAATGGATAGAAACCCTTAACATGAAAATTAGGGTTTTCTAATGGATAAAGTTGGAATTAATGGTAAATGGAATTCATAGGTGAATTAGATCATAATGAACTATGAATTGTTAATCCGGAAAGAACCTAAGATGATAAAAAAGCTCTAATGAGAATATTGAGTAATTAGGGTTTTGCACTTAGAACTGCTGGTCTAGGATATGAATGAGGAAAGTTGTAAAAAAACCCTAATAAAACCCAATTTGGATTAGAAACCCTAGAAAGTGAATCTAAGTCAATAAAGTAGATTCTTGATGAAGTGTGTAACAATAGAGTACATATTCTTTTTAGGAATTATGTGATGATTGAATTACTTGCTTGGATCTGTTGATTGGCTTGATTGTATATACATGAAGTATATGTTCAATAATCTGCATGACTCATCAAATCAGGTATGTGGTTATGCTTATGAATATCTCAAGTTAGCTTTCCGAGGTATTCTAAAGTTTTCATCGATGACATGAATTAACTGTTGGATGAATTTAATTCATGCAAACTATAATGTGGATATGACTATCACATAAGATATGTGCCTACTAGCTCAGATCTTGGTCCCCTCTGTGTCGTAATGGCTGACCTAGTACATGGCTACCTAGTGGGTAGGTCCATCAGGTCGTGGAATGACTTAGTACATGGCTACCTAGAGGGTAGGTCCATCAAGTCATAGTGAGTTAGATATTAGGCTACCTTAGGGTGGTGCCATGCGACTCTACCTTTACAGAGGTACCATATAAGTCCTTACAGGGACAACACAGAGTTGTGGATAGGTATGGATTGAGTAGTTTGGCTTAAAACGTAATCTTGGTTGATAAATGATTAATTGAATGATTACATTGTTATCATATTTGCATGATTATTGTTTCCCCCACATACCAGCTTCGGCTGATCGACGTTTTGTTTGTCGGCGTTTTAGGTATAAGCCAAAAGGACAAACAGTAAATCGTCACATTGTGAAATACATGAAGGAAGATACAAGGAGGATTAGTTAGCGTAGAATCATTAAGTGGATAGAAGTTAGAAATCCAAAATTTTCAAAAGGTATGCAAAGTTTAATTTCTTACAGCTTTACAGTCTAGTATGTTAAAATTTGATAATTATTCTTGGTTAATTGTCGAACCTTTGATCCAGAATTCATGGGTGTGGCTTCGACCTCTCGGTCTCCCTTAATTGGGGGTTATCGGGTGGTGGGGTCATAACATTTGGTATCAGATCTTGGGTTCCTCAGTTAACCATTAATAATTATTAAATTTTACAAACTCCATAGAACCCAAGGGAGTTATTAGAGGATTATCCGAAAGACGGAGGTGTCTAGAAAAGGATCACGACCGAGGGCTGGCAATACTTTCCTCCGCACCGCTAGTCAGAATACGAGGACTCCCGGATCCGTGTGACTACCTGGCCAAAGTCTTAGGGTATGAATCGAAATAAGATACCTTTAGGACTTCTCATCTTATTCATCCCTTCTCATCACAAAAATTCTGATAAGGACCTAAAGGATTAGGGTTTTCTTTCTTCTCCTCACCCTCTTGAGGTATGGGTACAGTTAATAAGGTTTAAGGAATCCTCCACCAAATTAATGGAAAGCATGTAAATAGAATGTCATGGACATAAGCTTAATAGATTAAGTGCAAATTAAAGAATAGATACATGCATAGGTCGTATGACATAAGTCGTCATGTCCTCAGAAGAGACCTGAGGCTAGACCTTCTTGTCAGGAGGATAAGTTAGTCTTGGAGATAGAGATCTCCATTGCAAGTAGAGATCTGGCACATCCTCTGAGGATGATGCTAACCCTAACCCTAAGTGAAGGTTAGAGAGAGATGAGTTGGACCAGGTGTTTGAAAGGACATGCCTTTGGGATGCCATATGATCCATGGGTGACCTAACACCTTTGGCAACCCAACCCTGGGAAGGGGCATGCATGTTAGGGTAAAGGATATCTCCTTAGTTGATTAGGTTAGTGTAGAACCTTAGAGACCCTATGGGCTTATGTGGATAGGGCATAGCATGCACCAAGGGTATGTTAGTAGTGTGAGCAAAGGGTTGAAACCCTGGATAAGGAATCATAATGGAGCATAAAATGGTAATGTATGATCTTGAGCAAACATAAGTTCGAACCTAGGCTTCACCCATGTAGGGCATGCTTTTGAGGTTGATCCTTCATGAAGAGAGGACCTCTAATGGTGAGGTTAGGGTTAGCTCTAGAGAGAGAGCAGGAAACCCAGCAAGAAGGTTGGAATCCTAGACTCCGAGATATGAAGAGAAGTTGGGAGTTGAGGATGATGCGACCTAAATGGATGATATTTGTCACCACACGCATGATCCCTAGAGGTTTTTGATGTCTTGGTTGCCATGGGAGGACCAAAACCTAGAGGGGGGATGAGGTTTCTGACTCCTATGTGCCTATGGTATAAGTGTTTACCTTCTGAGAAAGGAAGAAGATGTTCTATATACCCTGAAGTGAATTTGTAATAGGTTAGGAGGCATTGTACCTTATGGGTTGTCCTTGAGGAAGATCTAACTCTAAGTGTTGCTCGAGTTGAAGGATGACAGGAAGTACACATTATGCCTTTTGCACGTTTGGTTTGTGGTTAAGAGATAGAGCATGCAATTGGACACCTACAAGTGAACCTAGGGTTCCTAGGCCTAAGAGGGGAAGTGGTGTACCTAATGCTCATGACGAGAATTAAGTTGTTATAGTTTCGAGCATGGTACTCCTCGTGTATAGAGGAAAGGGGAAGTCCCTTAAGATTAAAGGTATGTTTGATGAACCCCTCACAACTAGGTTGATGATAATGGGAAGTATGATCTTGATCCAACCTCAAGGAAAGAGGATAAGTAAGACCTAACATGGTACAATAGGTGATTTGTTGTGCCTTAATAGTTTGCTAGGGTTAAGTAGACTCATGTGGACGTAAACCCTAGACCTAAGAGCTTTTTTTGGTTTAAGGTAACCTAAAGAGGTCTCATAGGATCTTGAGAAGCTAAGTGAAAAGTACATGGCATGAGAATGAACCTGTAGACCCATAGATATCCATCTCTAATCGCATATGAATGTGTTACCATGGAAGTAACCGACATGGGGCTTGACCAAGGTAGGAAGGTTGCCATGATCCCTATGAAAGGATGAAAGCCAGCCCATGAATGCAGAAAGAGAGATGATGAAGATTTGGGTAAGGTTCTAAGTGAACATGTACTAAGATAGAGAATCCTAAGTCTATCCTAGGGTCAGGTAGGGATAAGACCGATGAAAGTAGGAGTTATCTAATTCCCGAGTTGCACATGACCATAGGGTCGGGAGGTAACAGCTATCATTGTCTGAGGGCCATGGGTTAGGAGATTGATCACCTTCATGAACTCATGGGACCCAAAGGGCAGATGAGTAGGGCACTCTCTTGATGTATGAGGGAAGAAGGATGACCCCAAAAGAGTCGATACCCTATAGACCTAGAGGAGATGACCAAGGATATAAACCTCAGTAGGTTCAAGACTAGTTTTTCGTGGAGGTAACTTTGATATCGAAATGATTGTGATGAAGAGACATATGTGGCACATTGAAAATCAGATGTAAAGGTGTATTGGCAAGGTGGGATGTACCATCTCTACTCTTGGAACATGAAGAACTCTGTATTTGGACTACAGCCAAATGCTTATTTCCTCTTGTTATGGGGGTGAGAGATAGGACATTACGCATGTCATACACCATGGATAAGAGATGATGTAGGTTGGAACATTGCCACAAGGAATGGGGATATAGAAGATAACCTACCCTGGTAAAGTGAATGATACATGGAGGGTTTGCATACACTAAGAGGAATGAGGTAGTCACCTTATGAAGATGTTTTTATCCTGAGCTAGGTGGAACTTACAAGTTATACCAGGTTGAGTTTGATCACCATGATGATGAAAGCAGAGAGTGTTCTTAATGAAGGTAGACATAGAGTTTGAGGTGAGATAATAAAGTGAAATACATGGAAGTGTATGTCTTCAATGTTACCTAATACCTAAGGATGTGAAGTGGTAATGGATGCTCTAGTTGAGATACATCTGACTTGTTTGGCTAGAAGCTAGAAAAGGTTGTTTGGCTAACCCTAAGTTTGAAAAGGAGAGGTGTTTGGATAACACTCAGATGTAACAAGATATGTTGAAAAGTTAAGGGTTGTTTGGTTAGCCAGTCTAGTCCTTGATGCAATGAAGGAATGGTGGTAGAACCTCAGATACACTTCTTTAGAAAAGAAGGTGACGAAACCCCGACTAGAGTGGTTTAGGGTTTCAGAAGAATCGATCTTGAGAAATCATGACATACAGGAAATCATAATTGAAGATCACCATACATCGTGGTTCTACCAAGATAGTAAATGATAATAGCACTTTGGATGCTTAAGATGAAGTTGCATGTGGTTTATGGCCATGCAAGTCAGGAGGTAAAGGACGAACTCCAGTAACCCAGTGTATTGATATAAAGAATAAAAAGTCCCCGAAAGAGAAAGGGAGTTCATCACTATGGATGTTGTGGTAAGTCTCCTCTAGACCAAGGAAGGTCAGGATGCAATATGGGTTATGATAGATCGCCTTACCTAGATGACATGAGAAAGAAAGAGTTCTGTCAAGGGACAGATCTGGTTGAACTACCCATGAGAGAGAGATGGTTCAACTATGAAGCGAGTTCAAAGGTTTTTGAGTTTGACCTAAAGTTCCCTTCCAAAAGGCAGAAGTAGGTATATGAGGAACTTAATGTTAGTGTAGTTTATCACCCCTAACTAAGGGTTAGTATGATCCAGACTAAAGGGTCTGATGAGAGCATATGTGCTCGTTCAGGGTGATAACTAGAGACAGTTCTTTTCCTATGAAAGATGTGATGATGACCACCATAGCCAGTATCAGGATTCTAAGAAGCTTTGTAAGGGAGGTTGTGTCAGTCACCACTTCAGTAAGGTGATGTTGGTGAAAGGACCACATGATGGTTAGAAAAGGACCACAGTGCATGAAAACGAAAGTCACTTTAATCGTGCAATGGCTAAAAGGAGCCTAGAGATGACAAAAATCATGAGCAGATGCAAAGTAGACTGACATGCAGTTCACTGTGGAAGAATATGTGACATGAAAATCCGACCCCTCTAAGTTATAACTAAGAGAGTTGAGTCCCCGATGCATGGGTTCTTTTGACAT
The DNA here is from genome assembly GCA_963693085.1 of Alisma plantago-aquatica. Taxonomy (NCBI): domain Eukaryota; kingdom Viridiplantae; phylum Streptophyta; class Magnoliopsida; order Alismatales; family Alismataceae; genus Alisma; species Alisma plantago-aquatica. The sequence goes on from OY856412.1 coordinate 1,490,169,956, forward strand.
AGTTTGGTGGAGAAGGTTAAGTTTGACCTTACCCCTCAGGATAAAGTAATGTGAGATGAGTTCCATGTGTCAAATTTAGAGCACTATGTGAGGTACCCAACCATGTGCTGAGCAATGAACCTAGTGAGCCCAGGAGAGGATGACATGGCCTGAGTCACCTGTGCAGTTTATAGACGCCAGGATGAAAGGACTCAGAGAAAGGAATATGTGATGATAAAGGTTCTGTGGAAGCGCCATGAGTACGGTAAAGCCACATAGGGGCCAATGATGGACATGGAAAGTCTTATCCTGAATTGTTTGTTAGTTTGTTTGTTTGATCGATAGAATTTTGAGGACAAAACTCCTATAAGAGGGGAAGGATGTTACAGCCCTAATTTTTGGGTTCGATTAGTGAGAAATGTAATTTCTCATATTAAAAGATATTTAGACAAATAAAGATATAACTTGTATTGATTAAATGGGTTCCATCTACAATAGCCTTGATGATTGCTTTGTGGGCTTTATTGACTATTGTGCCCAATAACAAGGAATTTCAATTAATTAATGAATGATTGAGAATTTGAGAAAAGAAATATGTGGAAACCTCTAGAAGGCAAAATAATGTAATCCAAGGATGGATTTCGTGCCTTTTGGGTTCCTTGGGTCCCAAGGAGTCCAAAGGTGTAAAGAAAATACAATGAGCAAAGAAAAGATTAAATAAGTATTTCTTTATTAAGAAAGAAATTGAAAGCAATGATAAAATATGAGAAACAAGTGAAAAGAGGTGTATTTGAGTTATCCTTAGTGGAATTTCGTATCCCAAGGATTCCTAATGATAAAGGGAATACCAATGAGGAAAATAAAAGAGAAATAAAGAGAAATCCTCAAAAAGAGATATTTTAATAAAGAAAAGTTAAGATCATGAGAAAAGGGATGAAAGATAGGGAAAGAGGCTAAGGAAATATTCCCAAGAGGGGATTTCGAGCCATTAAGGTTCCTTGAGGATCAAGGAACTCAAAATAATAAGTTAATAGCAAAGGAAAGAGAAAATAGGTGAAATATATATATATATATATATATATATATATATTTAAGAGATATCTTGCACTTAAAGAAAGGTAACGATTTATTCGAGATAATGAGCCCAATTTTGGTAGATAGATAATATAAGTCATTATGGACTTTCCCTCCAAATTTTGGATTAATTGGATAATTGGTTTGGATGTTACAACTTTTACAAAATTCCCTAAAGTGTTGGGTTTATAATTAATGTCACCATTTCTCTGATTTAAATGGAAATAGACGGAGTAATGCCAGCCGTCAGATCTTAATCCAAGGCAGGCTGTACATCGCCTTCCTTGAGTCCGAGAAGGATTGAACCGTGACATCAGAGGGACTTTCCCTCTTGGATTCCTCGCAAACCACTAAATAAGCAAGTTTGTTAATGACTCTATTGGACTCAGGAGGCAAAACCGGTGAGAACCGACCCTACTTGTTGGGGGTATGGTCGTTGATTGGGAAGTTCCCAAAACAACAGGAACTTGCCATGACCCTATTTATAGGGGAGGAACCATGAGGCCACCAGCACGTGAGTTCAACGACCCAAAACCTTCGAATAGCGGCGAGAAACGGCTCTGTACAGCCAATTTGAGGTTTTACCTTGACCTCCCCTCTCATCCATCTAGTTTTCCTCGCCAGAGTCCGGCGGGTTGGAGGCGGGGCTAGCACAACGAGGATAGGAATTACGACCGTCGTTGAGTTCTTTGAAGGGAGGCGAAACTCCCTGGAAGATCAGCTCGCTCAAAGGTGGTCGAAGCCCCGGGGTCAACCTAGCAGTTGACCGCCGGGCATCATTGGGCTGCAAACAGAAGGGCGCGAGGTAGAAGATGAGTAAAAGGCGAAATGACCAGCTTGCCCCCGACCTTTGCGAATGAAGGTAAAGGGCAGTTTTGTCTTTGAGGTTCTTCTAATTGGAACTTGACGCGCGTATCCATGGTTGTTGGATCTGGAATGGTCCAGCGGACCATGGATCCAGCGATCCTTGTTTATTTGGAAATTAGCAAATAAATTAATAAAAAGGACTTTACTTGCAATAATCATAACTTCTACTAGGAAGCTCGGATGAGTAAAAATAAAATATGAAAATTTATTAGAAAAATAAGAGGAACACATTAAAATTGGTTTGAGAACCTGAATCTATTCCTATTTGTAAAAGTGTCTTAATCTAATGAAAATTTGCTTAAGTATTAGATTAAGAAACCCTAATTGAGCATATTGGATAAGTTTATATTGCTTAGTTGATGAAATTGAGTAATTGAAACTTGTTGAATAGTTAATGATGAACTTGAACCTGATCTAGATGATTTATTGCATGATTTAGGGTTTTACACCAATTATGAATGATTAAGCACTTAAAAACCCTAATTTAGAGTAAAAGAGGATAAGATCATATTTAATTCGAAAAATACGATAATATATTGTTAAATGATGGTTCTAAGATATTTTGAATATAAAAATGGATAGAAACCCTTAATATAAAAATTAGGGTTTTCTAATGGATAAAGTTGGAATTAATGGTAAATGGAATTCATAGGTGAATTAGATCATAATGAACTATGAATTGTTAATCTGGAAAGAACCTAAGATGATAAAAAGGCTCTAATGAGAATATGTGAGTAATTAGGGTTTTGCACTTAGAACTGCTGTTCTAGGATATGAATGAGGAAAGTTGTAAAAAAAACCCAAATAAAACCCAATTCGGATTAGAAACCCTAGAAAGTGAATCCAAGTAAATAAAGTATATTCTTGATGAAGTGTGTAACAATAGAGTACATATTCTTTTCAGGAATTATGTGATGATTGAATTACTTACTTGGATCTGTTGATTGGATTGATTGATTGTATATACATGAAGTATATGTTCAATAATATGCATGACTCATCAAATCAGGTATGTGGTTATGCTTATGAATATCTCGAGTTAGCTTTCCGAGGTATTCCGAAGTTTTCATCGATGACATGAATTAACTATTGGATGAATTTAATTCATGCAAACTATAATGTGGATATGACTATCACATAAGATTTGTGCCTACTAGCTCAGATCTTGGTCCCCTCTATGTCGTAATGGCTGACCTAGTACATGGCTACCTAGAGGGTAGGTCCATCAGGTCGTGGAATGACTTAGTACATGGCTACCTAGAGGGTAGGTCCATCAAGTCACAGTGAGTTAGATATTGGGCTACCTTAGGGTGGTGCCATGCGACTCTACCTTTACAGAGGTACCATATAAGTCCTTACAGGGATAACACAGAGTTGTGGATAGGTATGTATTGAGTAGTTTGGCTTAAAACATAATCTTGGTTGATAAATAATTAATTGAATGATTACATTGTTATCATATTTGCATGATTATTGTTTCCCCCACATACTAGCTTTGGCTGACCGACGTTTTGTTTGTCGGAATTTTAGGTACAAGCCAAAAGGACAAACAGTAAATCGTCACATTGTGAAATACATGAAGGAAGATACAAGGAGGATTAGTTAGAGTAGAATCATTAAGTGGATAGAAGTTAGAAATCCAAAATTTTCAAAAGGTATGCAAAGTTTAATTTCTTACAGCTTTACAGTCTAGTATGTTAAAATTTGATAATTATTCTTGGTTAATTGTCGAACCTTTGATCCGGAAGTCATGGGTGCGGCTTCGACCTCTCGGTCTCCCTTAATTGGGGGTTATCGGGGGGGTGGGGTCGTAACATCGGCCCACTTGGTAGTTTATGCCCTCTAAGAACAATGTTTCCCTTCTCTCAGCTCCAAGGTCGGTGGCATAGCATTCCAGAAGTAGGAACCGTTGGATGTAGTCAACCACACTCATGCTTCCATGTCTAAGGCTGTAGAATTTAGCTTCCTTCTTCCTTAGGAAGGAAGTACAGATGTACTTCTCCCTGAATAGCTTCAAGAACTGGTCCCACTCCATGGTAGAGGTGTCTTGGGTGCGGGCGATACCGTTCCACCAGACACGTGCCGGTCCATCCAGCACATAAGTTGCAAACTAAACATTCTGGTGAGGAGGGCATGCCATACCCTCAAAGATCTGATCCAAAGCCAACACCCAGTCATCGGCTTTATCCACCATGTTGTGTTCACTTTCACCCTTGAAGTAGGGTGGCTGCATCTTTATGAAGTCAGTGAGGGTGAACTCCCTTGGCTTGTTGGCATTAGCGGCCACTGTGTGGAGCTGCCCCATCATGGAGGAAAGCAACTGGCACAACATTTCCAGCTCTTGTTCCGGTGTGAAGGCGGGGGTGCTTAGAGTAGTAGGGTTGACCACACTCTGGACGGCAGGGGTCACAGGAGTGTTTTCCACATTGGAGTCATTAGGGTTTGATTCCTTTCCCTTGTTCCTGCAGTCGAACAAGTCACCATTCCTGAAAGGTAGGATTAACATATTAAGTTTCCAGGAGTATTTGAATCATAGATGATAAAGAATAGAAGCATGGATGAGGAAAGAATTTCAAGATTGCTATTGCCTAAAAGCATACTATTTCGGGCAATTTGTATCAGCTCAGGCCAGGTCGGTATCATATGGGCACGGGAGTCCTCGTAAACCAAGCTAGTGGTGCGGAGGAAAATATTGCCAGCCCCCGAAACCCTGATCCTTTCTAGACACCTTTGCTTCAACTTCATGTCCTAATAGTTTCCTGAAGGCTCTAATACCATGTTGTAAGGAGGCGAGATCACCTCCTTACTAGAATTTAAAGGAAGTACAAAACATCCATCTTTTAGAAATACAAAAGATATTGAGGGATGCATGTATAATATTCCAAGTAAATAAGCATGCACCAGATACAATACAAAATGTCAATAACAGCGGAAATAAAAGTACTTAAGCCTAATACATGGCTTTCATAGTTCACTACATGATTGTTCCCAAAAGAAAAAGATAAGAGAAAAGGATCTAGCTATAGAAACCTATCCATCCTTTCCAAAAGCTAAATACCAACTCCTGAGGAAAACCTTCTTCAAGCTTGTCCTTCACCTTGCTCAGCACCAATACCTGGGTGGTTGGGAAGACACCCAACAAGAGGAAAAGAAAGAAAAAGTATGTGTTACAAGATTATTCTAAAAGTGACAAGATAGTTGTAACAAGTAAAATAGGCTAGGAAATCATCAAAAGATGATACCTCAAGAGTATGAGGCTTTATTTAATGAAACTTGCCAATAACAAAAGTAAATAAAGGATTTGCATGTAAATTAATATGTCGCCTAACTAAGTAGGGTTGAGGCACCTACCAGACCTCTAACCTTAGGTGAGGGGAGAATAAGACATTCCCAGTCACCTATATTATGGGGAAAAATACACACATTCTCCTAGGGCAATTTTATACATGCCCTCTGTGGGTGGTTGTACAAAAGTACCTCTACTTTATAATTAAATAGAACATATAACTTCATGCTAGAAAAAGAGTTATGGCAAGATTAATCAAAGGATTTATATTACATGGCAGTGGGGTATAAAACCCAAACAAGATAATACTGCAACTGATTTTGAGGTGTAAATAAATTAGACTTCAAGAATAATGGATTAGGCCAGATTAAACCTCATTAGGAAACATGGGTAATGGTATAAATAATTTCCCAACTGAAGATGTAGATACACATACCTTTAATATTGATTCCAATTATCAACTTGCACCACTTAATCGAATCGATGTTCCACTTTTCCTAATATCATCACCATGTTTTTGTATTAGAACTATATTCATTCATTAAATGATTAAAACCCTAAAGTTGTCAAATTTTTATACAAATAATCAATTTGGGTCTCAAAAACATTATCATTGTCTTAGTTAGGGTTTTCTGATCAAAATAACATATATATTTGTATATTTTTGAGTTACTGACTTATTAGGGTATTTTCCATATTTATTAGTTAATTAAATCAACCCAAAAAAGACATATTCGAAAACCTCAGAATAAGACCACAAAAATATCACCAATGACTTAGTTAGGTTTTTCTAATTAAGAAAACATATGGTTTTGCATATTTTTGAGTTATGAAGGTTAAAGTGTATTTTTGGTGATTTTTAGGTATTTAATTCATTTTCTATAAAAAAATCGACAAAACTAAAAATAAATACTTGGAAATATTTTTATTAAAAATAACATGTTTTTATGAGTTCAAAACATATTTTACTTTAATTTTTTGACAAACGAATCAAAAGTTATGAATTATTGAAAATCGATCAATTAGAAATCGACACATCGTCAATTTATAAGATCATTAGTTTTAACCATGTAATAAGAAATATATGGGAAAGGGGGTTATGAAGCTCACACCTAGGGAGGATAATAAGGTCCAAATAGCAAAGATCTCGAGCTTATAAGGTCTGGTTGCTTCAAGCCTATCTCCTTTCTTGAACAAAGATCACCAAGGAGCTTAAGAATCCAAATTAGAGAAATTTGGAAACCATATGAGCCTTCTTCTCCAAGGTAGGCTCCCTTTATTACCTTGGGTCAGCAACTTCGTGGAAAAATACCAAAGGAACTATTATCTAAGCTAGAGGAAAGAAAAAGAGACCAAAAGTTTCGAATTTGTGAGTTGGGAAAGGGGGTATGCATGGCTATTTATAGAAAAAGTTCAAGCATGGGGTGTTTCATGGGACTTTCCATGTGTCATAAGCCTAGGGCTTCATGGTTTTGCAAGTGGACACCTCATGGAGGCTATAAAATATCTAAGGTCAGTTTTTGGACATCTCTAGGCCCTCTCAACCGACCTCCATAAAGGAAATAAGCCCATTGGTCGATGGCTTCTAAAGGTAAGATCACTTATAAAGAGAAAAACCCTAAAATGCCCTTGGAAAGCAATACCATCAAACCAAGGTGAAACTATGTGCTCCCATGGTTTTAGAATTCGACCATGGTAAGGTGGTATATAATTATTATAATTCATGTGACATTTTGTAAAGAAAACCTTCCAATTGAGTAAATTGCATAAAAGTCCAGAATGTACCTAAAATTGCATAACTTGCACAAACAACATCCAAATTAGACCAAACTTCATCCACAAGTTATATTTGATGTGTAGAATATTAATTTGCCTATTTATATATTTTGAAGTTATATTACCACATTATTTATTACTTATTCCTTTTTTCATTTTCTCTCTCCTAAACTTATCCTAATATTTCAAGGTTGTCCAAATTAGTTGAAATTTGACATGTAGGCTAATTTTGATATGTAGATTTTGAATTTGAATTTTGTTTCCTATTTTGAGACTTCTATTTATGAGATATGTCATATGGCCCATTAACGACCCATTATCTAAATTATTTATCCAATTAAATTTCTCATCTTCATATTACTACCAAAATGGGTTATGTGGCATATTTTATGTTTTTAAATCACATCAAAAAGTTAGATTAAGATTTAGAGCACTTAATTATGGTAATTAAGCTTTCAATGAGGTATTTGTGCATAAACCCTTCCATCAGTATAATTAGTGAATAAATGGTCACTAAACCACTATAAATTCCACTAATTAAGCATAAATGAATAAAGGATAGAAATGAAAGGAAAACTTGGGAAAAAGGTTTACCTGGGGATTATAACTAAGATTCATTATGTTACACTCCCTCTCTTCACAAGATTGGGGACATGGAGCTCTAGAGACGGTGACTCCATGTAGAATGGGTATGTTGCCTCTCTTTGAGTTCTCCATGCTGAACCGCTTCAGCACTTTGTCAATGTACGTGTTCTGACTTAGTCCGAGAAGCCTTCTAGATCTATCTCTATATATCTTAATTCCTAGAATGTAGGATGCTTCTCCTAAGTCCTTCATTGAGAAAGTATTCCTAAGCCAAGTCTTTACCTTCTCCAAGGCTAAGACATCATTCCCCATCAATAGTATGTAATCCACATATAATATGAGGAATGTAGTCATGCTCCCACTAACCTTCTTGTACACACAAGGTTCATCTTCATTTTGAATAAAGACAAACACTTTGACTTCCTCATAAAATCGAAGATTCCAACCCCGAGATGCTTGCTTCAATCCATATATTGACCTTTGTAGCTTACAGACTTTATTGGCATTCTTTGGATCTACAAAACCTTCAGGTTGTGTGATATACACATCCTCATTTATATTCTCATTAAGGAATGCAGTTTTAACATCCATCTGCCAAATCTCATAGTCATAATAAGCTGTAATTGCAAGCATGATCCTGATGGACTTAATCATGGCAACTGGTGAAAAGGTTTCGTCATAGTCAACACCTTGAACTTGTCGAAATCCCTTAGCAACCAATATGCCTTTATAAGTTTGCACATTGCCATCCATGTCGGTCTTCTTCTTAAAGACCCACTTGCACCCTATGGGTTTTACCCCTTTGGGTGGTTCCACCAAAGTCCATACTTTGTTGGAGTACATGGATTCCATCTCAGATCTCATGGCTTCAAGCCATTTCTCAGAATCTGGTCCCTCCATAGCCTCTGTGTAGGTAGTTGGATCATCATCTATGATCAACTCACCACCTTCCCGAGTTACAAGATATCCAAACCTCTCAGGTTCAAGGTGGGTCCTACCAGATCTACGAGGTCCTTGTGTTACCTGAGGAGACTGAGATTCCACAACACCTTGTGAATCTCCATGTTCCTCTCATACATCTATCGGTTCAATGTTTTCTTGTTGGGCTTGAACCTCTTCAAGCTCTATTTTCCTCCCACTGCTTCCTTTGGAAATAAATTCCTTTTCTAGGAACACAACTGTCCTGGCAACAAACACTTTGTTGTCAGTAGGGTGGTATAGATAATATCCCCTCATTTCCTTGGGGTATCCAACAAAATAACATTTATCAGATTTGGGTCCAAGCTTATCAGGAAACATTTTCCTAACGTAAGCCTCACAACCCCAAATCTTTAGAAAAGACAAATCGGGACGCTTCCCGGTCCATATCTCATATGGTGTCTTTTGAACCGATTTAGATGGTACTCGGTTAAGTGTAAATGCGGCGGTTTCAAGAGCATGACCCCATAAGGAAATCGGAAGATCATCAAAACTCATCATTGATCGCACCATATCCAACAATGTGCGATTCCTTCTTTTAGACACACCATTATGCTGTGGTGTTCCTGGTGGAGTCCATTGTGATACAATACCACGGGCTCACAGAAGGTCCTCAAACTCTTGGCTTAAGTATTCTCCACCTCGATCGGATCGAAGTGCCTTAATACTTTTACCAAGTTGGTTCTGTACTTCATTCATGAAAACCTTGAACCTTTTGAAGGGTTTCTGACTTATGCTTCATCAGGTACACATAGCCATACCTACTAAAATCATCAGTAAAGGTAATGAAGTACTGATACCCATTTCTGGCATTAGTTCTAAAAGGCCCACATACATCAGTATGTATGAGTCCTAATAGATCACTAGCTCTCTCACCTTTACCTGAAAAGGGAGTCTTGGTCATCTTGCCCAATAAACAAGATTCACATGTCTCTATTGATTCATAATCAAAAGAGTCTAGATAACCATCTTTATGGAGTCTAGAAATGCGCTTCTCATTTATGTGCCCTAGACGACAATGCCAAAGATATGTTTTGTTTGAGTCATTGAGTTTTGCTTTTTGGTGTTTACGTTGTATACACTTGTCTCCAAATCTATCAAATATAGACCATAAGACATTGGGGCATTGCCATAAAAGATCCCATCTTTAGAAATGGAACACTTTCCATTCTTAATAAGAAATTCAAATCCATCCTTGTCCAAACAAGAGACGGAAATGATATTCCTATTTATGGTAGGTTCATAATAACAGTTCTTTAACTCTATTATTAGCCCACTTGGTAGAGTTAACTCATAGGTTCCTACGGCACTGGTGGCAACCCTTGCCCCATTGGCAACACGTAGTTCAACCTCGCCTTTCCCTAAAGGCCTACTTCTCTTAAGATCCTTCACATTTGAACAAATGTGAGATCCGCATCCGGTATCAAGTACCCATGACGAAGAAGTAGTAAAGTTAATCTCTATCATGTATACACCAGAAGTAGAGATCTCTATCTCTGACTTCTTCTTCCATCGTTCCTTCCATCCTCTCCATGTAGAAGAAATTAGTTTGGCGAGAGAACCCTTCTCTCCCTTACCTTTTGTTCCATTGATCTCTATCAATGAACTTTCTTTCTTCTTCACTAACGTATTAAGCGTACATAGAGTAGATTCAAAGGCTCCTGGTATATCTGGATTGTGCAGAACACTTCTCACAGTCCTCAACCAGTTATGGAATTTATTCTCAATTAATTTGCCCATTTTAAAAGATGATTCCTTTGCCATTCTACAAGAGAAAATTGCATTTGTCAAAACTCCTTTTGATTTGATTTGAATAAAATTTGACGATAGTTAATTAGGCCTTTAATTAATTACCACTCCCACTATTTTGACTCAAATTGACAGCCCTCACCATCAATTTGGAAGATTGTAGCGTACAATCTTCTAGTGGGTCAAGATCCTAAAATCCTCTAAGCCATGGACTAGCTTGGGCTGTCACCCACAACTCAGATCTTCCAGGTAGGCAACTCTTGCCAATTGCATCATATGCAACTCTTGAAAGATGTCATATGCAACTCCTTGCCATGATCATCTCCATGCCTCAAGGTTCTAGATCCTATCTAGGTCACCTTGTTAAGTCCGACCCAAAGCCAACACGATGAACATGCACCCTGCTTGGGCAGACCCACACATTCATCCTTCACGCTTCTACGAGATAGACAGTGCACCATGCTTGGGCGTGCCCACACTTGGTCGATCAAGCTTTTCACGTGTGCTGCATTTGGAAGGCATCTAAAACTTAATATTTAATGAGGGATTTGGTTTTTATATACATATACATATCCAATTACCACAATATATAGTACGTATCATATACATGCTATATCCCATAGAAAACATGCAAAACGATAAAAGCAATGATTATGGCCGTCCTATTGTGATTCCTCGAGCCAAGAGGAATCACGATCATCTAGGTCTACATCACATGCAACATGTATAAGATGAAAAATGTGTCTTCCTTTCTGGGTTTGATCAGCTCATCTCCATGACTGATCGGCTCGCCATCAAGTTGGTTGTTCGGGTGCCACCAGCCGATCGACTGGCACCTCCAGCTGATTGGTTCACCGGTCGTCGTGCATCTCCTCAGGTCGCCACCCGCTCATCTCGTTCCTCGAACCGGTCGTCTGAGGTCGTCCGCCGTTCTTTGACATAATAGGAAATAAAATCTATCGTATTTATAATTGAATTATGAAACCCCGAGTTACATTCGGGGGGAGCAAAGGTAGGAAAAGAATTCTCGAATTATTTCGAGTTACATCAGGAATAGGAGAAGGGAAGTCGGTGCGTAGATCGAGATGCAAGCAACCACATACAACCACACACATATATAGGGTTTATTGGCCATAACCATAATACACATCCACCACAAAACTCATTTAAGGGAGACGCGTATCGAGTGCATTAATATTACATATCATATATGTATATTTGGGATTTGTGGATTGGACATGCATAAAGCCAATTTTTATTCGCATCGTATACAATAAATAAAGGTGACAAACCAAAATCGATCACATAGATAATCCTAGAATATAGAACAGTTGGCATGGCTCTGATACCACTATTGGGTTTTAGAGGAGGCAGAGAAGCAGCGGAAACAAACATTTTCTCCCCAAAACCTAGAACAAAAGGAATCGCATCAATGTCTATATAATAGGAAAGAAGGTTTGTAGATGCATACCTTGTCCCGAGGCTCGCTCGGAGACAATACCTCGCGCCTTGTGCGGTCTTCACCTCCGGTCTTGGACGGTGTCTGTGCAGCTCCTGGTCACACCGGGACTGAAGACTCCTGGTCTCACCGGGACTGTCGGGATTGATAGTTGTCCTCCAAGCGACAAAGGTCTCCCACCTCTGCAGTCGTCCACACAGACTGCCTGGAACTCCAATCTCCTTGTCCCACAAGGAATCAGAAGGAGTTGCACCCTCCTGTCGGCGTACTAGTCACCGACACACTCTCCTGCTACCAGTTGCTTTCTGTAGTTGTCTTTCCGTTGTTGTGCCTCCCTTATCGGGTAGCACTTACTTGGGCTCTCTCGGTTACCAAAACCAGAGAGAACAACAACTTTACAGAGCAACTAGTTGCACTGAGTTGTACTTTGAGAAGCCCACAATACCCCTATATATATAGGAGGGTCATGGGACAGGGTTCTCTATCCCGGGCAATACGGGACTAAAGCAGGAGTAGAAGGGTTCGAGATTTCCACAAAATCAGACAAACTACGACAGCTGAACCGATCGTTTCAGCCCTAAAACGATCGTCTGGACCCTCCAGCTGATTGGTTGGTCACACCAGCCGATCGTTTGGATCCATGAGCTGATTGGTTGGACACTCCAGTCGATCGGTTCGTGATCCTGGTTCAACTCAAATTGACATTCCTATTTTGTTTCCTTGTTCCAATCGAATTGGATAAATAAAATGAAAATTAATTTCTCACCAATATTACTTTTCCAACTCGCTCGGTTGCACCAGTTGAGCCAATCGGTTCAACCCTTGAATCGATTGTTTCACTCTGATAATGAGCCGATCAACTCACCAGTTGAGCCGATCGGTTCACCAAGCTCAGCTGATCAGTTCATCATATGAGCCGATCAGTTGGGAGTGCAGACTGTGCAGAATCAGTCAATTGCAGTTCCAATCAATCTGATACTCTAATCAATTGGTCCAACACCTTGAACACTATGATACTGAGCTATCAATTGATTAAGTGTTTAATTGAACTACTAAACTCCTTTAGTAATCAATCTAAACATCATTTGTGGACAAACTCCTATTCCAGGTGAATCTTATGTGTGTGACCCTATAGGTCCATTTCACGTTGGCAGTGAAAGTCCATAACACTTATGACTTCACAAGCAAAGAGCGGTGCCTAGTCACACATCGGTGCTACCCAAGTGAAATAGAAAGTTGGAGAACAACTTTCAATCCTACAATCCGTGAATGGTGTTACAGTGAATGTAAAATTCTTTTGTCACTGATATCCTGAATGAACTCGAGGCATGGAACAGTCATCCTGTCAATGTTCATTCATTTCCTTGATCTCAGAGCAGACTGGGTGAGATGTGTGTGACGTCAATATCACATATTGATTCACACGTGCATGCGCATGCCTTTCTCAATCCTACTCATCAAGTGGCCAAGGATATCAAACTCCCTCCGGAGGGACAAATCCCATATCTATCACTCACCCCTCAAAAGCCCCATGTGTCAAAGCCACCTAATCATCACCTTTATAACAATCCATGTTTCAGGACTGCGTTTGATGATGTCAAAGTGTACCCAACGACATGTGTTGAGTGTAGTGATTTCAGGTCTAAGAATCACATTCACCATCATCACTGTGAGAGCTGACTGTGACTACCAAGTCAAGGTTCCATGTGTCACTCTCACGGTGGGTCTGTCCGGTACCTTGTTCTCTAACAAGTACCTATGTGCTTGGTTTGATATCTCTATATCATGACTAATGAGATTCTGTCATCAACCAACACACAATCTAGTCTTTAGTGTTATTGATGTCTATGGCTATTTCCACAATAACAACCGACTAGGGACCAAACAAGAATGAATACTATTAACATCCGCATGATCTCATCGTTTAGGTCCTTAACCTAAAAGCATACGTCATTGAGTAAAATCATTCTTTAGACATCTATCATGTTACACCATCATATCAGAAACAGTTTAAACATATAGATCGGAAATTGCCTTTATTATTATTCAAATCATTTACATAGTATCCCATTACAATCATCATATGACTTGCTCTATGGGCATACATACCAACAGTTTCCCCATGATGGTGTAACTAGGTATCATGAGTTGCTTCAATTAAGCCTTAAACTGATGGTTGCTTTGGTTATCTGATCCAAGGGTTAAACCTACATATCAACTGATGGTTGTGAGATGTTAAACCTGATTCAATGGTTTTGAATGGATGCTTCAACATCCAATAGTTTAGAATGGAGTGTATAGTACAATGTTTTGTCTCTAATGATGAGAATTCAATGGTCAATACCCTTAAGTTTGTAGTCTCACATTTGCCTTCAGGTGGATATATCTGATAATCACCATAATGAGTTAATGGGTAAACTTAATGAAGTATAACTTGTTACAGCTAATCCTAATGTATCTAAGTGATGGTGATTGATTATGAATAACCCCCTTGAATGGATAATAAAATAATGGGTAATCTCTTATGGTGGTTGAAACCCTAGTATACTATAAATTTGATGGTTTCACCTTGAGTTATACTTGAATCCATACTTGAGGATAGTATGGAATTTGATGGTGATGCTTCACCTTGTGTATCCATGATCTGATGGGGATGCCATGTGTTAGAGTTTGGGTATGAATGTTGATTTGTAGCATCAATGTGAGCTATGTTGTTACTTTTAACCCTAATACCATTAGGTGATGGTGATTAAACATGATTAGTGTGGCATACAACTCATAAAAACATGATTAACTAATGCGGAAGCGTTCACTAAGAAGCGGATTACCAAAAATCACTAAAAATTAAAACCTTTTTATCAGAAACTCCATCAAAGGAAAACTTTCTCACATAGAACCAAAGTAACACATTTACATTCTGGTTTAAAGGTACATGTCCTGTATCATCTCTTTCTGAGAATTACAAGCTCTGATAAACCAAACACAAGCAGTATGAAAATCTCGAGGCACTGAGCCAAAATCTCGAAAGCCCTAACTACTACTCCGAGGACCTGAGAGTACATAGACGACACATAGGACTTCTATATACATCTATACAAATCATAACAACCAGTGTCTCCACCTGAGACTTCACTGCTGTCTGTGATGTTACTGTTGTTGTCCTTCACCTACTGAAGGGTTCCTGCCTCCTCGTCCGCACCCACCTAAAAATGTGGTTCCCACAGGGGTGAGATAATTGTAAATTGCCCCAACGAGAGATATAACTCTCCACCAAAAATATTATTATTGCAGCTTAAGAAGATAATTATGAACAAAGGAATCAGAATTACTTGACAGCAGTTAATTCTATGTCTAACAGATTAGAACATTATCTTTACCAAAAGAATTGCAGCTATAACTTGATAGAGCAACATGTCATTTATCCATTAAGGATTATGAAGAACATGTATAACATTTATTCATTGTAAAATCATTACGATAGTATAAATTTCTCTTCAGGCTTCGATCATATCTAATGCCTGGCATTGTCATTGTGGAGTCATGGCCTATAGCCATACTCTTTTCACAAAGTATTGTGATCTTAACCCCTTATCTCCTCAAGTACAATTCCACTTCCTAACAAGTTCATTATCATGATTATAGGATATAGTTATTTGAACCTTTAACTCATCATAGAACACTTGTTACCATTTATTAGGTAACTTCATACCTTCAGGTCATCTGACCAAGGACATTATGATTCTTGCTACACAAAGCATTACACATAGTTCATAAATCTCATATCACCTCTTATTATCCCTTAATAGGAAATAAGGCATATTATGGCTTATAAAGCCCATAACTAATTTTAATAAGTAAAACATCATTTGACACACATGACTCATAAGTTCTCAGATTACTTCTCACTAAGAAATAAAGAATATGAAGGCTTATAAATCCTATAAAACATTTTCAATGTACAGAACATCATAGCCCATACCTGGCTATGCTCATCATCTCAACATATCTGCATGATTAGTAATCATGATACAATCACATATCAGTACCATATAATACAAGGGTTATCTCATTATATTTATAACCCATTAGTTTGTATTTGAGCTTCACATAGGATTACTTTGTGTTAGAACTTCACATAGAATCACCTTGTATTAGGGTTTCACATAGCAGTACGCTGTATTAGGGTTTCACATAGCATTACCCTGTATTAGGGTTTCACATAGCATTACCCTATATTAGGGTTTCCTACACCTTTACCCCATTTTTAGGGATTAAGGTTTACCATGCACATCCAAGTAGGGTTTCTCTTACCTCATACCCAAATTAGGGTTAGGATGTACAATTCTCATTAAATTAGGGTTTCCTTCATTGTTATACTAAATTAGGGTTACATCATCATCCTGGATTTATGATAACACTCAGCTTTACACTAAATTAGGGTTTCACACATAGCTTTGCTCAAATTAGGGTTTCACACATAGCTTTGCCCAAATTAGGGTTAAGGCTCATTGATTAGGGATCCATGATCTCATTATTATGGATCACACCCTTATCACATAGTTTACTCATAAAGAGAGAATTAGGGCTTAATTATATAAGCATTCATCTTTCTCATTCTCTCTCTCATCCTCTTTAGGATGTTAACTACTCCAAGATTAACCTAGGTCAACTCTTTACTTGAGTACAAAAAGCTAGGGTTAATCTTCATAATCATCATGGGTTTACATCAATAATAATCACATAGCTAATTTACCTTTGATCATATTAGATGTCCAAATGGTTTAATCAATTAAAACATCAATTATATAAGGAATTCAAAAGAATGGACCAATTAAACTTTCAAATTCCACAAAGTGACCAATCAGGTTAACCATTGAAATCTTCAAATGCATTAAGTATCTAAATAGGTTCACCATATTGGACCTTCAATTACATGAGATATTCAAATGGATTAACCATGTTGATCTTCACAAAGTTAATTACTTAGACCCTCAATGATCTTGGTTCTCATACATCAATTGGTTGAAAACCATTTGAACAAGTAATACTTTAAACCAATTGGACAAAGTAGGTATTAAAACTGTTTGCACTTTGGGTCTCCAAATAGTTTGAGACCGTTTGGACCAAACCTTCTCAAAATCGCATGGACCAAAAAGGTACTTCAACACTCAACCGAATCAATGTTTCAATCCATGGACCAATTATAAATTGAACCACTAAGGTATTCATCAATTGGACCAATGAATCATCATTCAATTAGACCTTCAATTTAGGGTTTTGAACCCAAATGAACTAGTTTTTATAATCAAGAAACCATCACTTAGAGTTTGAAATTGAAGATTCATCAATGGTTGACATTGTGGAAACCAAATCAATTGAAATCAATGAACCATCATCATCACATGATATAACCTGACCTCAAACGGTCTTGGATGACCACCAAACGGTCTTGAGACCGTTTGGGTGTTCTCCAAATGGTCTTGAGACTGTTTTACCATTCCATCATCAAAATCCATGACATCCAATTAGGGTTTTGAACCATTGGATTGATCATCAAATCAACACTTAGTTGCAATTCAATTTGGTACCTTTGGACCTTAAAACACTTATCCATACTTAACCCTAGACCTCCAAACGGTCTTGGGTGACCCCCAAACGGATTTGAAACTATTTGGGCTAATCAACCCAAAAATCCAAATCGACCAATTGGAATTTCAACACTAAATTCAATTAGGGTTTTCTAATTGATGAGCCTTCAACTCATGAACCCTTTGGAATTATCCACTCAAATTTTGTGGGTCATCAACGAACATTATTAGATTCAAAATTCTCAAACGTTCAACCCTGGTCAACCCTTCTAAACGGTTTGAAACCATTTGGTTTCAAATGGTTTGGTGAAACCATTTACCATCCTCATTGAAACCGAATGGTCTCCACAATTGAAACTGTTTGCACTAGATATTTGGGGAGGTGTATGCTTATGATGATGTCATAATCATCAAGCTCCAAACTCATGAAATCTACTCTGATTTCCATGGAGATTTCATCAATCAACCAAACTTAATTTCAGAAATATAGAAATGATCACCAATTGATAAGGAATTGATTGCAATAATAAAATTAAGGGTTCAAGTTATAAAAACCGCCTCCAATTGAGCTCCAAAGCTCCAATCTCACAGAAACAATGGTGGATGCAAATACTTTCACTATTCCAAGGGTCGTCCTCAAGCTTTGAGTGAAAAGAATTGGTTAGAATTGAAGAGGGGATCGAGTTATGAAGAATTCATACATTGATTTTCAATTTTCACCATGGATTCAAGGTGAAAGGAGGTCAAGAACCTTACCAACAGGTTGGAGGTCATTGTCCTGCTCCCCCAAAGCTCCTTGGTCATTTTCCAAGCAAAGGGTGGAAATGAATCCGAAATTCCCTTTCATTCTATGGATAAATGGGCTTATATGTGAATTTTATTGAAAAATTAAATTAGGAGAGAGAAAGTAGGAATTATCCCCTCAATTCCCTTTCCACTTGCCCCCTCTCCATCCTTAGAGACGAGGCTATCTTGTTTTCCTCTTATTCCTCTCAATTATTCATGATTTAAAGGAAAACAAATTAAGCACCTTAAATCATATTATAATAATATCCATAAGTGAGTGGATATTCTTTTTCTTATAATAATGGGGAGTGGAAGTTCACCTACTTGAGGTATTTTGTGGCTCTTGCAAAGCAAAAAGACAACCACACATATCTGAACTCAACCATTTTAATTTTGGTTGAAGTCCCTTTAATTAATACATTCATTTTTGCCCTAAATTGAATTAGGGTTTCACTTAGGATTAAATCTTGATTATTTTAAATGTCAAGATTCTCTCTCCTCCAACTTAATTCAAATGAGGCACCCCTCTCATTTTATTTGCTCTAAATGATTAAAAGAAACATTAGGGACCTTATTGAAGTGGTAATTTTCATATTGAACCCTAGGTTTTGGGTAAATTGCACATTACACCAAAACTGGGTTTTAATGCATAAACATTATTTTATCAGCTCTTTCTTGGTACTCAGGCTACCACAAGCCATACCTCTGCATCATATTCATTCTCATGATGTCTCAACACATGAGGAGCATATTATCATGATCAATTTGCAATTTAACCCCTCAACTTGGGTAATTTGCACTTTAGTCCAAAATAAGCAAACATTGCTTCAACATTGTTCAAACAGGACCAAAATTGAAGCATAAGTTTCTCATGAGCCCTAATTACTTTTCCCAAGATAAGATTAAGCATCTACTCAACCTTATTAGGCAAAACATCTAGGGTTAACACATAACCCAAGTCAGGGATGTTACAATTAGCATCCCGTGAATGATTAATAGAAGAATGGGGTATTCTTTTATTATTGTTGAAACCCTGGTATGCTATAGATATGACGGTTACACCTTGAGTTATGCAAGGATCCATACTCAAGGAAGGTATGGAAGGTGATGGTGATGCTTTATCTTATGCATCCACAATTGTATGGGATGCCATGAGTTAGGATTTATGTATGCGTGCTGAACTATAACTTCAAAGTAATCTATTTTGCTAAACCTAACCCTAATGCAAATAGATGATGGTGGTTAGTCATGCTAACCTTCCTTTACTGATTAATATAATGATGGAAGATCCTTCCAAATGAATGATTGTAATTCTATTGTGTTAACTAGTGGACATCATATCTTTATGATTTATGCTTTTTTATGCTAAACATGTACACTATAAGTATGATGATGGCCAACCTTATATCTTCCTTATATGTGATATAATAAAGGACTCTTAAATGTTAAGATAACCCTACAATGTTATCTTATGAACATTTGTTAGCTCTTTAATCCAATATCATGCTAAGCCTGTGTATCATATGAATGGTGATGTATGTTGAGCCTTGCAATAAGGCATGGAAAGATAATGGTGATCTTGTAGGGAATGGTATGATGGTCTTAATGACCTTTGGACATGGTTGAGCCCTGAATGAGGTATAATCATATTATGTTGACAAGGGTTGATACCCTGTGATATTGTGCTAAGGATTTATATATTGTGATAGTATGATGACAAGTGTAGTCTCATGAATGGCAAGAGAATAATATCATGTGATGATGAGATGAGGAATAATATGTCTGATATGCTTTATATATTCAGAAACTGTTATATAACAATGTTTGTTAGAGATGAATTAGGGTTTGTATGTCCACTTGTATGATGCAACCTTCATTCACCCAATTGGCAATAATTAATCAAGTGAAATTCTAAACATGTAGTGCCCTGTTCCATAGATCCATCTGAGTGTTAGAACTTGCCAGATGGTGAAATGAGTATTCCTAAGGGAAACTCAGAGAACATATGGTTGAGTATGCGGGGTGCTTGTCATCCTGAATCTAAGTATTTAGGGAGGATGATTGCAGTCATACCTAGCCCTCAGTTTGAGAATGGCTATGGTCATGCCTCAATGATTATATATGTGATGAGATTGGAGGACAACTGCAGTTGTACCTTGGATGGCAGGGTATGCATACCCACTTCCTTTCACCAGTGTCGTGACTTGTACCAAGGACAAACTAGGCTATTAGCATCTTGACCTTATGTGCCACTGTGGCAGAACCGTACTGACCAGTGGCAAAGAAGATCTTGGAGTCCGACTCTTCCCTAAATCTTATATGACACTGATTTCAACTTAGCAATGGTTAGTTGGATTTTGAGTAGTATCCTCAAATTCCTCAGGGCTTGATAAAAGATGCAATACAAATGTGTAGTATATCTGTTTAGGATTATACACGTCGCTTCAGATTGGATGATAACCCTTGTTTGTTATCTTTACACAACGATGATGTTTAATGCATTAAGAAGGTAGTAGATATGCTTATGTTGCGGACATGCTCATGTTATAGATGTGTACTTACAGTAGCCACATTTAAGTTGATAGATATACTACTAGTGTTGGCTATGATTATGACATTAGTTATCACATGTTGTTAGCCATGCCTTTATAATTAGAGGTGCCTATACTGCTAATAATTCTTATACATATAGTTGTGCTTATGTTGTTAGCTCTACTTATGATGCAGATCTACCCGACCTGTTACACATGTTAATGTTGTTAGCTATACTTATGCTGCTAGACTTATTCATGATGTTAA
The DNA here is from genome assembly GCA_963693085.1 of Alisma plantago-aquatica. NCBI lineage: Eukaryota > Viridiplantae > Streptophyta > Magnoliopsida > Alismatales > Alismataceae > Alisma > Alisma plantago-aquatica. The sequence goes on from OY856412.1 coordinate 1,490,190,882, forward strand.
GAGATGCTATGTTACTAAACTTGCTTATTATGATGTTAGTTGCGCACATGCTACTGAACTGCTTGTATTGTTAACAAGGTAAAGGATGGAAATATGGCTAATGATGATAATTATTATATGATCCTCTATGTATCTTGCTAATCTTCACTGCTGCTAAGCATATTTGTTATACTTATTTGATCTGCTTCAATTGTTTAATTACTTAGCCTGTTGTAAACAATAAGTGATGTTGAGAGTTATATTTCTCGCATAAATGATCCTCTATGTATCTTGCTAATCTTCAATGCTGCTAAGCATATTTGTTATACTTATTTGATCTGCTTAAATTATTTAATTACTTAGCCTGTTGTAAACAATAAGTGATGTTGAGAGTTATATTTCTCACCGAGACATGAGTCTCACTTGTGGGTTGCCACATCTTTTTAGGTGATACTCAACAACGACAACAGAACTGTGGCAACGAGAAGAAATATGGTCATGGACCTTAGAGAAGGTTGTTTTGTTGTCTAGTGTATCCTAGAGTCGTCCCTGTACTCTCACGTCCGAGTGGGAAAGTTTGTATATGATGTTTCAAATGAATCCGACTTTTGTTAGCATGTTAATTCTTGTTTATGTGGTATAGTACGAATACAAGAAAGATGTTGAAATCTTATGCAAATGTTTCTAAGCATGTATTGATGTTGAAATCAATTTTAATTTACCTTATTTTTTGAGTATGTGTTTAATTAGTGATTGATCGTGCTTATAATTTTGAGTAATCTTGTTTAATGTAACATGTTCTCATAATTAGAAAATTGTCCATCCTTGATCTTTGTCTTAACACGGGAAACTCTGATTTCAACATATTGTGCACGCACAAAAGGACGTTGGTGGATCAATATCTGGGTAAGGAGTTGTCGGATACCATCATATCCTGAATTCCATGTTTCTAGGACCTTGAGAATCATAAGTGGCCATATGAAGCGTAGTGGGGGGCAAGCACTGGACTGTCGTTTGCAAGACAGAAGAACAAAGACTAACCATTCCTAAACATTAGTGTATTCCAACACCTCACGTATGCCCTTAACTATATGCCATATAACGCATATAATGCTATATAAGTACTAAATCATATTTACTATAATAAATATATTTATCTTTTGACTATTTATTTCAGTGATTAAGTTTTATCTGAATTGTTAACCACTCACTCTGAATTTGTTCTACTTACATCAAACAAATTTGGAGGATTTTTAGACAAAATTTGACCACCCTACTTGCATTCTACAGTGACCACATGATTCAGTCAACTCTGTTTAATTTTATGCCAACCCTATAAAAAACTGTAGAAATATGCTACGCGGACACCATTGTAGGACCTAAAATATAACCTCAAACATTCTCCACCACAAGTTATAAGGTATAACAATGAAAACAATTGCCGTGGAGAATGTCTGGGATTCCGTTTTGGGTTCCAAAATGAGTCTGCATAGCAAACCTCAAAACTATATAGGAGTCTAAGGCACATTTGGTAACACGATACTGTGAGTCAACCACAAGTAGTTAAAAACAGTAGTTCTAAAATACCAGATTAATAACTCGTAAATTTTAGACACTTTTCACACTCGTGTGCTATTACCCAACTAATCCGAACCAATTTTATACGGTGTTAAGATGTATGACCGTCGTTAAAATAATAAGTTACATAGGTTGCTTGGCCGTCGTTAAAATAATAGGTTATATAGGTTGCTTGGCCGTCGCCTAATCAATTGTCGTGATACCATCATTCACAGTTGGAAAGAAACAGACTGTAATACAAAAGGGATACAAACACGTGCAACGCTCGCACAGCGAGAGGGGAGCCCCACGGTCCCCAACCGCCTAACCGGGCCAGGAGGCCACTCGTCGATTCATCGAAAATTACCCGTCCTCGCGACCGCTCATTCCCGGAAAGCAAAGTTCTCGTCAGCAGCTTTCCTGCCCTCAAATTGGAAACGTCCATCGCCGGAATTCGTCCATCCTAACAAAAGCGCCGCCGCAAACTCAACAGCCGGAGATGACATACGACTCACCACCCAATGGCATGTCCGTGGAAGACACCGTCGACGTATTCAGCTCCCTTCCAGACGTAATCCTCCAGCACATCCTCACAAAGCTATCGACAAAGCAAGCCGTCCAAACATCCGTCCTGTCCCGCCGCTGGCGCAACCTCTGGCGGGGAGTTCCCGACCTCTCCTTATCCGAGGAGGACTTCCTGGGCGCCGAGAACGAACCGGCGGAGGCCCTCTCAAACCTCGCCGAGTCCGTGCTCCTCCTCCGTGACCGATCCGTGGCCGTCCGACGCCTCCACATACGATGTGGGAACTGGATCCAAGAGCGGCGTGTGGCGACGTGGGTCCGAGCCGCCATCATGGGCAGGGGGCTGCGCGCGCTCGAGTTGTTCCTACCGGGCGGGTTCGAGTTACCCGCCGCGGTGCTCGCATGTGCGTCTTTAAAGGAGCTGTCGGTACAGGTTAAGTACTGGCAGATCACGCTCCCGAATCCCGTAGGCCTCCGGTCCCTCACGAAGCTTCATGTCTCCGAGGTGGATTTCCTTGACGGGAGCAACGAAAAGAAGCTCGAGGATTTGATCGCATCCTGCCCCGCGCTTGTGGAGCTTTTCATCAAAGGGTGTTACTTTGGCTCGCTCCGTATCCGCTCTACAAGTCTCGAGAGGCTGTACTACCACCATTATGATTACAACGAAGCGGCGGTTATGCTCTCCACCCCGAATTAGAGGTTCATCAATGTTGTCTCCGAAGGCACGGGCAATTTCTATCCAGGGCATCTGCCGTTTCTCAGAGAGGGCTCTTTTGATCTTTGCTGCGACGCCCTGGCGATTGGTGGCAGTAGCCTTATAGAGTTTCTTGGATGGATTTCCAGCGTAAAAATCTTGAAGCTCAGCGACTTTCAAGTAACGGTATGCAAGTATAGCTATCGTTTCTTTTCCCCCGTACTCTTGACATTGCCCTGTTAAATCTATCAGTCAAATTCCCATGTTCTCTATCGAGCATTAAAGAATATACCTAATGGATATTTTAGTTCACTGTCCTCCGTGGAGCTTCTCACTATGCCCACATGACCTCATGCGTAAATGAAAATTGACATGGTCAGGCTTAATTTTCAGACAACTTGCTATGAAATGAGGATATGGATGTTTGAGCTTGGTTATGCCGCTCTGCTTTTGTCGTTCTTCAAACAAAGAAGGCTTCATCTCTATAAATAATTGAATGTTGGGGTTGCGTAAAGCTATGACTATCGAAGGTTACATTGCAATTATAGACATCAACACGTTTGACAACATATATTAAGTTGAATAGAAAGCTAGGGACAAAATGCACAAAATGGAGTTTAATTTTTGGTGATAGATTCTCTCTGCCACACTGTTGGACGACTTTAATTGAGCCTTCCGTAAGCGTGTCAAAGGAATTGGGAATATAAGAATGAAAGGATGAAAATAGCTGTCTCATACTAGTCATGTGTTGTGTGGCCTCGGAGTCAACTATCCAAGGAAAGTTGAATGCTACCATGGAGGCCCCCATATTGCCTTAGTTGGAGGACACATGCGTTAAAAAGGTCGCAAAGTTTTGCACGGACATAAGAGTCTCGAGATCCAGTCTGCTATGAGAAGCTTGTAGAAGCTTTTCATACAATGTTGAGGAGATAGTAATGGAGGTGTCAACAATTTGGGCGACATGAGCAGTAACTCCTCACCCACGCCCATAGGGATGACCGCACTTCTGGTAGCATGGAGGACACGTGCGTTAAAAAGGTCGCAAAGTTTTGCATGGACATAAGAGTCTCGAGATCTAGTCTGCTATGAGAAGCTTGTAGAAGCTTTTCATACAATGTTGAGGAGATAGTAATGGAGGTGTCAACAATTTGGGCGACATGAGCAGTAACTCCTCACCCACGCCCATAGGGATGACCGCGCTTCTGGTAGCATTTCTCCTTAAGATGTCCCAACTTATTACAGAGGGTGCACTTAGGTCTGGGAGAACGTCTTCGACCTTGGGCTTCTGCAGCCATGATTAGCTACGTGTTAGATGAGATTGCTGGGCTTTGTTGTCGGCATACATCCAACTGCTGTATAAGAGAGAAGGCATCCTCTAAGACTATAAACAATCTCTTGCTAGAATGACACAACAGACCGAAGCCAAAGGCAAGATGCAGCTGCGTGTCAGAAGAGATGGCTGGGCTTTGTTATGGGTATACATCCAACTGTTGTATAAGAGAGAAGGCATCCTATAAGGTCGGAAATGATCTCCTACTAGAATGACACTGCTGATCAGGGCCAAAGGCAGATTGCGGGCCATTTAGGAACTTTGCAGTGATGAGTTTGGTACATTCTTTGGTTTTGTGCATCGCAGATGACGGGGTGGAAATAATAATTAGTTGTTGTGACAACGCAATAATAGCATTGTAGTACTTCTCCAATGATTTCTCCCCTAGTGCTCGATAAATAGCTTATCTTAAATGTTGCAAGTGCACATTGCATTCTTTTCTTGCATTAAATGTTGGAGCACAACCTCCCATAAGTCATTGGTGTTCTTATAAAATAGAAGCAATGGAAGGATCCATGCTATTACATAATAGCTCTCGACTTGACTGTTTTCCCTCCTCAACTCGAGGGTGTCCTCAACAGGCTTCTCAATGAATTTCAACTTATCTTTGGATTCAAGAATTGCGTTCTAGATAAAATTCATTCCGAGTAGGTAATTGTGTCCTTTTAGTTTTGATGATAGAGGTTGGAGGCCTATCATTGTAGACAATCGATTGAGGTGTATTTTTTCCTTCAGACCTGTTATGAGAGAAGATCACGTCGGTAGAGTCTTAGTGAATGAAGACACACCGATATGAAGCATGATGAGATAGAGGAGACCAACAATATTAAGAACGGTGGATTTGAGAGAGCCGGAAAGATGTGTGGCTAAGCACTATCACAGGTTAGAAGTGTTGTGATAGGAAGAGAGAGGATCATTCCCTATTTAGAAGCACTCCATGTACATAGGGAAGGTACATGGGGAGGAAGATGATGCTAGAGAGAACCTGGCGTTGTTACAAGATTTTAGATAGTTACCACGTTTGTGCTGCAATCAACGTTCCTTCGTTATGTTCCAGTTGGTGATGGAGGAAAGATGGCGGTACTAGTCAGTCTCCCTTGGAGGCTACTACATCGATTTGAATATGTAAAGAGGCAATGGTTGCAACTCCTGTCGGGACGACAACCCGCACTACTTCCCTCAGCTGGACTATGCTCGTCTTTGCTGCTGCCTCGGAGTGGACATCGGCGACAACGTCAACCTGTGCCCGTGGTTTGCATCTTGCGCATGTTGTTGCTTGGTCGAGTGCGGACCAATGTGGCGACAACGAGAAAGAGGGCATAGGGGTGGGTGACATTGGGGGAAAGAGAGGAGAGGGCGGCCGTGGTGGCCTCTGTTGTGTTGTTGCGTGACTGCTGCTTCTCTCTAAACCCTTAGGGTTTTTAGAAGTGCTCTGATACCATGTGGCATGCTTGGGAAGCAATCTTATTAACAATCAAAGACGTATAATGAGTCCTATCTGTAGATCTGACTTAGAGTACGATATGCACGGGGAACGTAATTTAATAAGCTAGATTGACAATGATGGGCTTAAGTAGTAGAGGCCCATTAGTCCTAATTTAATAAATAAAAAGAATTACTTATCACACTAACACATGTATTTGTATTCACTAGTATACAAATATCATATTATCATAGGGGATACTTGTGGGTAATATACAAATGGTAAGATATTATCACTATGTATTATATGATAGTATTTACAATCACAGAACACTACTTCGTCGAAGCTGGGCGAAGTTCCATCGAAGTTTCAAAATTCGACCATAGGCGAAGTCAGATACGAAATACTTCAGCCTCGTCCAAACTTGGGGCGAAGTTTCATCGAAGTTTCAAAGTTCGACCATAGGCAAAGTCGAATACGAAATACTTCGGTCTCGTCCAATCTTGGGGCGAAGTTTTGCTGATGTCGGTAAAGTTGATTTTTTTGTGTGTATTTTTGTCAACTTCTTTGGAGTTTTCGAAGATTCCTCAAAGTTGGCAAAGTTGGGACGAAGTTGAGACGGCCCACGACATTAATCCTAACTAGTGCCCTAATGGCCATATAAGGCATAAGTGTCGCCTCCAACTGTCTTCACAATCATAACTTCTAAGTTCTAATATCAAGCCCTATGTTTTTGTTTCCACTCTTTCCTAGAGAGGGTGTTATGACTACTATTTGACTGTATATTGTATAGGATACACATGGTGGACTGTATTTGTATGTGTATTGCACATTTGACCCCCTTTTAACCAACATATTGTATTATCACCTAACTAGGGCTAGAAAGTTGTAAATTGTGTTTTTGTGTTAAGTTAACATATATAAGATAGAGGTCTAAGTGTATAACATAATTAGAAGTTTTCAATCAAAGTTTCCTTCAACTTCACGTCACTTTCTTCAAAAAACGACGTTGAAGTTTATCTAAGTTTTCATTTAAACTTGCTCGAAGTTTCCACAAACTTCCACTTCCACACCGGGCGAACTCGAAACGGTCAAAGTGCATCATGATTACGATATTACGTGCTTGTTGTGCAATATTACATGAACATCATGATATCATCTGGCATGCTTAGTAGCTAGTAATACCATTGATTAAAAAAGTGGTCCGCTCAGTGCTTAAGCGGTCTGCCAGAAGTGCTGTAGAAATTGTTGTTTGAAGCGGCCCGCTGAGCTGATTGCAGTGAAGCACGCGCTTTGGACTGCTGTTTCCCGCTTTGGGCTGCTCAAGCGGTACCACTTACGCGATGTATGAAGTGTGCTTTTTAAGAAGAGTACTTTGGTTGACAATACACCAATCAATTAAGTGATGTTTGTATTGATTCTTATTGCTGGTATTACCCTGTTATTAATGCTAAATGCTACCAAACATGTTTGCTTATGCCTTGTGATATCAAAAAGTATTACTTTTCACCAGATCTATGGTTGTCTTCTTAAAACCCAGTCTTCCCCTACCATATTACTGTAATTTATTCTTATATTGCATTCATTTCGGAATTCAGAAGCAAACAACAAACAAATTTTATAATACGTCATGTATACTATCAGATGTATTACATCTATTCCAACAACAATTACCGATTTTCCCTTGATGTGATTGTTGTCTGAGTAATCCTTGCTAGTAGTTATTCGTTAGCTACGCTTGAATCATATCACTAAATAGCTAAGAAGCACGGATACGGATACGTATCGGATACGGGTACGGGTACGCGGATATGACAATTTTCGAAAATATAGGATACGGGTACGTCATGGATACGACAATTTTTTTAATATTTATTTAATATTTTAAAAAATAACCAATATATTCATTTTAAAAATAGATGATGATCATTCAAAAATCACAATATTTCTAAAGAAAATGGAAACCAATACTATAATATCAAACAATGATTATAAAAGGGGTCTTTCATTCATATTAATGTGAGACAAGTTACAAAAAGACATGATAATATCATATTCTAAACCTTTCACATTTCATGTATCATGTAATGTTGTGTTGTAAAGTGAGTTGTCTCATCTGTGATACCAAACTATCTTCTCTCATGTACAACTAGCTACTATGAAGCACGGATATAGATACAGAAATGGATACGGGTACGTGTGCGGTACGGGGATACAACAATTTTTGAAAATATAAGATACGGGTACAACATGGATACAACCGTTTTTTTGATGTTTATTTTGAATTTTTAACAGAAAATATCAATTTCATTCTCAAATCACAATACAATAGAGGGAGTCTAGAGTTGGAAGTCACATGGTTTTGGGATTTTGAGGGATCACGCGTATGGGGTGCTCTCTTGGCTGCTAAATGGGTTGGTTGTATCCTGGTTGCATTGAGGTCATTTCATGCTAATAAAAAAAGGAATACGGCTTAAGAAGTATTTGGTATGTATTAGAGAGTATGTAGGGAGTATTAGTATCAAATGTGTATTCAATATTGGTAGGGCACCTATTTTGAAGTATCGGTGCTTCATAGGGGGAGACATAAGGATGGGAAAGCAATGATTATCTTCAAAGGAGATGAATAGATATTGTCTAGATAGAAATCTAGAATAAATCACAATGGATTTAGTCACCAAAACAAGATGCATGTTAACCCAACGATACTAAATTGAAGCCTTTCATAGAATATGGAGGACATCAACGTGCATAAAACTTGCACCTTAGCAGGGAAAGCATCCGGAAGTACCATGTAAAGGTGAATGAATTGGTTTGCAATAAAGAACAAACAAAAATCCAGATTACATATTGAAGTTCTTTAAAAAGTGAAATCCCAAAAAACATCAGACGTAGAAACAATAAAGAGAAGAAGGAAGATTGGCATTTAGCAAGAGGAATGGTGACTAACCTTGAACTACTTCAAGGAAGCAACTATGACAGCCTTGCTGCAAGCTACTACTTAGTAGAGAGGGTTGAGACATGAGCTGGTGTCAAATGCTAATCAAGCAATGTCATGCCCAGAGTGTTTTTCTAGTTTTTACTGACTGGATACGGCCTGATACGGCAGGATACGAATTAGGAGTATCCGATACGTATCCAGGAGTATCCACGGAGTATTGGTATCCAATACGTATCGGATACGGGTACGACACCTGTTTTGGAGTATCCGTGCTTCAGAGCTAAATAGTTAACCTAAAATGTTCTCAAGTCATTTTCAATGTTTTTTGGTGTTAGGAGTAGCAAGTAATTATTGAGTCCAACTCCAAGTAATATTCAGCTATGATCCCTGATAATGTTAATTACTACTGAGGTGCTAAATATTTCCTACTTTCGAAGCTTGCCTACTATGCAAACTGAGATGTTCTCAACGTTCATGTGGTCCGGCTTCAATTAACATTCTAAGGTTTACAGGTTAGCATTTGATTAACCAGTCTGGTACTTACAAAATTAATGTCTATGTTGTCTTTTATATGATGGTCGCTTAATTGAAAAGCGACTGCTTTAGAACCTACTTCACGCTTAAGTGCCCTACAAGGTCCAGCCCCTCTTCGCACTTTACAAATCTAGAGTAATATACAACAATGTGGTATCACCAGAATTGTATACAAATATATCTGTGAAGCAACCCGCATCCCGATCGATACTATCGACATTCCGTCGATAGTATCGAGATCAGTTCAGGTTCAAGTTGAAGCAAGCTGCATCCCGATCGATACTATCGACACACATGTCGATAGTATCGAGATTGGTTCAGGCGCAAGACAATATTCCGTCGATACCATCGACACTCAAGTCGATGGTATCGACACCAGCACAGCGGCGGAACGGCAAACCGGCGTTAGATCTATTTTGCTTATGGAATTTATATTTTATTAGTTTTCTCTCTTTGTACCTCATGTACTTACCCTAATACATATATACAAGTGTGTAGGCTTAAGCCCTACTCACGTTTGCTGCTTCTTGCAGCCGACATGTGATCGGTGTTTCCGTCTTCTTCCTCCTTCATTTCTTCTTACATGGTATCAGAGCGGAGATCGATCTAGGGCTTCTTCCTTCTCTCTCCGGAGAATCTCTCCAGGTCTCTCTCTCCTTGAAGGCCGGCTGCTTCCCACCCGTCGGCTTGGCATAATCCTCCTGCTGAGAAGAACCACCGTTAGACAATCTGGGTCTGCGGTAGATATCTAATCCTACCGTAACCGCTATCACAAAGCAGTTGAGGATCTCCAGGTGATCCAACGATCGTCTAAAAACACCACCGGAGGACTAGCTTCGTCTCTATCTGTTGGATAAATTGGATATTATGATAAATCCCTTTGTTTCGATGATGACAAACATTTCATTCTTGTTGATCTAACGTGCTACTTGAGTGTTGCAGGAATAAAGTGGATGACAAAGTTCTAGGGAAACTATACGCTTGAATGATTGTAAATTTCATGCAATGTAATCAATTGTAAACTTGTACAAACATATAATGTACAAGTACTTAGATCTCATGTAAATCAAGCGTTAGATCTTCCCTAGCAAATCACCACACTTAGATAGGTCATCCCTTTCAAATAGGATCACATATGCACACTCATGCATTTACTTAGTGCCTAAATTGAAAGATTGAAACATGGTCAATCTCGGTCGACCAAACTCCTCGACCGAGACACTCTCGGTCGACAAACTTCTCGACCGAGAATGACCCAAGTAGCTGTTAGACACAGCTGACAAGGTAGTTGGCAGTTGCAAATGAACGTTGATCCAGAGAGCCTGTCGGTCGACAAAACTTCGACCGAGTAGGTATCTCGGTCGACAAATTGTCGACTGAGATGGTCTCTGACAACAACTGCAGAATAAAACAACTAGCCGTTACTGACGCACCTAACTTATACCTAACGGCTAGTTAAGCACTTAGAAACCCCTAGAAGTTGTCTAGAACGTCCTTAAGCATCCATAGGCCATTCCTATAAATAGGACATGCCTTAGGACACCAAAACACACTTAAGCTACACTTGTGCTATACTTGAGCAAGCAATTACATTTGCAATCTGTTTTGAGCAATAGAGCAATTCCTACATTGGCTATTCATTACCATTGCTCCCATTTCGTGTCCTATAGGCTAGCATCTCCTTACCACAACACTTACACTTCTACACTCATTGGTTAGGAGATCGATACGCTTGATATAGGCAAATCAAGCCTTGTGCTTCAAAGGATAAGTTGTAATTTCTATTTTCCTTCTTGTTCCTTTTTATCCTTTGTATTCTCCTTGCTACTCCTAGGGTTGGAGGCTGCGGATTGGAGAAGGTTCTTCTCGGAGGAGAAGGTGGACTTCAAGCTACTTCAAGAAGGCTATCGCACGGGAAGCTACTTCAAGAAGGCTATTGCAACGGGAAGCTACTTCAGGAGGAAGGCTGCTTCAAGGTGGTGCAATTACTTCTAGGTGAAGGCTGCTTCAAGGTTGGGCGATTACTTCTAGGTGAAGGCTGCTTGAAGGGTTTAGGGAGAAAATTGTAATTTTATGTAAAGTCCTTGCGAGGTAATAAAATTAAATTCTTTCCAAATCCCAGTTGGGTAAGCAACCGGGTAGTGGACTGACAACTTTAGTATTTGCTAAAGTTGGAACCACTCTAAATCCTTGTCCCCTTGTCTAATATTTTTGTGGTTGATTGTTTGAGTTCAATAATTGTTAAAATTATCTATAAAACTCTATTCACCCCCCCTCTAGTAGTTTTTTCACTATCATCATCCTAGTCACACCTCCATGTGTGATTAGGAATATCCTTTGGAGGCTGTGAATGCGTCAGTGACGCATTTCTCTTGTTTTCTTTCCGTGTGTGACGTGTATCTCTCCGTCACCACATCTTTCTTGACGTGTATCAATCCGTCATATATTCCGTTCTATAATGGAGGATATCAAGACACCTATGATCTACAACGAGGTGTCACCTATCGCCTCTATCAAACTCAACGGGAAAAATTATCTTCTTTGGATGAACGCCATCCACACCGTCTTGGAGGCTCGTGACAGAGCAAGGCATGTTGACTCGGGTCCCAAGGCATCTACTGATGAAGGGTATGCTGAATGGAAGCGACATGACAGTCTCGTGAAGACTTGGCTGTGGAATAGTATGGAATCTGCAATCGCTGCACGGTTCATGTTCTACTCTACGACCAAGGAAATATGGGACGCAGTGAAGCAACATTACTCTCAAGAGAAGAATGCTCTCCGTCAGTTTATGATTTATGATCGTTTGTTTGCTGAGAAACAGGGTGACCGATCTCTTGAGGAATATTTTGGGGCAATTCAGCCTCTTGCTCAAGAGCTAAGTTATTATCATCCTGTGGCCGTTGCAGAACAGATAAAGGATAGAGATGATCTAGTTACAACCAAATTCTTATCTGGGCTTAACTCGACTTGTAGCTCCGCTCGGAGCGTTATCTTGGCTACTGATAAACTACCCAGCCTTGTGGAGGCTTATTCAAGGATCCAACAATCTCTGCTTGAGTCTGTTTCTTTTGTTCCTGATATATCTTCTGGAGAATCTCATGCGTCCGTTGCTGCTGCAGTACGAGGAGGACGCCCCGGTATGGGTAGAGGGCGTGGGACACGTCCAAAATGTACCTTTTGTGACAAACCGGGACATACAATAGAGAAGTGTTGGAAGAAACATGGAAGACCTGCTGCACCACCTGTAGGGGCAGAACATTGTGCCACCACTACAGGATCCTCCTCCTCTACAAATGTGGGTACTAGCTCTGGCACCGGCATCACTCTCACTCAAGAAGAGTATGATCGGTTCATTCAGGCGACACAACACATGAGTATGGGATCATCTTCTTCATCGGCAAATTTAGCATCTACAACTGGTAATCAGGCAACATCTCTCATAGCATCTGGCTCATCCTCATCTTGGGTGGTTGATTCTGGCGCCTCTCAGCATATGACTGGTATGAGGAGATTGCTCCACACTATTGACTCATCTATTCCTCACCAATCTGTTACACTGGCAGATGGTTAAGTGAAAAGAGTTTTAGCTAGTGGATCTGTCTCCCTATCACCCAAGATTGATCTTAAATCAGTTCACTTTGTGCCTGAATTTCCTTTTAATCTACTTTCTGTTGCAAAACTGATTGACACTCTAAAATGTTGGGTAATATTTGGACCTTCTTGTTTTATTTTACAGGATCTCAAGAGTATGAAGACGATTGGTGGGGGGCCTAGGAAAGGTGATCTCTACCTTTTCAACGGTGACAGTCTACCTCGCCAAATTCCTGCTCCTGCTCCATCTATCCTGTTGAGTGGTTCCCCCTTACTATGGCATTGCAGATATGGACATCCTTCTTTGGAGAACCTGCGGAAGTTGGAACCAGAATTGTCCCATTTATCTTCCTTAGAGTGTCAGTCATGTCAACTGGGAAAGCACCATAGGTTATCTTATCCCAGTCGTGTCAATAAACGGGCTTCTCGTCCCTTTGAGTTAGTGCATAGTGATGTGTGGGGTCCTGTAAAAGACCAGAGTTATAATGGTTTTCGTTACTTTATCTCTTTTGTCGATGATTTCTCACGCATGACATGGATCTACCTTCTTAAAAGTAGAGAGTCTGTGTTGTCTATTGTGAAACATTTTCATACTGAAATTAAAGTCCAATTTGATTGCAATATAAAAATTCTTCAGTCTGATAATGCTTTGGAATATGTTCAGAAGGCTATGTCTGATTTTTGTAGCTCTGTTGGTATGATTCACCGCACATCTTGTCCTCTCACCCCTCAACAAAATGGGGTGGCAGAGAGGAAGAATCGCCATCTTCTTGATATTGCTCGATCTATTATGTTTCAATCTAATGTGCCTAAGAAATTTTGGTCTGAAGCTCTTTTAACTGCTTGTTTCCTGATTAATTGGCAACCTTCCTCTGTTCTTCAAGGACATACTCCTTTTTCTGTTTTGCGTCCCAAGGACTCTCCCTATCCTATTCCTCTTAGAGTTTTTGGTTGCACTTCCTTTGTCCATAACTTCGACCCTAAGACCGACAAGCTGTCTCCTAGGTCCATTAAAACACTGTTCCTGGGTTACTCTACTACGAGAAAAGGATACAAGTGTTACTGTCCTAGTCTTCGCCGCATGTTTGTGTCTAGGGATGTCACTTTTCATGAGACCACTCCATATTTCTCCAATGCTATGAGCAAGGGGGAGCAGTTAGGTGAGGGAGAGCCACCAAAAATACAAAATGAGAGACTGACACCATCAGTGCCGAGTGAGGGAGTGCCACCTATCATTTCAGATTTTACTTTTATTCCGGATGAACAAGCAGGAGATAGACCCGTCATTGAGCATTATACACATGTATATCATAGGCGAGGAAGGCAAGATCCAGAAGTAGCGGCACTAGTCCCTGAGCCCTAACCATCGCGTTCTGCTCAAGAGAATCCTACAGAGACATCAGATCTCAACCTTCCTATAGCTGTTCGGAAAGGTACTAGGTCCTGTACTATTAAACATCCTATTACAAATGTATGTTGCCTGTCTCATTTGTCTAAGCAGGCTCGTGCATTCGCTATTGGGATTGATTTTGTGACTATACCAAGAAATCATTATGATGCTATGAAGAACAGTGGCTGGACACAGGCTATGCAATGTGAAATGTCAGCTCTCTTAAATAATGGTACTTGGGATCTGGTTGATCTTCCTGCAGGAAAGAAAGTAGTAGGCTGTAGATGGGTTTTCACTATTAAACACAATCCGGATGGATCTGTTGAAAGGTTGAAAGCTCGATTGGTTGCAAAGGGCTACACCCAAACCTATGGTGTTGACTCCTTTGAAACATTTTCTCCTGTTGCTCGCCTGAATTCTGTGCTAATCATCATTTCTCTTGCTACTACTTTTGATTGGCCACTATTTCAGCTGGATGTAAAGAATGCTTTTCTCCATGGTGATCTACAGGAGGAAGTTTATATGGAGCAACCTCCTGGGTTTGTTGCTCAGGGGGAGTGTCAGAAAGTATGCAAATTAAAAAAAGGCTATTTATGGGCTGAAACAGTCACCTAGAGCTTGGTTTGACAAGTTCAGTGAAGTTATCCTTCAGATGGGTTTTTCTCGCTCCATGACTGATCATTCTTTGTTTTACTCCAGCTCTTCTCGTGGAACCATTATTCTTCTTGTCTATGTTGATGATATAGTAATTACTGGCAGTGACACCATGGGAATATCTCGTGTCAAAGAGGGTTTGCAAAAACACTTCCATACAAAGGATCTGGGCAAACTAAGATACTTTCTAGGCATTGAAGTGCTTCGATCTCATGCAGGTGTCAATTTATCTCAGAGAAAATATGTGCTTGATTTGTTACAAGAGACAGGCATGGCTGAGTCTAAACCGGTATCTACACCAATGGATTATCACATCAAAGAGGTGGTGGATGATGCTGAATATAAAGATCCAGAATATTACCGGAGAATAGTGGGCAAGTTAATATATCTAACAGTCACTCGACCTGATATTTCATTTGCTGTGGGTGTGGTCAGCCAATATATGCATTCTCCGCGACAATCACACTGGACAGCGGCGGTCTGCAGAATTCTGAGGTATCTGAAAAATGCTCCCGGTAAAGGTATCACATATTCTAGACCAAAGGCACCTCCATCTACCCTGTCTCTCACAGGATATTCAGATGCTGACTGGGCTGGTGATCATACTGATAGGAGATCTACATCAGGTTATTGTACTTTTCTAGGTGATCATCTTATCACATGGAAAAGTAAGAAGCAACATGTGATTGCTAGATCTAGCACTGAGGCTGAATACCGTGCTATGGCTCATGCATGCTGTGAATTGAAATGGGTCAAATCTGTTTTATCTGAATTGCAAATTTCTCTTCTACCTTCTATGGAGCTCAAGTGTGACAATCAATCTGCTATGCACATTGCCAGAAATCCTATCTTTCATGAGCGCACAAAACACATAGAGGTTGATTGCCATTTTATTCGTGATCAAATAAAAGACGACACTATTGTGACTCCATATGTCAGATTTGAAGATCAACTAGCAGATATTCTGACGAAGCCTTTGGGTTCAGCAATCTTTCAGAGACTCTGCGGCAAGCTGGGTATACACGATGTGTACTCTCCAGCTTGAGGGGGAGTGTGAAGCAACCTGCATCCCGGTCGATACTATCGACATTCCGTCGATAGTATCGAGATCAGTTCAGGTTCAAGTTGAAGCAAGCTGCATCCCGATCGATACTATCGACACACATGTCGATAGTATCAAGATTGGTTCAGGCGCAAGACAATATTCCGTCGATACCATCGACACTCAAGTCGATGGTATCGACACCGGCACAACGGCGGAACGACAAACCGGCGTTAGATCTATTTTGCTTATGGAATTTATTTTTTATTAGTTTTCTCTCTTTGTACCTCATGTACTTACCCTAATACATATATATAAGTGTGTAGGCTTAAGCCCTACTCACGTTTGCTGCTTCTTGCAGCCGACATGTGATCGGTGTTTCCGTCTTCTTCCTCCTTCATTTCTTCTTACAATATCATATTTCATGTATAAGTAGGTCTTACATAGTAGTATAATATACATCCATGGTAGTTTGTTTTACAATATTATACTAGTATCAAACTACCATATGGCTAGGCGTGTGAACAGATAGAGTATGTTGTGGGTATGAGTATACCCATGATTATACCCGTTTAGGTTAGCGGGTACAATTATGTGTGCGTCCCTACTTTCTCCAACATGATTTTTACACCGCACCAGTACTCATGAAACTGCGTGTACACGAGGATGGTTATGCGAGTATGTTATTCTTCTAAATGGTCATTGTAAGGTTGATATTCAAACCATGATCTGTCACTTTACACAGAGAGCAAATACCAACACTCTAGTAGTTGTGTTGTGAGATATAACATATTGCATATATAATTATAGAAACGACAACAAAAACATATATATATATATTTATATATATAGATAAATAGATAGATAGATAGATAGAGTCAGGCTAGAATACACTCGAGTGTACAGATCGCACGCTACACTCAAGTGGTGTTTGTATATCAAGACTATATTTTTGCAAAATGTAAACCATTGATCTTCATTGTCATACTATTACTAAGCTACATACAAATTTTGAGCTCATTTGGATGAGTGTAAGTCGCACATCCGAGGGCAACAAAATCGACGCATGAAACTAATCTAAAATGCATTATTTTTATGGTCTTTATAGCAAGACCTATACATGTCCAAATCGGCTAAAATTTTATATATGAGCTATTCAAAGATGTTTAAGTAGATCAACACATTAGATTTGAAAAAAAATATTGCATCATGATAAACTACTTGAGTGTATTCTACTCCGGATACACTCGAGTGTATTCTAGCCTGCCTCTCTCTTTCGATCTCTCTCTATATATAATACATTTTATTATTGAGTGACTAAAAGTTTCATCGAGTGGTGGAAACCAATAAGTAGTATTTAATTCAATTTAGTGGATTAATATACTCATAAGCAAATTAAAATGTATGTACATGTATATGTTCATATAGTTGTGTAAATCTCTGTTTGTATATGTGTATGTTCATGTAGTTGTGTAAATCACTGTTTGTATATGTATGGATGAGTTTATGTATGTTTATACACACATGTAAATTAATATGCATATGATTAAATAAACAAGTTGTGTAGTATATATGTTTGTGTATATGAAGATGTACATGTATATTTGCACATATATGTGTATATGTTTACTTGTAGTATGTGTATGAACTTATTTACAAATGGGTTATGCAAGTATATGCATGTATACTTGTATAATTATGTGCATATATGTGTACATTTTTTATATGCTCATGTATATGAATATGTTTACGTGCAGGCACATAACACGTCTACATGTGTGTGTGTATTCATGTGTGGGGTTTGCGTAAACACTTGCATTTGTATGTGTTTGTATGTCAATGTGTATGTATCTATCTTATCCATGTGTGTATGTTTGTCTAGATAGTTATATGTTTATTAAATGGGTAAGGGTTATGCGTGTATGGGCATGCACATACCCGATAAATACTTATCCCGTAGCCTGTATGCAGGTACAATGGTAAGTGAGTATGTGAGCATGTAGAAACATACCCATAACTGGTAGGTGGGTATGGATTAGCCGGTATGCGAATATGCCCATATCCATTTAAAACGCTATATATGACATAGTAGTTAGTAATTAACATTAGTACAATATTGCCACATAGCATCATATAGTGGATTAGTAGTATCGTGTTGCATATATAATTAGTATTATGATGTAGTATTCTATCACTCAATAGTCAATGGTAGTGTTGTATTACAATAGTTAACTACTCATTATATAACTCAAATAACATAAGTACATACCTTTATGATACGTGTCACAATATTACATTTTTTTGTAATACAATAGTCAACAATATAATACTACATTAACATAACATACCCCATTCGACATGCCCCCCTTCAGGCCCTGGAAAATGGACTTGGCTCTGCTCTTCACTTAAGAGACCTTAGGTGGGTGCCTAGAAGCAGCCCTCAGGGCGGCCACTTAAGTGGGAAAAACATGCTTGGGTGAGCCTAAGTGTTGCCTCAAGGCCCTATTAGGTGGTTGGCAACCTAGGCTGTCTAGGCGTTCGCTTAAGTGGCCAATTGGGCAGCTATTCAACACATTGTTTTTTTTGGCAATCTTTCGAGATAGTGAGGGCTCCTATAAATAACGAATGTGAGATGCATGAATTTATTGAGATATCTCTTAGATGTGTTTGGAAAAGTAAACTTGACCTTTTAATTCTCAAAGTTTTAGTTATATTATAGAGTACTTTATTTCTCATATTATTGTCTCGTGTCATAAATATCTTATATTGAGATATCTCTTAGATGAGTTTGGAAAAGTAAACTTGACCTTTTAATTCTCAAAGTTTCAGTTAGATTATAGAGTACTTGTTTCCCCGTATTATTGTCTCGTATCATAGATCTCTTATATTATTGTCACGATTATCATCATTTAAATTGGTTATTGAATATGCTCGACAAGGGTTCCATGTTCTTTGCCGCTCCCCCTATATTGTGCATCTTGACACTGCCAGTATGCCCGCAAGTCGGAGTAATGCCTTCCATCTATATAGAGGTTGATATCAGGCACAAGGGTGAATCCTAGGCCAAATGCTCCCATTGTTCTTAGTAATCATGGTGGCCAACGGTATTTTGAGGAGACATTTGAGGGTGGTGACTGACCTCAACAACAATTGCATTCATCTTTACCTTTGTAATCCACAAATGGAGTAGAAATCCTTCACCTCCTTCGTTGCTCTCTTCTTATAGACCATGGATAACTTGGAGTAGGGATTCCTCATGGGAATCTTACCCTTTCCTGAACCTCCTTCATAGGGCACCCTCTCCATGTTCTTCCCACATGCTTCTCAGTTTCCCAGGTGCATGGGTGACTGTGTCGAGGTCATGAGTTATTATTGTGTATGATTGACACCGTTTCTACTATTCACAACACATGTATCCCACATTGTACTTTTTACTCTTAGTGTCGTGGCATCTAGTCTAGTTACAATGCCTGTTAGTGTTTCTCACTGTTGGAACTAATGCATAGACAATATATTGACAATGTGTGTGATACAAGGAAAACCATCACCTGTATATTGGAGAGGTACATGGCGTGGGAAGAGAGAGTTGAGCCAGTAGTAGAATCAAACAAAACATAGGTTAGGAAAGCACAGTCAATTGGTTTCTTTTACACGAGAGGCTCCGGAATCCATTTACCTGGGAGGGTCAAGGCGATGCTGATTCAAAGTACGCAATGATCTAGCACTCCCGGTTCTTTCTTCTTACACAGTCGTCGCTTTTTCGTTCCTCTCCCTATAGGTCAAGCTACTTCGTTGCTCTCCAATAGATCGAGCTACTTCGTTCCTCTCCTTGTACAACCAACACGGTTGTTCCCCTTTCATTTGTATTTTTGCGCAGAGTGACTCCAAAATACGGAAAGGAGAACTTTCAACTATGTCAAGTAGAATGACATGTGGGGAGCATGATGCTTGACTTCGGATTCTTTCGAGTTCAAGTCAAGAAAGAAGAGCAAGGGGCTCTCCTCATAAGTCAGATAGGATCGTAGGTGTACAGTGACTGGCTTCGCGAGACCACTTTTGGATCTACTCATGGCTAAGCTCTATTGGGCGATGCTTTCTGGATATTGCTTTCGGACTCACAAATATCTCCTCATATGATCTTTCTTTTTGCGTCTGAGTCTCACTTCCATCTTTTCTTCTTTCTCATATTTGATTCTGATTCTCCCCCATGAGAAATGCTTACAAAAGCGGGTAGGCCAAAGCAAATATATGGGATACATTGACCGGACATCACTTTCTGGATTGGAAGTTGTATCGGAACTTCTCTATTGCGACGACAGAGAAGAGACACGCAAACAAGCAACAGACTGAGCACCCATGCGAATCGCATCCTAAAGGAGTATGATTGCTCTTCCCCTTTCTTTCTTCTCTCTGCTCCGGAAGTTCAAGTCAAACTCTTGGCTTGCTACAGGACTCAAGGGCCATTGATGGAAAGGGCAGCCGTTGGGAGTCGTTCTTGACGGATCCGATTGGAGGAGATGGAGTAAAAAGATTCAAACCTTTGCATGCCGACACCAAAAACCGACGCCTTACGACTTGGCTATACTCCATATGGACTGGGGAGAGGGGTAAGGGAGAAGCGGAAGAACGAGCGAGCCGTGCGAGGATGCGAGGAGGGGCCCAAGCGTCCCTTTAGGACCGACTACAACAAGCTCGCGACTCGGAGAGAAACAAAGGGTCAACTTTCTGCTCTATTTGCTTGCAAACAATCCTAGACACTTAACCGAACTCTATCGGAGGTACTGACTTGTTGAACTATGCCTTGATTGGGCTTAGAGACACATGCCCACCTTAGATATGACTAATAGGGATACTGACTTCTAAGGAGAGTAAGCAGAGACAGACCATGATGGAGAAGACTATAGCCCGGTTTGGCCTTGGGACGACACAGAGACAACAACGATGGCTGACCACTCACGGGCACATATGAAAAAAATTATGGAAGAAAACACATGATTTTGTTACATATTTGAGCAGATAAAAATATGCAAAGCGATCCCGTAAAACTAGCCATGACCCCTACTGCGATTTTGAAGTCACTAGTTAAAGTCAGATCTGCCCCCGCTAATGATCACATCTTGGCTCCGCCCCTGCTTGGATGTGTGCACCAAAGCTTGCTAGTAAGGTTTTACCAGCAAATATAGTTGGTACAGGTATCAGGATTAGATCCATGTATCGTTATAAAAAACGACTCAGGTATCTGACATCCATGTTTTGATGAAGGTGAACCTCTTTTGTCTGAATGGCCAGTTAACATTGTCTCCATTTCTTATGGGCTATAGTGTTGAATTGACATGCTACTTGAGTGCTTTCTTTATATGTTGGTAAAGTTTGTTTTACTATTGTCAATCTCGATTATGTACCCTGGTGAGCTGATGTCATGTATGCAGATTTGACTTTACGTGTAGATGCTGTCCTATGAAATAAATTGAACACGTCATATTGATTTTACTTTCCAAAGGCAGCTTGTGAAGTTGGGTACCGTTTTGCTCAAGAATGACGTCTATGTTTTTGTGCTTTCATTTCAGCCTGCAGCCTACGATGATCGGGAATTCATCAGAAGTCTTCCAGTATTCAAGAATCTTACAGATTTAAAGTTGTGCAACTCTGAGATCAGAGATGTTGACTGGCCAGTGCGTATTCTTCTTCTATGTGCACCAAATCTGGAACACCTTACCATTGAAGAACCTGCAGTAAGAGCCAGTACACTATGACGATTTTTTACATATTAATATTGGTATATGTCTGACATTATTGCTGTGGGCATACAGGTTTACCCAGAACTGAATGACCCGGAAACTTGGTTCAAGAAGGTCTTGCCACCAGACTACATCCTCCGCTGCGTGGACATTCAAGTTTCTCAGTTCAGCAGCTCGAACGCTCTTTCTAACAGGGTGGAGGTTCACTTTGCAAGCACTTAGCGGACTTGTGCGATAGTGAGATACTTGATGACCATCGGTTCCACGGGAACCCTATCTTGAATATATGATGTAATTTATTAGTTACATGTTTTTATGTTGTTCAAAATCAGCACTCTACCATTAGTAGAAAGGCAATATCAAATATTTTATTGGTTCTAAAATTGTTGACGCTCTGCTTGTATATGCATAATTTCTGACTTGAAACAGTTGATACATCCAATTTGCTGCATCAAAAATGCAAATTTAAAATTAACATATAAGAATGAGACTATAAAGCTCGCATATGTACAAAGAGTTATCTAATTGTCAAATTATAACATACATACTATTCACAGTTTGCGTCACAAACATACGATCCAAGAAACAAATAAATACAGAGCAAGCATCTCACCCGGGGCTAGGTTGAGCCTAAAGTGCACTTACCTGTCAAATTATTGCACAAGACAAATTTACAGGTAGAAGTAAAAGACTGGAAGTGCACTAAGCTCTAAATAATTATGAACTAATTCGATAGACGAGCTTTTCTAGCAGTTGCTTCAAATTTTGACATGTGGGCAAGGATTTCTAAGGTATTATGTTGTGTGTTTATTTGTAGGTAGAAGTAAGAGACGGGTAGTATATTAAGTTCTTAACAATTATAAACTAATTTGATAGACGAGTTTTACTAGCAGTTGCTTCAAATTTTGACATGTGGAGAAGGATTTCTAAGGTATAATGTTGTGTGTTTGCTTCAGATAGGGTCAACGATGTAGGCTTAG
The DNA here is from genome assembly GCA_963693085.1 of Alisma plantago-aquatica. Classification (NCBI taxonomy): domain Eukaryota; kingdom Viridiplantae; phylum Streptophyta; class Magnoliopsida; order Alismatales; family Alismataceae; genus Alisma; species Alisma plantago-aquatica. Next base: position 1,490,213,260 of record OY856412.1, read on the forward strand.
AGTTCATCTACATGTACCTATTGAAAAAAAGCAAACAGAACGCCATCTGTTCCGTAACGGTGTATGGGATGAATTTTGCTGATGTTACATTTAATATTCTTTTTTGATAACGAGGAACTCCTCTTGAAATCCACCACTATTGGACCCTACTCATGCAAGAATAAATTTCAAGAAAAGCGTGTTATTAGGAGACACCACGACACACCCAATCAAATATTAGCCACTGTTGCACCACGGTCAACACCAAGAATCAAACTTGGAACTTTTCATTGAGGTGTTATTGAGCCGCACCATTTAAGCTTTCATTGATTTAATGTTAACAAACTGTGTAAAAAAAGCAAAAATGTAATTTCATTGGACAGCTCTAACTATCTTGATGTAATAAGGAGATTGAGAATAAATGGTGGAATATTGAGCAAATAATGAAAGCATCAAAAGTACGTGAATGACTGATACGTAGTCAACAGTCAAACCCCATAGCAATGCTGACTTTACCTTAATGTGATACAAAGACCAACAACTGTCCTACTTGGAAAACAAGAACCCATCTGGACTCTTTCGTGTCGCAACTCTTAGTCTTTGAGAAATTGAATGGTGATTTTGTCATCTATAATAACAGAATGAACGACCATCCATCTTTATCAGTGCGAATTGAGGAAGTGTATAAATGTACGAGTATATTTGTATATGAACTTTTGAATGACTATTAAAAGCTAAGTGTAATGTCTTTGACCTTAACTATTTTTCCATACGGATGTCTTGCAACCACAATTGATCCCTAACTTTACAACTGTAGTCCATTTATATCCTATTTTAGATGGAACAAGTAAGCTAATTTTTGTAGGACTACCAATTTTCCAGGCACATGACCCAGAATTGTACAATCAATCTGGATCAAAATTCTTTCTTTTGTGAGCATATTTTGTATGAAATATGATTTCACCCACATGCCTAAGATGGACCAAACTTTAACCATTTGAAGATTTTATTAAAATGATTTCGCCTATGTTCTATGTATCTTGATCGAATGCCGCTGTCCTAAGCCCATATAAAGGAGGGTTGGTGGTGGGTTGATAGTCTGTCATATAATTTTTGTCACTTTTTTTATGAGCTGGATTGTCAGAACTTCGTTGGAGCGTCCCTCTCTACTGCATTAATACCCATGTGCAGTGATAAATATACAAGAGGTTCCGACATGTGAAAGTTTGACTGTGTTGAAGGACTCACAATAAAGGATTTCATTTTTCTAAAGAGTGTGTGTAAGGAAGTTAGTTCTCTATATCATTGCCTAAATGTAGTAAAAAATGTGCAAAGACAACATTTTTGACAAATAAAGATAAGGAAGCAAGTAAAAAAAGATCACACTGGGATTTTAGGATGCTATCTCTTTGACAAGAAAGTTTTTGGAGATAGTTGATACTATGATTAGAAGAAAAACCAACATAAATTTAACGTTAAACCACGTGTACAAGAAAATAAAAAGGTAATTTAGATGAACATTGCTCACTAACTTAATGTAGTAAGGAGATTAAGAATAAACGATGAATGAGAGCATCAAAAGTACGTGGAACTAAACTGATACGTAAGCAGCACACAAACCCCATAGCCACGATGACTTTATTCCAAGGTGATACAAAGAACAGTAATTGTCCAACTTGGAAAACAAGAACCATCTGGACTCTTTCGTGTGATAACTCTTCGTCTTTGAGAGATTCTATGGTAATTTTTTCATCTATCACAACATAATATTAAAGGAAAACCATCCATCTTATTATCAATGCGACTTAAGGAAGTCTATGAAGTGTATAAATGTACGGTTATGCTTGTATATAAATCTGAACTTAACTTTTGAATGACTATTAAGAGTTAAGTTTTTGACCTTAACTATTTTCGCATAGGGATGTTTTGCAACCGCAATTGCTTCCTATGTATACAACCTTAGTCCATTCATATCCTATTTTAGGAGATATAAGTAAGCTAATTCGTATAGAACTGTCATTTTTTGCGTGACATGGTCCAAAAATGTGCAATCAGTGCAAATCAAACTATGAGCATTTTTTGTATGATATGTGACTCACCCAAGCCTAAGTCTGATGGCCCAAACTTTGATTTTTTGAAGATTCTACAAAAATAACTCCACCTATGTTCAACATATCTCTTGCGAATCTAGCCGTCCCAAGCCCAGATAAAGGTGGAGGGTTGGTAGTAAGTTGATACTCAATTGTAAAATAATGTCACTCTATTTATGACATGGATCCTCCTAAGAACTTTGTTGGAACGTCCCTCCTATTGACATACTGCATCGAATCCCATTTGCAGTGATAAATATGTAAGGGGTTTTGGCACATGGACGCCCGACTGTGTTGAAGGACAAGCAAAACTTCTCACATTTTGGCCGAGTGTGCTTAAGGAAACTAGCTCGCTAGAAATGTGCAATGACAACATTTTTGACAAAGCAAGATAAGGAAGCACGCTAAAAAGAGATTATAGTGGGATCTTAGAATGTTAGCTCTTTGACAAGAAGGTCCTTGGAGATGGTAGATATCATGATTAGAAGAAAAATAAATATGGTTTTCTTGCATGAAACCATGTAGGCATGGAAAGGTGTAGATGAATGGAGACACAAGGTACAAAATTTGATATACATGTATTGATGAGGATAGAAATGAAAATTTTGATAAGATGTTGAAGGAGGAGGTGGTCAAGATCACAAGGATGGGTGATAGAACCTGACATATTAAGGTTTTTCTTTGGAGAAAGATTTTCAATATTAGTAGAGCCTATGCCCCCAAGTTGGCCTTAGGAAGGAGGCTAAAAAGGATTTTTAAACAACATGGATATCTAATATCATGAATCTCAATAAAGGAGGATATCATTATTGGGAGTCACTTAAAGAGACATGTGGGGAGTAGCACTGTTGGATACGAGAGTGTTCATGGTAGTTTAGCGATGGAAAAAAACATGGTGAAGGAGAAATGATATGAGATGTTGTAGTCGCCTATAATATGATTTTGGAAAACACCGATTTCAAGTAAAGAGCTTCTCATATGATTACTTTCAAGAGAGAGATCATAGTTGTAGTCAAATAGATTTCTTTCTTGAAAGACAGGTTGACATAAATGTATGCAAGGATTGTAAAGTGACCCTAACAAAGAACTTACCACCCAAAGTTGGTTGGTGGTTTTGGATATGAGGCCTATCAATGGTAATCATACCAAAAACCAAGAGAAAAGGATGAAGTTGTGGAAATTTAAAGGAGAATTAAAATCAAATTTTAACATAAACTTATAAAAAATGGCACCTGGAACTTAGAGTCTGAGTGGCATAATATAAGATGGCTTAATATAAGATCATGCATAAAAAGACTTCCAAAGAGGTTTTGAGGGAGTCTAAAGGGTGTAGGTCTTCACAAAAAGAGATATGGTGGTGGAATGATAAGGTACAAAAGCCTATTAAACTCAAAAAAGAAATTTATACGAGCTAGCCTAAATATTGAGATGATGCAACTTTTCAGACATACAAGCAAGTATAAGAAGAAGCTATGAAAGCAGTTCAAGAGCAAGGTGAGGATATATAAGAAGTTTTGACACGAGAGAAAAGAAAAAGATAAAAATGAGACAAACACACTAACCATTGTATGGAATAATGCGGGGGATGAAGGGGCTATATAGTTACTGAATTTATTTAATAAGATTATGAATACTAAGAAAATTCCAAATGAGTGGAGAAAATAGTATAGTTACACATCTAAAAGAACAAAGGAAATGTTCATAGCTGCAAAAAGTACAAAGATTTCAAGTTGGTGAGTCACACAATGAAACTTTGGCAGAGGATTGAGAAGGCTTAGATCGAGAACACAAATATCAAACAACCAGTTTGGCTTCATGATAATGAGATCAACAATAGATTTAGGTTTTCTAGTAAGGAGGCCTAGGGAGAAGTAAATAGAAAACAAAAGAGATAAAAATATGGTTTTATCAATTTGGAAAAGGCTTATGATTGAGTACCCATGTAAATGTTATGGAGCAATAAAAGCAAAATTGGGTCTATACATTGCAAAGGATTTAAGATCAATAGAAGCAAAAATAAGTATATGTATTGTAGTTTTATCCAATATAGAATTATAGGTGGTGGATCCAAGTTAGATAGAGTGGATCTACCAAAATGTGACAAATTTTGTAACTTAGGTTCTACTATTTAAATGGATGGTGATGTCCAAGATGATGTTTGTCACAAGATCACAACAAGATGCTGAAATGGAGGAGTGCAACTCGAGTAGCATGTGATTGGAAGATCCATATCATATTTAAAAGTAGGTTTTATAGAACAACTACATGCAAAGTCATGCTATATTCTAGTGATTATTGGGTGGTGAAGTGATAATCCATCAATAGAAAGAGTGTGGCAAAATTATGTATGCTGAGAAGGATGTATGGCAAGGCAAAGAAAGGTCGCTTGAAAAGTGAATATATTAGGAATAGAACGAGCATGGCAATCATTAAGGACATGCTGTAAAGGGCTGTCCAAGATGGTATGGACATGTGCAACAAACACAAACTAACATGCCTATTTGAAATTATGATATTGAGTCAATGACAATAAAAAGAAGATGATGCATGCCTAAATAAACATGGTAAAAGATCATAAAGAGAGTATATGAACCTTTACTTCTTCATAAGAATATGACCCATAACATAGGTGATTGGAAAAGAAGGATCCATATAATTGAACACAATATGGATGGAATTGAGGCTTAGAAGATGATTCTATTGACATAATAAATTTTGGTACAACTACACATATCAACCCAAAAATGAGGCTACATGACCTTATGGAAACTCAAATTCTTTGTCAATTAGTAGGAAGTCACGAACCAATAAATAGACCTAAATAAGGGTATTTTGACCAACCATAAGATTAGTTTGTTGACATTATAAAAGTTGATTCTATGATCCATATTTCCTAGTAAATATTAGATAAGAACTTTACTTTATATATAACCACATTCCTTGCATGCATATTAATTCACTTTGTGTCACCAAAAGGAAAATTATTTCTCTTATGATTTTATAATTCTTTAATATAGATAGTTAGAGATGAGTAAACATGATCCCATGATTATTAATCCGAGAGAAATATATATTAATCCTGAAATGAAAATTTCTTTGAATGAAACAAAAATTGTTCTTAGCAACAAACTACTAGTGATTTTTTGTCAATATTAAATTTATACACACACAAGGTAGAAAAGTCTACACTAGATTTTTTTCATTTTAGTTATATTTTTTTTCTTCATTTAGCTGGTATAAATTAACATAATCAGTTACCATTAAGTTGATATGTTTCATGCATTATTGGTAAAGTAAAGCTCTTCGTATATGTAGAATAACTCCGAGATAAAAAAAGAACATGTTTCCTATTAAACTCACTATATTTAGTAAAGATATACACCATACTTCTTGACCTACATACTTGAAGGTCATTATTTAGTAATCTATCCAACTCATGAGCATAGATATCCATCATACATGCACTTTGACTTTGTTTTGTAGCATATCTTATTCCATTTAGCAAAATAGATTAAACATCTTCGTTTTGACAATACTGGTAAAAAATAAAAGCAAACAATGTGAAAGGTTTGTTGCAAGTTAATCAACTGAAAAAAAAGTTTATTCACAGTGATAAATTCTCTATTTATGAATTCAATCAATTACATGATAAAATTGTAAATATGAAAGTGCATTACTTCATAGTGGAAATGAAACTAATGATACAACATAATATTAAATTCATTTTCCCAATCTATCATAAGTATTTTAGGTTCTTTTTAATTTTTCTTTCCTTACATACATCATATAGAAATATTTTTTTTTGCATCAAGGACAATATTGAAGAAATAAAAAATTCCAACCATCATATAGATTCATTAAAATAATTATCATAATGTGAAAATGAAAATTGATAAACAATTAAAAAAAGATATGAATCATATATACATGACCTATTAATTGTACCAATATCAAGTCAAATTTACATGCAAGTCATCAACTATGTCCTAATCCTAACCATGCTATGATGCAATAACCATACATATGTCATGTAAAGACAATCTAGATCTATGAAATATTATATAATTCATATGAATGGTTAATAAATAAATCATGGTCCTAATATATTATATATCGTAACCTAACAAATCTAGTACATCAATTAAGATAAGCGGATAACTAAGATAGCTAAGTGAAATATGTGATTGGTGAACCATATACTAAATAGATAGCATATTATGTAACCCTAAGTTCCAAACAACAGTTATACAATACACATGTCACACTGTCATTTACATGTTATTCAACTAAAAGACTGAATGATGAAAAAAGGTTAAATACCTTGTTAGTTATTAACTAGACAAAGTAGTTTGTTTGTTTGATTGATTTATGTTAATATATTTTTATAAACATAAATAATCCCAAATGATAATATTGAGTAAAATACTTTAATAGGTTTATGATAAATATCATCAAATTATCTTGAGTGTATATAAGCCTTATTATGATCAAACCCTAAAATATATAAGACAAAGTGGAAAGAAAAAAAATTGTACTAGGACAATGTTTATCAAGACTATTACTTGGAAACATTTACCAACTTATCTCAAAACCTAAAATGAATGTGATATTCAAGAACCTATATATTAATTAGCTAGAATTCCTAACTCTACAGACTTGTATATTTTTCTAGCATAAATAATTATAATCATATAATGGAAAAATTAATCCTTATGTGTAAACTCTATTTCCGTTGAGTTTCTATTGGTTTTAGAATTTGAACAACCAAATTTTACATATGGTTGACCTCAACTTTTGTCTCTATTTTATCACACCCTCTACGCTAGTCCCTATATCAGACCATACTCATGGACTTAGCAAGATACAACCACTCTCCTTCAGTCTCAACACTAAAATTCTAAGCTAACTCAGGCCACCAATATTCCCTACTCCCTCTTCTTTGTCCTCCATCACCCATCCACCTCATCCTCCCATTTTATTTCCATCACATTCCTCACCTCTCCTCAATCATCATGATCAGCATGACCATGAATATTTTGGTGTTTGGTTCACTTGGAACTGATACACAACTTTAGATACATAATCATTTATTTCCGTATCCATACAAACTCTTATCTACACCATGCCTATATAAAACCTTTATAGGAACTCTAAATCACCTATATAAACCAACACCCATAGTTTGTTGACCTAATTTCCCTTGATCATTTCATGCCGAACCCACAATCCTATTTGAGTTTATGCAAGTTTGATAGACATCCTAAGACAACCAAGAAACTCACTAAAAATACTTAACACTTTCTTTGTCTTTCCCAAGCTCCAAGCACATCCAACTTGCCTGATTTAGGGTAAATAAAATTTCCCTATTTTCTCTTCCTTCTTGTATTTGTTTTTGGGTTGCAACTTCAATGATCAATTTGAATTTTACTATATTTTGTAACCATTGTCCTCACCCAAGTTTCACAAACTATTTGGAGAACTTGGCTCATTTACAACTCAATACTTAGTGGTTCTTGAGATGATTCTTGTGGATGATGATTTATGGGAAGTATCGTGGGACTATGGCATCTTGTGACTCTTTGCACGGGTCACTGAGATTAACAAAAGAGAACATCTCATTTGGATCCTCTATTGACACTATTTTGCACTGCATCACAAGTTTTACTTCATGATTAAGATACTAATTTTCTTCTCATACACTTTTTGATTGGGAACATCATTTTTAAGTGTTCCCCACATTTCCTCTTTAGTTAAATATTTGTGTATAACTTTGCATGGGAATATATGTATTTTAATGCTTGATTTGGTTGATACCTTGGTGTGTTTGAAAAGATTGATAAGCCCTTTTAAGATATATTGGATCAAGAGGGGGGTGAGTAGAAATATTAAAAACTAAAACCAAATTTAGTAGACCTTTAAAGTTTAATATAGGTGAAATGAGTATTAAAGAAAGAAGAGAGGGATTGAGAAAACTACAATTGAAAGTAAGTGTGTAGAGTGGTATTGGCTTAAAATTCCATAGCTACACTATCCAGAGATGTCAAACTTTAATATTTTTAAATGAGTACCACCTTGTATTTACAATTCAAGATCATACACCAAAAATACCTCTAATTTTAATTTAAAACTAACTAGTTCCATTTTTGGGCAAGGAGTTAGTAACCTTACCTAAGACCTCCTTCCCTACACCTTCCTTAGCCATGTATGAGTTTCAATCAACCTTTATAGAATATAAAGGTTGTAAGAGAGAGGAGAGTCTCACAAGATAACAATTGGTGCTAGATCTGTTATAGTTAACTATTAACTCAAATTGAAGTATGAAAGTGATCAATCTTGAGGGATTGATTAGGAGATCTTTGAGCCAAAATATCTCAACTATAGCATAGAGGCACCTTGGTAACATTACGATGCTCTCGAGTTGGTCATATTTAGAGTTGAGAGTTCTTCCTGAACAATAGAGTGGGTTGGGATAAATTCTAGTCATTTTAGGAGGATTATGTAGAAAATCTAATAGTTACATATCCGACTTTTATCCCTCTCTAACAGATAATGAGCACTCTACAAAATCTTGAGCTACAATATAGTCAAATGTACTTATAAAATACTGAGACAATGGATAGATGTTGAGGTACCTTGGTGTCTCCAATAAATTGAGATTATCCCTTGAACTCTTGGTCGAAGACACTTCTTGGACATTTTTCTGGTTGAGTTTCCTTAGGGAAACTTTGTTAACAACATTGCTTGTTTGGGATATTTCTAAATATCCCAAAGTGCATCAATTGTTCATTCCAATTATATTCATTACATGTTTGATCTTAGATACAAGTAATCAATTGTAACATACCACAGTTGTAACATACCAAAATTTAGCATCTTGACTCTAGAAACCCTAATCCCTTGGATGTGATGTGTTTAGAACCTAAGTTCTAGCCAAACCAAGACTCATATATACCCTAATACACTTATTTGCACCCTTATGAACATTATTGCATATATTGAGGAACTCTAGTGTAAACGCTAGCTAAGGTTACACACAACCCTAGTAATATCCTAGATCTATAAATCCTCACATGATATTAAAATGAGTATTTGGAACCTAAACCCTACTTTGTACTAGATAACCTAACCTAATAATGTTTGATACCTCATATGTTGCATTAGCATCATTATGTGTTATAATACCATAAGATATCTTATAAGCATAAAATTAGACCTAACACATTAAATGATGCATAACATGGAGGTAATCCCTTATAATAAGTCACATATGATTCTTTATTCATTACTGCATACATAATGTCTAAAATATGTGTAGCGATAGGAATGATGTGCTTAGTATATGAAATAAAATAATAATTGAAATTTCATGTAAATGGATAAGAATAATGTGCCATTATATAAGTAAATGTTGATATTAATGGACTTAATGAGTGATTGAGTAAAATAATCCAATTCGTGCATAATAATAATGTATAACCATATTGATAGAAATTTGAAGTTAATAGGACTCCAAACAACGAATGTTAATGAAAATGATGTGATATTACAATATCTATAAAGACAATGAGCCTAAAACCAAATGTATTTGAACTCATAAAAGAAGTTTTGAAAGCAAAATATAATCTTAAGATAGGGTTTGTTGGGTCCCAATCAACTAAGATGCCAAATTCGAACCCTATTTGATAATCCTAGAGACTCTAATTTAATAATAAAGGATACACCTAATATATATGTTGGTATGTATGCCCTAAAAGCCAATCATATGATGATCAACTAGTTTTCACCAAAATCCATTCCTAACATTTACAAAAGACCTTTTCATAGTATCCATCAATCCCTATTGGTTGATGTCACACTGCTACCTTCACATGTATTGGTTGTACTATCATGGCTTTACCTACATCACTTAATATCTATGATCGGGCTTATGCTTCTACCTACCAGGAAGCCCAATATCTTTAAGATTTTGGTCACAATGCATGACAGATGAGCCATGAGATATGGTCCAAGTGTCATGTCTCTTAAAATGTGGTTATGGAATAAGATAATGATGATGAAGATAAGAATAATAATATGGTAATGGTGATACAATCCATCGTGTCAAGGTCTATGATGAGAAGGATGGGGAAGAAATTCCTCAACCATCTTCTACCCTCGATATACCTTGAGATGATATTGTGGAAGAAGACAAGATGATGAAGACTGTGATCATGGTAGAATTTTCTTGATCAAGTCTTTGGTGTGTTTAGGATATGCACTTTGTAGATATTGTAACACTTTGAGTGCAATTAACTCTAAACCATGTATTTTACATGAACATTTTTTCTATGTTGTCTATGTTATTTCATATTTTTGTATATTGCTTTATTCTCTATCTACTAAAAAAGTAGCACTTAATGCAATATTATCTTGGTATGAGTTACAAGCTTCCATATTTTGACGATGCTTCAGAAAATTACATCTTGGGTGTTGACTCTAGGTCAATTAGGTCAATGTTGACTCACGTCTAAATTGACTAAACCCTTATTTTGATGATGACTAACCATTCCACATATTGGTGTCTAATGCTTCTACATTGAGTGATTTCAGATTAGGTTTAGACACACTCCAAATGCCCTAACTTGCGCATATCAAATTGGAGAAAAGACAAGTCAAAATAGCTACAAGTGTGCAATTTGGGATCTCTATGCAAATGACCTTAGAATTGCTTTGTAACCACTTGTAATGATTGTATGACTTGTAATTAAGCTTAGAAAAATTATTGGGACACAAAAATCCATCATTTGTATAGTCAAACGAAAATTCCAAAATACCCATAACAGGGATTTTGTCGGCCGAATTCCAAACTCGGCCGATCCATATATTCTGGAATTTTTGTTGCAATCGGCCGAGTTACAAACTCAGCCGATTCTCGTTCGGTCGAGTTTCTAGCTAGGAAACTCGGCCGATCCACTGATCGGTCCAAGATGAAAGTCGACCGATCGGCCGAGTTTCTCCAAAGGAACTCGGCCGACAGTCTAGCTTTCAGCCTTGTCTTTTAGTGGTTCGACCGAGTTACCTTTATATAAACTCGGCCGATCAGACTGTACGAAAAAGTGCAGAAAAGTGCTTCTAGCCGTTGTGGAGTTGCAACAAGTGAAAATAGATCCGTTGCAAGCCACAAAATGGCTAGTTTTCGTTCTCATGTGTTCCCAAAGGCTAAGAGGCATCCCCAGCTATAAATAGGACCCCTTGGGCTTCATTCCAAGGTTGAGCATTCATTGCAAACTCTTTGTGAGGTTCCTATTCTATAGTTGAGTGCTTCCTACAGCCTCCTCTCTCTCTCTAAGCTTAATCACTTGCTACATCCATTAGAGTGAGTAGGAAATCTGTAAGAGAGCTAGTCCCATTTGTATATCTTGTGAAGCTCTCACTTCCACAACCTCCCCATCTCTCCATTTCAATCATGAAGATGAAGGTTCTCTCTCTTGTCCAAGAGAGGTGAAGAAGAACAAGGGAAGGAGTCCCTTGGTGAAGATCAAGGTTGAAGACTTGGAGCTAGAGTGGGTAAGCCCTTGGAGAAGGCATAAGACTCAAGCTCAAGTGGGTAAGACCTTGGTGGAAAGCTTCTCCGGGTGAAGGTGAAGTCAAAGGCGGAAGATCCAAGAAGAGTGGGTAATTCCTGCAAGGCCGAAGACTTGTGCAAGAGTGGGTAAGTCCTTGGAGAAGGCCGAAGACTCTTGCAAAGTGGGTAAGTCCTTGGTAAGGTTGAAGACTCTTTGTATTGGATAGGTAAGTCCTTTTTTGGTCATGTATTGTATGTCTTATTAAGTGAATATAAGAGTGCAATTGTTGGAAGTCCTAGAGGTTGACCTCTCTAGGCAAGTGGACTGACACACTTTTAGTTTGAAGTGTGGAACCACTCTAAATAGCTTGTCTAATTGGTGCATGTTCAATCTCTCTTATCCTTGCTATGCATGATTTAGTTGCACTCAAATTACCTATTTAGCAACCTTATCTTGTCATATATCTTGAAGGTTTAATGAATTTTGTTTAAGTGCTTTCAGCTCTATTCACCCCCCCTCTAGAGCACCTAAGTCACCCATCTAGGATCCAACAAGTGGTATCAGAGCAGGTCTTCTCCAAGCATACTTCAACAAGTAGGAGAAGATGGGTGACTACCTAGGAGGGAGACTCTCGACCAGACTTCCAATCTTTGATGGGAGCAACTTCCTCTATTGGAGAAGAAGACTTCAATTCTTCATCCAAGGATCAAGTCTCGAGATGTGGCAAATGGTGAACAGCCCATACATTCTACCAAAGACAAACATTGAAGAATGGGATGAAGCCACCTTGAATGCTAGAGCCATGCACATCCTATATGCCTCCATGACCCCCACCGAGTTCAACCGGATTTCTTCTTGTGAGACGGCCTATGAGGTATGGAGAAAGCTTTGCATCACTTATGAAGGGACATATCAAGTGAAGGAAAGCAAAGTCTACATGCTCAAAAGGTTGCTTGAGAACTTCAAGATGGGAAAGGAGGAGAGCATAGCCAACATGTACTCAAGGCTCAACACCATCTTGAATGGTCTTGCTGTTCTAGGACATCCTATGTCTAGTGGAGAGATCAACTCAAAGATCCTTAGAACTCTCCCCAAGAGGTGGGAATCCAAGGTGACTTCTATTGAAGAAGCAAGGTCTCTTAGGGATATTCCTATTGAAGAGCTCATTGGAAATCTACAAGCTCATGAAGCCACACTTGACAAGAGGGAGGAATTAGAAAGACAAGAGGAGAAAGAACTCAAGAGAATGAAGAAGGCTGAAATCAAAGCTCAAATCAAGGCTATTGTTGGTCAAGCTTCTCCATCCTCTCAAGTTGAAGAAGATGCCATGTACTCCAAGGGTAGACTCTACAAAGGCAAGTCCTCCTCCATCCGGTGCTTCACATGTGGAAAGAAGGGTCACTACAAGGAAGATTGCCCACAAGGCAAAAAGACCCATCTTCACAAGAAGAAATGGCAATCAAGCTCAAGTGGCTCCTCCAACTCAAGCTCAAGTGAAGATTCATGTGAAGGATCAAGCTCAAGATCTAGTGATGAAGGAGAATGCCATTTTGCTCTTATAGCATCAACAAGTGAAGACTCAAATGAGGTAAATCTAGACTCTTTAGATAAAGAATCTTTAATTGCTATTATTCATGATATTAGTGCCTCTTATAAGTCTTCTAAAAAGAAAAAGAAAAAGCTTGCTAAAATTATTGATAATTTGCATATAGAACTAGATGATCTTGAATATGCAAATTCTTGCTTTCTTATTGATAAAAATGATTGTCTTAGCCAAGTAGACTCTCTTAAACTTGAAAATGCTAGTTTACTTGATAAGATTAAATTTCTAGAAGCTCAACCTCTCATGCCTAGTTCTAATGAAGATCATACTTTAATTGTTGATTCTCTCATGCATGAGCTTGATACTCTTAAAACTGAAAACGTAGAACTCAAGCTTATTGATGATGCTAGGAGAGAAGAAATATATTCTTATCAAAGAGAATTAGTGGTGCTTAATTCTGAAAATGCCTCCTTGCTTGCTAAAATCAATGGGCATGAACCTTGTTCTAGTTATACAAATAGAGAGAATGATGTTGCTGCTCTTCATATTGATAGAGATTCTTATTTAACTAAAACTCTTTGCTTAGAAAATGATCTTTTGCATGCTAGAGATAATATCAATAATTTGTCTTCTACTATTGCTTCTCTTAAGCATGATAATGACAGTTTGAGATCATCCTTGCAAAGATTCTTAGTTGGTAAAAAGAGTCTTAATGACATCCTACACCATACTACTAAACAAATTGGTAGACATGGTTTAGGGTATGATAGTAGTCAAGGGAACAACAAAGATAAAGGACCTCCAATATTCCATGGAGAATCCTCTAGTTCCAAGACTATGGGAACATGCAACTATTGTAATGAAATTGGTCATTATTCTAAGTGTTGTCCTTTTAGGAAGGCACCCAAGAGCAATAGGACTTGGGTTGCTAAACTAACCCCTCCGGACCCAAAAATATGATTGGGGACCATTTCATCTTTCTTCTTGTAGGTACTTGCAAATGGATTGACTTGAGCTATTGAATTGTAAATTGACTTCTCAATCCACATAAAAGAAGAAAGGTGAGATGTGCAGAGGGTGACAACAAATGGAAAAGCAATGGTAAGCACAAAGGTAAATGTTTTATTGCTTATAACCAATCCTAACTTGTTTTTGTCAAGGTAGTGTCACTATACATATGGTTTTTGAGTCAAAAGTGGCATTTTATGTTTCTCTTCACACTCTTGCTCAAAAACTATTTCTAATGCTTCTATAGTGCATTACTAACTTGCTTAGACATGTTTGGATATGGTTTGTATTTTTAGCACGCCTTTAAATATGTTTTTATGAAATATATGTGCTTTTTGACAGCTGCTCTGTCGGTCGAGTTTGCCCTATTGAAACTCGACCGATAGGCACCAATGGGTGTTGCCAGCAGTTGTCATCGGTCGAGTTGCCAATGCACAGAACTCGACCGATTACACTGTGCACAGAATATAAATTTGGCTTATTGAGTGAGAATTTCCCTCTCAACTAGATTTTCTCAACCAATAGCCTTATTCTTTGGCACTCTCATGTTGTACCTTTATATATGCATATTGCCTTGTTCTACATTGTCTATCTTGCTTACAACTCTATCTATCTAATTGCTCTAAATTGGTAAATCTATATGTTGCAATTACTTGCTTTGAGTTGTTTTGCAGGTTTTGATGATGGTCGCTTTGGATCTCTTGGTTGTGTCTAAAAATTACTTCCGCTGTACTCTAACTTGCTACATCTATCTAGGTGTATATCTTGTTTTGATACAACCTTGAGGTTCTTAGGGGTAATCATCTTATGGTAAGGATGCATATCTAGTGAGTTATATCCTTTCATGCGTCTAAAATTGCATATCTCTTGGTTTGGATATATCTCTATATCTACTCATAGCTTGCTTTATCTTGTGTATCTCTTGCTATGATCTAGATCCTACTAGTATTCCTAACTTGTGATATCATCTACTAGTAGTTCATATACATGTAGTTCTAGCCTTGTTTAAAATTGCCATCTTTGATCATCTATATGTTATGCTTGTATCTTATCTCATACATACTCAAGATTGTTCCTTGAATTGCATATCTACTATCTTGAGTTGCTTGCATAAAATTATGATGCAGGGTACATAGATCTACATGATATGTAGAAATTGGAGTATTTTTGGATTTTTATGCAGATTTTGCTCCAGTTTCAGTTTTTGCTGCAAGTATAGTGCTTTTTATGCAGAAACACCCTTCTGAGCAAGACTCATTGATTTTCCATGAGCTCCGATGGTTTTTGGTCAAATTCCATCATATTGAGGGTCAAAATTGTGATTTATTGTTTTTCTGCAGCACTTCATCTTGCATTTTGGGTTGTTCAAGTATATGCTTTAACTTGCTTTTCTTTCTATGCTTGGACAAGCCCCTATCTGTGCTCTTCTACTCTCCTTATATAACTTTTGTTATCTTCTTTCTCTTAACAAGTGGTGTTTCTTAGTTTCTTCACACCCCCACCTTTTTGAAATGACAAAGGGGGAGAAAGATATGTCTTCTTTTGACAACAGGGAGAAGGCATGTCTTACATGAAGCAAAGAAGCGTGTCCATGTAAAGGGGATAAGGTAAATGGGAGAAGACATATATGTGTAGAACATATATGAGTAGAAGACATAGTTTCTATAAATGTTATGAAAGCTAACCATGCAGGAGAAATAGCATCAATTGAGGGGGAGTATGAGAACTCCATGCACATCAATTGAGGGGGAGCATATGAGCTCAATCCTATTGAAACCCCTAGGTTTCTCCGAAGGTATGATTTTACGTACAAGCTTTCAATACATTTATGGAATGGTTTGTCATCTTCAAAAAGGGGGAGAATGTTGACTCAAGGTCAATTAGGTCAATGTTGACTCACGTCTAAATTGACTAAACCCTTGTTTTGATGATGACTAACCATTCCACATATTGGTGTCTAATGCTTCTACATTGAGTGATTTCAGATTAGGTTTAGACACACTCCAAATGCCCTAACTTGCGCATATCAAATTGGAGAAAAGACAAGTCAAAATAGCTACAAGTGTGCAATTTGGGATCTCTATGTAAATGACCTTAGAATTGCTTTGTAACCACTTGTAATGATTGTATGACTTGTAATTAAGCTTAGAAAAATTATTGGGACACAAAAATCCATCATTTGTATAGTCAAACAAAAATTCCAAAATACCCATAACAGGGATTTTGTCGGCCGAATTCCAAACTCGGCCGATCCATATATTCTGGAATTTTTGTTGCAATCGGCCGAGTTACAAACTCAGCCGATTCCCGTTCGGTCGAGTTTCTAGCTAGGAAACTCGGCCGATCCACTGATCGGTCCAAGATGAAAGTCGACCGATCGGCCGAGTTTCTCCAAAGGAACTCGGTCGACAGTCTAGCTTTCAGCCTTGTATTTTAGTGGTTCGGCCGAGTTACCTTTATATAAACTCGGTCGATCAGACTGTACGAAAAAGTGCAGAAAAGTGCTTCTAGCCGTTGTGGAGTTGCAACAAGTGAAAATAGATCCATTGCAAGCCACAAAACGGCTAGTTTTCGTTCTCATGTGTTCCCAAAGGCTAAGAGGCATCCCCAGCTATAAATAGGACCCCTTGGGCTTCATTCCAAGGTTGAGCATTCATTGCAAACTCTTTGTGAGGTTCCTATTCTATAGTTGAGTGCTTCCTACAGCCTCCTCTCTCTCTCTAAGCTTAATCACTTGCTACATCCATTAGAGTGAGTAGGAAATCTGTAAGAGAGCTAGTCCCATTTGTATATCTTGTGAAGCTCTCACTTCCACAACCTCCCCATCTCTCCATTTCAATCATGAAGATGAAGGTTCTCTCTCTTGTCCAAGAGAGGTGAAGAAGAACAAGGGAAGGAGTCCCTTGGTGAAGATCAAGGCTGAAGACTTGGAGCTAGAGTGGGTAAGCCCTTGGAGAAGGCAGAAGACTCAAGCTCAAGTGGGTAAGACCTTGGTGGAAAGCTTCTCCGGGTGAAGGTGAAGTCAAAGGCGGAAGATCCAAGAAGAGTGGGTAATTCCTGCAAGGCCGAAGACTTGTGCAAGAGTGGGTAAGTCCTTGGAGAAGGCCGAAGACTCTTGCAAAGTGGGTAAGTCCTTGGTAAGGTTGAAGACTCTTTGTATTGGATAGGTAAGTCCTTTGTTGGTCATGTATTGTATGTCTTATTAAGTGAATATAAGAGTGCAATTGTTGGAAGTCCTAGAGGTTGACCTCTCTAGGCAAGTGGACTGACACACTTTTAGTTTGAAGTTTGGAACCACTCTAAATAGCTTGTCTAATTGGTGCATGTTCAATCTCTCTTATCCTTGCTATGCATGATTTAGTTGCACTCAAATTACCTATTTAGCAACCTTATCTTGTCATATATCTTGAAGGTTTAATGAATTTTGTTTAAGTGCTTTCAGCTCTATTCACCCCCCCTCTAGAGCACCTAAGTCACCCATCTAGGATCCAACATTGGGTTGTTCCATTGCTTATTTATATTGATTTAGATTAATTTCTTAGAAAATTGATTTTCATTACTCCCTACCCCCTCCACATACTTTTGAAGCTATTGTGGTAATATATTAGTAATGAAAGTAAACTATTCTGGATATTGCTATATTGACTAATTTTCAACTTTATACATTTTTGTTGAATTAATTGTGATAGAATTATGGTCTACACATCGTGAAAGCTTTTAGGAATTGTGTTAAATTTTGAGAACTAACAAATAGGGGTAAAAGCATGCATTGAGGTGGAGCTTGTTAATTATAATCATTAAAAACCCTTTCTCTCGAAGGTATGCAATCTTAATTTCCATTTTTTTCATATATTTAGGAATGGTTAGTCATCTTCAAAAAGGAAGAGAATGATAAATTCATGGTTTACATTACGTGGACTTTGACGATGATTCACCATTTCACTCATATGTGTTAGAGTTTTCTACTGATATCATTTAAATGGAATAGTCATTGTCAAAGTTCCCAAGTTCACAAACCCAAGAGATGGCAATCAAGATGATTCATGCACAAAGGTCAAATATTGGAGAGTAGATAGAATATTGTACATATATTTGATGTAAATTATTTGCTTTGTCTTGTAAGGAATGGGACTGAAGAGGGGATACACTCCTTACTCAATTTCGGGAAATAAACCCATCTAAACAAAACACGCTAAAAGCATGCTGTAATGGGTGTAAATTTTCATTTCTCAAAAGAATGGTATACAAGAATAGCAACGGAATAAAATCATGAATCTATTCAGTTTTACAAGATTACATAATAATCTCCCACTTGGAGTTTACATGAAGGTAACAAGTTCTTTACTAAACAAAAGGTGTGCAATCTATATCAATTGTATCTCCTAAGAGTCAGCTCCACTAAGACAAGTCTAGGTCATCAAATCAAGTCATCCATGTGCTTCACCTAAGGGATTGTAAGCATACCCTGCAAGAGGAATTAAGTAGAAGTTGTCAACATAAAAGTCGACATGTGTATATAAATATGAATTGAGCAACATCACAGAAAAAGGACATCGATAAATTATTAAAGACTTACTAAATTAAGAGAGATAGTGAACATCCAAATGTATCAACGAGAACATTTAAAGAAGATTATCAATAAGAGATTTCTTTCCTTATTCATATCACCACAAAATATCACAATCATAAATAGTTTCATGGCGAGTAACAAGTAGACTATCATATACTAAAAAGTAGGGTAGGAACCCATATATTCCATACCAAGAATAAGGAGGAATGAAACTCAATGAAAGATAAATATTGACTTTGTAGTATGACTAAAACCTTAGTGCATGGTGGAGGAATAAAACCTCAGTTCCTAGAAGGAGGATGAAAACCTCAGCACCCAAACAGAATATATTGTAGGAGGAGTAAAACCTCAGTGCATATCAGGAGGACTAAAATCGCTGTGCCTAAAATAAGTATAGTGTCACTATATTTAGCTATGACTAGTAATTCACACATACAAATAGGGTAGAAAAGATTAAGTATAGTCATGCTCAAATAAGGGATGAAAACATCCAACTGTTATTAGGTGGGGTCAGAGGACCCATAAATATATATCCCACCATCTCCACAAGTAAGATGCATCATATGATCATAAAAGTCCACCACTTGAAAGTTAGGGCATCATTTAGCAATACTCATATTAGGCTTACCACAAAAAGGTGAACCAGATACAAATTGGGTCTAACAAGCATTGTTATAACCTCAACTTGATGGGTTTGGGTTGAAATATAATTTCTCTATTAGAGATGTATGATTATGAAAATTGTGTGAGTTAAGTACTTTGTGTGGATTTCTTTGCTAAATGT
Source organism: Alisma plantago-aquatica (assembly GCA_963693085.1). Classification (NCBI taxonomy): domain Eukaryota; kingdom Viridiplantae; phylum Streptophyta; class Magnoliopsida; order Alismatales; family Alismataceae; genus Alisma; species Alisma plantago-aquatica. The sequence goes on from OY856412.1 coordinate 1,490,232,779, forward strand.
CCTTTGCATGAATGTCTTCGTGGGCCTTGTTGAATAATAAGCCCAACATAGTTAAGAGAGAATAATGAGGAAAATGAATCTAATTATAAGAGAAATTGAGATAATGTTGAATTATCTAGAATGCTAAGAGTTTTACATAATAGAGTGGATTTCGAATCCATATGATGTCTTGAGATATAAGGAATCTAAATAAAGAAGATAAAACTAAAAGAGAGAGAAAATATGAATAACTATGCTTTAATATGTAATAACTTGCATGTGAATAAAACACCTTTTTCCTTTTGAGTTTGGGACTCAAACTTGGGATATGAGTAGATAATGCTAATACATGACTTTCCCCAAAATTTGGGTGAAAAAGGATAAACAAGGAGAGAGTTATGATTTTTGCAAGTTATCCTAAAGTGAGTGGACAATGGATTATTCACATTTTGAGCCACATTTACATTGGAATTAGATTATCAGTTCATTAAGAACTCAGATGATGTAAACTATTGGATTTGAGATCCTATGGTACATGTCTAATCCCGATCTCAGTGGGAGACCCGGACCAAAGAGAAATGCAGGCTATCTTCCAAAATGATTTCTTTGCGACCGAGTAGATGTGAGGAGTTGGAATTGGTCCCAATGACTCCGGGAAGTTCCAAGGATCCTGTTCAAAGTAGGATTCATGGCCTATTGTGATGAAACATGGATTTCCCCAAATCCAGTGGGACTCGAGACCCCATCCTATATAAGGGAAGTATTGTGCGGTACCAGCAAACCCACGAATGACTCTCGTGTGACCGAAACAAGTAGACAAACAAGTTGGTGCCGCCAATTCAAGTTTATACCCTACTCTACACCTTCGTCTCAGAGAACTTTCTACTAGAGCCTTTCACGGTGTTGTCCTGGTGGTGGTGAGAAGGGAGCAAGGAATTGAGGTGGCAGACAAGTTCGAGGAGTCGAGGTGAAGCTACCGATGCTCTCAATTTGAGCACAGGTGCAGCAGGGTGTGGAGTCAACGTTCATGTTGACCATCAGACCACTGAAGAGCAGAGAGCCGAGGTTGAAGACGAACCTCTTAGAAAAGATGCTCCTGACCTGACGCTTCTTCTTACAGGTAAGCGTAGACATGGCCTTTCATTATGTTTTTAGGTTGCACAAGCGCGTCTCCTTGCTGGCGGGCTGTGCTGAGTTGGCGAGGCTTGAGTGGATGGCCCAGTCGATGTGGTGGGAATGGGACCTGGGGCGCTCTACTGAGGTGGAAGGCCCCCTTTGGCCAGAAAAGAGTTAGTTAGACAAATTCATAACTAATTATTGATAAATCAAATGGACACTTTATACATGAAAATTGATAAAAAAATATGTAGATTACAATAAAAATAGTTTTGAAGCCTGAATCTATTCATAGTTCGAATGTACATAAAGTTGTTATCTTTACTGCTTTCATGAGTAATAAACCCTAATTTTATGTTCTATGAAATTACATGTTCTATGAGAATGTTAACCTGTTGTTAATAAAAAGGAAGTTTTGAATCTAAATAGATGATCCTTATGCTTAATAGGCTACTTCATGGTTTCATACTAATAATGTGAATTAATGGGATTAGACACCCTAATCAAGGTGCTAATGATTTTTAATGAGATATGATGCGATGATTTTGAGTCGCATTTATAGACCAGTTTGATATATGTTTTATGCTTGTATTAGTCATTTTTATGGTTAATACCGCATTATTCATCCACTTTGGTCTTTACTGCTATTTTATGTCAAATCCCCTTTAATTCATCGTTCTAAGCATTAATTGTCAAAATATATTATTTGTGTGAATTTATGTGATCTGGTGTTTGAATTTTAGGACAAACAAGTATTTGCTTCCGTCGATACCATCGACGGAAGTCAATACCATCGACTTGGTCACAGGTTGCCAGCCGAAAGGAGCAGCAAAGTGTCGATACCATCGACAGGGATGTTGATGGTATCGAGACACCTTCAGGTTTCTGGCGAAGAAGCAGTCGATAGTATCGACACCACGTCGATACCATCGACGCATGGAGGCTACAGCGACGCAAAATGAAAAAAATGTCGCTACAGGATAGTTGATACCGTCGACCCACGTCGATGGTATTGAGACTACGTCAGGCACTCGGACGAAAGGAAAGAAGGGCTGCCACTACCACACTGAGTCGATACCATCGACTCGCATCGATGGTATCGACGCCGTAGGATATGAGTTGGTTTCCTAATGATCTCAATCAGACGACTACGGTTAATTAGTGACCTAATGACCGAGATATAGCTAATGACAGCTGCCAGAAGGAGGGGATCATGTCATTTGTGATTGCACGAGTACCGAGGAGCGAGAGAGAGGAGAACAGAGGCAAGAAGCTCATACCAGTTGATCCGGAGGCCGAAGAAGACAGATTCTACCACCGACAGGTGGGAGAGAACGTGTTCTACACCAAGGATCTACCGGTTCTTATCCGTTTAGGGGTTTCACCTCTCATTTCACATTTTTCATATGATTCCCCCTATCTGTACCTTGTACTTGTTTAAGATGAACATGCGGGGCTAATCCCCTTTGTCTTTAGGATCGTGAGTAGCCCAGGAATTCGTTGTATGACAATTTTATAGTGATAATTCATATTTTATCTCTTAAATCCGTGGTATGATTTCATTTTCTCAATATATTGTTATGCTTGATCACCATAATAATAACCTAATGCCCTTAATCACTTTGAAAGAAGGATTAACGGTTGAAAAGAGATGAAATTCACATTAATCGACAAATCCCTTGAACAAGGTGGTGTAAAATTAATGGTGGATACTGAGAGATCGTTCATAATGCGCCTAGCTAGGATATAGGTTACTACGACGGTGGAACCGACCTAGACTAAGGTAGTGAATTGCACCACGACAGTGGGCAATTCTGTTTTCAGGCCACTACCTGGATAAAGAGATAAAATTAAGGCATTTTATAAAACCTAATACAATGAAAACCCGCGGTGAAACCGCAATCCTAAAGATACCCTTTTGAATTGGTTAAATTAACATTTAATCGATCGTTTGTTTTGTTTTATTTTCTTTTTCTTATTTTAATTTTCAAGACAACCCTTCATTTTTCATTCGGCTTAGATGATCGTGAATAGTTAGTAGGAGTCTCCAACAGTTCCAGTATCCATGTGTTCGACTCGGGCCTCACAAGGCCTGTATTACTTCAACGCAGTCTCTTGCGTTTCAGCGCATAGTATAATTGCGTCAAGTTTTTGGCGCCATTTCCGGGGATACGGTGAATTGTTGGCACTTTGAGTGCTACGAGCGGCCATTCTAGGCCACATTTTTTTTAATTTTAAAACAATTTCAAATATTTCTAAATTGTTCAATAATTTCAATACTCATCATAGCACTTTACTGAACTTGAATTTTCTTATTTCAGGTACGGTGTATGGTGCGGACGCGTAACACGGACTACACGCTACACACACCCGGGGTTCCACTGACGGAACCTGAGGACGAGGATTATCACGAGCAAGAGCAACAAGGAGAAGTAGATTCTGAATTTGAATAGGAAAAGATGGCCGAGGCACAGACTATATGGGAGAAGATCAAGGCTTCTTCCTCATCAGCTTCCAAAGGGCCTATAAAGAAGCAGGCAATCAACATACCTACATATAAGATTGATCTGGCTTTGATAAATCTGGTGAAGTCCAACGCTTTTCATGGACTAAAGAACGAGGACCTCGTTGCACACATCAGCTAGTTTGTTGAGAACTGTGACATGGTGAAAATCGACAGGTTCCCACAGGATTCACTGTATCTCAAGCTTTTCCCGAGTTCACTGGCAGGAGCCGTGCGAGAACGGCTACACAATTTAGATGATGAGTTTGTGGAGACCTGGGACCATATGGTGGAGGTCTTCTTTGAGAGGTTATTTCCTCCTGAGAAGACTAACGACATGATCCAGAAGATTCATAACTTTACCCAACAAGCCAGTGAGACATATTCTGAGACCTGGGAGAGATTTCAGGTCATGCTGAGGAGGTGCCCACATCATGGGCTGGATAAAGAGACGCAGGTGAAGATCTTCTATTTTGCTCTCTCCGAGCACGATAGGAGTAATTTGGATTCAGCTGGGTCAGGATTTTTTCTGAACAATACAAACACCAGATGCTGGGAGATACTAAAGAATATGGCTAGAAAGCAGTCATGGGGTGAGAGAGAAAGAGGCCCAGTAGAGCAAGTTCGAGTAGCAGGTGAGTCTAAGGCAATGAAAGAGTTGAATGAGAAGATGGATCTTCTCGCAAAGAAGCTACTGGAAAAGGAGGGTAATGAGTCCGAGGATGAGGCTCAAGTCAAATACATGAGATAACAACAAGGTTATAGGAACAATGATTATTCATGGAGAAAAGACAAAAAGTTCTCGTGGAAGGATCCAAACAATTTTCTACAGGATCCGGATGCCAAACCCCCGCCAGTGACAGAAGACAAGAGCACGGAGTTGCTCAATCAAGTTATAAAGAAAAATCAAGAGCTAATGAATACGTTTCGCCAGCAAATCAAGCAGCAAGGAGAGTACATGAACCAATTCGGGCAAACATTGCAGAGCCATGGGGCGCAAATGAGGACCATTGAGACATCTATGGCACATATGGCAACAGAGATTGCCAGTTTGAAGAAACCGGCACATCCAGGTTTTCCGGGAAACACCAATGTTCTAGGGGGAAACCAGCAAGCAAAAGCAATCTTGCTAAGAAGCAGCAAGAAACTGTTAAATCCAAGAACTGAGGAAACAAGCACACCACAGGCTGTGATAGAAGGCGAGGTCAATGAGGAGCTGCCACCACCAGTCACAGGGTAGGTCGATGACACAGTCGTGGATGATACTGAAGAACAGGTTGCAGAGGAGGAACCGCAAAAAAAGACACCTTATGTGCCACCTCATCAAAGGGCACAAGCTGTTCCGGTCCCGTATCCAAATAGTGCAAAGGCAAGGAAGGCAGATGCACAGTTCAAGAAGTTCTTGGACAGTTTTAGGAAGCTGTCAGTCAATATCCCTCTATTGGAGGCCATTGAGCAAATTCCTTCATACGGGAAATTCCTAAAGGACGTCATTATGAAGAAAAGGAAAATTCTGGATACGGAAGTTGTCGTGCTCAAGGAGCAAGCGAGTGCCTTCATCATGGGCACTTTACCGCCAAAGAGGCAAGATCCAGGGTGCTTTAACATTTCTTGTTATATTGGGAAGGTTAAATTCGGTGAAGCGTTATGTGACTCAGGGGCAAGCATCAACTTGATGCCCCTTTCTACATTCAAAAAGCTGGGATTGAAGGAGTCACGACCAAGCAATATGACGATTCAATTGGCGGATAACTCTGTGGTAAAACCTTATGGAATCTGTGAAGATGTGTTAGTGAAGGTGGATCGATTTGTCTTTCCAGCCGATTTTGTAGTCATGGAGATGCAGGATGAACATGGCAACGAGCTGTTACTTGGACGCCCTTTCCAAGCTACAGCCGATATGATCTTAGAGATGGGGAGAGGTCGCTTGACCTTGGGCATAGCCGATGACCGCTTTGAGATGGTCATGCCTTCTAGTGCTGTGTCATCTAAGGCAAAGGAACAATGCAATGTGGTAAAACACCTGGATAGTAATATTTCACTCTGTCTTGGGAAGCCATTTCTTGACATGGCTCATGTGATGAGCAAAGTGGACAATGGAACTTTGGTTGTGGATCTCATACAGCAAACCAAAGTAGTTTCTCTGTGCAAAGCTGTGGGATTTCCGAATGATGAGGATGAGGACATTCCACCTTCCATGGAAGATGATGTAATTGCTATTTCTGTTTCTGATGCATACCCAGAATTACCGTTGGAGGCTTGCTTGTTAAATATTACACATGATTGGATGTGGAGCAATTCACTCAAGGAGTGCACTAAAATGCTTCAGATGCTTCCATGCTTCTATGCGAGGCATTATGAAGATTTAGGTGAACTTCCCCCACCGCTCCAATCATCTCTGATCAGCCCGCCGGAATTAGAATTAAAGCCGCTGCCACCGCATCTCAAATATGTCTTTCTAGCTGAGGAAGACAAGTTACCGGTGATCATTTCTTCTTATTTGAGTGCGGATGAGGAGGAACAACTGTTGATAGTGCTGAAGAACCACCGAGGAGCTTTTGGGTGGTCCGTTGCAGATATCAAGGGGATTTCCCCTACTCTATGTCAGCACAAGATTCGGCTCGAGGAGGGAGCCAAGCCTATAATTCAACCTCAACGACGTCTCAATCCAAGCATGATGGAGGTTGTGAAGAAGGAGGTCATTAAACTTCTTGCTGCAGGTATTATTTACGCCATATCAGACTCGACATGGGTGAGTCCCACACAGGTAGTCCCTAAGAAGGGGGGAATTATTGTCACCCGAAATATGTTAAATGAACCTGTCACCACCCGATTGGTAACCGGGTGGCGAGTTTGTATCGATTACCGCCGTTTGAATGCCGCCACGCTAAAGGATCACTTTCCTTTACCTTTCATTGATCAAATCTTAGAGAGTCTTACCGGACGATCGCACTTCTGTTTTCTCGACGGGTACTCGGGGTACAACCAGCTTTCAATTGATCCTTTAGATCAAGAGAAGTCTACTTTCACTTGTCCCTATGGGACTTTCGCATACCACTGAATGCCTTTTGGTTTATGGAATGCACCTGCGACGTTTCAACATTGTATGCTCGCCATATTTTCTGACATGGTAGAGCGCTGTCTCGAGGTTTTTATGGATGACTTCTCGATGTATGGTGCATCGTTTGATGAATGTCTCTATAATTTGGACAAAGTTTTACAGTGCTGTGAGGACACACATTTGGTCCTCAACTGGGAGAAATGTCACATGATGGTGACTAAGGGGATCGTGCTAGGACACAAGGTATCTAGCAAAGGTTTAGAGGTTGATCCGGTCAAAATTGAGGTCATTTCCAAGTTGCCCCCACCAAATTCTGTAAAAGGGGTAAGAAGTTTCTTGGGACACGCCGTGTTCTATCGACGATTTATAAAAGATTTTTCTAAAATTGCGAAACCTCTATCTGAGCTTTTGGAGAAAGACGCTGTATTTGATTTCAATGATAAGTGTCTACATGCGTTCGACGTTTTAAAAGAAAGATTGATTTCTGCACCGGTTGTTCAAACGCCGGATTGGACGAAACCGTTCGAACTAATGTGTGACGCCTCGGACTTTGCGGTAGGAGCTGTGTTGGGGCAGCGGGTGGACAATAAGCCCACCATGATTTTCTACGCTTCAAAGACTTTGAATGACGCCTAATTAAATTATACAACTATTGAGAAAGAATTACTCGCCGTTGTTTTCGCTTTTGAAAAATTCTGGCAGTATTTAGTGGGATCTAAAGTAGTTGTATGGACTAACCATGCCACAATCAAATACTTAATGGAGAAAAAAGACGCAAAGCCTAGACTTATTAGGTGGATTTTGCTCTTACAGGAATTTGACATCGAAATCAAGGATAAGTCTGGGATTGAAAATGTTGTTGCTGATCATTTGTCTAGGTTAGAAAGGGTGGATGAAAAAGATTTACATATACCCATAACCGAGACGTTTTCGGATGAACAGATTTTGAAAATTAACTCTAAGGATCCTTGGTTCACTGAGATTGTAAACTATTTGGCTTGCGGGATCATCCCGGAAGATTGCTCATATCAAGAGAAGAAAAGATTTTTCCATTCTTTACGATATTATTTTTGGGATGACCCAATTCTTCTTAAGCAATGCAGGGATGGTATCTTGCATAGGTGTGTGCCTGAAGTGGAGTACGAGAGCATTCTCCGTCATTGCCATGCATTACCTACGGGAGGACACCACGCCAGCTCGCGCACGGCAGCTAAAGTTTTGGAAAGCGGCCTTTATTGGCCAACTTTGTTTTGAGATGCCTACGAGTTTGTGAGGCAATGTGATTCCTGCCAACGAGAAGGTAATATCTCAAAGTGACAGGAGATGCCCCTGAATGTGTTTCAGGAAGTGGAGGTATTTGATTTGTGGGGCATAGATTTTATGGGATCCTTTGTGTCCTCCAACTCCAATTTATATATTTTATTAGCAGTTGATTATGTGTCGAAGTGGGTGGAAGCAATACCCACAAGGACTAATGATTCCATTTTAGTGTGCAATTTCGTGAAAGAAAATATTTTCTACAGGTTTTGGGTACCCTGAATGATAATCAATGATGGGGGTACGTATTTTAGGAATCAGAAGTTCTCGACATTATTGAAGAAATATGGGGTTAAGCACAACATCGGTATCCCATTTCATCCACAAACGCAAGGCCAGGTGGAGGTCTCTAACCGTGAAATCAAGAAGATTTTAGAGCGTACGGTGGCATCCATCAGAAAAAATTGGAGTGCCCTATTACCGAATGCATTGTGGGCATACATGACGACGTACAAAACACATATAGGCACCACGCCTTTTAGGTTGGCGTATGGACGGGCTTGTCACCTGCCGGTTGAGTTAGAGCACAAAGCGCATTGGGCGCCGAGAAGGCTAAATTTGAGTTACAATGAAGCGGGGAGGAAGAGACTTCTGGAATTGAACGAGTTGGACGAGCTATGGATGACGGCATATGAGAAGACACGGATATACAAGGAGCGCACAAAGCTGATCCACGACCGCCGCATCCAGTTGCGCACGTTCAAAACGGGAGATAGTGTTTTTCTGTTCTATTTACGACTCAAGTTGCATCCCGGGAAGCTCAAATCCCGGTGGAGTGGACCGTTCGTGGTAGAAGAGGTCAAACCACACGGTGCGATCTTAGTGCGTGATGGTGATACCACGTTTTGGTAAATGGACAAAGGCTGAAGCTCTATTTTGGTGAGAATTACAAGAGGAAGGTGAATGAGGTAAAACTCATTTCACTTTCGGATGAATAAGGTATCCTAAAGCCGTCTAGCCTAAGACGTTAAATAAGGGTGCTTGTTGGGAGGCAACCCAACCATCGGTACCGTAGATTAGTTTATGTACAATCGTAGGTTGATTTGCTTTGGTTTAATTTTTAGTGTAAAAAGATTCCGTGATCGGTTTGTTCTTTGTGCAGGCTGAGGCAGATTCGATACCATCGACGGCCAAGTCGATGGTATCGACACAGCTACAGGTTGATGACCGCAAATTTGGTTCTGCGTCGATACCATCAACGGCCTCGTCGATGGTATCGACTTACCTACAGGAAGGTCACGAAGAAAAAGTCAATGGTATCGAGATAGCCGTCGATACCATCGAGATCTCTGGAGATTTACAGACAAAATCAACTCAGTAAAGTCGATACCATCGACAGCCAAGTCGATGGTATCGACAGAACTACAGGTTGAGACGCAAAGCGGAGGTGTTGCAACAAAGAAAAGTCGATACCATCGACCCCAGTCGATGGTATCGACCATCCACGCCACCGATCCGCACAAATGAATCAACGGTGATCACGGCTTCCACATCATCGATCCAGGTGAAGCGTCGATACCATCGACCCATGTCGATGGTATCGACACGTCAGCGATCCGGGTTTTAAGATCCAGCCATCGACGACCGTCAATACCAGCGAGGGGGCGGATAGCATAGACAAGTGTCGATACCATCGACTCGCGTCGATGGTATCGACGGGCCAACAGTGGCGCCGACCAAGTCTATTTAAGGAGATTCATTACGTCAGTTGACGTCACACCTTCAGAGCGATCTCCTCCCTTTGCAGCGAGCACTCCCCCGAGCCGTCCAGGACCGAAGAAAAGCATCACCGAGCGACGATCTTCACCGAGTGGAGATCCAACTCTCCAATCTGCACCGAGATCTCTCTCTAATCCCTTTCTCGTCGCCAACATGGTGCGTACAGCTGGAGCTTCTTCCTCGAGTGCTCGTGGGATGGACATTCTCGAGTTCGTGCCACCACCGCCATCATCGGTCGCACGTCCTCGACTTGTCCATCCATCCGCAGAGGTGAAGAAGGTGTACGAGGAAATCCTTAAGCGCAAGATCGAGCCCACCCGGTACATGGACCCGGAGATGCTCCGTGATCTTGGCTTCAAGGCCAATCTAGATTACGTACTGAAGGGGCAGGCCCACCAAACGGGCCGTGGACATGATGAGCTTGAGTACCATGAAGACGGCCAGCCATTCTTCGGTGAGTGGCCGACGTACAAAGAGCTGGTGGCAGAGTTCATGGCGTCGCTGGACGTCTGTGTTGTGCCCAATGAGTTATCAGCAAGCGACCACGAGTGGGAGAAGGGTAGGGTGTCTTTTTGGCTCTACAACCATGACTACACCATCACCCTCGAGCAGTTCAAAGACATCTTCAACTGGAACCATTCGCGGTACGACTACAGGCGGCCGGATAACCGCACCAACTACGACACTATCTTCTCCGAGTTGGTGACGATGCCGCAAGGGAAGTCGGTGAGCTACCACAACGCCGCGATAGCTGATTTCGAGCACCCATTCATCCGGATCTTGCACCGGATGTTGAGCTCAACCTTGTTTGCTCGGGGCGATCTGGCCCTTAGCAAGTTTCAAGAGTCGGACCTTTTCTTTCTGTACCAACTCCTGCAACGGCGAGAATGCAACTGGGGTGCCTTCTTTCTGCAACGAGTATTAGCGGTGAAGAGGAGCATGAGAAAAGCCCTGATTCATTTTGGCGGGCTTATCACTAAGCTGGCCATGTATTTGGGCTTGAATCTGTAGCAACAGACTCCTCTCTCTACACGAAGCAAGGTCAACTTGCAGCATCTCCACCGTTCCAATCTCCTACTCCTCCGCAATGGTGTGGCGTTCGCACATTGCCATGTCAATCAAGCATATCAGGAGTGTTCCCTCCCCGACCCCGTCTTCAACATCGACGGCACACAACATTTCCAATGGCCAATCATAGCCATCGACTCTGATGAAGAAGACGGCGGCAACAACGGTGGCAACGACGACGAGGCGGCGGAAGAGGCGTTCACACCTCTTCGATCACGAGTGGCACCCCAGAAGCGCCCTAGGATGCATCCGGGTGCATCTTCATCTTCTCCGCATCCGCCTCCACCACCACAACCCTCGCAACCAAGTGAGGATGTCTATTCTATGCAGGGCATGTACACAATGCTTCAAGACATCCAGCAGACACAGCATAGCCACACAGTTGCGTATGCCAGTATTCAAGACACCACCAACCGACTCTTCGTCAACCAGTAGGCGATCTTCGAGAATGAGCGCCTTCTTTTCGCAAATCAGGAGAACATCCATGATTGGCTGCACAGGATGGAGCTGTAGCAGCAGCCGTTTTTTGATCATTACTGGAGCCAGAATTATTTTGGGGGGTATCCACAGCCTCCGCCGATGCCTCAGTATGATCCGAATTTCCAGGGGCAATACCCGTCTTGGGACCCCACGACGCCGCAATATCCACCTCCACCACCTCAAGAGTGATCCGGTATCACTGTTTCAATCTTTAAGTTTGTTTTTGACTATGAGGCCATAGTCAAATTCAAGCTTAGGGGGGTAGTTGGAACAACTTTATCTCTTTTATTGTTTTTAGTTTTTAACTTTAGTTGCTTTTGTTCTTGATTATTTGTTTCTTGCAATCTTAGTTTTTGTAGGATCCACATGCTATCTAGTGTAATTGTGGATGTCATAGAGTTGTGTCATCTCATTTATTGTGCATGGGAAAATCAAGGGAAAATTAAAAAATTTTGTATGTCTGGAAAGCTTGTACTGTTTAACCTTGGGCACATATCCTACGAAAATGATTGGTTTTGTCAACTGTAAAACAAAATTTCATAACTGTACTCCTAATGATTCAAGAAAGTGGACGGAACAGAGTGTTTGAGCCTAACCTGACCAAATGGTAATGTGACTTTAATCAGATGTAAGGGAGAGAAACCTCTTAACTACTACACATGTCAGTAAGGAGGGAAACATAATATCTTTCTAAGGTTCAGTCATCTAATCTTGTGATCTTTCCACCTTTTCATTTTCATAATCCACCATAAGAATTGGAAGTACTTTACAGTTTTAACTTCTTTGATTGCATTGCACGTAGATAGGTCTTGCATTAATTCTTTTTCCATATGTTTTGCATAAAAAGAGAAAAAAATAGAATAGTGATACATGCACATTACCCTGCATGCCATGTAGTTGCATTCATAATAACCATGCATAAGTTATATCATGTATCTCAATTCTTCTCCAAAGGTGAATCAAATTGTTCCATACCTTATGCAGGAAAAGAAAACAAGCCCAATAAATATTCATTGTCAATCATGGATATAAGGGTTTGGAAAAGAAAGAAAAAAAAGAGAAAAAGAGGAAAATCTGAAAAATCTGCATAACAATGAAAAAAAAGTTATTTAGAAGCAATTAGAATAAGAAGGAGAAAGGAACGTAATATCACCTGGATTTCAAGATAATTGAGTACATGATGTAACTTAATTAGATGTCTATCTTGTTTTGAGATGGATGATTAGTACATGCATCAATCCACCCAATTTTCAGCATTAGGGCATTTTTCATGTGCATTTGCATCACTTAGGACATTTTTTGTTTTATGCATGTTGAAACTGAATAGTACTTCCACTTTCTTCCATGAGCCACCCATTTTCATTCACCCGTTGATCAGATTGGTAGGCCACCGTGAATTTCTCCTCACTAATGTATATCAGGAGAACTGCTTCCATGTAGATGGTAGTTAGAGCGAGCAACGTAGTGTACGAGATCACAAGATGCACCACGTCTGAACCGGCGAGTTTTATTATGTTAACTTCCTTATGTGATAGTGTTCATCAATTTTGAGGTCTATTTCTCTTATGAATGATTATTGTCGCCTTTAGGGTAATTACCATTCCGTGGTTAGAGAAGGATGATATGTGAATGTCCGGTGGGTATCATGTGGGATGTTGGTTGTGGTGTGTTGTTCTTCAGTTGACATTAGCGATTCTATTCTAAGGATTAGTTTCTCGAGGGCGAGCAAAGTTCAAGCTTAGGGGAGTTTGATGGGATGATTCTGAGTCGCATTTATAGACCAGTTTGATATGCGTTTTATGCTTGTATTAGTCATTTTTTGGTTAATATCGCATTATTCATCCACTTTGGTCTTTACTGCTATTTTATGTCAAATCCCCTTTAATTCATCGTTTTGAGCATTAATTGTCAAAATATATTATTTGTGTGAATTTATGTGATCTTGTGTTTGAATTTCAGGACAAACGAGTATTTGCTTCCGTCGATACCATTGACGGAAGTCGATACCATTGACTTGGCCACAGGTTGCCAGCCGAAAGGAGCAGCAAAGTGTCGATACCATCGACAGGGATGTTGATGGTATCGAGACACCTTCAGGTTGCTGGCGAAGAAGCAGTCGATAGTATCGACACCACGTCGATACCATCGACGCATGGAGGCTACAGCGATGCAAAACGACAAAACCGTCGCTATAGGGTAGTCGATACCATCGACCCGCGTCAATGGTATCGAGACTACATCAGGCACTCGGACGAAAGGAAAGAAGGGCTTCCGCTACCACACTGAGTCGATACCATCGACTCGCGTCGATGGTATCGACGCCGTAGGATATGAGTTGGTTTCCTAATGATCTCAATCAGACGGCTACGGTTAATTAGTGACCTAATGACCGAGATATAGCTAATGACGGCTGCCAGAAGGAGGGGATCATCTCATTTGTGATTGCACGAGTACCGAGGAGCGAGAGAGAGGAGAACGGAGGCAAGAAGCTCATACCAGTTGATCCGGAGGCCGAAGAAGACGGATTCTACCACCGACAGGCAGGAGAGAACGTGTTCTACACCAAGGATCTACCGGTTCTTCTCCGTTCAGGGGTTTCACCTCTCATTTCACGTTTTTCATATGATTCCCCCTATCTCTACCTGGTACTTGTTTGAGATGAACATGCAGGGCTAATCCCCTTTGTCTTTAGGACTGGGAGTAGCCTGGGAATTTGTTGTATGACAATTTTATAGTGATAATTCATATTTTATCTCTTAAATCTGTGGTATGATTTCATTTTCTCAATATATTGTTATGCTTGATCACCATAATAATAACCTAATGCCCTTAATCACTTTGAAAGAAGGATTAACGGTTGAAAAGAGATGAAATTCACATTAATCGACAAATCCCTTGAACAAGGTGGTGTAAAATTAATGGTGGATACTGAGAGATCATTCATAATGCGCCTAGCTAGGATATAGGTTACTACGACGGTGGAACCGACCTAGACTAAGGTAGTGAATTGCACCACGACAGTGGGAAATTCTGTTTTCAGGCCACTACCCGGATAGAGAGATAAAATTGAGGCATTTTATAAAACCTAATACAATGAATACCCGCGGTGAAACCGCAATCCTAAAGATACCCATTTGAATTGGTTAAATTAACATTTAATCGATCGTTTGTTTTGTTTTATTTTCTTTTTCTTATTTTAATTTTCACAACAACCCTTCATTTTTCATTCGGCTTAGCTGATCGCAAATAGTTAGTAGGAGTCTCCAACAGTTCTAGTATCCCTGTGTTCGACTCGGGCCTCACAAGGCCTGTATTACTTCGACGTGTTCTCTTGCGTTTCAGCGCATAGTATAATTGCGTCAAGATATATTTCCAAATCCTTTGTATAGGATGGATGATATTAGGATGATCCTAAGCTAATTTGATTATGAAGAGGCTTTAATATGAATTTTTGAGTAATTAGGGTTTTGAATCTAGAATTGTTGTTTTAGAGTTTTGTGGATATAAAAGGGGAAAGTTGTGAAATAGATCTAAAGAACCCTAAGGAAACCCTAATTTGGATTAGAAACCCTAGGAAGTAATCCCAAGCCAATAAAGTAAGTTCTTGATGAGTATGTAGTAAATAGGTTCTACATGCTTTTCAGGATTCCGTTCTGTTGTTTGATTGACTTGATTGATTGCTTGGATTGGATTATGCTTATTTCCTGTGAGATCTCCAAATCAGGTATGTGGTTATATATGATTACTCTCTTTGGTTTCCCTACGTTTTTTGACATTTTATCAATTGCATAGAAATAAACTGCTTGGATGATTTTATTTCTGCAATCTTTAAAGTGAACATGACTATCACAATTTAAGTATACACATGACTTGCCCAAATCTACATACCATCTCTGGATGTAAGATAAGAGACCAAGACCCAGAGGGAAGGTAAGAGGTGGTAAATCCCTAAAGGGAAGACCACCTAAAACCCAGAGAGATGACCCCAGCTACCAAGCTTAGGGTGGAGAAGGTAGCCTGAAGTCACCTGTAAGGACTTAACCCTAAGTGAGGGTATCCCAGAGGATGAGTAAAACCAATTGGGAAGTCATATTGAAAGCATAATCTTGCATTGCTAATAACTATTTGAGGTGATTAGGTTGTTAGAATATATGTGCAATATTTTGGTTGTCACCACGTACCAGTATATTCATTTATACTGACCGATGTTTAATTTGTCAGCGTTTTAGGAATACCTGAAGTGGACAAATAGTAAAGTGACATGTGTGAAGAATAAAGTTAATATATTAAAGAATGATTTCATTAGATGGAAATCTATAGTGGGTAGAAGTTCCAGATTCCTATTTTTGAAAGGATGTGAAAAGTAAGTTTTTTCCCATTTAAAACTTAATCTTTAGTAGAATTTATTAATTATTGTTGATTTTTGAAAAACCATTGATCCTTATTTAAGATAGCGGCTCTGGATTTTTGGTCTTCCTTAATTGGGGGTTACCAGGGAGTGAGGTTGTTACAATTGGTATCAGAGCATGGTTTTCCATTTAATCTCTAATAATTATTAAATTTTACTACTCTTTAGAACCCAAGGGAGATATTAGAGGATTTTCCAATGATAGGGGTGTCTAGAAAAGGATCACGATCCGGGGGCTAGCAAGATTTTCATCCACCCTGCTAGTTAGTCTATGAGGACTCCCGGATATTGTGTGACTGCCTGGCTAAAATCAAAGGTTTTGATTCAAAGTAAGATACCTCTAGGACTCTCTCATCTATCTTCTTCCCTTCTCAACTCTATTTCATGTATAACTCTAAGTGCTTAGGGTTTATCTCTCTTCACACCCCTCCTATATTTGGGATAAGTGTAGTAAGGATTAAGGAATCCTCCACCAAATAATGAAAAGCGTGTAAACAAGATGTCATGGACATAAGTTTTAATAGTTTAAGTGTAAACTAAAGTTTGTTGCATGCTTATGCAGTGTGGCTCATGTTAAGACCGTCGTTGTACCCATTAACACCCCTAATGAGGCCACCGAGCGAAGGCTCTCTCGTAAGTTGTAGAGGTTGGATGAGAGAAGGAGGAGGATTAGGGAGGAGGAGGCCTCCATGAAGAGAAAGAGGTCTGATGCACCCTCAGAGGAGGAGGCAGACCTGAAACCTATTTCGTATGACAACATGGTCAAGGAGGACGACTAGTAGGGACCTGAAGGAGGAGACTAGCCAAAAATCATCACCAACCCTGGACCTATTGTGGTGGTCCATACACCTGACGTCCTTTGGATGGAGAAAGAAAAGAAGCCGACTGAGGCCATTAGTGCTTTGCCTCTCAAGGACATCCAGAGGTGAGGATGGAGAACCCCTGCCAGTTTGTCCTTGACTCAGAATTACCATCTTGGACTTCGTGAAGATTGAACATCAAGAAGTTCTAGGGAGAGGACAAGACGGAAGTTGTTGATCAAGCAGATGCATGGTTGCTCAAAGTCGAGAATGGCTTCCACATGCTGGAGGTTCTAATGAACAAGAAAGTTCTATTCGTGACCCATCTTCTAGAAGGAGCAACAAAGATCTGGTGGGAGAACCCCATCACGGGCCGAGATCTGAACGAGGACCCAATGGCCTGGGCAGACTTCAAGACCATCTTCTCCACCAATTTCATGTCCATCTCTTCCAAGAAGGAGAAAGAGAAGGAGTTCACCTTCCATGTACAAGGCAACCCCTGTGTTGGTGACTACGCTCATAGGTTTCAACTACTAGAGCATTTTAGGTATTTCTTGACAAAGGAGAGGAGGGTGAACCACTTCGTGGAGCACTTGCACCTTGCATCAAGTCTCATGTGATGGCGATCAAGCCGACAACCTTTTTTGATGCCTGCAACACCGCCCTGAGCATGGAGAAGACTGTGATGGTGGCACCCAACCCATCCAACCTAGGCTTCATGGAAGGGACTGCTGGACTGAAGAATGATCACAAGAAGGGAAAAGGGTGTAAGAATGCCAAGGGCAAGCATGGTGACAAAGGAAAGCCACGCGGTGAGGGCAGTTTCTAGAAGTACCTGTGGATGAATGCATCCTGACAAGTGCAGATTTGAGAAAAGGGTGTGCTTTTGATGCCAGGTGGAGGGACACTTCATTGCCAACTGTCCTCTACCTAATCCAAGAGGTCCGAGTCCTGTGCCAGCACAACCGATGGTAGCAACACCCCCAGTAGGAGGAGGAGCACCAGCTGGAGGTCCACCTGTTGGATAGCAGAGTCAAGCCAGAGTTTTCACCATCGACAATGAAGAGGCTCAGGAGAATGCTAATCGTCTAATAGAGGGTAATAACCATTAGATTTTTTTCCTTTCAGCTTAGTATTATCACATAATAGTAGTAGTCTGATACCTTATGGAACTATGTAGGCATTCTTGAAGTCATGAGACAAGATGTAAAAGCTCTTTTTGATTCTGGTTCTAGTAATACTTTCACTTCGAGAAATCTGGAAACGATGCTTTGTTTGGACATCAAGGATTTAAGTTATGTGTTGGATGTCACAACCTCAAGTAGCCAAATATATACATCTCTTTTTAAAACCCCTATTTTTTTGGTTAAATACCTAAGTCATGCTAACTTTATCCTTCTCGATATGGAAGATTTTGATGTGATCATCGACATGGATTGGCTTTACGTATACAGAGCAAAGATTATTGTAGGGATAAGAAGATCCTTATTAGGAAACCTAGCTATCCACCCTTTAGCATTCAAGGAAGGAGAGATGCGACCAACATCTTATATGTGTCGGCTCTGATGGCCGAGAAGGTGATATCCAAAGGCTGTTAGGCTTTCTTGGAAGTAGTCACCGAGACAGAGCCTAAGGTGCGACCCCTTAAGGAGATAAAGGTAGTCAGGGAGTATGCTGATGTGTTTCCAGATGATCTACCTAGGATTCCCCCTAAGAGAGAGGTATACTTTTCCATAGAGATATCTCTCGAGAAAAACCCTACATCTAAGGCACCCTTTAGGATGGCCCCTTCCGAGTTGCTCGAGTTGAAGAACCAACTGCATGAATTGTTAGATAATGGTTTCATCAGACCTAGTAACCTTGGGGAGCACCAATTCTATTTGTGAAGAAGAAGGATTGATCACTCCAGATGTGTATCGACTACCAGATGATCAACCAAGCTACCATTAAGAACAAGTACCCCTTACCCAAGATAGACGACCTTTTTAACCAGTTCAAATATGCATGAGTCTTTTCCAAGATCGATTTGAGGTCCGGTTATGACCATGTGAGAGTCAGGAGTGAGGAAATACCTAAGATGACTTTTTGAACCCGTTATGGCCACTATGAGTTTTTGATTATGACATTTGGGTTGTCCAATGCACGTCGTGTCTTTATGAACCTCATGAACAATGTGTTCCAACCCTTCCTTGACTCCTTTGTCATAGTGTTCATAGATGACATCCTGGTGTATTTTGATGACCTAGATCAACACCGTGATCATCTGGGTAGAGTCCTTGATATCCTGAGAAAGCAGAAGTTTTATGGGAAATTCTCAAAGTGCGAGTTTTGGATAGACCATGCCATGTTCCTTGTATGCATCATATATGAAGGAACAATCACCGTGGATCTAGCTAAAGTGTCGATCGTTCGAGATTGGCCTACATTGAAGAACCCCTCTAAAATCCACACCTTCTTGGGGTTGGCCGGATACTATCAACGCTTCATCCAGGATTTCTCAAAGACTGCTTTGCTGGTCACCAAGTTGACCCAGAAGGATGAAAAGTTCGTGTGGTCTTCCGTATGTGAAGCCCGTTTCTAGGAGCTGAATGAGAAGTTGACCATGGCTATAGTGTTGACCCTACCTTCTGACAATGATGATTTCATGATCTTCACCGACACATCAAAGATGGGACTTGGTTGTGTGTTGGAACAAAATCGACATGTGGTTGCATATGCCTCCCGAAAACTCAAGCCCAATGAGGTGAGCTACATGTGCATGACTTAGAGTTGGCTTCTATCATTCATGCTTTGAAGATCTGGTGGCATTATCTATATGGAGTTAACTTCGAGATCTTCACTGACCATAAGAGTTTGTAGTATATACTGATGTAGAGAGATATGAATCTACGACAATGACAATGGATGGTATACATGAAGGATTATGACTTCACCATCACTTATCACCCTGAGAAAGCTAATGTCATAGCTGATGCTCTTAGTCGGAAGCAGCTCAGATGTGTAACTGTTTTGTCCAGCCAATGGATGAAGCTTAGCATGTGGAGTGGAATCTACAACTCTTAGAGGACTGTGTTCATTTGGCCAACATCCACATCAAATCATATTTGTTGAGCAAGTTTGTGGCAGCTCAGTTGACAAGTTCAGAACTTGGCAAGATGATGAGATTGTTAGAGAAGCTGCAGACCCATCTCTCAGTGGGAGTTGATGGAGGAATCTATTATTGAAACTGTATCTGGGTTCCTGAGGATTCACCTTTGAAGGAGCATATCTTACAAGAAGCTCATGGTTCCAAGTACGCGGTACACCCAAGAACTACATAGCTGTTTAAGGATCTGTAGAGGTACTTCTGGTAGCTAGGGATGAAGAAAGACATAGCGACATATGTGGCCAGCTATCTTATGTGCCAGATGGTGAAGGCTAAATGCCAACGACCCGATAGAATTTTATAGTTGATAGAGATTCCATAGTAGAAACGGGAACATATCACCATGAATTTCATGGTGGGTCTACCCCAAACCAAGAGAGGTCATGACGCGATATGAGTTGTGGTAGATCGCCTTACCAAGTCATCACACTTCCTTGCCTTAAAGACCACTACCAAGGTATTAGACCTAGCCAAGCTGTACATCAGAGAGATAGTATGGTATCATGGTGTACCAGGTTCGATCATCTCCGATAGAGATCCAAAGTTTACTTCCAAGTTGTAGAAGAAAGTATAAGAAGAACTCAGTACAAGGTTGAAGTTTAGTACAACTTATCACCCCCAGACTGATGGAGAGATATAGAGGACGTATCAGACATTAGATGATCTATTGAGAGATTGTGTACTCGATTGGGGTGGATCGTGGGAGTAGTACTTGCCTTTAGCCAAGTTTGCCTATAACAACAATTACCAAGCCAACATCAGGATGCCTCCGTATGAAGCTTTATATGGGAGATCGTGTCAGTCACCGCTTCACTGAGATGATGTTGGTGAGAGGACTTTTTTGAGGTCAGACGAGCTCCAGGTGTATGTAGATAAAGTTGCTTTGATCAAGCGGAGGCTAAAGAGAGACCAAAATCGACAGAAGTCATATGCTGATGCGAAGCGAACTGACTTGCAGTTCACTATGGGAGAACATGTGTTTTTGAAAATCTGACCGCTCTAAGCTATATCTAAGAATAGAGGGAAGCCAATTCCCTGATACGTGGGTCCATTTGTGGTGTTATACCGGATTGGTGAAGCTGCATAACATTTGGCGTTACCCCCTCAGTATAGTATGATGCATGCTGTTTTCCATGTGTCTAATCTGAAGCTCTATGTGAAGGATCCAAGCCAGGTCCTAAGTATTGAACCTATTGAGCTTCAAGGGAGGCTGTCATATCCTGAGTGACCTATGAGGATTCCAGATACTAAGCTGAAAGAACTCTGATGCAAGAATATAGAGATGGTAAAGGTTGTTTGGAAGCACCATGGATGAAGCCACATGGGAGCTAAAGATGAACATGAAAAAAGCCTACCCTACTTGTTTGTTCGATTGCTGAATTTTGTGGGAAAAATTCTTATAAGGAGGGAAGGATGTTATAACCTCAATTTTCATAGGTTTGGGTTGAAATGTAATTTCTCTATTAGAGATATATGATTATGAATATTGTGTGATTTAAGAACTTTGTGTGGATTTATTTGCTAAATGTCCTTTACATGAATGTCTTCGTGGGCCTTGTTGATTAATAAGCCCAATATAGTTATGAGAGAGTAATGAGGAAAAGGAATCTAATAATAAGAGAAATTGAGATAATGTTGAATTATCTAGAAGGCTAAGAGTTGTTCATAATAGAGTGGATTTCGAATCCATATGATGTCTTGAGATACAAGGAATCTAAATAAAGAAGATAAAACTGAAAGAGAGAGAAAATATGAATAACTATGCTTTAATATGTAATAACTTGCATGTGAAGAAAATACCTTTTTTCATTCGAGTGTGGGGATCAAACTTGCGATATGAGTAGATAATTCTAACACAAGACTTTACCTAAAATTTGGATGAACAAGGATAAACAAGGAGATATTTATGGTTTTTGCAAGTTAGTCTAAAGTGAGTGGACAATGGATTAGTTGCGTTAAATGCCATATTGACATTGGAATTAGATTTCCAGTTTATTAAGAACTTAGATGACACGGACCGTTGGATCCGAGATCCAAAGGTATAAGTCGAATACCAATCTTAGTGGGAGACCCAGACCAGAGAGTAGTGTAGGCGATCTTCCAAAATGATATCTTTGCGATCGAGTAGATGTGAGGAGTTGGGATTGGTCCCAATGACTTCAGGAAGTTCCAAGGATCCCGTCCATAGTAGGATTCATGGCCTTTTGTGATGAAACCTGTATTTCCTCAAATCTAGTGGGACTTAAGACCCCACCCTAAATAAGGGAAGGTATTGTGCGGTACCACCAAACCCACAAATGACTCTCGTGTGACCAAAACGAGTAGATGAACAAGTTGCTTCCGCCAATTCAAGTTTCTACCCTGACCTACACCTTTGTCTCATAGAAGTTTCTACTGGAGCCTTGCGTGGTGTTGTCCCGCTGGTGGTGAGAAGCGAGAGATGACTTAAATTGATAGACGAGTCCCGGGAGTCAAGGCAAAGCCACCAGTGCTCTCTGTTCACGCATAGGTGCAACACGTCGTGGAGTGAAAGTTCGTGTTGACCATCGAGCCCCTAAAGAGTAGAGCGCCGAGATTGAAGATGACCCTCAGGGAAAAGATTCTCCTACCCCGATGCTTCTTCTTTACATGTAAGGGTAGTGATGATCTTTCATCATTTTTTTAGGTTACGCGAGCACACGTCTTCTCTGGCGGGCCATGCTGAGTTGGCGAGGCCTGAGTGGCCGACCCAACCGATGTGGCACGGGCGGGACCCGGGGTGCTCTGCCAAGGTGGTAGCCCCCCATTGGCCAGAAAAGAGTGAATCAGCAAAATTCGTAACTAATTATTGGTAAATCGGATGGAGACACTTTATAAATGAAAATTGACAGAAAATATGTAGATTACAATAAAAATAGTTTTGAAGCCTGAATCTATTCATGGTTCAAGAAGTACATAAAGTTGCTATCTTTAATTCTTTCATGAGTAATAAACCCTAATTTGATGTTCTATGAAATTCGGAAAAATAAATATGGATATTGTATGAGAATGTTAACATGTTGTTAATATAAAGGACATTTTGAATCTAAATAGATGATCCATATGCTTAAATGGCTACTTTAGGGTTTCATATGAATAATGTGCATTAATGGGCTTAGAAACCCTAATCGAGGTGTTAATGACTTTTAGTGAGATATATTTCGAAATCCTTTGTATAGGATGAGAATAGGATGATCCTAAGCTAATTTGACAATAAAGAGGCTTTAATATGAATATTTGAGTAATTAGGGTTTTATACCTATAATTGTTATTTTAGGGTTTTTTGGACATAAAAGGGGAAAGTTGTGAAATAGATCTAAAGAACCCTAAGGAAGCCCTATTTCAGATCTGAAACCCTAGGAAGTAATCCCAAGTCAATAAAGTAAGTTCTTGGTGAGTATGTAGTAAAATAGGTTGTACATACTTTTCAAGATTCTATTCTATTGCGTGATTGGCTTGATTGATTGCTTTAATTTCCTGATTGGATTGGATTGTGCTTATTTCTTGTGAGATATCCAAATTAGGTATGTAGTTATTTATGATTAGTTACTCACTTTGGTTTCCCGACGTTTTTCGACGTTTTCCAACGTTTTATCAATTGCATGGAAATAAACTACTTGGATGATTTTATTTCTGCAATCTTTAAAGTGAATATGACTATCACAATTTAAGTATACATATGACTTGCCCGAACCTACATACAATCTCTGGATCTAAGATAAGAGACCAAGTCCCGGAGGGAAGGTCAGAGGTGGTCAAGTCCCGGAGGGAAGGTCAGAGGTGGTCAAGTCCCGGAGGGAAGACCATCCGACACCCAGAGAGGTGACTCCAAGTACCAAGTTTAGGATGGAGAAGGTAGCCTAAAGTCACTTACAAGGACTTAACCATAAGAGAGTATCCTAGAGGATGAGTAAAAGTGGTTGAGAAGTCATATCAAAAATGTAATCTTGCATTGCTAATAACTATTTGATGTGATTAGGTAGTTAGAATATATGTGCAATATTTTGGTTGTCACCACATACCAGTATATTCATTTATACTGATGAAATTTTTTTGTCAGTGTTTTAGTAATATCTAAATGTGGACTAATAGTAAAGTGGCATTTGTAAAAAATAAAGTTAATATATTAAAGGGGGATTTCATTAGATAGTTATTTGTTTATGATATTGTTTTGATTGACGAAACTAAAGATGGATTGAATGATAAAGTTGAACGTTGGAGAAAGGCATTAGAATCAAATGGATTGATGATTAGCAGGAGAAAAACTGAGTATATGCATTGCAATTTTAGTCAATCTCACAGTGCGAATGATGGAGCCAAGTTGGTGAAAAACACTAGAGGGGGGGGTGAATAGAGTTTTAAAGATATTTAACAATTATTTAACTCAAAAAACCAACCACAAGAATATTGGACAAGGAGACAAGGGTTTAGAGTGGTTCCTAACCTTAGCAAATACTAAGGTAGTCAGTCCACTACCCGGTTGCTTACCCAACCGGGATTTTGAAAGAATTACATTTTATTACCTCGCAAGGACTTTACATAAAATTACAATTCTTTCCCTAAACCCTTCAAGCAGCCTTCACCTTGAAGTAATTGCACCAACCTTGAAGCAACCTTCACCTTGAAGTAATTGCACCAACCTTGAAGCAGCCTTCCTCCTGAAGTAGCTTCCCATTGCAATAGCCTTCTTGAAGTAGCTTCCCATTGCAATAGCCTTCTTGAAGTAGCTTGAAGTCAACCTTCTCCTCTGAGAAGAACCTTCTCCAATCCACAACCTCCAACACTAGGAGTAGCAAGGAGAATACAAGCAATAAAAAGGAACAAGAAAGGAAAATGGAAATTACAACTTATCCTTTGAAGCACAAGGCTTGATTTGCCTATATCAAGCGTGTAGATCTCCTAACCAATGTGTATGGAAGTGTGATTGCAGTGGATAGGAGATACTAGCCTATAGGACATGAAATTGGAGCAATGGAAATGAATAGCGAATGTTGGAATTGCTCTATTGCTCAAAACAGATTGCCAATGTAAGCTCAAGTGTATCTCAAGTGTGTAATTGGTGAGTTTAGGTGTCCTATGGCTTGTCCTATTTATAGGAATGGCCTATGGATGCTTAAGGGCGTTCTAGACACTTTCTAGGGGGTTCTAAGTGCTCAACTAGCCGTTAGGTATAAGTTAGTTGCTTTAGCAACAACTAGTTAATTAATTCTGCAGTTGCTGTCAGAGTCCATCTCAGTCGAGGAATTGTCGACCGAGACACCTACTCGGTCGAAGTTTTGTCGACCGACAAGCTCTCTGGATCAAGTGTTAGCAACGTTCATCTCCAACTGCCAACTACCTTCTCAGCTGTGTCTAACGACTACTTGGGTCATTCTCGGTCGAGACGTTTGTCGACCGAGAGTGTCTCGGTCGAGGAGTTTGTCGACTGAGATTGACCCTGTTTCAATCTTTCAATTAAGGCACTAAGTGTGTGTATGAGTGTGCATATGTGACACTATTGAAGGGGATGACCTATCGAAGTGTGGTGTTTAGCTAGGGAAGATCTAACACTTGATTTACATGAAGTCTAAGTACTTGTACATTATATATTTGTACAAGTTTACAATTGATTACATTTCATGACATCTACAATCATTCAAGCATATAGATTCCCTAGAGCTTTGTCATCCACCTCATTCCTGCAACACTCAAGTAGCACGTTAGATCAACAAGAATGAAATGTTTGTCATCATCGAAACAAAGGGATTTATCATAATGTCCAATTTATCCAACAATCTCCCCCTTTTTGAAGATGACAAACATTTCCTAAATATGAAATAAGGAAATATAAAGCATGTGAGTTTCATACCTGAAGATTACCTTTTGTAGCCATTCTTGTTTTGCAAGTGAGTGCTGGCCGAGATGTTATGAAACTCATTTATATTTTTTTTGATTTTCTTTCTCCCCCTTTGTCATTTCAAAAAGATATCCAAGTTGAATATTTTATATTTATTCTCCCCCTTAATACTATGCTCCCCCTTAATTAGATATTCTATTAGGAACATGGATTTAATATCATTTTTGTCTAATTTAGCCACAATTTGTTTCTCAATCATTTGCAAAGGATGTTAAGCCTTGAAATGATATGAGATCCTGTTAGGTTCATGGCATATGTATTGATTTCTCACCCATTTTACAAGGGATGTTAAGCCCTGAGAATGATATGAGATTCCCTTAATCTTATGATATATTGATTTCTCATCCATTTTGCAAGGGATGTTAAGCCCTAAAAATGAAATGAGAGTCCTTTAATCTTAGAGTTCATAAAAAAAATGTCTCCAACCAAATGCATGGGATGTTAAGCCCTGATTTGTTTAGAGAGTCCTTTTAAGAACAAGATATATCATTTTTATGAAATTCATAGATTTCTTCATAACCAAGAGTAAAAATACTAAGGTCGTAACAAGCTTCAAGTGATGTTTACAATGTTATCAAATAATCCAATTTGTTTTTATGAGCTCCCCCTTAATCTTACAATTAAAGCAATTTAAAGCTTCTAAGGTCACAAATGATTTTAAATTTTGATTTTGACCTTTATCAAAAGTATACTAAGATTAAGTACAATAAAATGATGTCCAAATAAGCATTTTGTCAAACCTTATTTTAGGTCGACCTTGACTTCGACCATAGCGCCCCTTGGTCAAATTTCATTTCAACCAAGAGGCAATTTTGCAGATTTCTAATTTGAACACTCATATGTGAAGTATAATTTCTGCATGTAACTTGATTAGATATCAATTTTGAAGCATGTTAAGTGTTACTCAATATGAAAACATTTTTCCTTGATTTTCCTAGAATTTTTATATAAACTTTTCTGTAGGTACATAAATATCAAGTTCTATTTCTTCTTGTACCCTTATTTTCATCATAAGATTCTTAAAAGTGAAAGTACGATTAATATCTCAAGTCTTTAAAGATACCAATTGAGAAATTTTTATCTTATATGTTACAACATTGTGCTCTTGCAAGCATTAAAAATCTTGTTCTAAGAAACATATCACCAATGAATCATTTTTCTTGCCTATGTATCATCAAGGATCCATGCATACAGTAATCATTCATGTATCCATGCATACAATTATCATTATCTTTGTGAGCTGAATGATGAAATAGTGAAAGCATGTCCATGATGTAATGATAGAACAATAAAAGCATATAATGATAATTGTATGAAATACAATGATTGTGATCATTTAAGCTAGATGTCATAACACATGATTTCTATGTGAATAAATCAGGAAATACTTTAGGAAAATGATGAAACAGTAATTTCTTTTTATTAAGCTAAGCATGATTTTCAGTTTTAACTTATTTAGAGAATCAACCAAAATAATCTCATTTATATTTATAAATTTTTCAAAAATGGTCTTCAACTTGTTTTGCATCAGTCATTAACAATGAATAGATAGCAATTTGATCAATTGAAAACACATTCATCAGATTTATTGTAGACTGGAAGTCAGTAACCTGCTCGGTCGAAGATTTCTCGACCGATAGATTGCTCGGTCGACATTTTCTCGACCGGCCATGTTTCTGTACTGTTTTAGAACTGTTTTCAGTAAGTAAATCAGAATTATATATATATATCCAAGTTGGATGTTTAGATACTTGAATGAATTTGTTATCCCATTATGTTAAGTTGAGATAGACATATAAATATGCAACTAGGGTCCTTGGTCATATCTCAACTTATTTTTGCTCATTTAATTTGGGGGTTTTGGAACCCATACTAACTCGACATCCTTTTTCTTATAAGGACATGAAAAAGAATAGTGTCCAAGGCGTAAACAATAATGACAACATATAGAATCAACCTCATATCTCTTTCTATGATTTTGGTCTAGGTTGTTCTTGGGTATATATGAATTTGTGTCTTTAGGTATATATATATATAGTTTGATGTGCTTGTGTCTTTCTCCAACTAGGTTTATGATAAGATTTTCCCTTAGGCTTGTAACCTAGTCCTCTTCTTCCAACTTGATGGTAAGAATCATTTAAGATTTGATCAAGAATGCCATTATTATTTAGACTACTAACTTCTTGTTGTAACTTAGCAATCTCATCCATTCTCTTCTTGATATCTAGCTTGGATTGATCTAGATTAGATGATAAAGAATTTCTTTCTTTCACGATAGTATCATAATCTAGATGTGTACACAAAACAGGTTGTTTTTGAAGATCATTTACTTGAGTTTGCAAGTTAATCTTTTCTAGAGAGAGAAGATTGCAATTCGCCTCTATTGATTTTATCCTAATATTATGATCTTCAATGATCTTTTTAAGATCTTCATTTTCAGATGTAATAGCAAGAAGCTTAGCATGTAACTCATCATTTGCTTTATTAGATTTCTTTAATTTCTTCTTGCACTCAATATATTTATTATGTGTCTCTTCAATACTAGCAACTAGCTCTTCTTTAGATAAATAAAAAAGGCTTACCTCTTCTTCTTTTTCTTCACTTATTGTTGCAATAAGACAATCTTTGTGCTCATCTTTCTTCTTTGACCTCCATGGGCAACCAATTGTTGTGTGGCTTGTTCCTAAGCACCAACTGCAACTTGTTGAAGATTTTTCCATACTTTTCTTTTGCTTGTGGTTGTAGACACCACCACCCTTCATTCTTCAAGACCTGGTTAGGGTTCCTTGAAGCCTGCTCTGATACCAATTGAAAAACACTAGAGGGGGGGTGAATAGAGTTTTAAAGATATTTAACAATTATTTAACTCAAACAACCAACCACAAGAATATTGGACAAGGAGACAAGTGTTTAGAGTGGTTCCTAACCTTAGCAAATACTAAGGTAGTCAGTCCACTACCCGGTTGCTTACCCAACTGGGATTTTGAAAGAATTAAATTTTATTACCTCGCAAGGACTTTACATAAAATTACAATTCTTTCCATAAACCCTTCAAGCAACCTTCACCTTGAAGTAATTGCACCAACCTTGAAGCAACCTTCACCTTGAAGTAATTGCACCAACCTTGAAGCAACCTTCCTACTGAAGTAGCTTCCCGTTGCAATAGCCTTCTTGAAGTAGCTTCCCATTGCAATAGCCTTCTTGAAGTAGCTTGAAGTCAACCTTCTCCTCCGAGAAGAACCTTCTCCAATCCGCAGCCTCCAACACTAGGAGTAGCAAGGAGAATACAAGCAATAAAAAGGAACAAGAAAGGAAAATGGAAATTACAACTTATCCTTTGAAGCACAAGGCTTGATTTGCATATATCAAGCATTTAGATCTCCTAACCAATGTGTATGGAAGTGTGATTGCAGTGGATAGGAGATACTAGCCTATAGGACACGAAATTGGAGCAATGGAAATGAATAGCCAATGTTGGAATTGCTCCATTGCTCAAAACAGATTGCCAATGTAAGCTCAAGTGTATCTCAAGTGTGTAATTGGCGAGTTTAGGTGTCCTATGGCTTGTCCTATTTATAGGAATGACCTATGGATGCTTAAGGATGTTATAGACACTTTCTAGGGGGTTCTAAGTGCTCAACTAGCCGTTAGGTATAAGTTAGTTGCTTTAGCAACAACTAGTTAATTAATTCCGCAGTTGCTGTCAGAGTCCATCTCGGTCGAGGAATTGTCGACCGAGACACCTACTCGGTTGAAGTTTTGTCGACCGACAGGCTCTCTGGATCAAGTGTTAGCAACGTTCATCTCCAACTACCAACTACCTTCTCAGCTGTGTCTAATGACTACTTGGGTCATTCTCGGTCGAGAAGTTTGTCGACCGAGAGTGTCTCGGTCGAGAAGTTTGTCGACCGAGATTGACCCTGTTTCAATCTTCCAATTAAGGCACTAAGTGTGTGTATGAGTGTGCATATGTGACACTATTGAAGGGGATGACCTATCGAAGTGTGGTGTTTAGCTAGGGAAAATCTAACGCTTGATTTACATGAAGTCTAAGTACTTGTACATTATATATTTGTACAAGTTTACAATTGATTACATTTCATGACATTTACAATCATTCAAGCATATAGATTCCCTAGAGCTTTGTCATCCACCTCATTCCTGCAACACTCAAGTAGAACGTTAGATCAACAAGAATGAAATGTTTGTCATCATCGAAACAAAGGGATTTATCATAATGTCCAATTTATCCAACAGTTGAACGGAGTAGATATACCAAAATGTGATAAATTCCGTTACTTGGGTTCTATTATTCAAATAGACGGGGATGTCCAAAATGATGTTTGTCACCTGATCACTGTAGGATGGTTGAAATGGAGGAGTGCAACTAGAGTATTATGCGATCAGAAGATCCCTCTCAGGTTAAAAAGTAAGTTTTATAAAACAGCTATACCACCAACCATGCTCTATGGGAGTGAATGTTGGGCAGTGAAGAAACAAGGTCTCAACAAGATGAACGTGCATGAAATGCATATGATGAGATGGATGTGTGGGAAGACAAGAAAAGATCGCTTGAGAAATGACTATATCAGGAATAAAGTGGGGGCGGAGAGCATTGAGGACAAGTTGCGTGAGGGCTGAATCAGATGGTACAGACATGTGCAACATATACCTACTAGTGCACCTAAACGAAGCAATGCCATTGAGCCAAACACTATAAATAGAAGAAGAGGAAGGCCTAAATTAACATGGGATGAGCTTATAAAGAGAGATTTTGAATCTCTACATCTCAATCAGAATATGGCCCATGATAGAGATGAATGGAAATGAAGGATCCATGTAGGTGACCCCAACATAGTTGGGATTGAGGCTTAGATGATGCTGATGATGATGATTTAGTTAGATAGAATTTTACAATGGGTAGAAGTTCCAGATTCCTATTTTTTAAAAGGTATGTTAAAAGTGAGTTTATCATGTTTTAAGCTTAGTCTTTAGTAGAATTTATTAATTATTGTTGATTATTTGCAAAACCATTGATCCTGTTTTGGGATAGCGACTTTGGCTTTCTGGTCTTCCTTAATTGGGGGATACCAGGGAGTGGGGTCGTTACAAGCATATCCAAAACATTAAGAAGATCAGAAGATCCATATCAACATATAACTACTACATTATTTCAAACCTCTGAAAAGAGGGAAACTATACATGGTATATATTTTAAAAGACCAAAAGAGAAAAAGATGGATGATTTCTCAATATGTTTATTAAAGGATGCAACATACACTAAGAGAGAGAAAAAATAGGCCAATTGCTCAATATAGAATCCAAGAGATGCACCATACATCAAGAGAGAGAGAGAAATATTAGGTGAATTGATAAATATAGAATCTTGTAAAAGAGACAAACCTCATATCAAGTATAGAGTCTATCCAAAGTCAACCCTAGTTCTTAAACAAAGCTTCAAACAAACTATTAAGTATATATGTGAAATTTGGGTTACTTATTAGTTAAATGAATCCTAAATCTCACCATCTTATTACTAATGAATTAGGTTATAATATTGTAACTATCATGTAGGTTGTATTTTCTCGATTCTATGACATATTTTACTGTAATGTTCTCGACTTAAAGACTAATAGATCATAACTTTATTAATTCTAACTAATTAGTGAAAAACCACTAGAGGGGGGTGAATAGGGTTTCATGGATATTTTATAATAATTTAACTCAAACAACCACAATTGAAATAATAAGAAGGAGATAAGATGTTTAGAGTGGTTCCAACCTTAGCAAATCCTAAGACAGTCAATCCACTACCCAGTTGCTTACCCAACCGGGATGTTGAAAGTATTAAATTTTATTACCTTGCAAGGATATTACATAAAATTACAATACTTTCTACACCCTTTGGATAGCCTTCACCTTGAAGTAGTCTCACCAACCTTGAAGCAGCCTTCTTGAAGTAACTCCAACCTCCCCCTTGAAGTAGCCTTCCTCTTGAAGTAGCTTCCCGTTGAGACAACCTTCTAGAAGTAGTCCAAAGATCTCCTTCTTCACCAAGAAGATCAAACCCTCTCAAATCCGTAGCCTCCAACCCTAGGAGTAGCAAGGAGAGTACAAAGAATAAGAAAGAACAAGAAAGGAAATGGAAATTACAATTACCACTTGAAGCACAAGGCTTGATTTCCTATATCAAGCATTTTGATCTCCTAACCAATGAGTATGGAAGTGTAGGTTTAGTGGATAGGAGATGCTAGCCTATAGGACACGAATTTGGAGCAAAGGAAATGAGTAGCAAGTACTATTGTTGTTCAATTGCTCAAAACAGATTGCCAATTGCAAGTATGAAAGCTCAAGTATTGCACAAGTGTGTGTTGGGGTGTCCTAAGGCTTGTCCTATTTATAGGAATGGCTGACAAGTGTTTAAGGACGTTCTGGACACTTTCTAGGGGGTTCTAAGTGCTCAACTAGCCGTTAGGTATCCATTAGTTGCACTAAGAACGACTAGTTAATTAACTCTGAAAAGTGCAGACAGAACTCATCTCGGTCGAAGAGTTGTCGATCGAGAGTCCTTCTCGGCCGAGGACTTGTCGACTGAGGGGCTGTCTGGAGCAAGTGTATATAACGTTCTAATCCAACTCCCAACTACCTTGTCTGCTGTGTCTAACGGCTACCTGGGTCTTTCTCAATCAAAGAGTTTTCCGACCGAGAGTGTCTCGGTCGAGAATTTTGTCGACCGAGATTATCCCTGTTTCAATGTTTTAAACTAAGTAATAAGTGTGTGTATGAGTGTGCATTTGTGATACTATTGTAGGGTATGAGCTATCTAAGTATTGTGATTGGCTAGGGAAGATCTAGCGCTTGATTTACATGATGTCTAAGTACTTGTACATTATATATTTGTATAAGTTTTATATTTGATTACATTCATGACTTAAAGCAATTTTAGCATATATATCTTCCAAGTATATGTCATCCTCCTTATTCTTGCAACACTCAAATAGCACGTTAGATCTACAAGAATGAAATGTTTGTCATTATCAAAACAAAGGGATTAAGTGATGTCCATTTAGCCAACAATCTCCCCCTTTTTGAAGATGACAAACATTTCCAAAATATAAATCAACTAGTCTTTAAAATGAGTTGAGTTTCATACCTGAGATTTACTTTGTGATTTGTTTCTCTTGGTTATGAAATGTGTGCTTATTATACCCAAAGAAGTATGGAATATAAAATCCAATTCTTTAGGGAATATAACAACTTTTAATGTAAAGGCAAGAGAATATGAAACTCATTGATTGAGTTTTTCAAAGTTACCATTTTAAGATTTACATTTATTTCTCCCCCTTTGTCATTTCAAAAAGATATCTGTTAAAAAATAATGTAGAAAAACTCCCCCTTAATTTGATATCCCCCATAAAAAGATAACCATTAAATATTTTGAAAAAGATGTCCATTTGGAAGCCAATAATAACACAATAAAAACCATTTTCAAGAAGCACAAATATCAAAGAAAACATCCTCTAAGGGAGTGATGAGTAGTTGCTTCCTTATTTTGTTAAATTGGTCTAGTGGAAGCAATTTTGTGAAAATATCAGCCAATTGATCTTCCGTATCAACATGATGAAGGGATACATGATTTTTAGAGATATGATCCCTTAAAAAGTGATGACGGATTTCAATATGTTTGGCTCGGCTGTGTAAAATGGGATTATGTGCTAAGTTTATAGCGCTTGTGTTGTCAAAAAACATAGACGTGGATGAAAAAGTAAAGACATAATCGTTTAACACTTGTTGCATATAAAGCACTTGAGCACAACAAGATCCGACTGCCATATATTCAGCTTCAGTTGTAGAGAGGGCAACCGTATTTTGTTTCTTGCTAAACCAAGATACTAAGGCTCTTCCTAATAAGAAACTGTAACATCCCTGACCTGGGTTATGAGTTAACCCTAGGTGTTTTGCCTAAATATATGAATAAATCTTTGTGATTAACTCTGAGCATGTAATTAAGTTTCTCAGAAACATATATTTCAGTATTTGCTCCTTTTTATTTAAAGTTGTAGCATTGTTTTGATATACAGGGACCTATGTGCAATTTACCCAGTTAAAAGGGTTAGCTTGCAATTTGCACATGTTGAGATGTTCCTCTGATGTTGAGACATCATGAGAATCTTTTTGGTAAAGTTTGAGGGATTTCCCAAGCTAGGACACCAAGGTGCAGCTGTGGAAGCAATCCTGGTGCTTGAAACCCTAATTTGGGGTAAAATGCAATTTACCCAAATTAAGGGATACAAATTGTAATATATATTATCTAAAGTATCTTTTTAGACTTTTGCCATCATTTTCAGAAATTAAGTGATGGTGAAACAGGTTTTCCTCAGGGAACTCCTGGAGCACATACTTTTGAGTATGTGGGGTACATGGATGTGTAGAACCTTACATCCTAGTGTAGGAAAGTGATGTAGATGTGGAATCCATCCATCCTTCACTATATTTTCATACCGTATCAGTGGTAGGTAAACATGAAACCTCCTGATGACGAAGACAGCAGAGATATCCGTATCAGTGGTAGGTAAATATGAAACCTCCTGATGACGAAGAGAGTACAGAACGCCACTGTGACTCTAGAATAGCGAAGGACCAGTTTACCCTGGTGAGCTATATTAAGTAGAGACACGAGATGTCCTACAAGTGATCCTCTTACTGACTGAGGAAGGTGAAGGTCATGAGAATCCGGCTCTCTTAATGACCTATGTATGATACTGATGTGACTTCTCAGCGATCAGTTGGAGTATGAGGGGTAAGCCTCATCTCCACAGGGCATAATGTTGTTTGTAAAACATAATCAACCATGTAGTATAACTTGTTAGAGATAACTCCAAGTTAGTTGATTGATGTTACATTGCAATAGCGTTTATATTCTCCATATCTCCTAAATGGTTGAGATCTTGTTATACCTGCAACTGTTACAGAATGCTTTGAAGGCTTTACTGCTTAAAATATTCCTTGATGTTATAATAAAGCTTCTGGCGAAGAGTTATAACTCTCGCTGGGACAATTATGTATAATTGTCTCACCCCGTAGGCTTCAACTTTTTAGGTGGACGTCGGAGACGAAGGAACCAGCCTACAGGTGACCAGTCTCAGCAGCAGCACCAGGGGCAGCAGTAATCTCAGGTGGAGATTGTCCTGCCATGTGGTGTAGTTAGAGTCAGTCCTATGTGTCCTCTGTACTCTCAGGTCTTGGAGTCTTTTGTATAGTGATCTTGAGATTTTGTATCTTGATGTATGTAATTACTCGAGAAGTAATTATCCTGAGATGTAAACAGTTTATCTCTCTTTATGAAAGAAGCTTTTATGGATCCAAGCTCTCGCTCGAAAAGTTTTAATTTTCCGTGATTTTTGTCTTCCGCTGATTACCGATTCGCTTCCGCTAAGTTTTAATCATGTTTATGTCATGGTTTGGAGATCAGAGCCCACAGAAACAACTACCACTTGTGCTCTTGTGATCAATTTGACAACCAGCGTAGTCGGCATTAGTATAAGCTTTGAAATCCAATGATTGTCCTTTAGGATACCATAAACCATAACATGTGGTGCCGACTAAATATCAAAAAATCCGTTTGACGGCTTCAAAATGGGTTTGCATAGGCTGTGATTGAAATCGAGCACAAAGACCAATTGAAAACATGATGTCCGGTCTAGAAGCGGTTAAGTAAAGCAAACTACCAATCATGGCTCTATATAAGGAGTCATCAATAGGTTCCCCATTTTCATCCTTATCAATTTTAGTGGAGGTAGCCATTGGAGTGGTAGCATGTTTGCACTGGTCCATCCCAAAGCATTTTAAGAGTTCATTGGTATACTTTTCTTGTCTTATAAAAATTCCGGCAGGCGTTTGTTTTATTTGAAAACCAAGAAAGAAAGTTAGTTCACCCATGAGGCTCATTTCAAATTCTTGTTGCATAATATCACTAAATTGTTTGCACAATGATTCATTTGAATCACCAAAGATAATGTCATAAACATATATTTGAACAACTAGAAAATCAGATGCATATGTTTTGAAAAATAAAGTAGAATCTGAATTTCCGATAGAAAAGTCGTTATCAAATAGATAGTTCTTAAGCCTTTCATACCAATTCCTAGGTGCTTGTTTTAATCCATAAAGTGCTTTCTTAAGTCTGTCTACATAGTCACCTTTTTTTGGTATTTCAAAGCCAGGTGGTTGGGCAACATATACTTCTTCTTGGATTATTCCATTGAGAAATGCACTTTTTACATCCATTTGGAAAAGTTTGATGTTTTTGTGTGAAGCTATAGCTAGTAGCATTCTAATAGCTTCAAGTCTTGCTACTGGTGCATAAGTTTCATCAAAATCTATCCCTTCTTGTTGATTATATCCTTGTGCTACTAACCTGGCTTTATTTCTTACAACTTCTCCTGCTTCATTTAACTTATTCCTAAAAACCCATTTAGTTCCAATAATGGTTTTATCTTGTGGTTTAGGAACTAAGTCCCATACATCATTTTTAGTGAATTGGTTTAATTCTTCTTGCATTGCTATTATCCAATAGTCATCTTTGAGAGATTCAGACACCTTCTTAGGTTCAATTATAGAAACAAATGCCATATTTGCAACATCTTTAAAAGAAGAACGGGTTTTGACTTTAATATCATTCAGATTTCCAATGATCAATTCTTGCGGATGATCCTTAATGAGTCTAGGAACAGATTGTGTCTCAACTTGATGATTATTAGTAGTATTTTTGTCACTATCATTTGGTATGGAAAAATTTTCTAACTGATGAGTGAGATCAACTATTTCAAGATTTTCAGATTGTGGCTCTTCATGAAAAGAAATGTGAATGGATTCCTCAACTTTTCTAGAAATAGTGTTGTTAACTCTAAATGCTTTGCTAGAGGTGGAATATCCCAAGAAAAAGGCTTTATGTGATTTAGAGTCAAACTTGTCTCTATCCTCTTTTGTGTTTAAGATATAGCATGTTGATCCAACAATATGAAAATAGTCAACCCTAGGTTTCTTAATATATATGATTTCATATGGTGTTTTCTTCAAATAAGAATGAACAGTTACTCTATTTAGCACATAGCATGCTGTGTTTACCGCTTCAGCCCAAAATGTTTTAGGTGTATTATGTTTGAGCATCATAGTCCTAGCCATTTCTTGTAGTGATAAATTTTTCCTTTCAACTATGCCATTTTGTTGTGGAGTGCGTGGAGAAGAAAAATTGTGAGTGTAACCTTGAGATGTGAAAAATTCTTCAAATAAATGGTTCTCAAATTCTCCACCATGATCACTCCTAATTGTACATATTTTGTTTTGTAATAGATTTTCAATCTTGGAACAAAATTTTATAAAAACTTGAATAGTATCATCTTTGTTTGCGAGAAAGTGTACCCATGTATATCTACTATAATCATCAACAATAACAAAACAATATCTTTTGCCACCAATAGATTGTGTCTGCATAGGTCCAAATAAATCCATATGAATGAGTTCTAGGGATCTACAGGTGCTAAGTACATGTTTGGGTTTAAAAGAGGTATTAGTTTGTTTACCCAAAGTACATGGTTCACAATTTTCAATTTGATCAAAAGATAAATTAGGCAAACCACGAATAAGATAATATTTAACTAGCTTTTTGATAACATGTGAACTAGCATGACCCAATTTTCTATGCCATAGTATAAGCATTTTCCAACTACAAATTGCATAGAGTTAGGTCTAAGAATATAAAGATTTCCAACTCTTTTTCCTTCATAAACAACATTTGTAGTATTTTCTATTAGTAACTTGCAACAATTTTTGTTGAATAAAACATCATATCCACTATCACATAATTTACCAACACTTACTAAATTATGGTGCAAGCCATCAACAAGTAAAACATTCTTTATTTTAAGATTTGTACCAATATTACCTATTCCAACAATTTTGCCTTTACCACTGTCTCCAAAAGTGACTGTTCCACTTTTCTTTTCCTCAAAAGTTTGAAATGCCTCCTTATTTTCGATCATGTGTTTGGAACATCCACTATCAACCACCCAATCTTACAATAAGATGTAGGTTTTGGTACCCATGTGATGGTCCGTTATGGTTAGGGACATTTAGATACAAATTGAACATGTTTTAACAAAGAAAACTGATCAGGACTTCATTTGTTCGACAAACGTTCGACCGATAGGTGTCTCGGTCGACCAATTTGTCGATTGAGAAAGTTGCTATTTTACAAATTAAAACTGAATAGAAGCAGAAGTATGTTCGGTCGACCATTTTTCATTCGCTTTTAGCTCCGATCGATCATTTCTCGACCGGAATAGGTGCTGTTTCACTAATATTTCTGCTGTAGATTTTGGTTTGTCACAGGCATTCACTCAGTCGAAGTTTTTCTCAATTAAGAGTATCTCGGTCGAACTGTCGATCGAATATGTTTCTGTTCTTTTAGTAATTTGTTTATATCAGTTTTGAATTTAAAATAATACATGAATCTATTAGTTTAGTTGAGATAAGAGATGTGATAGCGTGAGCGGCTGGGAGGCAAGGGTTCTGCTCTCGCGATCGCCAGGGCGATTTAGGGCTCGCCCGCCGCTGACCCTGCTCAAGGGGGGGGGGGAAGGAGGTTGCCTGTCAGAGCACAACGCTTTCCCTTCTCCCCCTGGGCTTCTCTCCTTCCTCGACTTCATCTGCGTGGTGCTTTGGCTGGGGTCTCTTCTTTCTCCCCTCCTTCGCCCACCCTTCTAAGCGACGCTGCGTATCAGCTTTGGGGCTAGTGGCAGTGGCGTTTTGGGGGTCTGGGCGGGGGTCTGGCTCGCTCCGGTGGTGTGTGGGCGTGGGCAACGGCTCGTGAGGTCCAGTTCTCCGGCTGGTGGTTCCTTGGGAGTCTGTGGTCTCTCCTTTCCCCTTCGTCAGTCTTTCATTTTCTTTTTTTCTGTTCTGTTCTGTGTCTGTCTCGGTTCCCTCCGTGGTCGGCCGACGGGCCTG
Source organism: Alisma plantago-aquatica (assembly GCA_963693085.1). Lineage (NCBI taxonomy): Eukaryota > Viridiplantae > Streptophyta > Magnoliopsida > Alismatales > Alismataceae > Alisma > Alisma plantago-aquatica. Next base: position 1,490,271,294 of record OY856412.1, read on the forward strand.
GGGTCCCCAGGAGTGTCTTTTCAGGGAAAGGAGTCAAACAGGGGGTTCTTTCCCCCTTCCGCTCGTCCCCTTTGTCTCTGTTTAGTTTTTTGGTTTGTGGTGGTCTTTTTTTTGTTCCTTTGGGTTCCTTCTTGGGCAGACGGTGAGCTCGGGCGCCCTTGGTGCTTCAGGCAGAGGAGGATTAAGCTGGGTTTGTGCTTCGTGCGAGTCTTCCACCCCCTGCTCACAGTGGTGGTCGGGAGTGGTGGTGGGGTTCTCAGGTGCCTCTACTCCCCACCGTTGTATCCACATGAGCCATCCTTCCTCTGTATTTGCATCGTTGGGGTTTGGCCTCCTTCTCGGGTCTCCTGGTTGGTGCACCTTTGGTGTCAACAATGTGTTGTTGGGTGGCTCCTTGGCCAATTTTTTATTTTTATTTTTGTTTCTTTGTTGGTAGTTGTGTTTCTAGTCCTGTTTGTGTGGCATTGTGATTGTGTTGTTGCATTGTGGTCGAGCTCTTTTTCAGGTGATCATTCATTATCTTCAATATGGTAACCTCTGCCAGCGGCTATGCAAACTCCTCGCCCGATGTACTCATAGGTTCTTGTAGATTGATGAATTCCATCCGGGATAGCTGTTTTAGACCGCCACTACAAGAGGTGGACAGTGCAGAAACGTACCTATCACATCCCAATCTGACCCTTGTGCTATGTCTTTCCGTAAAAGGAGTTGCTGCTTGGTTACTTGATGAGAGATGTCTATCTTGTGGATGCCTTATGGCTTCATTTTAATGAGATTGAGCTATTTTCAAAAAAAAAGTTGAGATAAGAGATTTTAAATTTCAAAAAATAAACATTAGATCATATCTCAACTAAATTACATTCAAGTCTTCTAAGTTTGCGGTTTGGGAACCCAAACTAACTCAGAATCCTTCTTCTTATAAGGGCATGAAAAAGAGTAATGTCCAAGACGTAGACAAAAGTGACAAGAAATAGAATCAATTTCATTTCTCTTTCTAGAATTTGGAATTTTGTTCTTAGGGAGAAACATGATCTTAGTCTTGTATGCTTGAGTTCTTTTGGGTTGATAGAATTTTCCTTTTGGAACATATCCCAATCCTCTTCTTCCATTGTGGCTAGAGGAATTTTTCAGAATATTATCAAGAATGTCATTTCCCTTTAAGCCATTTATTTCTCTTTGTAGCTTAGCAATGCCATCCATCTTTTTATTTATATCTATCCTTGATTGTTCTAAATCAGATAATAGAGAGTTTCTTTCTTTAACAACATTATCATAATCTATATGATTACATAGAATAGGTTGAGTCTGAAAATTGTTTAGTTTAGCAAGAAAATCAGCCTTTTCTTGGGAAAGAAGATCATGATTCATTTCTAAATTAAGTAGCTTTATATTGCAGTCACCTAAAGATGATTTCAAAGTCAATTTTTCAGAATCAATATTGTTCTTTTCAGAGGAAAGATCATTTAATTTGGCATATAGATCCTCATTTGTTTTAGTAGCCTTCTTTAGTTTCTTTTTGCACTCAACATACTTATCATGAGTTTCTTGTAGACTAACAATTAGATCTTCTTTTGGCAAATCAAGAAGGCTTACCTCGTGAGAATCATCATCATCATCTTCTTTTGCCATGAGTCACTCTACATTCTCTTCTCCACTTTCACTCTCACTTGATTCATCCCACGCAGCCTTATAAGCTTTTTCTCCCTTCTTCTTGGATGAGCTTTTCTTTCCTTTCTTTGCTCTAGGGCATTCATTTTTGAGATGTCCTTTCTTTCCACATTCAAAACACCTAGGAGGGGAAGAAGAAGAACTAGCAATTCTGTTAGATTTAAATCTTCTATATTTCTTACCATTAACAATTAGGGCTTCTTCTCCTTCTTCTTCACTTATTTCATCACTTTCTTGTGTAATGATCTTTGAAGCTTTTAGAGCCATATCTTTCTTTCTTCCTTGTTGCAGTTCACGCTCTCGTCGTTCCCCTTCCTCCAGGGTTTCCTCATGTGCTTCTAGGTTGCCAATAAGTTGTTCCATCCTTAGCCAGGTGAGATCATTTGCTTCTTCAATAGCAGTCACCTTGGGCTTGTATTTGGGAGGAAGAGACCTAAGGATTTTTTATACTTGATCTTCTTCAACGATTACTTTGCCTAAAGCATTCAAACCATTTACAATAGAAGAAAAGTTTTCATACATTTCACTAATAGATTCATTTTGATCCATAAGAAATTGTTCAAATTTCTGTTTAAGCATTCCGATTTTAGAATTCTTAACTTGAACAGTTCCTTCATATGTTATATAAAGTCTATGCCATATTTCATAAGCCGTTTCACAATTTGATATTCTATTGAACTCACCAGCGGAAATTGAGCAATAAAGTATACTTACGGCTTTTGCATTCATTTGGGCAGACTTTACTGTATTAGCATCCCACTTTGCATACTCCATTTGAGGAAGTTCATAAGGAGTTGATACCATTCTCCATAAGTCCCAGCTGATTCCTTGGAAGTAAAATTGCATCCTCCTCTTCCAGTATGTGTAGTTAGTGCCATCAAAAGCTGGATGTAACGTCCCAGGATTTGAGGCCTTGGATAAGACGATCTTAAAAGGAATGATTGTACTACCCATATCACCGAGGTGCACCTTCTTTTCTGGGAGCCATCACTAAAGAACTCCATAGTTAAGCGTGCTCAACTTGGAGTGGTACTGGGATGGGTGACCAGTCGGGAAGTTGACCCCGGCTTGCGTGTGAGTGAGGACAAAGCATGCAGTTGAGGCTAGTGGTGGTCTGTGGGGCCAGTCGTCATTCCTGAAACTCTACTAGAGCCTAGGGCAGTGGGCCCAGGCTTTACAAATGGTATCAGAGCCAATTCCCCTCAAGTAGGTGGGCCCCACATGGGCCTGTGGCATGCTAGTCTTTGAGCCGTGTGGTCCAGGCATGTTGGAAAGGGATATCTGAGTTGATGGAGTCGCCCATGCACTGGTATTGTCCAGGAATGTTGGAAAGGGCTATCTGAGTTGATGGAGCCACCCTTGCGTTGGTAGCCGTGATCGGGAGCTGGGTGTACATGGGACATTTGGGTCTACACTGAAATGGGGAAAGATTATGAGGCCATATAATTGAACCTTGACGAGGACGTCAAGAGTCTAAGTGGGGGAGATTGTAACGTCCCAGGATTTGAGGTCTTGGATAAGACGATCTTAAAAGGAATGATTGGACTACCCATATCACCAAGGTGCACCTCCTTTTCCAGGAGCCCATCACTAAAGAACTCCATAGTTAAGCGTGCTCAGCTTGGAGTAGTACTGGGATGGGTGACCAGTTGGGAAGTTGACCCCGACTTGCGTGTGAGTGAAGACAAAGCACATAGTTGAGGCTAGTGGTGGTCTGTGGGGCCAGTTGTCATTCTTGAAACTCTACTAGAGCCTAGGGCAGTGGGCCCGATCTTTACACTGGAGGTCTAGCCACGAGTGTTCCTTCCAAGTTGAGGTTGTTGAGCAACCCGTCACCCATTCTTTAAGACTTTGTTAGAGTTCCTTAAAGCCCTGCTCTGATATCAATTGAAAAACCACTAGAGGGGGGTGAATAGAGTTTTATGGATATTTTATAATAATTTAACTCAAACAACCACAATTGAAATAATAAGAAGGAGACAAGGTGTTTAAAGTGGTTCCAACCTTAGCAAATACTACGACAGTCAATCCACTACCTGGTTTCTTACCCAACCGGGATTTTGAAAGTATTAAATTTTATTACCTCACAAGGATATTACATAAAATTACAATACTTCTACACCCTTTGGACAACCTTCACCTTGAAGTAGTCTCACCAACCTTGAAGCAACCTTCTTGAAGTAACTCCAAGCTCCCCCTTGAAGCAGCCTTCCTCTTGAAGTAGCTTCCCGTTGAGACAACCTTCTAGAAGTAGTCCAAAGATCTCCTTCTTCACTAAGAAGATAAAACCCTCTCAAATCCGCAGCCTCCAACCCTAGGAGTAGCAAGGAGAGTATAAAGAATAAGAAAGAACAAGAAAGGAAATGGAAATTATAATTACCACTTGAAGCACAAGGCTTGATTTTCTATATCAAACGTTTTTATCTCCTAACCAATGAGTATGAAAGTGTAGGTTTAGTGGATAGGAGATGCTAGTCTATAGGACACGAATTTGGAGAAAAGGAAATGAGTAGAAAGTACTAGTGTTGCTCAATTGCTCAAAACAGATTGCCAATTTCAAGTATGAAAGCTCAAGTATTGCACAAGTGTGTGTTGGGGTGTCCTAAGGCTTGTCCTATTTATAGGAATGGCCTACAAGTGCTGAAGGACGTTTTGGACACTTTCTAGGGGGTTCTAAGTGCTCAACTAGCCGTTAGGTATCCATTAATTGCACTAACAATGACTAGTTAATTAACTCTAAAAAGTGCAGACAGAACTCATCTCGGTCGAAGTGTTGTCGACTGAGAGTCCTTCTCAGTCGAGGACTTGTCGACCGAGGGACTATCTGGAGAAAGTGTATATAACGTTCTAATACAACTCCCAACTACCTTGTCTGATGTGTCTAACAACTACCTGGGTCTTTCTGGGTCGAAGAGTTTGTCGACCAAGAGTGTCTCGGTCGAGAATTTTGTCGACCGAGATTATCCCTGTTTCAATGTTTTAAACTAAGTAATAAGTGTGTGTATGAGTGTGCATTTGTGACACTATTGTAGGGTATGACCTATCTAAGTGTTGTTATTGGCTAGGGAAGATCTAACGCTTGATTTACATGATGTCTAAAGTACTTGTACATTATATATTTGTACAAGTTTTTACATTTGATAACATTCATGACTTAAACCAATTTTAGCATATAGATCTTCCAAGTATTTGTCATCCGCCTTATTCCTACAACACTCAAATAGCACGTTAGATCCACAAGAATGAAATGTTTGTCATTATCAAAACAAAGGGATTAAATGATGTCCATTTAGCCAACAATTAGGAAAATCCTTGAAAAACATGTTTACTATATTTGATTCATTGATGAAATTCATATGACCATGCATAAAAAATCCCACACTTTCATTACATAATTCATTTAATTTTTCTAAGTTATATATAATTTACTATTAACTATTAATATTAATGTATTTTTTTTATTTTATAAACAAATTTGAGAAAAAGACCAACATCACGCACATATATCTTGATGGGTGATAGGGAAATCTCATAGAGTTGCCAAATCACATCACATGTAACATAGATTCAAAGTAAAATTGATAACACCAAAATAGCCATCTTGCACGTACACGATTAATTGGGTATAAGGATAGGATAGTCAAATTAGGCAAGAGATTTCCTTCTATAGATGACACCCAAAGAGAACTTATACAAGAAATAGAACTTCAAGGTGAGAATCAGATTCAAGACTAGGCATTCTTTGTTGACTCAAGGTCAATTAGGTCAATGTTGACTCAAGTCTAAATTGACTAAACCCTTGTTTTGATGATGACTAACCATTCCACATATTGTTGTATAATGTTTCTACTTGAGTGTTTTTCAGATTAGGTATTGACACACTCCAAATGCCCTAACTTGCACATCCTAAGTTGAAGAAAAGACAAGTCAAAGTCAAGTAAGTGCACATTTTTGGAATATGATGTATATCCATTAGAATCATGTTGTAAATCACTTATAATGATTATATGAATTGTAATTAAACTTAGAAAAATGTAAGGGACACAAAAATCCACGTTTTGATCACCCAAATTTCATTACTTAAAATTCATTACAGGAACTCTGTCGGTCGTGTTACAAACTCGATCGATTGGTGTGAATTTTTGAATTTGGGTGGATCAGTCGAGTTTACACATCACAGAACCCAATTGATCGACCATTTGGCCAAATTTATTTTTGTCCATCGATCGAGTTTTCCTCAGATAACTCGACCGACAAGTAAAATATTAGCTTCATTAGATAGTGGATCGGTCGAGTTGCCTTTATCGAAAATCAACTGACGCACTGTACTGGAAACACAAAAAAAGCGAATCACACTGTTGGAATATTTTTAGGATCCAAAATAGATCCATTGCAAGTTGCAAAATGGCTATTTTTCATCCTTAGGTGTTCCCACTTGATATAAGGCATCCTCAACTATAAATAGGACCCCTTGTGCTTCATCCCATGGTTAGCCAAGCACTATGAAGGTCCCTATCTATAGTTGAGCACCTCCTTCCACTCTCTAAGCTTAATCACTTGATACATCCATTAGAGTGAGTATGATATTTGTAAGAGAGCTCGTCCTACATGTATATCTTATGAGGCTCTCACTTATTACACCTCCAATCTCTCATTTCAACCATGAAGATGAAGGTTCTCTCTCTTGGCTAAGAGAGGTGAAGAAGAAGAAGATCAAGGATGAAGACTTGGAGCTAAAGAGTGGGTATGCCCTTGGTGAAGGTAGAAGACTCCGTGCTCAAGTGGGTAAGTCCTTGGTGGAACCTTCTCCTTGCAAAGGTGAAGCCAAAGGTTGAAGATCCAAGAAGAGTGGATAATTCCTTGAAGGCTGAAGACTTGGAGTAAGAGTAGGTAAGCCCATGGTGATGGAAGAAGACTCCTTGCTCAAGTAGGTAAGTCCTTTGGTAGGTTGAAGACTCTTGGTTGGATAGGTAAGTCCTTTGTTAGGGTATCCTTGTCCTGAAAAAGGAAGGTCATGTATTGTATCTCTTATGATGAATATAATGAAGGTGCAGGGTTAAGAAATCCTAGAGGTTGACCTCTCTAGGTAGTGGACTGACTAACTCCTAGTTTGAAGAAGGAACCACTCTACATAGCTTGTCTACTTGTGTTTGTTCAATCTCTCTCATCCTTGATATGTATGTTTTAGTTACACTCAAATTACCTATTTAGAAACCTTATCTTGTGATATATCTTGAAGGTCTAATGAATTTTGTTTAAGTGTTTTTTAGCTCTATTCACCCCCTCTAGAGAACATCACCCATCCTAGGATCCAACATTTTTAGGTGCTAAGGACCATAACATCAACTTTGCTCAAGCCTTCCTATCTTGAAAACCCAGAGACCATACCATGGGGTTTATAGAAACCCCAAAACACAGTCAAGCTCCAATTGCCATTCCCAACATGGAGCGGTATATGGGGAACTAGAAAAAAGAAAGAAAACATCAAGAACCAACAACAAGGAAGATTTGATATCTCGAGTCAGTTTCAACAATGAGAAGGAAACACAAGTAATTAGACCGCTAAATTATTCATTCTGGATCACATATTAGTGAGGAACAAAGGAAAAAAGGGAGAAACAAGAATATACCCTAAATCAGGGGATACCAAAAAATATAATCCTTCTAGTGCATCCTTTAAACCTGTGCCTCTGATTTTAGCAGTCTAAGATCTAGTCAAGACCAACTATGAACTCCAAGACTTTGATGGATCGAGAAGGAATTGAGAGTATGGATCCAGAAGGGACAAACCAATGTTGGGAGAAGACTGTGTAGGTCTCTATGATGGTAAAAGGGTAGCTATATAGGGTTTCAGCAAAAGAGATATGTGAGGGAATGAATAGGTCAAGTGGGGAGTTAGTTTGGAAAAATAGCATGGAGATGAAAAAACCTTAGGAAAGAGGGATCATCCTGTGTGTAAAGGCAAGAGGAACATGTAGGTGGAGAAATAAGGAAAAAAGAATGGAAGACTAGAGATATAAAGAGCTAGAAAATTTGAGGGGGAAATAATTCCTCTTCTCCTAGGAAAGGAAGGGAATAGAGGTATGAAAAAAATTGATCCCCCAAAAGATCGATACTAACTAGTCAGAGGGAGTCCACTCAATGAACCAGGTGTGACAATAATAAAATAGGATGAACTGTAGGAGAGCTAGAAAAATGAGCTGCATGAGAAAAAAATGTGATTTAATAAAGCCACAACCATATTTTAAATCTTATTACGAATATATATATATATATATATATATATATATACGTACTAGGTTATCCTTTACCACTAAATTGGAATATCTAAGATTACAAAAATGGTTTCAAAATTTGGTATGTTAGGTAGACCCACGTAACTCAACTTTGAGATTAAATTCCACTTTTGAAACATCATTTTATGAGTTCTATTACATTTGGGTTTAGGATCATTATCATTAAATTTATTATAACAGTACATCATTATTATCAACATTCATTGTTATAGTCCTATTAACTTCACAATGCTATCAATCGGGTTATATTGCATCGTTATGCATGAATTGGATTATTTTATTCAATTACTCATCTAGCATTAATATAATGATTAACTTACATAATTGGACATTACTTTTATCCATTTACATGAAATCTCCAAATATTATTCCACTTCATATATAAAGCACGTCATACCTATCCCTAGACATTTTAAAGTAATTATGTATGCATTAGTCAACAAAGAAGCATACACGACTTACTATAATGGAGTACCTACATATTATACATAATTTACTTTACTAGGTCTAATATTATGCTTAATACGATATCTTATGATATCATAACAACTAATGATGCTAAATCATCATATGAGGTATCAAACATGATTATGTTAGGTTATCCATTACAAACTAGGGTTTAGGTTACAAATACTCATTTCATCATCATGTGAGAATTTATTGATCTAGGGTATGAATATGATTATGTGAAAGCTTATCTAGTGTTTACACTAGAAATTCCCATTATTGCATTAATGTTCATAAGAATGCAAACAAGCATGTTATTTATATGCATCTCACTTGACCAAAACTTAGAGTCTAAGCATACAAGCATCACATCTAAGTAATTAGGGTTTACAAAATTAAGATTCTAGATTTTGGTATGTTACATCTCTCTACCCCTTAAAGAGGATTTCATCCCCAAAATCCAACCATCCTTATGCTACCAACTAACAACTCTTCACGCCTTAAAATGGTTTAACCTAATAACTCAAACTAAACAACTCTTAAAGAGTTTTAGGTTACATATACATCTTTTAGTTGTAAAAACGTTGGGTGTTTATATTGTTCATAGTTGATGCATCCATCTAACATGTCATATCCACCTAGGGTAGAGTTTGAGATCCTTGTTTTCTAACCTAACAACCTTAAGGTGTACATGAGCATCTAAAACGTCATTGGGTACAATTATAACTTAAGGGAGATAAAAGGATAGGTCAACTAAACCTTCATCACATGCCACACTTCTCTTATTTATAACTCCATACTTACAACAAGGGTTTAAGATTTATTTTCTAGCTAATTCTGAGGTTTCTCTGCCAAAAATTCATGCATCTCATCCCTATGACCCAGTTTGAGAAACCATTGATAAAATCCATTAAATTTTTATTTGTATATATAAAGGAATAATGAAAATAGTTTTCATCAATGAAGTACATCTGGAATAAAACAAAAGATGGATCGAATATTAGTTGCGAGAACCAATTCATATATTTCCATTTATAATCTCCCTGTCGAATACTTCCTCATTCTCATACCAAATCCCATCCTAAGGTCAAATATTAAAGTACAAAAAGTCATGTCACCACTGACCTATGTTATAGTGTTAGGGATCCTAGATCATAATCACTAGGACTGGGCACAAAACCAAACCAAACCCAACCATTAAAATTAACCAAACCAAACCAAACCGACTAGTTTGGATTTGTTTTATTTGACCAAATGGTTTGGTTTGGTTTGAAATTTTTTGAAACCATTAAACAATGGTTCGGTTTAGTTTGAGGTTACAATTTAAACAAACCAAATGGAATCAATGAATATAAGTCTATCTATATAAAAGTTAATTATATACCTATGTTGTGAAAAATATTTATTTAAAGAAAATTTTAGGGTTCTCAATAAGATTGTGTTTGTGAACATGTAAAACAAATGCTAAATAAATGAAATTGTCTTACAAAGTTTTAGACTATGTCATATTAGACATACTAGTTTGAAGTTAGTTGGACATTGTCTACTTATCATCTATATATGTATATTTATATTAGCCATTTATAACCAATATTTTTATTATATGAAGTTTATTTATCATGCTAGATGTCTTGATTAAGATGGTTAATTTTTTCATTAGAAACATAGTAAAAATACTTTTAATTTATCATATAACAATTCAAAACCAAACAAACCACAACTCAACAATTTAGTCTGGTTTGGGTTTAGGCTAGTTACCAGTTTGGTTTGGTTTAAAAAATTGATAAACTAATACATATGGTTTGGTTTGTAGTTTTAGTGGTAAACTAAACCAAACCGCACTATGCCCACCCCTAGTAATCACATTAGGGTTTACTAATCATGATTCTTAGGTGTATTTAAAATCTTCCCTTCATAATCTCAAGATAGGCATGGGATATGCCTAAGGTTACACATCTCATCTACGGTTTATACATAGGGTAAGGGTTTTATCTAGGGAGATAAGATTGAAATAGTTAGAATCTAACCGATATGGATCTAATACCACCTTGTAAGGAGTGTGACCCAAAAGGAGATCCACTCCTTACTCAATTTGAGGAAATAACCATCTAAACCAAACACACTAATAAAATGTTGTAATAGGTGTTTTTTACATTTATGAAAATAACGATATACAAGAATAGTAGTGGTATAAAATATCATGACTATATTCAATTGTTAAAGATTACATAATAATCCACTTGGGGTTTACATGAGCATAACAAAATAGTTACCAAGAAGAGGATTGTCCAATCTATTTCAACTCTATATCCTAAGAGTGAACTCCACAACCAAAGTCCAGGACATCAAGTCAAGTCATCAATGTCCTTCACGTAAAGGGTTGGAAGCATACCACACAATAGAAGAAAAAGGGGAAGTTCTCAGCCTAAAAGTCAATATGTGCATATATATATGGATTGAGCAATATTAAGGAAAAAAGATATCAATAAATATTCAAATATTCCCAAAACAAGAGAAATATTGAACATCCAAATGGATATCAAAGAGAACATTTAACAAAATAATCAATAAGAATCATCTTACATTATTCAATATCACCACACAATATTCCAATCATAAATAGTTGCATGATGAGCAATAAACAAACTAGTCTATTTAAAAATTAGGGTAGGAACCCATATTTTCCATACCCACATGCAAGTGACTAAAATCTCACTGCCAAATAAATATAGAGTTTTGCAAGAAGAATAAAACTCCAGTGCATGAAATGAGGACTAAAACCTCAATTCTTGGCATGAGAACTAAAACCTCAGTGACCAAAATATAATATATTTTAGGAGGACTAAAACCTCAATGCATGGCAAGAGACTAAAACCTAAGTTCCAAAAATAAATATGGCGCCTCTACTTCTAGTAATTGCTAGTAAATTCACACATACAAATAGGAAAAGCAACATAAAGTATAGTCATTCTCAAATAAGGGATGAAAACATCCAACTAATATCTAGTGGGGTCATAGGACCCATAAAAAAATATCACAGCATCACCACAAGTAAGATGGATCATAAGGTCATAAGAGTCAACCACTTTAAAGTAGGAGATCATCTAGTCAATACTCAAATTAGGGTTACCACATACACATAAGATGAACCAGATACAAATAGGGTCCAACAAACATATTCAACAAAATTACGAAGATCAAAGATCCATATCATGTTTTAATTATTCACATGATTCAAAATATCTAAAGAGAGAGAGAGAAACTATATAGGATATATGTTTCAAAAGACCAATATAGAAAAGTACAAGTGATTGTTCAATATGATCAATAAGAGATGCAACATACATCAAGAGAGAGAATAATTATGTCAATTGATCAATATAATATCTAGGAGATACAAGATACACCAAGAGAGATAACATTAGGTCAATTGCTCAATATAAAATGCAAAGGATGCAACATGTCTCATATCAAAGTAGAGTATACCCAAAGTCATCCCTAGGTCTTCTACATTGATAAAACAACCCATTCATAATATATGTGAAATTAGAGTTAATACATCATTAATTATACAAACCCTAAAAATCATCTTCTTATTAATAATGAGTTATATATCAAGTCGGAACTATCATGTAGGTTATATTTTCCTGATTTGCGACATAATTTACTTAATTTTCTGACTTTAATAGATAATAAATTTAGGAATTCGAACCCATTAGGAAAACCCTTGAAAAATCACATATTTACTATATTTGATACAAGTGATGAAATTCATAACATCTTGTACAAAAAAATATGATGATGTAAAACATATTTCATTCCATTTAGAGTCATATATAATTCACTATAAATTATCAAGGTTAATTTATTTTTGTTGATTTACTAAATAAATTAAGAAAAAGACCATCAAGCCCCGTATCACATGTCGACATCTTGATGCGTGTCATGGAAAACATGTAAATTTTCCAACTTGAACCACTTTATCTTTAGAATAGAATTGAAATGACCAAAAATACCATCTCGTATGTGACATAATTAATCGAGTACAAGGATAGCATAGTCAAATTACACAAGCGATGCCCTTCTATAGATGACAAGTGAAGAGCACTTACACAAAGATCAGATTTCAAAATGAATGGTCAAATTCAAGAATTGGCAATTCCTAGGTGCTAAGTACCATATAATCAACTTTTCCAGAGCCTTCCGCTGTCAAAGACCCATAGATCATACCATGGGGTTGCTAGAAACCACAAAACACAATCGACACTACTACAGAAACAACATTCAATGTTGCTTTTCTGGGTGTCAGTTATTTAAACAAACTGACGCCTATAACATTCTACATCAGCTATTTAGTAAGTCTGACGTCTATATTTGAAGACCAGCCAGACACAAGTACCGCTTTGTATTCAGCGTCGGCTAGGTAAAACAAACTGACGCCTAAAATCGCCCGCAAAATCCAATTTTCGAGCGAAAAAAAGTGTCACATACATCATCGGTTTTTTAACTACTAACTGACGCCTATATAAGATGAAAATTTGCGCGAAAAGTGTCACATATAGTGTCAGTTATCCTTTGATAACCGACGATGATAATGGTTCCCGCCAAATAATTTAGGGCAAATATTGTCCAATTAGACGTCGGTTTTTATGATCAACCGACACTTAAGATGTTTAGGTGTCAGTTTGTTTAGACAGCTGACGCCTTTTACAAACTTAATAGACCCGTGATCACCCAACTCTTCCCCTTTATTCTATTTCATTGCAAGAATTCTCCTGCTCTTGCCGCCACTGCTGCTGGTCACCCGACTCAACCCACCCATCGTTGCTGTTGCTTGCGTGCCGCCGCCGCTCCCCTGCTCTTTCTACACCGCCGACGTCTTCGGTCCCTAGTCACTGCGCCAGTCTCCGGTCCCTGCGCCTTCCTGCCCTGTGGCTATTGGTTCTGGAGCTCGCCGGTATTCCTTGTTCTCCGCCGCCCACCACAACCATTCTCCTCGCTGCCGACCTACTCGACCTCACCTCGCCTCGACCTCGCCTTGACCTGCTTGATCTGCTCGCTTGCCTAGGTACCGGCCGACCTACCCAGGCGGCACCCAGGCGCGCCTAGGCGGCCCAGGAATTCTCCTAGGGTCCCAAACTCAGGCGCCCAGCTTAGTTAGGCCTCTGGGATGCCTGGGCGGATGCTTGGGCTGCACCAAGGCACAATGTTGCTGGGTGTATTTTTTTTATTAAGTTATTTACTGATTTGTGTTTATTTATGTACTGATTTGTATTTATTTATGTACTGTTTTAGGAATTAATTGATCATCTACTACTGCCTGTCGTCTCCCTGCCCGTCGCCTACTCACCTGCCTGCTTGCCTGCCTACTCGCCTACCCTCCGTCTTGCCCTCTCTCCCTACTGACGCCTGACTGGGCTCAAATAGAGGTAAACCCTATTTTATTACACTGCTTGATCTTTAATCACATAGAATTAATCAACATTGCTACTTGTATGATCCTAGTGATTAAAAGCACTCTTTCCTGGTCCCCTCAGTAACTAATGTTCCCTTGAGATGAGTGTTAATTGATCTAGCTTGCTTACTTTCCTTGTAATGCCATCTTTTATGTGCTATGACCCACTAGTCACCTTTAGAGTATTAAAATGATGCAACTTGTACACTTGTTGAATTTGAATCTATATCTGTTTTGTTTTATGACAGAGGGTATTTATATCTTTTCACCTCTTGTTTCTTGATCTTGATCGAGTCAAGCGAGCCCTTGACTCGCTGACTTGGCCGACATTCATTGGGCTAAGTCATGCATGCCCGACCTGCTTTTGAAGATTTCCTCGCCTACGTGGCATTAAGTAATTATCTGATTGATCGATAATTAAAAATTTATAACTAATTATCGGATTATCGAAAAATTATGGAAAAATACTCGTTGGAATCAAAAAAATAAGATCTAACTAATGGTATAAGTTTTGATAATTGAATCTAAAGATTTATAATAGGTGTTTTTATTTGATCTAATTAATAATAAATTAACTTGTAAAAATCATAACTAATTATCTACAAGTCAGAAAAATATAGTAAAATATGTTTTGGACTCCTAATAACATAAGCTAAAATATGGAATAGTTTTCATAACATAATTCACGTATATATAAAAAGATGGTTTTTAGGGTTTGGTTAATGTGTGTGAAATTGACTTAAAATCTGTATATGTGTTTAATAGGCCTTTGGTGACCTAGACTTGGATCTAGGAGTGCTTTGAAGTTTGGACTCTGATTTGAGGTAGTTGTATCCCCTATTCATCCATATTGAGCAATTCACCTACTTTATCATTCTTTTGAATTTTGACCCACACGATATGTCTTATCTTTTGATAGCATGGTTCATGTGAACTATCTTGATTGTTATGAACTTGGATAATTTTGTGATATCAAATATTGTGTCGTGGTGCATGTTGATCTCTTTTATTTTTATGTGCCACTTTGAACTGGATGTCATATGTTTGTGTTGTCCATTGTGTGATGGAAACCTTTGTATCATCTTCTGACTAAACTATTTACTTGCCTCTATATTTACATGCAATGTGAATCATTAGCACTAGAGCAATGTAAATTACATTGGTTTTGGGTGTGTGCCCTTTTTGTTTATGGGATGGTGGTGGTGGTACCCCATACTCGAGTTTCAAGGATGTGAAGCCTTGGCTCAACCTTTATATATTGGGAGTTTGACGGTGAGTCATTCTGTATCAAGTGTTTTCAAGGATGTGAAGCCTTGGCCGCCTTTGTGTTTATATTGTTCTAGGACTACGTTTATCTCACATGCATGTAGGTTTGACGATGTTATGGGGTGTGTGCCCTACTACCAATCTATGTGCTTTTGTTGCACAAAATTTTATTAATTGGTTTTTGGCAAGTATTCTATTTTATCATGCTATGATGTTTCTTTTATTTTATGCCCTTATGGGTAGTCCTTATCTTTTGAATGGGAAGCATGTATATTTGACGTCCTTGTTACTTAAATTGCTCAAAGTTTCTTTTAGCTTACACATACCAGCTTTTTGCTGACGTATCCTCTTTTCTTCTCTTTGTGGGATATGCTTCCAACCCTAGGTTAGATTTGGAGAGGAGAACTTCAACATCAACCTTGTAGCTGATCTTTAGGAGGCTTGAAGAGGTGGTTAGATGACCCTCAGCTTGGTCTTTGGCTTTTATGTTTAGTTTTTCTTTATATGCTTATATGTGGTGAAGTGTTGTATCATGTTATCAAGCTTTGTAAATTGTTAGATAATGATATTTTCCACTGCTACTCATTGTGTAATGATACAAATATGTTGACTGAATTGGTATCCATCCCGTTTGTGAAAATTTTATGTGGTGTTTGATTCATGGTATGTGATCTTTTCTTTCTAGTAGAGGAGTGGTTTCACTTCTTTACAGGATGGGTGTGAGGAAAAGCCGCTCTAGAGAAATACCCAATCCTAGAACTGGGTATATGGCTGCAAAAATGGTAAAATCCAACTCTCAAATTGCATGTTCATTTATTACCTTGATTGTTATGTTTTAGTGACTAGATGCTATTTATGATGATTAGAGGGATCTCTACAAGCAAAGAAACAAGGCAAGTTCACCCCTGAGGGATAAAGGGATGAATTGATGGTTGCTGTGGGTACTCAAGAGCATCTTGGCTGGCCTTGTTAGGGGTGTTGTAACTGGTGTTAGGATAAGATCCTTTCTTGGCACATCAGATAAAAAGTGTAGATTTTTTTATGAAAGTTTTATTGTCACAAGCTAATGTAGTGGACATAGTAACAAACAATGTTGAAAAAGTAATGAGATAGTTTCAGGCTTCTCAATCTCAACCTCCATAGACAATACATGTATGGAATCATTCTTCTTATGAGGTGGACCCTCATCAGATAAGAGTTATTGGGAGTAATCCCATAGACCCGTCAGGCATGCTTGGTGTAAGTTCTTTGTGATATAATAGTCTTCTAAGTGAATTTATAATATGTTGTGTTTCAATGTTTAGGTATATATAACATTATATACAAAGTTGTGTTCCTTGAGAAAATCCATCTAGCATTACTAGAACCTATCTTTTATGTTGTTGCATTGAGATAAGTTTTCCCAACCTTCCAGTTGACAATATTCATGGTTCTTCAATTGCTGAGGACACACTTCCCCTAACTATCAGACTTGTCTATCCAAAATGGAAAGAGACATCACTACCATTTGTCCACCTCGGGCACCATAAGATAGGAGATGTAGAAAGCAATGTGGTAGTGTGGCCCAAAGCTGGAATTATCTAGGAGGATGTATGATAAATTTACATTGTGTTTATATTTCTTGTTCTTTTCTATTTGTGTATATAAATAGTAGTTGATATGAGAATACACATAGATCATAGTACTTAAGAGGCCCCCTAGATTTCCTCATCTAAAGCCTTTAGTGCATGCTTGCATTATGCAAGTCCTATTCGACTTGCTAGGTCCTAAGTGCAAGTGATTGGCGTTATAGTTAGACACTATAGAAGAAGACTCAACTATGATGGTCTGTATTTAGACAGATGTTGCAGGGGAAAGATCACAATACTAGTATATACTTGAAAAATATTGTGGAGTTATTCAAATATGATTGGTAGAATTAAACCATGACATAACTTTAGATATGATGGGATCTTACAGATAAATATAACTCATTTTGTATATGTGAGAATATATATTGCATTATTTTTTAATATATTAATCCATATTGAGGGGAGATGATGATTGAAGGATCTCCCTTCAAGCTTTCTAGATGCCCAATGAGTGATGGGGAAGGCTCTTGGCCTCTCTGTAACACGTGCGCAGGAGAGGACCAATAGTGAAGAAGGGGTGTTTCGTCGAATCTATGAGTTACGGTTCATTATGGGCCTTAAAAGGACGAGAGAAATGTTTAGAGTCCAACGGAACTTAGGGTTCCCAAAATCATAGTTGTTATCCCAAGGAATCTAGATATGATGGGGAGCCTATAACTCCTACAGAGCCTAGCCCTCTGCGGGAGGTAGGAGATGAGGGATCGGCACTCGAATGTCAATTTGGTGTCTGAAAAAGATCTGGGTACAATGAAACCCAAAAAAGTAACACATGATAGCTGGAGTTAGGTCTAATATCGATAAAATTAGATAAATCATCTACATTATTTGCATATCTAAATCAAATTTTGATAAATGAATCCCCTTGATGTAGGGAAATATGACATCAAGTAGGAAATAAAAACAAAATTTTTATTGCCATATTTCCTATTAAAATGGCAGATCGTGTCAAAAACTATATAATGGAAATGATGGTTTTAAAGATATACCTGGTCCTAGAGAAAGTCCAATAACATCTTCTCATTGTTGTAGTCGTGCAGTTGTCTTCTAGTTGCACTAGGAAAACATCTGTTGTGGCTCCTAGTATTTACCACAGACAACAAGTTAGCATTGTCCTCCTAGCGGAAGATAACAACCTCCACGCCTCTATGGAAGTCCACAAAGACTGCCTAGAACTCATGACGTTCTACTAGAATAGAGAGGAAGGAGTTGTCCCTCCTGTAGTTGTACTAGTCACCAACTTGCTCTCCCAAAATTGTCTCCCTTCCTTTCCCTCCCTTTACAAGGTAGGACTTGCTCGGGTTATCTCAGTTACCACAACCAAAGAAGACAAATAATTGTCAAAGGCAATTGATGTGTCTGAGAAGATCCCAGTACCTCTCTATTTATAGGAGGGTTAGGGTCAGGGTTCCCAGTCTGTCTAGTAGTGTAAGGGACCAAAATCTCACAAATTTTCACAACCTACGATAGGAAAAATGTGAGCCAATCGATTCAGACAATGAAACAATTGTTTTGTCATGTTTCCCAATAACATATGAATTGACAATTCTAATCCAATTAATGCACGATATGATGTCAACACTATTTCTTGATGCAATTGAATTACACTTTGAACTGAGCATCTCATCACATGGCACAGTCATGTAGCAGCCATGAACCGGTCGGTTTTCTGCCCAACTCATTCATAACTCAATCAACTTCAATACTCAATCAAACTGACACTCCAACCGGTTATTTCATCACATGAACTGATTGGTTGGGAATCCAATCAGTCAATTGATGATTAAATCGAATACCTAAACTCTTTAATAACCAATTTAATTATCATTAATGATCAAAACTCCTCTTCTAGGTGTATCCTATGTGTGTGACCCTATAGGTCCCATATTACATTGGCAATGAATTTCCATAACTACTTCTGTCATCACTAGCAAAGAGCAGTTCCCAGACACACATCATTGCTACCCAAGTAAATGGAAAGAAAACTTCAACCTACAATTTGTGTTTGGTGATGTAATGTTTGTATAGTTCCTTTGTCACTGATACCTAGATTGAACTTGAGGCATGGATGAGTCATCCTCTTCAACATTCAATCTGTGTTCCTTGCTATAGTAGATTGTTTGAGATATATGTAATCTCAATATCACATATTGACTCACATGTTCATGGCCATGCATTTCTCATCCTCACTAATCAAGAGGCCATGATATTGTACTACCATATGAGGGACAAATCCCATCTACATCACTCACATTCATCCCCATGTGTCAAAGTGTTCTCAATCATCACCTTTATGGCAACCCTTATTTAGGTCACATTGGATGATGTCAACGTACACTGAACGACATGTGATAAGTGTAGTAACTTCATGTCTAACAACCACAGTCACCACCAACACTATGATAGTTAACTATGACTTACATTGTAATGGTTTTCATGTGTCACTCTCATGGTGGGTTTGTCTAATACACTGTTCCCTAACAAGTATCTATGTGATTGGTCTGATATCATATACATGACTGATGGGATTTTTTCATCAGCCAACACACACTCTAGTCTTATGTGTTATTGATGTCTATAAACCTTCCACGATAACAACCGACTAGGGACATATCAAGAATGTATGTACTCTTAACATATGTATGATCTATTGTTCAAGTCACATACTTGAAGACATACATCATTGAGTAATATCATTCTCTATATGCTCATTATGTTACTTCATTATCTCATAACTGAATTAAACATAATAAATTAGAAGTATGCCTTTATTATTAATCAAATCATTTACAAGTTATGCCATTACAATTATCATATGATTGGCTCTTTGGGTAGACATACCAACAAACTCCCACTTGACTTAGAGCCAATCACCCATGAATCTTATTCCAAATGATCTAACATGACCATCATGCTTCTTCTATGAAAGTGATTTCGTCAAGGGGCAACTACATTGTGCTTGGTTGGTACTCTACAAATATTCACTTCTTCTCGATGTACGATCTCTCTTATGAGATGGAAACGTCATTGTATGTGCTTGGAACATTGATGCGATATGGGTTCCCTAGCTTGTACAAGAGATCCATTATTGTCACAATATAGCTCAGTTGTTTCGTTGATCCTTGAAACTATTGGCTAAATTTGAAATTATTAAACCCTTCATTTTGATGATGACAAACATTTCATTCTTGTAGATCTAACTTGTTATTTTAGTGTTTCAAGGAGAAACAAATAAGGAAGTGGATAGCTAAATATCTACACAAATTTGAAGATCAACATGATTAGATTGCTTTTATTTTCATGATTGTACTCAATGTAAAAACTTGTCCAATTATATAATGTACAAGTACTTAGACATCATGTAAATCAAGTGTTATATCTTCCCTATCCACTCACAACACTTAGATAGATCCTCCCCTAAGATAGAAGCACAATTACACATTGATACAAACACTTAGTAGATGATTTAACACATTACAATAGGGATTTTCTCGGTCGACAAAATCCTCGACCGAGACACTCTTGGTCAAAAAAGTTCTCGACTGAGAATAGACCCTCCTAGCCATTATACTGAGTTAGAAAAGTAGTTGGGAGTTGGAATCGAACATTACAACAAATTGACCTCAATCTCCCATTCAGTCAAAGAAAAGTTCGACCGAGATACTCTCGGTCGACAAATTCTCGACCGAGAGAAGTTCTGAACTGGACTTTTCAACAATAATCGACTAGCCATTGCAATGTAATTAGTGGATACCTAACGTCTAGTTGAACACTAAGAACACCCTAGAAAGTGTCTAGAATGTCCCTAAGCACTAGTAGGGCATTCCTATAAATAGGACATGCCTTAGGACACCCAAAGCATCACTTGTGCATACAATTACACTTGAGATTCATTCTTTGTGAGCAACAAGCTGAGCTACACTTACAAGCTATTCTACATTAGTGTCCTATAGCCTAGTATCTCCTAGCCACAACTCTACCACTTTCATCCGCAGTGGATAGGAGATCAATACACTTGATATAGGATCAAAGCGCTATACTCAATTGGTAACATTGTTTCTTTCTTCCAATCCTGTTCCTTTTATTGTATATTATTCTCCTTGACTACTCCTAAGTTGGAGGCTGTTGAAAGGAGGTTCGTGGAGCTACTTCAGGTGGTGAAGGCTGCTCTTGGTGACTTGGAGTTACTTCAAGAAGGCTGCCTCAAGGTGAAGCTACTTCAGGTGAAGGCTACTTCAAGGGTGAGCTTGGAGTTACTTCAGAAGGCTGCTTCTAGGGGGATTGAGGCTACTTCAGGTGAAGGCTACTTCAAGGGTGTGGGAAAACAGTTGTATTTTATGTGACATCCTTGCGAGGTAATAAAATAAGTTGCTTTCAAAATCCAAGTTGGAAATAATCGGGTAGTGGACTGACTACCTTAGATTTCTAAGGTAGGAACAACTTTACATCCTTGTGTCTTCCTTGTTTCCTCCTACTTCCTACTCGAAGTGTTTTAATTGTTTAATTAACTTTAAAACTCCAAAAAGCACTATTCACCCCTGATTCAGCCCTATTTTAGGGCTTTATCTTGTGTCATTTTGCATTTCAGCCACATCTATACTTATTAGATTACATGTTATTTCCCCCAATATGCTTATTTTTATCAAATGCACTTATGGAGGATTTTTGCATGTTTTATATGTACTTTGTCCACTACTTGATGACATGGAAAGAGGATGGTCCAATCTAGGGTTTCCTCAGGCTTGGAGGAGCCCAAAATGAGGCCAAAACCACTTCCAACCTACCCGAAGTGGTCAAAGAATGTTTTGAAGCAATACCCTCCATGGATGATCAATTTTAAAGCTCAAATGCATGGGAGAGACACCACCACGACTGTGGTACCCCACCACGTTCGTGGTGGACATGCCCTAAGCACAAAAAATCACTAAAAATCCCAGAAATTGATGAAAATGGCCAAAACGACTGTGGTGATCAACATGCCCGTGGCCATAGGTCCCCACCACGACCGTGGTGAGCCCCCACAGTCGTGGCCATCCATGTACATATCCCTGTGATCTCCACATTTTAATTCCCATGTCTGTGCCCATCCACCATGGCCATGGTCTACCCTACCCACCACGACCGTGGTGAACCACCATGGTCATGCCACCCACAAAATCTATCCATTTTTCCACTGCTTTACCTATTTTGCCCCTACTTAACCTAGTGCTTCCCCCACACCTATATATACCTAGGTGGTGGCTAGAGGCCAAAGCGAGCTACCTTCCACCACCTCCTAGCTCCCCAAATCGCCACCCACTCTATTCCACTCCTTATCCACCTCAAATCCACTCCATTTCACCATTTCCACCACATAACCCCCCATATCTAAGCCTTCCATCCACTTCCCTCCATCATTCCACTCCATTTCATCCAAGGAGAAGAAGGAGGACGTCCCTATAGTATCTTGAGAGAGGAGATTCCTCATCTACACTGAGCTTCATGGCCCCTTCTACCTCTTTCTCATTTCTTTTTGTATTTTCCATGTCTATGAGTAGTTAGGCCCTCTTGGGTGGGCTATTTGGAAGAAATTATGTTACTTTGATACCATGTTGGGGTAAAATGACAAGTAAACATTGTAATTCCATTTGTTAATGATTATATTCTGTTTGCATCTCATTCCCCATGGATTGCTTGTTGGTTTGTGTGTGAAATCACCTAGGAATTTAAGCAAATTTGGTTATATGTGTGACTTTTTGGATTTGCCCCTAGGTCCAATTCTTGGATCCTTAGGTTGCCTCCCATTTTCCTACATCCTAATAAATCTCCCTAAACCTAAGTGAGAGATCTAAGTAGCTATATTATATAATTCTAATGCAATTAGCATGGAGCCTTCTCAAGGCTAGAATGTGGGGGAATTGGGGTCCAAAAGCCTAATTTCACCTACCCATTACTACCCTCGACCCCTAATTTCCTTAGGAATGTCTAATCTAGAAACCTAGACTTGATTAGACTCTACTTGAATTAATCCTAACCCCTAACCCAATTGAGCCTCGTAAGGGTAGTAGGGGGTGTTAGGGACTAATCCCCCTATACACAACTTAGCATATCCATGGCCAGTTAGTAGCTTAGGTTAATCCATTAGACTCTAACTTGTTGTTTGGTTTGGATAATCTAAATGATATCATAATGTTCATACGTCACCCCCAACTTAAGTGATAAGTTCATACCCCTAAATAGCCCACACCTCTCTTTACTGCTTAAAACCCTAGTTTTGTGCTTGCTTAGCTTAGTTAGTTCTTTTCTTGCTTAGTTAGCTTCTTGCCTTACTCTTGCCTTGTTAATGCTATCTTAGCTCTTTAATTGATCTCTTGCTTTTCTCTTTCCTACCATAGTGTAGTCTGCACTTTCATACCTAGCTTAATCTTTCTTGCCTATTTAGCCTTAATCTAGTCTAGGGTTAACATAGATTTCATTCCTGCATTGAATCACTTTCTTGCTCACCTCGTTTAACAATCAAAACAACCTTTAAACCCTTAACCCTAGTCTCCACAGTAGGAACCTAGCCAAACTAACCTAGCTCTAGTGACCCCTCTTTTCCCTATGGATCGACCCTATACTTGCCACCTTCCTATACTACGACGCGACCCCGTGCACTTGTGGGTGTAGTGTTTTAGTAGACATAGGTGTGTTAGTTAGGTTTATAAATTTCAAAAGTGAATCCACCGTGTGTTTTGACCTCGTGGGGCGCATCTAGTCGGGTCAAATCAGCTAGTGTTTGCACCTCTAGTGGAATCACACCAAGCATTCTGCCCTCTAGATCTTTCAATTGGTATCAGAGCATGTCTTCAAGGAGCCTTAACAGGTCTTGAAGCATGGGGGATGGTGTGCTCAACAACCTAAACTTGGATGGAACCTATGTAGCTCTTCCACCACCGTTCGATGGAAGAAACTACAACTATTGGAAGAGAAGGTTGCAATTCTATTTTCAAGGCATCGGTTGGGAACTTTGGAGTATAGGTTTCTAATCCATACATGCTTCTGGAAACTGAGTCTGTTACATGGGATGCCAATACGGTAAAGCAAACTCAACTTAATGCCAATGTTGTAAGTATTTTATATTTTTCTATATCGATAAGTGAAGTCAATAGAATTTCTTCATGTGAAACTGCATATGATATATCACATAGACTTTCTATTACACATGAAGGAACCATACAAGTTAAAAATTCTAAGATTAGTATGCTTAAACAAAAGTTTGAACAAATTTGTATGGAACCAAATGAATCTATTAGTGAAACGTATGCAAGATTTTCTACTATAATTAATGGTTTGAGTGCATTAGGAAAATTCATAAGTGAAGAAGATCAAGTATCTAAGATTCTTAGGTGTTTTCCATTAAAGTACAAACCAAAGGTGATGGCTATTGTAGAAGAAAATGATCTCACAAGATTGAGGATGGAACAACTCATTGGAAACTTGGAGACTCATGAGGTCACCCTTGAAGAAAAAGAAAGATTGTCGACTGAACACAAGAAGGAGAAAAGAAAGGACATTGCATTCAAGGCACCAACCAAAATTAGTCATGACACAAGTGAAGAAGATAGTGAAGAAGAAACTCTCATTGTAAATGGTAAGCAGTATAGAAGATTTAAAACTAACTTCTAGTGTTTCCTCGTCCTCTATGTGCTTTGAATGCAAAAAAAGGGGACATTTAAAAGGTGATTGTCCTAAACTCAAGAAAGGAAAGAAATCATCTCACAAGAAGAAGAAAAAAGCATACAAAGCTGCGTGGGATGACTCAAGTGATGATAGTGAGGATGGAGAAGAAGAAGTAGAGTGTCTTATTGCTATAACAAATGAAGAAGAAAATGAGGTAAGTCTTTTTGTATTTATCTAAAGAAGAGTTAGTTGATAGCATCAATGAATTGCATGATAAATATATTGATTGTAAAAAGAAACTAAAAAGAGTTACTAAAACTAATGAGGAGTTGTATTTGCTTCTGAAAAAGAAAGTATTATTTCTGAAAATTCAACCTTAAAATCATCTCTTAATGACTGCAATATGAAGTTGCTTACTCTAGAAAAAACTATGATTTTCTTTCTCAAGTGAACTACTTGCAAATATGAATGATCTTCAAACTCAACCTATCTTGTATACTCATTTAGATTATGATGCTATTATCAAAGAAAGAGATAGTTTGTTATCTAATCTAGAGCAAGCAAAATTAGATTTTAAACGGAGAATGGATGATATTGCTAAGTTACAAAAGGAAATTAGCAGCTTGAAAAATAATGGTATTCTTGATAAGATCCTAAAAGATTCTTCTGATCAGATTGGAAGGAGATGACTAGGTTATAAGCCCAAAGGTAAATCCTATCAAAAACCTAGAGTGAGAAGGACACAAGTGCCCAAGACTAAAGTTATGTATGTGCCTAAAGACAGTCTAACTAAGAAGAGAAATAAAACTGATTCTGTATGTTGTCATTACTATTTATATCTTGGACATTATTCATTTTCTTGCCCATACAAGAAAAAGGATGTTGATCTAGTTTGGGTTCCTAAAACTTAGAAATTTGAATATGATTAGTTGAGATTTGACCTAAAACGTTACTTTGATATTCAAAATGTCTTATCTCAACTAAACTGAGCTTTAATTTGCATATTTTTCTGTAATTATATAGGAAATACTTTATGTTTTACTTGCAAATAATCTCGGTCAACAACAAGTTCGACCAAGACATTCTTCGATTGAGAAAATTGTCGACCAAAGTAGTTTCTGTCTAAAACCAGCATTTTTCTGGAGAAACAATAACTTCATCGATCAAAAAATTTCCGACTGATAACATTTCGGTCGAGAAAATATTTGACCGAGAGGGTTACTGTCTTAAGCATACAAAAACCTAAAAAACACCCAGTTGACAAATACTTTGACCGAGCTACTCTCGGTCAAGAACTTTGTCGACCGGGGGAAACTCTGAGATAATTTTTCAATAAAAACAAGATACTTCAATTGCAATTAACTTAAGTATGTAATGAACCTTATATATTAAATTGCTTTAAATATTTGAATGATCCTAATCAAAAGGAAGTATATATGGACATCAAAACTTTATACTTTGCATGATTATACGAAAATATTGGAAAATCTATTAGAATTTGTTAGAAAACTTAAGGTTTCTAAGAATTTATGACAAGATATATTTTTATAATTCTTTCTTAAATTAAGTTATTAAAGGAAAAATTAAGTCATGAAAATGCCTTATCATTCAATAATCATATATGAGCAAAATTAAGAGTTAATAATGATTGTACACAAAAAGATCAAGTGACCCATGGGACAACCTATGAAAATGCACACTGAAATGCCTCTCGATTGAGAAAGAGTTCAACCGAAGGGCGTCATGGTCGAAGTTAAGGTCGACCTAAAATAAGCTTGACAAAACACTTATTTGTAAATCATTCACCTGAACTTAACCTTAGTATATTTTCTCAGCATGTTGATTCATTATTTATTAAAAGAACCTCATTTCAGGGCTTAACATCCCTTGTAAATTGTTGAGAAATATATTCATTAATGTTACTATGAGCCTAAAGGAATCTCATATCATTTCAGAGCTTAACATCCATTGTAAATGATTGAGAAACTATTAAAAATATTCATGATCCTAAAGGATTCTCATTCCAATTCAGGGCTTAACATCCCCTGAAAATGATTGAGAATAAAATCATGATTTCTGAATTGTGGCTAAATTTGACATTCTTATTGTAGTATACAATTAAGGGGGAGTATCCCATTCAAGGGGAGAAAATTGGTTATCTTTTTGAAATGACAATGGGGGAGAAGTAATATAAATAAAAAATATTTTGAGTTTCATAATCTCTTGGCTTTACATAAATTGCTGCTATATTCCCTAATAGTTGGATATTATGTTCTATACCTCTTTGGGAATAACTAGCACACACTCCATGAATAAATAAGAGAATGTATACATAAGGTATATCTCAGGTATGAAACTCATATTATTTCAAATCCCTTGATTTATATTTTAGAAATGTTTGTCATCTTCAAAAAGGGGGAGATTTTTGGCTAAATTGGACATTATTAAACCCTTCATTTTGATGATGACAAACATTTCATTCTTGTGGAGCTAGCTTATTATTTGAGTGTTTTCAGGTAAAAACAAATAAGGAAGTGGATAGCTGAAAATCTACACAAATTGGAAGATCAACATGATTAGATTGCTTTTATTGTCATGATTGTACTCAATGTAAAAACTTGTACAATTATATAATGTACAAGTACATAGACATCATGTAAATCAAGCATTAGATCTTCCCTATCCACTCATAACACTTACATATATTCTCCCCTAAGATAGAAGCACAATTACACATTGATACTCGCACTTAATAGATGATTTAACACATTGCAACAGGGATTTTCTCAGTCGAAAAATCCTCGATCGAGACACTCTCAGTCGACAAAGTTCTCGACTGAGAATAGACCCTCCTAATCATTAGACTGAGTTATAAAAGTAGTTGGGAGTTGGAATGAAATGTTACAACACATTGACCTCAATCTCCCATTCGGTCGAAGAAAAGTTTGACGGAGACACTCTCGGTCGACAAACTTCTCGACTGAGAGAAATTCTGGACTGCACTTTTCAGCAATAAACAACTAGCCATTGCAATGTAATTAGTGGACACTAACAACTAGTTGAGCACTAAGAACACCCTAGAAAGTGTTTAAAATGTCCCTAAGCACTAGTAGGAAATTCCTATAAATAGGACTTGCCTTAGGACACCCAAAGCATCACTTGTGAATACAGTCGCACTTGAGATTCATTCTTTGTGAGCAACAAGCTGAGCTACACTTGCAATACATTCTACACTAGTGTCCTATTGCCTAGTATCTCCTAGCCACTACACTACCACGTTCATCCACAGTGGATAGGAGATCAATACGCTTGATATAGGATCAAAACACTGTACTCAATTGGTAACATTGTTTCTTTCTTCCAATCTTGTTCCTTTCATTGTATATTGTTCTCCTTGACTACTCCTAAGTTGGAGGCTGTTGAAAGGAGGTTCGTGGAGCTACTTAAGGTGGTGAAGGCTGCTACTGGTGACTTGGGAGTTACTTCAAGAAGGTTTCCTCAAGGTGAAGCTACTTCAGGGGAAGGCTACTTCAAGGGTGAGCTTGGAGTTACTTCAGAATGCTGCTTCTAGGGGAATTGAGGCTACTTCAGGTGAAGGCTACTTCAAGGGTGTGGGAAAGCAATTGTATTTTATGTAACATCCTTTCGAGGTAATAAAATAAGTTGCTTTCAAAATCCCAATTAGAAACAATCGAGTAGTGGACTGACTACCTTAGATTTCTAAGGTAGGAACCACTCTACATCCTTGTGTCTTCTTTGCTTCCTCCTACTTCCTTCTCAAAGTGTTTTAATTGTTTAATTAACTTTAAAACTCCAAAAAGCTCTATTCACCCCCCTCTAGATCTTTCAATTGGTGTCAAAGCAGGTCTTCAAGAAGCCTTAATATGTATTGAAGCATGGGGGATGGTGTGCTCAAAAACCTAAACTTGGAGGGAACCTACGTAGCTCATCCACCACTGTTCGATGGAAGCAACTACAACCATTGGAAGAGAAGGATGCAATTCTATTTTCAAGGCATCAGTTGGGAACTTTGGAGGATGGTTTCTACTCCATACATGCCTTTGAAAACCGAGTATGTTACATGGGATGTCAATACAGTAAAGCAAGCTCAACTTAATGCCAAGGCTGTAAGTGTTTTATATTGTTCTATATTGGTAAGTGAATTCAATAGAATTTCTTCATGTGAAACTGCATATGACATACGGCATAGACTTTCTATTACACATGAAGGAACCGTACAAGTTAAAAATTCTAAGATTAGTATGCTTAAACAAATGTTTGAACAATTTCATATGGAACCAAATGAATCTATTAGTGAAATATATGCAAGATTTTCTACTATTATTAATGGTTTTAGTGCATTCGGAAAATTCATAAGTGAAGAAGATCAAGTATCCAAGATTCTTAGGTGTTTGCCACAAAAGTACAAACCAAAGGTGATAGCTATTGAATAAGAAAATGATCTTACAAGATTGAGGATGGAACAACTCATTGGAAACTTGGAGACTAATGAGGTCACCATTGAAGAAGAAGAAAGATTGGTGACTGAACATAAGAAGGAGAAAAGAAAGGACATTGCATTCAAGGCATCAACCAAAATTAGTCATGACACAAGAGAAGAAGACAGTGAAGACAAAACTCTCATTGTAAATGGTACGCAGTATAGAAGATTTAAAACTAACAAAACTTCTAGTGTTTCCTCTTCCTCTAGGTTCTTTGAATGCAGAAAAGGGGACATTTAAAAGGTGATTGTCCTAAACTCAAGAAAGTAAAGAAATCATCTCACAAGAAGAAGGAAAAAGCATACAAAGCTGCATGGGACGACTCAAGTGATGATAGTGAGGATGGAGAAGAAGAAGTGGAGTGTCTTATTTCTACAACAAATGAAGAAGAAAATGAGGTAAGTCTTTTTGATTTATCTAAAGAAGATTTAGTTGATAGCATCAATGAATTGCATGATAAACATATTGATTGTAAAAAGAAACTAAAAAGAGTTACTAAAACTAATGAGGAGTTGTATGATCGATTAAATGATCTTGCTTCTGAAAAAGAAAGTATTATTTCTGAAAATTCTACCTTGAAATCATCTCTTAATGACTGCAATACGAAGTTGATTACTCTAGAAACAAACTATGATTTTCTTTCTCAAGAAAAGATTGAACTACTTGCAAAATTGAATGATCTTCAAACTCAACCTATCTTGTGTGCTCGTTTAGATTATGATGTTGTTATCAAAGAAAGAGATAGTTTGTTATTTAATCTAGAGCAAGCAAAGTTTGATGTTAAACGGAGAATGGATGAAATTGTTAAGTTACAAAAGGAAATTAGCAGCTTGAAAAACAATGGTATTCTTGATAAGATCCTAAAAGATTCTTCTGGTCAGATTGGAAGGAGAGGACTAGGTTATAAGCCCAAAGGTAAATCCTATCAAAAACCTAGAGTGAGAAGGACACAAGTGCCCAAGACTAAAGTTATGTATGTGCCTAAAGACAATCTAGCTAAGAAGAGAAATGAAACTGATTCTATATGTTGTCATTACTGTTTACATCTTGGACATTATTCATTTTCTTGCCCATACAAGAAAAAGGATGTTGATCTAGTTTGGGTTCCTAAAACTTAGAAATTTGAATATGATTAGTTGAGATTTGACCTAAAACGTTACTTTGATATTCAAAATGTCTTATCTCAACTAAATTGAGCTTTAATTTGCATATTTCTATAATTATATGAGAAATACCTTATGTTTTTTTTGGTGGAACTAGCTTTCCTCTCTTTTTATTTCCATATGTAAAATGTACATAACAAGAAAAGAAAAAGAACTATACAAAATGAGAGTTGTACAAAAAGAACACAACTATCTATACATGCTCTCCGAGTCATGGAGAACAATATCCCAAATTTCATAGATCACCTTTCTATTATTAAGGAAAATCCTCTTATTCCTTTCTTGCCAAATACTATAAAGGGAAAAACTAGCAGTAGTTTTGGCTAAGCCAGATAGCTGAATGAACATGAGTTTGTTCAACGACCAGTCAATAAAGAACTTCTCAGCAAACTTATCTCTGATATGCATAGAAAACGGGCAATAGAAGAAAAGGTAGTCAACACTATCATCTCCATTAACACACAAGAGACATCATGATGCCAAAGAATAACCAAAATTCTACAATAAGTCCATGGTAACCAGTATATCCAGGAAAAATTTCCAAAAGAACAAAGAAACTCTTCTTGGGAGCGTATTAGGCCAAATCCACTTCCCCCAACTCACCTTTGGATATTTCACTCTAGAAAGTTGCCAAAAAGTTGCGAAAGGAAGCTGTAAGAGAGCCCACCAACTCAATGGTGTCATGAGAATCCGAAAAAATAACAAGTAGAGGGTTAATCAGCTCAAGCAAACCATCCATCCCCTAAAACCAGGAAAACTCCATTTGTAATCTTTGATATAACAACCCAACTTGCACTTCAGGCCATACCCCAATCTCGCAACCAACTGAGAATCAACAATCTCAATCAGTGATTTACCACAACACCAGGGGTCCAACCATAATAGAAAATTATTTCCACTCCCAATCTTAAAATGGACAAAAGATAACAACTTATCCCTATGCTTCAGCAATCTGTTCCACATCTAAGAAACATTGTCCTTAGGCTTGACAGACCAAATAGACTCATCTCCAATATAGCATTTGTGAATCCATTTGACCCATAAGCAATTTTTGGAGTTGGCAATATCCTAAAGATTAAAGAGCATACTGGCCTCTGACCACTCAGAAATCCTTCTTAAACCTAATCCACCTTCGTCCTTGGGTCTACAGATGGAACTCCACGAAACAGAATGAAGTTTCTTTTTCTTATCAGTATCTCCCCAAATGAAGTTTCTAATAATCCTTTCCATCAGCTAAATAACCAACTTTGGGATAGGAAAAGCTGAAGTCTAGAAAATATAGAAAGAAGACAAAGTAGAAATAGGCAATTCAACTCGACCAACCATAGACAAAAGATTACATTTCAAGAGTCTAACCTTTGTTTCAACTTATCAATTAGAGGAGCACACAACTCAAACGTGAGCCTGCCAGTGAATAAAGGAAGCCCAAGGTACTTTACAGGAAGCTCGAAAATAGAAATATCAGTATAGGTGGAGATAAATATAGGATTCATAACCTTACTCAAGAAGATTTGAATCTTATCATTGTTAAGGATAAGGCCAAAGAGCCTACCAAACTCCCCAAGAGCTCCTTGTATGTTTTTGCATCAGCATTAGAGAAGATAAGCAGATCATCTACAAAAATAACATGTGAAACCATAGTATCTTTCTTTTTGGATGCATATAGAGGATCTATTCTTCCATCCATCACATAACTGTCCAAGATAGAAGAAAACCCCTGCATGGCTAAAACAAATAGAAGAGGAGACAAAGGGTCCCCTTGCCTGAGCCCTTTGGTGGCTTGAAGAGAAGAAGAGGGAGTACCGTTTATGAGGACTTGAAAAGAAGCACTGCCGAAGCACTCTTTAATCCACTGAATCCAACAAATTGGGAAGTTCATCTTGGAAAGGATGAAAATAATAAAATTCCTACTAACCGAGTCAAAAGCCTTCAATAGGTCAGCCTTCAGACAGAGATTTTTGTTACCTTGCCTATTGAAAGAACTCAGAATCTCATTATATAATAAAATTGGATCTCCAATCTTTCTCCCCTTCACAAAAGCCATTTGATTTAGACTAATAATATTAGGAAGGATATACTTGAGTCTATTTGCTATAATCTTCATAATGATCTTGTTAACAGTGTTATAGAGTGAGATAGGCCTAAAATCCTTTATAGAGGAAGCATCTTTATTTTTAGGAATGAGCACAATGAAAGATTTGTTGCACTCCTTAAGAATCCTTTCACTTTTAAAGAAATTATGCACTGCAGCTATCACATCCCCTCCAAGAATCTCCCAACAGTTATTGAAAAAGAAAGAATTAAATCCATCCGGCCTAGGGGATTTATCCTCTTTCAGATTTTCAACCACCTCCATGATTTCTTTATTAGTTACCCATCTCCTCAAATCATCAAACTATTTCTCCGAGATCACAGGGAGTTTCCAAGCACTTGACCAATCAATAGAAGTATCAGAATTAGAATCTTTAAAAGAAGAATCAAAATAGGAAGTAATATGTTCCACAATAACATTAGGTGCAGAGCAAAAATCATCATTAATCTGTAAGTTATAGATGCCATTATTTAACCTTCTGTTCTGGAGAGAAGCAAAGAAGAAATGTGTGTTTTTATCACCACACCTCAGCCACTGTACCCTAGATTTTTGCTTTACAAAACTTACTTCTTCTTTCAAAGCTTTCAGATCCATCTCTCTTGCCTCACTAGCATTAACTTGAAAATCAACATTCAGAGGGTTCTCATCCGCCAGGATTTGCAAAGCCAAAGCCTTTTCCTCAAGATTTTTAGCATTAGTCATAAAGTTTTTCACATGTTCCTTATTCCATTTACATAGAGAAATTTTGACAGCATGCAACTTTGTATACAATCTATACATCGAAGAGCCAGTTTTATCCCCACACCAAGCCTTCGACACAATGTCTTTGAAACCAGGTTGAGTAGCCCAACAATTAATAAACTTGAAGGGAGTGACTTTCTTACTACCAGGGACTAAGTGAACCATAATTATTTTATGGTCACTGACCAAACTAGAAACCAATTCACACCAAGAGTTAGGAAAACATTTCATGAAGTCAATGCTACATAAATCTCTATCAATCTTTGAAAAGGTGCTATGACCATCCTTGCTCCTGCTGTCCCAAGTGAAATAGGGGCCTTTAACAGGAAATTCAAGAAGCTCCATATCACACAAAGCTTTATTGAAAGAATTCATACTAACCTCTGTAGGAGGTTTTTTACCCAACCTCTCACCTACTAATCTGACAACATTAAAGTCACCAACAACACACCAAGTGTTCATAGCTTGATGAGAGAAATCCACAAGACCATTCCAAAGCCAGTTCATGTCCAGATCTCCATTAGCACCATAAGCAGTAGACAGATGCAAAATATAGTTCCCATACACCACCTCAACGTGAATGAATTGGTCTCCTTCAAAGATTTTCCTAATATGAATATCATGGTTCCCCCAAAGAATGATAATCCGGGTATAAGAATGAAAGTCTGAGTTATCTACATAACTAGCATTCCTCCAAATAGAATCCATGTAAGCAGACACATCTTTTTATTAGCCCTGGACTCAATAAGAATGAAAATGTCAGCGTGAGTTTTAACCAACTCCTTCTGAATGTAGGGGATTTTATTATGTGCATCCCTTACATTCCAAGACATAATAGAGAATGGTCTATCCATTAGGGAATCAGGAGGACACCGCCTTATCTCCAATACCCTATAGGTCTTCCACACAGAAAACATCAGAAACAACCTGGTTTAGAATAGAGAACTTATTTGACCACCCCAGAAATAGTAGCATTATCCTTCAAATGATAGTTTTTCGTATAACACCTTGGAGGACTTTTAGACCTACTGACTTTCTACCAAACACCTTCACTGTTAGAACATGGAGTGTCTAACATACCTTCCCTTATAGGAGTAGCAACAAGAGCTTCAATATTAATATCACTGGATAGTCCACCCGGGGCAACTTCAGTATTACTATCACTGGACATTCTACCCAGGGCAACCACAGCAACATCCCCCATTGCCTCGACATCATTATTAACCACAAACATATCATTCGATTTAGCCTTGGGCTTCCATACTTTGTTACCGAACTGAGGCTTCCTCTTCATCAAATTCTTCTGTTGAGCATGAGTAGAACACAAAGTTTCTTCATGTCCAAAGTTACCACATTCTAAGCATCTTTCCGGTTCCCACTCATATTCAATATTAATGGTATCCAGAATCCCATCTTCATTAAGAATTTCAAGCTGTTTTGGAAAATTAAAATCCACAGGAACCAGTACTTGCAGTCTCGCATATTCCAGTCTTCCAAAAGATAGAGTGAGATGATATGTTCTAACTGGTTTCCTGAGAAAGGAACCAATATAAGAAAACATCTCCTCATCCCATAAGTCAAGAGGCAAATTGTGAATTTTCATCCAAATCAGAATTTGAGTAAGCTTCAGTTGTTCCATCTGGTCGCCCCTCTCCCATTTTTTGATAATCATTCGCTTACCAGCTACAAACCATGCCCCCCCTCCAATGTCGTTTCCATGTATTCGTCATTAGAAAAGAGAATCAGGAAAAAACCCTTACCTCTCCACTTCACCTCCAGAGAGCCTTTCACCTTCCATATTTGAGCCAAATGAATAACCAGAGTCTGCCAATGTGACTTAAGCCCGACTACATATCCAATCGCAGATCTACTCCATATCTCCTTATTCCTCTCAGTAATGGCTTTCAGATACAGTAACTTTCCATCTCTTACATCTGTCTACACTTTTTTCAAACAACAAAAGGCCTCCACCTTACCTGGCCTTAGAATTTCCGCTCATGACTTAGCCTTCTGCTCCACTGCTGCCACCAAAGTTGTAGATTGAAGAGTTGAAACTCCCGAGCCCTTACTGCTGGTACACTGAGCAATGTCTGATGCAGTCCGTTCAGAAACCACATCCAGAACCCTAGGAAATTCGGGAATGGTGTTTGCAGTAGAATCTAGGATACTAGGAGAAGAATGAACATGATCCATAGGTAATTGCAAGAGAGCCGATTCATCAGTAGGAGAAGACTCATCCCTTGTCACACTAGGAAACTGGACTTCTGTCTCAACAATTGCCCCTGCCAGACCAATTCCCATCGAGGTGGATCCGTCCTTACTGAATTGGAGCTGAAGGTTTCCAGACCTCCCCGATCCAGTACTTGATGGGAAGATGGAGGGGGGGAGGGGAGTGAATTTGAGTGACATTGACTACTGGCATCTCCGACGGCCTCCACAAAGCTGCCTGCGCTCTGCCGATCGCCCTCGAGGACGCCGCTTTCGCCTTCCCGCGTGCCATCTCCGCCAAATACCTTATGTTTTACTTGCAAATAATTACTGAAAACACAACAGAAATAATCTCGGTCGACAACAAGTTCAACTGAGACATTCTTCAGTCGAGAAAATTGTCGACCGAAGTAGTTTCTGTCTCAAACTTACATTTTCTGGAGAAATAGTAACTTTATCGGTCAAATTTTTTTTTGACCGATAACATTTCGATCGAGAAAATATTCGACCGAGAGGGTTCCTATCTTAAGCCTACAAAAACCTAAAAAACACTCGGTTGACAAATACTTCGACCGAGCTACTCTCGATCGAGAACTTTGTCGACTGAGGGAAAATCTGACATAATTGTTCAACAAAAATAAGATACTTCAATTGCAATTAACTTAAGTATGTAATGAACCTTATATATTACATTTCTTTAAATATTTGAATGATCCTAATCAAAAGGAAGTATATATGGACATCAAAACTTTATACTTTGCATGATTATATGAAAAGATTGGAAAATCTATTAGAATTTGTTAGAAAACTTAAGGTTTCTAAGAATTTATGACAAGATATATTCTCAAAAATCTTACTTACATGAATTAAGTTATTAAAGGCAAAATTAAGTCATAAAAAGGTCTTATCATTCACTAATCATATATGAGCAAAATTAAGAGTTAATAATGATCGTACACAAAAAGATCAAGTGGCCCATTGGACAACCTATGAAAATGCACACAGAAATGCCTCTCGATTGAGAAAGAATTCAACTGAGGGGTGTCATGGTCGAAGTCAAGGTTGACCTAAAATAAGCTTGACAAAATGCTTATTTGTAATCATTCACTTGCACTTAACCTTAGTACATTTGCTCAACATGTTGATTCATTACTTATTAACAGAACCTCATTTCAGGGCTTAACATCCCTTGTAAATGGTTGAGAAATATATTCATTAGTGTTACTATGAGCCTAAAGGAATCTCATATCATTTTAGGGCTTAACATCCCTTGTAAATGATTGAGAAACTACTAAAAGTATTCATGAGCCTGAAGGATTCTCATGGCATTTCAGGGCTTAACATCCCTTGCAAATGATTGAGAAATAAATCATGATTTCTGAATTGTGGATAAATTTATCATTCTTATTATAATATACAATTAAGGGGGAGTATCCCATTCAGGGGGATAAAATTGGTTATCTTTTGAAATGACAAAGGGGGAGAAGTAATATAAACAAAAAATAATTTGAGTTTCATAATCTCTTAGCTTTACATAAATTGCTGTTATATTCCCTAAGAGTTGGATATTATGTTCTATACCTCTTTGGGAATAACTAGCACACACTCCATGAATAAACAAGAGAATTTCTACATAAGGTATATCTCATGTATGAAACTCATATTATATAAAATCCCTTAATTTATATTTTAGAAGTGTTTGTTATCTTCAAAAAGGGGGAGATTGTTTGCTAAATTGGACATTATTAAACCCTTCGTTTTGATGATGACAAACATTTCATTCTTGTGGATCTAACTTGTTATTTAAGTATTTCAGGTAAAAACAAATAAGGAAGTGAATAGCTGAAAATCTACACAAATTGGAAGATCAACATGATTAGATTGCTTTTATTTTCATGATTGTACTCAATGTAAAAACTTGTACAAATATATAATGTACAAGTACTTAGACATCATGTAAATCAAGTGTTAGATCTTACCTATCCACTCACAAAACTTAGATAGATCCTTACCTAAGATTGAATCACAATTACACATCTATACACACACTTAGTAGATGATTTAACACATTGCAACAAGGATTTTCTTGGTCGACAAAATCCTCGACCGAGACACTCTCGATCGACAATTTCTCGACCGAGAATAGACCCTCCTAGCTGTTAGACTGAGTTAGCGAAGTAGTTGGGAGTTGGAATCAAACGTTACAACACATTGACCTCAATCTCCCATTCGGCCGAAGAAAAGTTCGACCGAGACATTCTCGGTCGACAAACTTCTCGACCGAGAGAAGTTCTGGACTGCACTTTTTAGAAATAAACAACTAGCTGTTGCAATGTAATTAGTGGACACCTAACAGCTAGTTGAGCACTAAGAACACCCTAAAAAGTGTCTAGAACGTCCCTAAGAACTATTAGGCCATTCCTATATATAGGACATGCCTTAGGACACCCAAAGCATCACTTGTGCATACAATTACACTTGAGATTCATTCTTTGTGAGCAACAAGCTGAGCTACACTTGCAATCTGTTATACATCAGTGTCCTATAGCCTAGTGTCTCCTAGCCACTACACTACCATATTCATCCACAGTGGATAGGAGATCAATACACTTGATATAGGATCAAAGCGTTGTACTCAATTGGTAACATTATTTCTTTCTTCTAATGTTGTTCCTTTTATTGTATATTGTTCTCCTTGACTACTCATAGGTTGTAGTCTATTGAATGGAGGTTTGTGGAGCTACTTCAGGTGGTGAAGGCTGGTCTCGATGACTTGGAGTTACTTCAAGAAGGCTGCCTTAAGGTGAAGCTACTTCATGTGAAGGCTACTTCAAGGGTGAGCTTGGAGTTACTTCAGAAGGCTGCTTCTGGGGGGATTGAGGCTACTTCAGGTGAAGGCTACTTCAAGGGTGTGGAAAAGCAATTGTATTTTATGTAACATACTTGCGAGGTAATAAAATAAGTTGCTTTCAAAATCTTAGTTGGAAACAATCAGGTAGTGGACTGACTACCTTATATTTCTAAGGTAGGAACCACTCTACATCATTGTGTCTTCCTTGTTTCCTCCTACTTCCTGCTCAAAGCGTTTTAATTGTTTAATTAACTTTAAAACTCCAAAAATCTCTATTCACCCCCCCTTTAGATCTTTCATACCAACAGACTCCCACTTGACTTAGAGCCAATCACCCATGAATCTTATTCCAAATGATCTAACATGAGCATCATGCGTCTTCTGTGAAAGTGATTTAATCAAGGGGTCAACTACATTGTGCTTGGTTGGCACTCTACAAATCTTCACTTCTTCTCGATGTACAATCTCTCTTATGAGATGGAAAAGTCATTGTATGTGCTTGGAACATTGATGTGATCTGGGTTCCCTAGCTTGTACAAGAGATCCATTGTTGTCCCAATATAGCTCAGTTGCATCGTTGATCCTTGAAACTACCCCAAGTTCTAAGATGAACTTATTGATCAAGACAGCTTCCTTTGTTGCATTCGGTGTAGCAATATATTCAGCCTCTATTGTAGAATAAAAAATTATCTCTTTCTTGGAACTCTTACATCTCACAGCTCCATTGTTTAGGAAAAACACAAATCTTGATAGTGATCAATAGTCATATTTGTCAGTTTGGAAGCTTGCATCAGTGTAACCCTTTACCACCAACTCTTTCTCTTTGCTATAGACAAGGAAAAGATCCTTAGTTCTTCTCAAGTACTATAGGATGTTCTTAGCAGATGTCTAGTGAGCATCACCTAGATCTGACTAATATATGATCACCATGCTTAGCGTACGAGACATCAGGATGGGTGCATAACATTGCATGCATGATTGATCCAATTGTTAATGCATATGGAATCAAACTCATGTGTTCCCTCTTTTCACAAGAACTGAACATTGAGCTTTAGAGATGGTAACTCCATGACACATGGTCAGGTTTCCTCACTTTGAGCTCTCCATGGTAAACCTCTTCAATACTTTATCAATGTATGTGCTCTGACTTAGTCCAAGAAGCCTTCTAGATCTATCTCTATAGATTCTGATCCCCAAGATGTAGGATGCTTCTCCCACTCTATCATGGAAAACAGTTTTCCCAGCCATGTCTTTACCTTTTATAAAGTAAGGATGACATTCCCCATAAATAGTATGTCATCTACATACAATATGAGGAATACAATAATGCTCTCACTAACCTTCTTATACACATAAGGTTCATATTCATTTCGAGTATAGACAAACTCTTTGAGTGTTTCATCAAAATAAAGATCCCAGCTCTAAGATGCTTACTTCAATCCATAGATCACATCCTCAAGAAGATTCCCATTAAGGAATGTGGTTTTAACCCCCATCTTCCAAATCTCATAGTCATAATAACCTACAATAGAAAGCATGATCACGTATGACTTAACCATGTCTACTGGAGAAAAAGTTTCATCATAGTCAACACCTTGAACTTGTCTAAAACCTTTTGCAACCAATTTGTGGTTATAGGTTTATACTTTACCATCCATGTCAGTCTTCTTCTTGAAGAACCATTTACACCCTATGGGTTTTACCCCTTCATGTAGATCCACCAAGGTCCATGCCTTATTGGTGTACATGGATTCCATTTTAGATCTCATGGTCTCAAGACATTTCTTAGACTCTGGTCCTTTAGTAGATTCTAGATAGGTTGTTGGCTCATCATCTGTGACCAACTCACCACCTTCCTGAGTCACAAGATATCCAAATCTTTCAAGTTCAAGGCATGTCCTACTAGATCTTTGAGGTCGTCGTGTTACTAGAGGAATTTGAAATTCCACAACACTTTGTGATTCTCTTTGTTCCACTTGTCTATCTATCGGTTCAACGTTTTCGTGTTTGTGTCAAACTACTTCAAATTCCACTTCCTCCCACTGATTCCTTTGGAAATAAAATCATGTTTCTAGGCATGCAACATCTCTAGCAACAAACTCTTTGTTGAAAAATAGTACAAAAGTAATATCCTTTAGTCTCCTTAGGATATTCAAAAAAATAACATTTATCAGATTTTAGGCCAGGCTTTTCAGGAAAGATTTTCCTTACATAAGCTTCACATCCCCAAATCCTCATAAAGGACACATTGGGATGCTTCCCATACCATATCTCATATGGTGTCTTATGAATCGATTTATATGGGACTCAATTTAGTGTAAACGAAGTGGTTTCAAGAGCATAACCCCATAAGGTAGATGGAAGTTCAAATAAACTCATCATTGATCACACCGTATCCATAAATGTGTGATTCCTTCTTTCTGATACACCATTATGATGTGGTGTTCTAGGCAGAGTCCACTGTGATACGATACCACAGACTCATATAAGGTCCTCAAACTCTTGGCTTAAGTATTCTCCACCTTGATTAGAACACGGTCCTTATTACTTTTCCCCATTTGGTTTTGCACTTCATTCACAAACTCCTTGAACTTTTCAAGAGTTTTAGACTTATGTTTCATTCTGTAAACATAACCTTACCTAGTGAAGTCATCAATAATGGTAATGACAACTTATACCCACCTTTAGCAGTTGTTCTAAAAGACCCACTTACCTTAGTATGTATGAGTCCTAATAGATCACTAGCCCTCTCATTGTTTCCAATGAAAGGTGTCTTAGTCCTCTTTCCCAACCAACAAGATTCACATGTCTCTATTTATTTGAAATCAAAAGAGTCCAGATAACCATCTTTATGAAGTCTAGATATGTGATTCTCATTTATGTGCCGTAGACAAAAATGGCAAAGGTATGTTTTGTTTGAGTTTTTGAGTTTGAGTCTTTTGGTATTTACATTATAAACATGTCTTTAGATCTAACAAATAAATACCACAAGACATCAGGACACTGCCATAAAAGATCCCATATTTTAAAATAGAACATCAACCATTCTTATATGAGATTCATATGCATCTTTGTCCATACAAGATACATAAATGATGTTTCTATATTATATCAAGTGCATAATAGTAGTTCACTAACTCAATTACAAGCCCTACAGGCAGAGATAAACTATAGGTTCCAACTGCAGTGGTAGCAACTCTTGCTCCATTTGTGACTCACAGTTCAACCTCACCCTTTTGCAAAGGCCTACTTCTTTTCATATCCTACATATTCGAGCATGTGTAAGATCCACATCCAGTATCTAGTACCCATGATGAATAAGTAGATAAGTTTATCTCAATAACATATATACCTGAAGTGGAGATCACCATCCACATCTTCTTCTCCCCGAATGCCTTTAAGTACAAAGGATAAATTCCTCTTGTACTTTTCTTTAGGATAAATTCCTCTTGTACTTTTCTTTCTCCTCATCTTAAGTGTTGAGGGTCTAGATTTGGGATTGGCCTATGAATTTTCTCATGGCCTTGTATTCATCCTTGGACTCAACTCCGTCAATCACCATCATGGATTTGTCCTTCTTTTTTCTTGCTTCAGCATTAATCAACATGCCAAGAAAATCTGATAGCGGTATGGCCATTTTGTTCAAGTGGTAACACTCAATAAAGTGTCTATATGATTTAGGCAGTGATTTCATAATCATATATGTGGCCAACTCTTTTCTCAAATAGATTCCCACTTCTTCAAGATATTCCATGTGTCCAATCATATTGAGCACATGGGTCTCGACTAAGTCTCCCTCTGTCATCTTACACTCAAAGAGTGCCTTTATAACATTGTTCTTTTGTTTCTTTGTGACACTATGGTTCACATTCCTAAGATGTGCTACCATATCAAGAATCCCCATGTCCTCGCATTGTTCATTCAACTTATAGTTCTTGCATCTTAGCATATGGTACTTTATGTCTAGAGCATCATTGGCATGCTTCTAGTAAGCATCCACTTTAGCCCTAGGCGCATCAAGATCAAGTAAGTCTAGCACTGGTTTATCTTGGACATAGAGCTTATTCTCATCATTGAGAACACTTCTCAAAGTCCAAAACCAATTGTGGAAATTTGTCCCATCAAGTTTTTCCTTCCTAAGGACCGATCAAAACAATAATTTGTTTATCATTTGATTCTATAAGAAAATTTGCATTTTGTCAAAACCCTTTTGATTTGATCTGAAAGATATTTAACAATATTTAATTAGGCTTTTAATTAATTATCACCCCCACTATTTTATTCAAATTTATAGCCCATACATATCAATTTTAAAGATTGTTGCGTACAACCTTCTAGTGAGCCAAGATCCAAAACAATTCACCTATTACCAGGACAAGGCCAACATCCTTAGTCAATTATTAAGGTAGGCAACTTTTGTCAATTTCATCATATGCAATTCTTGGATAGATGATATGTGCAACTCTTAGCCATAATCATTTGCACGCCTCTAGTGCTTAATCTCATTAAGGACACACAGTTAAGCCTGACCCAAAAGCCAACACCAATATAATGCACCCCGTTGAGCAGGCCCACATTATTACCATGACACTTCCACAAGATAGACATGGCACCAACCTTGAGGTGCCCACGCTTAGTCGATCAAGATTTTCATGTATATTGCTTATTGAAAGCATATAAGACGATATATTATTTGAGGGAGTTTGTATCTATAAATACATATGCTTTATCCAATCACCACATATATAGTAGGTATCATATACATGCTATATCCCACAACAGAAAAATGCAATATACAAAAAGTGATGGTTATGGTCGTTCTAATGTAATTCCTTGGAGCCACAAGGAATTACCACTACCTAGGCTCTACATTCCATGCAGAAACATGTTGTTCATGAAGATCCTTGCTTGCCAATATGATTTGGTTGGTTCAACCCTTGAAGTGATCAATTTGCCTCCTGGTCGGTTGATTGGTCGTCTCACCGGTTGTCTGTTCTACAGTCCATCATCTTTTGGGTCCTCCAATTGTTCGATCAGGTCCACCAGCCAATCAACATGGCACATACTTCTTGGTCCTCTAGTCCGTCGGCTCATGTTCGAGACAGTTGGTTGGTCTGGTCTGAGTGTCATCTTCTTTGTCATAATAACAAAAATAAACTATCCTACTATTACATGATTATAGAGAAACCTTGAGTTACACTCGAGGAGAGTAAAGGTAGGAGAGAATAATACTTTTACAATTGGAAGATAAGATTGAGGCTTGGTATGCAAACTGAGATAGAACAAGAAATAAAGACACAACCACCATGCATAGATAATTAGGATTATTGGCCATAACCATGCTACACATTCACAACCCAAACTCACTTTTAGGGAGACACGTGTAAATTTCATATATATCATATATACACTAGTTTGGTATTTATGTGTGGCATTTGATCAGACATTAGTATACACATCATATGCAATAAATAAATGACAAAAACCAAAAATCCGATCATATCGATAATCCTAAAATATAATAAATTGATGTGGCTCTAATACCACTATAGGGAAATATGGAATCAGGTAGATAGCAAAACAATTTTTTTACTAACATATTGCCCATTAAACCAGTAGGTCACTTCAATAACTATATAATGGAAATGATAGTTTTTAGGATATACCTAGTACTAGAGCAAGCCCATTTACACCTCCTCACCATTGTAGTCGTGCATCTATCTTCTAGTTGTACTAATACAACATCTACTACAACTCTTGGTCTTCTCCATGGATAGCAGGTGGACATTTCCTCCAAGTGGCAGACAACAGCCTCCACACCTCTACGGAAGTCCACATGGACTCCCTAGAACTCCTTTTGCCCTAGAACTGATAGAAAGGAGTTGTCCCTCCTGTTGGTGTACTAGTCACTGACTTGTTCTCCTACAATTGTTCTCACTTTCTATCCCTCCTATTGGTTGTTACACTAATGAGTTTTAATCATATAGATTATCTTTTACTCAACTAGCCAATTCCCACATGTATACGGGAGTAGTTGTAGTCAAGATCGAATACAGGGAGCTTGGTAACCAATTAAACACAAAAACACTAAGTTTCAACAATCTAGATCTTTTTCAAGAATGATTAGGTGGATTAAAATAAATTTTCAGAATTAAACTAAATAGTAAAAGGATTACTAAAAAGGATTTTATTTCAGATATGAAATAATCTTGGACTTAGGATTTCACTAACACATCATAGCATGAAGAATGGAGCATGAAATTTAAACATACTAAGCACTTGAGTTAAAGGACAATTGTATGTTATACTTCACCTCCCGGTGTAGATACAACGATCTTAACTCCATACAACACCCTCGTGTATGTATTTTGGTCTCGATCACAAACCTACTCCTCAACTCCATATCTTCCACTCTCGTGGTAAAAGAGGAGTTGCCAAGAGAGTACCTCCTTACTCTGCTACCTATTGTAACATCCCTGACCTG
The DNA here is from genome assembly GCA_963693085.1 of Alisma plantago-aquatica. Classification (NCBI taxonomy): domain Eukaryota; kingdom Viridiplantae; phylum Streptophyta; class Magnoliopsida; order Alismatales; family Alismataceae; genus Alisma; species Alisma plantago-aquatica. The sequence continues at coordinate 1,490,315,736 of OY856412.1, forward strand.
GGTTATAAGTTAACCCTGGGAGTTTTGCCTAAATATGTAATTAAATGCTTGTGATTATCCCCTGGCATGTAATTAAGTTCCTGAGGAACATACTTTCACTTTTCTGTCCTTTTTAAACAAGTTTGAGTATTGTTTTGTAATGCAGGGACCTATGTGCAAATTACCCAACCAGAGGGGTTAACTTGCAATTTTAACATGTTGAGATGTTCCTCAGGTGATGAGACATCATATGGATGAATATGATGAGGTATGGTGGATTCTCCAAGCTTGGGCATCAAGATGCAGCTTGTGGAGCAATCCTTGTGCTCGAAACCCTAATTTTGGTGTAGAGTGCAATTTACCCAAAATACGGGGTGCAACTTGTAAAATACATCTTCTAGAGTATCTTGTGGGATTCTTGACATCTTTTAGAGTAGAAATGATGAAAAATGGCACTTCATTAGCTAATCAAGATAAGATGTGTAACCCTTGTAAAAAGATCACCAAGTTTTAAGTAAGAAACCCTAAGTGTGTGTACCTTAATGATAAGATGACCTTTTCCTTGCCTTTGGACCCTTGTTTTAGTAAAGTTTCTCACCTAGAGAAGGAGGAGGGACGTGCAAGAAAGAAAGGAGGGACCTAGATGAGAAATGGAGAAAACTAGAGGTCCTTTTGGTGAAACTTGTCCTAGCTATATAAACCACCTCCCTTGCAAACTAGTGAACGTTACCTTCATTCTTTCCTTTCCCACCTCATTTGGTCCATCCAAGGCAGAGCTTGGGAGCTAGAGGAGACGACCAACTTGTTCCAAGGTATGAAGAGACCATCTTCTAGCTCGGTTTCATGGAGGAAAGTGTTGGTATGTATGCCCTGAGAGCCAATCATGTGATGATTGGTGGGATACATTAAGATTGATTTGATAAACATCAAAGGCAAGCTTCCAATTCTTTCTGGTTCAGTCATATGAGATAGTGATAGAACAGATTGAATGTCTAGAGAATGATAGTACTCAATGTCGTATGCCTTCAGGTTCATGACCTGAACGATGAGATCTTACGAATACTAAGAGTTTGTACATTCTTGTTATGTCCCTAGTCGGATGTCATCGTGGAAGGTAGATAGACAACAATGACACACAAGACTAGATTGTGGTGTTGGTTGATGACAGAATCTCATTAGTCATGATATAGAGATATCAAACCAAACACATAGGTACTTGTTAGAGAACAAGTGTACTGGACAGACCCACCGTGAGTTTGACACATGGAACCATGCGATGGTAGTCACAATCAATACTCACAGTGATGGTGGTGAGTGTGATTCTTAGACCTGAAATCACTACACTCAACATATGTCGTTGGGCACACTTTGACATCATCAAACGCAGTCCTGAAACATGGGTTGTTATAAAGGTGATGATTGGGTGGCTTTGACACATGGGGCTTTTGAGGGGTGAGTGATAGATATGGGATTTGTCCCTCCTGAGGGAGTTTGATATCCATGGCCACTTGATGAGTAGGATTGAGAAAGGTGTGCACACATGTGTGAATCAGTATGTGATACTGATGTCATACATATCTCTTCCAGTCTACTCTGAGATCAAGAAAGTGAATGAACGTTGACAGGATGACTGTTCCATGCCTCGAGTTCATTCGGGATATCAGTGACAAAGGAATTATACATTCGCTGTAACACCATTCACGGATTGTAGGATGAAAGTTGTTCTCCAACTTTCTACTTTCACTTGGGTAGCACTGATGTGTGACTAGGCACCGCTCTTTGCTTGTGAAGTCATAAGTGTTATGAACTTTCACTGCCAACGTGAAATGGACCTGCAGGGTCACACACATAGGATTTAACCTGGAAGAGGAGTTTTGTCCACAAAGCAATGTTTAGATTGATTACTAAAAGAGTTTAGTAGTTCAATTAAACACTCAATCAGTCGATGGCTCAATATCGTATGGTTCAAGGTGTTGGACGCATTGATTGGAGTATCGGATTGATTGAAATCGCATTTGACTGATTCTGCACAACGCCACAACCTGCACTCCCAACTGATCGGTTCATGTGATGAACCGGTCGGCTGAGGTTGCTGAACCGGTCGGCTCAATTGTTGAACCGATCGGCTCATGCACAGAGTGAAATGACCGGTTCAAGTGTTGAACCGATCGGTTCAACTGGTGCATTCGAACAACTTGGGAAAGTAGGATTGGTGAGAATTTTCCTTTCGTTTCAATTATCCAATTTGATTGGAAATAGGATTGGTATTCGATATCGATTGGAAACAAAAGAAGGAAAGTCAACCGGGAACCAACCTGGAACCCCAACCGACCGGTTCATGAGTGAACCGATCGGTTCAAGGGTCCCAAACGATCGGTTCAGTGGTGAACCGATCAGTTTAGGTCCCCAACCGACCGGTTCACTTGTGAACCGATCAGTTCAGGTTGCGAGGTGGTTGCTTTTTGTGGAAAATTCTGAACCCTTCTACTCCTGCTTTTAGTCCCGCATTGCCCGGAATGGAGAACCCTATCCCATGACCCTCCTATATATATAGGGGTATTGGGGGCTTCTCAGAGTACAACTCAATGCAAGCCGGTTGCTATGCGAAGTTGTCGTTCTCTATGATTTTGGTAACCGTGAGAGATCCCAAGCAAGTGCTTCCCGCAAAAGGGAGGTGCAGCAAGGGAAGGACAACTGCAGTTGCAACTGGTAGTAGGAGAGTGTGTTGGCGACTAGTACGTCAACAGGAGGGTGCGACTCCTTCCACTTCCTTGTGGGACAAGGAGTGTGGAGTTCCAGGTGGTCCGTGTGGACTACTAAAGAGGCGGGAGGAAACTGCCGCTCAGGAGGACAACTGTCATTCGACAGTCCGGTAGGAGGAGGAGTCGTCAGTCCCGGTACGACCAGGAGCTGCACAGACGCCGTCCAAGACCGGATTTGAAGACCGCGCAGGGTATTGTCGCCGAGCAAGCCTCAGGACAAGGTATGATTCCACAAACCATCCTTTCCTATTATATAGACGTTGACGCGTTTCCTCGGTATGGGTTGGGGGAGAAAAATTTTTGTTTCCGCTGCCTTCTCCGTCTCCCCTAAAACCCAACAGTGGTATCAGAGCCACGTCAACTGATCTATATTTTAGGAATATCGATATGATCGATTTTGGTTTGTCGCCTTTATTTATTGCATACGATGCGAATAATATCGACTTTATGCATGTCCAATCCTAAATCCACAAATCCCTAATTAAATATATGATATGTATTATTAATTCACTCGATACGCGTCGCCCTTAAATGAGTTTTGTGGAGGATGTGTGTAGCGTGATTATGGCCTATAAACCCCTATCTGTGATTGGTTGTGTGTGGTTGCTTGCATCTCGGTCTGCGCACCGATCTTCCCTCTCTTATTCCTGATGTAACTCGAAATAATTCGAGATTCTTTCCTACCTTTGCTCCCCCCCGAATGTAACTCGGGGTTTCCCTTTTAAAGCAATGTAATAAATAGGATAGAACTATATTTCCTGTTATGTCGAAGACCGGCGGAAATTAAGACGACTGCTCAGACGATCGGTTCAAGGCGTGAACCGATCGGTTGACCTTCGAGGCAGTCGGTTCAAGGAGTGAACCGATCGGGTGATGACCGGTTCGAGGAGCGAGACGAGCGGGTGGCGGACATGACGAGATACACGACGAGCAGGCGAACAGATCGGTTGGAGGATCCAACCGATCAGTTGGTGGCACCCAGACGACCGGCTGGAGAGTACAGATCATTCATGTGATGAGTTGATCAACTCGGATGGCAAGGCATAGATGTTCATCTTGTACAGGTTGCATGTGATGTTGACCTAGATGACCGTGATTCCTCTTGGCTCGAGGAATCACATTAGGATGGCCATAATCATCGCCTTTTATCGTTTGTGCATGTTTTCTGTGGGATATAGCATGTATATGATACGTACTATGTATTGTGGTGATTGGATATGTATATAAAACCAAATCCCTCATTAATATATTAAGTTTTAGATGCCTTCCAAGTGCGACACACGTGAAAAACTTGATCGACTAAGTGTGGGAACGCCCTAGCGTGGTGCACCGTCTATCTCGTGGAAGCGTGAAGGATGAATGTGTGGGTCTACCCAAGCATGGTGCATATTCATCGTGTTTTCTTTGGATCGGACTTAACAAGGTGACCTAGATAGGATCTAGCGCCTTGAGGCATGGAGATGATCATTGCAAGGAGTTGTATATGACATCTTATCAAGAGTTGCATATGATGCAATTGGCAAAAGTTGCCTACCTGAGAGATCTATGTTGTGGGATACAGCCCAAGCTGGTCCATGACTTAGAGGATTTCAGGATCTTGCCCACTAGAAGGTTGTACGCTACAATCTTCCAAATTGTTGGTGAGGGCTATCAATTTGAATTAAAATAGTGGGAGCGACAATTAATTAAAGGCCTAATTATATCGTCAAATTTTCAAATCAATCAAATAAGTCAAAAATGAGTTTTGGACTAAAATTGCATATTTTCCTTTTTGTAGTACAAATGGAAAGAAACAACAACAACTTTTCTTTGCGATCGGTCCTTGAAAAGGACAAGCTAAATGGGACAAACTTCCACGAGTGGTATCGGACGTTGAGAATTGTTCTCACTCAAGAGCGTAAGCTCTATGTCCTGGATACTCCGATTCCAGAGGAACCCGCTCCTAATGCACCAAAGGCAGAAAGGGATGCTTACAAGAAGCATTATGATTATTCCAGTGATGCAAAGTGCTTGATGCTATGTTCAATGAACCATGAGTTGCAGAGGCAACATGAGAACATGGGTGTCATTGAGATGATTCAGCATCTCAGGAACATGTATGAAGATCAGGCACGGCAAGAGAGGTACAATGTTTCTAGGGCACTGTTCAAGTGCATCATGACAGAAGGAGATCCAGTTGGTCCTCACACACTCAAGATGATTGGGTATGTGGAGAATCTACATAGACTGGGATTTCCACTGAGCCAAGAGTTGGCTACTGACGTGATACTGCAATCGTTGCCAGAATCTTACAGTCAGTTTGTGATGAACTACAACATGAACAACTTTGATAGGCCACTGTCAGAGTTGTTGGGCATGTTGAGAACAACCGAGTTACAAATGAAGAAGGACAAGCCTAAGGCTGTGATGGTGATCACGAGCAAGAAAGGCAAGTCCAAGCGCAAGGGCAAGGGCAAAGCTAAGAAAGGTTCTGAAGCTAGCCAGGAGTCCAAGCCATCTTCAGCTCTCAAGGCCATGGGAGGTGTGACCAAGAAAGGAAATTGCCACCATTGTCAAAAGCCAGGACATTGGAAAAGGAATTGTCCTCTCTACCTGGAAGAACAAAAGAAGAAGGAGGCAACTGAAGCCTCTACCTAAAGGTGTCATGAAAGTAAACTTGCAACACTTTTTGAGATATATGATATCAAGATGTAAAGTGTAAAGCATTCTTATTTGGGGCAAGTGTTGCCTTCATATATAGGAGTACTTTAGTTTATTTTCAGCCAATAAGGCATGTAATACAGTTATGAACTGCTATTTCATACTTGCCAATAGATAGAAACACTTTATTTTTTCATATTGTATGACAATGATGGCAATTAATAAAGAGATGTTTCAATTTATAAAGATGTGATCTTTGTGGCAGTGCCTTATTTATCTTATGATATTTGATATGCATAAGATAAGACGATACCTAAAAGTTATAGATAACTCAAACAATCTAATTAGCATTAATCATGAGAAATTCATTTCTAGTTTCCATATGATGGATAAATCTAGACTCTTTTGGTTAGAGAACCAGTAAGAGACATGAATATCTTGGACATGATTAATCAATCTTCACTAATGTAGTGGGAGAATGATTATCCTATTAGGTATAATACATGTGATGTATTTACATACCTATTGGAATAAATGCTAATACTTCAAATGGTGTTTAGAGAAATACCAATATGAATGTCTTGAAGTGTTCAAGATTATCATAAATGAAGTACAAATTTGGTAAAGTATTAATTCTTGATGAGATCAATGAATAAAATACCTGGACCAAATGTTTGAGATCCTTATGAGTGATTATGATAATGTATCATAGTGAACTCATGATTAAGGCATGGTGATGTCTGAATCAAGAAGGAATCATACTCTAAGGAGTTAGAGAATGATTATCAAATAACTGAATTCTTCTTAATAAATGAATACCCCACACTAATAAAAGAAATTAAGAATCACAAGGGTTATGAGTTCTTATATCTTTAACAGATACACCTCAATTATCTATGTGATGAGTTGTTCATATCATGAGTCAACTATCCAGATGAATATGAGGAATCGTATTTTGAGTTATGGTATAAAACCATTACATCCTAAATGACTTCCATGTGAGCCATAAGGTATGACCTTGATGGTAGCACTCATTGGATCATATCCATAAGTGCAAATAAGTCTTAAGTGTTAAGACACATGGATAACATTTTGAGAAGGATGATGCTTGTTAATTGCAACTTAATGACTAAGAGATTCAGCATATGGATACTAAAACTGCATTCCTATGAGGAATAAAACAAGGATGTGTACGTGACACAACCTATAAGGTTTATGAATCCACTAGTGCAAATGAAGTCTATAAGTTACAATGGACTAATCAATGTGATTGATTGATTACAAGCAACTCAAAATTGGATCTTTACTTTGATGATATAGTCAAAGGGTTTGAATGATATGTCAAAGATAAAGAAGGATCTGTGATTTAGTGGGAGCGTGTTCACATTCCACATATTGATGTGAAATGGAAATGTTCTAAAATGGAAATCCAAAAGTGGAAATTATCTTTAAGGAAGATAGAGATGTTTCCTATGTGATATGAATAGAGATCTATAGAGATAGTTCTCGAAAACCTCTTGACCTGAAAAGAGAGAGCATACATTGGCAATCTGTACTGAAGTGTTCAGTATGCACAGATTCAGTGGGAGAAAACTTGTCCATGTTACATGGAGTTAGTATCCCAAGGCCAAGTATCCAATTCTTATGATGAATGGGAACACTAAGAATAGATATGGATCTATCATGTATGTAATCATCCCATTGTCTTGCATGTATGACATGGCAAGAATAAAATGCATTCATCATCTTGTATGTAGGACATGGCAATATGATGTGCTCATCCTGATAACTCGTATGTGGGACATGACGAGTGGATGTCTGTCTGCTTCCAGTAAGGGTTATTGGAATACCATGAGAACTTGATAAGTGCTTGTGAAGTACTAGTTCTATGGAGATAAGGAAGAGTTCGATGTAAAGAGTTACATTGATGCAAACTTCCGAAAAGACAGAAAATTAATCGCAAAATATACATAAGATGTATAAAAGTGAAAGTTTGTTGATAATTGGAAGTGTTCCAATAAAGCCATTTAAAAGGAAATTCCGAGTATCTATGTGTTAGTGAACAACAGTGGATACTATATGGACCTGAAAGTTCATGAGATGAACTTATATTCCACTCATTGATGACAAGTCTGGAATCCTTGATCATGCAATGTGGCTAAAGGTTAGCAAAGGAATACTAGATCGCATATTACGGCAACTCCATCTCATACGTGTGACGTACAGAGAAGAGATGTGAGACATGCAATTTGTACAGACTTTGGCAAGGTGTTGCCATTACTCACTATGTTGGCACTAGAGCACAGTAACATGTGGGACATGTTTGAAGATCACCATGAATATGATTCATGGGTGATTGGCTCGCAGTGCAAGTGGGAGTCTGTTGGTATGTATGCCCTGAGAGCCAATCATGTGATGATTGGTGGGATACATTAAGATTGATTTGATAAACATCAAAGGCAAGCTTCCAATTCTTTCTGGTTCAGTCATATGAGATAGTGATAGAACAGATTGAATGTCTAGAGAATGACAATACTCAATGACGTATGCCTTCAGGTTTATGACCTGAACGATGAGATCTTACGGATGCTAAGAGTTTGTACATTCTTGTTATGTCCCTAGTCGGATGTCATCGTGGAAGGTAGATAGACAGCAATGACACACAAGACTAGATTGTGGTGTTGGTTGATGATAGAATCTCATTAGTCATGATATAGAGATATCAAACCAAACACATAGGTACTTGTTAGAGAACAAGTGTACCAGACAGACCCACCGTGAGTTTGACACATGGAACCATGAGATGGTAGTCACAGTCAATACTCACAGTGATGGTGGTGAGTGTGATTCTTAGACCTGAAATCACTGCACTCAACACATGTCGTTGGGCACACTTTGACATCATCAAATGCAGTCCTGAAACATGGGTTGTTATAAAGGTGATGATTGGGTGTCTTTGACACATGGGGCTTTTGAGGGGTGAGTGATAGATATGGGATTTGTCCCTCCTGAGGGAGTTTGATATCCATGGCCACTTGATGAGTAGGATTGAGAAAGGTGTGCACGCATGTGTGAATTAGTATGTGATACTGATGTCATACATATCTCTTCCAGTCTACTCTGAGATCAAGAAAGTGAATGAACGTTGACAGGATGACTGTTCCATGCCTCGAGTTCATTCGGGATATCAGTGACAAAGGAATTATACATTCGCTGTAACACCATTCACAGATTGTAGGATGAAAGTTGTTCTCCAACTTTCTACTTTCACTTGGGTAGCACTGATGTGTGACTAGGCACCGCTCTTTGCTTGTGAAGTCATAAGTGTTATGAACTTTCACTGCCAACGTGAAATGGACCTGCAGGGTCACACACATAGGATTTAACCTGGAAGAGGAGTTTTGTCCACAAAGTAATGTTTAGATTGATTACTAAAAGAGTTTAGTAGTTCAATTAAACACTCAATCAGTCGATGGCTCAATATCGTATGGTTCAAGGTGTTGGACGCATTGATTGGAGTATCGGATTGATTGAAATCGCATTTGATTGATTCTGCACAACCTTCACTCCCAACCGATCGGTTCATGTGATGAACTGGTCGGCCGAGGTTGCTGAACCGGTCGGGTCAATTGTTGAACTGAGGCTCATGCACAGAGTGAAACGACCGGTTCAAGTGTTGAACCGATCGGTTCAACTGGTGCATTCGAGCAACTTGGGAAAGTAGGATTGGTGAGAATTTTCCTTTTGTTTCAATTATCCAATTTGATTGGAAATAGGATTCGTATTCGATACCGATTGGAAACAAAAGAAGGAAAGTCAATCGGGAACCAACCTGGAACCCCAACCGACCGGTTCATGAGTGAACCGATCGGTTCAAGGGTCCCAAACGATCGGTTCAGTGGTGAACCGATCGGTTCAGGTCCCCAACCGACCGGTTCACTTGTGAACCGATCGGTTCAGGTTGCGAGGTGGTTGCTTTTTGTGGAAAATTCCGAACCCTTCTACTCCTGCTTTTAGTCCCTCATTGCCCGGGATGGAGAACCCTGTCCCATGACCCTCCTATATATAGGGGTATTGGGGGCTTCTCAGAGTACAACTCAATGCAAGCCGGTTGCTATGCGAAGTTGTCGTTCTCTCTGGTTTTGGTAACCGTGAGAGATCCCGAGCAAGTGCTTCCCGCAAAAGGGAGGTGCATCAAGGGAAAGACAACTGCAGTTGCAACTGGTAGCAGGAGAGTGTGTTGGCGACTAGTACGTCAACATGGGGGTGTGACTCCTTCCACTTCTTTGTGGGACAAGGAGTGTGGAGTTCGAGGTGATCCATGTGGACTACTACAGAGGCGGGAGGACAATGCCGCTCAGGAGGACAACTGTCATCCGACAGTCCGGTAGGAGGAGGAGTCATCAGTCCCGGTGCGACCAGGAGCTGCACAGACGCCGTCCAAGACCAGAGTTGAAGACCACGCAAGGCGCGAGGTATTGTCGCCGAGCAAGCCTCAGGACAAGGTATGATTCCACAAACCATCCTTTCCTATTATATAGACGTTGACGCGTTTCCTCGATATGGGTTGGGGGAGAAAATTTTTTGTTTCCGCTGCCTTCTCCGTCTCCCCTAAAACCCAACAGAAAGTGGTTCTTAAGGTTGTTTTTGTGGTCATCTTACCTAGGTTTCTTGTTCTAGCCAACCTTCCCCAACCTTTCCTTGGAGAAAAATCCTTGGCCGACCAGTGGAGCTCAAGGTGCCATTAAAGACTTGAGATCTTGGAAGCTTGGAGCACTAGGAACATACATAAGGTGGGTTTTATATCTCTAAACATCTTGCTTTCTTAATGCATATACTTGTTCATGTTAATAGTGGGTAGTTCATCTTCTTCCCCAAACTCCTTTACCTTCTTGCAAGCAAATCCATGGAGAAAACCGACCTATCTTGAGGTTGAAGACAATGGGCGTGAATACCTAGGTCACTTTACCAAACGAACTTGGATCATTTGGTCCAAACGGTTTGCAAACTGTTTGAAATCAAACGGTCTCACAACCGTTTGATTTCATGTGGTCTTGCAAGACCGTTTGGGATCAAACGGTCTCAAGACCGTTTGGTAGGGCTGACCAAGGGAAGACCATTTGGAGGTTTGTTGTACACATACTGAGTTAAATAACTCCAAAGAATTGATGCCTAATTGCAAACCAATCTCAAGTTGATGGCACTTCAACCCTCTAAACCCTAATTGATTGAAATTTCTGAATTCATGGATAGATCTTGGTGAACTTTGGGTTGAAGGGCCCAAACGGTCTCAAAACTGTTTGGGGGTTCATCCAAACGGTCTCAAGACCGTTTGGTGACAACCCAAGACCGTTTGGAGGTCTAGGGTTAAGGCAATTGGATGAATTGATGGTCCAATCCCAGTAGATTGAGTAATTGAATAAAAGTGCTGATTTTAGACCTAAGTAGGGTTCAACCCGCATCAACTTGACCTAGATTTTGGTGCAACTTTGGGCAAACGGTCTCAAGACCGTTTGGAGAGTGTCCAAACGGTCTCAAGACCGTTTGGGCCAGGTTGGGGCCCAATTGAGTGCCAATTGATAGGTTCAACTTCAATTGAACTCCTAATTATCAATGTTGATGGTTAATTGTTGATAAGCCCTAATTAATCGATTTCAACCCCAATTGGTTAGCAATTTAGGGTGAATTGGATGTCCAATTAATTGAGGGTAACCCTAATTAACTAAATTGACAAGTAATTAGCAAGGATGTGGCCAATTGGATGCTTCAAAATGGAAAACCCTAATCAATTACAACATTGGAGACACTTTGGAGGTCCATGCGGTTTTGAGCCCATTTGGACCAAACGGTCTCAAGACCGTTTGGGCTCAAACGATCTCAGGGTCATTTGGATTCAAACGAACTCAAGGTCGTTTCATTTCAAATGGTTTCAAAGTCAACACATCCAAACGGTCAACGCATCCATGCGGTCTTGGTGACCATGCAGTCTTGGTGTCCAAATGGTTTGGAGGTCAACCATGTCCAAACGGTCAACGCCCCGAAATGGTCTCAGGACCATTTGGAGGTTGAAGTGTGTAACCATTTGGAGACCTTTAGGGATGTGATTGCCTAATGTTTTGAAGGTTCAATTGGTTCAATGGTGGTCTAATCCAAACCCTAATGGTACCCTAAGACATTAAGGAGCTAAGTGACTAATAGATTGAACCATGATGAGAGATGGTGGTGCATTTACCAATGTGCCCTTGATGGGTTCAAGTAGGTGACACCTTGATTAATCAAAACCCTAATGACATGATGATGATGACTTGGCTCAAGATAATCCATGGAGACTTGTTCTAACATAATCTAGAGTAACATAATCACCACCTCTTAGCCAAGAGGAGAGTGAAGGTTCCTTAAATAGTTGAAACTCAAATAAAGTACCTTCAATGTACATGAATGTGCATAATTAGGGTATATCCACTTATGTGAGATCATGGCAACCCTAATTATGATAATGGATGAATCTTAACCTAATTTAAGGGCATTAAGGATGGTATTTTCATACAATATGATGCTATGAGCTCAATTCATCATGAAGCATACAACAAACCCTAATTTGAAGGAAATGTCATGCAAGTGAATAGTAAACCCTAGTTTAGGGGTTGACATGAAAGGGCTAATTCGAGGTTATACCTCAGAGTATGAAACCTCATGAATGATATATATAATGAAGAAACTCCATCCCTTGTGAATATGAAGGGGTGATAACCTGGTTTGAGTGGGTGAATGCTAAACCCTAGAAATTAATTGAATGAAAGAATTCTGGATATTGTGTTTACACTGCTATCTATGTTTGTCCCATTTATTGTAAGCCTTGCAGGTCCATGATAAAAAGGTGAACATAGCCAGGTAAGGTTTATGATGTTCTGTTCATTGAAAACACTTACATTATGTGATGGATACATTGCTTCATTCAAGGTCATGATAACTAGATGACTTGTTGATTATGAGCTCCTTGATAGCAAAAGCTATGATAACCTGAGGGTTGACTTCTGTGATTCTTGAATCATAGTGAGAAGATGATTGAGAACTGATAGCTATCTGATAATTGATGAGATATGAGTTGGTTACATTTAGTATTCTCCTGTTATAGCCATGTTTTGTGTTTGACTTCTTGAGAACATGCTTGTTGATAAAAGAATACTGAAATGTACCTAACTAATCAAGTATAACCATACCATGTAGAGCCCTGATCATAGATCCATCATTGTCAGGTGTAAAATGATGGTGAAATAGGTTTTCCTAAGGGAACTCCTAGAGTGCATACTTTTGAGTATGTGGGTGAGATGGACACGTATATCCTTACATCCTAGTGTAGGGGTTGATGTAGATGTATCATAATCCATCAGCACTACACTATGTGTTTATGCCGGGTCGATGTATCACTAATCACCCGAGGAATCTGTGATGCCACACCGATGAAGATAAACATGAGATCTTTCGATGGTGAAGAGAGCACCAAACTCCACTGTGACTCTAATAGCGAAGGACCAGAGTACCCTGGTGAGCTATAGTGGCAGAGACACTGGATGTCCTGCATGTTGAACCTCAACCTGACTGAGGAAGTTGAAGGTCATGAGAATACGGCTCTTTTGATGACCTTGTATGATACTGAGGCGACTTAACAGTGGTCGGTTGGAGTTTGAGCGGTACACCTCATCTCCACAGGGCATAATGTTGTGTGTAAAACGTAATCAGCCGAATAGCATATTTGCTTAGATTGAACAACGAGAAGCAATGCTTGACACTGCCTTGAATATAATGTTTCAGTTTCCTACTCAGCATACATGTCTTTCATATTGCTACTTAGAAGTAATTACTACTTTATCTACTCTTAAGTCTTCTTTTGCAGGATAAACTACTTTGCTTATGTTGTTTCCCTTTTTTAGCAAGCTTCTGGCGAAGAGTTATAACTCTCGTTGGGACAATTATTTGTAATTGTCTCACCCCGTAGGCTTAAACCTTTTAGGTGGTCGTCGTGGATGAAGGAACCAGTCTGCAGGAGAGCAGCAGTAGCACCAGGGGCAGCAGTGAGCCTCAGGTGGATACCTTGGCTGTCATGTTGATAGTTAGAAGTCTTATGTCGTCTCTGTACACTCAGGTCCCAGGAGTTAGATATGAGATTTTGAATTTTGGAGTCTGGAGATTTTGTATATGGTTGTATATGTTCACTCAAGAAGTGACTTAACAGAGATGTAAACTGTTTATCGTACTTTTATGAATGGTGTGTCGTGCTATCAAGATCTTTTCTCGAAAAGTTTTAATTTTTCACATTCCGCTGTTAATCGTCTCACTTCCGCTATGTTTATCTTGTGTTTTGGAGATCAGAGCCCACACCTATGTTCTCAAATCAAGCAAGAAAGCATAAAAACATGCATACATAGTGGCCAGCCATACATGCAAGAAGCAAGAACCGATACTCATAGGGTAGAAAAACAAGCAACTTAGCATTTAGTACAAAATTATCATGTTCCATACATGCTATGACATGGGAGTTACTCTCCCATGTCCAAGAAAAAGAGCCTACTCGTCCATGATGATGTAAAACAAAAAATATACACTATTTCTAGAGTTTAACATGGTTTAGAGAAGGAAAAGCTAAGAGAATCCTAAGGTGTAACCCAAGAAAAGTATAACTCCAGCTTGGGGATGAAATTCCACTCCTACAGCTGCTCCAAACTAGACAAACTTCCCTCTCGAGAAGCTTGGTGGAGAGAAGAAGCTTTGATGCACCTTCAGAGAAGAAAATTGGAGAAGAAGAGAAGAAGAATGGAGGTTCTTTGGCAAGAAACCACCTTATTCCACCCAAAATTTCCCTCCTTTGACCTAGACCTGTTCTTGGACGAAAGACCTTCGAGTGATGAACAATGATAACCTATCTATGAGTTGGTTTTTGTCTTTAAAAACAAGAGATGTCGTATTTCAAATTTGCTGAAATTGACAAGGACACGATGTATCTTCCTTTAGACATGTCGTGTTTCGGTCTTCGACAGTTGCTCCAAGTGTAAGGCACATGGCGTGTCTAAATTAAAACACGTCATGTATATTACTAGAAACATCACTAGTACAGAAATGAGTTATAACGTCACTACCTATAGGGTCATTTTTTCCAAATAACCGACCTTATATGTCTAAAAAAACCACGGGCACCACTTAAGACCTCTTGGGTTGGTTTTCTTAAATAAACTGACCTTGTAGTGTAACTCTATAGGGTCATTTTTCCAAATAACTGACATTATATGTCTATAAAAAATGCGGGCACCACTTAAGACCTCTTGGGTCACTTTTCTTAAAATAATTGACTTTGTAGTGTATCTCTATAGGGTCAGTTTTCCAAAAATTGACCTTATATGTCTATAAAAACACGGGCACCACTTAAGACCTCTTGGGTTGCTTTCTCTTGGGTCGCTTTTCTTAAAATAACCGACCTTGTAGTGCATATCTATAGGGTCGGTTTTTATAAAATAAGCGACCTTATAGACAATTGGATTAGAAAGTCAATTACAAGTTTCCCGTGACAAAAATTTGCTTGATTTTGGTTTCGTGCCTCGATCTATAGCGTCGGGTTTACCTTATAAACGACCCTAAAGGGCTCCTCAGTCGACAAATTCATCGACCGAATAAGAGCTAGATTTCACGTATACACGCACCTTTAGGATCGGTTTTTTCCTTATAACCGACCCTAAAGTCCTCCTTGGTTCAACACCTCTAAGGTCGGTTTTCTCCTTTAAAACCGACCTCAAAGGCCTCCTCGGTCGACAAATTCATCGACCAATATCTATTATGGATCCAGATAGTTCACACATGTATAAGAACCTCTAGCATCAGATTTGTACTTATAACTGACCTTACAACCTTCCTCGGTCGACCAATACTTCGACCGATCATCTCAGTCGAAAAATTCATCGACCGATAAGGAGTCAGATTTCAAGTGTATAAGCAACTTTTAGGGTCGGTATTTTCTTTATAACCGACCTTAGAAGTCTATTCGGTTGACAATATTGTTGACCGAGTAGATTTTGGTTCCAATTTAGTTCACGCTTGTGAAAAACTAAACTGGATCCTAAGTTTATCTCGGTCGACAATGTTGTCAACCAGATTAGACTATAGGGTCAATAATTAGCAAAAAAAAGACCCTAAAGGTACTTATACGAAGTAAATATGGCTGTTGCTCGATCGACGAATTTGTCGACCGAGACAGAGATAGATTCGTTCGTATAAGCTTTGTAGCATCGGTTTTCCTTTATAACCGACCCTAGAAGGATTTTTCGGTCGACAATATTTTCGACCAAGATAAATTTAGGATCCAGTTTAGTATTTCACACATGAATAAGTACCTCTAGGGTCAGTTTTTTCCATAAAACTGACCCTAGAGGTACTTATGCGAAGGAAATCTGGCTCTTTCTCGGTCGACGAATTGTTCGATCGAATAACATCGGTCGACGAATTGTTCGACCGAGGACAACCCTGAATTAAAAAGGCAATATTCTGATTAAAATATATATTTTAAAAAAATCATAACGGCTAGAAAATCGACCGTCATAACGGCTAGAAAATCGACCGTCGTAACGGCTAGAAAAACGACCGTTGGCCGACCGGGAGAAGGGTCTAGAAAATGACCGTTGCAGGCGTCAGTCGAAAAATTGTCGATCGAAATTGGCTTTGTTTTGCTATAAATAGCACCCAAAATGATCCATTTCTTCACACCTTCACATTATCACTTCTCTAGCTCCTCTCTAGTGTATTCTTGTGAAAATCTTTAGCTTCTCTACATCCAAGTCTTGCTTGCTATTTCTCCACTTCAAAGCAACGAAATGGCTTCATCATCTACACGTGGAAAGAAGCAAGTTGCAGGTAGGAAAGGAAGGACAGTCTCTCCAACACTGCCATTCATCAACGACGCCCCTTTCATCAATGTAGTTGTAGGCGACCGCTACCTCAGGCTCTCCTCAAGAACTCCTCTTCCACGACAGCCAGTCGACGTCATGGAATTCCACAACATTTTCGATTTGGAGGAACTTTTTGAGGTGCAACATTTGACTGATTTTCTAAATCCCTCCTTCCATTCCTACTCCTCCAAAGTAGTTAATGAATTCTATGCCAATTTATCCCAACATCCTGACCATGATTCCTTCTCCTCTATGGTTGGTGGGTATGGATTCTATTTTACTGAGGAGGGTATTCTTGATATGCTTGACATAGACATATAAGAATATAAAGATTTTCTTGATCTCACGAGAGGAAATCCACTCAACAAACTCTCCCAAGATGACACTACAACTAGCCTTAGTGATGTCAAAAGAGCCATCTTTCAATCAAATACGACTTGTCATGAACATAGGGGTACCTATTATGCCATAAATTTAAAACCTGAAGCTAGGATCATAAATCTCATTGTTGCCACCAATATCCATCCTAGAGCAAACAAATATGAAGTACCCACCTTTCGTATGTACCTTATCTATGCCATTCTCAAAGGTATTCCCATAAACTTTATTCGTATCATCCTTAAGAATATTCTTGAGTTTTCTGGCAATCCACCTTATGCTGACTTTGTATGCCAAATCACTCAACATTTTCTTAAGAAGAATATTGAGGATGACTTAGGTTACACATGGGATAGAAAACCCCAAAAAATAAGTAAAAATACAGTGGAAAAGATGGGAATCGACTTTGGACACAAAAGGGCTAGGACTGAAGGGGGGACATCCACCCAAGACATACCTCCACCACCTCCTCCTACCAACCTACCCCATGATCCTATTACAAATACCTTGACATACATTGCTGGCTCCCAATATCACCTAAGTAGGCAATTGGATTATAATCACCATGCCATGACTTATTTAAACCAAAGGATGCAAACTCTCTCTCCTAACCAACCTGATGAATATCCCTATTCCCTTAATCCTGGCATGATAAATCCATACAATCCTTCCTACAACTACTATCAAATTCCACCTCCACCATCTCTTGATCTCACACATACTCAGTTTTCCCCAATTCAACTTCAAGACATTGCTGCCCACTTTCACTTTGATCGTGTTCCCACCTTCTTGGAGGCTTATGCCTTAACCATGACAGGTGCCTTGGAGTGGCAGACACTGGTCAAATATTATGGAGCTGAGCCCTTTCTTGGAAAAGACCCAAACATTGATGTAATCCTTCAGTCTTTTCAGTGAGATTATGAGATATCTTTGTAATGATGGTAATGTATATCTTTTTATAAAGCAAGTATGTCATGCTTCATCTTATAAAGTGTATGGGCATTCAATTGTTATGAATAAAAGTGTTTTCCATGGCTTCATTTGGACATATACATGTTATATAGGAATATTGTTATTTCAAATGATTGAAAAATAAATTATGGCTAAATTTGACAAAGCATCACTTGGTTAATCTCATACACACACACTTGGTACTTAATTTAAAACATTGAAACAGGGTTACTCTCAGTCAAAAATATTGTCGACTGAGACACATTCGGTCGACAATATTGTCGACCGAGGAGGACTTTAGGGTCAGTTTTTTCCTTATAACCGATCCTAGAGCTCTTCTCGGTCGACAAATCGTCGACCGAAAAGGAGCCCGATTTCACATGTATAAGCACCTCTAGGGTCTGTTTTACCTTATAATTGACCCTAAAGGGGATCTCAGTCGACAATATTGTCGACCGACATAAATTTTGGATAGAGTTTAGTACTTTTCAAAACGTTATAAAGCATTGGGATCTCAATCTTTTGTCTCATTGTTGGGAATTCACATCCCTCAATACCACCATCATCACATTTGTTGATTCTGGGTATTCAAACCCTTAGTTCATCACTAAACATGGTTATCACTTATCAGGTAACTATTACCTTCAGGTCATCTAACCAAGGTATTCAGGATATTTGTTACACAAGCATCTCAATTTCATATCAACCATATCAATTTCATATCAACATCATGCAATACAAAAATAACATCTCTATTCCCTCATTAGGGTTAGAGTTTCCCATCTTTATCAATCAGGGTTTCACATATCATCATCCCATATTGAAATTTCACATAACATTATCCCATATTAGGGTTTTTACACAACATCACCCTATATTAGGGTTTCACATAACATTCCCATATTAGGGTTTCACATAACATCATCCCATATTAGGGTTTCACATAACATTATCCCATATTAGGGTTTCATACGACATCCCCATATATTAGGGTTTCACATAACATCATTATTAGGATTGTGTAAGCACTTTAGAGCTCCCTCGGTCGACGAATTTTTCGACTGAGATAGAGTCAAATTTCACATGTATAAGCACCTCTAGGGTCAGTTTTTCCTTTATAACCGACCCTAAAACGCTCCCCGGTCGACAATTATTGTCGACCGACATGAATTTCGATCCAGTTTAGTTCACGCATCTTCGGTCGACAAATTTGTCGACCGACATACATTCGGTCGACGAATTTGTCGACCGAAAGGAGCCATATTTCTTTCTTAGAAGCACCTCTAGGGTCGGTTTTTTCTTCATACGACATCACCATATATTAGGGTTTTCACATAACATCATTATTAGGGTTGTGTAAGCACTTTAGATCTCCCTCGGTCGAAAAATTTGTCAACCAAGAAAGAGTCAGATTTCACGTGTATAAGCACCTCTAGGGTCGGTTTTTCCTTATAACTGACCCTATAGGGCTCCTCGGTCGAAAATATTGTCGACCGAAAATATCCAGTTTAGTTTTTCACACATGTATAAGCACCTCTAGGGTCGGTTATAAGAAAAAACCGACCCTAGAGGTGCTTATATGAAGGAAATCTTGCTCCTTCTCGGTCGACAAATCGTCGACCGAAAGGAGCCAGATTTCTTTCGTATAAGAACTTGTAGCGTCAGTTTTTTCCTAATAACCAACCCTAGAGGTCTTTCGATCGACAAATTAGTCAACCGAGATTGCGTTTGATTGCTTTTAAACAACCCGACACGAGCACCATTTATCTTTAGCGTCAGTTTTTTGTTGTTAACCGACGCTACAATTTTTCTCTCTGTGCAAAAAGCCGAAATTTTAGTCTTTCTTCCTCCCGAGAAACCCTTTTCTCTGTTCTATTCTCTCTCCCACGGTGCCGCGAACCCTTGCTTTTTCCTGTGTCATTCCACCATTGTCGTGAACCCTTCTCTCTGTGAAGCTGTTGTCGTGAAGCCCGTGCCACCTCTCCGCGCCGCCAAGAGGATCGTGGTGTCTGTACGTGAAGATGTTGCCACCTCTCCGTGCCGCCAAAGTTTTGTCTCCTCTCTGCGAAAAGAGCTCGTCGTCGCCGCCTTCCACTCTTCCACGAAGGTCGCCGCCTCTCCGTGAAGGTCGTCTCTTCCTCCACGAAGGTCACTGCCATTTCCATGTAAGTTCGCCGCTTTTGTTCCCGCTTACCTTCATTCCCGCCCGCCGCCATTGTTGCGTCCAGGTCAATCTCGGTCGACAATTAGTCGACCGAGAGCCCACCAGCGCGCAGCGTCCAGGTCCACTCTCGGTCGACAATTCCTCGACCGAGAGTGGACCTGGATGCTGCGCGCGGGTGGGCTCTCGGTCGACTAATTGTCGATCGAGAGTGGACCTGCTCCTTATTTATGTGGGAGCTATAAATGTTTTAATCATATTTGCTATAATGTTCACAAATAGTTCTGAATATTATAATGATTTCAATCTTTGGAACTCATGTAATATAAGTATGTAATTTAATTAACAGGTTTGTAAACCAAAAAGTAAAACTTTTGCTAGTCGTCGTCCTTTGCCCAAGCCATCTTTCATTCCCGAAACTACATTCAACGAATTGGGAAGCAAATCTAAATGTTTGTGTCGATACTTAGCCAACCAAAGATCGGGATCACATATGTTGGTAAATTTAATGGAAGATGCAGTTGGGAGGGACTTTGAGAATTTTATTTTTCTTGATGATATTATAGAGTTGTTCCGGTATGATTGGCTGAACACTTCGATTGTAGAAGTATGGATAAGGTAAAGATCTATCAATATATATAGAAAATTCCAATACACATTTTTAGCTTATTTCTACATATGAAAATAATTACAAATGTTTAACAACCATTTATATACCGAGGTCACCAACTTTGATATAAAGAATGTTGGATTCTTAGTTCCTTCAGTCACTAGTCAGGTGGAGACAAATATTGAGGATGTGAATGAGTACTTCTCTGATGCATTCAAATATTTTACTAGTGAGGGGAAGGAAATTATCCTAATTCCTTTTAACATCCATTACGTATTATTATTCAATATAATTTTAATAATGAATAAAACTATTTATTTTAATGTTTGTTTTATTCTTACTCAGAGCTAGACATTGGGAATTAGTGGTGATTGCCCCAAAATTGATGACTCTTTATTATCTTGACCCAATGGGTAAACAACAAGGAGTCACAAACTGAAATTGCCAGCTATGGAGTAAGCATAAATTTAATCAATTGCTTCAACATGATATTTCTATTTTACCAACTATCTTTTAATTGATAGGGGTATAAAGGCTTTTCGTGAAGCTGGAGGACAAATACCCACCAAATTAAAGACATTGACTTTGAAAAATGTCAAGGTAGCGACTTTGACAACTGTTTACTCTTTATGTATTAATTTTCAATTGTAATATGTCAACTCTTATACTCTTATCTCAATTGTTATTTATAGTAGTTTACTAACATTAAGTATGATTTGTTATTTGTAGTGTCCTATGCAAAATAATGACTGGGCTTGTGGCTACTATGTAATGAAATATATGCAAGCTATTGTCAAACAAGCATCACATGACATTCAGACTATAAGTCAGGTAATAAAGAATAACATCATAAATTTACAAGCGATTGTAGTCATTTTATAAAATAATAGCATGTGCATTTTCTATTACAGATCTTTACAACTCAGCCTTACACACATGTGGACTTGGATGAATTCCGAGAAGAATGATCAGAGTGTTTTATAAATGAAGTCAATATAGCATTGGATTAAATATGTCAGCTCCATTTATGTATGTGGTTTGAGTACGTACTCTTTCATATTTTTACTTTTGTATATTTCATCTCAGACTTGCACTCTATCATTTTGTAAATTATGATATGATTATAATTTTTGTTATGAATGTGTGGTTTTGAATGGTGATGGTTGAGCATCAATGCTCCCCTCTCCCGGAATATATGAATCTTCTTGTTCTTATGTTCTATATCAATTTCTACAGAATTTTTTTTTAAAAAAATTCGCAACTTTTAGCATCGATTTTTTAAATAACTGACCCTAAAGATTGAATTCAGTGTACACTCTTCGGTCAAGAAAATGTTCGACCAAAATATAACTTCCAGCGTTGGTTTTTGTAAAAAACCAACTCTGAATATCCTCTATAAGGTCGGTTTTTTGAAATAACTGACTCTAAAGATTGAATAAAACATTTCAGTGTAAGACTCGGTCGACAAGTTTGTCGACCAAAATATTATCAGTCGACAAACTTTTCGACCGAGTGTTACACTAGAATATTTATTAAATCTTTAGGGTCAGTTATTTCAAAAAAAACGTCCCTATAAACAGTTCTCGGTCGAGACCAAAATATTTTTAGTCGATAATTTTCTCGACCGAGTGTTACACGGAAATGTTGTTTAATCTTTAGGGTCGGTTATTTCATAAAAACCGACCCTCTAAACGGGCTCAGTTGAGAAAATTGTCGACCGAATACTTTTTTGGTCGACAATTTTCTCAATCGAGACCTTTTACAGGGATGATATCTTTAAAATAACCGACCTTACAGGCTCCTTTTTTCTCGCCTAGGTCAGAATTTTTACAACCTTTTGTGTCGGTGTTTACTTTGTAAGGTCGGTTTTATTTGGTTAAATAATCTGACGCTATAGAGCAAATTCTATAGCGACGACCACCTAGGCGTCGGTTAAAAAGTGACGCTGCAGGCTTTAAAAAACGACGCTACATACCATTCTTGTACTAGTGCATACAATCGACTATGAAGTCCTAGGTACACGCCGTGTCTTTGGTGAACACACCGTGTACTATTTTCTTCAGCTGGATGCATGGCTAACTAGAGTCAGGCACGCCGTGTCTTAATTCAGACATGTCTTGTGCAATGTTGTTTCAGCAGAAATAAAACTTTGAATGTTTGCAAGGTGTGGAGAAGCCCCAATGATGTCGGAGTTGCGTTGGGCTATCTCCAATTTTATCCTTTTTAAGCATACCTACAATACACATCTGGCGATAAGAAAAATAACATGCAAGAATAATATGAATAGAGGCTAAATGAAAATAAAATGAACTGAATTTGAGTGTGAAATCATATAAGAAGCTGATGTGGAAAGCACACAAAAAATCCCCCTAAGCTTGAACCATTGCTTGTCCTCAAGCAAAAAGAGCATAGACAAACAAATGAAGGAATGTTCAAGCTCATGCATGGATTAAATGAAATGAAAATGTGCAATAAACTCAACCAACCATGTACATTAGGTTTATATTCATAGACATTACCTCAGTCTAAACATCCAAGAGAGAAAGCTTTTAGTTCAACATGGTTGGTCACAAACTAAGTGAATCAATCAACTAAACAACACTAAACAAAATTTGGATAATCAAGCCAAACAACTAGTGGATGTACATCACAAAAAAATTTCAACTATTATGGATACAAATGATGAAATCTTAGCTAACATCAACAATCTTAGTTGTGCTCTCTTCTCAAAAAGATATGACAATGGATTTTTGGGATTCCGGCACTCGGCTGCTAATTTAGGCTTATGCGCGCGTGGAGTGCCGGTTAGGGTGTTATTTTTACCCTCTTTTGATTTCATACTACCTAACCATCATTGCCAGATCAGACTCACAGTAGGCTCGCATGATATGTGGGCTATAAGCCATTTTTTATTAGGTAAAGGGAGAAAAGGATAAAAGATATTTTTTTGCACAACACAAGAGAGTCAACTAGAATGTTAAGTTAACAAGATTCCATTCATTATTTTGCAAAATTTTCACTGAAAAATCGATTGCATATGCACTAAGGGTTTGACAAGAGTATCATGTATTCTTAATAGTGTTGTAGAGTTGATTTATTTTCTAAAATTTGAGAATGGTACATGTATTGAGCAATAAAATATGTGAAAATTGAAAGTTCAAGATACAATTATAAACTAAGATCATGTACATGGGGATTTTTTTTTCATTTGATTCATGCATGCTCTTTACTAATTCTTTCATATGGATAAATGAAGTAAAAGGGAAGAGATGGTTCAAGCATATAAGGTAAAAGAGTTCACTTCATCACAATAGCCTCATTTCATATTAAACTTGCCATAAAAAGAAATACAGAACATGAAACAAGATGAAATAAAAGACTGACATGACTAACAAAAGCAAATGACTAACAAAAGAAAATGAAAGTAAAAACTACATTAGGGGCCAGTTGTGTCCCCCCTAAGCTTGAAATTTGAGGTGTCCTCACTGCATCAATCAAAATTGTGGAGGAAACAACCGGATACCTGTCATGGATAAAATCAAAAAGATGGTCCAATGCCCCCATGGTCTTGCGGAAAGAACTAGATGACAAACTCATCATCAAGGACGTCCATTGGCGTGGGCTATGGGACAAACTTGGGCTACTGAGGCGGCAGTGGCTTATACGACTGTGGGATGGAGTAGTGGCCCTGTGAAATGTGCCACAAATCCATGCGATGGACCATGTCGTGCATCACAGTATACTGCGTACCTAGTTGATCTAGGCGGCTGTCAATGTGATCAAAACGCTGCTGCACATAGCCATATAGATCCCTGACATTAGGCATGACCCAGGAGTACTCTGTCTGTGTGCTAGTAGAGGGAGGTGGTGGAGCAGAAGGGGGTGCCTCAGTATCATCAACAACTCTAGCTGCATTAACTTCTTCCTCAATGTATTGATCATCATCAAAGAATTACCAAAATTTGGTATCACTGTTGGAAACCCTTGAGATCAATCCTGCAGAAAGAAGGTATTGAATGTCTACCAGGTTTCTACCTGGTGCAGCCTAAAGACCTATCAGATCAACATTTAACTTTAGTTCTATCAAAGTGAACAAACCACCACACATTATGTCACCAGCGTCCCTCTTCTTCACTTTCTTAATGTCTAGGAAACGCGTAAGAATATAGTAAGAAACATTGATCTGATAATCATACAACATTCCCCACAAAAAGAAAAGATCTTGTTTTCCAACAACCCCTTGAGTTTCTTTCTTAGCAAACACTCTGGTACTAAGAAGGCGGTGCATGTACTGAAAAATAGGGTTGTGAATGGTGGACGCCCTAGCTTGCTTAGCTGCATGGTGTTCCTAATCTGATATCTCAAACCAAAATTCATCACTATGAAAAATAGGCAGATAAATAATTGCCTCATCGTAGTGGCACTCCAACATCTCATAGAAACGCCTGAAGGTAAGCTTAAAACTACGACCCAAAAGCTGGAAATGGATAATATCATAAGGTTACAACTTCTTTTGTGGGTCTTGCTCTGTAGTGAGCGTCGTTAAAAATCATAAACCAAACGGGGGTAAGTGTTTGGTACCATGTAATAAATGTAGCTTAGCCCCAAATCTTGCAGGTGCATGAAGACTTCATCCTTGAAGTTGAGGGTCGTGAGAGTTTGCTCGCAAGTGAACCGCGTAGGAAGCACCCTCCTTGTAATGAGAAACTGGTACGTTGGGTCTTCCTTAGGAGTGACCCAAAATTGAGTCGTAGAGATGTATGCTGGTGCATACAAGGAGCTAGCACCATCCTTGGGGTTGGAGGTTTGCTTAAAAAGTGCCATTGTTGCTGACAGGCTGAGACACGGTGTGTTTAGAAAGGGACACGGTGTTTGTTGTTGTAGGAACTCTGACCAAATTAGTGAAGCACTCAACGTGTGCTTTGATAGACACGATATGTACCTAGAGAAGTTATACAATCTGAAATTGGGGACGGCAAAGAAGATGGAGATGGTGGTTGGCAAAATGGCAGCGGCGTGGCTCAGCGTAGACAATGAAGATGCAGTTGTGGCTTGAAGAAGATGACTTAGTGGCATCTTGAATGGTGGAGAACAACAACAGCTAGAGCAGGGTGTCCTTTGCTTGAGCTTGGAGAAGAACACAACGTGAGCAAGGGAGGATGGTGGCTGGCTCGAGCTTGAAGAAGACACACCCGATGACACGACGACGGTGCTGCAAGGTGTGCTAGGGAACACAATGGCTAGCGAGCAAGGGGGCAAGGGCGCTAGGGCACACGGTGGCTGCGGAGATCTCACACGGCTCAAATGGAAGTGTGAGTGAGAGAGGTGGCTCGTGTACTTGGTTAAAAACCCATATCTTTGACAAAAGACATGACATATCTTGTGTATGGCACGACGTGTCTTTCGATAGAACTTCCTTTGTGTGTTACTAGACAAGTCGTGTTCCAATAAGTACATGGCGTATCTGAATCCAAAAATTCAAATTCTGCCCTTTTTCACTGATAACTACACAATGTGTTCAAATACATACATGTCTTGTTATTTCTCAGATAACTTATGCTTCCCTTTGCTACGAAAATACACATCGTGCCTAAATGAGGACACGCCGTGTTTTTTTCCAGGTTGAGTAATACCTTGAATCTACTGGATAGTGACACGACATGTCTTTTTCTGACACGTCATGTACCTACATATATGGCTCTATGAGAACCCGTTACACTAAATGAGATTACTCAAATATAAAGCACAATCAATCACTAATTAATCACATACCCAAAAATATGGGTAAATTAAAAATGATTTCAACGTGAGCACCCGCTCAGAAACATTTACATAAGATCCCAACATCTTTCTTATATCTGTACTATGCCAAGAATTTGATACAAATTGTTCTATCACCTTACCCACAACATATATACACAGGAGAACAATATTTGTATATGCCACACAACAAACATTAACATGCTAACAAAATTTTGATTTGTTTGAAACACCATATACAAACTTTTCCTGCTCAGACCTTGAGAGTACAGGGACAACTCTAGGACACACTAGACTTCTAATTAACTTTCTCAAAGATTCATTACTATAGGTCCTCTTTACTTCCACATGTTTGTTTTTGTCACTTCCGATTACCTAAAAAAAATTGGCGAACCACAAGGGTGAGACCCATGTCCCAGTAAGACATATAACCTCCATCAATGTATATTGACTACAACATTTTAAGTAATGAAATAGTTAAGCAAATTAATCAAATATAACAAACAAGCTTAGTAGCATTGATGATTAACGAATACACAAAGGAGCAGATAATAACTATCTTCATTATCCAGACTATTCTCATATCCCTATTAATAATATAAGGAGTCTAGCAGCATGATCATCTCTAACATCATGAATAAATCAGATAATAACTATCTTCATTATCTAGACTATCCTCATATCCCTATTAACAATATAAGGAGTCTAGCAGCATGAACATCTCTAACATCATGAATAAATCTAGCATCATACACATAGCTAACAACATCAGTATGTCTAACAGGTTGAGCATATCAACATCATAAGAAGAGCTACAACATAAGCACAACTATCTAGATAAGCATGATTAGCAGTATATGCATCTCTAGTTACAAAGGCATGTCTAGCATGCTAAACATAACTAACAAGATGAGATAGCTAGCAACATGATTATAATCAGCAGTAGCAGTGTAGTTATCAACTTAAGCATATCTACTATATGTATGCATCCACAATCATAAGCATATTTGTAACCTAAGTGTATCTACTATCTCTTAATTGCACTAAGCATCATATTTGTGTAAATATAACAAACAAGGGTTATCATCTAATGTGAAACTATTGGTATGTATGCCCTTAGAGCCAATCATGGGATGATTGGTGGGATACATTAAGATTGATTTGATAAACATAAAAGGCAAGCTTCCAATTCTTTCTGGTTCAGTCATATGAGATAGTGATAGAACATATTGAATGTTTAGAGAATGACAATATTCAATGACGTATGCTTTCAGGTTAAGGACCTGAACGATGAGATCATACATATACTAAGAGTTTGTACATTCTTGTTATGTCCCTAGTCGGATGTCATTGTGGAAGGTAGATAGACAACAATGACAAACAAGACTAAATTGTGGTGTTGGTTGATGACATAATCTCATTAGTAATGATATATAGATATCAAACCAAACACATAGGTACTTGTTAGAGAACAAGTGTACCGGATAGACCCACCATGAGTTTGACACATGGAACCATGACATGGTAGTCACAGTCAGTACTCACAGTGTTGGTGGTGAATGTGATTCTTTGACCTGAAATCACTACACTCAACACATTTTGTTGGGCACACTTTGACATCATCAAACGCAGTCCTGAAACATGCGTTGTTATAAAGGTGATGGTTGGGTGGCTTTGACACATGGGGCTTTTGAGGGGTGAGTGATAGATATGGGATTTGTCCCTCTTGAGGGATCTTGATATCCATGGCCAGTTGATGAGTAGGATTGAGATAGGTGTGCACGCATGTGTGAATCAGTATGTGATATTGATGTTATACATATCTCCTCCAATCTACTCTGAGATCAAGAAAGTGAATGAACGTTGACAGGATGAATGTTCCATGCCTCGAGTTCATTCGGGATATCACTGAAAAAGGAATTATACATTCACTGTAACACCATTCACAGATTGTAGGATTGAAAGTTTTTCTCCAACTTTCTATTTCACTTGGGTAGCACTGATGTCTGACTAGGCACCACTCTTTGCTTGTGAAGTCATAAATGTTATGGACTTTCACTGCCAATGTGAAATGGACCTGTAGGGTCACACACATAGGATTTAACCTGGAAGAGGATTTTATCCACAAATGATATTTAGATTGATTACTAAAGGAGTTTAGTAGTTCAATTAAACACTCAATTAATTGATAACTCAATATCATAGTGTTTAAGGTGTTGGACCAATTGATTAGAGTATCAGGTTCATTGAGATTGTGATTGACTGATTTGCATAGGTCTGTTGCTCCAACTGATCGGCTCATGTGATGAACCGATCAGCTCAGTCTGTTGAACCGATCGACTCATGGGATGAGACGATCAGCTCATGTGTCACCAAACGGTCAGCTCAATCGTTGAACCGATCGGTTCATGTGACCGACCGAGATCGTATGGAAAATAGGAAGACTATTTTGCAAATATATTTGTTTCACTTGTACAAATTCGATTTGGACAAGGACTAATATTGGATTAGTTGGAAATAAACTTGGAAAGTCAATTTGAGTTGGATCAAGACCATGAAGCGATCAGGGTTCCAACCGATCGGCTGGGAGCCCCAAACGATCAGATCAGGTCCCAGCCGATCAGCTCAGGGGCCGAAATGATTGATTCAGTTCTGAAACAATCAGTTCAGCTCCCGCAACTTGTCAGATTTGTGGAAAATCTCGAACCCTTCTACTCCTGCTTTAGTCCCGCATTGCCTGAGATAGAGAACCCTACCCCATGACCCTCCTATATATAGGGGTATTGGGGCTTCTCTAAATACAACTCAGTGCAACCAGTTGCTCTGTAAAGTTGTCGTTCTCTCTGGTTTTGGTAACCGAGAGAGCCCAAGCAAGTGCTACCCGATAAGGGAGGCACAAAAAGGGAAAGACAACTGTAGAAAGTGACTGGTGGCAGGAGAGTGTGTCAGTGACTAGTATGCCGACAAGAGGGTGCGACTCCTTCCGATTACTTATGGGACAAGGAGATCATAGTTCTAAGTGGTCTGTGTGGACTACTTCAGAGGCGGGAGATTTTTGCCGCTCGGAGGACAACTATCAATCCCGATAGTCCTGGTGAGACCAGGAGTCATCAGTCTCGGTGCGACCAGGAGCTGCATAGACACCGTCCAAGACCGGAGGTGAAGACCATGCAAGGCACAAGGTATTGTCACCGAGCAAGCCTCGGGACAAGGTATGATTCCACAAACCATCCCTTCCTATTGTATAGACGTTGACGCGTTTCCTTGTTCTGGGTTTGGGGAGGTGAATTTTTTTGTTTCCGCTGCCTTCTCTGCCTCCCGTAAAACCCAATATTGGTATCATAGCCACGTCAACTACTCTATACTTTAGTATTATCGATATGATCGATTTTGTTTTGTTTCCTTTATTTATTGCATACGATGCGAATAAAATTGGCTTTATGCATGTCCAATCCTAAATCAACAAAACCCAAACTACATATATGATATGTAATATGAATGCACTCGATATGTGTCACCCTTAAATGAGTTTTGTGGTGGATGTATAGCGTGTTTATGGCCAATAAACCCTATTTGTGTATGGTTGTTTGTGGTTTCTTGCATCTCGGTCTGTGCACCGATCTTCTTTCTCTTATTCCTGATGTAACTCAAAATAATTCGAGATTTCTTTCCTACCTTTGCTCCCCTCAAATATAACTCGAGGTTTCTCAATTCAAATGTAAAATAGGATAGATTTTATTTCATGTTATGTAGAAGAACGGAGGACATCATGATAGCAGCTGAGATGATCAGTTCAAGGAGTGAACCGATCGGTTGACGTTCCAAACAATCGGTTCAAGGAGTGAGTCGATCGGTTGATGATCAGTTCAAGGAGTGAGACGAGCGGGTGGCGGCCATGGGGAGATGCACGACGACCAGGTGAACCGATCGGTTGGAGGAGCCAACCGATCAGCTGGTGGCACCCAGACAACCGACCAGATCGAGCAGGTCATTCATGCGATGAGTTGATCTACTCGAAAGGCAAAGCACATAGTTCATATTGTATAGGTTGTATGTGATGTAGACCTAGATGATCGTGATTTCTCTTGGCTCGAGGAATCACAGTAGGATGGCCATAATTATCACTTTTATCGTTTCACATGTTTTCTGTGGGATATAGCATGTATATGATATGTACTATACATTGTGGTGATTGGATATCTATATGTATCTATAAAACCAAACCCCTCATTAAATATTAAGTTTTAGATGCCTTCCAAATATGACACACATGAAAAGCTTGATCGACCAAGTGTGGGCACGCCCTAGCGTGGTGCAATGTCTATCTCGTGGAAGCGTGAAGGATGAATATGTGGGTCTGCCCTAGAAGGGTTCATATTCATCATGTTGGCTTTGGGTCGGACTTAACAAGGTGACCTAGATAGGATCTAGCACCTTGAGGCATGGAGGTGATCATGGCAAGGAGTTACATATGACATCTTATCAAGAGTTGCATATGATGCAATTGGAAAGAGTTGCCAACTTGGAAGATCTAAGTTGTGGGTGACAGCCCTAGCTGGTCCATGACTTAGAGGATTTCAGGATCTTGCCCACTAGAAGGTTGTACGCTGCAATCTTCCAAATTCATAGTGAGGGCTATCAATTTGAACTAAAATAGTGGGAGTGATAATTAATTAAAGACCTAACTATATCGTCAACTTTTCAAATCGATCAAATAAGTCAAAATCGAGTTTTTGGACTAAAATTGCATATTTCCTTTTGTAGTACAAATGGCAACAAACAACAATCACT
Source organism: Alisma plantago-aquatica (assembly GCA_963693085.1). Lineage (NCBI taxonomy): Eukaryota > Viridiplantae > Streptophyta > Magnoliopsida > Alismatales > Alismataceae > Alisma > Alisma plantago-aquatica. The sequence goes on from OY856412.1 coordinate 1,490,346,699, forward strand.
TTTCTTTGTGATCGGTCCTTGAAAAGGACAAGATGAATGGGACAAACTTCCAAGACTAGTTTAGGACATTGAGACTTGTTCTCACTCAAGAGCGAAAGCTTTATGCTCTGGATACTCCAATTCCAGAGGAACCTGCTCCTACTGCACCAAAGGCAGAAAGGGATGCTTATAAGAAGCATTCTGATGATTCCATTGATGCAAAGTGCTTGATGTTGTGCTCTATGAACCACGAATTGTAGAGACAACATGAGAACATGGGTGTGATTGAGATGATTCAGCATCTCAGGAACATGTATGAAGATCAAGCACGATAAGAGATTATGATATCTCAAGGGCACTGTTCAAGTGCGTCATGACAGAAGGAGATCCAGTTGGTCCTCACACACTCAAGATGATTGGGTATGTGGAGAACCTGACAAGACTGGGATTTCCACTGAGCCAATAGTTGGCTACTGACGTGATACTGTAATCGTTTCCAGAATCTTACAGTCAGTTTGTAATGAACTACAACATGAACAATTTTAATAGGGCCACTGTCAGAGTTGTTGGGCATGTTGAGGACAGCCGAGACATAGATGCAGAAGGACAAGCCTAAGTTTGTGATGATGATCAACAGCAAGAAAGGCAAGTCCAAGTGCAAGAGCAAGGGCAAAGCTAAGAAAGGTTCTGATGCTAGCCAGCAGCCCAAGTCATCTTCAGCTCTCAAGGCCAAGGGAGGCGTGACCAAGAAAGGAAATTGCCACCATTGTCAAAAGCTAGGACATTGGAAAGAATTACCTCTCTATCTGGAAGAACAAAAGAAGAAGGAGGCAACAGACGTCTCTACTTAACGATGTCATGAAAGTAAACTTGTAACACTTTTAAGGTATATGATACCAAGATGTAAAGTGTAAATCACTCAATAAATGGGGCAAGTGTTGCCACCATAAATAGGAGTACTTTAGTTTATTTTCAGTTTTTAAAAAGGCATGTAATACAGTTATGAACTGCTATTTCATAGAAACACTTTATTTTTGCATATTGTATGACAATGAAAGCAATTAATAAGGTTGAAGTTTCAATTTCAAAGATATGATCTTTGTGGCAATGTCTTGTTTATCTTGTGGTACTTGATATGCATAAGATAAAATGATACCTAAAGTTATTGATAACTCAAGCAATCAAATTAGCATCAATAATGAGAAATTCATTTCTAGTTTCCATATGATGGATAAATCTAGACTCTTTTGGTTAGAGAACCAGTAAGAGACATGAATATCTTGAACATGATTGATCAATCTTCACTAATGGCAGTGGGAGAATGATTATCCTATTAGGCATAATACATGTGATGTATTTACATACCTATTGGAGTAAATGCTAATACTTCAAATGGTGTTTAGAGAAATACCAATATGAATATCTTGAAGTTTTCAAGAATATCATAGATGAAGTACGAAAGTGTTAATTCTTGATGAGATCAATGGATGAAATACTTAGACCAAATGTTTGAGAAACTTGTGAGTTATTATGATAGTGTATCATAGTGAACTCAGGATTAAGACATGGTGATGTCTAAATCAAGAAGGAGTCATACTCTAAGGAGTTAGAGAATGATTATCAAATAACTGAATTCTTATTAAATAAAGAATACCCCACACTAATAAAGGACATTGAGAATCACAAGGAGTTGTGAGTTCTTATATCCTTGATAGATACACCTTGATTATCTATATGATAGTTGGTCATGTGATGAGTCAACTATATAGATGAATATGAGGAACCATATTTTAGTTATGGTATATGACCATTACATCCTAAATGACTTCCATGTGAACCATAAGGTATGACCTTGATGGTAGCACCTATTGGGATAAAATCCATAAGTGCAAATGAGTCTTAAGTATTCAGACACATGGATAAGATTTTGAGAAGGATGATGCTTGTTGATTGCAACTTAGTGACTAAGAGATTTGGCATACAAATACTAAAACTGCATTCTTATGAGGAATAAGACAAGGATGTGTACGTGACACAACCTATAAGTTTTATGAATCCACTGGTGCAAATGAAGTCTATAAGTTACAATGGACTAATAAATATGATTGATTGAGTACAAGAAACTCAAAACTGGATCTTTGCTTTGATAATATAGTCAAAGGGTTTGACTGATATGTCAAAGATAAAGAAGGGATCTATGATTTAGTGGGAGAGTATTCACATTCCACATATTGATGTGAAATGGAAATGTTCTAGAATGGAAATCCAAAAGTGTAAATTATCTTTAAGGAAGATAGAGACGTTTCCTATGTGATAGGAATATAGATCTATAGAGATAGTTCTCAAAAACCTCTTGACTTGAAAACATACATTGGCAATCTATACTGAAGGGTTCAGTGTGCACAGATTCAGTGGGAGAAAACCTGTCCATATTACATGGAGTTAGTATCCCAAGGCCAAGTGTCTGATTCTTATGAAGAATGGGAACACTAAGAATAGATATAGATATATCATATATGTAATCATCCCATTATCTTGCATGTATGGACATAGAAAGAATAAAATACATTCATCATCTTGTATGTAGGGCATGACAATATGATATGCTCATCCTGATAACTCGTATGTGGGATATGACGAGTGGATGTCTGTCTGGTTCCAGTAAGGGTTACTGGAATACCATGAGAACTTGATAAGTACTTGAGAAGTACTAGTTCTATGGGAATAAGGAAGAGTTCACTGTAAAGAGTTACAATGATGTTAACTTCTAAAAGGACAGAAAATTAATTGCAAAATATATATGAGATATATAAAAGTGAATGTTTGTTGATTATTGGAAATGTTCCAATAAACCTTTTAAAAGAAAATGTTGAGTATTCGTGTGTTAAAGAACAAAAGTGTATACTATATGGATCTAGGAGTTCATAGAGATGAACTTATAGATATTCCAGTCATTGATGACAAGTATGGAATCCTTGATCAAGCAATGTGGCTAAAGGTTAGCAAAGGAATACTAGATCATATATTACGACAACTCCAACTCATACGTATGACGTATAGTGAAGAGATGTGAGACATACAATTTATACTGACTTTGGCAAGGTGTTTCCATAACTCGCTATGTTGGCACTAGAGCATAATAACATGTGGGACATGTTTGAAGATCACCATGAATATGATTCAAGGGTGATTGGCTCACAGTGTAAGTGGGAGTCTGTTGGTATGTATGCCCTGAGAGCCAATCATGGGATGATTGGTGGGATACATTAAGATTGATTTGATAAACATCAAAGGCAAGCTTCCAATTCTTTCTAGTTCAGTGATAATAGTGATATAACATATTGAATGTCTAGAGAATGACAGTACTCAATGATGTATGCTTTTAGGTTAAGGACCTGAACGATGAGATCGTACAGATACTAAGAGTTTGTACATTCTTGTTATGTACCTAGTCGGATGTCATTGTGGAAGGTAGATAGACAACAATGACACACAAGACTAGATTGTGGTGTTGGTTGATGACAAAATCTCATTAGTCATGATATGGAGATATCAAACCAAACACATATGTACTTGTTAGAGAACAAGTGTACCGGAAAGACCCACCGTGAGTTTGACACATGGAACCATGACATGGTAGTCACAGTCAGTACTCACACTATTGGTGGTGAATGTGATTCTTTGACCTAAAATCACTACACTCAACACATGTCGTTGGGCACACTTTGACATCACCAAACACAGTCCTGAAACATGGGTTGTTATAAAAGGTGATGATTGGGTGGCTTTGACACATGGGGCTTTTTAGGGGTGAGTGATAGATATGGGATTTGTCCCTCCTGAGGGAGCTTGATATCCATGGCCACTTGATGAGTAGGATTGAGATAGGCGTGCATGCAAGTGTGAATCAGCTTGTGATATTGATGTTATTCATATCTCCTCCAATCTACTCTGAGATCAAGAAAGTGAATGAACGTTGACAGGATGATTGTTCCATGCCTCGAGTTCATTCGGGATATCAGTGACAAAGGAATTATACATTCATTGTAACACCATTCACAGGTTGTAGGATTGAAAGTTGTTCTCCAACTTTCTATTTCACGTGGATAGCACTGATGTGTGACTAGGCACCACTCTTTGCTTGTGAAGTCATAAATGTTATGGACTTTCAATGGCAACATGAAATGGACCTGTAGGGTCACACACTTAGGATTTAACCTGGAAGAGGAGTTTATCCACAAATGATGTTTAGATTGATTACTAAAGGAGTTTAGTAGTTCAATTAAACACTCAATTAATTGTTAGCTCAATATCATAGTGTTCAAGGTGTTGGGCTAATAGATTAGAGTATTAGATTGATTGAGATTGCAATTGACTGATTTGCATAGGTCTGTTTCTCCAACCGATCGACTCATGTGATGAACCGATCGACTCAGGTTTTTGAACCGATCGACTCATGGGATGAGACAATCGGCTCATGTGTCACCAAACAGTCAGCTCAATCGTTGAACCGATCAACTCATGTGACTGACTGAGATCGTATGGAAAATAGGAAGACTATTTTGAAAATATATTTGTTTCACTTGTACAAATTTGATTTGGACAAGGACTAATATTGGATTAGTTGGAAACAAACTTGGAAAGTCAATTTGAGTTGGATCAGGACCGTAAACTGATTGGTTCAGGGTTCCAACTGATCGGTTTGGAGCCCCAAACGATCAACTCAGGTCCCAGCCGATCGGCTCAAGGGCCGAAACAATCGGTTCAGCTGCCGCAACTTGTCAGATTTGTGGAAAATCTCGAACCCTTCTACTCCAGCTTTAGTCTCGCATTGCCCGGGATAGAGAACCCTGTCCCATGACCGTCATATATATAGGGGTATTGGGGGCTTCTTTAAATACAACTTAGTGCAACCAGTTTCTCGGTAAAGTTGTCGTTCTCTCTGGTTTTGGTAACTGAGAGAGCCCCAGCAAGTGCTACCCAATAAGGGAGGCACAACAAGGGAAAGACAACTGCAGAAAGTGACTGGTGGCAGGAGAGTGTGTCGGTGACTAGTACGTTGACAGGAGGGTGCGACTCCTTCCAATTCCTTATGGGACAAGGAGATCGGAGTTCCAGGTGGTCCGTGAGGACTACTTCAGATGTGGGAGATTTCTACCGCTCGAAGGACAGCTTTCAATCCTGACAGTCCTGGTGAGACCATGAGTCGTCAGTCCCGGTGCGACCAGGAGCTTCACAGACACCGTCCAACACCGGAGGTGAAGACCGCGCAAGGCGTGAGGTATTGCCGTTGAGCAAGCCTCAGGACAAGGTATGATTCCACAAACTATCCCTTCCTATTGTATAGACGTTGACGCGTTTCCTTGTTCTGGGTTTGGGGAGGAGAATCTTTTTTTGTTTCTGCTGCCTTCTCTGCCTCCCCTAAAACCCAACAGAAACATTGTGTATAACCCTAAACAAATATGTTACACGGTTGTATTACATCTTTTATTACGCACTGGGGAATTTGAATCGTACCATTAAAAGTACAACCGACCCCTGCGAAGAGCTATTCAGTTCCATACAAGATCTAGGAGTGTCAGTATCCTAAGATCTCTTCCCCTCGGTCAGTATGAATAAAAAGGTTGTTACAACCCCAATTTTAGGTTCATTTGCTGAGAAATGTAATTTCTCATATTAAAGATAAATGAACAAATATTGATGTCTTTGATTGAATGCATGAATTTCATTACAATAGCCTTGATGATTACTTTGTGGGCTTTATTCTCTATTGGTCCTAATAAGAAGTAAATTGAATTAGTAAATGAATAATTAAGTATTTCCTTGTTAAGAAAGAAATTGAAAACAATGGTAAAATGTGGAAAATAAGTGAAAAGAGGTATAATTGAGTTCTCCTTGGAGGAATTTCATATCCCAAGGATTCCTGATGATAAAAGGAATACTAATGAGGAAAATAAAAGAGAAATTAAGAGAAATCATCAAAAAGAGATATTTTAAAAAGAAATAAACATGATAATGAGAAATGATGCATTTAGATGCATCTAGAAGGATAATGAGTATCCAATAAAAAGAATTTCGAAATAATAGAGTTTCTTGGAATCCAAGGAGTCCCAATGAATAAAGGGGAAGAAAGAGAAAATATCAATAATATAAAATAAGATAATAATATGATGCATAATGAATTATTTTTGTAGTATTGTAAAAAAGGAAGTATTTTCTATTTAAAGAAAACATGATTTCGTTCTTATGGAGTTAAAGTCGAGCATAAGAGAGAATAAAATAAAGGTTTTTCGTATTCCTAAATACCCAAGTAATAAGGAATAATAAGAAGATAAGCAAGAGAGAGAAGATTGCTTATTCATGATGGAAAAGGGTTCCAAGTTGGAAAAGGACTGGTTTCTTCGTGAGCAAGCATCATAGGCCATTGTTACCCTTATCTATAAAAGGAGAGAGAGCCCTGGGCTGGGTCCAGGAGAGAGATCCCACATACCCCCCTTGCTTCTTCATCGTTTTAGTTCAAAACCCTAGTAGAGGGGAGCCACGTGACCCTGGGGCAGCAAGATGCCCAGGTAGGGTTGCGAGGGAAGTTGCATGTTCCACGATGACAGAGAGAGGTCAGAAAGCATAGCCGTGCCCTGATGAAGGTGCAACAACAAATGGTTGGCGACAACAAGGACTGCAAGACGCATGTCTATTGCTCCTGACCTCGCCACGTAGGCCACACACTGGGTAGCACCCCAGGTGAAAATGATGGCGGCGAGGCTAGGGTGAGAGGTGGTGCAGCTGTCCAGGATCAAGGGAGAGAGAAACAGCCGCCCAGGTCGCGCCTAGGGTTGCGCTCGATGGAAGCAGGATCAGCCAGAGGTTGAAGACAACCTATTGGCCGATTGGACAGATATACCCCCCGGGGTATGAAGTGCCGACCCACTTAAGTGTTGGGTAGAAGAGTCATTTAATTCTAATCTCAAACAGGTCACGCTGCATGGACAATGGCTATGTGGTGCCTCCCCATTGGCCAAAGTAAGTGGATTTTGTAAAATTCGTAGTTAATTATTCGTAGCTCGGATTAGCACACATAAAATATGAAAGTTGCTCAAAAAATGAGGGGAATCCATTAAAAATATAGTTGAAGCCTGGATCTAATTGCAATTTGAAAAGTAATGAAGTTATCAACTTTAATACTTTAAAGATTAAGAAACCCTATTTTGAGATGATTAATATATTTAATAGGGTTTAATGGATGATTAAAGTTCATATTAGCCTGTTAATGATGAAAAGGAACATCAAGAACAAAAAGGATGAACTTTGCATGTAAATAGTTTAATTTAGATTTTCATGCACATGTATATATACTTTAATGGGCCTTGAAACCCTAATGTTGGCAAATTTGACTCTTAATGGCTTTAATTATTCAAAAATCGTGAATAAAGCTAAGATATAATGATACTAAGCTATTTCAAGCATTAAAGTTCCTAATTGTGGTTAAAGACCCTTAATGTGGAAATTAGGGTTTCCTAGTGGATAAAAGGTAGAATTAATGATAAATAATGTTCATACGAGTATTACAGCATAATGAACTACGAATTGATGATAAGAAAGCATAATGAATTTGTCATAGATTGAAAAGGATAAAAATGGTGGATGGTTAATTGTGCATTAGTCTGGAATTAGGGTTTAAAAAGAGAAAAGACAAGTAAAACCCTAGTTGCAAAGTAAACCCTACAAAGAGGAAGAAACCTTAAGAAGGAATAGAAACCATAAGTAGCAAGATAGTTTGGATAGTTTTTGATAAAAATGAATTGGATGTATATTTTAGGATTGAACTGTGTACTTGCTTGATTCTGAATTACTTGCTTGTTTGGACTATTCCTGCATCTGAGTCTGCCTGACAGGTATGTGTTTACACTTATGAATATCTCGAGTTAGTTTTCTGAGGTTTTCTGAAAGTTTTCATTGATGACTTGCATTAACTGTTGGATGAATTAAATTCATGCAAACTATAATGTGGATATGACTATCACATAATATATGTGCCTACTAGCTCAAATCTTGGTCCCTTCTGTAGCTTAATAGTTGACCTAGTGCATGGATACCAATGGGGTAGGTCCATCAGGTCATTGGATGACTTAGTACATGGTTACCAATGGGGTAGGTCCATCAAGTCACTTTGAGTTAGATATTGGGCTACCTTTGGGTAGTGCCATGTGACTCTATTACCCTATGTATTGGCTACCTGTAAGGTAGGACCATGGGGGTAAGAATCTACCTAAAAGAGAGGTAGCATACAAGTCCACTGTAGGGATAACACAGAGTTAGGGGATAGGTAAGGATTGAGTAGTATGGCTTAAAATGTAATCTTGGTTGTTAAATGATTAATTGAATGATTATGTTATTAACATAGTTACACGATTATTGTTTCCCCCACATACCAGCTTCTTGCTGACCGACGTTTTGTTTGTTAGCGTTTAGGTACAAATGAAAAGAACAAACAGTAAAGTGGCATATGTGGAATTAAATGAGAATTAACATGCAAAGGAGGATTAGTTAGATTAGTATCTTCATGGATAGAAGTTTAGAAATCCAAGTTTTCAAAAGGTATGCAAATTTTTTATTTTATACCAGTTTTCAGTTTAGTTGGTAAAATTTATTAATTGTTATTGATTATTTGGCAAACCTTTGATCCAGGTTATTGGATAACGGCTCTGACCTTTCGGTCTCCCTTAAATGGGGGTTACCGGAGGCAGGGTCGTTACAATTGGTATCAGAGCATAGGTTCCTCACTTAATCTTTAATAATTATTAAATTTTACAAATTCCATAGAACCTAGGGAGTTATTAGAGGATTGTCTGAAAGATTGAGGTGTCTAGTAAAGGATCACATTCGGGGGATGGAAATATTTTCCTCCGCACCGCTAGTCAGAATATGAGGACTCCCAGATTGTGTGACTGCCTGGCCGATGTCTTAGGATATGACTCGAAATAAGATACCTTTAGGACTCTCTCATCTTGTTCATCCCTTCTCAACTCAAATTCTGTTAAGGACCTCAAGGATTAGGGTTTCCTCTCTTCTCCTCACCCTCTTGAGGTATGGGTAAGGTTAATAAGGTCTAAGGAATCCTCCACCAAATTAATGAAAAGCATATAAATAAGATGGCATGGACATAAGCTTAATAGATTAAGCGCAAACTAAAGAATAGATACATGCTTAGTTTGTATGACACGAGTTGGCATTGCTCTTAGGAGAACCCGAGGATAGACCTCTTTGTCAGGAGGATGAGTAGAGAGAGTTAGTCTTGGAGGTAGAGACCTCCATTAAAAGTAGATACCTAGCACATCCTCTAAGGATGATGTTAACCCTAACCATAAGAGAAGGTTAGAGAGAGAGAGATAGAGAAGACACAAAGAGTTAGATATCATGGTAAACCAGGTGTGTATAGACATGCTTTGAGCCATGAGAAGTTGATGACCGAGTACCTTTGGAAACCCAACCTTGGGAAGGGTCGTGCATGTTTGAACGAAGGATAGCTCCTTCATGCAGATGAGGTTAGAGAGGAGAACCTATAGAAACCCTATGGGCTTAGGCAAGTAGGGTATAGCTTGCACCCAGAGTGCGTCAGTAGTGCTGACAGTAGGTTGAAGCCCTGGTCAAGGGAGTATGCTGGATAGCTTATGTGATAAGCATAAAGAGCTAAGGATAATCTTGAGCCAAACATGAGTTGAGCATAGGCTTCACCCATGTAGGGATATGCTTGTGAGCTTGATCCAACTTCATGGAGAGAGGACCTCTAGTAATAAGGTTGGATGTGGAGTTAGATCTAGAGAGAGAAAGTAGGACCCAAGAAAGAAGGTTGGAAGCTTAGATTTTGAGACATGAGGAATGGTGGGGAGTCGAGGATGATGCGACCTAAATGGATGATAGTGGTTGCACTATGCTTGACGCAGGAGGCTAATGATATCTTGGTTATCTTTAGAGGAACCAAACCCTAGAGAGAGGATGATGCTTCTGGTACCTATGGTATAAGGGATTACCTGGTGGATGAGATAAAGAGTGCTTTAGACCCTGAGGAGGTTTAAGTAACCAGTTGTGAGGCTTTATACCTAGTTGGTTGTCTTGGAAGAGGACTCAACTCTGAAGTGTTGCTCGAGTAGAAGGATCATGGAAGTACAGGACGTACCTTGAATATGCTTGATTCGTGGTTAAGAGATTGAGCATGCAGTTGGACACCTAAAGGTGAACCTAGGCCTAAGAGGGGAAGTAGTGTACCCAATGCTCATGATGAGATTTGAGTCTCTATAGCTTCGAGCATGTGTAGAGGAAAAAGAAACCCCTTAAGTTAAAGGTATGTTCAAGACCAATTTTCCATGGAAGTAATCTTTGATATCAAGATGATTGTGATGTAGAGACATGAGTTGCACATTTCAACTTAGATTTGAAAGTGTACTGGCAAGGTGGGTTGTACCATCTCTACTCTTGGAACAGGAAGAACTCTGTATTTGGACTGCAACCAAATGCTTATTTCCTCTTGTTATGGGAGTGAGAGATAGGACAATACACATGCCATACACTAAGGATAGAAGATGATGTGATTTGGAACGTTGCTACGGGGTATGAGGATAGAGATGATAACATACCCTAGTGGAGTGAATGATACATGGATGGTTTACAAACACTAAGAGGAATAGTGTAGTCATCTTATGAGGGTGTTTTATCATGAGCTATGTGGAACTTGCAAGTTATACAAGGTTGAGTTTGATCAACATGAGGATGAGCTCAGGGTTTCTTGATGAAGACAAACTTAGACTTTGAGATGAGATGATAAGTATAATACATGGAGGTGTATGTCCTCAACAATACCTAACACCTAAGGATAAGAAGTGGTAATGAATTCTCTAGTTGAGATATAACTGCTTAGTTTAGCTGGAAGCTAGAAGAAGTTGAGGTTGCTAGGCTAACCTTAAGTTGAGAAAAAGGAGATATGTTTGGCTAACACTCAGATGTAACGAATCTGTTGAACAAGTTAGTAGTTTTTTGGTTAGCCAGTCTAGACTATGATGCAATAAAAGGATGGCTGTAGAACCTCAGATGATGAAACCCCGACTAGAGTGGTTTAGGGTTTCTGAGGAATCGATCATGAGGAATCATGACATACAGAAGATCATAATTCTAATATTACCATATACCGTACTACGAAGATAGTAAGTGATGGTAGTACTGTGGATGCTTAAGACGAAGTTGCATGTGGCATGTGGCCATGCAATCCAGGGGGTGAAGGATGAATACCAGTAACCCAGTGCATGGATATAAAGTATAAAGAGTTCTCGAGTTCATCACTATGGATGTTGTGAGTCTCCCCTAGACCAAGGAAGGTCAAGGTGCAATATGGGTTATGGTAGATCTCCTTACCTAGATGACATGAGAAAGGTATAGTATTGTCACTGGACAGATTTGGTTGAACTACTTAAGAGAGAAAGATGGTTCAACCACACCATGATGCGAGTTCAAAAGTTCTAGGGTATGGCCAAGGTTTACTTCCATGAGGTGGAAATGGATACATGAAGAACTCGATAATAGTATAGTTTATCACCCCATACTAATGGACAATATGATCCAGACTAGAGGGTCTGATGAGAGCATGTGTGCTCATTCAGGGTGATACATAGAGACAGTTTTTAGGATGTGATGTTAACCACCATAGCCTTTATCGGGATGCAAGAAGTTCCATAAGTAGGTTGTGTCAGTCACCACTTCATTAAGATGATGTTGGTGAAGGAGGCCTCGCGAAGGTCAGAAAAGAACCACAGTGTGTGCAGATGAAGTCGCTTTGATCGTACAATGGCTGAGAGAGAGCCTAGTGGTGACATGAGTCACGAGCTGATGCAAAGTAGACTGACATGCAGTTCACTGTGGGAGAATATGTGATGTCAAAATCCGACCCTCTAAGATACAACTGAGAAAGCTGAGTCCCTGATATATGGGTCCATTTGAGATGGATTGGTGGACAAGGTTGTGTTTACCCTTACCCCTCAGAATAACATGATGAATAATGTGTTCCACGAGTCCGATCTAGGGTACTATGTGAGGTACCCAAGCCATGCACTGAGCCTTGAACCTATTGAACTTTTGAGAGGTTGAAATGTCCTAAATCACCTATGAGGGTATGATATACCAAGGTAAGAAAGAACTCATATGAAAGAATATGAGACGATGAAGGTTCTTGGGAAGCACCATGGAAAGGGTAAAGCCACATGGGAGCCCTGATGGACATAAGAAATGATTATCATGTTTGTTTGCTTGCTTGATGGAATTTTGAGGACAAAATTCTTATAAGAGGGGATGGATGTTACATCCCCAATTTTGGGTTCATTTGCTAAGAAATGTAATTTCTCATATTAAAGATAAATGAACAAATAATGATGTCTTTGATTGAATGCATGAATTTCGTTACAATAGCCTTGATGATTGCTTTATGGGCTTTATTGGCTATTGGGCCTAATAACAAGGAAATTCAATTAGTAAATGAATAATTAAGTATTTCCTTAAGAAAGAAATTGAAAATAATGATAAAATGTAGAAAATAAGTGAAAAGAGGTATAACTGAGTTCTCCTTGGAGGAATTTTGTATTCCAAGGATTCCTAATGATAAAAGGAATACTAATGAGGAAAATAAAAGATAAATAAATAGAAATCCTCATAAAGAGATATTTTAATAAGAAATAAACATGATAATGAGAAATAATGCATTTAGATGCATCTCGAAGGATAATGAGTATCCAATAAAAAGAATTTCGAAAAAATAAAGTTTCTTGGGATCCAAGGAGTCCCAATGAATAAAGAGGAAGATAGATAAAATATCAATAATAGAAAATAAGAGAATAATATGATGCATAATTAATGATTTTTGTAGTATTGTTAAAAAGGAAGTATTTTCTATTTAAAGAAAACATGATTTTGTTCTTATGGAGTTAAAGTCGAGCATAAGAGAGAATAAAAGAAAGGTTTTTCATATTCCTAAATACCCAAGTAATAATGAATAATAAGAAGATAAGCAAGAGAGAGAAGATTGCTTATTCATGGTGGAAAAGGGTTCCAAGTTGGAAAAGGACTGGTTTCTTCATGAGCAAGCATCATAGGCCGTTGTTACCCTTATCTATAAAAGGAGAGAGAGCCCTGGGGTGAGTCTAGGAGAGAGATCCCACGTACCCCCCTTGTTTCTTCATCGTTTTAGTTCAAAACCCTAGTAGAGGGGATCCACGTGACCTTGGGGAAGCAAGGAGCCTAGGTAGGGTTGCGAGGGAAGCTGCATGTGCCACGATGATAGAGCGAGGTCAAGCAAGCATAGTCGTGCCCTGATGAAGGTGTAACAATGGCTGGTTGGCGGTAGTAAGGGCTGCAAGACGCATGTCTGTTTCTCCTGACCTCACCACGTAGGCCACGCACTGGGCGGCACCCCAGGTGCGGATGATGGCGGTGAGGCTAGGGCGAGAGGTGGCAGAAGCTGTCGAGGACCGAGGGAGAGAGAAACAACCGCCCAGGTCGCGCCTAGGGCTGCGCTCGACGGAAGCAAGAGCAACCAGAGGTTGAAGACAACCTGTTGGCCAATTGGACGGATATACCCCCCGGGGTATGAAGCGCCGACCCACTTATGTGGAGGGCATAAGCCTCATTTAATTCTAATCTCAAACGGGCCACGCTGCATGGACAAAGGCTACGTGGGCCCTCCCCATTGGCCAAAGTAAGTGGATTTTGTAAAATTTGTAGTTAATTATTCGTAGCTCGGATTAGTACGCATAAAATATGAAAGTTGCTCAGAAAAATGAGGGGAATCCATTAAAATATAAATGAAGCGTGATTCTAATTGAAATTCGAAAAGTAATGGAAGTTATCAACTTTAATACTTTAAAGATTAAGAAACCCTATTTTGAGACGATTAATATATTTAATAGGGTTTAATGGATGATTAAAGTTGGTATTAGCCTGTTAATGTTGAAAAGGAACATTAGGAACAAAAAGGATGAGCTTTGCATGTAAATAGTTTAATTTAGAGTTTCATGCGCATGTATATACTTTAATGGGCCTTGAAACCCTAATGTTGGCAAATTCGCTCTTAATGGCTTTAATTATTCAAAAATCGTGAATAAAGCTAAGATATAATAATACTAAGATATTTCGAGCATTAAAGTTCCTAATTGTGGTTAAAGACCCTTAATGTGGAAATTAGGGTTTCTAGTGGATAAAAGGTAGAATTAATGATAAATAATGTTCATACGAGTATTAGATCATAATGAACTATGAATTAATGATAAGAGAGCATAATGACTTTGTCATAGATTGAAAAGGATAAAAATGGTAGCTTTAATGTAAAAGAAGCTTAATGGACTTAATTGTTGGTTAATTGTGCATTAGTCTGGAATTAGGGTTTAAAAAGAGAAAAGGGAAGTAAAACCCTAATTTCAAAGTAAACCCTAAAAAGAGGAAGAAACCCTAAGAAGGAATAGAAACCATAAGTAGAAAGATGGTTTGGATAGTTTTTGATAAAAAGGAATTGGATGTATATTTCAGGATTGAACTGTGTACTTGCTTGATTCTAGATTACTTGCTTGTTTGGACTATTCCTACATATGAGTCTTCTTGACAGGTATGTGGTTACGCTTATGAATATCTTGAGTTAGTTTTCCGAGGTTTTCCGAAAGTTTTCATCGATGACTTGCATTAACTGTTGGATGAATTAAATTCATGCAAACTATAATGTGGATATGACTATCACATAAGATATGTGCCTACTAGCTCAAATCTCGGTCCCCTCTTTAGCTTAATAGTTGACCTAGTACATGGCTACCAATGGGGTAGGTCCATCAGGTCATTGGATGACTTAGTACATGGTTACCAATGGGGTAGGTCCATCAAGTCACTTTGAGTTAGATATTGGGCTACCTTCGGGTAGTGCCATGCGACTCTATTATCCTATGTATTGGCTACCTGTAAGGTAGGACCATGGGGGTAAGAATCTACCTAAATGAGAGGTAGCATACAAGTCCACTGTAGGGATAGCATATAGTTAGGGGATAGGTAAGGATTAAGTTGTATGGCTTCAAATGTAATCTTGGTTGTTAAATGATTAATTGAATGATTACATTGTTAACATAATTGCACGATTATTGTTTCCCCCACATACAAGCTTCTTGCTGACCGAAGTTTTGTTTGTCGGCATTTTAGGTACAAATGAAAAGAACAAACAGTAAAGTGGCATATGTGGAATTATATGAGAATTAACGTGCAAAGGAGGATTAGTTAGATTAGTATCTCCATGGATAGAAGTTTAGAAATCCAAGTTTTCAAAAGGCATGCAAAGTTTTTATTTTATACCATTTCTCAGTTTAGTTGGTAAAATTTATTAATTGTTATTGATTATTTGTCGTACCTTTGATCTGGGTTATTGGATAATAGCTCTGACCTTTTAGTCTCCCTTAAATGGGGGTTACCGGGAGGCGGGGTCATTACAAAGGTAGTGACATATCAGTCAAAGCTGCCACCACAATGACATATAGTCTTGTAACTAGCCCACCTTGGTACAAGTCACATACCTAGCATCTATGGTATTCAAACCCAATCACTGAGGTACAACTGCAGTTGTCCTCTAATCACATCATGTTATAATCATCAAGACACGACCACAACCATTCTCAATCACATCAGATGTATGAGGCATGACCATAGCCAACCTCCACAATCTGCATTGTAGATGACCAAGATATATCCTCAACCTGCCACCCCCACATACTCAATAGTATGCGCTTTGAGTTTTATTTAGAAATACTCATTTTACTATCCATCAAGTTCTGACACTGAAGATGGCTCTACGACACATGGCACTACATGATTAGAGTTGCACTTGATTAGTTATGCCAATTGGGTGAATTAAGGCTGCATCAAGCAAGTGGACATACAAACCCTAATTCACTTCTAGCAAGCATATAAATATCACAACTTCAAAAAGATATAAAACATGTGAAACATAATTTCTCATCTCATCATCACATGGTACTATTCACTTGCCATTCATGAGACCACACTAGTCATCATACTATCACAAGATATAAATCCTTTTCACAATATCACAGGGTATCCACCCTTATCAACATAAGAGGATTACACCTCTTTCAGGGCTCAACCATGCCCAATGGTCATTAAGACCATCATACTATCATAGGATATAAATCCTTTTCACAATATCATAAGGTATCAACCCTTATCAAGAGGATTACACCTCATTCAGGGCTCAACCATTCCCAATGGTCATTAACACCATCATATTATTCCATGCAAGATCATCATTATCTTTGCATGCCTTATAACAAGGTTCAAAAACATCACTTACATATAATACACTGGATCAACAAAATATTGCATTAATGATCTAGGAGATATTCATTAACAATCATAGTAGGGTTATATTAACGTTAAGAACATTCCTTTATTACATCAACATGCAAGGAATCTAGATATGATTAACCATCATCATATTCATAATGCACATGTTTAGTACAAGAAAGTATCAACAATGCAGCTATGATAACCACCAATTAACATATTAAGGTTATGATCATATTAAAGAGGTTATTCCACCATCATTCCATCATATAAGAATGTTAAACATGAATACTCATCTTTATCTATTTGCATTAGAGTTAGGTTCAACATGATAGATTATATCAATGTTACTAATCATCACTTATACCCAAACCCTAACTCATGTCATCCCCATTGGATCATGGATGCATAAGGTGAAGCATCACCATCACATTCCATACTATTCTCAAGTATGAACCCACACATAAATCAAGATGTAACCACCATGTTATAGCATACTAGGGTTTCAACAACAATAAGAGAGTACCCCATGATTGCATTTGTAACAGTCTGAATTTCAGGGTCCTTCTTGCAACTTACCAATTTTCAAGCTTTTATTTGCTTTCAAGTCCTTTTGTACCATTTTCATAAATTTCCCTATCTTTTGTATCTTCTTTGGCCTCAATGTGGAATTTGAGCATTACTTGAGGTTGTAATTTATAATTACCCACATTCATGGCAATGAATGGGTTTTTGCACAAATATCCCAACTGATGAGATAATTGGGGATTAATTATGCAATATGACCATTTATGAGAGATAATTAGTGGATAATGCTAATTTAGATATTTTATATCTTTTTGGAAAACGATATGAGTAATAATGTGTATTTGAATTAAGTTATGGGAATAATTAACCCCCTTTATTTTTTTCTCTTTATGAGTGAATAAATTTGTAAATGTAGTTAATAGGGTGGGGAAAGTCTCTTGGTTGGCCTATCTCAAAAATACAACAAGAAAATTATCACAAAGCCTCTTCACATTAATTTTCTCAATTTATAAACTAATATGTATATTAATGGGCAATATATTTATTGGGGACCTAATATTGGGTAAAATGAAAAAAACTAATGGCATAACATCATTCTAGGCATTATCATGACCTATGGTTAAAATTTTAAGTCATTTGGACATCATTTGACCATCCAAATGCATTTATTAAATTTTATATAAAGTGTGACTTTGCATTGAATGAATATCATTTAAATGATGATTTAACCCAATGTCCCTTTGTTTCACGTGTAATGCGCCATCCAATGGCCAAGAGTTTATCTCCGCCGATCTAACAGCCTCCTTGTCTTCTTCAAACTCCAACCCGAGCAGCTTAATAGACTCATCGATCTGCGACCCCACTCCCTCTCCTCTCCACCATTTCACGAGATGTCTTCACCGTTGGCTTCGTCTCCTCGAGCTGCTCAATTCAATCTATCACTTATTACTGTCAGTGAACTACAGCCAAAATGCCCAATGGCACCGGCCATGGCTTCTCATCTCCACCACCGTCTCAACCCCTCACCCCACCACACTTATAAATGACATGACCATCGTCTTCGGAAGACCCCTTGGAAACTTTCTCTCGTTCCAATTTGCCCGCAACCTCCACCGTTAGCCAACGACACCCCAACTTCCTCCCTACCTTGCAGACATCTTCCCATCTCATTGGTGATAACAGAAACCAAATTGACAACTCCAGTGAGTTCGTCTCTTCTTCCTCTTCGTTTTGAGTACCTAAAATTGCAATTTGGTCAAGAAATGAGGAAACACCTAAGTGGGCAAGCTTCTCCTCCGTGGCCATGGCTCGCGTGAGAGGTAGAGGAAGACTCATGGGTTTTTACGAATCTACCCTCGTGCATGCCTCACTTTCTATTTTCACATCAGGGTTATTTTCATCATTCGCCGCCCTTTCCTTGCACAAGTCACCAAGCCCACATGGCTTTTTCTCACTCTCTGATTGGTCCAGAGTATTTAATTCATAGAAAATCAACACTTTATCAGAAAAATGTGATAAATACTCGTTGGAAAGGATGTCAATGTAGAATCCGAATTTTTGGTTCTTGAGTCCTGATTTGGATTCCTTTTTCGAAGTTTGTCTTGGATATCATTTTGAGTATGTTAAATGTTCTAAAATTAGTAATTAATTCATTTTAACTTCAAATTGAGAAAATAAAGGATGTTTTCTTAATCAGTGAAATTTAAGTGAGATTTTGGTCCTAGTTTTGAGTCCTAAACCAGTTGTTTTCTAATCAGGTCTAAAATGGGTAACTTCTTTATACTTTATGCTTAATAAATTCTAATTCATGTGAAATATTTGTAATTAGGGAAAATGATCTTGGATACAATCTAATCTGTGATAATGATGGATGTGAATCTACAATAAGGTATGTGAACCCTATTTCTGGATGTGAAAATATAAATGTGCAATGTACCCTATTCCTCAGTTGGGCTTTTACCGAAACCCTAATTTCCTAATGAGGCAATTTCTAGCCTTGAAATCTCTCTATTGCCTTCATTTGGCTCTTTATTTATTTGAATCTTCCATTGCCTATGTTGGCTCATTTATCAAAATTACTTGAATCTTGTTATTGCCAATGTTGGCTCTTTATTTGAATTACTTCATGAGTTTTATTCCCCATTTTCTATGATGCAATGTTATTTTCACTACTGCCAAGTGAACTATTAAGCATGATGTATTTTTGGCCAAATGACAATGTAGTGTACATGAGTACAAACCACCCATAGTGGGCATGAGCCCAGGGGTATGATCCCCAAGGGGAATGTGAATTTCTCCCCATTTTACATATTTTGAGGGATGTGAATTTCCCCTCACATTATTGAGGTTTGGGATGTGAATTTCCCCTTTCCTCTTGGTGTAGGTTCGGTAGGTGCCTCGTCCTACATTGGTATGATTTTGTGTCATTATATATTCATGCTATGTTGATTATTGTTGTGGATTGAACTATGGAAGTTTCTATTCTTATTTGATTACTTGCCTCATACTCTTGAAATCTCTTAGAATAGTGAATCATTTTATTATGCAATGTTGTACTTTATCATTTGTCCATATTCCTTTTGATTGACACATATTTTTATCTCTCTCTTACTGGGTGATCCCAACCACCCAGGTATAGGATTAGAGTGTGCATTAGAAACATGGTGAACAACGTAAGGCTAAGGAATAAGGAGTTCAACCTTCTAGCTTGGACTTATCTATAATAATTTGTTTTGTTTGGAGACAATATTCATTTGGTTTTAGTCTTCCTATACCTAGATCCTTTTGTATATATAAAGTTGTACACCCTTTTGGGAATTTTTTTAATTTACACTTTATATAATTGAATATAGTCAAAGTTTAAAATTCCACATCTTCACATTGGTGTTTTTGTTTACCATATTTTTAGTAAAGTGAACCTTACAAAAAAATCACTATTTAGCTACAATTTATTTGTTTACATATAATTTATTTGTAGTTTAAGCTATTTTGAGTTACACAAATTAAAAATGTAAACAAACTAAGTGTAGTCAGTTGATAAAACTATACTTTACTACATTTCTCTCTTTATTTTAAATGTAGTCATACATGTATATTTGAATAGATTTCTGATCATTCAATCAAACCACAAACCCAAAATTCATTCTCCCGCGCCTCACTCCAGTTTTGCGCTATACAATTCCCCCATTTCCCGCACAAAATTCCCTCCCTCCCCCTACTCTCCGTAATCTCCCCCAACTCTAGACGGCCGTCAGCACGCAACAACTGTCGTAGCCACCACATGCGATTACCCCCGACCACCATCTTACCCTTCCTGGCTTCAGACAGATACATCTCCCCCAACCGACCACAAAGTTGGCTGGGAAGTGTCCCTCATCACCAGACTTCATCTATTCAACGCTCAAGTCTGGATCCCTCGACGATGGAGTTATCCTCATCATGGCGGGACTATAGTCATCCTCCTCCTCCTGGATTCATAACAACAGAGTTCTAGACGGTAATTCCTCACTTTTACATTGCATGCATTGGTTTTCCCCAAATCAATCTAAATGTATGATCAGTCACTCAACAAATTTGAAAAGTTCACTGCCCATCTCACTACAAATTCGATAATCACTTACTTCCTAAAATCTGATGTTGGTTCTATCTAAGGCTAGAAAAGAGATGTCTGGCTATTTTATTATGCTTCCTGGTTATCAAGGGTTCTAGCAATATTTTTGGAACTATGTTTACCATTTCTTTATTCATTAATGGGTCATACATTAAGTCTATCGTCATAGTTATTTACATGTGGTCCTCTTTACTATGCATACAGGTAAAAATGGAGTCTGCTTAGTAACATGGCTGTTGAGGAGTGTACCTAGGCGTCCAAGGAGGGGTTTCCATATGTGCTGAAGTCATGTAAGTAGTTGAACAATATTCCAGAGGAGTTGAAGAAGCAATGAAACACCTGATACATTATTACAATCAATTCTAACGGGTTGGCATCAAACTTGCCAATTACATTACATGTACCCAGTGAGTAGATCCAAGTAATCTTTCTGTGTTTTGTTTTCATAATAATTTTTTTTAAAAACCTGCACACATTTAACATCTCTGATGGTATATTGAGATCAAATGGTTTGTAGTTGGTTCAAAATCTAGTGGTCAAAACCATGTCAGTCAAACAATTCCGGGAATTGCATTGGGATTATTGCTTAGGTACTCCTGAAAATTTGTTTGGTGTTCTTTCACAAAATTTAAATCAGTAACCATTCTCTCTATAGCTTCATCGCTCAATTTTTCACTTCCACCTATGATTTAGCCCCCAGTTCCTATCATCTTCAGTCCAGGAAGAATATATCCTTCACAATGAGGGTGTAACCAATTATACGAGACATTGATGATCCAGATTTGCAAGTGTGCTTGCCTCATCGGATTTTTCTTACCATTCTAAGATTTGAATCCAAATTTGAACACCCTTCTGCAGATTTAGTGTTGTATCCACAATTTGAGCTATCCAATCCATTGGAGGGGGCAACCAACACTTTCAAACTTACTACGATTTTCTTCTGATAGTAACTTTCTGTAGCCAAGCCACGACCAACATTATTGGTTTGTGCTATGCAACAGGAGGGTGTTAGTGTTGATGATACAATTGTGGAAGAGGCTTTTTTGTGCACCTTCCAGGCCATCAAGGATGCCACAAAAAAACTCCAAGTTCTACTAGTTTGCACCCCTTCTACCCTTTAAGTTATTCAGCACCTAGACGCTAGTGACAGACTCCATGAAGAATGTTGCATCATAAGTCATATCTGACTAGAGCTTCCTGATTGTCGGACAATCATGTATAACATGCAATGATATCTTGGCTTGGTCCCCACATCACCGGCAAGTAGCATTCTCGGCCATTCTTCTCACATCATGAAAGGGAATGCCAGAGATTCCATTGTTCCTGATCGTGAATCAGACAAGAGATCCTGATTACGACCAGAGTTCAGGAGCTCCTTTTATCCACTTCCCTTTTGGCCGTACTAAAAAAATGAATCATGGGAACAAAGGATCTCCTACTGCAGCATTTGGTTATTGACCTTTACTTTCCTTTGAATAATTTAATATAAGAGTAAGCATCTAATAAACGAGGCTACCTAGTCGATGGAGACTCATTCACCTACAAACCAATGCAACATATAGTGAACATGTTACCTTTCAAGTGAATTGAGTCATTGATTCCAGTCTCAACTCAACATGTTTTAGTATGTTTGATTCATAAGGCATGATGGAAAACAAATTTTCTTATCATGCTATATGCTTAGCATCCAAGCTAGCATTGCATGAAAACTAATGATAGGCATCCTCTTAGGTTGCAGGCTAAGTGGGTGATATGTTATACACGTCTTGTTAGGCTCTTACTCTCTGTCATGTTGTTGCTTCGTATGTAGATATAAATTAAGAAAATTTGGAAATAATTGAGCCTTCCATATTCAGGGAAAAGGCTACATCTTAGATTCTTACTGTATGTTTGGATACAAAAATATAGATGAAAGGCGAGGAAATCTTTCCATACATCAAAGATTGATTTCAAGTCTGCATAACACAAGCTTGATATGAACTAAACTTTGATATTGATACAAATTGTGTTGATGATTTACTATTTGGTTACACCACACAGGACAGAAAAATAGAGCTCCACCACCACAAAGGGTTGGTCACCACATAGATGAATTATATTATTTTTATCTCTTTGTATCTCAAATTATCTCTACATGGATTCTGCACAAATTATAAAGATGTAGAAATGTAGAAACCATTTTACTAAAAACCTGAAATATGATTTAGTGGCAATAATTTTTTTAAAATATTAAAAGCTAATAGATCAATGCAAAGGTACACTTGAGACTGAGTTGCTGGTTGACAGTTTTTCCATTCCAAACATATATTTTTATTTATAATTTCTCAATAAACATTGCAACCATCTTTCATTAGATGTTTGGTGCACATTTTCTTACTTCAAGTAAAGGATTGGATGACATCAAGCTGGTTACACTTAAGAGACTTTTTAGATGTCATGTATCTTAAATTAATAAGAGTGGAATACACGATAATGTATAATGGAAAAAATAAAAATAAACTTCAAAGGAAAAAAACTGAACCCACAAGGATTTTAGTTGTTTGCTTTGCTTCTTCAAGGTGCATGGGCATTCTTTAATTTTTGAATTTTTTATGTTTAAGGGACTTGTTTTGCCCATGTGTTGTCCTAGGTAGCAGAGAAGCTTGGTATGGTCGAGTACAACCATATATGCCTATTTGGTTGATATTTATTTCGATACTAGTTTTTGTTTCAAATCAACTATGCTAAACATTAATACAGTAGCAATAAGATTCATACATGCTCACAGTTGAATGCTCATTAATATTCTCTATATGGACCTCTTTTAATAGAAATTATTTTCATTCTGTATGAAACATTTTCAGCTTGGTTTTCATCATATAATATTTGTTGTTTATGTGTTAGGAGGCACATAATGTGGAGGACTTATTCCAAATCTTAAAAAATTATTCCACTATCAAGATACCTTGAGCTTATGAGCAGTCTTTAGGATTGCACATTTTAGTAACGGAATATAGTGATGGGATTAGATACACAAATTCACAGTCTAGGTTGAATGTTGACTGTGTTCCTGACAGTAAGGACAATACAAATAATCAGAGGTTTATTCAGACTTCACACTCCTAGGTGTAGTCAGTTGTAATATGCTATGGGGAGTTCCTTGATGGAGTCCTCTATTGCTAGAAACTGGGCTTGCAAAAAACAAAAGGCATGTTGCGGTCCGAGCTGCCTATAGAGAAGAAGATGGCATGTTGATCAATGCAAGTATTTTTGTTGGTCACTTCATCTTGGGAGGGGTTATCATGGGAACACATGGCTATGCTTTTGCACCTTAGAATGACTTCAATCATATACTTAGTTTCTTAAGGTGCTAACATTATGCTATCTGTTGTTAGTGTGTTTGCATCATGGACAATAGTGAGAGAATTTACTGGTGACTATTTTGTACAACCGATTCAATGGTCAATTTTTTTTGGTTAAAGACATTCCTTGTATTTTACTAGTGACTGTTTTGAAGAAGTTATTCTAAATCTCTCATTTTGAGGATAATTAAATCACTTTTCTAATATTGGGATCTAAGGAATAGTTCCTCAAGCTTCCAGTGGCAGCAATAAAAGCATGGACTGAGTGTTGGATATCATACCTGTCTCAAAAGACCTGGCAATAGATGCACCAGAGCTTGGATATAGTACATTGCTTTATAGTGTATAATGACACATGAAGTGGAGCATATTAATAATTATGGTAATTTGTAATCCCATTCATCATTCATCTCAGAAATGCTACAGCAAGTTAGCAGTTGAAACTCTTACTTTCAAAGGGTAAACTTGCTGACTATTTCAGGAATTGTGGGTTGGTAGTATCTTTTTGTAAAATGTTGCTTTGTGCAAAAACCTATGCATGGATATACAATAATTTCTTGGAGATAAAAGTTGATCTTGATAATGTAACTTGGGAATCTTAAATGTATAGAAATTGCCAATTTTTGCAGCAACATGTTTATGTTGTCCAAACTCTGACGTTTTAGAGCAGTTTTCTAATTCTTTGATCTTTTGTCTGAAAGCATGATTTTTGCTATGGCCTAAACTTTCTAGCCTTCTTGTATGATCTTGCAATTGACTGTTTCTTGCATAATGAGTATGCTCCTATACAGATAATCATGCAAAAAGACCCGTCAGTGACATCCTCTCCAAATCTTGGCATCTCTTACTGAATTCATTATAAGTGACTCAATGCCAATAAGATTTATTAGTGCCATGTATGACATGCCACTTCTAATTCGGATATCCTGAAATCAAAATGCAAACTAAAGTTATGTATCACCCAAAAAATTAGCCATGGTCTTAAACCAAAGGTACACCTGCCTATTATTTTTTTAGCTAACCTAATGCTCTTTCTAACACAAATGACATTATTCTGGATTTAATTCCAGAAATAGACAATTATCTTATTATGGTTTCCGATGAATCCCACTGTTTGTAATTCATCAATGTCAGTCCTTGTTATGATTGGTCAAATCAGTAGCACTAATATAGTAGTACTTTTTGTTCATGTTGTATCCCCTACGCTTGATTTGCATGAAACTCCCAACTCAAGATGAACTAGAATCAAGTTCAACATCACTACTAAATCTAAGTGAATATGCAGCTGTCCCATCAGGGCAAAACAACCCATAACTCTTTTATGATGTGTGTCCTAATTGCAGGTCCTCATTGAAGAGCTCATACATATATATACCAATCATACCATTCGATAGAATTTGTGTGCTAAAACTATTAAGGATATGACAAATTGGGTTATTGGTGTATGTCACTTCATTTTCTGCAGTAGCAGCTAGTCACTAGGCCCTCCATGAGAGGGCCATCATGTTTTAGTAACTAGAATAAGATTCTAAAGAAATTAAGTGTACGCATGGATCAGTACAAGATTTTAATGCTTCACAACTTTTTTCTTGTCTATGAATTATGTATTGTGCTTTCTTATAGGCATCAGATGTTGCTTGCACTGATATACAATGAAACCATGTGATGCAGCTAAGAAAATTACTGCAATTCATTTATCAAATGCTATACTGCAACCATGACTGAGGCCAATTACTTTTTGTTCTAGGTGAACTGTAATGTTTCCATATTTTGCTATTTTAGAAAGGTAAATTGACCTAGATTTCGTTGCTCCTTATCATGCCAATAAACATTTTGATTATATATAGGGACACTACATATTTGTATGTTACTCCCTACTTTCTAAAATGCGAGAAGTACTATATTTACATGACAACTTCATAACAACCTCTCGATCACAATGGGTATCATATCTTCATATTTCGTTTGCAGAAAAATTCTTTTTCTATCTATTGTATTGAATTGGTTATTGCAACCTCATGACAACCTCATAAAAACCTCTCGATCACAATGGGTATCATATCTTCATATGTCGTTGTATTGAAAATTTCTTTTGCAGAAAAGTCATCAACTTTGTGCTACCTCTAATTTTGTGTAATCTTCCATGAATGCAACCACTATCTGTTCTGGATTTGTGGTACAATGCAAATGATATGATATGAGCTAATATATGTAATTCTGGAAGGCAACCTACATTATCTTCTTACCTCAAATGATTCCTCCTCCTGACACTTGCTAATTACTTGGCAGACATGTCCATGGCCTTAAGATGAGGCCTTCCTTTTTGTACTCTCATTCTACTGTAGATTAATAAGCACATTTGGGAATTGGGCTAACATATTATTTGCACTTCTGTTTGGTGATGTCTTGTTAGCTCTGCTTAGATGTTGACTTTCTTATCATTTGATGCAAGAGTGACAACAACTCGGGCTATCTTGAGGGCTTTTCTATTGAATACTCTAGTTCTGCCATGTGAGCTTCCCATCTTGTGATTATTGTTGCTTTATGAGAGGGCATACAACAGAAATGAATATTTTCTTATTGTTATAGAAATAAAAGATTTCATCTGGACGTCATTTTTTATTCATTATGTATGGGAAAATATTTTTGGTAAAGATCTGTCTTTTTTATGTACAAGATATGGAGTAGTCGGAGACACTGATTGAGTTGTGTCAACTTGTTCATGCCAATGATTTGAGTTGTGAACATAGGATTAGTAGAATGATTACTAAAGTATGCTTTGCTTGGCCACTCTGTTCTTGTCATTTGAAACTGCAATGAATCCAATTGTGGTCATTTAGGCCCATACATAACTGAATAGAGTGATTGACTACACTTGAATTAATGCTACATGATGATTATCATTTAGGCCCATACATAACTGAATAGAGTGATTGACTACACTTGAATTATTGCTACATGATGATCATCATTTAGGCCCATTGTGCATCAAGTTGCAAGTGTCTAGTTGTTCATCTAGATACCACCTTTGTGCTTATTGTGTGCTTATTTCTCCTAATGATTGCACATCAATAGTTGGGTGCAATAGCTGAACTACATCTCTCAAATATGCTTATGCCTAATCTTACCAAGTAAAGCTAGGCTCTCTTTATCTATTGGCAACTCCTCAACCAATGCATGAATGTATAATACCTGAATCATTTCAGAAGAACCTTTGTTGAATGTATGTTGTTATGTGCTTACAAGAGTCTTGCATTTCACCTCAGTAGTATAAAGGATCTTAATGATCTTTTTTTTTTGGTAGAATGGATCTTCCAATTTGACCTTCATTTTAATCTAATTCTCATGTATTGTAATGTACTGTGATATGCCCTGCTTGGTCCGGTTTAATCTGGAGCAATATAAGGATTATGCCATTACTTGACCCACTGGGGACACTTGAGATTATGAAGTTATACATTACGAAAATATAATCATGTTTTCATTGTTGAGTCAACATGAATTCTGAATACCAAAGTTGTCATTTGCTTTCCAAAAGATTATTGATCATATTTTGCAACAATTTATGGTTCTTCAAGTGAAGACTCACTGCCTTTACCCTCTGTCACTCGTATATTGATATTAATCAGGACTTGAGCTAGTTGTGTATGTGATCGTATATCATATGTATTTATCCTTCCCCAAGTGGAGACTCCAGCTTTATAGTTGTATATGTGTATTTCAATTGATTTCCTTAAGGTTAGTTGCCTTACATTGCTTAACCTTACTGTCATTTCAAATTGTTTTATTCTACTTAAATTATTTTATATAATAGTCCGCTTGTATTTATTTAACGACACTAACTTTCTCTCCATTTTTGTCTGTGAGGTATGCCTATGTTGTCTTCCTATACTTCTTGGATTCCTATTGTATGGGGATGAAAATGATCATTGTTGAAATAGAGTGATAGGTTGATAGCAGGATGCATGTGAAGATTGATAAATCCTTTGTTACTGTAAATTTATAGAATCATAATTATGTACATGCATTTTAGTAAGTCCTCTATCTGATAAGTTTGCCAAATGACATAATTTATGTTAATATTCTATGATCTGATAAGATCACCAAACCAAATGGCTTATTCTGTTAAATTTTTATCTTTTATTTCCAAGATTCATCATAGGCTCTATCTTGTGGGGAATAGTTGTACACTATGTACATATTAAATGTGTAGCGTTTAGACCCACACCATAATTTACTTTTTGCATTCTTTCTGTAGACATTTAAACAATCATGAGCCAGAATTAATTGGGATTGAACCAGAACTGTCAGTATAGTACTTGAGTCCAATCTACATCATCTACAGCTCACTGTCATCTAGGTAACGTTGTGTGCATTTATAGCTGCACTCATTGACAAAAAATGTTGTTTCTGGATGATGCATCATTTATGTCAAAGAGAAGGGCAATGTGACATACCGAATTAGTACATATATACTACTATCTCCACTGAGATTTTTATGGTCAAAGATATTAAAGGATATATAGTGTTGAACCCAATTTTATCCTTATCAATAGTAAATTATTTTGTTGGGCACAAGTTACCTTTAATAGTGCTTTGTATAGTTATCTAAGAACTCACTAATTGGGTTAATGTTTATAAAAAACTTCTCGTATGACAATATGTTCTTATATTACATATTCTGGGGCCTTTTACAACTGAAACATACTATGCAATTATTTTCCACAGAGAAAGCAAAATATTGGAGTTAAAGTGGTACTTCTACTACCCCATGAGACCAACAGTACAAGAACAAAACTAAGGGCCTGTTTGCTACGGTGATGTCAGGTGTAGTTGGCTGAAAACAAAAACTGATCAAGTATAAACATATCTTTTGAACTACTCTAGGCTATTTGGTATAGGTAGCATGAGTTTGTTGTTTTTTGTTGTAACTATTTGGTAGATGAAGAGCTCGTCGCAGCAGCCGGTAGCTTTTTTCCCACAAAATGCGTTGTGCACTGTGGTCTCGGTGGACAGAGGTCAGAAGGCAGTGTTTCTACCGATAAGAAGTAACCAAGAAAATTGGAGAACCGGGAAAATAGTTTTTCTACACCCGACCGTGCCCAGATTGGGCGCAGTACATATTCTGTGATTTCGTGGCCGAAGGTGAAGTTGGAAGCATATCCATTTCAATCAACTGCATCCTAACCCACCCTACCAAACAAAATGCACACGTGAAAAGTGTGTGTTTAAATGTATGGAAGTGCAACTGCACTCTACCAAACAAGGCCTAAGCCAACAGGGCCCACAGAACGACATATGGCAAGGTCTTCAAGCTCGCCAAAAACTGTTGGGTTACATCATCCATAAGTCTTGGAACTCCCTTTAACCTGATGTCTATCCGTGCATTGATGCAGATTGGAAGTTCACGATCATTGGGTGGTCAGTGATGTTGGGAAACATTCTTAGATGTTTTCAAGAACCCTGGCAGACTGAATATTCTTAATCTAACAATTAAATTAGGGCAACTGATGCCTCAGAGTCAAAGGGGTTTCATTACGAGCCCAACCCTTCTCGTTCTTAGGAGGGTAATTCCATGGGCTTCCTTGTGGTTAAACTAGAAATCGATATTGAATAGGTGGCATATGAAAATTTTCTTTATTTTGTACACAGACAAGATGAGATGAATAGTTCCTCTGCATGACAAGACTTCATCCATTCCTTCTTGTCCTATTATATGAAATGAAGGTTGGATCCAAGATCAGTGCAGTTTGTGAGATTTCCTAATTAATTTAGTTTTGTCAAGGTATTTTCCTGATGGTCCTATAAAAAAGTAAAGTGGCACCTAAATAAATAGAATATAGCTAGCTTCCAGTGGTGAAGTGGTACTTTGTTTTCCAGTTACACTTTATCTTGTTCTTGTTATTACACTGTTTAAAGAAACTATGGATAGAATATACAACTTTATAGAAAGAAACATGTGTCTTGGATGGGTAATATATAGAATCAACAAGTACAAAATTTGGAGGGAGGGGAAAAAAGCACCTCCATCTGGATACTGATCTAATGTATGGTGTTTCTCCTTTTTCTTGAATTATGATTCTCAACAGAGTAGCCATGAGTCTTGCTCATCCGCAAGGTGCAAGATTTACTCAGGACAACTAAGTCCCCATTCTACAACTTTGCATCATTAAGGTTTTTGCTCTTAACTGATATATGCTATTTGGTTTAACATTGTTAGCAGACACAGATGTAGGAGGCTGAGAAGGTGCATCCAACACATCCTTCAGAATTGGGTTATTCTTGGTAATGCCAAAGCCAAAGCATTCACTTCTTCATTGTTGATGCAGTGAAGCTGTGTGACCAATACTTGATTGATCAGCACCTCATGATCCCATCAAAGCCATGTGACCATTTGCAGGAAGTGCCTCATACTTTTCTTTGCAAGATTTGGTTGTATCATCCTTGCTAATAGAACACATGTTCATTCTAGGCATAGAAAATAATGAAAAGTTCAAAAAAATACAGAGACAACAAACTAACCATCAAATGATTATTAACCAGAGCTACAAAACATTATTCGAATTTTTGTTGTAATTAAATATAGAATTGCATAAGCTGAATACAACACGTAGAATGTGCAGAAGCATATGCCAGTCTCACAAGATAGGTACTTGCTAAAGGAGAATACATACAACCAAACAAGCATACTACAGATCCAGTTATGTGGAAAGTTTGCAGTTGTCCCACCAAATGGCAAAAGGGGCTTCTTTTGGCATTTATTACAACACACCCATTTATATATAGGCTGAAATAGCTCCATAGAGTGAAATTCACCAATAGCTGTAGTAGACAACAAGCCCTTACCTGCCTAAGATGACACATTTTCAACCATCTTACCACCAATTCTGCCCTTTGGATATTCTATTTGTGCAGGTTGAACGTGTGCATCCACATTCCCATGTTTTAATATGTCTCCAATGTTCTCTTCTCTTTTACCCTCTCATTCATCTTCCTTGAAGTGAGAGTTGATCAAGATCCCTTCATTACGTATTGGTCTATTGATTTCTTTCGAGGACCTCAAAGAATTTTGTTTGGATTTCACCATATTATTTTTTGAAGATTCACTTATCTTCTTTTCTTTCGATCGTAAGAATGATTATCCTAAGGATTGTCCTTTAACTAACTCAATAGCAGGAAAGTTGGAACAACCATCGTCTTCAGAATTTTTTTACCAACAGAAGACTTCAACTTTACTTCAGAACTCTTCTCCTTACCCCATCTGACCATATTTGATTTTCAAGAGGCTTCAGTTTGAAACCCCCACTCTTTGTCCCTTTGCGCCCTTCATTGTCCTTTGTTATTGTAGACGTTGGTTGACTATAAGGATTGCCCCCAATGGTCTAAAAATCAAGTGTGTGCCATTAGGGCAAGTGTATAAGCAGAAACCATTCTTGGAGGACAAAATACTCACTCCCAGACCTCACAGTTTTCTTCTCCATCAAATTACCAGACAGTTCCCCATGATAGGTTCGTGTAATGTCATTCTTTTCTTTGAAGTTGATATTTAAGCTCCCATTTTAATATCATATACTTTATCTACATCACTTACCACTGGTTTTTTTATCATTGGCATGTTTCAGCCCCGCGTGAGTTGTGGATGTCATTTAATTTTCAATGTAGATATCAGTTCCACCATTCTCTTATCCAACATTCCCACCGTCTACTCGAACTACAGAGTTTATATTTCACACTTCAGAAAGATCTAGCAATTTAGACCACTCTTTCCAGTAGTATTTGTATTTTCCCCAAGTTTATTATAATTGGATCTCAAGGGAATGTTCTCTGGTTTACACTTCTTTTGGTATTGTGCTTTCTTGTCTGCCTAGTGCAGCAAACTTTTAGAAATGGAAGATAATAAGCAGGCTACCATATCTGAAACTTGAAAGCATGAATAAAGCTACGTCAATAAAAATAATATTACATTAGAACATTTTCAGTCATCTAAAAAGACTAGAATAATAGTTGTGTTTGTGAGAAGTATTGTATCACAACTAATGAAGCATCTTGCCTCGTGAGTGGAACAAGGAGAAAGAGTTGGGGAATTAGGAAGTCTATGAGGTATGCCTTTGTTAACATCTGGGTATTCTTCATATGATGAAGAAGGAGAGATATCCAAGCCCAAATCAGTATAGACAGCAGCATGGCACTATCTGCTCCAACTTTATAGTTTATGTTTCTCACTTCAAACCCAAGGGAAGTTCCATCAGGGTCACTTCTATATCATGGGCACCATCAACTGCCCCCACTGCATTGGTCGGATCTAGGCAGTTTCAACTTGTTCAGAAGCTTGCAACTGGTGGCATACATAAACTGTGAAGGTCTAGAAATATTACGATTGATATTGGAAACTGGAAATATAGATAAACATGTTCATTCTTTTTCATATATTTCACATGGCTGACAGTAGTTGAGGGTAGTATTAGGGTGTTGCTGGGTTGCAAGCGATTAGGGGCCAAAAGGTGGGATCTTAATTATATGGATGAAGAGTGCAGATCATTGCTACTATGATATTGGGACATATGCATAAAATAGACCAGAGATTAAGAAGGAAGTGGCAAAAACACAGAATAGATAAATTTATAATATAGTGAAGATTGTGACACTTTTTTATTTATCCATTATTTTGATAAAGAAACGTTAATAATCTAAACCTCAATGGAAATTTCTGGAGCTGTTAACTTAACCAAATTTGATGGAATTTGATTTTTTTTAACAAAGTTGCTGATATTATTGCTTATAATTCTGTAGTTGTAGCTGCTGGCCTAAATCCAATGGTTAAGTTAATGCAAACATTTATTGTAGCTGGTGGCCTTCTGAAATTTTCAGAAATGCACATGAACTGCTCAGCTAGAAATGAAGGTAGAGCGTCTACCCCAGACTAAGACAAAATGATAGGGCCCTATTTGGGCTTCTTCATAATGCCCCACTGAGGGAGACATGTATTCATCCATGAATGAAGCTACTTCAATTAGGTATGCTGCAAATTTGTGCTTATACTATGTTCTGTGCATCACGTCAGTGCACATGTTTGTCACTAACTATTTAATGGATTGGTTTCCGAGAATCTATTTGTCACTAACTATTTGCCTCTAGAGTTTTATTTATATTTTTCAAATGAAATATTTCTGTTGGAGTAGACTAGACAAATCCATAAGGATCCTTTAAATATGATCAAATTACAGGGACTGATGTTTGTTCTGCTAAGTAGGCCCCCGAATTTCATAATGGAAAAAGAAGAGCAACATTAAATGGTATTTAATATCATGCCCCACTACTGTTCTGCACAAGCTATCTCACGTCTTTAGTGGTGAACTTTTGCATTCACATGATCATTCAAGACATGACTATTAACATTATTACCGTAGACGTAGCCATGTTCATTCTGTCAAGGACCTTTTGGCATATTAACAAGTTATCTCATGCATGTAGCATCTAACTGAGAACTGTTAAGTATCTTTCAACTCAACATTTTTTTGTTTAAGGTAATGCTAAGAAAACGTATAATCTATTGCTGACATAAAGTAATTGCACATGTGTTTTTCAAACGTGGCATTTGTATCTTCTCTGCTTTTTACCCACGTGATGCTACTCCCATTCAAGTACACTTTACACCAGAGAAGGTATGACCTTTCTCCCTAGTATTCTTATACTTAGGCTGCTATGTGGACATAGCACTTAAGCTTACTGCCTAAGTGATTAGATTACATCTATAAATTAGATTTGTGTTTATTTTTGGTTGATTTACCTTTACTTCAGTAGTTATATAGATTATTCAGTAAACTATATTGGGGGGGGGGGAATTGACCTTAAATAGACTCATTTTAATGTATTAACTAGAATTGTTTGTTTGTCCATGCTCCTTCGGCAGTGCCACCTGATAAGCTTACTGTGAATCATAGCAAACTATTTTTTGGTATTCCATGACCTTCATGATGTTGATTTAAATTGTTTGCTTGAGAATATGAGTTATCCTTTTGATTTGTTCAATTTTTTGTAAATCGGTGTACACATGAGGATCTGTAATAGCAATATGTTCGTGTTGCGTCTATTAACTATTGAATGCATGTATCTGCTAAGTTGTGGCAATCTTGGAACGAATGAGGAGTAAGCATTCCTGGTATTCAAGTCATACTCTTAATTTCACCCGCATAACACAAATTATGTTATTGTAGGTTAAGTTATAGTTGGTTGCCATATCTCTTGTACAGGAACAACTGCCATAGCAAAAGGAAGAGAGGACTAAGGAATTATCCAATATATAGTCTCAGATTCACAAAATATGTGCTAAGATATATGTAAACCTCAAACTTGGGGACCGGGCGGAACTGCCAGTTGTTGATGAGAATGATTTGTCTTTCAAGAATCTTCATGAATATCAATATCAACTACATGAGCTTCCTATTGGCAATCAGAAGTAGAGCATGGAGAAGTTCTCTATTTTCAATTAAGAAGAGCAATATGTTAGCAGTCTTTCTCTTCTTATGAGTTCACCAATGATATCATATTTGTAGATGATACAAGTGGCAGAATTAGTACAAAAGAAAAATCAAGATAGAAGAAGATGTACATGATCAGGTGGCATATAGAGTCTGAAGTGGATAGAGGTAGTTAGAAGAAGATATTGTATACATGTATCTTTTTTCCATGCATATTGTAAAACAGGGGCTAGGTTAATGTCCTCCCCATGTGTACTCCATTGTTCAAATAAAAATAAAAATATCAATGTTGACATTGTAAGCACCACTCCATCTTTATTGACATTCATCTTTTTTCTTTTTGAAAAGCCCTCTATATTGGCAAGCGAGTGACTGGATACATAATGTCTCTTACTACATATGTATGTGTAGTACATGGTGTCTTTCACTACACACTAGCTATAATTAAATGTGTAGTAATTGCTAATTTTTGCTATACATGAACTACATATACAAATTGTAACCAATGTCATCTCTCCCTACATATCACAGCTACAAATTGAATTGTAGTCATATATTTAGCTACAATGGAAACTACATTTTTATGTGTAAGGACATTTTTACCTACAATTAGGGTTACATATGAGTTTGTAGCCAGAGGAATAACTAACTACAACTTTGAAAAATGTAGCCTAAACAATTAGCTACACGGGTATTAGCTTCATATTCTAATGTAAGGATAAATGTAGCCAAAGCTTTTAGCTACAAATTTTGGGGTTTTCGCTACAATTTTTTTTTTGTAGTTAAAGACCATATTTTTCGTAGTTACAACATGGTATTACAACATCAAGGTAGTCGATGTCTTGACTAATTCAATTTGTCTCCTAGTTAGAAACCCTCACCTTATATAGTTTCCCTTTAGTAAGTTTCTCACCTTAGAGTTGACCAATTATGAATGATTGATTTAGGATCATAATAATTTCATCCTAGAAATATAATTTGATCAACTTTTGGTGATTAGTAAATTAGGTTGCTACTAGGGCATAAGTTGAAAGCAAAGGTGTCTAGAATGGGTCAGGGTTTGGGGGCTAGCAATATTTTCCTCCGCCCCATTAGCTTGGCTTACGAGGACTCCCAGATCCATATGACTACTGCCTGGCCTGAGCTGATACTGATTGTCCAAAATAGCATACCTTTGGGCAAATTATCTTATTGTTGAGTAACCTTTTGTACCTAGTATATGATGTTTTGGTTATCCATGTAGAATCACCTTATGTTTCCCTAAGATCCTTATAGGAGACTTAGATTCCATGTCTGGGGATATCCTACCTGATATTAGAATTTGAAGTTTGATAGTAGTGATTAGCAAAACAATTAAGTGTTGAATCCTATGCTTTAATTAGAGTTGCTCTTTTACCCCTATTTTATATTGACTAGGTATGTCAAGCTCTTATAGAACACTAGTGGTAGTGGTTATACCTTGTTAGATTTTGGAGTTGTTGATTTTGAGGATGAAATCCTCTTTAAGGGGACGGAGAACTACAATACATTTGAAATCTAGCTGCTTTAAATTTTTGGAAACCCTAACTGCATAGACTTGGGATTAGTGAGCTTATATATGTTTAGTGTTGAGCAAACAAATTATAATTATAATTCATCGTGTTTGTTTATATACAAATTAATATATATATATATAATCAGTCATCTAAGGGATAGTTCATATGCTTGAACCTTAACATATTCTTGATGCACATAATAGTGAGTTATTAATCACTAATTGTGAATACACTTAATGTTGACCATGTCACTCTAATAGTATGGTTAGTAAGATAAATGGTTCTAATGCATCCTTAACATGCATAACATGTAATGGTCATGATGACCTAAACCCTAATGTGTAATCATCTAGCCTTGACAATAAATACATACATATATTTGATGCCTTCATGACACATTAGTGACTTAGGTGTCATCATCACATAATATACCTTGGTACATATAAAATGATTATAATCACCTAATTATATTTGAGACCATGTTATCAACATATGTGAGGCATATCACCCTATCCTCTAATATACATCTCATTAGTCACCTTAGCATAACTTGGTATATGAATCAATTCATTTATGTTAATGTGTTCCATATTATTCACTAAAGTACATACAATGTATCAAATATGATTATGAGTAATTGGATTCACATGTATATGCATACATGCCTAATGTGATGTTAAATATGTATAATTCATATCATGTAATGTCATAGGGGAAAATGGTCAATGATGTCATTAACATGAGTATCTAATGTAAGTTGGCAATGTGTGATATAGAGATAAGGAATTAATGTGACATTATTTGGAATTGTTGTAGACTTAATAATTTGTTGGATAATATTATATTTTTCTTAGAAAATAATTTGTGATAATTTTATATGATGGTAATATAAGGATAATGGATAGTAAATTCATGTTATTAAAGTTTGCGACCTAATACATTAATAATGTTGAGATTTCTTAGTAAATCCTAATTGTGCTTAAAACATTTACGAGGGAAATACATATATTTCAGTACTTAATGTTGAGATATAATCCTTGTTAACAGATGTGAGTATAATATGGCACATGTAATGGAATAATAAAGATGATGCTTTTACATGATGGGTATTATGCTTATAAGTCGAAGTGTTAATTAGAGTTTTGACCGACCAAAAAAAAAGTCAAAGTGTTAATTAAGTGATGTTTGATAAAAGGTAACATGCATGGTGGAAACCTTAGTGAGACTTGGCTTATAGGTAGAGCTTGTGAAGTACACCTAGTTACCTAATCTTGTGATGTTACACACTCACCCTCTCTTCCCTCTTGTTGTGATTTCAGGGACAAAATCCTCTTTAAGGGACGGAGTGCTGTAACAAATTGAATTTTAGGGCCCTTCTTGCAATTTACCCATTTCCAAGATTTTATTTGCTTTCAAGTCCTTTTGGACCATTTTCATAAATTTCCCTATCTTTTGTATCTTCTTTGATCTTAATGTGGAATTTGAGCATTACTTGATGTTGTCATTCATAATTACCCACATTCTGGCAATGAATGGGTTTTTGCACAATATCCCAAGTGATGAGATAATTGGGGATTAATTATGCAATATGACCATTTATTAGATATAATTAGTGGATAATTCTAATTAAGAGCTTTTATATCTTTTTGGATATATGAGTAATAATGTGTGTTTGAATTAAGTTATGAGAATAATTTACCCCCCTTTTTTCTCTCTCCTTATGAGTGAATTAATTTGGAAATGTAGTTAATAGGGTGGGGAAAGTCTCTTGGTTGGCCTATCTCAAAAATACAGCAATACAATTATCACAAAGCCTCTTCACATTAATTTTCTCAATTTATACACTAATATATATATATATATATATATATATATTAATGGGAAATATATTTATTAGGGACCTAATATTTGGTAAAATGAAAAAAACTAATGGCATATCATCGTTCTAGACATTATCATGAACCTATGGTTAAAATTTGAAGTCATTTGGACATCATTTGACCATCCAAATGCATTTATTAAATTTCATATAAAGTGTGACTTTGCATTGAATGAATATCATTTGAATGACGATTTAACCCCATGTCCCTTCGTTTCATGTGTCATGTAAGGCCCATAAATTTTCTTAATGAGTTGAATGAACTTAATTATCATAATTTAATTCTTATAACCCTAATATAACCTTGTGATATTCTTTGAAATCATAAGACAAGCTTAATTTGAGCAAGTTATGCAATTTTATGCACATTTTGGATTGTTTTCACAATTTACCCAATTGAGAGGTTTTCTTTATAATTTATCACTTGCATTATGTTCCTTGGATATTATCTCATCATTCTTGAGATTTTTGAGCCATAGGGTCTCTATTTAAACCTTAGTTTGAAGGTGTTTTCTCCAAGGGTATTTTAGGGTTTACCCCTTCACGGATGAGCTACCTTTAGTAGCTATCAACTATTGAATAATGTGATTGGCTCGGAAATTTGAAAAAGGAAAGATAAGAAGGTCTATGAGGATGGTGGGGGAGATTATTTTGTGTGTGTTATTGTTTATTCTTAATAGTTTAAGGCCATAGAAACATGGGGAAGCTACTTTTACACCTCATGCTTGCTTCCATCCTTATCAATGGGCTATATTTACCTCTTCCTTACCCAAGTACAAAACTATGCTTGCTTTCTCTTTCCTTTAACCTGGAGAAACGACTCCCCTCTGTTTTTATATGGAACTAAGTGCTATAAGGTAGAAGAAAACCTCTTTTTGGAGAAGAAGGTCTCATAGAGCTACATTTAGCCCTACCTAGGGTTTCCAAGGTCATCTTCTAGGGATTTCAACCATGGCAAGTTATTTTCTTCCTTCCTTCTCCGTTTCTCTTGCTCTTGTCCTTCCTTAGACCTTCCTCCAGGTCCTAACCTTGCTGTTCCATGGTAGAATTTTCTCTAAAGCTCTAATACCCTACCTTTCTTGCTCCTTATGCTTAGGGTTTGCTCATTTGATGAAGAGAGGTGCTAGATGGACGAATTCATAAATTATTCTTGGATTTTCTACCCTACCTACTAGAGTTTTCTTCTGTGTGGGGTTTCATCTTCTGATTAGAGGCAGTTTTATAATTTGCTCCATGTTTATTTCTTACCATAAGCTTTTTAGATCATGTTTTTGCTTGAAAATGGCGATCCATGCACTAAAAGCTATGCTTGACTTGGATTTTGATTTTTATAATGTTCCCTGTTCTGATTTCAGTTATAGATGAAATTGTGATCATGTGTATGTTATTCCTAAGGTATAATATGACTTGTATCAGGTTTGTTTGA
Source organism: Alisma plantago-aquatica (assembly GCA_963693085.1). Taxonomy (NCBI): domain Eukaryota; kingdom Viridiplantae; phylum Streptophyta; class Magnoliopsida; order Alismatales; family Alismataceae; genus Alisma; species Alisma plantago-aquatica. Next base: position 1,490,385,843 of record OY856412.1, read on the forward strand.
CAACCTATGGTGCTAAGCACCTATCAACCAATGGTCAATTTTAGGGTTTTAAGTTGATTTCTTTGACAAACTCATGACCTGATGATGGTAACATTGCAACAACCCTATGGTGTTGTATTTATGAAAATGAATGGTGGTAACCAAGGGTTTCAACTGACGTTCACCCTCTTAGGTCATGTTTTGGCCTAATCAGAAGCCTAGTGATTAACAACTAAGTACCCTAATGATGCTATCAATTAATGGTGATATTAGTTTGATATTTGATGATGATTAACGAATATAGTGTTGATCTAACAACCTATGGTGACTTAATGGTCACTAATGATGGTGGATCAGGTCTCCAAAACCTATGGTGAGCTAATTATATAGTTGTATCATCAATTAAGCCTTATATCAATGGTTTCTTGGGTAACTTGATGCAATGGTCAGACCTGTAATGTAATTGATGGTTTTAATATATGAACTTGACCCAATGGTCAAGATATAATGTTTATTCCTCCAATAAAGTGGAATGATGGCTAATGTAATATGTTGGTCCTAATAATGTGATTTATATGGTTTCCTTTATATGATCAACTTAAGGATCTTACTTATTGACAATGGATGGCTTATTTTAAATGAACAGTCGATTGTGGGTTTTACCCTACTCTCAGTGGAACTTTTTGTGTTGTTAATCAAGGGATGTCTAGGGTTAGATGGTGAATATTTATAGAGCACAAATCAAGGACTTCATATGTGGTTTATCCAAGGTGTTCACTTATGTAAACAACCAATGGTCTCATCTTTTAAACATCCAATGGTTCTGGGTGACATTGTGGTATGGCGATATGGGTTGAATGATGATGGAACAAATGGAGGGTTACCCTTAATAAGGTAGTATTACTTATTCACTCATATAAATAGAAGGTATGATGACCATATTGTGTTGATATGTAACACTAATGAGGTATAGCTTGTTATGCCTAGATTTTTTTAAGGTAAAGTCAGGAGGCTATCTTATTCATCCCGCCCTCCTCTCGTAGGTGATAAAAAGATTAGTACAAATACTATCATTTTCAGCAGAATTAAACATGGTAGTACTACTACCATTACATCTATCCTTTTCCACCCATCCCATCACTATATCAGGAGGGTGAATATATTTAAAGCTACTAGTGTGAAATTTTATAAGGTGTTTAGCTAAGCTATTTACAGTGTCATTACTTTTTGTGTCAATCTTCACAATCTTCTAGTTAGGGTGTTGCTTCAGTCTGCTCTGAATGATGTCTATCTATACTGCGAGCTTGAGATTTTGTTGGTGGGTATTCTAATATATTTGAATTCCACCTTACAATCTATTTTAATGAAAAGATCTTTTAAAGCCAGCTCATGTGCTCTTTGGACGGCACTTTCAATAGCTCTGATCTCAGCCTGGACCACAGATTCGACCTCACAGTTCGTACCCATACCTTATAACCATTCACCCTTGTCATTACGGAGGACCAAAGCTATAGAGCCTTTGTGTCCTTTGAGAGATGCATCTGTATTCATGTTGTAGGTGACCGATGAAGGAGCCTTCCAACGCATGTTACTAATCTGGGTGTTAGTATGGCTTTTGGTGATGTGAGTAGGTTGGTAACTTTCAATCGACAACTCCATTTCTTTTAGGATGAACATAACTTAATGTCTAATAGGGAGGATGATCTTTTCAAACGTATGTCTGTTTCTGCAAATCAACATGTAATCATGAATCTACTCCTACGTAACTCATTCCCTATCAGGCCCATCTTGATCCAGCTGCTCAGCTTGCTGTTGAAGAAGTCGTATGACAGGTCATCATGTAAGACGTGTCTCCATACATCGATTACATACTTACAGTCATAGAAAGCATGGAGGCTCATTTCTTCGTACTCGTTGCATCATGCATAGATGCTTTCTGTAGCCATGTGCCTTCAAACCTTCCAACTATTAGTTAGAACCACATCATGCGCCAAAGTCCAGACCAGAAATTTGACCTTTGCTGGAACTTTTTCCTTCCAGATCATGCTCCACTCCCCGTTGACTCTAGATTTAGGTTTAACTGTCATCATGTTGTAGGCAGAGCTGGTAGTACACCTAGCTTTAATATAACTAAATGACGGCAATTGGGTATGAATAGTCCTTGAATGACTAATTCAATCATGGGGTATTCTCTTATTGTTATTGAAACCCTAGTATGCTATAACCTGATGGTTACACCTTTATTTATGTGTGGGTTCATACTTGAGAATAGTATGGAATGTTATGGTGATGCTTCACCTTATGCATCCATGATCCAATGGGGATGGCATGAGTTAGGGTTTGGGTATAAGTGTTGATTAGTAACATTGATATAATTTGCCATGTTGAACATGAATCTAATGCAAATAGATAAAGATAAGTATTCACGTTTAACATTCTTATATGATGGAATGATGTGGAATAACCACCTTAATATGATCATAACCCTAATGTGTTAATTAGTGGTTAGCATAGCCACATGGTTGATATTTTCTAATGATAAACATGTGCATTATGAATATGATGAGGGTTAATCATATCTAGATTCCTTGCATGTTGATGTAATAAAGGAATGTTCTTAATGTTAATATAACCCTGCTATGATTGTTTATGAACATCTCATAGCTCGTTAATGCAATATTCTACTGATCTGGTGTATTATATGTAAGTGATATTGTTGAGCATTGTTATAAGGCATGGAAAGATAATGATGATCTTGTAGGGAATAGTATGATGGTCTTAATGACCTTTGGGCATGGTTAAGCCCTGAACGAGGTGTAATCCTCTTGTGTTGATAAGGGTTGATACCCTATGATATTTGTGAAAAGGATTTATATCCTATGATAGTATGATGGTCTTAATGACCTTGGGCATGATTGAGCCCTGAATGAGGTGTAATACTCTTGTGTTGATAAGGGTTGATACCCTGTGATATTTTGAAAAGGATTTATATCTTGTGATAGTATGATGACTAGTGTGATCTCATGAATGGCAAGTGAATAGTACCATGTGATAATAAGATGATAAATTATGTTTCACATGTTTTATATCTTTTGAAGTTGTGATATTTATATGCTTGCTAGAAGTGAATTAGGGTTTGTATGTCCACTTGTTTGATGCATCCTTAATTCACCCAATTGTAATAACTAATCAAGTGCAACTCTAATCATGTAGAGACATGTGCCATAGATCCATCTGAGTGTCAGAACTTGCCAGATGGTGAAACGAGTATTCCTAAGGGAAACTTGAAGCACATATTATTGAGTATGTGGGTTGAGGATATATCCTTGTCATCCACAATGCAAGTTGTGTAGGTTGGCTATGGTCTTGCCTCATACATATGATGTGATTGAGAACGACTACGGTCGTGTCTCAGTGATTATATATGTGACAAGATTGGAGGACAATTGTTGTTGTACCTCAGATGGTAGGGTATGTGTACCCACCTCCTTTCACTAGTGTCGTGTCCTGTACCAAGGATGGACTAGGCTGTTAGCAGCTTGACCTTATGTGTCGCTGTGGCGGACCCGTATTGACTGAGGGAGGAGAAGATCTTAGGATTCTGGCTCTTCCTAGATCTTGTAAGGTGCTGATTTTGACTTAGTAGTGGTCAGTTGGATTTTGAGTGGTATCCTCAATTTCCTCAGGGCATAATAAAAGATGTAATATAGTCATATAACATATATGTTTAGGGTTATACATGACGCTTCACATTGGATGATAACCCTTATTTATTCTCTTTACATAAAGATGATGCTTAGTGCAATTAAGAGATAGTAATTATACTTATGTTTTGGATATGCATAGGATTGTATTTGTATACATATAGTAGTCATGCTTATGTTGATATCTATATTGCTACTGCTGATTATAATTAGAATTCTAGTTATATCATGTTGTTAGTTATGTTTAGCATGCTAGCCATGCCTCTATAATTAGAAATGCATATATTGCTAATCATGCTTATGCAAATACTCGTGCTTATGTTGATAGCTCTGCTTATGATATTGATCTGTTCAAACTGTTAGACATGCTAATGTTGTTAGATATGATTATGATGCTAGACTTATTCATGGTAATAGAGATAATATGCTACTAGACTTGCTTATGCTAGTTATGCATATGCTATTGAATCTCTTATATGGTCAATAAGGAAAATGATAATAGTCAACTTGATAATGATAATTGTTATCGACTCCTTTATGTATTTTATTAATCATCAGTGTTTCTGAGCCTATTTGTTATATATGATTAAATTGCTTAAACTGTCTCATTACCTAAAATGTTGTAATCAATAAGCATTGTTGGAGGTTATATCTCTTGCTAGGACATGGGTCTCACCCTTGTGGTTTGCCACATTTTTTTTAGGTAATCAGAAGTGACGAAAACAAACATGTGGCAGCAAAGAGGATTATAGTAATGAATCTTTGAGAAAGTTGATTAGATGTCTAGTGTGTCCTAGAGTTGTCCTTGTACTCTCAGGTATGGGCAGGAAAAGTTTATATATGATATTTTAAATGAATCAGAATTTTGTTAGCATGTTAATATTTGTTGTGTGGCATATACAAATATGGTTCTCCTGTGTATATATATGTTGTAGATAAGGTGATAGAACAATTTGTATCAAATTATTGGAATAGTAAGGATATAAGAAAGATGTTGAGCTCTTATGCAAATGTTTCTGAGTGGGTGCTGACATTGAAATCAGTTTTAATTTACCCATATTTTTGGGTATGTGGTTAATTGGTGATTGATTGTGTTTTATGTTTTGAGTAATCTCATTTAGTGTAACGGGTTCTCACAAGTTGGTATCAGAGCATTAGGTTCACTGAGTCTACAGGGACACTAGGACTTAGGACCAGGATGATGTCTAAGTTAGGAATATGACATAAAAATGTGGTGCATACTGCCTAATCTAAGTACTTGGGTGCCCTAGCCAGATATTCAATTATTGAAGAAAAGGTAAGTATGGAACTCTTAGATTGTTATCTTTCTGATTACTCTGATCAAGTAGTCATTTTGAGATAATCAAAAGAGCATAAAGAATAAGAAATCATGGTGTGAATATCTCAATCCTACCTTAAAGAAGATGAGAATTGCATCATTATCTATCAAAACTTGAATGTTTAGTACATATAAGAGAAAGATACAACACCGTGAAATCTAAATCTGAATACAAATAAGGAAAAGAGGAGTTCTTGAAGATGTGATTCAAGAAGATAATAAAAAGAAAGACAAACAAGTCTATGCTTATAAAGTGAATCAAGTACTGTTGATGAATAACAAAGTGTGATTATTCTCATCTTTTGTAACAAGTACAAATGAGAAGATGAATGGGAACAATAACAAAGAAATAAGGAGGAACATGAGTTAATCTCAGACCAACCATTCTTGTGACTGCTGATGAATACCAAAATGTGATTATTCTAGCTATAAAATAAGAATTTGAACAAAAATGTATATATGACAACTGAAAAGTAACACATTGAACACAAAAGTAAATGTATCATGTAAAACATAACTTATTGAACTGGAAAGTAACTCAACAATCCGAAATGTAACTGTATAAATTACAATGTAACTATCTAATGTATTGGTTAAGTTTGGGTCCACAAATGTAACAAATAGTTATAGAAAGTAACAACAAGTCATTCTTGACAAAAATGTAACTATATGAAGATAACATTACACAATTATTGTGCTGCAAATGCTAAATAGCCAAGTGTCATATTTCCATTTATAAAGTAAGTCTTTGAACATTTAAGTAACTATACGAACTAAAAAGTAACACAAAAAACTCAAGAGTAACATGTGCACCCATAATGTATCGTATTGACACAAAGAGTAACTATAGGGTACAAAAAGTAACCTTTTGACATAAAGGTAAGTTTGTGATTGAACTATAAAAGAATGAGTCTGATCTTAAGTAAGGACTAGTTTGTAGCCAAAAAAGATTTCTCAAATATGATACTAAATAATGGAAATAGGAGAAACAAATTCACAAATGTAATATGTAACATAAAATGGAAGAACATATAATATGGACAATGAAATTTAAAGAATCTTTAACATAGATTTGAATTCGATACAAATGCAACTCCATAGAAATGAGTAACAATAAAATTGAAGTGTAATCAAATGTGAAATAAAACTATAACAAAGTATATATGAACCATTACATTTACATCAACTTTTAAGATAACTCACACACTAAACAATTGAATAACATTACACTAAAAAAACTCAATAATCAACTCGAACAACAACAGTATCAGCAGATCCGCATCTAAAATCCAACACCAGAAAAAACATTAGCAGCAACAATATGGTGGATAAGGGAGCATCATTATAGATCAACAAAGACAAGTAACATATGAATCAAGAACACCACAATCCAGAAAAGTATCTATGTGAATAGAAGAGTAAGCATGAGAATAGTGAAATAACTATGTGAACTAAAAAGTAATTGTGTATACTGGGAAGTAATTATTCGACATATAAAGTAACTCTGGGCCGAAAAAGTAATAGAAGGTTCTCAAATGTAACTACAAAGGAACATTTACAAATCAACCACTACAAAATTTCCAACCACAACTTTCAAGAAAGAACAAGCTCAGTTCTCGCACATAAAAAAAATCAAATTAAGACAACAATTATGTAGATTTACAAAATATATATGCTTAGTAGGAAACATACCCACCTATTTCTTCGAAGGACAATTTTTGCTATCATGATTGACACTGTATTGTAAGCAATTGTTACATTGTCTCACTTGAGACTAGGAAATTTCAACTACATATCTATACCACAGATCAATCACTCTAGGTCTTCCTTTAAATTTAGAAATACTACGAATGTCGACCTTGACAAAAGAAGAATAAGATGTATTAGAACCAGTTACACCAACATCAACAACATCTAATTCTGACAGCTCCTTCTGTAAAGCAATGAGCCTTTCATGACAAATATCTATAGCGTTGTTCCTGCACGCTATGTTCACAACTGAATTCCAAGCAGAAACTAGCTGAAGTGTACTTCTAGTGGATGAATGCATAATAGATACTTTGTTTAAAACCAAAGGGTGATCTCTATATCCCTTGATCCACCTTATATATATATATATATATATATATATATATATATATATATATATATATATATATATATATATATATATATATATATATCAGGAAGAGTGCAAAAATCATGACTCTTTAGACAAGAAATATTGTGCCTACATGGAATTCTAACATGAAATAATTACAAAATAGCATACCAGTAGATGAAGCTTTCTTTGAAACACGAGGACAACGAGAACCACCAACATGATAGACCTCAAACACACCTTTATTATTAGTTTCCTTCACATAATACACCATACTTTGATGAACTAAAATTGAAAGATCTTAAAAATAGACTTGGTGTATATAAGTCTCATTTGCTCCTCTAAAGGGAACAATGAAACCAAAGGAAGACTGCTATAGTCGTCGTCAAAATCCTTAAAATTTTCTATCTCCCACACATGAGAGTAAGAAATCTCCAAGATACAAGCTACAAACAAGTCCAAAGAGTGTTTTTTTTGTTGTTGATGTGGATTATAATGAATGCATTAGGGATTTCACTTCTTTGGGTTGTCCTCATACCAACAAAGAAAGAATCCTACATAAAATATGGCACCCACTACCACCACATGGCATACACATCACAAAACCAACAAATTGACAATAAGCTATTCTCTTCAACTACAAAACTCCATCTCTCTTCAAAACTATTTGTATCATCTACATTCCATAAACAATCATCCAAAGTACTAATTATCTTATCCTTGTTAGGTACTCCACCAAGTTTAGAGGGGAGTTTCTGTAGAATGTGCCAACTGCAAAAATGATGCTTACATGATGGAAAAGAAGTAATGATTGTAGCATTCATTGTTAGGTCTTGATCAGTTATGATGGAAATTGGCTCTTTGCCAAAACACAATAAATATTGATTGAAACCCCATAAAAATGACTTATACTTCTCATCCGACAACAAAACAGAAGCAAACAACATTGTTTTGCGATGGTGATCAACACCACCAAACATTCCAAAAACCATTGAATACTTATTGGTATGATAAGTGGTATCAAATACAATGGCATCACCAAAGAGAGCATATTCGTCAATAAAAACTAGATCAAACCAAAACAAATGTGTCAAGCAACCATCAAACTCTTTTTGATATGTATAAAAGAATTTAGAATCTAAGACTTTGAAGCTTGCAAAATGATCTAACACTATATCCATATAATATTTAGATGACTCCTTTCTCTTATTGTTGAGGTGTCCATGAGCTTGTCTACTTGTAAATGTCAACTTTTTATAAGCACCAAACTCGATTGCTTTTGATGCAAGTTGTTTCAAGACAGGATTGTTTGCTTGACTCATAGAAGAAAGCATCTCTTTTTTAGTTCGGTCAAGAGAAGAATTACACTTCAAGTAGCACAAGTGAGCATCATCGACAAGATCATGATTGTGTTCATAAACAAAAGTAGTAAAACCCGTTTAGATGAGGAATTGTCTAGTGTAAATTAGATCATGGATTTGCACCCACAACCTTTCACAGAACACGTATGCTTGTTGGACAACTTCTCATGTAGATAACCAACTTCATCACAAAGAGGGCTCAAAAGATCTTTAGATCTCTTAGAACGACTAGTATGATCTTGCTTATCACAAACCAAATCTTTTTCAAGCAAAATCTTGGTACCTCTTTCATAATGATTATCATCTTTCCTATCATTAAACCCAATCATACCAGCATATATATCATAAAAAGATATGTCATCGTCTAAACTTCCAAATTCAAGTCCAATTCTAGGAACATCAGCTGAGGACATAATATCAACATCGAAAGATGAATAAGACCTAACATTATCATCATCATAGTAAATCATATCATTATTAGAATCAGTATCGAGACTATGATCCATAAAAGAAACAACCTACATGAAAACCTTCATAAAAACAATGCATAATTGATTCATAAACAGACATACAAAAATACATTTCAAAAATCATAAAAGGGGTGAGTATTATTGGAATAAAATAGATAGAAAGACACCCATTTCAGTTACATACTCATCCAACTATGTTTAAATATAAATCATTTGCAGACAGAAGAAAAATAACAAACTCACTAACTACATATATGTATTACAACAGTTAATTCTAACAACTACATTACAGTTACTAATCATATTCAATAGTATTTTAGTGAAAGTGTCCCATGCATATAAACCACTAGAAAGTACCTATCTGAACATCACTACATATCTGAAAAGGATTCCAATAAGGACAAGTAACAACAACAATTAGAAATTAACTATTGAAAATTTAAATTACACACAATGAAAAGCAAAGTAACTATGTAATAAATAAAATAACTATGGGTAAACAAAGGTAACTACATTTTACATAAAGTAACTCCAATGAAAGAAAAGTAATTGTTAAAACTAATCCTTTGATTTAGAGACATAACTATGCATCAAGTTTTATTTAAGCTCAGATAGAGTGAATGGTACTCAAGAGGAATAAATAATTTTTTTTCCAGATTCAGAACATAAAAGACAAAAATTCAAGAGGAAGCTAGATAGAAAAAGGATGTGTGAATGAAACAGGACAGGATGGAGAACCTGATCCTCAAAAAGGTTATAGTCTGTGACAGATAGGGAGAAGGTCTGTGAGAGGCATGGATTGCTTCTTACTTGGTTGTCTACTCAGTAGCGTCATCGTTAATGTTTGCAATCAAGGCCATCTTATCCTCCTCCTCCCACCACCAATAAAACATCCTCAACCTAGAAATTAGGGATGTGGTAAATTAGGGATGTTCACCATCTTCGAGCGTGGGAAATCATCATCCAGATCATCAATGTTTTCCACCTTCAGATGTGAGAAATTGGGGATGGAGGTCGTCAACCTGTTCAAGAAGACGAAAGAATCAAAGGAAGAGGGAGCTAAAATAGAGGAAGCACGAGCCGAATCGAAGGAAGTGAGAACTAATATTTACAAAATTGCCACCGTGTCTTTAGAAACGAGTAGCATAGCTACAGTACCCACATGGGTATTAAATGAAATATATATATATATATATACACTACTACAGAAATGGCTTATAACGTCACTTTTAAAGGCTTCGGTTGTATAAATAAACCGACACCTAAACCATAAAGCGTCAGTTCATAAAAAAACCTGACATCTATCTGTGAAGGGTGACCAGAAACGGGTATCACTTTTATTCAGTGTCGGTTCCTTAATAATAAACCGATTCCTAAAATTAACCGCCAAATCCAAAATTTCCAGTGAAAATATTACCTCCAAAATTTAACATATGGCGTCGGTTATTAGCTAATAAATCGACGATCAAAGATTATTCACGAGACAGAAATTGGGCACATTTTGATCGTCGGTTTTACTACAATGATTGACGCTTATGGATTTTCCCATGTTATTCTCGAGAAATTGTTCACATCCTTTGAGTGTCAGTTTTCGAAATAAACTGACGACTATGGTCTTTAATCGAGAACAAAATTTTTAATCGACACATGTAGATAGACGTTTGTTGTTTTCTAGTTAAAACTGACGATATAATTGAGAATAGGTGTCAGTTTTGTTGGAGAACCGATGCCTTTAGTTTTATGTTTCAATTTTTTAATAATCGACGCCTATTGTTAACTTAATAGCACCCACGTGATCCAGGCTCTTCCCCTTCTCAGTTTCATTGATTCCACGCACTTAGGTTTGGCGATCACCTCTGGTTCCTTGCTCTGTTGTTGTTCCTTGCTCCTCTGATTGCCGCCTCTGCCATCGTTCTTGCTCTAGGCATCTCCATTCCTTGCTTCACTGCATGTCGGTGCCTTCTCTGCCTGCTCTCCGGCCGCCACCCTTCTTGCTTGCTCTCCGGTGCCTGCTCCTTCTCCTGCTCGCCATGGTTCGCATGTTGCTCCTTCTCCTTCTCAAAGCCACTGCTCTCCTGCCCAGGTATAGGTCGTTGCCCTTCTTGTTCCTCCACCTCTTCTTCTTCCCGGCCTGCTCCCTCTCCTTATTAATTGTGGATTAAAGCAAGGCCACGACCATGTGGGCTGGCCACGACTGTGGCTGTGTTGGCTGACCACGGTCGTGCTGGCTACGACCGTGGCTAGCCCACACAGTCGTGGCCTTTCTTTCCTCCATTTGGTAAGGAGGGAGAAGGAATAAGAAGATACATTTGCAATTGAATACTAATGCTTGACCTAATTCTGTAAATTTTGATGCATGTTGAATTAAGATATTAAAACCCTAATACACATTTCACCATAAAATTGAATTAACTATATTGTTGATAATGCATGAATCCGTATTGTATGATGTAGATTGATGATAATGCATTAGCTAGTTTGAAATTTGAAATCAATTATGAATCTCTCCATCCCTAGGTCATACTAATTTATGTGTAATCTTTATCTTGATGATGAACATGCATGGACACTTGAAATGTTGAAATCAATGTTATAGAATGACAACACATGTATTTGATGGCCTAGAAATCCGTCCAAGATTTACTCATTAGGAGTAAATCTTGGATAGTCCCCAGTTTAGGACTGTTCTTGAACACCTAATATCACTTAGGAAGTAAGTGTATAATGTATATTTGGTTTTCAAGAAAATTTTGGTAGCATTTCCCTATTTGTTCTCTAAGTACATATGTACTTAGAGAACAACGGGGAAATACTGCCAAAATTTTCTTGAAAACCCAATACACATTATACACTTTATAGTGAGATTAGGTGTTCAAGAATGGGATAGGTGGTACATATTCATTATATATAAGAATGACAACACATGTATTTGTTGGACTAGAAACATGTCCAAGATTTACTCATTAGAAGTAAATCATGGATAGTCCCCAGTTTGGGACTGTTCTTGAACACATAATCTCACTTAGGATGTAAGTGTATAATGTGTATTTGGTTTTCAAGAAAATTTGGGTAGCAATACCCCATTTGTTCTCTAAGTACATATGTACTTAGAGAACAATGGGGACATGCTGTCGAAATTTTCTTGAAAACCCCATACACATTATACACTTACTAGTGAGATTAGGTGTTCAAGAATGGGATAGGTGGTACACATTTATTATATAGAAGAATGACAACACATGTATTTGTTGGCCTAAAGTTTTGACCATGCAAAAACTCTAATCTATTAACCCTAGACCCTAATCTTGTTGTAATATATACTTGTTTTCTCTTTGATCATAGAATGGATAGATCATGGATGTCCATTCGTAATCGTTGCACCCCAGAGTTTATTTCTGGTCTTGACCAATTTATTGGATTTACTGAGGAACATAGGAAACAACCTGGAGATAGGTTCTACTGTCCATGTAGGCATTGCGGTAACAACTTGAAAGTCGGCACTGGTGAAGAAATCAAAAGTCATGTCATGTGCAATGGGATTATACAAGGCTATACATAATGGCACTGGCATGTCCCGAAACCAGTGGATGTCAATAGCAGTGCTTGTGTGGAAGAAGAAATTGCCTCTGAAGATGTAGATGTGAATGAACCAGTTCCAGTAGACATCGTTCATGCGATGCTAGATAGTTGTGGGGTAGAGCACACCGATCCACCTCCCATTTTTGGAAACATTGTGCATGATGTTGAGATATCATTATATATAGGTTGTACTAAGTTTATGAAGCTTAGCATTGTGTTGAGATTGTATAAGCTGAAAGCTAACAATAGATGGAGCGATAAAAGCTTCACATCATTGTTGTCTTTGTTGAAAGAAATGCTTCCTGAAGGAAACGAACTGCCAATCTCAACATACCAGGTAAAGAAATTTTTGTGCCCAATGGGAATGGAAGCCAAGAAGATTCATGCATGCCTGAATGATTGTGTATTATTTTAAAAGGACTATGTGGATTTGAAAGATTGTCCAAAATGTGATGTGTCACGGTATAAATTGACGACTTTGGGGGAGTCCAAAACTAGTTCTCCTGCCAAGGTGATGTGGTATCTACCTATAATATTACAATTTCAATGCTTGTTTGCCAATCCAATAGATGCGAAGAATTTGAGGTGGCATGCAGATGTCAAGAAAAATAATGATGAGATCCTACGACATGCGTCTGATTCCCCACAGTGGAAGAAGATTGATCTATTGTACCCTAAATTTGGTGAAGAAGTCAGGAATCTAAGACTTGGGCTTTGTACAGATGGGATGAATCTGTATCGGACATTGAGCAGCCAACATAACACTTGGCCAGTCATGCTTGTTATATACAATCTTCCTCCCTGGCTGTATATGAAAAATAAGTATGTAATGTTGTCGTTGTTGATATTGGGCCCAAAACAACCTGGAAATGATATCGATGTTTATCTTGAATCTCTGATTGATGACTTAAAGAAACTCTAGGTTGAAGGTGTGATGACCTGTGATGCTTCACAAAGAGAAACATTTCATTTGCATGCTATGTTGTTTTGCACTATTAATGACTTTCCAACATATGGGAATTTGTCTGTATATAGTGTCAAAGGAGCTAAAGCGTGCCCTATATGTGTAGAGAACATTGATTCAATAAGACTAAAACATGGCGGTAAGACTGTATATCTTGGTCATCGAAGGTTTCTACAAAATTCCATCCGTATCGTAGGAAGTGCAAAGCATTCAATGGATTGAATGAGGAATGGAGTGCACCTAAACCTATACCAGGAGAGGTTGTTTATGAAAGAGTAAAAGACTTTGTCAATGAATTTGGTAAGAGATCACAATGTACTATGGCCACACAGAGTGATAAATCTTCATTCAAGAAGAAGTCAATATTTTGGGATCTTCCTTATTGGAGTTCTTTGACAGTCAGGCATTGTATCAATGTCATGCACATTGAGAAAAATGTTTGTGATAGTGTCATTGGTACTTCGTTGAATATACCAGGTAAGACTAAAGATGGGATAAAATCTAGAATGGACCTATGTGAAATGGGAATAAGGTCAGAATTAATAGAAATACGTGAAATGGGAAATCGGAGAACATACTCACCTCCCGCTTGTTACACGTTGTCTAGAAAGGAGAAGAAAGCTTTTTGTGAATGCTTGGTAAATGTTAAGGTGCCACAGGGTGACTCATCCAACATCTGTAGATTGGTATCAATAAAAGATCTGAAGTTGATAGGTCTTAAATATCATGATTGTCACACTCTAATGCAACAAATATTGCTTGTGGAAATTCGATCTATATTGTCGAAGCATGTAAGGTTTGCAATCACCAGACTTTGTTTCTTTTTCAACAGTCTGTGCACCAAAGTTATTGACCCTGATACTCTCGATAATTTGCAAAGAGAAGTGGTTGTTACCTTATGTCAGCTTGAGATGTATTTCCCTCCTTCGTTCTTTGATATCATGGTACATCTTGTTGTCCACTTGACTAGGGTAGTGAAAATGTTGGGACCAGTTTTCTTGCATTGGATGTATCCCTTTGAACGATACATGAGCATTTTTAAAAGTGATGTTCGAAACCGTTATCGGCCTGAAGGGAGTATTATTTAGGGTTATGTGGCGAGAGAGGTTATGGGTTTTTTCAGTGACTTTCTCAGTGGTAATGACACTCCTGGTAATGACAAGAATATTGACGAGCAATTTGGAAAAGGAATTTTGGGATCACAGGTGAAAGTAATCAGCCATGAGCAGTTGCAACAAGGTCACTTGTATATTTTACACAACATGGAAGAAGTGAGTGTTTATATAGAGGAACATACCAATTTCATCAAGAGACAATATCCTCGAGCCAATACAATGTGGCTTGCTAGAGAGCATAATAAGACATTTATTAAGTGGTTTGAAGATAAAGTCTTACATCAACTATCTCAAACACTAGATGATATTATTGAAACTATCAAATGCCTTGCATTTAAACCAAAATTGAATGTTATGTCTTATGAAGGGTATGAAATTAATGGATTCACATATTACACAAAGTGCCAAGATGATAATAGTGTCGTCAAAAATAGTGGGGTCACCCTTCAAGCGTCGACTATGTTTTTTGCAAGTGAAAAGGATAAGAGTCCACGTGAAGCTAAAATGTCATATTACGATGTCATTGAAGACATATGGGAGTTTGAATACAGAGATTTTTGAATTCCACTCCTCAAATGTAATTGGGTTGATAACACCAAAGGAGTTATAGTGGATGAATTGGGTTTCACTTTAGTGAACTTTGAAAAGATTGGAGAGAAGGGTGAACCATTCATATTGGCATCACATGTGAAACAAGTATTTTATATCGATGATCCTGCAAATGATAAATGGTCGGTTGTTCTTCATGGTAAAAGACAGTTCATTGGAGATCCTATAGATGAAGAAGAGTACTACGATAAGTATGATGACTCCAGTCCATTCTTAGTTGGGTTTCCAACACCACTAAATATTGAAGCTAAGGATGACTTGTATGTGCGCGGAGATCACAATGAAGGATTGTTGATTGATAAAAAACACAATATTAGAGGCATGCATGTTTATATTTTTTATATCTTTTAGTTTTCTGAATGTGAACTTTACAATGTGAATTACTTTACAATGTGAATATGAACTTTACAATGTGAACTTTATAATGTGAATTACTTTATAATGTGAATGTGAACTTTCAGATGGCTGAGCATTCTCCTGATGAGCGTGCTGATGATTACCATGAGGGTGAGGACATGAATGCACCGCCTCACAATGTAAGTTTTAAAAATATATCATATATTTCTATCTATATGTCCATTTATAATTATATCCTGTAAGTGAGTTTATTTTGTCAAATTTTAGGTTGATGATGCACATGTACCCTCTCAAGCACTTGAGGCACTTGATGAGCAGAAACAAAAAGTTGACAAGAGAAGGGGCATCACTATGATGACGAAGTTAATAGCATAAAGGGCAATGGACCCAAACTTGTTGTGGATTTTGATAATGCAGGAAATGCAATTGAAGTGAACCGCAATTCGTTTGTTTCATATCTTGGGTATGTTACTCGTATCCATTGTGGTTGTAAGATAGATTCTTAGAATCAAGTTCCTAAGGGGAAGAAAGACGTAATATGGAAGGATTTATGTGTGAGTTATTATTACTTGCAATTCTATTTTGTAGATTATTAATTTTTTGGATACTAGTTTAACAATTCTATTTTATAGAGTATATTTGCATTGGATGAAAAGTTGCATCATAAATGTGTGATGCAACGTTGTGGGAGGGTCCTAAGGAACTAAAGGACAAATCTCAGCCGAGAATACATAAAAGAAGGTGACAAGAGGAAGAAGACAACCACTGAATAGTGGAACTTCCTGGACCAAGAAGAATGGAACGCATTTGTTGCTTCAAGATAAACTGATGAATTCAAAGTATTAGTTGTCACTCCCAATTTAATTAATATATGTTGTATTTAGCTATTCAAGATTATCATTTAATGCTACTAACCAAATCAATGTGCATACTAACTAGGCCCTCAGTGAGGCGTAAAAAGCAAGGCGTGTACTGATTGTGCATGACCACATAATGGGTCCAAAGGGGTATGTTGGCGTTCTCCAAAGACTACAGGCTAAGTCTACTGCTCAGTCTACTGCTACTCAAGAGTCCTCTACTATAGGTACCACACCTCTTCCTCACCATGATGTCTGGATAGCGGGGAGGCAAAACAAGAAGGGAGAAATAAGGAAGCCTGCAACTGCTGAGGCAGGTGCAAAAATGGTAAAACACAACTCTTGGAGAAATCGCTTGAATATTGATTAGTTGTGGTGTTTACTTACCAATTTCAGTTGATGGTGATTAGCGAGAGCTGCAGGAGCTGAGGAAACAAGGCAAGTTCATCCCTGAGGGCACAAGGGATGAATTGGCAGTTTCTCTGGGTAACCCAGAGCATCCTGGACGTGTTAGGGCTGCAGGCGCTGGTGTGGGCATCAAAGCTTTCTTTGGGCCATGCCAGTGAAAACATGTCCCAAAAGTGGGAATATCACAAGAAGAGGCAACCTATTCTTTTTTTAGAATGTTACTGTAAAAGGGAATTCAATAATCAGAAGGAAACATTTCTTTTATCCATGTATAGGTAGATAAGATAGTTGATAGGAGAGCAGATGAAGTAGTTGATAAGAGAGTCAATGAAGTAGTTGATAAGAGAATCCAGGAAGCAGTCCATGAAGCAATGAGCAAGTGGCGGGCATCTCTTACTGCAACTCAAACGGTACCTATGGCATCCCGCTCTACTCCTACTGTAGAGGTTGGGAGTAGTAATCATGTAGACCCACCTAGCACATTTGTTGTAAGTATTTTTATGACATAGTAGCTAGTCTTTTCAAGATGATATGTTTTCAAGATGATATGTATATATGTATATAACATTCTTTACATAAATTTGTAGGGGTTGAAGCCATGCCGTCTAAAAAGTAAAGAATATGTCATTGCAGAGGCGTCAGATTACCCATTCCTACCAGGGGAAATGTTTCATGGGTCTCCACTACCAGATGGTTGGGTTCGTGTGAGCCCGCTACGTAGATTCCCCAATTGGTTGAATCTTCAATTACCATATGCCCACCCAGATTGTGAAACACTTGGTGAGGCAGAAGGCAGAGTGATATTGTGGCCAAAAGCATATGTCGTCTATACCAAAATTGTATGGTAATTTTACATTACGTTAAATTGTTAGTGTGTATATGAGGTCAATTGATCTGAAATTATATATACAGGTTAAAAAGAAGATACCCAGAGCATCTAGGCCTCCACCTCCACCTCCTGCATTACCAAGCTGGGTTCCACAGGACCTACCTGTCCCGTTAGGTCCTAATTGTAGGGGTATGGCAATATGGTTAGGTGAGCATGATATAAATTGCCCTATAACTATTTCTATAGATGTGGATGTTGCAGTTCAATCATACGAAAACAAACTATTTATACAAGATATTTTGGAGTTGTTTCGCTATGATTAGCTGAATACATCTATGATAGAGCTATGGATAAGGTGAGATCTTCTTTATACATACATATACCTTGTGTAGAATCTGGTGATCTGGTTTCTTATATATTAATGCATACGTAATACATATTTTGCAGCTACCTATTCAAGATATGTGCAGATTTTTCATTTGAACATGTAGAATTTTTTATTCCATCTTTGATAAGTCTAGTAGCTAAAGACCCTTCGTCAGTTCAACAATACTGTTGTGATGCTTTTCAAAAGTTTGGTCAAAATAAGAAAGACGGTGATAATAGCTCCATTCAATGTGGAGTAAGTTTACTTTGCTTATAATTTGGACTTAAGAAAATTACATTTTTATTGTGGATTTCGAGTTATTAATTTTTTACCTCTAGGGGTACGCATTGGGAGTTACTAGTTATTGTCCCCAAGACGTTCATTGTCTATTATCTAGATCCTAAAGGGACTAAATTGAATCCAACATATGGACATGCAATGAAAATAGCATTATTCCAGTGAGAAATATTTTGTTAACATATATTATTACATTACGATTTAATTATGCAATTTACTATGTTACATTAACATGTAGGGGTTTACATGAGTTCAAAAAGGATGGAGGAAAGGTTCCCAGGAAAAAGAACCAGCCAATAATTTGGAGAAATGTGAAAGTAAGTTCCCGACTCCAATGTATATATTATTTATGTGAACTGTGCTTAGTTGTATTTCTTTAATATTTTGTATGTTTCAATTTATAGTGTGCTACACAAGACAATGGATGGGCATGTGCATAATATGTGATGCGATTTATGTACATGATTATCAAACATGTCGCAGTGGACATCGATACCATACATGAGGTATTATATATAGTCTCATTAGATAATATGAAATATATCAATCTTATTTATATATTATTAATTATATATATATACATCATTCTCTTTGCATGTGTTTAAAACTGACCCCACTACAGGAAAGGCCTTGTTAAATGTCCATGCTCCCTATACGACGGAAGAATTAAATGATGTAAGAGAAGAATGGACAAAATCCATACAAGTACTGGGGGTTTTAAAATATAATTGGGATGTTGATAGTGAATAATGACTAAAGAATGATATTTTGTAAATGAATTTTTTTGAATTGTCATATGTGTGAATGTTTCTACATAGCTGGATGTTTCTGCATGTGTCTGAATGTTTATACATGTGTCAATGTGAAAATGAATGGAACTGCTGGTTGCTACATGAATGTTTCTACATGTGTGAATGTGAAAATGAATGGAACTGCAGTTTTCTACATGAATGTTTCTACATGTGTGAAAATCAAATGGAACTGTAGGTTGCTAAATGTGTGAAAATTAATGTTGTTAATTTTGTAGGTTTGTGGCATGTTGTTGGCTGATATCAATGGATGTCATAAACCTGCAGTTCATAACTGAACTGCAGTTTCTCATCCTGCGACCAGCCACAACAGGCCTGCAAACTGATAAGAAAAAAACATACAATCGGCATTGGTTATTTGTGTAAAACTGACGAAAAATGATTACAACGTCGGATAAATAACTCAAACCGATGCCTAACATACCGACGATGATTGTTCTGGTGTCAGTTAACCTACTAGTAACCGACGTCTATTTCCCTAATTAGGCCAGACACCACGGCTGTGTTGGCCAGCACGTTCGTGGCTATGGACCAGACAACATGGCCGTGCTGGACAGCACAGCCGTGGTAGCGGGCCAGACAACACGGCCGTACTGGCCAGCATGACCGTGGCAGCGGGTGATATGGCGTCGGTTATTACTAATAAACTGACGCGGATAGTGCCCTCGATGGCACCCTTTCTATGGCGCGAAGGTTTATGGTGACGGTTTCCATCCTAATAACCGATGCCTATAACCCATGCTGGTGCGTATTCGGTGGCGCGCGAAGGGTTATGGTGTCGGTTTGAAAACCGACGCCTAACGATCTTCCTTTTAGCGGCTCCCACATAGGTGTTGCATTAAAACCGATGCTAAATGCCTTAAATAACTGACACTAAAGGTCAGTTATGTACTAGTGATATATATATATATATATATATATATATATATATATATATATATATATATATATATATATATGGTCGTTTATTTAATACCCACGTGGGTAGCCTGGATTTTGCTATCCAGCAGCCAAAAAAGTGACTATTCTGACCAGAAAAGTAATTCAGCTATCAAAAAAAGAAACTATGTTGATCAAAAAGTAACTATACGACTAGAAAAGTAATCTCGTACAAAATACACAACAGATATATATATATGTAACTATGTTTTGAAATTTGTTGTTACAAATGTAACTATCTATGCATGAAACTCAACAGTTTGCAAGTTAAAGTAACCCTCTACATGTCAAAAGTAACCAACTTGAAAAAAAGTAACTGAAATGGGGGGCGGGTAGCTACCCGCGTGGGTATTAAAGATGGGCCCTATATATATATATATATATATATATATATATATATATATATATATATATATATATATATATATATATATATATATATATATATATATATATATATATATATATATATATATATATATATATGCGTGTGTGTGTGTGTGGAGAGAGAGAGAGATTCCACATATTGATGAGGAATAACATCCTAATATTATAACTATTGAAACCTGGCTTGGAAAGCACATTCTTTAAGAAGGACTTAGGTGAAACATCCTATGTGATAAGAATTGAGATCTATAGAGATAGTTCTAGAAAGCTTCTAGACCTAAGTAAGAGCACATATATTGTCAAGATGCTGAAAGGATTCAACATGAAGGATTCAATTGGGGAGAATATGTCCATGATACATGTGATTAGTCTCTCAAGAACCCTTTATATCAATTCTTATGAAGAATGGAAGAATATGAATGAGATGCCATTCACAATTGAATCTATCACGTATGCAATATAATGTACTCATCCCGTTATCTTGTATGTATTGGACATGACAAGATGCTATTAGTCAGATTCGAATGAAGGAGATTGAAAAGTCATAAAAACATCCATCACTACTTGAGAAGCACTAAGGATCGGTTCATAAATTATGGCAATAAGGAAGAGTTTGATATAAAGAGTTACATCGATGTAAGGTTCTAAAATTGCAAAGAAAATTAACGATCGCAATTAAAATCTGTGTTTGGCCAAAAAATTATAAGTTGGAAGGGATATGAACTACATACAATTATTTTACAATAGAAGTCGAGTATCCTAGTGTTGTGAACACAACAAAGGATACTGTATGGATCTAAAAGTTCATATAGATGAACATGAAGCATGTCCCAACCATCAATGACACAGTAGAAATACTATGACAATAATGGATCTTCTGTTTAGGTCAGGAATATCAGATAGCATACTATGGCTATTCCATCTCTTATGAGATATCGTACAACAAAGAGATTTGAAGCATGCGATACACTGACTAAAGGAAAATGTTGCTAACCCGCTAGATTAGCACTTGCATAATAGAAACATGGTGTACATGTTTAGATCACTAAGAATATGATTCATGGGTGATTGATTCTAAATCAAGTGGGTGTCAGTTGGTAAGTATGCCCAGAGACCCAATCATATGATGATTGTGATGGAATAAATGATTTGATTAATAATAAAGGAAATCTTCTGATTTATTTAGTTTCAATTAGTTATGAGATAATAATGAAACATAATGAATGTCTAAAGAATGACATTTCTCAATTACATATGTCTTGGGGTTGATGTCCACAACAATGAGTTCACATGGATGTCAAGAGTAGGTATATTCTTGTTGTGTCCCTAGTCAGATGTTATTGTGGAAGGTTGATAGACAACGATGACACATAATACTAGAGTGTGCTTTTGTTGATGACAAAATCTCAACAATCATGATATGTGATATCAAACTAAACACAAATACTTGTTAGACAACGATTTATCATATAGACCCACCTTGAGAGTGACACACGGAAACCATAATTGGTGGTCAGAATCTTCTCCCATAGTGATGGTGGTGATTGTGTCTCTTAGACCTAAAATCACTACACTTATCACATGTTGTTTGATATACTTTGACATCATCCATCGTGACCTTTAATAAGGGTTACCATCAAGGTGATAATCGGGAGTATTGTGACACATGGGTATGACTATGAATGATGTATATTGGATTTGTTCCTCCCACTAGAGTTTGAAATTTAGGCCACTTGATAAGCGGCATGGAGAAAAACGTGCACATGCACATGTGAATCAATATATGATATTGAGGCCACATATTTCTCAGACGGTCTACTCTAGTTCAAGGAGAATGGATTGAACATTGAGACAATTATGATTCCATGCCTTGAGTTCAATATAGATATCAGTGACAAAGGAATTAGACGATCATTATAACACTAATCACATATTGTAGGTTTAAGTTGTTCTCCAACTTTCCTAATTATTTAGGTAGCAATGATGTGTTGATGGATACCGCTCATTGCTTGTGATGTCATAAATCTATTATGGAAATTACTTCCAACGTAATTTGTGACCTATAGGGTCACACATAGGATACACTTGGAATAGGAGTTCATTCATGAATATGGTTAAAATTGATTAATAAAGATTAAGTATTCAATTTAAACAACATTGGTTGAATGTTGACTATGTGAACTGTGAACTGACCGGTTCAAGTATTGAACTGATCATTTTAGTGTGTTAGGTCGATTGAACCAATATTGGAAATCTGGTCCATGAATCGACCAGTTTAGGAAGTGAATCGAGCAACTCAGTTCCATGAAGTGATCAACTTACATTAACCGTCCAGTTGGTGGATCATTTTAATTGATCCAAGGATTAGTGTCGGCATCAAGTTGAACATTAAACTGAACATTAATTTCCAATACAATTTTGATTCAGAAACATGATGAAACAACCGGTTCAAGGGTTGAAGCGATCAGTTCACATGCCAACCGATTGGTTCACTTGTGAACTAACCATTTTACCGCTCACAGGATGTAAAAACTCATGAGATCCCATCCCCTTTGACTTCCTCATAGACCGGGAACCCTGACCTTGACCCTCCTACAAATAGAGAGGTATTGGGAGCTTCTCAGACACATCAAATAGCTCTAACAATTGTTGTCTCCTCTGACTCTGGTAATCAAGAGAACCCGAGCAAGTCCTACCCGATAAAAGGAGGGATAGAAAGGGAGAACAATTGAGTGAGAGCAAGTTGGTTCTAATACACCAACTATAAGGAACAACTCCTTTCTGTCTATTCTTCTAGAACAACAAGAGTTCCCAATGCTTTGTGTGGACTACTATGGAGGCAAGGAGGTTGTTGCCTGCCACCAAGAGGACAAGGTCAAGCTTCTGTCTGTGGTGATCAATCAGGAGTTGTTGTAGATGTTGTCTAGGCATGACTTGAAGATAGTCACATAATGCATTGAGGGAATTGTCACGGGACTTTCTCTATGATTAGGTATTATCTAGAAACCATCATTCTCATTACATAGTTTTTGACACAATCGTCTATTAAAGGGTAATACGGAAGATACATTTTTTGTTTATGTTGCCTATCCTGATGCCATATTTCTCTACAAACTATTCTTGTTTAATTACAATATAAATGAGCATGTTGAAAATATGGGACTAAGGTGGGAGGGGGGTTGAATTGATATATGACACACTTAATACTAGAATTGTTGTACCTTTAAATAACATCACAAGTTAAGTACAATTGGTAAAACCCACAAGGAAGAGAGAGATTGAAAAGCAAAAAATAAACACTAGTTTTATAATGGTTCTCATCTCAAAGGACACATGTATACTATCTAGATAGGTAAAACTCTAGGATTTGAAAACTTGAGTACTACCTTGTATTTCATCACAAGAGTTACAAGAAGAAATTTCCCATTTTAGATTAAGTGTCAACTAGCATTCCCTTAAGAACAAGGGAATTAAAAACCATCAGAAAGGACTTACTTACCATTGGCTATGGGTCTTTTGTATTTTTCCTTTTCATTCATCAAGGAGAAGCTAAAGGATTCCCTCCCTTATTTCCCTACCCTCCCACTCCTTTCACCAATAGAATATTCTATCACCAAGGGGTGCCTTCCTTCTCCAAGGGCCACCATCTATTCTTCGTCTCTTAGACAAGAGAGATATGTTGGAAGGTAGACAAATGAGAGATCCAAACTATATTAATGTATATTGGATCACAGAAAAATCTCATATTCACTCTAATGGATGTAAGAAGTTATTGAACTCCTGAGACTATAGGTGCACCTTGGGTCACACCCTCTCAACCATAACAAGGAGCATATAAGGTACTTGTAAGGAGTGATCCCTGAGAGGGAATACACTGATTACTCAATTGAAAAAAAGGAACAACTCAAATTTCAATCACCAACATAAATTTTGTGGAAAACAATCAAAAACTACTATATCTAATTGATATGTTCATAAGGAAAAAAAATTAAAAATGAAAGAAAATATATATTGACTAGTTACAAAATTTACAAGGTAACTAGCACCCATATGGGTAAATATATAATATTACTCTGGGATGTAGAGTGCAATACTAACAACTTCAGTTCTATCTCCCAAGAAACTATAGAACTTTGAAAGTTATCAACAAATGTTGGTATGTGCATAAAAATGCACTGTGTAGCCCTTTTTGTATTTATCGACTAAGGTCTAGAAACTTATACATACATGTAGAACTTAAAACTTTCAATTCATTAACATACTTGTTTTTTAACTTCCTGACTTACAAATAACATAAGGTGAAATTTACTAATTCTATCCAATCAGTAGAGCCCCTAATGAATCTTAGTTTGGAATTTAGATACCTCATGAGTCGCCTAGTTTGAATTTAATATGCCCAATGTCCTATTATTATATATCGATTAATACTTCTCATCTAGACAACCTTCTTATGATCCTTATAAGGCTTCTTAGGGTATAACTTACAGAATGTTTGTGGGTGTACTCCTAATCTGATCCCAAAGGCATATAATCTTGAGACTAGTCTTTCTAGGGATAGGAGGTCATGTTTTGATATGTTATAAAACCACAAGCCTTAAATAAGATTTCATCATTAAAATCTAACCATCCTAAAACACTAACAATCAACTACTCTCCATCCCAGTTAAGGTCCAACATACTATTTCAGACTAAACAACTGCAATTGTATTAGGGTTACATATCAATACTAATTGTGTTTACTAGGTGTGTTGATGCCATGCATCCAACTAGATAATCTTAGATATCTATATATGAGCCATCAGGTCTACTGGGTTATAACCTAACATCCCTAAGGTTCATATTACCATTTACTAAGTCTTTGGGTACCAATATCCACACACAAAAGGAGTAAAGAGGCTAGGTCCACTAAACTGTTAGTACATGCCACATTTTACTAGTAATCACTCCAATGTCCAAACTAAGATTTTAAAAGTTTTGTTGCAACTAGTTGTACACTTTCTCTTCCAAAAACTTTACATACACTTCTATTGTAACCTAGTTCAGGAAACCAACAATGAAATCCAAAAATCCGTTTTACATATAATTCTATAATGGAAAGTAGTTTATAGTGATAAAGATACATGACTTAAAACAAGATGCGGATCTAAAATCAATCGAGAGAACCAATTTACGAATTTTCCATATCAATATATCATTATTCTACTATTTTACCATCCTTATCACCAATTCCATCCGAAACTCAAATCCCACAACATCACAAGAGTTATATTGAAACCCAATCTACATTATAGGTTGAACACATAGGGTCTCATCACATTAGATTCAACCTTACTAAAAACCACTAAGGGTACCTCATCTGGTTGTATACATGTCATCCACCATCACACAAACAACATAGTATGTCTAAGGGTAAACATCACATGTAGAGAGTTTTCACATAAGATAAGGGTTCTACTTAGCAGAGATAAAATTGAAATAGTCATAATTTGACTGCCTTAGCTTTGATACCATGCTTGTAAGGAGTGAGACCTAGGAGGAACTACATTCCTTATGCAAACAAATGAATAGTTACAATGCCAATCATCAACACATTTTGTTTTGTAAATGATCAGAAGTCATTGTATCCATTATTTTGTTCTATACACCAAAAATTTAGTAGTGGGAGAAAATATATTCTCTTATTTTACAAGATAGCATATGCAACACCCACATGGATGGATACATGTGGCACACTCTATAGTAACTAATCCTAGATGCAAAGGGAATTCACATTCACTTAAATTCTATCTCCCAAGAAACAACTAGTCTTATGCACGTCATGTTCAACTTTGTCATTTTCCAAATTAATCTTTACCTAATAGGCTGGAAGCAAAGCCCATAAAAGAAGAAAAATGGAAAATTACCAGAAAATGATGGTAAGTGCATAACACATGGAATTAATAAATAACAAGGAAAAGGAACAACAATTCACAAACCAAGTCTTCTAATAAAAGAAATATAACAAATCATCTAATTTGATGTCAAATAAATAAAGCTACTAAAATGTAATGACACACTTCATATAAAGAAGATAATCGGTAATGATAAAGTTCATTCATTATACAATCATTTTATAATAAAAAAAATACAATGCATGTTGAGTTTAATTAGTCTAATAATATCTAAATCAGGGTCCTACCAACATATAATCCCGAGGCAAGGTTGGCTGGAAAGACACACCATAGTTGGAAAGGAGCACCCAATAAGAATATAGATGGGTGGAAAGACACACCTAGTAAGTATAATTGTTACACCATAGATAATATTAGTCTAATCAGTACATGCACAATGGAGAAGGAAAGATATAAAGTTTAGTCAGTTCTTATTCATCTTCAACCGAGAAGGATGAGAACATCCACAACATAACAAATAGGTCAGAGGACCAAAAAAACATAATTTCAACAATATTTGATTTCCAAGAAGATAAAAAAGATAAATATGATATATTTTTAAATAAGAATCTTATTAGAGATGTAACTAGGAATGAAATTAGGTTTTTCAGCATCACTAAAGAGAATTAGGGCTTCAAGTCGTCAAATAAATCCATAGGAAGAAAAGTAGGTGATATCAACAATAACAATAAAAGAATGGAAAATACCAAGTTCACCATCCTAAAAGAATCCAAGTTCAAATTCTAGTTCCTTAATAGGATCTTGATACACCTATTGAGCATTTATATAGAGATAGGGTTATATTGTCAATAAACATTTATACACTAAAACCCACATTTATGTTTACCGAGTTTAGATCTATCAGCTTATATAATATAGTTTAGTAAATTCTTTGATTCTATAAAATTATTAGTTGATATTAATTTTACAAATTCTAGCCAATACGAAAAACCCTTAAAATTCACATATTTAATGTATTGTAATTAGGTAAATTATATCATCTTGTAGAGAAAAATCATTTGGTTCAACATCATATTTTATTTTGTTTTTATATTTGTCTAATAATTAGTTATGGACTTTCTTAGTATATATTACATTTTTATTCTATAAATCAAGAGTTGAATGAAAAGATGATAGCAGGATCGTGGATATTATGCACCCTCAAGTTCACTAGGGAAGAGATCCCTAGTTAACTAAATAAAAGATGTGAAAGACCACCACCACAAAGACGGGTCTTATCATAGTATAGTTAGTATAGAATCCAAAGAATAATGTTATTAATAAGTTTTTGTGTTCATTGTAACAAAAAATAGTAATAAATCATAAAAGGTTGTTTTTTATGTTAAGAATGCAATTGTAAAAAGGCTCAATTAATGATTTGGTTACGAAATGATGGAAACACTAGGCTGGAATAGGTTTTACCATCGCAACCTATTGTTCACTCTCTTACTTATCACACATGAATGTACAACATTAAGGACAAATAAATCCATACTTATAAGGCTTGTATAAATGCTTGATAGATATTACTCTAAGCTCACCGTTGTGTTACCTAGAGTTCATGTACATGTCACCCCTCAAAAAATACCTATATGAAATTCTCATCAAGGTTGTAACAAAAATTAAATAGATATCTTTGGGATTAAGTTCAAAGTCCTCTACATGCAAGTCCTAATAAAAATGCATATATATATATATATATATATATATATATATATATATATATATATATATATATATATATATATATATATATATATATATATATATATATATATATATATTCCAAACACATACACAAGAATTGATTGACTCAAATGTAGAAATGTTCATAAAAGCATGATAGTAGTAGAAAAAAGCAAAAATAGGAAACATGGCTACTCCCTACATTCTGCAAGGTGACTACTTGCTCATGGCAATAATAACAAAATTTAAAGGGGAAGAGGGGAGGAGACCCATCATCATAGTAGGCAATGAAAATAAAGCCATGGTGTTCATGAAACTTTTCTCGTGCTCAATGATGATGGTGACCGACACAACAACTAGGCCAATCTTTGATGTTTTCCAGATATGGGCTTGAAGGTGTCTTGCATCCTTCAATACTGACTTTGGTTGCTGTAAGGATGGAGCAAGTGGATTGACAATGGTGGAGGTCTCCAACTGATGGAAATTGACATCATTGATGTAGCCTTTTTAAACTTTTGGAGATTTGATTCTCAATGGAGGTGGAGGCATCAGACAAGCCTCTTTTAAGGTCAAGCAGGGGTGTTGTCAGTTGGTGGGTGATCAACCAATGAAATCCATCAAAGAATTCAAGAATGGATGCACGTAATGGAGTTTGGAAGCCTTTTGGAATCAAGAAGTGATCCATTGAAATAAAGGAGAGGGCGGATATATAAGCGCTACAAAGGTTAGGATCAATCAGACCCCAATACCCAAAGTAAAGTAGTCATCCAAAATTAATGTTGAGGAACAAAAAAAGGAAGATAATGAGACTTGATATGCTGACAAACCCCATTCAATTGATGTATTTTGAAGTTTCATTAGTAGAAGGCATGTTGGACATCCATCAGTAGACAATTTTGTAGTCAATGGCATAATTGGTCAATGAAAGAGGGTATCCCATTGATAGGTTCTCACACATGTTTCCATTAGTAGGGGATCGTAAGTTGATGGTGAAAGATTTCCATTTGTTGGCCTCATAAATTGATGAAACAGAAGTATCTTCATCAGGAATCCCATTGATGGATGCATTATGAAGTTTCATTAGTACATGAATGGCTTAGTGACATCATTAGTTGATTCAATTAGTAGACATGTGCATAGTTTTCATTTTATAGATTGTTTTTCAAGTTTTCATTAGTAGGAAGTTGTCGAGTTTTCATTGGTAGGTGCCCAGGACTTTGCATTTGATCTCAATGGATGGAAAGGCAAAAAGATGAAATCCCCCTAGGGGATATTGGTGTGGGTTGTATCATCATCTCCAACCCTAGTGTGTAGGAAACAAATCTTGAACTTTCCATGAAAATCAATGAATTAAGTCATAAACCTAACAAATTAACACAAAATAAGGAAAAATCAAAAGGAAGCTGAATTTATATAATTTTTGAATTATAAATGAAAATTTCAGTCAAAAATACTACTAAAACGAATATGAATACACATTCATCAATGTTGATTGTCCTTAAGTAACTAAAAAATAGCCACCAAATACATACTTTCGACCCGTCTACATGTTTCACATACACATAATGCAGATTTTCTTTCCACCTGATGTGGTCGAGCTTCCCTAACTTCCTATCATCAAAGAACACATTTGCCCATTTCATTTCCAATTTTTCTTCCAAAAAAATTGTCCTCATCGTCATTATTGGATCAAATATGTCTAAGAGTTTTGTGAGATGTCATAGAAACTCAAAGAATAACTAGTATGCCTATGACTAGACATTGGGGTATGTCAAAAGTGATTAAAAATTGGGGCATACATGGTGTCCCTAGTTTGAAAATAGATAGAAGGGTGTGTGGAATGAAGATGCAGTTATCTCTTATATTAGACTTTAGATTTAATTTTTTTGGTTGATTTTTTTCTTTCCTTAAATGGTAGCTAAGATTTGTGTATTTTGCAAATTGGCTTTTTTTTGTACTTTTATCACAAAGAGAGAGTTATCTAAGAAGTATGAAGAGAGATAAAAAGGGTGTTTCATCCATTTTGGTTTTGAATTTGTTTTTGGCGAATGGAAGGTAAGAAGATGGAAGAAGTGCAGAGGAGTGTTCAGGTTATCTTGCAATTTTGTTTACAATTCAGTGCACCAGGTTGTTCTGCTAGTCCCATTTTTCTCCAATATTAAGATGATAGGGGATGAAGTATGATTCCATGAAATAGTCCCACTAGTAAGTTAAATAAGTGGTGTGTTTGACCCCTTTCAATTCCTCAAACACTTGCCATCTTTTTTGAGGACATATGATGTCTAGTTTCCTAGACAACATAGGAGATATCTATTCATTGAGGCTTTTTTTCACTTGACAAGTTTCTTCAATGAACCAAAGATGCAATGTGTGCAAGTGGATAGGGAAATCGAATCAAAGATGACTAGATAGTGGCTTTTATTTACTCTAAAAAGTTTTTTTAAAGCTAAATGCAGTGCGATGGTGAGATCTTTAGAAACAAACCTGATAGAATGATAGGTGTGAGATAGGAATGGAATGCACATCACCCACCCTCCTCTATAGACTTGTATATTTTATCATCATTGAGAAAACAATAAATCCAAGACAAAGAATAGAATTGGTTGGGTAACGAGTCATGGTTTCTATCCATCGAGCTAAGGGAACATACCAAAACTTTTAAAACGTATGAACTTATTTTAAGATGACTTGTGATGCTAAATGGTAATGCAACTAATCTAAAATCTAAAGAATTATTGAGTATCCTTTTGACTAGAAACCTTGTTTTACATCAACGGCTTGATGCCTAATTCTCAATTTTCTAATGGAGGGGAGGAGAGTGCAAGTGAATGACCAACGTTTATGTCAAACATTGTGAAATAGCACTTGAGGAACTGCTCTTTGGTGCTTAACTCCCCATTTTTGTAACTCCAAGTAGTGACCACTCCATGTGAAAAGATATGTTTGATTATTAAAATACCCAACCATCTGGTCTTCAACTTTCACCAGAAGAGTCTAAGCTGAAATTTGTGAGGTAGAACTTGATTTGCAACCTAAAGATCTTTCTTTTTTCAAGTGACCATCATGAGAAACTTTGTTATCTCCTTGTTGGTGCATTTGTTTTCATACACAGTGAGTTACATATCTTTTGTTGTTGTAGGTAAAGTTGCATGTTTCCTTTTGTTGCATTGATTTAAAAGTTATCCTATTTGATGGCCCATTAGGTTCTGTGTTCAATATCCACTACAAAATTTCTCATTTATTTTTTAAAAGGTATAGTACCCATGGGAGTTTTGTAATAAAATATTTAGGCCTAGAATGTGTGTGTTTTTTTTGTGAGCCCAATATTTCCTCATCATGCTAAAATTCTTCTAAAATGTGGCCTTGATTAGGCAATTGGAAACCTCCATTTGACCCCTAATTTGAGGGTGGTATCGAGTATCCACTCGACGAGATACTACTTGTGAAGGAGTGATTCACATATGAGGTTGAGGTAATGGGATCCTATTTTAAATATAACAATGCATGGGACTCCAAAGGGAGTAACGATGATGTCTTTGCATAGACTGGCGATTAGATTGGAATTGCTAGAAACAATGGGGATTGCATAGACCCAATTGGGTAAATAGATGGTAGCATATAGAATGTATGAGAGGCCATGAGACGAGGGAAATATACACATGTAGCACACATCCAAAATGTCAAAGATCTATAGTTCTTGCCAAATATAAAGTAGTATTTCATACCTCTTGGAAATATTATTGGACCAGTGACATTGATCACAAGAACTGAAAAAGTGATGAGCGTCTTTGACGACCAAGGAAAAGAAGAAACCACATTGAAGAACCTTGGTACAAGCCTTGTTGGGACTCATGCAGCCCTCAATAGGGCCAGAATGAAATTACTCTAGATTAGATGTGAGTCTTCTTTAGGAATGCATTTGTGCTGAAGTCCCTCAAAATAAAGTTGAAAAAGGTAGGTCACACCCCAATCATAGGGAATGCCTAACATAAATTTATGTTTAGCATACATATTTTAGATTGAGTGGAGATCTCCTACATCTAAGACATTTACAATATCACCATGCCATAGAGTGAACATGTTCACCACCATTAGGACTTGGTCATGATGGGGGAATTATAAATAGGGATTGGGTAAGCATCTTGGATATTGTAATGACCGAGCCCACTACCCAAGGCTTTATTATAATTTTAGGAATGAAAAATGGCCCCACATACCACCATTGGCCTTAATTGCACACTTTGTCCTTATTCACGTGCAAGCTGAGATCAACTTCCCTAGTGATCACCCATCCTAGTACTACTCCAAACTTAGCATGTTTAAATATGGAGTTCCTAGCAATGAACTCCCTAAAAAGGAGGTGCAACATAGTGATATGAGTAGTGGAAACATTCCTTTTAAGATCATTTTACTCGAGGCCCCAAATCTTGGGATGTTACAATCTCCCCCACTCAGACTCTTGATGTTCTCATTGAAGCTCAACTATATGGCCTCATAATATTTCCTTGTCTCATTGCAGACCTATAATGGCCAATGGACAACCAAATCCCGATCAAAACTACCATCACAAGTGTAAATCACCATGGACAATCCTTTCCAACATGCCTAGACCGCACGACCCAAGATTAGCATGCTAGATGCCCATGTGGGCCCACCTACTAGAGGGTTTTTTTCTATGATACTATTTGTATCGCTCATACCAACTACTCAAGGCTCTAGTAGAGTTTTAGGAATAAAAAATTGCTCCACGTACCTTCAGTGGCCTTAAATGCACATTTTATGCTCACTGACATGCAAGCAGAGATCAACTTTCCTACTGGTCACCCATGATACTACTACTCCAAGCTGAGCATGCTCAACTATGAAGTTCTTCATGATGGCCTTCCTAAAAAGGAGGTGCACCTTGGTGATATGGGTATTCCAATTATTCTTTTTATGATCATTTTATCTAAGGCCTCAAATCCTAGGATGTTTGATATTCAACTGACTGAGATGCTCAGTGAAAATGTTTTCAGTTCCCTTTTGTCTTTGATCTTCAAAATAAACTTTTCCAGTAGTTGGATCCATTTGATCAACCTTGTATAGGGTCCTTCTTTGACCTCAACTATACGATCAGCATAAACTACCACTTGTGAGCCTAAATTAGTAGGAGTAAAATTTGTCAAAGGTGCAAATAATAGTGAGCAAATTCTTTTCAGTTGTTACATAGTTCCTTTGTGTGTTATCTGATGGCTTGATAGAACAATAAACGACGTGATGCTTCTTGTCAACATGTTTCCCTAAAACAACAGCTATGACATAGCCACTTACGTTGCACATGATCTCAAAAAGAATAAACCAATCTGGGACATGAATGATTGGGGTAGAAACTTGTAATGTCCTCATATTTAAGGCCTTAGATAAAATGATTTTTAAAGTAATGATCAGAAAAGCCATATTTCAGGGAGCTCATCACTAAGAACTCTGAAGCTAAGCATGCTTGTCTTAGAGTAGTACTAGGATGGGTGACCAATCAAGAATTTTCTCTCAGCTCGTGTATGACTGAGTACAAAGTGCATGTTCAAGTCCAGTGGTGGTCTGTGGGGCTAATCATCATTCTTAAAACTCTATTAGAGCCTAGGGCAGTGAGAACATGCATTACATATAGTATTAGAGCCATAGCCCTTCCAATAGGTGTGACCCACATGGACATGTGGCATGTCATTCTTGTACCATGCAGTCCAGTCATGTTGGAAAGGGCTATTCATGGTGATGTAGCAACCCTTGTGATGGTATCGATGATCAAGAACTAGGTGTCCATTGGTCATTTGGGTACTAAAATGGGAAAATATTATGAACCATATTGTTGAGATTTTATAAGGACATCAAGATATTAAGTGGGGAAGATTTTAAGGTTGCAAAATTTGAGGCCTCATATAAATTATCATAAAACAATGATCAGACTAACCATATTTCCAATGTGCACCTCCTTTTTAGGGAGCCCATCACTAAGAACTCCAAAGATAAGCATGATGGGCTTAAAGTAGTACTAGGATGGGAAACAATTGGAAGGTTTCTCCCAGATTTTGTGTGAGTGAGGAAAAAGCATGTAATCAAGGCCATTGTGGTATATGGGGTCATTCATCATTCTCAAAAATCTATAAGATCCTTGGGCAGTGCTTCTAGGAATTACAAAACTAGATCTTCTTTCAAGGTGGTACAACTCTTCATGTAGTCTGAATTGAAGAAAAATCCATGTCCTTTTGAAGCAAGTTTGTAATGGGCTCTTTACTTCTATTAAAGTCCCATGTGGACCTCCTATAGAATCTAGAATGACCTAGGAATACCTAGATATCTATGATATTTCTTGGAGGTATCTTACTTTTAGTAACTTCTATCTTCACATTGTCAACTTTGATTACTCCAGAGCTGACATGGTGGTCCAATACAATGCTCTCCTTCACCATGAAGTAGAATTTCTCCCAATTTAGTAGAATATGTTCTTCTTTACAACATATGAGAACTAGAGAGAGATGGTGCAAACATGTCTTAAAAGAGTCTACATAGATAGGGAAATTTTCCATGAAAATTTTCATTGTTCTTTTAGTCTAGTCGGTGAAGATGATATACATGTGACCTTGAAGGTGGTTGTTTCACATCAAAGTCCAAAGGGAATCTGAGAAAAAGAATATGTGCCAAACATGTATGTGAGTGTGGTCTTCTCTTAATCCTTGAGTTAATGGAAATCTAACAGAAACTAAAATGCCCATCAAAGTAGTACAATTTTTTTGATGAGCCAACCTCTCTAGGATTTTCTCAAGTAACAGAGGTGTAAAGATATCCTTCCTAGTGGCATTCTTGATATTTTGATAATCAATGTACACATTATTCAATCGCAGTTCCGGTAGGGATCATCTCATTCTTCTCTTTATAGTAGTGCTCCAGTTGGTAGTATGCCCTGAGAGCCAATCAAACAATGATTCTAATGGCACACTTTATAATTGATTTGATTATTAGTAAAGGTAATCCCAATTTTCATCTTTGCTTCAATGTGAGATAATGAATAAATATAATAATATTCAAAGAATGAATGAATCAATGACATATGGTTTGGGTTTAGGACATGAACATGATATCATATGTGTATGTTAGAGTATTTATTCTTGTTATGTCCCTAGTCAATCTTTTTGTGAATATTATGGGACAACAATAATACATAATAATAGAGTGTATGATGAGTGATGAATATGCTTTTTTAGTCATGATGTTAGATATTAATAGATATACATGGGCACTCATTAGAGAACCCATTGTACTATATAGACCCACTTTATGCATGATACATGGAATTCATATGTGATAGTAAGAATCATAACTCTATATGACAATGTTCATTGTGTTCCTTAGACTTGAAGTCACTAAAACAATCACATGTTGTTTCGGTGAACTTTGACACTATCCAATGTGATCTTGAATAAGGGTTGCTATACATGTAGTGTTGGGTATGATGTGACACATGTGGAATATTGTGTGTGATGTGGGTGTAATATACCCATCCTATTTGGAGTGATATCTATGGCCATCTGATGAATGAGATAAAAAATGCTCAATCATGTTCATATGAATCAACATGTGATATTGAGATCAAATTCATATCAAATAGGATACTTTGGGTTACGAAACACAAATTGAACATTGAGGGAATGATCTTTCCTTGTGTCATATTCAATTTGGATATTAGAGGCAAAGGGATTATACAGTCACTAGAACATTGGCCAGATTACTATGTTGAAGTTTTTCTCCACCTTCTCCAATTGCTTAGGGTTGAAATGAAGTTTTTCTATATACCAATCATTGTATGTGAGGTCATAATATGATTATAGACATCACTTCCAAACGTAGTATGAAGCCTATAGTGTTACAAACATAGGATGTACACCAAAGAAGAGTACGCTCATAGATAGATGATTGTAGTTTACAAAAAGATTTAGGTAATAAATAAAACCATTAGTAGATTGACTAGAAAGTTCATTCACTCAAATGAATAGACAAATTAATCAACAGGATGGTCTAGTTGATTCACTGGGTCAAGATTCACCCAATTAGTTGTCTAGCTAGCCCATCGACTAATTGAGTTCGATTACCAGTCGTGTGACTGGACTAGATCTATGGATAGGTCCCAAAAAAATTGAACTAATCTCATGAGTTGACTGGTTGACCACTTAGTCAACTAGATATACTAGGTGGACCACTATAAAGTAACCCACCCAGTCCAATTGGTTGACTGGACTAAGTCGGTCAGCCGACTGGTTGTTCATGGTGTGGCTGCTATAAAGTGATTGTTGCCTTTCATTTTCTAGGGTCTATTAGAAAACCAACTTCCCTACTGATAACATCCATTTTTTGGATTTTTGAATGCCTGTTTGACCCCCACGTTATAGACTTAATGATGCTTTATTCAAATAAATCATCTTCTTTTGACACTTCTGGGGTAATGACCCTTAATTCCTTCCCTTTATTTTGTTGCATGTGGAATTCACAAGAATGGAGCCTGGAAGGCCAAACAATTGATGGACTCACATCCTCGGCGGTCAATAGACCTTCACCATCAGCTCCAGAAGATCTTCCAGCCTTAGTGACAGCTGAGGATTGCAAAGTTCAACTAACAATGGTCCTAACAACTTGAAAACTGAGGGCATGTCACCATCAATGACTGTTGACACATGGAAGGTTCTGTGATCATTGGACTCACCCCATCAGCAACCACCAAACCTATGATCTTAGAGATTGATGGATCTATAAGCCTAGCAACCACTTTTTCTACATCCTCAACACCTGATGGGACTTCTACTTTGAAAGGTGCGCATATAAATAGCTGATCACATTGGTAAGTGAAGGGGTTCATGATGTGAGAGAGAGGACAAAGTGTTGTGGCACTGGACAACCACCTCCCATTGATCACCCCATCGATCAGAGATCTCCAAAGGTGAGATTCTGAAGGAGATAGTGAAACTATGCCATCACCAAGCCACACTGATTTCCTCTTTGAGAGAAGGAGAAACCATCTTTGACATCCACACCAGATCTAGATGCGGAGGAGACGTACAT
Organism: Alisma plantago-aquatica; assembly: GCA_963693085.1. NCBI lineage: Eukaryota > Viridiplantae > Streptophyta > Magnoliopsida > Alismatales > Alismataceae > Alisma > Alisma plantago-aquatica. Next base: position 1,490,423,017 of record OY856412.1, read on the forward strand.
CAACCTTGATCATTCATGGTTACCATTGGTGCATCCCCCATATTCCTCTCCAAATTTGTTCATCCTCCTTCATCTCCTTCATGCATCTACTTTGTTCATTTCGTCACCCCTCCATAATGCTACTCACCAACATGAGTGGCTAAACATATAGCTTGGGTTGGGAGTAGCCACTAAGGCTCTCCCAACATGTATATATTTATATTTGTTCAATAGATGTTCTTGAAAATGTTTATCTCCATACTCTTGGTCTTAATACTTCACTTGTATGCTTAGCTACCATCTTGTGTCGTTTGATCATTTTTACCTCGAAAGAGTACTATTAATTGTATCTAAGTGTTATGGAATTGCATGAATGCATGAGAATGTTGAAATTCTTAAGCTAATGGTTAACATGTTGAAGGGGTTCAACATGTAAGACTCAATGAGAGAAAATATATCCATGTTCCATGGGATTAGTCTCTCAAAAGACAAGTGTCTCAATTCTTGTGAAGAATGAAAACACATGAGTAAGGTTCCAATTGCATTTAGAATATTATGTACTCATGTTGTTATCTTGTATATATTGGACACGATGAGTGGATATTGATCAGATCACTATGAAAGTCCCTGGACTACCATAAAGAACATCCTCAAGTACTTGAGAAGCATGAAAGGATTAGTTACCTAATCATGGTAATAAGGAAGATTTGGGTATGAAGGGTTACACCAATGCAAGCTTCCAAAATGATAAAGAAGTTGTAATTTAAATTTATGATTGACCTTAAAATGGGAATTGTAAGCTGGGAAGGTTCCAGGCCAAAGGTAGTTGTTTAATTCTACAATAGAAGTCGAGTACCTTACTATTTTGAGAATCTTACAAGGATGCAATCTGATCATAATCCAATATTAACAGGGTCTTGTGCTAAATGTCCCAGACCTAGAAAATGTATAGCTAAATCAAATTGGGTGCAAGATGAGGAGTTTAAAACACTGATGGTAGGCAAATGGGACAAGAGGACGGATATCAATAACACTCTAGATAGAATTAGAGACACCATAGTAAATTGGGACAAAAATAGAATGAAGGCTAGTAGGAAAAGGAAGACCATACTACTGTAAAATATTAAATGGTTTGAGGAGCTAGCTTCATGCTACAACCCTGTAGCATATGACATACACATTGACATGAAAGTAGACCTCGACAATTTTCTAAAAGAAAAATAAGAGGATTGGAATCTAAGAAGTCATATTGACTGGCTAAAAAATGGGGACTCAAATACAAAGTTTTAGAATGCTTATTTAAAACAAAGAAGGTGACAAAAAACAATCACCATGCTAAAAAATAAGGATGGCATGTGGGTTACAAAGGATTCAGAATTGATAGAGATGTTTAGAGTTCACTTTCTGCTATTGTTGATAGAGACAAAATGATGCACCATGGAAAACATCCAGTCAATACCGGGGGAACTTAAACAACTCACACCATCACAAATGCAGATAATCCAAGTTGAACCTAAAGAAGAGGAGTGTTTGAATATTCTTAAAGGATTGAATCCTTATATGGGTGCTTGGCCAGATTGTAGTAATGGGTTATTCATCATTAATCACTGGGACACGGTGAAGGAGTTTATCCTACTCACAGAAAGAAAGGCATTGCGAGGTGAGATGCTACCAAAGGAACTATGTGATTCCACCATTGTAGTAATACCTAAGTTACAAAAGCCTATCACCCATGATCAACTGCGCCCTATATCCTAAAACAATTTATGTCTGAAGTTGATCTCTAAAGTCATGGTAGAAAGATTGAAAGAACATCTACCTAGATGGATATCACAAGAACATAGTGCCTTTGTCCCAGGGATATGAATCACGCACAACATAGCTATTACATAGGAAAACATCCACATGATGAAGAGGAAGAATGGAACCTGGTATATGGCCATTAAGATCGACCTGTCAAAGGCTTTTGACAGTCTCTCATGGTTGTTTATATTGGACACACTCTAGAAGCTTAAGTTTCCTACTAACATCATTGGCTACATTATGAATTCAATTACTAGAGGAAAATGCACAGTGTTATGGAATACCCATCTGGGTTTAAGACAGGGGGATACCCTATCCCCTTACATTTTTTTAATGTGCATAGAACGCCTGAATCAAATGATACAAGAATTGGTTCATGGATTTGAATGGAAACGAATCAGAATGGGTAGGAGCGACATTGAGATTAGACACCTGTGTTTTGCAGATGACCTAATGTAGTTTGGGGAGGCATCATGTACTCAAATGTGCATGATCAGGCAATGCTTCTAGCAGTTCAAAAAAACCTACAGCCAAGCCATATCCACCACCAAGACACATGTCCTTTATGCATCTAGTGTACCATAAGCTACAAGAGCTAGAGTATATATAATCTATAAGTTCTAGGAAACAATAGACCTAGTATGATACTTGGGGGTACCCATCATCCACACAAGGGTCACTAAAAAGACATACACCAATTTTCTAGAAAAAAATTGAAACTAGATGAATGGATGAGAAGTGAGAACTCTATCCTTAGTTGGCAATATTGTATAGAGAAATCAACACTAGAAGTGATACCAACATATTCCATGCAGACTGTGGTCTTGCCTCTCACCCTATGTGTCATGTTTGTCAGTTTCATCAGAAGATTCTTATAGGAGGGATGTCACAAGACTAACCCCATATCCCTAGTGGTGTGGGATAAAGTAACTAGCAACTAGAAGAATGGAGGTCTTGGGCTTAAGACCATGCGGAAGTGGAACATTACCTTGATTGCTAAAAATGCATGGGACATATCAAGCAACATGAGCACTATCTAGTGCAATTTCATGAGGAATGGATCAATGATCAATCAAAAGGAAAGGTCAGCAATTTGTCTCACCTTATGCTAGCAACCTTTTGATGCAAACAACTGATTGATGAAAATTCATACCTTCTTCATTGAAATGACACACATATCAACTTTTGGGAGGAGACATGCATCAAGTCTGGCATAAAACTAAAGCAGCAAACATTGCACACAATACCATATTCTCTAAAGGATCTGTCAGTGGTGATGTGGTTATGGATAAGGGGCAATGTGACTCTGAATTTCTAAGCTATTACTTGCCGCAAAGGATGGTTTGTAGGATAATGAGTCTGGAACCCCCAATGAATAATAACTTAATAGATATCAGGGTCTGGAAGGAGACGACAAATGGTGACTTCACAACAAAGTCAGTATATCAGATCTTGTAGAGAATTCATGATATAGATATAGCTAGGCAGTGGAGCTCAATATGGGAGACACGAGTGGCGGTCTAAACCAATTTTTTTATATGGACAACATTGCATGATGCTCTCTTAACTAATAGTAGACGAGTTAAACACAAGCTGGCCATTAATAGTACCTACAAAAGATGCAACTTAAGCCAGGAAACTAACATACATGCATTGAGAGACTATCAATTCTTGGCACTTTTGAATGACTACCCACCTAGTGATTTCTTCCAAATAGAGCCCAAGCAATGGCTTAAGGATTAATTGAAACAAGATGGTCTAAGGTTACATCATTTCATGATTGCCTATTGGCACATTTAGAAGGCGAGGAACGGTTAAATTTTTGAAAATATCAAACTCCCTATTAACCACATAGTACAACAAGTTGTGCAAGAAATCATCTGACAACTCAATCTTGGGAGAGAGATAACCATCATAGGAAATCAAAAGAGGAGCGTCAATGGTCCAAACCACCTCTCGAGTACATCAAGTGAACATTGATGCAACATGAAATAAGAGAAAATCTACAGTAGCACTAATTGCTTGAGACCATGAGGGTAGATGGGTTTTTACTCACCAAGGGAGATCATACTGAGATTTGCACTGCATTCTAAAAGTCTTGCAGTGGACATAGCACTTGATATTGCAAATAGATCTGGGATCAAAGGACTAATTGTGGAAACTGATTGCAAGGCACTCATAGAAATGTTGCAATCATATGTGGAGAAGAATCCTAAAATCTCTATATTAATGGATAGGATAAAAGAAGAAGATGATGAATTTTAAATGGAACATAAGGTTTGAGTCAAGAAGTTGGAACAAAGAGACTGATACTTAGGCCAATTTCCATCAAAAACATACCACTAGAAGCTTTGATTATATCATAGCTCCATAATGTATCACATATATATTAGGAGAGGAATTGTGTAATGGAAATAGTACTACCAAGTTTAGTGATCATGAAAATTTATTTCCTTGTAAGAGTTTTCCTTATTGTCTTGCAAGAGGAGGGAGAGAGGAATAATATCCTCCTGGCTTCTCCAAAAAAAGTAGCAGAGGATACTGCAAGTTCATTTAGATGAACTTGTGGGAGGTTCCAAATATTAACCACACAATAGAAATATTATGCAACAAGGGATCTAATGGTTAGGTAAAGGAACTGAAATATCATACTACACCATTCCCATCTCATACAAGAGATCGTACATCGAGGAGATGTGAATACTTGCAAAGTATCGACTTGAAGCAAATGTTGCTAACCCACTACAACAACACTTGTGTAGTAGAAACATAATGGACATGTTAATATCACTTAGAATTAGATTCCTGGGTGATTGGATCTAAGTGCAAGTGGGAGTCTATTGGTATGTAAGCCGATGGAGACAATCATACAATAATTGTCATTGGGTATTAGATACCTGATTTGATAATTATGAAGGTAATTACATCTATTATGTTTGTCTCAATCATGACATGATGGAAAAAACATAGTATATGTCTAAAGAATGATGTTGTTCAATGATATATTTCTTCAGGTTGAGGACATGAACAATGAGATCATATGTATGACAAGAGTATATACATTCTAGTTGTGTCCCTAGTTAGATATCATTGTGGAAGCAAAAATAGAAAAGAGTCATACGAAAGACTGGTCACATTAGTCATGATATGGGATATCAAGTCAAACACATCGATACATGTTAGAGAACAATGTAGTGGACGAACCCATCTTGAGAGTGATATATGGAGACCATGGAATGGTAGTCAGAATCATCTCTAATAGTGATAGTGATGATTGTGATTCTTGGACATGAACTAACTATACTCATCAGATGTTATTTGATGTATTTTGACATCATCTAATGTGACCTTGAATAAAAGTTTCCATAAAGGTGATGCGTAGGTGTATTGTGACACATAGGGTTGAGTGGGAGTAATGTAGATGGGATTTGTCCCTCCTATGATATATTGATATCCTAGACACTTGATAATCAATATTGAGAAACATATGGCCATACTATCAACATATGATATGTGAGCTCACATGCATCTCATACAGCCTGCTCTATATCAAGGAACATGGATTGAACATTGAGAGGATGACAATTCCATGCCTCGAGTTCAGTCAAGATATTAGAGACAAAGGAACTAAACAATCCCTATAGCACAGATCACAGATTGTAGGTTGAAGTTGTTCTCAAAAATTCCGATTACTTGAGTGGTAATGATGTTTTTCTATATACTTCTCATTTCTTATGACGTCATAAATTGATTATGGACATTCACTACCAACATAATTTAGGACCTATAAGGTCACACACAGGATGCACATGAAAAAGGGATTTTACTCATGAATATGGTTTAACTTGATTACTAAGTTCTTAGTATTCAATTTAAACATAATTGATTATACATCGGCTGAATTGGAATTTGAATTGATTGATTTAGAAGTGAACTGTCCGGTTCAGAATATGAATCACTCACTTTAGAAGTGAACTAACTAGTTCATAATTTGATTCGACTAGTTCAGATTGTGAATTAACAAGTTGAGCATTCAGTAACACTAGATCGAGGATTAATGTTGACGTCATGTTGTGCATTAAACGTCACACTGAATGCCAATATGTTTGTGAATAGGAAATATAGTGAATCGACCGATTCAAGTGTTGAATCTACTGATTCCCATGTGAACCGACCAGTTCAGAATGTGAATCGACTAGTTCAGAAATAAATCAATTGATTTAGAAGTGAACCGACTGATTTGTGATTTGCAGTAGCTAACAACTCATGAAAATTTGTATCTTCAACTCCCAGCTGATCTGGAAACCCTGACCCTGACCCTCCTATTAATATAGGGGTAGTCAAGGCTTTCACAAGACACAGCAATAAGCAATGACAATTGTTATTATCTCATAATTGTGGTAACGTGAGAGCTTGAGCAAGTCCTACCCATAAAAGGGAGAGACAAAAAAGGAGAGACAACAAGGGAGAGAAAGTCGACACTAGCATGTTGATGTTGTTAGAGACAACTCCTTCCAATTGGATTTAGAAAGATCAACATGGTGTTCCTGGTGTTCCGTGTGGATTATGTAGAATTGGAGGTCGTTGCTACCATACTAAGAGGACAAAAACCATCATCATCCATGGTGTTGCACCAGCAGGCTATCACTGAGAGTTGTTTGTGTGCATCTTGCAAAGAGTGCACATTATCAAGTAAGAGTAGTCGCTATACTTGCTCCAGGACGATGTATACCTCTTGCTACCTTCTTTCCTAGATACATTATTGTTGACGTGATCTGTTGGTAATAGAATAGAGACAATTTAAATATTTCTGTTACCTCCACTAGTACAATTCTGACATTTAATGTCACTTTGACTGAGGTCGGTTCTTTAGAAAAACTGACACCAATGCACCAACAACATCAGTTTTTCAAGTCAACTGTCACCATATGTAAAGTCCTACTAATTTAGAAAAGAAACGAAAACCTCTTTAACTTTAGTGTAGGTTTCATTTCATTAAAACTAATGTCTAAAATTGCCCACAAAATACAATTTTTAGGAAAAATTTTGCCTCCAAAAATTTTAGTCTGACATTGGTTTTGTACTCAACCGATGGTAAAGTTGTGTGCCATGTCCCTATGAAAAAGTTACCCCCCATTCATCACAATGACTAGGTCTCCTTGGTTAGAAACCAAAAATAATTATGGACATGTGTCTAAATTGTCAATTTTCTAGAAGAAACCGATGACTAGGTGTTTTCACACCATGTCCCTACAAAAATATTCCCCCCCCCAATTGCTTCTTCATTGTCAATTTTTCTTTTCAAACTGACGACTATACCCCAACCTGAGGACAAATTTTTTGTTTCTATGTGTAGTTAGTCATCAGTTTCTACTGACATAACCGACAAATATGACCCTAAACTGGTGTATATTTTTCGTTTGGTTTAGGAATTAGTCTGGTTGTTTTTTCATAACCAACGATTATACCACTAGCCCGAGGGCAATTTTTTATTTGGATATGTAGTTAGTCTTCAATTTCTAATGACTTAACTGATGGCTATGGCCCCAAACCAGTGTTTGTTTTATTTGGTTTAGGAGTTATTCGTTGATTTTGCTTTCTTAACTGACAATTATACCCTTACTTGTCAGTTTTTAAAAACAATCGATGATTATGGTAACTTAATAGCACTTGCACGAAATAGACTTTCTCCCCATTCTCTATTTCATTGTGATTTCCCCCCTCTAGATTAGGACTCTAGCAATCCCCCTCACTCTAGCTACTTAATCTGCCGCTTCCAGTGCATCAGAGCTTCCCGCCGTCGTTGCTTGTAGTCACTCTCTTCATGCGCTCTTCCTCCATCCGCTACATGTGTGTCATCTCTAGCTTCTCGCCTCCATCTTCCACCTCCAACTGTTGTCGCAGCCACCACCATTGCCTTCGTCATCATCTCCATTTGTATGTAGCCACCGCCTCTATCTCTAGTCATCCCTAGTTGTCTTCAGTCACTGTTTTCATCTCAAGTTGCTACTGCCAATAGTGGGGTAACTGAAGGTAAGAATAGTTTTTTTTGTTATGCTTGTGCTATTTGGACATTTATGTGTTATTTGGACTCTAATGTAGATTTATGTGTTTTAATCTTACTCTTATTTGACATGAAACCTCATTGTAATCCTAAAGTTAGTAAATTTTTGTCCCTTTTGACATAAAATTCATTCTCTTATCCCCTTTTACAAGATTTTTTCTAGATAGCACTCAATGCATGAATGTAATACAATTATTACTCTACATGCATGATGACATTTGAATCAAATAATTCTTTGACCTAACTTAATTAATTAATATTATAAATGGTGATTTATGAGTTATATTAATGAATTAATATTGCTTGCTTTCTCTCTTGTTAGTGATTGATTTAACTTAGTTCAATAATTACTTTTTAAGATTGTCTAGTTGATTAATATTGATTTGATTAGCATTAATGATGCATGAATGAACTAAACCAAATTTAAGAATGAATTGAATTAAATGATTTTACATAAAACCCAGGATATGAATGATTAAACTATGACCATAGGTATAGGAATGACAACATACATAAATGTATTTGTTGGCCTAGAAACCCGCCTAAGATTTACTCCTAATGAGTAAATCTTGGATAGTCCCCAGTTTGGGACTGTTCTTGAACACTATATCTCACTTAGGATGTAAGTATATAATGTATATTTGGTTATCAAGAGGTTTCGTCAGCACTTCCCCATTTGTTCTCTAAGTACATATGTTGGTGGACATTTTCCCATTTACATCGGTGTACTTGGAGAACTTCAAGGAAATGTTGTCAAAATTTTCTTGAAAACTAAATACACATTATACACTTGCTAGTGATATTAGGTGTTCAAGAATGGGATAGGTGGTACACACATTTATTACTGAACTCTCAACCCTAATATGTAAATCATAAACCCTATTCTTTAAACCCTTAACTCTAGTCTACAAACCATTATCCCTAAATGCAAAATAATAAATCCTAATCTATTTGTAAATCCTAAACACTAATTATGTAAACCCTAAATCCTAATACTTGTTTTTTCTTTGATCATAGAATGGATAGATCATGGATGTCCATTCCAAACCGCTGCACCCCAGAGTTTATTACTGGTCTTAACCAATTTATAAGATTTGGTGAGGAACACATGAAACAACCTGGAGATAGGTTCTACTATCCATCTAGGCATTGCAGTAACAACTTGAAAGCCAATACTGTTGAAAACATTAAAAGACATGTCATGTGCAATAGGATTATATCAGGATATAGAAAACGGTACTAGCATGGAGGTAATGCAACAGTGAGATCAGTATATGTGGATAACAGTACTTGTGTTGAAGAAAAAATTGTCACTGATGATGTATATGTGAATGAACTGATTCCAATAGACATGGTTGATGTGATGTTAGATAGTTGTCGGGTAGAGCACAACGATCCACCTTCTTTATTTAGAAACATTTTGCATGATGTTGAGAGACCATTATACTTAGGTTTTACTAAGTTTATGAAGTTGAGCATTATCTTGAGATTGTACACTCTAAAGGATAACAATAGATGGAGAAACAAAAGCTTCACGTCATTGTTGTCTTTGTTGAAAGAAATTCTTCCTAAAGGCAACAAGCTTCCAATCTCAACATATAAATTACGAAAATGTTGTGTCCAATGGGAATGCAGGCTAAGAAGATACATGCATTACATAATTATTGTGTGTTATTTCAAAAGGAATATGTCAATTTTAAATATTATCCCAAATGTGGGGCGTCAAGGTACAAAATGATGACCTCGAGGAAGTCTAAAATTGGCTCTCATGCCAAGGTGATGTGGTATCTACCTATAATACCACAGTTTTGACACTTATTTTCCAATCTAATGGATGCAAAGAATTTAATGTGGCATGCAGAGGTAAATAAAAATAATGATGGGAACTTACAACATGTGTCTGATTCCCCATAATGGATAAGGATTGATTTATTATACCAAGAATTTGGTGAAGAAGTCAAGAATCTAAGACTTGGGCTTTGTACTGATGGGATGAATCCATATGGCACATTGAGAAGCCAACATAGCACCTAGCCTATTATGCTTGTTATATGCAATCTTCCTCCCTTGTTGTGTATGAAAAATAAGTACATTATGATGTTGTTGTTGGTATTGGGCCCTAAAAAACCTGGAAATGATATTGATGTTTCTCTTGAACCTCTTATTGATGACTTAAAGAAAATTTGGGGAGAAGGTGTGATGACCTATGATGCTTCTCGTAGAGAGACATTTTGTGAGCATGCTATGTTGTTTTTCACTATTAATGACTTTCCAACATATGGAAATTTTTCTACATACAGTGTAAAAGGATCCAAATCATGCCCTATATGTGAAGAGAATACCGATTCAATACGACTAAAACATGGCGACAAGACTGTATATCTTGGTCATTGTAGGTTTCTTCCAAATGTCCATCCTTATCGAAGGTTTTGCAGAGTGTTTAATGGATCGAATGAGGAACATAGTGCCCCTAAATATATATCAGGGGAGGTTGCTTATAAAAGTGTAAAAAACTTTATCAATGAATTTGGTAAGAGATCACAATGTACAATTCCCAAATGGAGTAACAAATCTTTATTCAAGAAGAGGTCAATATTAAGGGATCTTCCTTCTTGGAGTTTTGTGGTAGTTCGGCATGTATCAATGTCATGCATGTTGAGAAAAATGTTTGTGATAGTATCATTGGTACTATGTTGAATATACTAGTTAAGACTAAAGATGACATCGAATCCAAAATGGACCTACGTGAAATGGGAATAAGGAAGAAATTAACAGAAGTAGTTAGGAGTGATCGAAAAACATATTTACTTTCTTCTTGGTTGTCTATAAATGAGAAGACAACTTTTTGAAAGTATTTGCTTAATGTTAAGGTACCTCAAGGATACTCTTCCAATATCCGCAGACTGGTATCAATGAAATTTATGAAGGTGATAGGTCTTAAATCTCATGATTGTCACACTCTAATGCAACAAATATTTCCTATAGAAATTCAATCTATACTGTCGAAGAATGTAAGGTTTGCAATCACAACACTTTGTTTCTTCTTCAACACTCTTACAGTAAAGTTATTGATCCTAAGAATCTTGATAAGTTGTAAAGAGAAGTGGTTGTTACCCTATGCCATCTTGAGATGTATTTTCCTCCTTCATTCTTTGATATCATGGTACATCTTTTTGTCCATTTGACTAGGGAAGTGAGAGTTTTGGGACCAGTTTTCTTGCATTGGATGTATCCTTCTGAATGGTAAATGAGTGTTTTAATGGTGATGTTCAAAACTATTATCAATCTGAAGGGATTATAATTATGGGTTAAGTGGCGAGGGAAGTTATGGACCTTTGCAATGACACTCTGAGTTGTAATGAAGCTCCTGGAAATTATAAGAATATTGAGGACTATTCTGTCAAAGGCCTTTAGGAGAATGAGTGAAAGTAATCATTCATGATTTGTGGGAACAAGATAACTTGTATATGTACACAACATCGACGAAGTGAGTGTTTATATCACCGAACATACCAATTTCATCAAGAAACAATATCATCGAGCCAATTCAATGTGTCTTGATAGAGAGCATAACAAGACATTTATTAGGTGGTTTGAAGATAAAGTCTCACGTCAATTATCACAAACACCAAATAATGTTACTAAAAATATCAAATGCCTCATGTTTAAATGAAAAACGATTGTCATGTCTTATTAAGGGTTTGACAAAAGTGAGTTTTCATATTACACAAAGCGTCAAGATGATGAGTGTCATCCAAAATAATGGGGTCAGCCTTCAAGAATCTTCATTATTTTTTCTATTGTGAAGGATAAGAGTCCTCGTGAAGATAAAATGTCATATACAGTGTCATTGAAGACATATGGGAGTTTGACTACATAGATTTCAATACTTTGGTCTTTAAGTGTAATTGGGTTGATAACACCAAAGGAGTTGTAGTTGATGAATTGGTTTCACATTAGTGAATTTTCAAAATATTAGAGAGAAGGGTGAACCACTCATAATGACATCACATGAGAAGCAAGTATTTTATATCGATGATCCTGCAAATGAAAAATATTCGGTTATTATTCATTGTAAAAGATATTTCACTAAAGATTCTATAGATGAAGAATAGTACTATCACAAGTATGATGACTCCAATCCTTTCTCAGTTGTCTTGCCAACACCAAATATTGAGATTGACGTTGACTTATATGTGCATCGAGATCACACTGAGGGAATGTTAATTGATAAAAGATCTCAATATTAGAGGCATGCTTTTATTTTTTTAATATTAGATGTGCATTTTATACTCTTCTATATCATTGTTTGACTTTTTTATATGACATTTGTTCAGATGGTGTATGAACATGGGTATGATGACCATGATGACGACTGCCATGAGGATGAGAAGCATCCTACTGACACTGGTGTAAGTTGTGTACTATTTTATCAACACTTTGTGAATTTTACAATATGTCTATCTAGTTCTATCACATTTAATGAGTTATATGTGTTTATGAAATATATGTGTTTTTGGTCAATTTTAGGTTGAGTATGTATGTCTTGAGGATCTTTTTCAGCTTGATGAGAAGCACAAAAAATAAAAAAGGGGATCACCATGATAAACAAGTTGATACAACTAAGGGATAACAAACCAAAGTTGGTTGTTGAGTTTGATCATGCAGGATATCCTATTGGATAGAACCAGAGCTCTTTTGTTTCATTTGTATGGATTATTTGTAACATCCCTATTTTCAGGAGTAAAATAAAACCTTTTATGTAGGTTTCTTTAAATGATATCTTGTTGAGGACCTTAAGGCAAAATTTCCAAAATAGTTTTACTTCTAGGATTTTAATGAAAGAGAAATAATAAAAGGACTCAAAATAAGTTTTTCCTTTATTTTAATATGTTGTAAATATATGTGTAGTAATGGCAATGTTTTGTCCCTTTTCTTTTATGAAATAAGTTTAAAAGGTTTGAAAGAGAAAGAGAAAGATAAAGAAGTAAGAAATTCGAAATATTAGAGACTTGGGCAGTAAGTATGCTTTTCCTTTTTATATATTTCAAAATAAAACCCCTAATGTTCATTTTCTCTCTCCCCTTCTTGGAATTTTCCAAAAAGAAATAATATTGTGCCCATTATTCATTTATTTCAAAAATATGAGAAAATATACTCTCTTGGAATCATTAAGCCACTTTCCCTTTTTATTTTTTTATAAAAACAAAGGAGGGAAGTAATATTCCCCTTGTTTTCTCTCTCCTCCAAAGAAAGTGCATAAAAGGGAAAGAAAGAGGTGTTGAATGACTTTTAAGGAGTTGATAATGTCTATCTCGTAATTTGAAACAAGGAATCACAAAACAAACTTTTATATCAATTATTTAATTAGTTTGTACACTTAAGATAAGAATTGAAAATAGAAAATGTGGACCAAACGTTGAGTAAACTTAAATCTAATTGGCTAGGATTATTCTAGACCATTTAATTGGTCAATGATCCAAATTTGGACTCATTTAGAGCTTGTTTGACCACTCAATTAAATTAAGAAAGGTTTGAATAAAATTTGAATAGATTTTCATTCAATGCACTCGATTTCCCTATGGTTCTGGGATTTATTTCCCTGTCACGCCTTTCCTTTCTTTCTTTTTTGCATGCCTCATTTTTGGTTGTGTGATTTGGATCAGATGGTATCCACGTCATCCCCTACCTTCTTCCTGTTTAGGCAAGTGGGGTGTCGACCCACTGTCTTATTCCTTGGTCGATTTCTCCCACCTCAGTGAATCTTTTTGCGAGATTTTTGCTGCATTGGCTTCCTTTTTCTCTCCCACACTTGACTAGCCATAAATCATGAGCTCTAGTGGACTACAGATAAAATGCCTCTTAGGGTGCCGCTTTCCCTCTCCGCAAGAATTTGCAGCCGCCACCCTAGCTCTCTCCTATGCTCGTTCAAGCCTCCAGAAGCATCACCAACCCTGATATCTTCATCCTCTATGGCCAATTAGGTTCCCTCTACCACCTAGCACCAGTACCCACTCAGCCTCCTTCTCCGGCAACTTCATTTTTCCCACCCTCCTCTGGACACCACAACCCAATCAAAGGTGGGTTGAGCATCCTAGACCTTCTACCTTCTCTCTCGCATCTTCAGTTTGCCGCGTGGTTGCCTGAAACACAACACCCTGTAGAAGGTTTCAAGGTGCTTGTCACCGGGTTGACGCCATGGCTCCTTGGTACACCCCTGACCTTGGTTTCACTTCCTTCTGCCTCGCTGAGCCTCCTCAAATGATTCTCGATCACTTTTGGGTGCTTTTCCGCCTGTTGTGTTTTGGTCTTCACGACGGGTCGTTTCCCCTATTTTTTCACCAGTTTCTGGTGTCCATGACTATGCCAAGACACGTCCGCCTTTTGTCTGCATCTCTGTCTTCCACGAGCTCTCGCAAGGTCTCTATTAACTTTGTGATTCCATTTCATTGCCTTCTTGTGCGGTTTTGTTAGTCATGTGTGGGTGGTGTTGTTCCGACCGTGTCTAAGCCACCCAACACCTCTGAGCATGGAAGAACTTTCTCAATGGCTCATTGGGATCAATGTCGTACAAGCAGGTCGTGGGGGGACCTCAAGTTCTCGTGCTTATCCTCCAGTGGTTGATCTGGCCAGAAGTAGGAGCTTTAAGGTCTGCCCATCAGGGCCAGATCGGGGTGGAAGATGCTTGGTCAGTAAATGACCGTAATACCCCCACCATGTTAAGCTATGTGTTTCAGTCGCAAGGGAATTCTCGAACTTTAACATATTTCTTGATCCTTTGACCACTAATCCACGTGGGCGAGACCGTGCCTAGATGGAGGGCTCTCATTGGCCCATGTGGCATTTTTTTCTAAATTCCGATTGGTTAATCTTTGTAAATTTGTAGTAAATTGCTCGATGCTCAGAAAAATGAACAAAAATATGTTTTGGAAAGGATTTTTCAAGAGGAATCCGGATATTTGGTTTTTAGAGTCCGATTTTGAATCTCTAAACCTTGATTTTTGTAGAAGTGAATCTAGGGTTTAAGATTATGAAAAGGATATATTTTGATGTAACACGTCTTATGAATAGGGAAATTAGGGTTCTTTAGGCCCAGAGAGTGATTAAGACTCACTCAACCTAGGATGAGAGAGAAGATACTCTCCAAGTGAAAAAGGTAAGTGGTCCATGCAATTAAACATATAGTTAATTTGTTTTGAATTAGTATGCATGTATGAATTTCAATGACTGCCATGTTTATGTTATTTACTGTTCCTAATTGTTAAATTCAATAAGATTAATATGTTTGAGTTGCACATTATGTATGCTATCACCTTCATGAACTTTAATGATAATTGTTACCAACAAATTTTAAAGTAAAAATAAGAACATTAAGAGAAAGAGAACGATAAAATGAAACTTGTATAAGTTCCTCATAAGAGAAGAGGCACTTCAGTGCATAAGAGAAGAGGCACCTCAGTGCAACCTAAGAGGCACTTCGGTGCATAAGAGAAGAGGCAAATGTGTGCAAACCTGAGGACACTTATATAGGTTAAAATACATGAATTTGATCTAAAAGAAAATGCATGTATTTTAAATGTTCAGATGTATGTTTATTTCAGTTTCAAGTTTTATTAATGTTATAATATGTTCAATCCACTTACCGTTGGTATTATTGCATGGTTGGGGGCATGATGCCCGTAGGTAGGAGTAAGCTCAGGAGTAAGAAGGTCATCTAAGGAGGAAACCCTAGCTCTAAGACCCTCAAGGAGAAGAGCATTGGTGGGGTGCCAACCATACCCAGTTTATAGATTGTTTTCCTTTTACCATATTTATGTACATGTAAACTTTGTTAAGATTTGAGAATGAGAAATTGTAATTTTGATCATGTGATGGTTTATGTAAACTCTATTTTGTGCAATGAATATCATGGTTGTGACATGCCCCTTGATGTGACTGTGTATATGTGCTTCCGCTATGGATGGTATAAGTGCGGTGTTAAAATAATGGTATCAGAGCCATAATATGGTTGGCCACCAGGCTTTTCTCATGATCTCATGTAGTTTATGTCTTTTTCACAGTGATGGCTCCTAAGAAGAAAGGTGAGAATGGAAAGGTAGCCAAGGATGGGGATGAAGGTGAATCTATTATCATGGGATAACAGTGAGGATCTCCACGTCAAGAAACCCCCATGGTGCCCTTTGATGTCCTTGTTAGAGCTCTAGCCACTACCATGGGGAGAGGAGAAGGCCAAGTGGGCAACCCTATGGTCAATCTCGAGCTTTCCCTAGTCGGCTTTTTGAAGATCAAGCCTGACTCCTTTGTTGGGGAGGAAGAGGTGGACGTGGTGGGAAAAGCTGAGAGCTGGATGCACCACATGGAACATTGCTTCCGTGACTTAGACTGCCCCAACCACTCCAAGGTCTATTTTAGGACGCATATGCTGAAGGGTGATGCTAGGACTTGGTGGGAGAACCTACTAGGTTCTCGTGAAGCTGATTCTCCTCCATTCACATGGGAGGATTTTTCTAAAGCCTTCAAAAACCACTACATATCTGAGGCCATGATCGAGAAGAAGGAGGAAGAATTTCAGAGCCTACGTTAACATGGTGACATGACGGTCACCCAATATGCAATGAAGTTTCGGATCCTGCAGAAGTACGGCTACAACTATGATGAAAGTCACAAAACCAAGAAGTTCATTCAAGGTCTCAAACCAGACCTTAGCTTCGCCTTGTCAGGACATGGGCACCGTACACTCCAGAGTGCCCTAGATGCTGCCCACGAGTTAGAGGACCATCCAGGAAAAGCTTGGAAGAAGGAGAGTCACCACAACAACCACAACTCCAACCACCACAATGAAAAAAAGAGGAAGGCACCGGCTGAAGCTATTCTGAACCAACATGCAAACCAGAATGCAAAGACCCAATGTGCTAAATGTTCCAAATATCACCTAGGTGAATGCAGGTTTGGAACGGGTGTTTGCTATGCATGTGGTGAAATGGGCCACATAAGGCCTAACTGCCCCAAGTTCCAGAAGAAAGAGCCCAATGCCAATCAGCCACATAAAGAGAAGAGACATGCTAGAATCTTTGCTATGGTAGATTATAGTGAGGATGATAAGACTGAGTAGAGTCTAGTAGTATAGTTCTTTCCTCTCCAGAACTTTATCTTTCATGCAATGTATGGAACTATGGTTTTTCTTGTTAATATAGTGTATCAATGTTTTTGTGTTAAAGATATGAATTTTTTAAGGTGGGTAGCCCAACGAAATTTTGAGGACAAAATTTAATTAAGGTGGGTAGTAATGTAACATCCCTATTTTCAGGAGTAAAATAATACCTTTTATGTAGTTTTCTTTAAATGATATCTTGTTAAGGACCTTAAGGCAAAATTTCCAAAATAGTTTTACTTCTAGGATTTTAATGCAAAGAGAAATAATAAAAGGACTCAAAATAAGTTTTTCCTTTATTTTAATGTCTTGTAAATATTCGTGTAATAATGGCAATGTGTTTTCCCTTTTCTTTTATGAAATAAGTTTAAAAGGTTTGAAAGAGAAAGAGAAAGATAAAGAAGCAAGAAATTCGAAATATTAGAGACTTGGACAGTGGGTATGCTTTTCCTTTTTATATATTTCAAAATAAAACCCCTAATGTTCATTTTCTTTATCCCCTTCTTGGAATTTTCCAAAAAGAAATAATATTGTGCCCCTTATTCATTTATTTAGAAAATATGAGAAAATATACTCTGTTGAAATCATTAAGCCACTTTCCCCTTTTTATTTTTTTTATAAAAACAAAGGAGGGAAGTAATATTCCCCTTGTTTTCTCTCTCCTCCAAAGAAAGTGCATAAAAGGGCAAGAAATAGGTGTTGAATGACTTTTAAGGAGTTGATAATGTCTATCTCATAATTTTAAACAAGGAATCACAAATGAAACTTTTATATAGATTATTTAATTAGTTTGTACACTTAAGATAAGAATTGAAAATAGAAAATGTGAACCAAATGTTGAGTAAACTTAAATCTAATTGGCTAGGATTATTCTAGACCATTTAGTTGGTCAATGGTCCAAATTTGGACTCATTTGGAGCTTGTTTGACCACTCAATTAAATTGAGAAAGGTTTGAATATAATTTGAATAGATTTTCATTCAATGCACTCGATTTCCCTATGGTTCTGGGATTTATTTCCCTGTCACGCCTTTCCTTTCTTTCTTTTTTGCATGTTTCATTTTCGGCCATCCGATTTGGATCAGATGGTATCCACGTCATCCCCTACCTTCTGCCTATTTAGTTAAGTGGCGCGCCGACCCAGTGTCTTATTCCTTGGTCGATTTCTCCCACCTCAGTGATTCTTTTCGTGAGATTTTTGCTGCGTTTTGGCTTCCTTTTTCTCTCCCGCACTTGACTAGCCATAAATCATGAGCTCTCGTGGACTACAGATAAAACGCCTCTTAGGGCACCGCTTCCCCTCTCTGCGAGAATTTGCAACCGCCACCTATCTCTCTCCTCTGCCCGTTCAAGCCTCCAAAAGCATCACCAGCCCTGATATCTTCATCCTCTATGGCCAATTGGGTTCCCTCTACCCCCTAGCACCCGTACCTACTCCACCTCCTTCTCCGGAGACTTCGGTTTCTCCCACCCTCCTCCGGCCACCACAACCCAATCAAAGGCGGATTGAGCATCCCAGACCTTCTACCTTCTCTCTCGCATCTTCAGTTTGCCACGTGGTTGCCTGAAACGCAACACCCTATAGAAGGGTTCAAGGTGCTCGTCGTCAGGTTGATGACATGGCGCCTTGGTACACCCATGACCTTGGTTTTGCTTCCTTCCACCTCACTGGGCCTCCTAGAATGATTCTCGACCGCTTTTGGTTGTTTTGCCTCCTGCTGTGTCTTGGTCTTTACAACGGGTCGTTTCCCCTATTTTTTCACTGGTTTCTGGTGTCCATGACTATGCTAAGATGTGCCCGCCTTTTGTCTGCCTCTCTGTCTTCGACAGAATCCCGCAAGGTCTCTATAAACTTTGTGATTCCGTTTCATTACCTTCTTGTACAGTTTCGTTAGTCATGTGTGGGTGGTGTTGTTCTGACCGTGTCTAAGCCACCCAACGCCTCTGAGCATGGAAGAACTTTCTCAATGGCTCGTTGGCATCAACGTCGTACAAGCAGGTTGTGAGGGGACCTCAGGCTCTCGTGCTTAGCCTCCAGTGGCCAATCTGGCCAGAAGCAGGAGCTTCGAGGTCTGCCCATCAGGGCCAGGGCGGGGTGGAAGATGCTTGGTCAGTAAATGACCGTAATACCCCCGTCGTGTTAAGCTATGTGTTTCAGTCGCAAGAGCATTCTCAGACTTTCACATATTTCTCAATTCTTTGACCACTAATCCACGTGGGCAAGACCGTGCCTATATGGCGGGCTCTCATTGGCCGATGTGGCATTTTTCTCTAAATTCTGATTGGTTAATCTTTGTAAATTCGTAGTAAATCACTCGATGCTCAGAAAAATGAACAAAAATATGTTTTGGAAAGGATTTTTCGAGAGGAATCCGAATATTTTGTTTTTAGAGACGATCTTAAATCTCCAAACCTTGATTTTTGTAGAAGTGAATCTAGGGTTTAAGATTATGAAAAAGATATATTTTGATGTGACACGTCTTATAAACAGGGAAATTAGGGTTCTTTAGGCCCAGAGAGTGATTAAGACTCACTCAACCTAGGAAGAGAGAGAAGATACTCTCCAAGTGAAAAAGGTAAGTGGTCCATGCAATTGAACATATAGTTAATTTGTTTTGAATTAGTATGCATGTATGAATTTCAATGACTGTCATGTTTATGTTATATACTGTTCCTAAGTGTTAAATTCAATAAGATTAATATGTTTGAGTTGAACATTATGTATACTATCACCTTCATGAACTTTAATGATAATTGTTACCAACAAATTTTAAAGTAAAAATAAGAACATTAAGAGAAAGAGAACGATAAAATGAAACTTGTATAAGTTCCTCATAAGAGAAGAGGCACTTCAGTGCATAAGAGAAGAGGCACCTCAGTGAAACCTAAGGAGTAAGCTTAGGAGCAAGAAGGTCATCTAAGGAGGAAACCCTAGCTCTAGGGCCCTAAAGGAGAAGAGCATTGGTGGGGTGCCAACCATACCCAGTTTATAGATCTTTTTCCTTTTACCATATTTATGTACTTGTAAATTTTGTTAAGATTTGAGTATGAGAAGTTGTAATTTTGATCATGTGATGGTTTATTTAAACTCTATTTTATGCAATGAATATCATGGTTATGACATCCCCCTTGATGTGACTGTGAATATGTGCTTCCTCTATGGATGGTATAAGTGGGGTGTTACATTATTACTCGTAGACATCGTAGTATAGCAGTAGAATCGTGGCATACAATTGATAAAAGTAAGAAAGAATTTACATGGAAAGAACTATGTGTGAGATATTATCCTTTGTAATTTTGTTTCTAAAACTACTTACAATTTTATTTTTAAGAATATTCCATTACGTATATAAATTTTGCAGAGAATATTTGTAGGATGAAAATATGCATCATAAAAAGGTGATGCAACACTATAGGAGGGTTATGAGGAATTATAGAGAAAATCTGACAAGACTATACATATGGGAGGCTAGGAAGTGGAAGAAGTCATCCACTAAGCAATGGAGTTATCTTTACCCAACGATGTGGGAGGTGTTTGTTGCAATGAAAAAACACCAATGAATTCAAGATATTAAGTCACACTCCCTATTTTGAATACATTCTCATGAATTCCTTATTTTACCTTGACATAGGTGGTTATGTTTTACTTACCAATTACTATTGGTGATTGTTACTGATAAGGCTACAAGCGATGCTCAAAGAGAGGCATGCAAATAATGTACACAACTACATGATGGGTCGAGGTGGCTATGCAAATATTTGCCAAAATCTACTCCAGACGTCTTCTTCTCAACAACCTACTCATGGTACTGTTGAGTCCTCTACTACTACTGCTGAACCTCTACTTCACCAAGATATATGGATAGTTGGGAGACAATCCAAATCTAGAGAAATAACCAATCCCAAAACTATTGAGGTGGTTATACAAAATGGTAAAATTCAACTCTCAAAGCAATTAGTATATATGATTGTTATGTTTTACTTACCAATTACTATTGATGATGATTAGCGGGAGCTCCACGGGCAAAGGAAACAAGGCAAGTTCATCCCTGAGGGCACAAGGGATGAATTGACAGTTGCTCTAGGTAACCCATAGCATAGGGTTGCATGTGTTGGTGTGGGTATAAGAGCGTCTTTGAGCCATCAGATCATAAATCTGTCCAAAAAAGGGGATTCTCAAACGTGGAGGTAAAAGAGTTAATTGCAAAGGGAATTCAGTAAGTAATGAGCCAGTGGGTAGCTTCTCAGTTATCTACTCAGACAGGACCAGCTGTGCCACCTCTCTCTTCATATGAGGTGGACCTCCCCTATAAAAAAGTTGATTGGTAATAATCATGAGGACCCAACACCTAGCACGTCTGTTGTAAGTATATTTATGATATATCAACCTTTTCAAGATGATATATTTAGGTATATATATAACACTCTATGTAAATTTGTAGGGGTTAAGGCCATGTTATCTAAAATTACAAGAATATTTCGTTATTGTGGGTGAGGCTTACCCACCCCTTATATTTTCCATGCTTCATGTTGTTCCATTACCCGCCAATGTGGTTTGCGTGTGCCTGAGGCTTATCTACAAAGCTTGGAAGAAGTATCCACTGCCATAAGAACACCCCGACGTTGAGATGATAGGTGAATCATAAGGTGGCATGGTCGCATGGCCCATAGAGGGAGTTATCTATACTAATCGTGATGTATGATAAATTTACATTACATTTGTATCTATATATACATGACAATGGATACGAAATTTTATATATGTGGGACATAGGGCCTAATAAACCCCTTCAAGATCATCCTCCTCCACCCCCACCTCCTCCTCTATTACCTGGTTGGCTTGCACAAGACCTATTCAACTCGATAGGTCCTCAATATAGGGGTATGGCACTATTTATAGGCAAACATGAAGAAGATTCACCTACGATGGTTTCCATTGAGGAGGAAGATGTAGGTCAACATTATGATACTAGTATTTTACAAGATGTTTTGGATTTGTTTCATTTTTTAGTTGAATACATATGTGATAGAACTTTGGATATGGTGAGATATTATATAGCTATGTACCTTATTTTATATATGGTGCTTGTAATACCCGGGCTCACTGCCCAAGGCTCTAGTAGAGTTTCAGGAATGACGACTGGTCCCACAGACCACCACTAGCCTTAACTGTGTGCTTTGTCCTCACTCACCTGCATGCCAAGATCAACTTCCCGACAGGTCACCCATCCCAATACTACTCCAAGCTCAGCACGCTTAACTATGGAGTTCTATTAGTGATGGGTTCCCGGAAAAGGAGGTGCACCTTGGTGATATGGATAGTCCAATCATTCCTTTTAAGAGTGTTTTATCCGAGGCCTCAAATCCTAGGATGTTACAATCTTCCCCACTTAGACTCTTGACGTCCTCGTCAAGGCTCAACTATAAGGCATCAAATCTCTTCCCCATTTTAGTGAAGACCCACAATGGCCCATGGACACCCAACTCCCGATCACGGAATACCAGCGCAAGGGTGGCGACGTCAACCATGGACAACCCTTTTCTACATGCCTGGACCGCACGGCTCAAGACTGCAATGCCATGCCCATGTGGGTCCCACCTACTAGAGGGGAATTGGCTCTAATACCATTTGTAACACCCAGGCCCACTGCCCAAGGCTCTAGTAGAGTTTCAGAATGAAGACTGGGCCCACAAGCCACCACTAGCCTTAACTGTGTGCTTTGTCCTCACTCATGCGCATGCCAGGATCAACTTCCCGATAGGTCACCCATCCCAGTACTACTCCAAGTCGAGCACGCTTAACTATGGAGTTCTTTAGTGATGGGTTCCCAAAAAAGGAGGTGCACCTTGGTGATATGGGTAGTCCAATCATTCCTTTACAGAGTGTTTTATCTGAGGCCTCAAATCCTAGGATGTTACAGTGCTCTATTTTCTTATATACTAATACATACATGATATATGTTTTACAACCACTTACATATGGTTTGTACACAATTTTCAATGACCAATGTGGTATTTTTAGTTTCATACTTGATTAGTCGTGTATTTAAGACCCTACATCTGTTACCCTATATTGCACTATCGCATTTAAATATTTTGGTAAAATGAAAAAGCGTGTGATATTATCTCCATACAATGTTGGGTAAGTTTACTTACTTTGCTTATAATTTTGACTTAAGAAATTACATTTCATTGTGGATTTTGAGTTATATTTTTTTTCCTTCTTATCACTCAGGAATAACCATTGGGTCTTATTGGTCATTGTCCCCGCGACGCTAATTGTTTGTTATCTAGATCCAAGGGTGACAAAATAGGCGATGGGGGACACGATTTGAAAAAAGTATTATTCACTTGTATAAATTTTTATATTTATCATTAGCATATATATTACATGACTATTTACTAATGTCAATTCAAAGTGTTACATTAAAGTATACGACTATAAAATGTTTCAAAAAAGCTAGTGGAAAGGTGGACACGAAAAGGAAAGTGATAGTTTGGGAGAATGTTGAGGTAGTTTTCTTACTCCAATGCATATTTATGCCAACCATGCGGCATTTATTTATTAATGTTTTTTATGTTAAAATTTATAGCATTCTATACAAGACAACGGTTGGGCAGGTGTATACTATGTGATGTGCTATATGGAAATGATTGTCAAATATGCAGCGGTAGACATTGATGAGATACATAATGTAATCCATATATATATATAGTCTTGATAATCATAAGGTTATAGTCTCATTCGATAATATAAACATATCAAATTATTAATATATACGACATTCTCTTTACATGTGTTTAAAATGAAAGGCTTCGATACGCGAGAAAAGCTACAAGATGTACACATGTCCTGTACGAGAGAACAACTAGATGAGATACGAGAACAATGGGCAAAATCCTTCGAAAGGGAAGTGAACTTTGAATTTGATTGGGATTAAGAAGATGAATAAGATGAAGAAGAACTTGGAATAATATTATAGTGAGGTGCTTATGACTTCTTACAACTCAAAATTTGATGCATGCATATGTGAATGAAGATCTATATATAAACACGTGTGTGAATGTGAAGATGAATGAATGAATGTTTCTACATGTCATGAGAATGAACTTGACATATATATAAATGAAGTAACATGTGTGTAAATGAATTTGAAGATGAATGAATTATGATTGCACATATGATGAAATGGAATTGGGGAATGAATAAAATTATGTGCATATATATTATGTTTGTTATTGTAGGTTTGGTGGCCTATTGTTAAGCTAAACTCATAGGATGTTGTTAACTTATAGTTCATAACTGATCTGCAAGTACTGGATCCTATTGACCAGCTGGGCAGCAGGCTGCAAACGTGCTATTAGAAAACAAAACTTAGTCATCGATTGTATGTCATTGATTTTAGTAAAATAACTGATATTAAATGACAAAATCAAAACAACTGTGCTGGACAACATAGCCTTGTTGGGTAGCATGTCATACTCCTCAATTTCTTAGATATAATTGTCACTTTACATCCAAATCGTCGGTTATTTTGGGTTGCAACCGACAATGAACATCATGATAGGTGTCAGATTATTAAAAATTGATGATGTAGGGTCCTTTACCAGTTAAAAATGTGACATGGTATGGCTCTTTCGACATCAGTTTTTCCCATAAAATCGACACCTAGGACCCCAACCTATGTCAGTTCCTTTAATCCACACAACCGATAATGGATCTCTAGCGTCGATTTTGCCTTCCCCAAAGAACTGATGTCTTAGACTTGTGGCTATAGTGTCTCCCACTTAGATTTTGGTTTTTAACTGACCTTATAGGGTTTTTTAACTGATGTCGATGATGATTTTTGTACTAGTGCTTCTTTACCAGCCCTATTCCCCAACGACCACAATTTTATGAAGAATGGCATCAAGCTAGTATAAAACTTAGAAGCATGTCAAGGATCCTAAGTCTGTGATCTCAAACTACCTCATCTATAGCAGACATCAACACATATGGCTCTTGACAACTAATGGGAGCGGAAATATATCTGGACTCCTCTAAATATGGGTCTTAGGCAAATAGTTAAATCACTTTGGCTCATTTTGCATTAATGGTTTGGTCGAAGATAACCATTGACCAGCAACACATGTACCATCAATATCTCCAGTTATTGTTGGGTACCACATTGTAATAATGAGTTTTCCCTCATTGACCTCGACCCCTACTCCCCAATCTGGTGTGATATGAATATCTTGATATGAACTTATTCTTCCATTGGAATCGTGTTTCTTCCCTACAACACAAACCTCATTTGAAGGATTCTACAGTGTTCAAGACATCCATCGTCGTGATATTTAATTCATCAAGATAACATATTTATTATTGCTAACATTACCCTACTAAATCATTGGAAAAAGACAACTATCAAATTCTTCTAAATCACAATGTCATTCATTAGAATCAGAATTAAGGCCAACTCAGGAATTTTGATGCTTCTAAATCCACTGTTCCATTTGCCACATAACAAAATAGCTCAGGTAGTAATTGAACATGTGAACATCATAGAACATGATATGTTGAACAATACATTTCCTTTACTGAGAACTACTACACATTCACAATAATTTTGTAGTAACCAATATTGAGCAAGAATTAGAACAAAACAAAATTATTTTAAACTTTCTTAAAGTAAATCAAGGTTAATAGGTGATTTTCCACTCACCTACTCATGGTATAGCTTACTGATCCCACCTTTGATTTAGAAAAGCCGAAAATCTACTTTGTTTGGATCTAATCCAAGCTTAGACCTCCAAAGTTTGTCTAAACAACCTGATAGTAGGTTTACTAACATCAAAGAAGAAGTGCTTAAGGTATAAGATAAATAAAAAAAGTTAAATAAAACCTTCTATAGGAAAAATAGAGGTATATGATCATGGAGACACAAAGGAAAAATAAGATCCATAAATAAGAACAACTTAATAAAATAAAACTGCAAGGAAACCTTTGGTTTCTATCGACGTGTTGTCTATGTCATCTTCGCCCTTAGGATCTCCTCAGGGATCACTACTCATTGTCAATTACAGGTGTTCAGGAGGATAAGCATCTGAATCTGAAGCTGACATGCTCGTTTCCATCAATTTTCTTTGACTATATATAGAGTTCTATGAATATCACAATTGGAAGAGTTGGGCGACACATAGGGAATCCATCAGAAGTTGAAACATTTGGTTGGTGCCTTTTGTAGACAAGTTTTTGGTAGGCTCTACTAATGGTCCATGCAACAACTGATTGCTTGACCTCTGGTAGGCACTATCCATTGATCTGGACAACTTTTAGTCCTTTCCTTTTCCCATCATTCCATCAATTGATGGCTATTCACATACCCATGGGTTGCTAGAACTGTCAGTGTGCTATCCCTTTGGTTTATGCACACCCTCCAAACCATCAGTAGACATTTATTAGTCCAAACTTCTGTTGATGGTGCCTAGAAAAACCTTGTGATAACCTATACTTTTTCTGTTCCTCATGTTCGTGATGTGCACTTCATAGTTTCACTAATTCTTCATTCTATCCCTCAATCACATGATTAAAGATGTGTTGGTGTTCGATTGTCATGTCCTATGTACATGTGTCTTGTGGAGACACTCAATTTCCTTTTTGACCTAAGTTTCAAATACTCAACATGTCACCATCTTATAAACCAACTTTGAACCTAATAAATATCATCAAATTACTCTCTAATACATTTCATGTTGTAAATATTGCAAATACGAATTCAACGGTGCAAAAATCGCCTCAATCGGATCCTAATTTCTCGATATCTACCCATTTGAAATTTCCTTGTTATACACTTGAAACTAGCTCTTTTAATCCATTTATTTCCTTCTTGGGCCCAATTTTGGGTGCGAGGTCCCATCAAAGGAGAACCCCAATCTCCCTTGGGGGCCATGTCAGCAGTCCAACGATGGATCTATGGACCAATAATATCAGAAAGGCTTTCGATTAACAAATCTTGGTCATTAGATCATTGTTACTTGGACTAGACCCTAATCCAAAGGTCAAAGCTTTATCCTCAACCTTTGTACTCCCCACTAGAACCTTTAGCCTCAAATGAGACCCCCTCCACCTATAAAACTTGTCCCCAAACCTTTTCCTTGTTTTCATTTGAATTTTGTGCTCCATAGCTCTAGTTCCAACCTCATATCTACCTCTAGAACCATATCTGGCATGGGTGACAACCACCTTGCTAGACCACCCTTTTCACAACAAAATGAGGGGGTTTTGAGCTTGATGGATTCACAAGCTCGCAATGTGCATAGGAGGCCCATATTCTAGGCTTCCCAAGCCCTAATCCTCTAGCCGCAATGGTGTCGGCAATCTCCCACAAGACATCTGTTAATATTTCGAATTAGAGAATATGACGTGTTCGGTGGAAGAACAAGACGAGAAGAAAAGAGAATGATCACGCAACCAAATAGAAAATTTATGTGGTTCGGTCTATGACCTACTCCACAGGAGGGGGCGAGATTTCCACTATATTAGAGAAAGATTACAAGGAGCAACGCTCTCAAAATAGAAAAAGTACACCCTGAGTATGACAGTTGCAGTCTAAACAAAATATAGGATGATTACAAACCCTAACCAGGGCATATATATATTTATAGATGTATAACCATAATCGGATTCCTTTTCGGATCTGGAAAATAGATCATACCATACCGCGGAGGGTTAAGGCTCGCACAATGCCTATTAATTGGATCGCAAAAGATCCATTTAATTTTTGGGAACAAATCTACAACCGGATCAGTGCATTTCTTCAAAGCACATAACAACATACCTGCAACATGTATGCATGGAGGAGGGGTGCTATCCAGGCGCGGTAGATGGCGGCCATCAACGATGGCAGGCGATGCACATCCATGGGCCACGGTCAGTTAGGTGAGAGGGCGACTGACACCATGAGGGCATCCACCCTTGATGAATCATCATGTGCCAAGTGTTCAGGTAGTCGTGTGCTCAAGTGACATGTGAGGAGGGATAGGTGCAATGCAATCCCAGATCGATGACTCGGATTTGTCAATGAATGAAATAGTAACCCCCCTTTCTCCTAAGTGTATGATTCAAATCTTTCAAAAATGACATCTCCTAATTCCTTAGGCCAAATTAGCAATATTATATATGAAAATTGATCTACTCGACGATATCTATCCAAAGAACCTTGTTTAAGAGTCTAAATATTTTCTTAGCTCATGTTATGTTAAAAATGGCATTAATTGCATCTCTTTTATAATTCAATGATTTCAATTCTCACCCTTGTCCATATCATGAACCCACTTGTTTATTATGATTGTGATTAGTGACATATGTTATCTTGTGCTATATATATCAAACATGACCATGCTTGGCCCTTATAGTGACCCTACTTTATGAAATGTGACTCTAATGACACTTAAGATGATCTTTTGTGCTAAAATCATGGACTTTGTGCACCAATAATCTTATGACCCTTGAATGTCCATAATCACTCTATAAAAGTATTTGATAATGCATTCTTGAGCCATGAGTAAAATTTGTTCATACTTGAACTCCATTGCAACTTGATGAT
The DNA here is from genome assembly GCA_963693085.1 of Alisma plantago-aquatica. Lineage (NCBI taxonomy): Eukaryota > Viridiplantae > Streptophyta > Magnoliopsida > Alismatales > Alismataceae > Alisma > Alisma plantago-aquatica. The sequence continues at coordinate 1,490,451,601 of OY856412.1, forward strand.
ATGAAAAATGACATTGAATGGGATATTTACGGACTACTAATGATGTTCTATAAAGTTTGTGCTAATGTATCTCAAATATCATCAAAACTCCATATAGACCATCAATATCAGTTTCTTGATTCATTCGACACCTAAACGCCTTATGGTTATATCTTGTGCCATTTTATGATTAAGTGACCTAGACATGACATAATATGACCTAATCAACATGTAGCTATATTTGAGATTTAATCTTATAAAAATCTCACCCTAATCGCCACCCATTCTATTTTATGTACTCAAATTAGTAACATGTTTATATTTGTGATAATAAATCAAGATTGATCTCATATGTACTCTAATGTTGATCGTCTTGCATGAAAATGACTCAATGTGACTTAAATGAATGTTTTGATGATTAAGTCATGAAATCTTATTCAAATCTTATGTTTTCACTAGTAAGGTCAATGAAACCTTATATTTAAAATCCCTAATCTTTCTAAGGATGTTTCACCATAAGTCAAAATGATGTATGATGTAGTATGTTGCTTGATGATGAATATTTCATAAACATTGGACATGTCAAAATCAATCAGTGAGAATAATGAAACATATATTAAGTGAAACATCCACCCTTGATGAATATGATTAAGATGACCTAAGTATTGTGATGTTAATCTGGTCACACTTGCTTGTAATGTTAGGACTTCCATGATGACTCAATTTCCAAGATCTAGTCATGTTGCAATTTAAGTTCTTCTAAAGAATGTGGTTAATCTTGAACTCTAATCAAGGTACGTCTTCCTCTTGACCCTACTATGATATTTAATTGTTTGTATGTATTCTCATATGAATGCTTGGCTACTTACTTACTTGGTTGAGCTATTGTTTATTTGATTACTACTTTCATGTTTGAGTATTTTACGTTGATAAACCTTGAATATAATATACAAAAATTCATTCGGCAACCTAATGTTGACACAATGGATAAAGGAACCTAAGACATGCTTTGTATAACACGATATCATTAAGAGTTCTCACTTTGTTTCTTCTTCTTGACTATGATCATGTTTATATACAAGCAAGTTCAATATTACTCTTAAACTATTTACATGCCTTTTCATAGCGTACTTAATGCTTTAGCATTAATATGTTTTGTTTATCAAATTTTTAGTCACTAAATGAAGATCCGTTGCACTGAAGACTCTAAGCATTGAAATGAATCATCAATGGAATGCTAGAATTAGAAATGGGTACATGTTTCTCTATCTTGTTTCAATATCTTGTTATGTTGTTACTGCTTTTGCATATATATTACATGTGTGACATATTTGAGCCATTCTATAGATGGATGCCCAAACCCTATTTCACTGACTCTAGATTCAGTGGGGATAGGATGAAGGTAATAAATAGTTTCGTGAGAAACCTTTAGAAGGCACTCCCTACAAAACCATTGGCTATAGAACTTTGCAAAACAATTAGAAGATATCCTTTCAATGAGCCTTCATAAGATGCTTTCATTGACCATCTTTTGATAGATCGATGATTGTTCTAAGCAACCTCGAGGTCCTTAGGTCTCTAGAATAGTCAACTTAAAACCATTGATCTTATGACCTCTACCTCATAGGTTGACAACCAAAGATAAAACCATCAATTTTAGCACTCAACAAAAACTTCAGTTTAAGGTTATATAAAAACTTCAACTCCAATCCATCGATTAAAAATTGATGGAAGTTCCACTAATGACTTAAAGGATGTAACTTATCCATTTTAACTCTGAGTTCATTCATTCTTGTTTTTGTGGATTCATAACATGCTTAAATGTTGTCAATGTGAGGTTGACCCCGAGAGATGAGTAGATTAGTAGAGACAGTTTAGTGAGGTGAAAGAGTTCTTTATACAAGGGAGAGGAAGAATATGCTTAGGGTATTAAATCTAACCTTAGTTTTGGCATTGAGAACATGGAGGACAACAATCATGGATGTAGATTATATCGTCACACCCTCTCTTTGTTTAACTCACATGATGCTTAATTCCACTTCGTCAACTAGAATTACCCATGCTTTCATGTCTGGATAGAGCACACTTACACCATAACCAATAGAGAAAGACTCATAGGGTAATTTTCCATAGAAGTTTCAACACTAGCTATTAGATAGAATTGTTCCACTTCTAAAGCTTGCAAAACCTATATTTTTTATGATATTCATAGCATGACCACCTCCCACATGAGGTTCCATCATAAAAAAAATATCAGGATGATGATTGCATTTCTATTCCACAACTATTTTAAAATACTAAAGCTAAACTATTTCACAAGGTAATTAAGATCAATGAAAAGCATAATTAATACATAGGTTATCCTTTAAGTCTATGATTATCAGATAAGTATGGTACATGTTGTAACACATGCATCCTCAAAATCTGCCATAGTGTTTTGAAATCCTTCAACCTAAATGATTTGGAAAGTGTTGTCTTTAGTTTTTAGATCAAACTAACAACCTATCCCACTATCAACATGTCATACACATAGAGTATAAGAATATTGAACTTTTCATTAGAAACCTCCTAACATAGACACATGGATCTACACTTATCTTCTGGTGCTCATGACTCTGGATGAAATAATCAGATTTCTTGTACCACTTTCTAGGAGCCAATTTCAACCTATGCAAACTCTTTTTCAATATACAAACTAGGTGCTCTTTTCCCTTGTTCTGAAATATTTTTGGCTACTCTATGTAGATCTTCTCCGTTCGATCAATCTCAAAAAACTTTGTCTTCACATCCATTTTCTCAAGCTCCAGATCTAGACTAGAAACCAAGCCTAGAACCAATCCAGTAGAAGTCATTTTCACAACATGAGAAAATATCTCATCAAAATCCACACGTGGCCTTTGATTGAAGACCTTGACAACTAGTATGGTTTTGTATCCGATATCCTTGTTGTTGTCATATTTCTTCATCCTATAAACCCACTTGTTGTTTGCTGCTCTCAGGCCCTTGGGAAGAAGCACAAGCTCATAGGTATAATTCTTATATAAAGAAGGCATCTCCTCTTTCATTGGTCGATGCCATTGTGATCTATCTCTATGAGTGTGGTTCTCCTCAAATAATCTAGCTCCCCTTGATCAATAATTATAATGTACTAAGATGTTGGAAACTTAGATGAAGTTTGATGAACTATACCAGACCTTCTCAACTGTTGTTCTGAGGACTCTATGTGGTGTTGATCTTGCTCCCCCTACCTAGAAATATCTAACTATGAATTTGAATCACTCAACTGTACTATTGATTATATCAAGTTTTCAAAATATTACACTCACTTGATTATTGTACTACAATGTATTCCATTTTGAACATCAACTAAGCATATGATCATATTGTCCTGATGCTACTCCTTCCAAGATCAAGTAAGAAAAGCCACACGAAGAAGCTTGAAGCATCCCTTAACCTACGGTGGGAGGGGAATAAGAACCATAGCAAGAGGAATTAGAAAAATGGTTAAGTATGGAGAGGCATAAAAACTAAGTCGTCCATATAAATGTCAGAACATTGTAACATGAGACAAATGTCTATAGATGTAAAAGACATAATAGTTGAGTATATGATATGAAAGTCAGAACATGTGATAAGGAAGTAAAACACATAATAAGAGAGCAGATAACATATGAATGATTTTACTTTATCATTCCCCACTAACTCTAGAGGGATTGTTAACTAACCCTAGATCCAACTTGTGGCCTGGAACCCCAACTAGGGTCACATAGACCATAAGTAACAAATCATATAAATTCACATTGCACATTGCCCTGCCACACAGACATCAACATCACATGTGCTAATTATACCCTTACAACTTCCTTTGTCCCACCGCACATAGCTAGTGTGGTTTTAAGCCTCTGACTCGATGCCTACATGAATAGTAGTCCTTCAGCCTACATTCTATCCTCGAGGTAGGCTCGATGTTCATACCACATCTCTTGATAGTCTGGAAGCCTAGTGCAGGTGTTGTCACTTCATAACTTTTACACAACCTATGGTGATTTTTCTCACAGACCAACAGCCCTTGGGCTGCCCCCGAGGTAGGTTAGGTGTAAGGGATAGGCTATTCCTTCTCCGTTATCCATCCCATGGATATTATCCAAATCCAAATCCAAACATACAACATATCAATCTCGATCTTCCAGTCCTCAACAGCTCTGGGACCGTAGAAGAAACTCTCCAATGGTGAAATCTCAACAATAAGAATCTTAATCATATTAAATTATGAGGAAATTCATTGAGCATCACAATTCATTAGTAAATTCTCATCACTTTGATATTTTCATTATTTTCTCAATGATGATGAATTTAATCATTCTTAAACATTATATAAATAGATCCATACTAGTTGAAAGGCAAATGGATGAAGACAAATCATGGAAACAAATTATGTATTGAGTATGTGTTCTATTGTAACACGTCAATGTAGAGAAATAAGAGATATCAAAATGGAACATTACTTCGTGTGAGATCATATTCTCAAAAACTCATAAGTCAAAATCATTTATTTTGAGAAATAAATTGTTCTTGGTATTGATTTTGACAAGAATGTGAATCACAATCAAATATTTAACTTTACAAACATGTAATTAATTTTCACACTAATATATAAGATATCAATGATAAATTAGAGGTAAAATCTTGTAGACCACTTTGGATTAGGTGCAATTAAATGAAAGATCCAAGATAAAGAAATGAATAATACAATGCAAGAGGTGTAATATATGTTCTCCTTAACCATTTAATTATAGTTAGATTTTACAATTGTAACATTGTTAGATATATGCATGGATATCATTTTGAGAAAAGGTCATGATGAGGAGAGAAGGTAATGATTCATTGAAAGGATTATGATTCTGTACATAACTGTATGCATGATGCTTATGACTCATTGAAAGATACTCATACAATGATGTATGTATAAGATGACTCAGAAGAGGATACTCCATATGATAATTTATTTAGCAAGTTGAGTCAGCAAATGGTACTCCATACAACCATTTATGTAGCAAGATGACTCAAAAGGAGATACTCCATACCTTTCATTTAGTCTTTATCCATATTTGATTACACATTGATGTCGATCTCTTTCTCTTGAAATATTCATCTATACCATAAAGTTCTCATGTCTCATTCTTCCTCAATTCCCTCCATAATGGATTCAACTAATGATTAATGAAGTATTGATTATGATGTATGTATATATTTTTTCATGCAGTTGAGGGGTACATGTGTGGAAAATTGTTAGAGAAGAACAAGGAACAAAGGAGGAGAAGGTGGGTGATTCATTTGCATGGTATAACTCAAGTGGATGCTAGGGAAGCTTATGCTCCTCACCCATGTGACCCAAGGTAAGGGAGGATGGGTGTGGAAGATGGTGAAGAATAAAAGAGAAGATGAAGTAGCTTGATGTTGGTTATAGAAGGAAGTGGTGGAGGATAAATTTTGTTCAATAGTAAAGGGGTATTTGTATAGGAGTTTAGGGCTGGTCCGAAGTGGAACTAGGCCACGGGAGCCGCAAGACGAGGGTAGTTTTAAGTCTATTACACAACACATAGCCACAACAGAAGAATGTTTTTGGGAAGGGATAAGTTCTTTCCTAGATACCCATTGGATGAGGCCAATGGCTGTTGAGGTAGCCCTTCGTGTGGTGGCGCTATTCACCAAGTTTCGTGTTAAGCGGTGGTCCGAGGTAGCGGATTTCGGTTGCCGGAGTTGGCTTCTTGTCCATGTGTCCAACACCACCATTGGTGTGGTTGGAGGTAAGATGACCTGGTATGATTCTAAAGATTACATGGGGCGACGTCTGACATGGAGGAACGTTCTGAACGTTGATGAGGTCATTTTGCAGTTCTTAGACATGGGATGGTTGTGGCCGGGGACTCTTTACTACTGTTTGTAAAGCCACTGGTAGTTTTACGGTATGGATATATTGGTGGCCAGAAGCGGTGGTCGGTGGTGTGGTTGAAACGAAGGCCCTTCCTTGGTGCTTCTCCGACTTTTCTTTAGCTGGCGGTAGTGGCGGAGTCATGATTCTAAAAAAAGTGAGGTACAAATTCAAGAGGTTATTTTTATCCATTTCGCCTGAAGATACATGTATAATTTAACACATAATTTCAAACTACAAATGATATAAATGTTAAGAAGTAATCAATATGTCATTCAAAAGGCTATTCTTTTAGTCGGAAAATTAAAACCTATTACATGTGAAGGACAAACCAATCAAACTTGTTAGTTGAACCACCTTCCAAAACATATCACACTGTTAGAATTTAGAAACCTCTCTCCTTAATCACAAAACACCACTCGCTCTCCCTCCATAAAAGTTTTGTTTAGATTTCTATAACCTTCTTTCCCTAATGATTAATGACTAGATAAATGCATAAGAAGAAAAATAGTGAACTGTCGTGAAATTATAAGAACAAAGTAACATAGAATGACGTGGAACAACTTCAAGTAACACCCGATACAACCAATGAATATGGATAGATACTTAATAATACCAATAGTTAAACCAACGGGATAAGATATACAAACAAAAATAAAAAACACTGATGATGAATGCACAAATAAAAACATAGAAATTTGGACCAGCGTTTAGACGAAAAATAAATACACGAAACCATGAGATAATATAGTATTTTTGGAAGGTATGAGATAATATAGTAAAAAGTGGATAAAAGGCAGCAATGAACATGGGCCAGATGACTCCCAGTTCTATTGGGGACTTTCCAAGTTCATAATATTAGGCAACTACTGTGTGAAAAGCCCAATGCAAGATCGACACTATTCAGTCTCACCCAATTTTCATATGTCAAGCAATCTTGAAACAGTTTAATCCTGATCAACTGGTTCTGGTTGTCAAATTAAACAACCCCGGTAATATATATATTGGTCAAAGGGCCGGCGGTACCATTGTTAATTCAGTTATTAATCAAGTAGCCAGTCTTTCTTAATATTTTATGCACAAAATCAAGGTGAGGCCAGTGCCTCAGGTTGCCAGAGAGTGGCTCCGCCACTGGCTGGCGGTGGGGAGGCCCTGTGGGCGCCTCCATGACTGCAGTGCACAGGCCGCAGTGCTGCCATCACGGCAACCAGGCAGACGAAGAAGACAGTATCGCGGAGAGAGAGAAGAGGAAAGGGGAAGATGAAGTAGGGAGCTATTAGTAGATTGGGGGACTGGTCAACCGCGAGGAGAGTGAAGGAAAGTGGGTAGGGGACAGAGAGCGTAAGATGAAGGGGAGAGGTGGGGACATAAGGTGATGGGAAAGAGGGAGTGGGCCATGTGATTGAAAAGCAGAATAGGAAGAATTAAAGCACAAGTCACGCAAGGTGGGGAATTATGTTGTGCATGTTTTGCTAGAAAAAATATAGAGTAGGTTATTCATGGTTTGATAAATGCAGATAGAATCTTGAGATCAGTTTCAAGAAGGAAATTTAACATTTTTCAATTCCAAACAGCCCAATTATTACATGTGGATCGGCTACTATTTAGATATAGCTACATTTTAGTTTTTTTCCCTTCTTTGCGTTAAACTTACTTTTTTTGTACCCCATCAAATCACTTCTTTCCAAAACATAATTCATTTAAGAACGTTTCTCTTTCTTTTTGGGTACCACTTTACATCCTAGTGGTTTTCTTCACTTGTTCATCTCGATTATTTACATTAATCATCTTAGTAATTTTCTTTTTACTATGAAAAACTTTTCTTTATGATCTTTTAATTATTTCCATGTACCCTTTTCATATTTTTTATTAATATTAGAAAATTACTTATTGCTTCATTTATACTTGAATAATATTTTCTTTATCGTATTTTTTTCAACTTTCATACAGTAAATATGCTACTTTCCAGCAGAATATTTTGTCTCTAAGTTTTATTATTTGTACTTCCTTTTCTTATGCTAATTATATCTACATTCACTCTAGTTCTTTTACACTCGAGAACTAGTCTTTTCTTTACTCTAATATATATTTTATATAAAGTGTATTGATTGCAATTTGTATTAAAATTTGACTTTTGTATTATCTCCAATATTGGTAATTATTATACTATTCCAAACCTAATCATTCTAATTTTCAATACTCCACACTAAAATATAGAAAAGACATAATCACACTTAACTATGGTAAATGTATATGTTAAACATACATATTGTTGTTATGAAAAAAGTTACAAAAATGAGTATTTTTTGATGACGAGGTACCCCTCCCGAGAAAGGTCACTATTGGACCCAACCCAACCAAGGGTAGACAGTCAGAGTCAAACCCGGCTCCCTTCATTGGGGATTTTCGAGCCGCACCGCTGGACTACTCCCTTGCCCCCTTGAAAATGGATATTGAGTTATGAATATATAGCATATAAGTATGATGTGTTGGTAAAAATGATTGTTACAATCATCAATATTATTTATCTCACATAAAAATTATTGGTGTGCATTGAGCTATATATATATATATATATATATATATATATATATATATATATATATATATATATACATATATATGTGTGTGTGTGTGTGTCTATATATATATATATATATATATATATATATATATATATATATATATATATATATAAGTATGATGTATTGGTGCATCTGTGAAAGCATTTTTATGAAAAGATATTACATAAAAATGATTGGTATGCATATTAAAAATGAGCAATGTAATTTACAAAGGGTATGGTGTAACGATTCACATTTTCTCTTAATAAGTGCTATATGTTATAGATGTTTTTTAAGAATAGTTTTGTACAGTGATATTTGTTTATTTTCTCTTTCCATTTTGTTTATTTCTCTCCCTTAACTTCCTCTTTCCCACTCATCTCATTAATTTATTTTCTCGATCTCTTCTTTTTATCCTATCGTGTACCTTGTCTTCCTTCTAATTATGGGGTTTGTTTCTGCTTCATGCAACTCATTTATGTGACTTTTAATTGTTGTGGAATGTCATATTTAATTCCCAAAGATGACTCAAAATTATAAAATAATTTGAATAAACTCATATCTGAAATGTCCTGACCCACCTGATTTCCAGCTCTAACTGAGGACATCATCTCAATCAAGTGTCATTTTGGGTGTAGGTTGTTCTTTGTCCCTAATTTCTCAGGTTTCAAGGGGTCGTGTATCACTACCATTCACTCATGAATGTTGAATTTCGACATGGATTTATGGGTAAACCTTCTAGATAACATCATGTCCCTAATAGTGGAATGACTTACTAAATACATCAATGTATTGCACTTTGGGAAAGTATGCAAGTCAAGGCATCATTATGTTTAGGGAAATCAAACTCATCTTCCTTTATAACTCCCACTTAGTTTATGTATCTCCAAGAGAAGAGTCAACACACTACTAATGCTTACATCAATCTATAGTTCATCGTATTGCAGATTTTGTAGCACTACTAAATACAAACAAGTCATTACAAATGTAGATCTTCCTAAGATTCATGTTAGGTGGCCTTATTCAACCTCCTTCATATGAACTATGATGGTATAACTCGTGGGTTTACCAGAAGATTAGTCACATACATCTTTTTCTACCTTGACCAAGTGGGACCATGATCTGGATGGTCCAGATCCTTTCTTTCCCCACTGTAGTGGATCTGAGTGTAGAGAGACCTTCTCCTATCTCGTTGTTGTAGCAAGAAGAAGAAGGTTGATATTATTGTTGGATCTAGAGCTCTAGAGGGGAGTGAATAGAGCTTCAAAACTTGCACAAGAATAGTTATACCTTCAAATTATATCAATTGAAACCAAATGCTAAAAATTGAATTTGAAGTTCTATCTAAATAAGCATAGCAGGGAAGAGAGAGATTGAAAGAAACACTTGGACAAGGTGTTTAGAATGGTTCCCATCTCAAAACTAGGAGACTGTCAGTCCACTACCTAGAGAGGTAAACCTCTAGGACTTTACAACCCATGTATACTTATATCCCACTATAAGATATACAAGAAGACCACCTTACATCTAAGGGCTTACCTATCCAAGAGCTAGTATTCTACCTCACAGTTTGTCTTACCCATTCTTGCAAGCAGCTCAATTCCTTCTCCTAGGACATCTCCTCCTTGCAACAAGTTTTTAGCCTTGAGGATATACCCACCAAGCTCCTTGGATCTACTGTCTTGTCCTTAATCTGCACTTGGAGAAGATCTTCACTCCTTCTGCAGCCTTGAAGAAGAACAACAACTCCTTCACTCAGAGAAGATCTCTTCAGCCTTTGCTCTTTGACAAAAGGGATTGGGAAGTGGAGAGTTTCAGAGCTTTACAAGGTAAAAATGAGATAGCTCTCTTACAACATGCCCAACTCACTCAGAATCATGAAATGTTTTGGAAATGCGAGAGAGAAAGGGATCAAACGGGTTTAGCACACTCAACTATATATGGTGCTATCTACAATGAGTTTTGTTGATCTTCTGACAACCTTCTGGGGTTTTCTCTACAAACCGCCAACTTTTCACATAATTGTGTGCCATCTAAATTAGTTCAAAAGATACCATATGGTATGGGAAACGTCTCGATGTGTCTTTTTTGAAGATTTGGGGATGTGAGGCTTATGTTAGGAAAATTCTTCCTAAAAATCTTGTCCCTAAGTCTGATAAATGTTATTTTGTTGGATATCCCAAAGAGACAAGGAGATACTATTTATTCCACCCAACTGACAACAAGATATTGTTTCCAGAATGTTGTGTTTCTTGAAAAGGAATTCATTTCTAAAGGAATCAGTGGGAGGAAAGTGGAACTAGAAGAAGTTCGAGACCAAAGAGAGAACATAGAATTGATAGATGAACTAGAGGAACTCAAAGAATCATAAAGTGTTGTGAAGACTCAAATTCCTCAGGTGACACATGAACCTCATAGATCTAATAGGACATGTCTTGAACATGAGAGATTTGGATATCTTGTGACTCAGGAAGGCAGTGAATCGGTCATAGATGATGAGATAATATCCCATAAAGATGATATTGAGGGACTAGAGTCTGAGAAATGGCTTGAGGCCATGAGATCTGAGATCGAATCCATGCATACCAAAAAATTATGGACTTTGGTGGATCCACCTGAATGGGTAAACCCATAGGGTGCAAGTGGGTCTTGAAGAAGAAGAGTGACATGGATGGAAAGGTCCAAACCTATAAGTGAAGCTTGGTCTCAAAGGGTTTCAGACAAGTTCAAGGTGTTGACTATGATGAAACCTTTTCTCCAGTGGCCATGGTTAAGTCCATCAGGATCATGCTTGCTATTGCAGCTTATCATGACTATGAGATTTGGCAAATGGATGTTAAAATTGCATTCCTTAATGAGAATCTTATTGAGGATGTGTATATGACACAGCCTGAAGGGTTTATAGATCCAAAGTTTGTAAATAAAGACAGTAAGCTACAAAGGTCAATCTATGGATTGAAGCAAGCATCTTGGAGCTGGAATCTTCATTTTAATGAGATAGTCAAAGGGTTTTGATTTATTCAAAATGAAGATGAACCTTGTGTGTATAAGAAGGTCATAGGGAGCATAGTGAGATTCCCCATATTGTATGTAGATGACATACTATTGATGGGGAATGAAATCCCTACTTTATAAAAGGTAAAGACATGGCTTGGAAATACATTCTCTATGGAAGACTTGGGAGAAGCATCCTACATCTTAGGGATAAAAATCTATAGAGATAGATCCAGAAGAATTTTTGGACAAAGTCAGAGAACATACATTGACAACGTGTTGAAGCAGTTCAGCAAGGAGAACTCAAAGAGAGGAAACATGCCTGTGTGTCATGGTGTCCCCATATCTAGAGGTCAATGTCCCAGTTCTTGTGAAGAAAGGGAATGCATGTGTGTCATTCCATATGCCTCGACAATTGGATCAATCATGTATGCAATGTTATGTACCTGTCTAGATGTCTCATATGCTCTGAGCATGATGAGCATATATCAATCAAATCTAGGTGATGATCACTAGATAGCTGTAAAAAACATCCTCAACTACTTGAGAAGGACTAAGGATCAGTTTCTTGGTCTACGATAGAGAGGAAGTGTTGGTGGTAAAAGGTTACACCGATGCAAGCTTTCGGATTGATCAAGGTGATTACAAGTCGCAACGGGGATTCATATTTTACCCCAACAGTGAAGTTGTGAGATGGAAGAGTTCCAACCAAGAAATACTTGTCAATTCTACAATAGAGGCGAAGTATATTACTGCATTGAGTGCAACAAAGGAGGTTGTATGGATCAAGAATTTCATCATGGAACTTGGGGTTGTTCCTAGCATCAACTAGGCAATCAAGTTGTATTGTGATAACAATGAAGCTATTGTGCAAGCTAAGGAACCCAGATCGTATCAATGCTTAAAGTATATACAAAGGTGGTATCATCTGATACGAGAAATTGTACAGCGAGGAGATGTAAAGATTTACAAAGTACCAACTGACAATAATGTTGTTGACCCCTTAACAAAGGAACTTTCACATCAAAAGCATGATGGACATGTAAGATCATTCGAAATATGATTTGTAGGTGGCTCTAAGTGCAAGTGGGAGCCTATTGGTATGTATTCCCTGAGATCCAGTCATGTGATGATGGTAATGGCATAAATGTGAACATTTTAATTATTAATAAAGGCAAGCTTCCAATTTATTATGTTTTTTCAGTTATGAGATAATGAAATAACATAATAAATGTCTAGAGAATAATATTACTCAATGATGTATGTATTCAAGTATTAGACTTGAGAAATGAGACCATACAGAAGTTAAGAGTACATATACATATTCTCATTACATCCTTGATCGGTTGTTATTGTGGAAGGTTGATACATAATGATAGCACATAAGATGCAGAGTTTGAGTTGGTTCATGACTGAGTATCATTGGTCATGATATGGCTATATTAAACCAAGCACATAGATACATGTTAGAGAACAATGTATTAGACAGACCCATCGTGAGACTGACATATAGAAGCAACCGTCATGGAAGGCATAGTTAGCTCTCACAGTGATGGTGGTGTTTGTGGTTCTTTAACCTAAAATCACTACACTCATCACATGTCATTAGGTACACTTTGACATCATCAAACACAGCTCTGAAACATGGGTTTTTATAACGGTGATGATTGGGTGGATTTGACACATGGTAATTGATTTTGAGTAATAGATATAGGATTTGTAGGCCTCTTTATTAGAGAGACTGGGAAAATACATGGCCATGTACATGTAAGTCAATGTCTTGATCTTACATATATCTCAGATAGTCTTCTCTAGTTCATGAAACAAGATTAAATAATAATGAGGGTGACTATTACATGCCTCTAGTTCAATTTGGATATTAGTGATAAAGGAACTATACAAACACTATAACACCATACATAGATTGTAGGTTGAAGTTGTTCTCCAACTTTCCATTCACTTGGGTTGCACTGATGTGCGACTAGGAACCACACTCTACTTGTGATGTCATAAGTTGTTATGGACATTCACTGCCAATGTGACATGGGTCCTATAGGGTGACACACATAGGTTTCGGCCTAGAAGAGGAGTTCAAATCTTGAATGACATTTGAATTAAGTGCTAAATTATTTAGGCATTTGATTCACGCAACAAATAGGCTAACAACACTGTCAAACGCCCATATCAAATGTTGAGACGTTTGTCTAGAAGTGCCAAATGGCCACTCAAGTGTTGAGACGGGCATTTGGGTGCCAGCTCTGTTATGAGTTGAATTTGTCTAAGGAATGAACCGATCCAACCAAACCGGCTCGAATCGGGTCACTAGTGACCGAGACTGCCGTCTCGCATGGGCAAGATGGTATAGTTCATTCGGGGAAGGTTCTAGACTTCTCCATATTCATTTTTCATGGGCAATGATTGTTGCCTAAGGAAATCAATGTCTAACATTGATGGGAATCGATTTCCCAAATTTTTGTACAATTGGGAAATTGCAAAATGACTATCTCGCAATGCAAGATGATCATTTCCACTACTGCATGTTGCAAAGTTTTCAGAATTTTTCAAAATTTTGAGTTCTTTTGGTCCCTTCCACTCCTATATAGGTTGGGAACCTAGACCCAAACCCTGCCTACAAATAGAGGGGGTATTGAGGCTTCCCAGAGCAAAACAAACAATTGAGAAACAATTGCTCTGACAAACATTGTCCTCTCTAGTTGTGGTAACAAGAGAGTCCAAGAAAGTCCTACTCGAATATAGAGGGATAGCAAGAGAAAGAGAAATTGAGATCATTATTGTGGTAGAGCAAGTCAGTGACTAGTACACTGACAGAGAGGGATGTCTCCTTCTTGATCGTTCTAGCAGAAAAATATGAGTTCTAGGCGGTCTGTGTGGGCTACCATAGAGGTGAGAGGTTGTTGTCTGTCTCTCGGAGGACAATGTCAACCAACAGTTCGGATAAGAGGAGTTGCTGAAGAAGGTGATGTTCGTGGCTGCAGTCTCTGGTGTGACCAAGAGGAGTTGCAGCAATCCTACTACCTGAGGTATAAATCAGAGGGTACAATAGTAAGATGAGTCCCAATACAACAAGGAGTTGCACATACACTGTCTAAGACAGTTGCACATAAATGACAATGAGGAAATATCACTGGACTTGTTGTAGGACTGAGTATATCTTCGAAACCATCCTTCCCGCATTATAATTGTTGATGTGATCTAATGATTATGGGGAATATCGTAGATAAAATTTTAAATTCTACTGCTTTCTCTATAGCCATATTTCCCAACAGTGGCATTAGAACCAACATCAATTTACTATATTATGGGATAATCGATGTGATTGGATTTTAGTTTTTTTGTTCTATTATTGCATGCAAAGCATATAATATGTTATCAAATCTAATACCACGATAATACCAAACTAATATATATATATGATATATATATATATATGAAATTTACACGCGTCACCCTAAAACTGATTTTATTGTGGATGTGTAGCATGGTTATGGCCAATAACCCCTAAATTCTATGCATGGCTGTATCATTGGTTTATTAGTTCATCTCAGTCTGCATATCGAGCCTCTATCTTATCTTCCCAATGTAAAGTTAATTCTCTTCTACCTTTACTCCCCTCAAATGTAACTCGAGGTTTCCCTGTAATCATGTAAAAGTTGGATAGTTTACTTTCCTGTTATGATGAAGATGAAGGCATCCCAAAGATGAGTCGGTCAACTGAAGAACCTTGGAGGACATGGCAGACAAGCTAGATCGACCAGCTGAAGGATCTAGTCGATGGTGGACAGAAGAAATAGATGATCGGAGGCGACCTAACAACCAGCCAGGAGACGAGCCGATCAGTTCAAGGGTTGAACTAATCTACCCAGATTGGCAAGCACAGATCTTCATTAACAACAAGTTTCTACATGTGATGTAGACCTAGATGGCTGTAATTCCTTTTGGCTCCAAGGGATTACTTTAGGATTGACCATAACCATCACTTTTGTTTATTGCATGTTTTCACTGTGGGATATAGCATGTATATGATATGTACTATATATATGTGGTGACTAGATAAAGTATATGAAATTATAAAAACTCCCTAAAATTAAAATATGAAGTCTTAGATGTTTTCCATAAAGCAGCACACATGAAAACCTTGATCAACCAAGCATGGGCACGCCCTAGCGTGGTGCGCTGTCTATCTCGTAGAAGTGTGATGGTAGATATGTGGGTTTTCCCTGCCAGGGTACATAGTCTATCATGTTGGATTATGGGTCGGGATTAACTAGGTGATCTTAATTTGATTAAGCATCTAGAGGCACATAGATGATTATGGCAAGGAGTTTCACATATCATCTATTAAGAGTTGCATATGATGCAATTGGAAAAAGTTGCCTACCTGATAGAATCAAGTTGTGGGCAAAAACCCTAGCTGGCTCATGATTCAGATGAAATGAAGATCTTTTCCCACTAGAATATTATATGCCACAATATTTTGATTTAATATTTAGGTCTATCAATTTCAATGAAATAGAGATAATTAATTAAATACCTAATTAATATTGACTTCTCAAATCAAATCAAAAAGAATTTTTGACAAATGCAAAATTTCTCTTGTAGAATCAAATGACAAATAAATCCGCATTGCAATTTGATGAATTAAATGAGATTTATTTCCATAACTGGTTCAAGACCTTGAGAAGTGTTCTGCATGATCCTGAAATACCAGTGCCCATATCCACTCCAAATTCACCTAAGACTAACATGGATGCTTCTTTAAAGTATGCCAATGATGTTGTGAACATTAAGAACCTTATGATGGGTTGTATGAACTATGAGTTGCATAAATAACATGATAAACATCATCATCATCATCATAAACTAAGCCTCAATCCCAACTATGATAAGCATGAAAGGTATAATGTCTCTAAGGCTCTATTTGAGTGCAAAGTGACAGAAATATATCCAATAGAGCATATGTGCTCAATATAATTGGGCATATGAAGCATTTTGAGAGACTGAGATTTCCTTTAGGTCAAGAGTTGGCCACGGATATGATTTTACAATCTTAGCCTAAACATATAGCCAGTTTATTGAGTGTTCACTTGAGTAACAGGGCTAGACCGATGTCAGAGTTGCATCACATATTGATATGTGTCGAAGCACAAATGAAGAAGGATAAATTCATGATGATGATCATGTTGGCTAAATTGGACATTATTATACCCTTTTTTTATGATGACAAACATTTTATTCTTGTGGATCTAACTTGTTATTTGAGTGTTTCAGGGATAAACAAATAAGGAAGTGGATAGTTGAAGATCTATACAAATTGGAAGATCAACATGCTTAGATTGCTTATTATTTTCATGATTGTAATCAATGTAAAAACGTGTACAAGTGTATAATGTACAAGTACATAGATATCATGTAAATCAAACGTTAGATCTTCCCTATCCACTCACAACACTTAAATAGATCCTCCCCTAAGATAGCATCACAATTACACATTGATACACACACTTAGTAGATGATTCAACACATTGAAACAGGGACATTCTTGGTTGACAAACTTCTCGATTGAGACACTCTTGGTCGAAAAAATCCTCGACCGAGAATCACCCCAGTCTAACTCACAAACACTTATTGTTGACCTACTCAAGTAACACTAGAATAGTCCTCGGTCGACAACATTCTTGACCGAGGTAAACCTTTGAGTAGGTTACATAGTCGTTAGACTGAGAGTAGTTGGTGGTTGGAAAGTCTCACTAGCCATTGAACACTTTTACTCCAAAACAACACTCGGTCGACAAACTTCTCGACCGAGACAAGTTCTGGACTGCACTTTTTAGCACTAAACAACTAGTTGTTGCAATATATTTTAAGGACACCTAATGGCTATTTGAGCACTAAGAACACCCTAGAAAGTGTCTAGAGCATCCCTAAGCATTTGTAACATATTCCTATAAATATGAGAGGCCTTAGGACACCCATAGCATCACTTGTGCATACAATTACACTTCAGATTCATTATTAGTGAGCAACAAGAAAAGCCACACATTAGTGTCCTACAGACCAACATCTCCTAGCCACCACACTACCATGTTCATCTATAGTGGATAGAGGATCAATACGATTCATATAGGATCAAAGCATTGTACTCATTGATAACATTGTTTCTTTCTTCCAATCGTGTTCCTTGTATTGTATTTTATTCTCCTTGACTACTCTTAGGTTGGAGGCTGTTGAAAGAATGTTTGTGGAGCTACTTCAAGGTGGTGAAGGCTGATCCCGGTGACTTGGAGTTACTTCAGAAGGCTGCCTCAAGGATTGAAGCTACTTCAAGGGGGTCTTGGAGTTACTTTAGAAGGCTGCTTCTAGGAGGATTGAGGCTACTTCAGGTGAAGGCTAAAATAAGTTGCTTTCAAAATCCCGGTTGGAGACAATCGGATAGTGGACTGACTACCACTACTACAGAAATAGCATTCAGTGTCGCTTTTCTGGGCGTCGGTTTTTAAGGAACATGGACGCCTTATATTAAAGGCGTCGGTTATTTAGAAGAACCGACGTCTATATTCAAAGACCAGCCAAACACGGGTACCGCTTTGTATACAGCGTCGGTTGTTTATACAAAACCGACGCATTATTTCAT
The DNA here is from genome assembly GCA_963693085.1 of Alisma plantago-aquatica. Lineage (NCBI taxonomy): Eukaryota > Viridiplantae > Streptophyta > Magnoliopsida > Alismatales > Alismataceae > Alisma > Alisma plantago-aquatica. The sequence goes on from OY856412.1 coordinate 1,490,469,722, forward strand.
CCAATTTTCGAGCGAAAAAAATAATGTCACTTTCGGCGTCGAGTCTGTAGTTAAAACACCGACGCTTATGTGCGATGGAAATTTGCGCGAAAAGTGTCCTTTTCCGCGTCGGTCGTCCTTTAATAACCGACGCTGAATGTGGTTCCCGCCAAACATTTTCACGAAAATATCATCCAAATGGACGTCGGATGTTGCGAACGACCGACGGTAAAGATGTTTAGGCGTCGGTTGTTGTAAACAACCGACGCTATTGGGGAACTTCATAACCTTCGATCGCCCGACTCTTCCCCTTTCTTATGTTTCATTGCTACCCTATTTCCCTATTGCGGCGATTTCTCCGGCGATTTCTCTGCTGCTGGTACTAGTTTTTCTCCGGCACTTCTCTCCGGTGCCCCATCTCCGGCGTCCCCTCTCCGGCGCCCCTCTCCGACGCGTTTCTTCTCTGGCACCCCTGCGCCGCCGCCACGCCTGACAACCGGCGCCGCCGCCACGCCTGACAACCGGCGCCCCTGCTCCAACCGCCTGCGCCGCCGCCACGCCTGACAACCGGCGCCGCCGCAACGCCTGGTGCCCACCTGCCTGCCACGCCTGAGAACCGGCACCGCCGTACCCCCTTCTCCTTCTCCTCCGCCTGGCCGCTGCCTGCCTGCCGCCGCCTGGCCGCCTGCCTGCCTGCTGCGGCTGACGCTCCTGCTCGTCGGAGTCACTACCGCTGGTTCTGGAGCTCGTCGGCCGCCACCCACGTACTCAACCAGCTCGACCTCACCCTACTCTTCTTGCCCAGGTACCTGCAGACCTACCCAGGTGCGAAATTGGTTCTTTATGTGCTGACCTAATCTGTTGCCTAATCTGCTTGCACGAAATTGGCTCCCTACTCTGCTTGCTTAATGTGCCTAATCTGCTTTAAGTGGTCCTAATATCATAACATGATAGTTTTATTATATGATTTGTGGCACTTTAGGGTGTATATACATGCAAATTATATAAGTGATAGATGTTGGATGTTTGTCAAGGTTTCTTGAAGATTGAATAAGTGATAGATGCTGGATGTTTATTTATTTCATCTATCCATGTTGCCTATAGTTTATAACATTGCATTGTGAATTATTGCATGTTTGAAACTATGAAATTCTTGATTTATTAGATGATATTCAAGAAAACCCTAGTTTGATGAGCATGTTGTTAATCATGTTAATTATGATTCTTCTATATATTCTGATGTCATTATATAATTATGTGATCCCAACATATTAAATTGAATTAGAATGATTTCATGAATTATAGGGTTTATATAAGAATGACAACACATGTATTTGTTGGCCTAGAAACCCGTCCAAGATTTACTCAGTAGGAGTAAATCTTGGATAGTCCCCAGTTTGGGACTGTTCTTGAACACCTAATCTCACTTAGGATGTAAGTGTATAATGTGTATTGGGTTTTCGAGAAAATTTCGGTAGCATTTCCCCATTTGTTCTCTAAGTACATATGTACTTAGAGAACAACGGGGAAATGCTGCCGAAATTTTCTTGAAAACCAAATACACATTATACACTTACATCCTAAGTGAGATTAGGTGTTCAAGGATGGGATAGGTGGTACACATTTATTATATATAAGATTGACATCAAATGTGTTTGTTGGCCTAGAAACCCGTCCAAGATTGACTAATATATACTTGTTTCCTAATATATACTTGTTTAAAAGGTTAACTGATGTTATACAACTTTTTCTGAAAATATATAACATCGTTATATGTACTTACACTTTGTTAATACCAATATTGTGCAGTCTCTGTCTTCCCATAACAATGACTATGAATTGGGCCTCTATGTCAATGTTAACGTTCCCTATTGAAGAACAATTGGACATCATCCTAGATGATCGTTCCTTAAACCAATTGGTCATACCCAAACATTGGCGTTTTCTAAAAGGAAGACACTACATGCCTGGTAAAGTGACCCTAACTTTTGGAAATTATTCACGTGTAATCGAGGTTGAGTATGATTTGGCGGGAAATCTTGTATCAAAATCCGGTTGGCATGATTGGATTGGAGAGCTGCATGTGGTCCGTTGGAATAGGCTTTTTCTCCGTCCAGTTGGCAATAATTCCATCAAAGTTTGGATAACCAACAACAACTACGAGACCCCCGATCATCTTCTGCGGTATGAGCGCACGGCGTCGCATATCAGCTCAGACAAATCTGAATCTGAGGCCCCTATCAGTTCAGATTCGTCTAAATATAGTGAGGAGCTTCGTGACACAGCTTCATCATCAAAAAGAAGTTACTGATGCATGCGGGACCATGTTGGTGTAGTATTTAGTTGTCTATCTATCTAGACTTGTCTGTAGTAATAGTTTTTTTAATTATGCGCATGTTTAGGGGTACACCAACCCCTTTGTTTAGTTATTGTTATAACTAAAGTGTGTGTTCCCATGAATGGAACTGTAAGTTGCTACATGAATGCTTATAACTGAAGTGTGTGTTCCCATGAATGTTCCCATTTACATGATTACACTACTTGCTTTCCTAATATATACTTGCTTTCCTAATATATACTTGCTTTCTCTGATCATAGAATGGATAGATCATGGATGTCCATTCGTAATCGTTGCACCCCAGAGTTTATATCTGGTCTTGATCAGTTTATTAGATTTGCCGAGGAACATAGGAAAAAACCTACAGATAGGTTCTACTGTCCATGTAGGCATTGCGGTAACAACTTGAAACTCAACACTGGTGAGGAAATCAAAAGTCATGTCATGTGCAACGGGATTGTACAAGGCTATACAGAATGGCACTGGCATGGAGAGATTTCAAAATCGAATCCAGTAGATGTCAATAGCAGTGCTTGGGTGGAAGAAGAAATTGCCTCCGATGACGTAAATGTGAACGAACCAGTTCCAGCAGACATTGTTGATGCGATGCTGGATAGTTGTAGGGTAGAGCACACCGATCCACCTCCTATCTTTACAAACATTGTGCATGATGCTGAGATACCGTTATACATAGGCTGTGCTAAGTTTACGAAGCTTAGCGTTGTGCTGAGATTGTATAAGTTGAAAGCTAACAATAGATGGAGCGACAAAAGCTTCACTGAATTGTTGACTTTGTTGAAAGAAATTCTTCCTGAAGGAAACGAGCTGCCAATCTCAACATACCAGGTAAAGAAAATGTTGTGCCCAATGGGAATGGAGGCCAAAAAGATACACGCATGCCCGAATGATTGTGTATTATTTCAAAAGGACTATGTAGATTTGAAAGATTGTCCAAAATGTGGTGCGTCACGATATAAATTGACGACTTCGGGGGAGTCCAAAACTGGTTCTCCTGCCAAGGTGTTGTGGTATCTACCTATAACATCATGGTTTCAACGCTTGTTTGCAAATCCGAAAGATGCGAAGAATTTGAGGTGGCATGCAGATGTTAAGAAAAATAATGATGGGATCCTACGACATGCGTCTGATTCCCCACAGTGGAAGAAGATTGATGTATTGTTCCCTGAATTTGGTGAAGAAGTCAGGAATCTAAGACTTGGGCTTTGTACAGACGGGATGAATCCGTACGGGACATTGAGCAGCCAACATAGCACTTGGCCAGTCATGCTTGTTACATACAATCTTCCTCCCTGGCTGTGTATGAAAAATAAGTACGTTATGTTGTCATTGTTGATATCGGGCCCTAAACAACCCGGAAATGATATCGATGTTTATCTTGAACCTTTGATTGATGACTTAAAGAAACTTTGGGCTGAAGGTGTGATGACCTATGATGCTTCTGCAAGAGAGACATTTCGTTTGCATGCTATGTTGTTTTGCACTATTAATGACTTTCCGGCATATGGGAATTTGTCTGGATATAGTGTCAAAGGAGCTAAAGCGTGTCCTATATGTGAAGAAAACACTGATTCAATAAGACTAAAATATGGCGGCAAGACTGTATATCTTGGTCATCGAAGGTTTCTTTCAAAATTCCATCCGTATCGTAGGAAGCGCAAAGCATTCAATGGATGGAATGATGAACGGAGTGCACCTAAACCTATACCAGGGGATGTTGTTTATGAAAGAGTAAAAGACATTGTCAATGAATTTGGTAAGAAATCACAATGTAGTATGGCCACACGGAGTGACAATTCTTCATTCAAAAAGAAGTCAATATTTTGGGATCTTCCTTATTGGAGTTCTTTGTCAGTCAGGCATTGTATCGATGTAATGCACGTTGAGAAAAATGTCTGTGATAGCATCATTGGTACTCTATTAAATATACCAGGTAAGACTAAAGATGGGATAAAATCCAGACTGGACCTACGTGAAATGGGAATAAGGTCAGAATTAACAGAATTACGTGAAATGGGTAATAAAAGAACATACTTACCTCCCGCTTGTTACACGTTGTCTAGAAAGGAGAAGAAAACTTTTTGTGAATGCTTGGTAAATGTTAAGGTGCCACATGGTTACTCATCCAACATCCGTAGATTGGTATCAATAAAAGATCTGAAGTTGATATGTCTTAAATCTCATGATTGTCACACTCTAATGCAACAAATATTGCCCGTGGCAATTCGATCTATATTGCCGAAGCATGTAAGGTTTGCAATTACCAGACTTTGTTTCTTTTTCAACAGTCTATGCAACAAAGTTATTGACCCTGATACTCTCGATAATTTGCAAAGAGAAGTGGTTGTTACCCTATGTCAGCTTGAGATGTATTTCCCTCCTTCGTTCTTTGATATCATGGTACATCTTGTTGTCCACTTGACTAGGGAAGTGAAAATCTTGGGACCGGTTTTCTTGCATTGGATGTATCCCTTTGAACGATACATGAGCGTTTTTAAAGGTGATGTTCGAAACCGTTATCGTCCTGAAGGGAGTATTATTGAAGGTTATGTGGTGAGAGAGGTTATGGATTTCTGCAATGACTTTCTCAGTGGTAATGACACGAATATTGAGGAGGGCAAAGGAATTTTGGGATCACGGGTGAAAGTAATCAGCCGTGAGCAGTTGGAACAAGCTCACTTGTATATTTTACATAATATGGACGAAGTGAGTGTTTATATCGAGGAACATACCAATTTCATAAAGAGACAACATCCTCGAGCAAGTTCAATGTGGCTTGCTAGAGAGCATAATAAGACTTTTACTAAGTGGTTTGAAGATAAAGTCTTACATCAACTATCTCAAACACCAAATGATATTACAGAAACTATCAAATGTCTCGCCTTTAAACCAAAACCGAATGTTATGTCTTATGAAGGGTTTGACATTAATGGATTCACATATTACACAAAGCGCCAAGATGATAAGAGTGTCGTCCAAAATAGTGGGGTCACTCTTCAAGCGTCAACTATGTACTTTGCAAGTGCAAAGGATAAGAGTCCACGTGAAGCTAAAATGTCATATTACGGTGTCATTGAAGACATTTGGGAGTTTGACTACATAGATTTCAATATTCCTCTCTTTAAATGTAATTGGGTTGATAACACCAAAGGAGTTATAGTGGATGAATTGGGTTTCACTTTGGTGAACTTTGAAATGATTGGCAAGAAGGCTGAACCATTCATATTGGCATCACAGGCAAAACAAATATTCTATATCGATGATCCTGCAAATGATAAATGGTCGGTTGTTCTTCATGGTAAAAGACAGTTCATTGAAGATCCTATAGATGAAGAAGAGTACTATGATAAGTATGATGACTCCAGTCCATTCTCAGTTGGGTTGCCAACTCCACAAAATATTGAAGCTAATGATGACTTATATGTGCGCGGAGATCACAATGAAGGATTGTTAATTGATAAAAGATCACAATTTTAGAGACATGTATGTTTATACAAATGGTAAATGTTTTCCTTTTTCTAATTTATACAAATGCTAAATGTTTTCCTTTTTCTAGTTGATACAAATGCTAAATGTTTGCCTTTTTTATGACATTTTCAGATGGCTGACCATGATGAGAATGATGTTCATGATGAGCATGAAGTCCATGATGAGCATGTTGTCCATGACGAGCATGGCGAGGATACCAATGTAAGTTCTAAAAACATATCCTGTATTTCTATAAAATTCATTATCTTCTAGTTATGTCATATATCCTATATTTCTATATTGGCCTAATTCAGTGTGTTTATTTTTGTCAAATTTTAGGTTGATGATGCACATGTACCCACTGAAGCACTGGAGCAACTTGATGCGCGGAGAGGACATTCCAACTCGAGATATCGTCTACCGTTTCCTCCTCCTCCGCAGTAATATCCTCATCTCTAAACGTTTCTCGTAGGATTCTGAACCCCTCCCTTCCCTCTACTACATCGAAGCCATGCCGCAGTTGAACCCTTTCGCCGAGCCCTACCCGGCCAAGCAGGCGTCGCCTGAAGCACCACCGTCGTCGTCGTCTCCACCTCCATCGCAACTTGTTGTGCTAGTCCTGACAGTTTATCACCCCACATGCCTTCCTCCTCAGTTCCTGCCGCTAGACGACCACACAATGGATCCAAAAGGATTGCAGGCGTTCGCCAAAGACTATAGGCTGAGTTAACTCAATAGTTAACTCAGCCTATAGTCTTTGGCAAACGCCTGCATATCCTCTTGGATCCATTGTGTGGTTGTCTAGTGGCAGGAACTGGGGAGGAAGGCATGTGGGGTTATAAACTGTAAGATATAATTGGGATGTTGATAGTGATGATGAATGATACTTTGTAAATGAATGTTTCTGAATGTTAAAACATGTATTTGAATGATTCTATATGTGTGAACGTGACAATTGAATTGATGTCTGAATGTATCTACTTGTGTGAATATTTTTATGTTAATTTTGCAGGTTTGTGGCCTGTTTGTAGGCTGATATCAATGGATGTCGTAAACCTGCAGTTCAGAAAACTGAACTGCAGGTTCTCATCCTGCTGACCAGCCACAGCAGGCCTGCAAACAGATTTATAAAAAAAAAATAGATATAGGCGTCGGTTATTTACCGATAACCGTCAACACAGACTTACAGCGTCGGTTTTTTGTTGAACACCGACGCCAAAAGTGTTCGCGCTACAGGAAATGGGAGTCATCTAGGACACTTTTCTGCGTCGGTTTTTTAGTATATAACCGACGCAGAAAGCGTCCTAGATGACGCTGTTTTCTGTGGCGCGAACCCTTTTGGCGTCGGTTTATTATAAAACACTGACGCCTTTATGTAAAATAGGCGTCGGTTTTTTAACCGACGCTGAAGTGTCCAACCTTTTAGCGGCACCCACATAGGCGTCGTTCAGAAACCGACGCCAAAGGGGGTTAAACAACCGACACTAAAAGGCACTTCTGTAGTAGTGTACCTTAGATTTCTAAGGTAGGGACCACTCTACATCCTTGTGTCTTCCTTGTTTCCTCCTACTTATTGTTCAAGTGTTTAAATTGTTTTAAAAACTCCAAAAAGCTCTATTCACCCCCTCTAGATATTTCAAATTAGTGAAGTTGAGTCCAAGGACAAAGGCAAGACCAAGAAGCGTTCTATGGATAAGCTAAGGTCCAATTCTGCAACACTCAAAATTAGGAGATGTATAAGGAAACCTAGAAAGAAAGGGATTGAGATCTCTACTTCTGGTGTATATGTTATTGAGGTTAACTTCAATACTTCCTCATCATGGGTACTAGATATTAGATGTAGATCACACATTTTCTCAAATGTGAAGGATCTGAAAAGAAGTAGACCTTTAGAGAAAGGTGAGGTTGAACTATGTGTTTCAAATGGCATAAGAGTTGCGGCCAGCGTAATTGGAACCTATGAATTATCTCTACCAAGTGGGATTATAATAGAGTTAGAGAACTTCCATTATGTACCTACCATTAATAGGAACATCATATCTATATCTTGCTTTGATAAGAAGGGAGTAAAATTTCTTATAAAGAATGGAAGATGTTCTATTAGTAAAGATGGGATCTTCTATGGCAGTGCCCCAATGTCTTATGGTCTATATATAATATATCTAGAGACAAATGTATATAATGTAAATATCAAAAGACAAAACTCAATGAATCAAACCAAACATACCTTTGGCATTATTGTCTGAGGCACACAAATGAGAAATGCATATCTAGACTCCATAAGGATGGTTATCTGGACTCTTTTGGTCTTAAATCAATAGAGACATGTGAATCTTGTTTGTTGGGCAAGATGATCAAGACTCCCATTAATGGAAAGAGTGAAAGGGCTAGTGATCTATTAGGACTCATACATATTGATGTATGTGGACCTTTTAGAACATATTCTAGAGGTGGGTATAAGTACTTCATTACCTTTACTGATGGCTTCAGTAGGTATGGCTATGTCTACCTAATGAGACACGAGTCAACTCTTGAAAAGTTTAGAGAGTTTATGAATGAAGTACATAACTAGCTTGGAAAAATTATTAAGGCACTTTGTTCTGATCAGATGAAGAATACTTAGTCCAAGAGTTTGAGGACCTTCTAAGAGCCCATTAGATTGTATCCTAGTGGACTCCACCTGGAATACAATAGAATAATGGTGTTCTAGAAAGAAGGAACCACACACTACTTGATATGGTGTGATATATGATGAGTTTTGATGATCTTATGATACGATTCTGGCATTTTTCTCTACAAACACTGCATTTACACTTAACCACGTACCATCTAAATTGGTTCAAAAGACACCATATGAGATATGATATGGGAAACGTATCGATGTGTCTTTTATGAAGATTTGGGGATGTGAAGCTTATGTTAGGAAAATGTTCCTAAAAAGCTTTCCCCTAAGTCTGATAAATGTTAATTTGTTGGATATCCCAAAGAGATAAAGAGATACTACTTATTTCACCCAACTAACAACAAGATAGTTGTTGCAAAAAATGTTGTGTTTCTTGAAAAGGAATTCATTTCCAAAGGAATAAGTGGGAGGAAAGTGGAACTCGAAGAAGTTTGAAACCAATGAGAGAACATAGAACTGATAGATGAACCAGAGGAACTCAAAAAATCACAAAGTGTTGTCGAGACTCAAATTCCTCAAGTGACACAAGAACCTCATAGATCTAATAGGACATGCCTTAAACTTGAGAGACTTGGATATATTGTGACTTAGGAAGGTAGTAAATTAGTTATAGATGATGAACCAATATCCTAAAAAGATGTTATTGAGGGACCAGAGTCTGAGAAATGGATTGAGGCCATGAGATCTGAGATGGAATCCATGTATACCAACAAAGTGTGGACTTGGTGGATCCACATGAAGGGGTAAAACCCATAGGGTTCAAGTGGCTCTTCAAGAAGAAGACCGACATGGATAGAGAGGTCCAAACCTATAAGGGAAAATTGGTTGCAAAGGGTTTTAGACAAGTTCAAGGTGTTGACTGTGACAAAACCTTTTCTCCAGTGGCCATGGTTAAGTCCATCAGGATCATGCTTGCTATTGCATTTTATCATGACTATGAGATTTGGCAAATGTATTTTAAAACCACATTCCTTAACGGGAATCTTGTTGAGGTTGTGGATATGACATAGCCTGAAGAGTTTATAGATCCAAAGTTTGAAAATAAAGTTTGTAAGTTGCAAAGTTCAATCCATGGATTGAAGCAAGCATCTCGGAGCTAGAATCTTCATTTTTATGAGACATTCAGAGGGTTTGACTTTATTCAAAATGAAGATGAACCTTTTGTGTACAAGAAGGTTATTGGGAGCATAGAGACATTCCTCATATTGTATGTAGATGATATACTATGGATGGAGAATGGCATCCCTACTTTACAAAAGGTAAAGACATGGCTTGGAAATACATTCTCTATGAAAGACTTGGGAGAAGAATCCTACATCTTGGGGATAAAGATCTATAGAGATAGATCCAGAAGACTTCTTGGACTAAGTCAAAGCACATACATTGACAAAGTGTTGAAGCAATTCAACATGGAGAACTCAAAGAGAGGAAATCTACATGCACGTCATGGTATCCCCATCTCTAGATCTTAATGTCCTAGTTCTTGTAAAGAAGGAAATGCATGAATGTGATTCCATATTCCTTGACAATTGGATCAATCATATATGCAATGTTATGTACCTGTCCAGATCTCTCATATGCATTGAGAATAATGAGCAGATATCGGTCAGATCTATGTGATGCTCACTGGATAGCCATGAAGAACATCCTGAAGTACTTGAGAAGGACTAAGGATCAATTCTTGGTCTATGGAGCAGAGTAAGGGTTGGCGGTAAAAGGTTACACTGATGCAAGCTTCCAAACTGATCAAGATGATTACAAGTTGCAATGGGTATTAGTGTTTTGCCTCAACAATGAAGCTGTGAGCTAGAAGATTTCCAAGTAAGAAATAGTTGTCGATTCTACAATAGAGGTCGAGTATATTATTGCATTGAGTGTAGGAAAGGAGGTTGTATGGAACAAGAAGTTCATCACTGAACTTGGGATCACCCCTAGCATCATCGAGGCAATCAGGCTATATTGTGACAACAATGGAGCTATTGTGCAAGCTAAGAAACCCAGATTGCATCAATGCTCAAAGCATATACAAAGGTGGTATCATATCATATGAGAAATCGTACAACAACGAAATGTAAATATTTACAAAGTACCAACTGAAAACATTGTTGTTTACCCCTTAACAATGGCACTTTCACAACAAAAGCATGATGGACATGTAAGATCACTTCAAATATGATTCCATAGGTGATTAGCTCTAAGTGAAAGTGGGAGTCTGTTGGTATGTATGCCCTGAGAGCCAATCATTTGATGATTGTAATGGCATAAATGTAAATAATTTGATTATTAATAAAAGCAAACTTCCAATTTATTATATTTGTTCAGTTATGAGATAATGAAATAACATAATAAATGATTAAACAATAATATTACTCAATTATGTATGTCTTCAAGTATTAAACTTGAGAAATGAGATCATATGGATGTTAAGAATACATATACATATTCTCATTATGTCCCTGATCGGTTGTTATTATGGAAGGTTTATAGATATCAATTGTGAGAACTTGTTACACTAAGCGAGATTACTCAAAACATAAAACACAATCAATCACTAATTAATCACATACCCAAAAATATGGGTAAATTAAAACCAATTTCAACATCAGAACCTATTGAGAAACATTTGCATAAGAGCCCAAAATCTTTCTTATATCCATACTATGCCAAGAATTTGATACAAATTGTTGTATCATCTTAGACACCACATATATACACAGGAGAACAATATTCATATATTCCACATAAACAAGCATTAATATGCTAACAAATTTATGATTCATTTGAAACACATATACAAACTTTTTCTCACCCGGACCTGAGAGTACAGGGATGACTCTAGGACACACTAGACATCTAATTAATTTTCTCAAAGATTCATTACTATAGATCCTCTTTGTTGTCACATGTTTGTTTTTGTCACTTCTGATTACCTAAAAAGATGTGGCAAACCACAAGGGTGATACCCAGTCCCAGCAAGAGATATAACCTCCAACAACGTTTGTTGATTACAACATTTTTAAGTAATTACACAGTTAAGCAAATTAATCAGATATAACAAATAAGCTCAGAAACACTGATGATTGACAAAATGCACAAGGGAGTAGATAATAACTATCATCATTAGCCAGACTATCATCCTTTATCTTGTTGATAATATAAGCAATTCACTAGCATATGCATATCTAGCATTATGAGCAAGTCTAGTAATATAGCATATCTAACAACATGAGCATGTCTAATTGGTTGAACATATCAACAATATAAGAAGAGCTAACAACATAAGCACAACTATCTAGATAATCATGATCCGCATTAAATGCATCTCTAGATAAAAAGGCATGGCTAGCATGCTAAACATAACTAACAACATGAGATAGCTAGCATCATGATTATAATCAGCGGTAGTAGTATAGTTATCAACACAATCATGGCTACTGTATGTAAGCATCTACAATCTTAAGCATATCCACAATATAAGTATATCTACTATCTCTTAATTGCACTGAGCATCATATTTATTTAAAGATAACAAACAAGGGTTATCATCCAATGTGAAACGTTGTGAATAACCCTAAACAAATATGCTACACGACTGTATTACATCTTTTATTATGCCTTGAGGAATTTGAGGATACCACTCAAAATACAACTGACCGCTGCTAAGTCAAAATCAGTGCCATACAAGATCTAGGAAGATCCATACTCCAAAGATCTTCTCTGCCCCCGGTCAGAACGGGTCTGTCACAATGACACATAAGGTCAAGCTGCTAACAGCCTAGTCCATCCTTGGTACAGGTCATGACACTAGTGAAAGAAGGTGGGTACGCATACCCTACCATCCAAGGTATAACCACAGTTGTCCTCCAATCTCATCACATATATAATCAGTGAGACATGACCGCAACTGGTCTCAAACTGAGGGCTAGGTATGACTTTAGTCATCCTCCCTAAACACTTGAATTCCGGATGAAAAGCATCCCGCATACTCATCAGTATGTGCTCTGAGTTTCCCTTAATAATACTCATTTCACCATCTGGCAAGTTCTGACACTCAGATGGATCTATGGCATAGGGCACTACATGATTAGAGGTTCACTTGAATCATTATGCCAATTGGGTGAATTAAGGTTGCATCAAAAAAGAGGAATACAAACCCTAATTCACTTCTAACAAGCATATAAATATTACAACTTCAAAAGATATAAAATGTGTGAAACATAATTTCTCATCTCATCATCACATAGTACTATTCACTTGCATGCCATTAATGAGACCACACTAGTCATCATACTATCACAATATATAAATCCTTTCCACTATATCATAGGGAATCAACCCTTATCAATACAAGAGGATTATAACTCATTCATGGCTCAACCATGCCCAAAGCTCATTAAGACTATCATACTATTCCCTACAAGATCATCATTATCTTTCCATGCCTTATAACAAGGCTCAACAACATCACTTACATATAATACACCAGATCAACACAATATTGTATTAATGAGCAAAGAGATATTCATAAAAAAAATCATAGCAGGATTATATAAACATTAAGAACATTCCTTTATTACATCAACATGCAAGGAATCTAGATATGATTAACACTCATCATATTCATAATGCACATGTTTAGAATAAGAAAGTATCAACCATGTGACTATGATAACCACCAATGAACACATTAATCTTATGATCAAGTTAAGGAGGTTATGCTACCATCATTCCATCATATAAAAATGTTAAACATGAATACTCATATTTATGTATTTGCTTTAGAGTTAGGATTAACATGATAAATTATATCAATGTTACTAATCAACCCAAACCCTAACTCACGACATCCCCATTGGATCATAGATGCATAAGGTGAAGCATCACCATCACATTCCATACTATTCTCAAGTATGAACCCACACATAAATCAAGGTATAACCATTGGGTTATATCATAATAGGGTTTCAACAACAGTAACAGAGTACTCCATGATTGTATTAGTCATTCAAGGACTATTCATGCCCAATTACCATCATTTAGTTATATTAAAGCTAGGTATAACAAGCTATAACTCATTAGGGTTACATATCAACACAATATGGTTATCATCCATTCTATTCATATGAGTGAATAGGTAATACTACCTTATTAATGGTAACCCTCCATTTGTTCCATCATCATTCAACCCATATCGCCATACCACAATGTCACCCAGAACCATTGGATGTTAAAAGGTAAGACCGTTGATTGTTTACATATGTAAACACCTTGGATAAACCACCTATGAAGTCCTTGATTTGTTCTCTAGAAATAGTCACCATCTAACCCTAGACATCCCTAGATTAACAACACAAAAAGTTCCATTGAAAGTAGGGTAAAACCCACAATTGACTGTTCATTTAAAACAAGCCATCCGTTGTTAATAATTAAGCTCCTTAAGTTGATCATATAAAGTAAACCATATAAATCACATTATTAGGACCAACATATTACATTATCCATAATTCCACTTTATTGGAGGAATAATAGTAGATCTTGACCATTGGGTCAAGTTCTTATATTAAAACCATCAATGACAGTATAGGTTCGACCATTGCATCAAATGACCCAAGAAACCATTGGTCTAAGGATTAGTTGATGATACAACAATAATGCTTGACTCAACATAGGTTTTCGAAACCTGATCATCATTAGTGACAATTAAACCACCATAGGTTGTTATATAAACACTACATTCATTAATCAATATCAAATATTAAGCTAATGTCGTCATTGATTGATAACATCAGTAGGGTACTTAATGGTTGATCATTAAACTTCTAATTGATCCAAAACCTGACCTAAGAGGGTGAACATATGTTGTCACCATCATATGACACATTTCATCCCGACCATCAGTTTTCATGAAGACAACACCATAGGGTTGTTGCAATGGTACCATCATTCGGTCATGGGTTTATAGAAGAAATCAACTTTAAACCCTAAAATTGACCATTGGTTGATAGGTTCTTAGCACCATAAGTTGTCAAACCAACCTGATCCAAGTCATATTATACCTTAGGAATAATGTACACATGATCAAAAGTTTATATATAGTTGAAATCAGAATAGGGAACATTATAAAAATTGAAATCCAAGTCAAGCATAGCTTTTTAGTGCATGGATCATCATTTTCAAGTAAGAACATGATCTACAAAGCTTATGGTGAGCAATAAACATGGAGCTTTATAAAACTTTCCTATAATGAGAATATGAAACCCCAAAAAGAAGAAATATCAAGCAGGTAGCGTAGAAAATCCAAGCATAAGCTATGAACTCGTCCATCTAGCACCTTTCTTCATCAAATGAGCAAACCCTAAGCATAAGGAGCAAGAAAAGTAGGGTTTTAGAGCTTTAGAGAAATTTCTACCATGGAAAAGCAAGGTTTTGACCTGGAGGAAGGTCTAAGGAAGGAGAAGAGCAAGAAAAACAAAGAAGGAAGGAAGAAAGCAACTTGCCTTGGTCGAATTCCCTAGAAGATAACCTTGGAAACCCTAGGTAGGGCTAGATGGAGCCCTATGAGACCTTCTTCTCCAAAAAGGGGTTGTCTTCTACCTTAGAGCAGTTGGTTCTGCAGAAAAATAGAGTGTATTTGTTTCCTCAGGTTAGAGGAAAGAGAAAGCAAGCATAGTTTTGTATTTGGGCAAGGAAGAGGCAAATATAGCCCATGGATAAGGATAGAAGCAAGCATGAGATGTAAAAGTAGCTTCCCCATGTGTTTATGGCCTTAAACTAATAACAATATACAATCACACACAAAAGAATCTCCTCCACCGTCCTATTAACCTATTTAGATTTCCTTTGTCAAAATTCCCAACCAATCACATAATTCATCAGTTGATAGCTACTAAAAGTAGCTCATCCGTGAAGGGGTAAACTCTAAAATACCCTTGATGAAAACACCTTCAAACCATGGCTCAACTAGGATCCCCATGGCTCAAAAATATCAAGAATGATAATATAAAATTTAATTAACATAATTTATGTGACAAATTGCATAAAAAAACCCTCAATTGGGTAAATTGTAGAAAAGTCTAAAATGTACAGAAAATTGCATAACTTGCTCAAATAGTGTCCGAATTGGACCAAATTTGAAACTTAATTTTGTATTATGTTTTCAAAACATATCAAAAGCTTATATTAGGGTTCTAAGTATTCAATTATGGTAATTAAGCTTATTCAATTCATTAATCAAGTTCATGGGCCTTACAACTACAAAACCCTAACAGGGATTTCGCCCCCCAAATTCAAGGTAAACAAACATGGGTACTTCCTTTGCACCTCATTCTATTACCTTCACATGGTTACTTGCATATCATGGTGATGTCATATCATTCATACATATATCCTCTTGGGCCAGCAAAAAAATCCCCACCTAAGAAGACATTCTCACTATTGAATGTAGAAACTTGTTGTGTCATCTGTACAATTCTAGTAGTAATGTTCAACTTTAAATTCTAGCTATCATACTAAAATTATATCTATTGTATCAACACATTACTCAAAATTCATACTTGTTACCTTTTCACCAATCGTGGCATGATCCCACACCATTCCTTGAAGCATAAAAAAAGGCAATGTATCCATCCTTTTTATATATACTGACACTAGAACTCTTGTCAGTTTTTTTTTAGCATCAAAAGAAATTTTGACGCTGGTAGTTGTCATTCCATACAAGGAACCATCATTCATAGTCAACCTTGTTAGGGGTGAAACAACAACACGATCTTCACCTTACTAGGATTTACACAACCTACTTAGAAGACATATCATGATCCCATAAAGAAATTTAATCAACCCCATCTCACTCTTGTTCAACTTGTCTCATAGCTATTGCTGTTTTGGAAACCCTAAGGTTTTTGAAGAAATTTTGATAATAATGTTGACTATATTTGAAATACTTTGACATGTCATCATTCAAAGTTTGATATAACCTATATGACGTGACTGGAACATTATGTTCCTCCTATTCATAAATTCTATTTATGCATTGGTTTTCATAAAGGAAATAACTCTAAACTCATCATGGTCATGTGAATTATGTCATCCAATCTAACTCTTATGCATTGATATTTGATCATAGGTTTATCTTAAAAGAACACAGTATAACATATCTATTAACCAACAAACCATCTATCCTTGATAGTAATCTTGCCCAACTATCATTGAACCATACACAACACTATAGAATCACTTTTGTTTTTCCTTCCAAACAACATTTAGAGGGCCATCATCGACTCTCTCTCCCTCTCTCTCTACGGAAGAGGAATACTTGGAATGTTCATTTAATAAACATCTCCAACCTTCACATATTTCTCATATTATTAATACATCTTGGATACTAGGATTCATTACCTTGGTATCCACCTCATGTGCTATAAGCAACTCACATCCTTATATCATCTACTTTTACCAACATAACAAATATCAAGACATATAAGAGGAGTCTTCCTAAATATTGGTAGGCTCAAAAGAAAAATCATCACAAACTTTATGATCTTGGAACCATAGTCCAAACAACCTTATGCCATAAGCTATCCACCCTCATGTTTACAATGAATCCACATACCAAGTGTCAATGATCCACTTGAAAGTTGTTCCCTAGAAAGAAAAGACACAAAGGGAAACACACTTTCCACATCATAACAACATTGTTCAATGGTCACTAGAAAAAGGTAACCAATTATATTTTCATTATGTAGGTTACAACTTCTTATGTATCATTTTACCTTTTTCATTTTTGGTTCCTTGCCATCAGCATAGGAATCGTCATGATTAACATATCTCAGTACTCGTTCCTTGATGACTATTTATCACATTTGGGTATGTTCTCTTATTTTATTATGTTTTTCAACCACTTATCAACATGTAAATCATCATATTCCACATTTTCTTCATTAAAATTTGATCATCTGCATTAATTTCTTTCACGTGCTATGCTTATTTTACATTAACACTTTCTTACACACATAGGATGGTCTGAGATTAACTCAGGTTCCACCTTATTCCTTTGTCATTGTTCCCATTTATCATCTCATTTTGTACTTGTTATGGGAGTTCTCTCCATCTTATGTGGATTTCATACCTTGAATCACTTTATAAGCATAGACTTATCCATATTTTAATTTAATTTCTTCCTTGAATCACATCTTGAAGAACTCCTCTTTTCCTTATTTGTATCCATATTTAGATTTCATGGTGTTGCATCTTTCTCTTATAGTTACCAAACATTCAAGTTTTGATAGATAATGATGCAATTCCCATCTTCTTTAAGATAGGATTGAGATATCCACACCATGATTTGTTATTCGTGATGCTCTTTAGATTGTCTCAAAATGACTACTTGATCAGAGTAATCAAAAAGATAACAATCTAAGAGTTCCATAATTACCTTTCTTCAATAATTGAATACCTGGCCAAGGCACCTAAATACTGAGATTAGGCAATATGCACCATATTTTTGTGTCATATTCTTAACTTAGACGTCATTCTAGTCTTAAGTTCTAGTATCCCTGTAGAATTAGTAAACTGAAAGCTCTGACACCAACCTGTGAGAACCTATTACACTAAATGAGATTACTCAAAATATAAAACACAATTAATCACAAATTAATTACATGCCCAAAAATATGGGTAAATTAAAACCAATTTCAACGTCAACACCTGCTCAAAAACATTTGCATAAAAGCCCAAAATATTTCTTATATCCATATTATGCCAAGAATTGATGCAAATTGTTCTATCATCTTAGACACCATATATATACACAGGAGAACAATATTCATATATGCCACACAAACAAGCATTAATATGCTAACAAAAGTCTGATTCCTTTGAAACACATATACAAACTTTTTCTCACCCGGACCTAAGAGTACAGGGACGACTCTAGGACACACTAGAAATCTAATCAATATTCTCAAAGATTCATTACTATAGCTCCTCTTTGTTGTCACATGTTTGTGTTCGTCACTTCTGATTACCTAAAAAGATGTGGCGAATCACAAGAGTGAGACCCAGTCCCAGCAAGAGATATAACCTCCAACAACATTATTGATTACAACATTTTTAAGTAATTAAATAGTTAAGAAAATTCATCATATATAACAAATAAGCTTAGCAGCACTGATGATTAACAAAATGCACAAGGGAGCAGATAATAACTATCATCATTATCCAGACTATCATCCTTTATCTTGTTGATAATATAAGCAATTCATTAGCATATGTGTATCTACCATCATGAGCAAGTCTAGTAATATAGCATATATGTTGGGTTTTAGGGGGGACAGAGAAGGCAGCAGGAAAAAAAATTCTTCTCCCCAAAGCCAATATAAAGGAATCGCTTCAACGTCTATACAATAGGAAAGATGGTTTGTAGAATCATACCTTGTCCCGAGGCTTGCTCGGCGACGTTACTTCACGGCTTGCGCAGTCTTCACCTCTGGTCTTGGACGGTGTCTGTGCAGCTCCTGTCTCACCGGGACTGTCAGGATTGGCAGCTGTCCTCTGAGCGGTAGAAGTCTCCTGCCTCTGAAGTAGTCCACACGGACCACCTAGAACTCCGATCTCCTTGTCCCACAAGGAATCGGAAGGAGTCGTACCCTCCTGTTAGTGTACTAGTAACCAACACACTCTCCTGCCACCAGTCGCTTTTCTGCAATTGTCTTTCCCTTGTTGTGCCTCCTTTATCGGGTAGCACTTTCTTGGGCTCTCTCGGTTACCACAACTAGAGATAACGACAACTTTAAAGAGCAATTGGTGTTCTGAGTTGTGTTCTGAGTTGTGTTCTAAGAAGCCCCCCCCAACACCCCTATATATAGGAGGGTCATGGGACAGGGTTCTCTATCTCGGGCAATGCGGGATTAAAGTAGGAGTAGAAGGGTCCAAGATTTTCCACAAATCTGACATATTGCGGTAGCTGAACCGATCATTTCACTAACTGAACTGATCATTTCGGCCCCTGAGCCGATCAGTTGGGACCTGAGCCGGTCGTTTGGGGCTCTCAACTGATCGGTTGGTGCCCTGATCTGATCAGTTCATGGTCCTGGTCCAACTCAAATTGAATTTCCATATTCGTTTCCTACTAATAAAATATTAGTCCTTGTCCAAATTGAATTTGTACAAGTGAAACAAATATATTTGCAAAATAGTCTTCTGTCTTTCCAAACGATCTCGGTTGGTCGCACGAACCGACCAATTCAATGACTGATCTGATCATTTGGTGACACATGAGCCGATCGTCTCACCACATGAGATGATTGGTTCAACAACCTGAGTCGATCGGTTCATCCCATGAGCCGATCAGTTGGAGCAGTAGACTGTGCAAATCAGTCAATTGTAGTTTCAATCAATCTAATACTCTCAATCAACTGGTCCAACGCCTTGAACACTATGATATTGAGCTATCAATTAATTGAGTGTCTAATTGAACTACTAAACTCCTTTATTAATCAATCTAAAAATCATTTGTTGATAAACTCCTCTTCCAGATTAAATCCTATGTGTGTGACCCTATAGGTCCATTTCACGTTGGCAGTGAAAGTCCATAACACATATGACTTCACAAGTAAAGAGCAGTGCCTAGTCACACATCAATGCTACCCAAGTGAAATAGAAAGTTGGAGAGCAACTTTAAATCCTACAATCCGTGAATGGTGTTATAGTGAATGTATGATTCCTTTGTCACTAATATCCCGAATGAACTCAAGGCACGGAACAGTCATCCTTTCAACATTCATTCACTTTCTTGATCTCAAAGTAGATTGGAGGAGATATGTATGACATCAATATCACATACTAATTCACACATGCATGGACGCCTATCTCAATCCTACTCATCAAGTGGCCATGGATATCAAACTCCCTCAGGAGGGACAAATCCCATATCTATCACCCACCCCTCAAAATCCCCATGTGTCAAAGACACTCAATCATCACCTTTATAACAACCCATGTTTCAGGACTATGTTTGATGATGTCGAGGTGTACCCAACGACATGTGTTGTGTGTAGTGATTTCAGTTCAAAGAATCACACTCACCACCATCACTGTGAGAACTGACTGTGACTACCATGTCATGGTTCCATATGTCAAACTCACAGTGGGTCTGTCTGGTACACTTATTCTCCAACAAGTACCTATGTGTTTGGTTTGATATCTCTATATAATGACTAACAAGATTCTATCATCAACCAACACCACAATCTAGTCTTGTGTGTCATTGTTGTCTATCTACCTTCCATAATGAATCTGACTAGGGACATAATAAGAATGTACAAACTCTTAGCATCCATATGATCTCATCGTTTAGGTCCTCAACCTGAAAGCATACGTCCTTGAGTATTGTCATTCTCTAGACATTCAATATGTTCTATCATTATCTCATATGACTGAACCAGAAAGAATTGGAAGCTTGCCTTTGATGTTTATCAAATCAATCTTAATGTATCCCACCAATCATCCCATGACTGGTTCTCAGGGCATACATACCAACAGACTCCCACTTGCACTGCAAGCCAATCACCCTTGAATCATATTCTTAGTGATCTACAAACATGTCCTACATGTCACCATGCTCTAGTGCTTACGCAGTGATTTATGGCAACACCTTGCCAAAGTCAGTATTAACTGCATGTCTCTCATCTCTTCGTTGTACGTCTCATGTATGAGATGGAGTTTCCGTAATATGCAATCTGGTATTCCTTTGCTAACCTTTAGCCACATTGCATGACCAAGCATTCTTTACTTGTCATCAATGACTAGAATTGTTCATCTCATGAACTTCCAGATCCACATAGTATCCACTGATGTTCTCTAACACACGGATACTCAACTTTTCCTTTTAAAACAGCTTTATTGGAACATTTCCAATTATCAACAAACACTCACTTATATATATATATATATATATATATATATATATATATATATATATATATATATATATATATACATATACATATATATACATATTGTGATTAATTTTCTGTCCTTTATGGAAGTTCACATCAGTGTAACTCTTTACAGTGAACTCTTCCTTATTTGCATAGAACTAGTACTTCTCAAGTACTTATCAAGTTCTTATCAAGTTCTTATGGTATTCTAGTAACCCTTACTGGAACTAGACAGACATCCACTCATCATGTCCCTCATACGAGTTATCAGGATGAGCACATCATATTGTCATGTCCTACATATAAGATGATAAATGCATTTAGTTCTTGCCATGTCCATACATGCAAGATGATGGGATGGTCATATACATGATAGATCCATATCTATTCTTAGAGTTCCCATTCTTTACAAGAATTGGACACTTGGCCTTGGGATACTAACTCCATGTAATATGGACAAGTTTTCTACCACTGAATCTGTATATATACTAAACCCTTCAGTACATATTGTCAATGTATGCTCTCTCTCTCTCTTCAGGTCAAGAGGTTTTCGAGAACTATTTATATAGATCTGTATCCCTATCACATAGGAAACGTCTCTATCTTCCCTAAAGATAATTTCTACTTTGGATTTCCATTCAAGAACATTTTCATTTCATATCAACATGTGGAATGTGAATACGCTCCCACTAAATCACATATCCCTTCGTTATCTTTGAAATATCACTCAAACCCTTTGATTGTATCATCAAAGTAAAGATCCAGTTTTGAGTTGCTTGTACTTAATCAATCACATTGATTAGTCCATTGTAACTTATAGACTTCATTTGCATTAATGGATTCATAAACCTTATAGTTTGTGTCACGTACACATCCTTGTTATATTCCTTACAGGAATGTGGTTTTAGTATCTGTATGCCAAATATCTTAGTCATTAAGTTGCAATCAACAAGCATCATCCTTCTCAAAATGTTATCATGTGTCTTAACGCTTATGACTCATTCGCACACTATGGATTTCATCCCAATGGGTGATACCATCAAGGTCATACCTTATGGTTCACATGGAAGTCATTTAGGATGTAATGGTCATAAACCACAACTCAAAATTTGGTTCATCATATTCATCTATATAGTTGACTCATCATATGAACAACTCATCACATAGATAATCGAGGTGTATCTGTTATGGATATAAGAACTCACAACCCTTTGTAATTCTCAATGTCCTTTATTAGTGTAGGGTATTCTTTATTTAAGAAGAATTTAGTCATTTGATAATCATCCTCTAACTCCTTAGAGTATGTGTAACATCCCTGACCTGGGTTATAACCTAACTCTAGAAGTTTTGCCTAAATATGTAATTAAACACTTGTGATTACTCTCTGGCATGTGATTAAGTTCCTCAGGAACATAAACTTTCAATTTTGGTTCTTTTTAAACAAAGTTGTAGTATTGTTTTGTAATGCAGGGACCTATGTGCAAATTACCCAGTTTAAGGGTTTAGCTTGCAAATATCACAGGCTAAGATGTAGTTTTGATAATGAAACATCACATGAGTGAATATGGTGAGACATGATGGATTTCCCAAGCTTGGGCATTCAGATGCAGCTTGTGGAATGATCCTGGTGCTTAAAAACCCTAATTTGGAGTAAAGTGCAATTTACCCAAATTATAGGTGAAACTTGTAAAGTACACCTTCTAGAGTATCTTTTATGACTCTTAGCATCATTTATAGTAGAAATTATGGAAGATATGAATTAATAAATAATCAGATAAGAAAAATGATCTTTGTGCATAAAATTCACCATGTATGTGTATGGAGACTTTCATATATGTGTACCTTAGTTGAAAGTTGATCTTTTCTACCCTTAGATCTTGATCTTTGATGAAATTTGTTTAAGTTTAGATGGCTTGGACGTGCCTAAGAAGCAAGGAGGGACTTAGATGAAAATCCCATGCTTTAGAGGTCCTTATGGTGTAAAATGGCCTAAAGTATATAAGCCCTTTTCCTTGTAAAGCAAGTGAACGATCCTTCATTTCTCTTCACTTCTCTTCTTTCTCAAAACGTATAAGGAAAGCACTGGAGCTCAGGAGACGGCCTACTAGGTGCTAAGGTGAGAAGAACCATCCTCAAGCTCGGATTCTTGCATGAATTCATCTTTCAAGGTTGGTTTTGTGGATAGCTCACCTAGTCTTCTTGTTCTAGCCGACCATTCCCATCTTTCCTTGGAAGAATCACCCCTGGCCGAGTTGTGGAGCTCAAGATGCCATTATAGGCTTGAATCTTGAAAGCTTGGAGCTCTAGGAACAATGTTTAAGGTGGGTTTTATAACTCTAAACTCTACACTTTATATGCATATCTTGTTCTTGCTTTTGTTCCTAGTTCTTCTTCTACCTTCCTTCTTCCTTGCACTTTTGCAAGAAAATCAGTGGAGTAACCGACCTGAATAGAGGTTGAAGATGGTGGGCGTGGATTCCTAGGTAACTTTATCAATCGACCTTGGACCCTTTTGGTCCAAACGATTGCAAACCGTTTGAGGGCAAACGGTCTCAAACCGTTTGATCTCAAACGGTCTTGCAAGACCGTTTGGATCAAAATGGTCTCAAGACTGTTTGATAGGGTTGACCAAGGGACGATCATTTGAGGGTTTTCTGGGAACATATTGAGTTTCATTACTACAAAGAATCGCAATCTAATTCCTAACCAATTGAGAGTTGAAGCCACTTCAACACCCTAACCCTAATCGGGCTGAAATTGCTGATTTCAAGTATAGATCTTGATGAGTTTTGGGTTGAAGGACCCAAACGTTATCAAGACCGTTTGGGGGTTCCACCAAACGGTCTCAAGACCGTTTGGGCACAACCCAAGACTGTTTGGAGGTCTAGGGTTGAGATAATTTAATGGATTGAGGGTCCAATTGCAACAAGTTGATGAATTGATAAAAATGCTGATTTTAGACCTAATTAGAGTTCAACCCTAATCCAACCGACTTGGTTTTTGGCCAAACTTTGGGCAAACGGTCTCAAGACCGTTTGGATGATGTCCAAACGACCTCAAGACCTTTTGGGCCAAGTTTGGGCCCAATTGGAGGTTAATTGATAGGTTCAACCTTGAATTGTTTCACATTGTTGAATATTGATGACTATCTGATTGAAACCCTAATTGAGATGGATTTCACCCTAATTGGCTTTCAATTGAGGGTCAATTTGATGTCCAATTGATTAGTCCTAATCCTAATTGACTCAATTTATAAGTGGTTAACATGGTTTTGGCCAATTGAGGGCTTCAACATAGATAACCCTAAACATATGTTGCTTTTGAACCACTTTGGAGGTCCAAACGGTTTGAGCCCATTTGGACCAAACGGTCTCAAGACCGTTTGGGCTCAAACGATCTCAAGACCGTTTGGACCAATCGATCTCAAGTCATTTTAGATCAAACGGTTTCAAACCACATGAACTTCAAACGGTTTGAAAGTCAAAACGGTCAACACACCCAAACGGTCTCAAGAGCGTTTGGTGGTTGAAGGTTGAAACCGTTTGAAGGTTTTCAAGGTGGTTTGTACTTAATCAATTGGAGGTGCAATTGGTTCAATGATGACCTAATCTAAACCCTAATGGTAACCTAGGACATTAAGGGACTAAGTGACTAATGAATTGACCCATGATGGTGATCAAAGGGGCAAATTACCATTATACCCTTGAAGGGTACAATGGAGTGATACCTTGTTCTAATCAAACCCTAATGTCTTAATATTGGAGTTTTAGCTTATGTTAATCAATGAGGACTCAACCCAACCTGTTTTGGAGTGATGTAATCATCATCTACCATAAGAGGAGAGAGAAAGTCACTACATGTTACTGAGAAGAGAGAGAAATTACAATCAATGTATATGAAGGTGCATGATTAGGGTATGATCCACCTATGTGAGATCATGGAAACCCTAATCGTGATAATTTATGATTCTTAATCTAATTTGAGAGCCTCAATGATGAAGTTCTCATACATGTTAATGTTATGAGTTCAAAGTAATGTAATGTGCATAGTAAACCCTAATTCAAGGTTGATGACATGTAATGTGAATAGTAAACCCTAATTCAAGGGTGATGACATGTAATGTGAATAGTAAACCCTAATTCAAGGGTGATGACATGTAATGTGAATAGTAAACCCTAATTCAAGGGTGATGACATGTAATGAGAATAGTAAAACCTAATTCAAGGATGATGACATGTAATGAGAATAGTAAACCCTAATTCAAGGGTGATGACATGTAATGAGAATAGTAAACCCTAATTCAAGGATAATGACATGTAATGAGAATAGTAAACCCTAATTCAAGGGTGATGACATGTAATGTGAATAGTAAACCCTAATTCAAGGGTGATGACATGTAATGTGAATAGTAAACCCTAATTCAAGGGTGATGACATGTAATGAGAATAGTAAACCCTAATTGATGAGAATTTAGGGAACCTAGCTCTTGTGAAGAGTATGATGCTACAACTTCTTTAGAATAAATTATATACCGTTATCAGTTGAATTAACCATGCAGGTTCCTATATGAGGATGATCATATCCAGGTATGGATTATGATACTATATTCATTGAAAGCATGTTGTTAGCTTTATGAATAGTGAAATATCATGATGCCTTGTTAGTGGCATCTTATGAGATTAATGGGCTGTGAGAGCCATGAATGACATCAAGGTCATGCTAATAGATGAGTTGATGTTGACATGTCACTGGATAGCATGTGTTATGATGATAATAGGGTGTGAGCACCCACGTTTTTGAATCATAGTGATAAGATGATTAAGAATTAATATCCATCAAATAACTAATGAGAGTCAAGCTTGACAGGTTTCATATATAGGTGAACAGATCGAGGTAAAGAGTTATAATGCTATTTGCATTAAGAACACTTTATATCTACACTTCAAGTATAACTATATGTCATGTTATCTGGTAAGTGATAACATATGAGTTTGATAGGTTGAAGGAGCCATGAGTATATGCGTGGTTGATCATCAAAGGTCATATTATTTAGATGACCAGATAGAATAAGATGTTTAGAAATTGACATCCTTATGATAATTTGTAAAATGTGATCCTAATACAGAGTGTTTCTATGTGAAAGTCTATTGCAAGATAATCCTATGAAAGGATTAACTACAGACTATGGGTGGTGAATGTAAATAACCCTTGTGTCACTTGAGTATGGTTAAGTATGATTTCATGTGTACTAATCATACAGATATGTTGTGGATTTGGAATCCTAACACCTTGTAGGAAAGAGTATGGCTACAGGCCATGATTTCCCTAATAATAATGCCAGGTGATGGATATATGATCTAAGCCTGAAGAGAGTCAATGTTGTGATGATGGTTTTATAATAAATAGATGTTATACATGTCCTTTTATTTCTAAAAAGATAAGTGACATGTGGGCTCATCTTAGAGTGGCATTGCTTCTAGCAGGAGGAATAGATTACAATCTGTGAATCATTGTTCTAACTACTCCTAAAACATATATAACTTCTTTGTGTACTGTTATTCTCTTATGCTGTAATAATCATGTCTCTGGAGAAGAGTATAACTCCCGCTGGGACAATTATTTAAAATTGTCTCACCCCGTAGATTTCAACTTTTTAGGTGGTCTCCAAGGACGAAGGAACCAATCTTCAGGTGACCAATATCAACAACAGCATCACCAGGAGCAATAGTAAATCTCAGGTGGAGATTCAGCAGTAAATCTCAGGTGGAGATTCAGACTGCTGAGTTATGTAGATAGATAGTCAGTCCTATGTGTCCTCTGTACTCTAAGGTCCTTGGAGTCATGGTCTGAGATTTTGTTTCGTATATTGAAATTTTTGTATCATGCTGTGTATAATTACTCAAGAAGTAATTAACAGAGATGTAAACAGTTTATCTTGAATCTATGAAAGGAGTTTTTATGGTTTCAATGCCTTATCTCAAAAAGTTTAAATTTCTCGTGATTTTTGGTATTCCGCTGCTAATCAAATCGCTTCCGCTAAGTTTACTTCGAGGTTTATGTGTTTATCTCGGGTTTTGGTTATCAGAGCCCACAATTAGTGGTATCAGAGCTCTAGGTTCACTGAGTCTACAGAGACATAGGACTTAGGATGTCGAGTCTATCCTTAGTGTTCCTTCCTTATCTAATAGAATCTTCTGCTCCTAAGGAGAAGAAGATATATAAGGATGTCTGAGCCACATGAAGAGTACGTGGCGGAAAGTAGCATTGCTGCACCACAGGGAGGTGCAAAGCACCCAGAAATAGAGCAACCCTTACCTGAGCAACCCAGGGAGCCACCCCAGTTTGACCCAGCTGAGATAGAAAACCCAGCTATCCATGATTTATTCGATAAGTTTCTGATAGCCATAACACACATAGAAGATAGGGTGACACCATCTGCATCTAGGGCACCAGCCCATCAGGAAGTTTATGGAGCCGGCAAGACTTTTGAGAGACTTCGTCAGGTGGGAGCCATAGACTATGCTGGTACATCTGACCCAGCAGATGTTGATCTATGGTTGATAGAGCTGGAAAAGGCTTTCAGGATCCTTGATATTCCTGAAGCTGAGAAGGTAAAACATGTGGTATACCTCCTAAAAGGGAGTGATGGTAATTGGTGGATGATAGAGGAGGATAAGAGACCAGGCGAAGAAATAGGATGGGAGGTTTTCCGATGAGAATTCGTCAATAGATACTTCCCTAAGACGTATCTAGATGAGAAGATCTCTCAATTTGAGAAGATCACACAAGGACATATGAACGTTAGTGAGTATGAAGCTAAGTTCATGGAGCTACTACGGTTTTGTCCACAGATGGCAGTTAGTGATGAAGAAAGAATTCGGCGTTTTGAAAAAGGATTGAACTCTGAACTAGCCACTCTTGTGTGTCCCTAGAGAATAGAGAAAGGTTTGCCACCTTTGTGGAGTCAGTGAGAAGGATAGAGAGGTCAGAAACCATGAAACAACAGACAAGCAGTAAGAAGATGTACACCCAGCCTCAAGAACAAAGGCCTGAAAGTTTTAAGAAACTAAGATTTTCTACACCATCAGCAATATCATAATTTCCTACCCAGACACAATGGGTGTCAAGTGGAAGTAGGGATCATAGTAGTATTCCAAGAGGACCCTCCGACATAGCATCAACATCGGTAAGTGGATCGTATAGACACTTTGCACCCAGGATCTGTTACCTATGTAGACAACTGGGACACCTGGCAAAGGATTGTCCACACAGGAATACAATGATGACTCAACCCCAAGGACAGAGTCTGCAAGGCTCACAAGGGAGGCTCTATTATAATAGAGGACGTGGACAAACGTCCCATACAGGTCAGACGAAATAAGTTTTGTTTTAATATTACATATTAGGATTCTATGTGTTAAAAAAATATGTAATTTTGCTGCTTTTGAATTCCTTGACTAAGTCCTGGAAGAACACAAGGGAGATAAGAAATTGTATCTTACTCAGTATTCTTTAAAACAATTTATAATCTCCCTTAACTGTGTATGAAAAGGATGAAATATAGATGTGATACCTGAAGAATAATCTAGTATGGTAAATTTTGTGTGTATAATGATATGAAGAATGAAGAATATGATGATAAGTAAAATACATACTACCTAATATCAATACTTATATACCCTGGCCAGGTATATGATTATTGTAGATAAGGCAAGTATGAAACTCCTAGATTGTTATCTTTTGATTACTTTGATCAGGTAATTATTCTAAAACAATCTAGAGAGTATAAATAAAATTAAATGAGAAAGGCTAAGTGAAACTCTTAAGTGCACATGCTTAGTGAATATACTCAGTGAACATACTCAGTGAATACTTAGTGAATATACTTAGTGAATATACTCAGTGAATATACTCAGTGAACATACTCAGTGAATACTTAGTGAATATACTTAGTGAATATACTTGGTGAACATACTTAGTGAATATGCTCAGTGAATATACTCAGTGAATACTTAGTGAATATGCTCAGTGAATATACTCAGTGAATACTTAGTGAATATGCTCAGTGAACATACTCAGTGAATACTTAGTGATATACTCAGTGAATATACTCAGTGAATACTTAGCGAATATACTCAGTGAACATACTCAGTGAATACTTAGTGAATATACTTGGTGAACATACTTAGTGAATATACTCAGTGAATATACTCAGTGAATAATTAGTGAATATGCTCAGTGAACATACTCAGTGAATACTTAGTGAATATACTCAGTGAATATACTCAGTGAATACTTAGTGAATATACTCAGTGAACATACTCAGTGAATACTTAGTGAATATACTTGGTGAACATACTTAGTGAATATACTCAATGAATATACTCAGTGAATACTTAGTGAATATACTCAGTGAACATACTCAGTGAATACTTAGTGAATATACTTGGTGAACATACTTAGTGAATATGCTCAGTGAACATACTCAGTGAACACTTAGTGAATATACTCAGTGAATTTCCTCAGTGAATACTGAGTGAACAAACTTAGTGAATATAGTCGGTGAATTTTCTCAGTAACTACTTAGTAAGCATACTCAATGAACTCCTTCAGTGAAGCCTTTGAGACAATATACTGAGTAAATTATCTGTGTTAAGGTATGTATGTTCCTCTGTTGGTAAGCATTCTTGAGTGATACGGGAAGAATGCTCTTTTATGCTTTTTCCTTTCAAAAGTATGGACACCTTATGTTAGGGGTTTATGTTTTACACAAGCATAAACAGTGATAAGAAGTAATTAACGAAAGGGACTTTGTGTGAGAACTTACTAATGATTAATCTGTTCTTTTTTCCCCTGGGATTTCGGGGACAAAATCCTTGTTAGGGGTTTATGATTTGTAACATCCCTGACCTGGGTTATAACCTAACCCTAGAAGTTTTGCCTAAATATGTAATTAAACACTTATGATTACTCTCTGGCATGTGATTAAGTTCCTCAGGAACATATACTTTCAATTTTGGTTCTTTTTAAACAAAGTTGTAGTATTGTTTTGTAATGCAGGGACCTATGTGCAAATTACCCAGTTTAAGGGTTTAGCTTGCAAATCTCACAGGCTAAGATGTACTTTTGATAATGAAACATCACATGAGTGAATATGGTGAGACATGATGGATTTCCCAAGCTTGGGCATTCAGATGCAGCTTGTGGAATGATCCTGGTGCTTAAAACCCTAATTTGGAGTAAAGTGCAATTTACCCAAATTATGGGTGAAACTTGTAAATTACACCTTCTAGAGTATCTTTTATGACTCTTGGCATCATTTAGAGTAGAAATGATGGAAGACATGCATCAATAAATAATCAGATAAGAAAAATGATCTTTGTGCATAAAATTCAGCATGTATGTGTATGGAGACTTTCATATATGTGTACCCTAGTTGAAAGTTTATCTTTTCTACCCTTAGATCTTGATATTTGATGAACTTTGTTTAAGTTTAGATGTCTTGGACGTGCCTAATAAGAAAGGAGGAACTTAGATGAAAATCCCATGCTTTAGAGGTCCTTATGGTGTAAAATGGCCTAAAGTATATAAGCCCTTTTCCTTGTAAACCAAGTGAACGATCCTTCATTTCTCTTCACTTCTCTTCTTTCTCAAAACGTCTAAGGCAAGCTCTGGAGCTCAGGAGACGTCCTACTAGGTGCTAAGGTGAGAAGAACCATCCTCAAGTTCGGATTCTTGCATGAATTCATCTTTCAAGGTTGGTTTTGTGGATAGCTCACCTAGTCTTCTTGTTCTAGCCGACCATTCCCATCTTTCCTTGGAAGAATCACCCCTGGCCGAGTTGTGGAGCTCAAAACTCCATTAGAGGCTTGAAGCTTGAAAGCTTGGAGCTCTAGGAACAATGTTTAAGGCGGGTTTTATAACTCTAAACTCAACACTCTATATGCATATCTTGTTCTTGCTTTTGTTCCTAGTTCTTCTTCTACCTTCCTTCTTCCTTGCACTTTTGCAAGCAAATCGGTGGAGTAACCGACCTAAACAGAGGTTGAAGATGGTGTGCGTGGATTCCTAGGTAACTTTATCAACCTACCTTGGACCCTTTTGGTCCAAACGGTTGCAAACCATTTGAGGGCAAATGGTCTCAAACCGTTTGATCTCAAACGGTCTTGCAAGACCGTTTGGATCAAAACGGTCTCAAGACCATTTGATAGGGTTGACCAAGGGACGACCACTTGAGGGTCTGCTGGGAACATATTGAGTTTCATTCCTACAAATAATCGCAATCTAATTCATAACCAATTGAGAGTTGAAGCCACTTCAACACCCTAACCCTAATCGGGCTGAAATTGCTGATTCCAAGTATAGATCTTGATGAGTTTTGGGTTGAAGGACCCAAACGGTCTCAAAACCGTTTGGGCACAACCCAAGACCGTTTGGAGGTCTTGTGTTGAGATAATTTAATGGATTGAGGGTCCAATTGCAACAAGTTGATGAACTGATAAAAATGCTGATTTTAGACCTAATTAAAGTTCAACCTTAATCCAACCGACTTGGTTTTTGGCCAAACTTTGGGCAAACAGTCTCAAGACCGTTTGGATGATGTCCAAACGACCTCAAGACCGTTTGGGCCAAGTTTGGGCCCAATTGGAGGTCAATTGATAGGTTCAAACTTGAATTGTTTCACATTGTTGAATATTGATGACTATCCGATTGAAACCCTAATTGAGATGGATTTCACCCTAATTGGCTTTCAATTGAGGGTCAATTTGATGTCCAATTGATTAGGACTAACCCTAATTGACTCAATTTATAAGTGGTTAACATGGTTTTGGCCAATTGAGGGCTTCAACATAGATAACCCTAAACATATGTAGCTTTTGAACCACTTTGGAGGTCCAAACGGTTTGAGCCCATTTGGACCAAATGGTCTCAAGACCGTTTGGGGCCAAACGGTCTCAAGACCGTTTGGGCTCAAACGATCTCAAGACTGTTTGGACCAAACGATCTCAAGTCGTTTTAGATCAAATGGTTTCAAACCACATGAACTTCAAACGGTTTGAAATTCAAAATGGTCAACACACCCAAACGGTCTCAAGACCGTTTGGTGGTTAAAGATTGAAACCGTTTGAAGGTTTTCAAGGTGGTTTGTACTTAATCAATTGAAGGTGCAATTGGTTCAATGATGACCTAATCTAAACCCAAATGGTAACCTAGGACATTAAGGGACTAAGTGACTAATGAATTGACCCATGATGGTGATCAAAGGGGCAAATTACCATTATACCCTTGAAGGGTACAATGGAGTGATACCTTGTTCTAATCAAACCCTAATGTCTTAATATTGGAGGTTTAGCTTATGTTAATCAATGAGGACTCAACCCAACCTATTTTGGAGTGATGTAATCATCATCTACCATAAGAGGAGAGAGAAAGTCACTACATGTTAGTGAGAGGAGAGAGAAAGTACAATCAATGTATATGAAGGTGCATGATTAGGGTATGATCCACCTATGTGAGATCATGGAAACCCTAATCATGATAATTGATTATTCTTAATCTAATTTGAGAGCCTCAATGATGAAGTTCTCAAACATGTTAATGTTATGAGTTCAATGTAATGTAATGTGCATAGTAAACCCTAATTCAAGGGTGATGACATATAATGTGAATAGTAAACCCTAATTCAAGGGTGATGACATGTAATGTGAATAGTAAACCCTAATTCAAGGGTGATGACATGTAATGTGAATAGTAAACCCTAATTCAAGGGTGATGACATGTAATGAGAATAGTAAACCCTAATTCAAGGATGATGACATGTAATGAGAATAGTAAACCCTAATTCAAGGGTGATGACATGTAATGAGAATAGTAAACCCTAATTCAAGGATGATGACATGTAATGAGAATAGTAAACCCTAATTCAAGGGTGATGACATGTAATGTGAATAATAAACCCTAATTCAAGTGTGATGACATGTAATGTGAATAGTAAACCCTAATTCAAGGGTGATGACATGTAATGAGAATAGTAAACCCTAATTGATGAGAATTCAGGGAACCTAGCTCTTGTGAAGAGTATGATGGTACACCTTCTTTAGAATAAATTATATACCATTATCAGTTGAATTAACCATGCAGGTTCCTATATGAGGATGATCATATCCAGGTATGGATTATGATACTATATTCATTGAAAGCATGTTGTTAGCTTTATGAATAGTGAAATATCCCGATGCCTTGTTAGTGGCATCTTATGAGATTAATGGGATGTGAGAGCCATGAATGACATCAAGGTCATGCTAATAGATGACTTGATGCTGACATGTCACTGGATAGCATGTGTTATGATGATAATAGGGTGTGAGCACCCATGTTTTTGAATCATATTGATAAGATGATTAAGAATTAATATCCATCCAATAACTAATGAGAGTCAAGCTTGACAGGTTTCATATATAGGTGTAAAGATCGAGGTAAAGAGTTATAATGCTATTTGCATTAAGAACACTTTATATCTACACTTCAAGTATAACTATATGTCATGTTATCTGGTAAGTGATAACATATGAGTTTGATAGGTTGAAGGAGCCATGAGTATATGCGTTGTTGATCATCAAAGGTCATATTATTTAGATGACCAGATAAAATAAGATGTTTAGGGATTGACATATCCTTATGATAATTTTTGAAATGTGATCCTAATACAGTGTTTCTATGTGAAAGTCTATTGCAAGATAATCCTATGAAAGGATTAACTATAGACTATGGGTGGTGAATGTAAATAACCCTTGTGTCACTTGAGTATGGTTAAGTATGATTTCATGTGTACTAATCATACAGATATGTTGTGGATTTGAAATCCTAACACCTTGTAGGAAAGAGTATGGCTACAGGCCATGATTTCCCTAATAATAATGCCAGGTGATGGATATATGATCTAAGCCTGAAGAGAGTCAATGTTGTGATGATGGTTTTATATTAAATAGATGTTATACATGTCTTTTTATTTCTAAAAAGATAAGTGACATGTGGGCTCATCTTAGAGTGGCATTGCTTCTAGTAGGATGAATAGATTACAATCTGTGAATCATTGTTCTAACTACTCCTAAAACATATATAACTTCTTTGTGTACTGTTATTCTCTTATGCTGTAATAATCATGTTTCTGGCGAAGAGTATAACTCCCGCTGGGACAATTATTTAAAATTGTCTCACCCCGTAGATTTCGACTTTTTAGGTGGTCGCCAAGGACGAAGGAACCAATCTTCAGGTGACCAATATCAGCAGCAGCATCACCAGGAGCAATACTAAATCTCAGGTGGAGATTC
Organism: Alisma plantago-aquatica; assembly: GCA_963693085.1. NCBI lineage: Eukaryota > Viridiplantae > Streptophyta > Magnoliopsida > Alismatales > Alismataceae > Alisma > Alisma plantago-aquatica. The sequence goes on from OY856412.1 coordinate 1,490,504,474, forward strand.
AGCAGTAAATCTCAGATGGAGATTCAGACTGCTGAGTTATGTAGATAGATAGTCAGTCCTATGTGTCCTCTGTACTCTCAGGTCCTTGGAGTCATGGTCTGAGATTTTGTTTCGTATATTGAAATTTTTGTATCATGATGTGTATAATTACTCAAGAAGTAATTAATAGAGATGTAAACAGTTTATCTTGAATCTATGAAAGGAGTTTTTATGGTTTCAATGCCTTATCTCGAAAAGATTAAATTTCCCATGATTTTTGGTATTCCGCTGCTAATCGAATCGCTTCCGCTAAGTTTACTTCGAGGTTTATGTGTTTATCTCACGTTTTGGTGATCAGAGCCCACAGTATGACTCCCTTTTGATTTAGACATTACCATGCCTTAATCATGAGCTCACTATGATACACTATCATAATCACTCACAAGGTTCTCAATATATTTGGTTCAAGTATTTCATTCATTGATCTCATCAAGAATTAACACTTTACCAAATTTGTACTTCATCTATGATATTCTTGAACACATCAAGATATTCATATTGGTATCTCTCTAAATACCATTTGAAGTATTAGCATTTTCTCCAATAGGTATGTAAATATATCACATGTAATATACCTAATAGGATAATCATTCTCCCACTACCACTAGTGAAGATTGAGTAATCATTTCCAAGATATTCATGTCTCTTACTAGTTCTGTAACCAAAAGAGTCTAGATTTATCCATCATATGGAAACTAGAAATGAATTTCTCACGATTATGCTAATTTTTTGTTTGAGTTATCAGTAACTTTAGGTATCATTTTTATCTTATGCATATCAAGTGCCACAAGATAAATAAGGCATTGCCACAAAGATCATATCAACTTTATTAATTGCCATAATTGTCATACACTATGCAAAAATAAAGTGTTTATATTCATTGGAAAATATGAAATAGTAGTTCTTAACTCTATTACATGCCTTTAAGGCTGAAAATAAACTAAACTATACCTATCTATGGCGGCAACACTTGCCGCATTTATTGGGTGCTTTACACTTTATATCTTGGTATCTCATACCTCAAAAAGTGTTACAAGTTTATTTCATGACACCTTTAGGTGGAGACGTTTGTCACCTCCTTATTCTTTTGTTCTTCCAGATAGAGAGGACAATTCCTTTTCCAATGTCTTGGCTTTTGACAATGGTGGCAATTTCCTTTCTTGGTCACGCCTCCCTTGGCCTTGAGAGTTGAAGACGACTTGGGTTGTTGGCTAGCATCAGAACCTTTCTTAGCCTTGCCTTTGCCCTTGCGCTTGGACTTGCCTTTCTTGTTGCTGATCACCATCACAAACTTAGGCTTGTCCTTCGTCATATGTGCCTCGGTTGTCCTCAACATGCCCAACAACTCAGATAATGGCCTGTCAAAGTTGTTCATGATGTAGTTCATCACAAACTGACTGTAGGATTCTGGCAACGATTGCAATATCATGTCAGTATCCAACTCTTGGCTCAGGGGAAATCCCAGTCTTGTCAGGTTCTGCACATACCCAATCATTTTGAGCGTGTGAGGACCAACTAGATCTCCTTCACTTGAACAGCACCCTGGAGACATCATATCTCTCTTGACGTGCTTGGTCTTCATACATGTTCTTGAGATGTTGAATCAACTCAATGACACCCATGTTCTCATGTTGTCTCTGCAACTCATGGTTCGTGGAGCACAACATCAAGCACTTTGCATCAATGGTATCATAAGAATGCTTCTTGTAAGCATCCCTTTCTGTCTTTGGTGCGGTAGTAGCAGGTTCCTCTGGAATTGGAGTGTCCAGGACATAGAGCTTTCACTCTTGAGTGAGAACAATTCTAAATGTCCTAAACCAGTCGTGGAAGTTGTCCCATTCACCTTGTCCTTTTCAAGTACCAATCACAAAGAGAAGTGATTGTTGTTTGTTGCCATTTGTACTACAAAAGGAAAATATGCAATTTTAGTTCAAAACTCAATTTTTGACTTATTTGATTGACTTGAAAAGTTAACGATATAATTAGGCCTTTAATTAATTATCGCTCCCACTATTTTATTTCAAATTGATAGCCCTCACCATCAATTCGTAAGATTGCAGTGTACAACCTTCTAGTGGGTCAAGATCTGTATTACACCAAGTCATCAGTCAACTTTGGTTGATCGCCCATAATCTTGACTATTTAGGTAGGCCATCATGCCAATTGCATCATATGCAACTCTTAATGAATGAACATGTGCAACACCTTGCCATGAACATTCCTTGCCTCTAGGCTTAGATGCTCTAAGAATCACCAATTAAGTCTATCCCAAAAGCCAACACGGTAAACATGCACCCTGCTTTGGTAGAACCTACATGTCTACCCTTCACACTTCCGCAAGATGGACGGCGCCCCACGCTTTGGTGTAACCTACGTTTGGTCGATCGCATTTTTCATGTGTGTCGCTAATGGAAGGTGTATAAGACTTAACATTTTAATGAGGGATTTGGTTTTATAGGTATATATACATATCCAATCACCACAATATTTAGTATGTATCATATACATGCTATATCCCACAGAAAACATGTGAAACAATAAAAGCAATGATTATGGCCATCCTAATGTGATTCCTCGAACCAAGAGGAAACACGGTCATCTAGGTCTACATCACATGCAACATATTCTTGATGAAGTGCTATAGTCGTCTGAGTAAATCAACTCATCACATGAATGACCTGCTCGCTCTGGTCAGTTGTCTGGGTGCCACCAGCTGATCGGTTGGCTCCTCCAAGCGATCGGTTCGTCTGGTCGTCGTGCATCTCCTCATGGACGTCGTCTACTCATCTCGCTCCTCAAACCGGTCACCAATCGATTGGCTCACTCCTTGAACCGATCGTCTGGAACATCAACCGATCGGTTCACTCCTTGAATCGGTCATCTCAGCTGCTGTCAGGATGTCCGCCGTTCTTTGACATAACATGAAATAAAATATATCCTATTTACAATGTAAAAAGGGAAAACCCTAGTTACATTCGGGGGGAGAAAATGTAGGAAAGAAATCTCGAGTTATCTCGAGTTACATCAGGAATAAGAGATAGAGAATCGATGTGCAGACCGAGATGCAAGCAACCACATACAACCAAGCACACACATAGGGTTTATTGGCCATAACCATGCTATACATTCATAACAAAAATCGTTTAAGGGTGACGCGTATCAAGTGCATTCATATTACATATCATATATGTATGTTGGGATTTGTGGATTTAGGATTGGACATGCATAAAGACAATTTTATTCGCATCGTATGCAATAAATAAAGGGGACAAACCAAAATCGATCACATCAATAATCCTAAAGTATAGTGAAGTTGACGTGGCTTTTATACCACTGTTGGGTTTTAGGGGAGACAGAGAAGGCAGCGAAAACAAAAAAATTCTTCTCCCCAAACCCAGTATAAAGGAATCATGTCAACATCTATACAATAGGAAGGATGGTTTGTAGAATCATACCTTGTCCTGAGGCTTGCTCGGCGACATTACCTCGCGGCTTGCATGATCTTCACCTCCAGTCATGGACGGTGTTTGTGCAGCTCCTGTCTCACTGGGACTGTCGGGATTGAAAGTTGTCCTTCGAGCGGCAGAAGTCTCCTGCCTCTGAAGTAGTCCACACGGACCACCTGGAACTCCGATCCCCTTGTCCCACAAGGAATCGGAAGGAGTCATACCCCCTATCGGCATACTAGTCACCTACACACTCTCCTATTGTACCTCCCTTATCGGGTAGCACTTACTCGGGCTCTCTCGGTTACCACAACCAGAGAGAATGACAACTTTACAGAGCTACCGGTGTTCTGAGATGTGTTTTGAGTTGTGTTCTAAGAAGCCCTCCCCAATACCCCTATATATATATAGGAGGGTCATGGGACAAGGTTCTCTATCCTGGGCAATGCGGGATTAAAGTAGGAGTAGAGGGGTTTGATATTTTCCACAAATCTGAAATATTATGGCAGCTGAATGGATCATTTCAGTAATTGAACCGATCGTTTTGGCCCCTAAGCCGATCGGTTGGGACCTCAGCCGATCGTTTTGGGCTCTCAATCGATCGGTTGGTGCCCTGAGCCGATCGGTTCGCGGTCCTGATCCAACTCAAATTGACTTTCCATATTCGTTTCCAACTAATCAAATATAATTCCTTATCTAAATCAAATTTTTACAAGTGAAACAAATATATTTGCAAAATAGTCTTCTGCCTTTCCAAACAATCTTGATTGGTCACACAAACCGACCGGTACAAAGATTGAGCCGATCATTTGGTGACACATGAGCTGATCATCTCACCGCATGAGCCGATCGGTTGGAGCAGTAGATTGTGGAAATCAGTCAATTGTAGTTTCAATTAATCTGATACTCCCAATCAACTGGTCCAACACCTTGTACACTATGATATTGAGTTATCAATTAATTGAGTGTTTAATTGAACTACTAAACTCCTTTAGTAATCAATCTAAACATCATTTGTGGATAAACTCCTCTTCCAGATTAAATCCTATGTGGGTGACCCTACAGGTCCATTTCACGTTGGTAGTGAAAGTCCATAACACTTATGACTTCACAAGCAAAGAGCGGTGCCTAGTCACACATCACTACTACCCAAGTAAAATAGAAAGTTGGAGAACAACTTTCAATCCTACGATACGTGAATGGTGTTACAATGAATGTATAATTCCTTTGTCACTGATATCTCAAATGAAATCAAGGCACAGAACAGTCATCCTTTCAACGTTCATTCACTTTCTTGATCTCAGAGTAGATTGGAGGAGATATGTATGACATCAATATAACATACTGATTCACACATGTGTGCACGCCTATCTCAATCCTACTCATCAAGTGGCCATGGATATCAAACTCCCTTAGGAGGGACAAATCCCATATCTATCACTCACCCCTCAAAAGCCCCATGTGTCAAAGCCACCCAATCATCACCTTTATAATAACCCATGTTTCAGGACTGCATTTGATGATGTCAAGGTGTACCAAACGACATGTGTTGAGTGTAGTGATTTCAGGTCAAAGAATCACACTCACCACCATCACTATGAGAACTAACTATGACTACCATGTCATGGTTCCATGTGTCAAACTCACAGTGGGTCTGTCTGGTACACTTGTTCTCCAACAAGTAAATATGTGTTTGGTTTGATATCTCTATATCATGACTTATGAGATTCTTTCATCAATCAACACTACAATCTAGTCTTGTGTGTCATTGTTGTCTATCTACCTTCCACAATGACATCCGACTAGGGACATAATAAGAATGTACAAACTCTTAGCATCTGTATGATCTCATCATTCTGGTCCTCAACCTGAAAGCATATGTCCTTGAGTATTGTCATTCTCTAGACATTCAATCTATTCTATCATTATCTCATATGACTGAACCAGAAAGAATTGGAAGCTTGCCTTTGATGTTTATCAGATCCATCTTAATGTATCCCACCAATCATCCCATGATTGGCTCTCAGGGCATACATACCAACAGACTCCCACTTTCACTGCGAGCCAATCAACCTTGAATCGTATTCTTAGTGATCTTGAAACATGCCCAACATGTCACCATGCTCTAGTGCTTACGCAGTGATTTATGACAACATCTTGCAAAGTCAGTATTAACAGCATGTCTCTCATATCTTCATTGTACGTCGCACGTATGAGATGGAGTTGCAGTAATATGCAATCTAGTATTCCTTTTCTAACCTTTAGCCACATTGCATAACCAAGCATTCCTTACTTGTCATCAATGACCGGAATATCTATAAGTTCATCTCATGAACTTCCAGATCCATATAGTATCCACTGTTGCTCTCTAACACACGGATACTCGGCTTTTCCTTTTAAAACGGCTTTATTGGAACATTTCCAATTATTAACAAACATTCACTTTTATATATCCTATATATATATATTGCGATTAATTTTCTGTCCTTTATGGAAGTTCGCATCAGGGTAACTCTTTACAGTGAACTCTTCCTTATTTCCATAGAACTAGTACTTCTCAAGTACTTATCAAGTTTTTATGGTATTTTAGTAACCCTTACTGGAACTAGACAGACATCCACTCTTCATGTCCCACATACGAGTTATCAGGATGAGCACATCATATTGTCATGTCCTACATACAAGATGATAAATGCATTTTGTTCTTGCCATGTCCATACATGCAAGATGATGGGATGGTCATATACATGATAGATCCATATCTATTCTTAGTATTCCCATTCTTTACAAGAATTGGACACTTGGCCTTGGGATACTAACTCCATGTAATATGGACAAGTTTTCTCCCATTGAATCTGTATATATACTGAACCCTTCAGTACAGATTATCAATGTATGCTCTCTCTCTCTTCAGGTCAAGAGGTTTTCAAGAACTATTTCTATAGATCTCTATTCCTATAACATAGGAAACGTCTCTATCCTCCCTAAAGATAATTTCCACTTTGGATTTCCAAAATGACTCTATCCTCCCTAAAGATAATTTCCACTTTGGATTTCCATTCAAGAACATTTCCATTTCACAGCAACATGTGGAATGTGAATACGCTCCCACTAAATCACAGATCCCTTCTTTATCTTTGACATATCAGTCAAACCCTTTGACTATATCATCAAAGTAAAGATCCAATTTTGAGTTGCCTGTACTTAATCTATCACATTGATTAGTCCATTGTTACTTATAGACTTCATTTGTATTAATGGATTCATAAACCTTATAGGTTGTGTCACATACACATCCTTGTTATATTCCTTATAGGAATGAGGTTTTAGTATCTGTATGCCAAATATCTTAGTCATTAAGTTGCAATCAAAAAGCATCATCCTTCTCAAAATGTTATTCGTGTGTCTTAACACTTAAGACTCATTCGCACTTATGGATTTCATCCCAACGGGTGCAACCATCAAGGTCATACCTTATGGTTCACATGGAAGTCATTTAGGATGTAATGGTCATAAACCACAACTCAAAATTTGGTTCCTCATATTCATCTAGATAGTTGACTCATCATATGAACAACTCATCACATAGATAATCGAGGTGTATATGTTAAGGATATAAGAACTCACAACCCTTTGTGATTCTCAATGTCCTTTATTAGTGTAGGATATTCTTTATTTAAGAAGAATTTAGTCATTTGATAATCATCCTCTAACTCCTTAGAGTATGACTCCCTTTTGATTTAGACATCACCATTCCTTAATAATGAGTTTACTATGATACACTATCATAATCACTCATAAGGTTCTCAAACATTTGGTTCAAGTATTTCATTCATTGATCTCATCAAGAATTAACACTTTACCAAATTGGTACTTCATCTATGATATTCTTGAACACTTCAAGATATTCATATTGGTATATCTCTAAATACCATTTGAAGTATTAGCATTTTCTCCAATAGGTATGTAAATATATCACATGTATTATACCTAATAGGATAATCATTCTCCCACTACCACTAGTGAAGATTGGTTAATCATGTCCAAGAGATTCATGTCTCTTACTGGTTCTATAACCAAAAGAGTCTAGATGTATCCATCATATGGAAACTAGGAATGAATTTCTCATGATTATGCTAATTTGTTGTTTGAGTTATCAGTAACTTTTAGGTATCATTTTTATCTTATGCATATCAAGTGCTACAAGATAAACAAGGCATTGCCACAAAGATCATATCAACTTTATTAATTGCCATCATTGTCATACAATATGAAAAAATAAAGTGTTTCTATTCATTGGAAAATATGAAATAGTCATTCGTAACTCTATTACATGCCTTTAAGTCTGAAAATAAACTAAACTACACCTATCTATGGAGGCAACACTTGCCCCATTTATTGGGTGCTTTACACTTTATATCTTGGTATCGCATACCTCAAAAAGTGTTACAAGTTTATTTCATGACACCTTTAGGTGGAGACGTCTGTCACCTCCTTCTTCTTTTGTTCTTCTAGATAGAGAGGACAATTCCTTTTCCAATGTCTTGGCTTTTGACAATGGTGGCAATTGCCTTTCTTGGTCACGCCTCCCTTGGCCTTGAGAGTTGAAGATGACTTGGGCGGTTGGCTAGCATCAGAACCTTTCTTAGCCTTGCCTTTGCCCTTGCACTTGGACTTGCCTTTCTTGTTGTTGATCACCATCACAGACTTAGGCTTGTCCTTCTTCATCTGTGCCTCGGCTGTCCTCAACATGCCCAACAACTCTGATAATGGCATGTCAAAGTCGTTCATATTGTAGTTCATCACAAAATGACTGTAGGATTCTAGTAACGATTGCAGTATCACGTCAGTAGCCAACTCTTGGCTCAGGGGAAATCCCAGTCTTGTCAGGTTCTCCACATACCCAATCATTTTGAGCGTGTGAGGACCAACTGGATCTCCTTCTATCATGACACACTTGAACAGCATCCTGGAGACATCATATCTCTCTTGACGTGCTTGGTCTTCATACATGTGCTTGAGATGCTGAATCATCTCAATGACACCCATGTTCTCATGTTGTCTTTACAACTCATGGTTCATGGAGCACAACCTCAAACACTTTTCATCAATGGCATCATCATAATGCTTCTTGTAAGCATCCCTTTCTGCATTTTGGTGCGGTAGGAGCAGGTTCATCTGGAATTGGAGTATCCAGGACATAGAGCTTTCACTCTTGAGTGAGAACAAATCTCAATGTCCTAAACCATTCATGGAAGTCGGTCCCATTCAGCTTGTCCTTTTCAAGGACCGATCGCAAAGAGAAGTGATTGTTGTTTGTTACCATTTGTACTACAAAAGGAAAATAAGCAATTTTAGTTCAAAACTCATTTGACTTATTTGATTGATTTGAAAAGTTAACGATATAATTAGGCCTTTAGTTAATTATTGCTCCCACTATTTTATTTCAAATTGATAGCCCTCACCATCAATTCGGAAGATTGCAGTGTACAACCTTTTAGTGGGTCAAGATCTGTATTTCATCAAGTCATGTGTCCGCTTTGGATGATCGCCCATAATCTTGACTATTTAGGTAGGGCATCATGCCAATTGCATCATATGCAACTCTTTATGAATGAACATGCACAACACCTTGCCATGAACATTCCTTTCCTATGGGATTAGATGCTCTAAGAATCACCAGTTAAGTCTATCCCAAAAGCCGACACGGTAAACATGCACCATGCTTTGGAAGAACCTACATGTCTATCCTTCATACCTCTGCAAGATGGACGGCACACCACGCTTTGGCGTAACCTACGCTTGGTCGATTGAGTTTTTCATGTGTGTCGCTAATGGAAGGTGTATAAGACTTAATATCTTAATGAGGGATTTGGTTTTATAGGTATATATATATCCAATCACCACAATATATAATATATATTATATACATGCTATATCCCACAGAAAACATGTGAAATGATAAAAGTGATGATTATGGCCATCCTAATGTGATTCCTCGAGCCAAGAGGAAACACGGTCATCTAGGTCTACATCACATGCAACCTATTCTTAATGAAGTGTTATAGCCGTCTGAGTAAATCAACTCATCACATGAATGACTTGCTCCCTCTGATCGGTCGTCTGGGTGCCACCAGTCGATCGGTTGGCTCCTCCAAGTGATCGGTTCACCTGGTCGTCATGCATCTCCTCATGGTTGCCATCTGCTCGTCTCGATCCTCAAACCGGTCACCAACCGATCGGCTCACTCGTTGAACCGATCATCTGGAACGTCAATCGATCGGTTCACTCCTTGAATCGATCATCTCATCTGCCATCAGGATGTCTGTCGTTCTTCGACATAACATGAAATAAAATCTATCCTATTTAAAATGTAAAAAGGGAAACCTAGAGTTACATTCGGGGGGGAGCAAAGGTAGGAAAGAAATCTCAAGTTATCTCAAGTTACATCAGGAATAAGAGATAGATAATCAGTGTGCGGACCGAGATGCAAGCAACCACAAACAACCAAGCACACACATAGGGTTTATTGGCCATAACCACGCTATACATTCACCATAAAACTCATTTAAGGGTGATGCGTATCGAGTGCATCCATATTACATATCATATATGTATGTTGGGATGTGTCGATTTAGGATTGGACATGCATAAAGCCAATTTTATTCGCATGGTATGCAATAAATAAAGGTGAAAAACCAAAATCGATCACATCGATAATCCTAAAGTATAGAGCAGTTGACGTGGCTCATATATCACTGTTGGGTTTTAGGGGAGACAGAGAAGGCAGCGAAAACAAAAAATTTCTTCTCCCCAAACCCAGTATAAAGGAATCGTGTCAATGTCGATACAATAGGAAGGATGGTTTGTATAATCATACCTTATCTCGAGGCTTTCTCGGCGACGTTACCTCGCAGCTTGCGCAGTCTTCACCTCCTGTCTTGGACGGTGTCTGTGCAGCTCCTGTCTCACCAAGAATGTCGGGATTGACAGTTGTCCTCCGAGCGGCAGATGTCTCCGGCCTCTGAAGTAGTCCACACGGACCACCTGGAACTCTGATCTCCTTGTCCCACAAGGAATCGGAAGGAGTCATACCCTCCTGTTAGCGTACTAGTCACCAAGCGTACTAGTCACCAACACACTCTCCTGCCACCAGTCACTTTTCTACAGTTGTCTTTCCCTTTTTGTGTCTCCCTTATCAGGTAGCACTTGCTCGGGCTCTCTCAGTTACCACAACCAGAGAGAACGACAACTTTATAGAGCAACTGGTGTTCTGAGTTGTGTTCTAAGAAGCCCCCCCCCAATACCCCTATATATCGGAGGGTCATGGGACAGGGTTCTCTATCCTGGGCAATGCTAGATTAAAGCACGAGTAGAAGGGTTCGAGATTTTCAACAAATCTAAAATATTGCGGTAGCTGAACCGATCATTTCAGTAATTGAACCGATCATTTCGGCCCCTAAACCAATCGGTTGGGACCTGAGCTGATCGTTTGGGGATCTCAATCGATCGATTGGTGCCCATAGCTGATCGGTTCGCAGTCTTGATCCAACTCAAATTGACTTTCCATATTTGTTTCCAACTAATCAAATATTAGTCCTTGTCCAAATCAAATTTGTACAAGTGAAACAAATATATTTGCAAAATAGTCTTCTGCCTTTCCAAACGATCTTAGTTGGTCACATGAACTGACCGGTTCAACGATTGAGCCGATCGTTTAGTGACAAATGAGATGATCGTCTCACTACATGAGCCGATCGATCCAACAACCTGAGCCGATCGGTTCATCCTATGAGCCGATCGGTGGGAGCAGTAGACTGTGCAAATCAGTCAATTGCAGTTTCAATCAATTTGATACTCTCAATCAATTGGTCCAACACCTTGAACACTATGATATTGAGCTATCAATTAATTGAGTGTTTAATTAAACTACTAAACTCCTTTAGTAATCAATCTAAACATCATCTGTGGATAAACTCCTCTTCCAGATTAAATCCTATGTGTGTGACCCTACAGGTCCATTTTACGTTGGTAGTGGAAGTCCATAACACTTATGACTTCACAAGCAAAGAGCGGTGCCTAGTCACACATCAGTGCTACCCAAGTGAAATAGAAAGTTGGAGAACAACTTTCAATCCTACGATCTGTGAATGGTGTAACAACGAATGTATAATTCCTTTTTCACTGATATCCCGAATGAACTCAAAGCATGGAACAGTCATCCTTTCAATGTTTATTCACTTTCTTGATCTCAGAGTAGATTGGAGGAGATATGTATGACATCAATATCACATACCAATTCACACATGCATGCATGCCTATCTCAATCCTACTCATCAAGTGGCCATGTATATCAAACTCCCTCAAGAGGGACAAATCCCATATCTATCACTCACCCCTCAAAAGCCCCATGTGTCAAAGCCACCCAATCATCACCTTTATAACAACCCATGTTTCAGGACTGCGTTTGATGATGTCAAGGTGTACCCAATGACATGTGTTGTGTTTAGTGATTTTAGGTCAAAGAATCACACTCACCACCATCACTGTGAGAACTGACTGTGACTACCATGTCATGGTTCCATGTGTCAAACTCATGGTGGGTCTATCCGGTACACTTTTTCTCCAACAAGTACATATGTATTTGGTTTGATATTTCTATATCATGACTAACGAGATTTTGTCATCAACCAACACCACAATCTAGTCTTTTGTGTCATTGTTGTCTATCTACCTTCCACAATGACATCCGACTAGGGACATAATAAGAATGTACAAACTCTTAGCATCTGTATGATCTCATCATTCAGGTCCTCAACCTGAAAGCATACATCTTTGAGTATTGTCATTCTCTAGACATTCAATCTGTTCTATCATTATCTCATATGACTGAACCAGAAAGAATTGGAAACTTGCCTTTGATGTTTATCAAATCAATCTTAATGTATCCCACCAATCATCCCATGATTGTCTCTCAGGGCATACATACCAACAGACTCCCACTTGCACTGTGAGCCAATCACCCTTGAATCATATTCTTATTGATCTTGAAACATGTCCCACATGTCACCATGCTCTAGTGCTTACGCATTGATTTGTGGCAACATCTTGCCAAAGTCAGTATTAACTTCATGTCTCTCATCTCTTCACTGTACGTCACATGTATGAGATGGAGTTGTCGTAATATGCGATCTAGTATTCCTTTGATAACCTTTAGCCACATTGCATAACAAGCATTCCTTACTTGTCATCGATGACCAGAATATCTATAAGTTCATCTCATGAACTTCCAGATCCATATAGTATCCACCGTTGTTCTCTAACACACAGATACTCGGCTTTTCCTTTTAAAACAACTTTATTGGAACATTTCCAATTATTAACAAACATTCACTTTTATATATCCCATATATATATATATATATATATATTCACATAAGTGTAACTCTTTACACTGAACTCTTCCTTATTTCCATAGAACTAGTACTTCTCTAGTACTTATCAAGTTCTTATGGTATTCCAGTAACCCTTACTTGAACTAGACAGACATCCACTCGTCATGTCCCACATATGAGTTATCAGGATGAGCACATCATATTGTCATGTCCTACATACAAGATGATAAATGCATTTTGTTCTTTCCATGTCCATACATGCAAGATGATGGGATGGTCATATACATGATAGATCAATATCTATATTTAGTGTTCCCATTATTTACAATAATTGGACACTTGGCCTTGGGATACTAACTCCATGTAATATGGACACGTTTTCTCCCACTGAATATGTATATATACTGAACCCTTCAGTACAGATTGCCAATGTATGCTCTCTCTCTTCACGTCAAGAGTTTTTCGAGAACTATTTCTATAGATCTCTATTCCTATCACATAGGAAACGTCACTATCTTCCCTAAAGATAACTTCCACTTTGGATTTCCATTCAAGAACATTTCCATTTCACATCAACATGTGGAATGTGAATACGCTCCCACTAAATCACAGATCCCTTCTTTATCTTTGACATATCAGTCAAACCCTTTGACTATATAATCAAAGTAAAGATCCAGTTTTGAGTTGCCTGTACTTAATCAATCACATTGATTAATCCATTGTAACTTATAGACTTCATTTGCATTAATGGATTTATAAACCTTATAGGTTGTGTCATGTACACATCCTTGTTATATTCCTTATAGGAATGCAGTTTTAGTATCCGTATGCCAAATCTCATAGTCATTAAGTTGCAATCAACAAGCATCATCCTTCTCAAAATGTTATCCATGTGTCTTAACGCTTAAGACTCATTCACACTTATGGATTTCATCCCAAAGGGTGCTATCATCAAGGTCATACCTTATGGTTCACATGCAAGTCATTTAGGATGTAATGGTCATAAACCACAACTAAAAAATCAATTCCTCATATTCATCTAGATAGTTGACTCATCATATGAACAACTCATCACAGAGATAATCAAGGTGTATCTATTAAGGATATAAGAACTCACAACCCTTTGTGATTCTTAATGTCCTTTATTAGTGTAGGGTATTCTTTATTTAAAAAGAATTAAGTCATTTTATAATCATCCTCTAACTCCTTAGAGTATAACTCCCTTTTGATTTAGACATCACCATGCCTTAATCACGAGATCACTATGACACACTATCATAATCACTCACAAGGTTCTCAAACATTTGGTTCAAGTATTTCATTCATTGATCTCATCAAGAATTAACAATTTACCAAATTCGTACTTCATCTATGATATTCTTGAACACTTCAAGATATTCATATTGGTATCTCTATAAATACCATTTGAAGTATTAGCATTTTCTCCAATAGGTATGTAAATACATCACATGTATTATACCTAATAGGATAATCATTCTCCTACTACCACTAGTGAAGATTGATTAATCATGTCCAAGAGATTCAGGTCTCTTACTGGTTCTGTAACCAAAAGAGTCTACATTTATCCATCATATGGAAACTAGAAATGAATTTCTCATGATTATGCTAATTCGTTGTTTGAGTTATCTGTAACTTTTAGGTATCATTTTTATCACATATCAAGTGATACAAGATAAACAAGGCATTTCCACAAAGATCATATCAACTTTATTAATTGCCACCATTGTCATACAATATGCAAAAATAAAGTGTTTCTATTCATTGGAAAATATGAAATAGTAGTTCATAACTCTATTACATGCCTTTAAGGCTGAAGATAAACTAAAGTAAACCTATCTATGGCGGAAACACTTGCCCCATTTATTGGGTGCTTTACACTTTATATCTTGGTATCTCATACCTCAAAAAGTGTTACAAGTTTATTTCATGACACCTTTCGGTGGAGACGTATGTCGCCTCCTTCTTCTTTTGTTCTTCCAGATAGAGAGGCCAATTCCTTTTCCAATGTCCAGGATTTTGACAATGGTGGCAATTGCCTTTCTTGGTCACGCCTCCCTTGGCTTTGGGAGTTGAAGATGACTTGGGTTGTTGGCTAGCATCAGAACCTTTCTTAGCCTTGCCTTTGCCCTTGTGCTTGGACTTGCCTTTCTTGTTGCTGATCACCATCATAGACTTAGGCTTGTCCTTCTTCATCTGTGTCTCGACTGTCCTCAACATGCCCAAGAACTCTGACAATGGCCTGTCAAAGTAGTTCATGTTGTAGTTCATCACGAACTGACTGTAGGATTCTGGCAACGACTGCAGTATCACGTCAGTAGCCAACTCTTGGCTCAGGGGAAGTCCCTGTCTTTTTAGGTTCTCCACATACCCAATCATTTTGAGCGTATGAGGACCAACTGGATCTCCTTCTATCATGACACACTTGAACAACACCCTGGAGACATCATATCTCTCTTGATGTGCTTGGTCTTCATACATGTTCTTGAGATGCTGAATCATCTCAATGACACCCATGTTCTCATGTTGTCTCTTCAACTCATGGTTCATGGAGCACAACATCAAGCACTTTGCATCAATGGCATCATCATAATGCTTCTTGTAAGTATCCCTTTCTGCCTTTGGTGCGGTAGGAGCAGGTTCCTATGGAATTGGAGTATCCAGGACATAGAGCTTTCTCTCTTGAGTGAGAACAATTCTCAATGTCCTAAACCAGTCATGGAAGTTGGTCCCATTCAGCTTGTCCTTTTCAAGGATCGATCGCAAACAGAACTGATTGTTGTTTGTTGCCATTTTTACTACAAAAGGAAAATATGCAATTTTAGTTCAAAACTCATTTGACTTATTTGATTGATTTGAAAAGTTAACGATATAATTAGGCCTTTAATTAATTATCTCTCCCACTATTTTAGTTCAAATTGATAGCCCTCACCATCAATTCGGAAGATTATAATGTACAACCTTCTAGTGGGTCAAGATCGGTATTTCATCAAGTCATGAGTCATCTTTGGTTGATCACCCATAATCTTGACTATTTAGGTAGGCCATCATGCCAATTGCATCATATGCAACTCTTGATTAATGAACATGTGAAACACCTTGCCATGAACATTCCTTGCCTCTGGGCTTAGACGCTCTAAGAATCACCAGTTAAGTCTATCCCAAAAACCGACAAGATAAACATGCACCCTGCTTTGGCAGAACCTACATGTCTACCCTTCATCTTCTGCAAGATGGATGGTGCACCACGCTTTGGCGTAACTTATGCTTGGTCGATCGAGTTTTTCATGTTTCCAACTAATGGAAGGCGTATAAGACTTAATATTTTAATGAGAGATTTGGTTTTATAGGTACATATACACCAATCACCGCAATATATAGTACATATCATATACATGATATATCCCATAGAAAACATGCGAAACGATAAAAGTGATGATTATGGCCATCCTAAAGTGATTCCTTGAGCCAAGAGGAAACACGGTCATCTAGGTCTACATCACATGCAACATGTTCTTGATGAAGTGCTATATCCGTCCGAGTAAATCAACTCATCACATGAATGACCTGCTCACTCTGGCCGGTCGTCTAGGTGCCACCAGCCGATCGGTTGGCTCCACCAACCAATCAGTTTGCCTAGTCATCGTGCATCTCCTCATGGCTGCCATCTGCTCATCTCGCTCCTCGAACCAGTCACCAACCGAATGTCTCACTCGTTGAACCGATCGTATGGAATGTCAACCGATCAGTTCACTCCTTGAATCGATCGTCTCAGCTGCCGTCAGGATGTCCGCCGTTATTCGACATAACATGAAATAAAATCTATCCTATTTACAATGTAAAAAGGGAAACCCCGAGTTACATTCGGGGGGAGCAAAGGTAGGAAAGAAATCTCGAGTTATCTCAAGTTACATCAGGAATAAGACATAGAGAATCAGTGCGTAGACCGAGATGCAAGAAACCACATACAACCAAGCACACACATAGGGTTTATTGGCCATAACCACGCTATACATTCACCATAAAACTCGTTTAAGGGCGACGTGTATCGAGTGCATTCATATTACATATCATATATGTATGTTGGGATTTTTGGATTTAGGATTTGACATGCATAAAGCCAATTTTATTCACATCATATGCAATACATAAAGGTGACAAACCAAAATCAATCACATCGATAATCCTAAAGTATAGAGCAGTTGACGTGGCTTTGATACCACTGTTGGGTTTTAGGGGAGACAGAGAAGGCAGCGAAAACAAAAATTTTCTTCTCCCCAAACCCAGTATAAAGGAATCACGTCAATGTCTATACAATAGGAAGGATGGTTTGTAGAAACATACCTTGTCTTGAGGCTTGCTCGGCGACGTTACCTCATGGCTTGTGCGGTCTTCACCTCCAGTCTTAGATGGTGTCTATGCAGCTCCTATCTCATCGGGAATGTCGGGATTGACAACTGTCTTCTGAGCGGCAGAAGTCTCCCACCTCTGAAAGTAGTCCACACGGACCACCTGGAACTCCAATCTCCTTGTCCCACAAGGAATCAGAAGGATTCATACCCTCCTATCGGCGTACTAGTCACTGACACACTCTCCTTCCACTAGTCGCTTTTCTGCAGTTGTCTTTCCCTTGTTGTGCCTCCCTTATCTGGTAGCACTTGCTCGGGATCTCTCGGTTACCACAACGGGAGAGAACGACAACTTTACATAGCAACTGGTGTTCTGAGTTTTGTTTTGAGTTGTGTTCTAAGAAGCCCCCCCAATACCCCTATATATAGGAGGGTGATGCGACAGGGTTCTCTATCCTGGGCAATACGAGATTTAAGCAGGAGTAGAAGGGTTCGAAATTTTCCACAAATATGACATATTGCGACAGCTGAATCGATCCTTTCGGTAACTGAACCGATCATTTTGGCCCCTGAGCCGATCGTTTGGGACCTGAGCCGATCGTTTGGGGCATTCAACCGATCATTTGATATCCAACTAATCAAATATTAGTCCTTGTCCAAATTAAATTTGTACAAGTGAAACAAATATATTTGCAAAATAGTCTTTTGCCTTTCCAAACGATCTCGGTTGGTCACACTAAGCAACTGGTTCAATGATTGAGCTGATCGTTTGGTGACACATGAGTCGATTGTCTCACCGCATGAGCCGATTGGTTCAACAACCTGAGCCGATCAGTTCATCCCATGAGCCAATCGGTTGGAGCAGCAGACTGTGCAAATCAGTCAATTGCAGTTTCAATCAATCTGATACTCTCAATCAACTGGTCCAACACCTTGAATGTTATGATATTGAGCTATCAATTAATTGAGTGTTTAATTGAACTACTAAACTCCTTTAGTAATCAATATTAACATCATTTGTGGATAAACTCCTCTTCCAGATTAAATCCTATGTGTGTGACCCTACAGGTCCATTTCACGTTGGCAGTGAAAGTCCATAACACTTATGACTTCACAAGTAAAGAGTGGTGCCTAGTCATACATCAGAGCTACCCAAGTGAAATAGAAAGTTGGAGAACAACTTTCAATCCTATGATCTGTGAATGGTGTTACAGTGAATGTATAATTCCTTTATCAATGATATCCCAAATGAACTCAAGGCACGAAACAATCATCCTTTCAACGTTCATTCACTTTCTTGATCTCAGAGTAGATTGGAGGAGATATGTATGACATAAATATCACATACTCATTAACACATGCATGCACGCCTATCTCAATCCTACTCATCAAGTGGCCATGAATATCAAACTCCCTCAGGAGGGACAAATCCCATATCTATCACTCACCCCTCAAAAGCCCCATGTGTCAAAGCCACCCAATCATCACCTTTATAACAACCCATGTTTCAGGACTGTGTTTGATGATGTCAAGGTGTACCCAACAACATGTGTTGAGTGTAGTGATTTCAGGTCAAAGAATCACACTCACCACCATCACTGTGAGAACTGACTGTGACAACCATGTCATGGTTCCATGTGTCAAACTCACGGTGGGTCTGTCCAGTACACTTGTTCTCCAACAAATACCTATGTGTTTTGTTTGATATCTCTATATCATGACTAACGAGATTTTGTCATCAACCAACACCACAATCTAGTCTTGTGTGTCATTGTTGTCTATCTAACGTCCACAATGACATCCGACTAGGGACATAATAAGAATGTACAAACTCTTAGCATCCGTATGATCTCATCGTTCAGGTCCTCAACCTGAAAGAATACGTCCTTGAGTATTGTCATTCTCTAGACATTCAATATGTTCTATCATTATCTCTTATGACTGAACCAAAAAGAATTGGAAGCTTGCCTTTGATGTTTATCAAATCAATCTTAATGTATCCCACCAATCATCCCATGATTGTCTCTCAGGGCATACATACAAACAATATCTAACAACATGAGCATGTCTAATTGGTTAAACATATCAACATTATAAGAAGAGCTAACAACATAAGCTCAACTATCTGGATACGCATGATCAGCATTATATGCATATCTAGTTACAAAGACATGGCTAGCATGCTAAACATAACTAACAACATGAGATAGCTAGCATCATGATTATAATCAGTAGTAGCAGTATAATTTTCAACACAATCATGGCTATTGTATGTTCACATCTGCAATATTAATCATATCCACAACATAAATATATATACTATCTATTAATTACACTAAGCATCATCTTTATGTAAAGATAACAAACGAGGGTTATCATCCAATGTGAAATGTCATGGATAACCCTGAACAAATATGCTACATGGTTGTATTACATCTTTTATTATGCCCTGAGGAATTTGAGGATACCACTCAAAACCCAACCGCCCACTGCTAAGTCAAAATCAGTGCCATACAAGATCTAGGAAGAGTTGGACTCCTAAGATCTTCTTCGCCCCCAGTCAGTACAGGTCTTCCACAATGACACATAAGGTCAAGATGCTAACAGCCTAGTCTGTCCTTGGTACAGGTCATGGCACTAGTGAAAGGAGGTGGGTACGCATACCCTACCATCCGAGGTACAACTGTAGTTGTCCTCCAATCTCATCACATATATAATCACCGAGACACGACCGCATCTGTTCTTAAACTGAGGACTAGGTATGACTGCAGTAATCCTCCCTAAAAACTTGAATTTAGAATGACAAGAACCCTTCATACTCGTCAGTATGCGCTCTGAGTTTCCCTTAGGCTTACTCGTTTCACCATCTGGAAAGTTCTGACACTCAGATGGATCTATGGCACATGGCACTTCATGATTATAGTTTTACTTGATTAGTTATGCCAATTGGGTGAATTAAGGCTGCATCAAACAAGTGGACATACAAACCCTAATTCACTTCTAACAAGCATAAAAATATCACAACTTCAAAATATATAAAATGTGTGAAACATAATTTCTCATCTCATCATCACATGGTACTATTCACTTGCCATTCAGGAGACCACACTAGTCATCATACTTTCACAAGATATAAATCCTTTCCACTATATCATACGGTATCATCCCTTATTAACACAAGAGGATTACACCTCATTTAGGGCTCATCCATTCCCAAAGGTCATTAAGACTATCATACTATTCCCTACAAGATCATAATTATCTTTCCATGCCTTATACCAAGGCTCAACAACATCACTTTCATATAATACACCAGATCAACACAATATTGCATTAATGAGCTAGGAGATATTCATAAACAATCATACAAGGGTTATATTAACATTAAGAACATTCCTTTATTACATCAACATGCCAGGAATCTAGATATGATTAACAATCATATTCATAATGCACATGTTTAGCATAAGAAAGTATCAACCATGTGGCTATGATAACCACCAATGAACACATTAAGGTTATGATCATGTTACGGAGGTTATTCTACCATCATTCCATCATATAAGAATGTTAAATGTGAATACTCATATTTATCAATTTTCATTAGAGTTAGGTTCAACATGATAAATTATATCGATGTTACTAATCAGCACTCATACCCAAACCCTAACTCACGACATCCCCATTGGATCATGGATGCATAAGGTGAAGCATCACCATCACATTCCATACTATTCTCAATTATGAACTCACACATAAATCAAGGTATAACCATTGGGTTATATAATACTAGGGTTTCAACAATAGTAACAGAGTACTCCATGATTGTATTAGTCATTCAAGGACTATTCATACCCAATTACCATCATTTAGTTATATTAATGCTAGGTATAAAAAGTTATACCTCATTAGGGTTACATATCAACAAGATATGGTTATCATCCCTTCTATTCATATGAGTGAATAGGTAAGACTACCTTATTAAGGGTAACCCTCCATTTGTTCCATCATCATTCAACCCATATCGTCGTACCACAATGTCACTCAGAACCATTGGATGTTTAAAAGGTAAGACCATTGATTGTTTACATAAGTAAACACCTTGGATAAACCACCAATGAAGTCCTTTATTTGTGCTCTAGAAAGAGACACCATCTAACCCTAGACATCCCCTGATTAACAACACAAAAAGTTCCACTGAGAGTAGGGTAAAACCCACAATCGAGTGTTCATTTAAAACAAGCCATCCATTATCAACAAGTAAGCTCCTTAAGTTGATCATATAAAAGAAACCATCTAAATCACATTATTAGGACCAACATATTACATTCACCATCTTTCCACTTTATTGGAGGAGTAACAGTAGATCTTGACCATTGGGTCAAGTTCATATATTAAAACCATCAATTACAGTATAGGTCCGACCATTGCATCAAATGACCCAAGAAACCATTGGTCTAAGGATTAATTGATGATACAACTACAATGCATGACTCACCATAGGGTTTAGAGACCTGATACACCATCATTAGTGACCATCCAATCACCACAGGTTGTTATATCAACACTATATTCATTAATTAACATCAAATATTAAGCTAATGTCATCATTGATTGATAACATCGGTAGGGTACTTAACGGTTGATCATTAAACTTCTATTGATCCAAAACCTGACCTAAGATGGTGACCATTGGTTGTCACCATAATATGACACCTTTTATCCCGACCATAAGTTGTCATGAATACAACACCATAGGGTTGTTTCAATGGTACCATCATCGGGTCATGGGCTTATAGAAGAAATCAGCTTTAAACCCTAAAATTGACCATTGGTTGATAGGTGCTTAGCACCATAAGTTGCCAAACCAACCTGATCCAAGTCATATTATACCTTAGGAATAATATAAACATGATCACAGGTTAATATAGAGATGAAATCAGAATAGGTAACATTATAAAAATCAAAATCCAAGTCAAGCATAGCTTTTTAGTGCATGGATCATCATTTTCAAGCAAGAACATGATCTAGAAAGCTTATGGTGAGCAATAAACGTGGAGAAAATTATAAAACTTGCCTATAATGAGAAGATGAAACCCCAAACAGAAGACATTTCGAGCAGGTAGGGTAGAAAATCCAAGCATAAGCTATGAACTCGTCCATCTAGCACCTTTCTTCATCAAATGAGTAAACCCTAAGCATAAGGAGCATGAAAGGTAGGGTTTTACAACTTTAGAGAAATTTCTACCATGGAACAGCAAGGTTCCAACCAGTAGAAATGTATAAGGAAGGATAAGAGCAATAAAACGAAGAAGGAAGGAAGAAAACAACTTTCCTTGGTCGAATTCCTTAGAAGAAGACCTTGGAAACCCTAGGTAGGGCTAGATGGAGCCCTAGGAGACCTTCTTCTCCAAAAAGGGGTTTTCTTCTACCTTAGAGAAGTTGGTTCCACAGAAAAATAGAGTGGATTCTTTTCTCCAGGTTAGAGGAAAGAGAAAGCAAGCATAGTTTCGTATTTGGGAAAGGAAGAGGCAAATATAGCCCATAGATAAGGATAGAAGCAAGCATGAGGTGAAAAAGTAGCTTCCCCATGTGTTTATGGCCTTAAACTATTAATAATATACAATAACACACACAAGAAGATCCCCCATCATCCCTATTAACCTGCTTAGATTTCCTTTGTAGAAATTCCCAGCCAATTACATAATTCTTTAGTTGATAGCTACTAAAAGTAGTTCATCCGTGAAGGGGTAAACCCTAAAATACCCTTGATGAAAACACCTTCAAACCATGGCTCAAATAGGTGCCCCATGGCTCAAAAATATTAAGAATGATAATATAAAATATAAGGAACATAATGTATGTGACAAATTGCAAAGAAAACCCCTCAATTGGGTAAATTGCATAAAAGTCCAAATGTATAGAAAATTGCATAACTTGCTCAAACAGTGTCCAAATTTGACCAAATTGGAAACTTAAGCTTGTCTTATGATTTCAAAACATATAAAAAGGTTATATTAGGGTTACAAGAATTCAATTATGGTAATTAAGATCATTCAACTCATTAAGCAAGTTCAGGGGCCTTACAGCAATAACACATAAGATCAGAGTGTGAGTTGGTTGATGACTGAGTCTCATTGGTGATAATATGTCTATATCAAACCAAGCACACAGATACATATTAAAGTATAGTGTATTGGACATACCCACTGTGAGACTGACACATGGAATCCATCATCATGAAAGTCATAGTCATCTCTCACAATGATGGTGGTGTTTGTAGTTCTTAGACCAAAAATCACTACACTCATCACATGTCATTGGGTACACTTTGACATCATCAAACACAATCCTAAAACATGGGTTACTATAACGGTGATGATTGGGTGTATTTGACACATGGGGATTATTTGTGAGTGATAAATATGGGATTTGTCCCTCCTATGGGATTATTCTAGGCCTCTTGATTAGCAAGACTAAGAAAATGCATGACCATGTACATGTAAGTCAATGTGTTGAGCTTACATATATCTCAAACAGTCTGCTCTGGTTCAAGAAATAAGATTGAATAATAACGAGGGTGACTGCTCCATGTCTCTAGTTCAATCTGGATATTAGTGACAAAGAAACTATACAAACATTGTAACACCATACACAAATTGTAGGTTGAAGTTGTTCTCCAACTGTAAAGAGGCGAGATCACCTCCTTACTCACATTTAAAGGAAATACAAAACATCCACCTTTTTGCAAGAATATAGACATTGTGGAATGCATGTACAATAATCCTAGTAAATAAGTATGCCCCAGATACATGTAAAATGTCAATAGCAGTAGAAAGAAACTAGATTACATTGCTTTTGAACTCAGTTCACTACATGAGTTTCTTTGTAAAGGAAAAACTAAAAAGAAACTACAGTATCAAGCAATAAGCAACCAAATCATCCTTGATTATAAAACTTGAATCTAATACTCCTGAACTTGGTCACCTTGGCCTTGTTCAACACCTTGATCTAACTTTGGGTGGTTGGGAAAGCACCCAACAAAAGGGAAAGGAAACAAGGTACGTGTCAGAGAAAATGAATCCGGAAAAAAGATAAGAAAACTACATGGAAATAAGGCTAAGATTTCATCATAAGATGAAAATGATCAAAAGTATGAGGCATAAATAAGTAGATGCTTGCCTTAACAAAAATAGTAAAAAGGTTGCATGCTTGATTAATATTGACTACCTAACTATGTAGGGTTGAGGCACCTACCTAACCTCAACTAATAGGTGAGGGAGAGTAATACATTCCAATCACCTACAAATATCCTATATTGGGGAGAGTAACACATTCCCCTGGGTGAATTTACACATGCCCTATCTATGAGTGGTTATACAAAAGTACCACTATACTAGTTAAATAGTCTAATAAAATCAACATGATAAGAACTATGGCAAGTATAATATCAAGTAAATAAAGACATGTCCGTGGGGTACAAGACCTAAGAAATAAATAATAAAATCAATTTTGTGGAAATTATAGTAAAGAATTTATCAAAAGAGAAATTAGGGTTTCGTAGAAGCCTCATTAGGGAAACTAGGTAAGGGGTGCAAATATTCCCAACTTAGGTGTCAGGAAACCACATACCTTTCTTAATGAGATCCAATTACTTCTCCTTGACTACTTTAATTAATCCCAAAGCCCTCTTTTCCTATTTGCAATGTATAACCATGAATTATGGTTTACACATGTATAAAGGTATGGAAACCCTAGTTGTTGGACTTTTTCAAGCAAAACCTTTATTTAGACTCTGAAATTATCCCCATTGATCTTATTAGGTTTGATTAAGAAAACATATAATTTTATCTATTTTGGGGTTGTTAAAAGTGCATTTTTGGTGATTTTTATCTATTAAATTCAATTTTAGAAAATATCTTTTAATAAAACTCAAAACCAAGTCTCAAAAACATTTTATTAGAAAGCTTACATTTTTTATTCTAAAACATATTTTCTTTTAATTTTTGGACAAAGGAATAAAAAGTTATGATTTTTACTATTCTAACCAATCAGAGAGTGCCACATCATCAAAGAAATCCCAAAGAGGTAAAAAGAGAGAAAATAATGGGCCCGCCTTGCTGAATTGGCCTAATCAAAGTTGGCCAAGTCATGAGTTAAAGGCACAACTTTGACTCACTCAAAGAAAAGCAAACGGAGGCGAAAAGATGGTACTTCCCTCAAGTGGAAAACAAAGGGAAAAAGAAAATGAGAAAGGAAGTATAGTGAAAATACATAGGGGATTCATCCCCTTCATCATGCCACACCATGGTTGACCAATAGAATCTTGATATTTGGGCGAATGTGTGAGAGTTGATCAAACTCACAAGCAAGCACACGAAAAGAAAGAGGGAAGCACCACGAACTTGAAGGACCAAGCAATTCAAACCGATCTGCCAAGGAGAGTGGGAACCACCCGCTGCAAGGCTTGGATCAAAATTTGAACATTGATATGTGAAGATGCAAGCACACGAGAAATTAGAGGATGAGAAGAGTTACAAGAGGGTTGGGGAAGACTCGGGTACCGATATTTATAGGCAAGGTTGAGTAAGAAAGCGAGAAGGAAGTGGCCTGAACTTGCTTGGAGAGCAAGGTTTAGTCTTTCCTCATTTCTTCATGAAAACACAAAGTTAAGGGATCATTGGATGTGATTTCCTATTTGGAAGTGTTTGTAAAAGATTTTGTGTGAATTGATCGAGAAACAAATGAGAAACCAAGAAAATGAAATCCACTTAAATCTGTCCAGTTGGTGATCTAGGTGAGATGTAGGTGACAATTCGTGAGCCATTGGATCACAGATTCAATAGTTGAGATTGCACGGGTTTAAGATCAATGCATGACACATAAATCAAATTCTTAATCTTATTGGAATATAGTGTATTAATGCATTAATTTTCCTTTTTTCTCTCTCTTCATTTGAAGGGGCAAACATGCTCCAATGTAAATGAAAATTGACAACTAGCCTATTTCTGATATGAGGATATGAATATGCAAATAGTTTTGCCTTTTGGGAACTTTAATGTGTTAAATAAATCAAAACTTATTTTCTCTTTCCTCCTTCATAATGGTTATAAGATTCTCCAAATTGAGTGAAAATTCACCCAAAGGCATATTTTAATGTGTAGATCACGAATTTGGCATCAATTGTTACTTTTAGAGTCATTAATGATTTTATTTTTTATTTTGAGTTATCTCCTATTTTTCATTCAATTGTTACAATTGTACTTATTAATTTTCCAAAATTTGTGAAACTTACTACCCAAGCAAACTTGTCTTCAAAGAAAACGAATTTGGACTTAGGATTATCTTTGAGTTTCATTTTTATGATTTTTAGACAATTTATTCTTATTTTAGATAAATAAGAAAATTAATTCATTTAATGTCGGCTTATCTTAGTTTTAGGATTTTCTTTTCTTTTTCCACACAAAAGGTCATAGAAACTTCTAGACCAATTTTATTTTATTCTTATCCTTCTTAAGTGGAAATTTTTCAAAGTAAACTTATTATTAAACTTTCACTAAGGTACTTGTTCTTAACTCCTTATAAAGTAAAATATTGGGAAAAAATGTACACCAAACCTTTATAATTTTCACTAATTCGACATCAAGGACTGAAATGAAAGAAAAAGCTTTGGAAAAAGGCTAAACTAATATTATACATGGAATTGAGTTTGTTACAACACTCCACCCATTGAACAAGATTTCATCCCCGAAATCTCATACAAAAAGAGAAGGGTTAGTACGTAACATCTCATCTCTAAGCTCCCAAGTGGTTTCTTGCAAACCATTATACTACCATAAGACCTTCACCAACTCAATCTCCTTGTTCTTCAACTTCTTAACTCAGGAGTCAAGAATCTTCACAGGCAACTCTTCATAAGTCAGATTCTCTTGGATCTCTAAAGGCTCGATAGAGAGTATATGAGAAGGGTCCTTCACATACTTCCTTATTAGCGAGAAATGAAACACATTATGGATCTTGTCATAGGTAGGAGGAAGAGCTAAACGGTATGCACAATCTTCAACCTTATCTAGGATCTCAAATTGTCCAACATAGAAGAGACTAAGCTTTCTTTTAACCCTAGATCCTGAAATAGAACGTATAGGCTTGATCTTTAAGAAAGCACAGTCACCTACTAAGAAACTCACATCAGACCTATTCTTATTAGCATACAGATTGTGTTGATCTTGTGCATCTTTCATCTGCTTCTTAATCAAATGAACCTTCTCTAACATCATCTCCATATCATCACTCTTCACTAGAGCATGTTCTCCCACATCATCCCATTGTAACAGAGAATGACAAGGTCTTCCATACAAAGCTTCTTAAGGTGTCATACCAATACTAGCTTGGTAGCTATTATTGTAAGAAAACTCGGCCAATGGAAGAAATTTATCCCACACATCTCCCCAATCCATAATGCATGAACAAAGCAAATCTTATAGAATTTGCACCGTCCTTTCAGATTGACCATCAGTTTGTGGATGATAATCCATATTGAAGCGCAAGTCAGTACCCATCTCTGCTTGAATATGAGTCCACAAATGAGAGGTGAACTTAGGGTCTCGGTCGGTTACTATCACTTTAGGAACTCCATGTAGATGAGTGATCCAATCCACGTACAACTAATCCATCTCATCAATCTTTTAAGTGGACTTGAAAGGTAGTAAGTGGGCAGACTTTGTAAGTCGATCAATCACCACCCACATAGTATCAAAACGCTTCATGGTCTTAGTTAAACCAGTGACAAAGTCCATTGTAATCTTCTCCCATTTCCATTCTCAAATCTCAAGCATGTGCAGAAGACCACCAGGTCATTGATGCTCAATATTGACTTGCTGACATGTCAAACACTTGGCAACAAATAGAGTGATATACTTCTTCATGTTCTTCCACCAAAAGCTTTGTTGTAGATCCTTGTACATCTTGGTAGTACCAGGGTGTATTATATACTAAGACTCACGAGCTTCACTCAAAACCTTCTGTAGTAGACCGCCAACCTCAAGTATCCACAACCTTTTTCAGAAATGAACAACACCATCCACACCAACTAAAAAGTCAGACTGTGGCTTCTCAGCTAAGATCATCATCTCCTCAAGATCAAAACTTTCAAGATGTGCAACAACAACTTCCGTGATCCAAGAAGGTGTAATGGAAAAACTAGCCATGTGAACACACAACTTCTCAACATATTCCTTATCATCAAGTTGCAATTGCCAATAGGAAACATACTCCAAGTTCGTAGTTGCACAGACTACATTCTTCTTCTGACTCAAAGCATCAACAACTCCATTCTCTTTAATGGGATGATAAGTTATGGTAAAGTCATAGTCTTCGAGATACTCCAATCATCTTCATTGCCTCAAATTTAGATCCTTTTTTGTCAATAGATATCTCAAGCTTTTGTGATCTGAGAAAACTTCAAACTTCACTCCATATAGGTAATGTCTCCAGATCTTTAAGGCATGCACGATAGCTGATATCTCTAAATCATGAGTAGGTTGGTTCTCTTCATTAGGTTTCAATTGGCACGAAGCATAGGCGATCACTCGATCCTCTTGCATCAAGACACACCCTAATCCTTGCTTAGAAGCATCTTTGAAGATGATGTAGGGTTTGCCTTCAATGGGTAATGCAAGAACAAGAGTTGACGTCAAACAACTCTTCAGCTTCTGAAAACTATCCTCACACTCAAGTGTCTGCACAAACTTGACTTCTTTTCTTGTCAACTTTGTTAGAGGAAGAGCCAAATCGGAAAAACTTTTGATAAATCTCCATTAGTAACCTGCTAAATTGAGGAAACTACATATCTCAGACGGAGTCTTCATAGCTTTCTACTTGGTCACAGCTTCTACCTTTATAGGATCAACAACAATATGTTTGGCAGAAACCACATGACCCAAGAACATCACTTCCCTGATCTAAAACTCACACTTTGAGAATTTATCATATAGTTGATTTTATCTTAGTGTATTCAGAATGATCTACAGATGTTCACGATGTTTTTCTTAAGATTTAGAGTAGACCAAAACATCATCGATGAACACCACCACGAACTGATTGAGGTAAGGACAAAACAGTATATTCATCAAGTCCATGAAAGTAGTAGGGGCATTAGTCAAGCCGAAAGGCATGACCAAAAACTCATAATTCCCATAACGTTTTATGAAAGCTATCTTTGGGACATCGTCATCCTTCACACACATCTGGCAGTAGCCACTTCGTAGATCCATCTTTCATAACACAGTGGTTGACTTTAGTTGGTCGACCAGGTCATCAATGTGAGGCAAACGATAGTGATTCTTTATCGTCACTTGATTAAACATACGATAATACATGCACATACACAACGAGTCATCTTTATTCTTCATGAACAAGACATGGGCTCCCCATGGTGAAACACTAGGGTGCACAAATACCGTGTCGAGGAGCTCCTGAACCTGCTTCTTAAGCTCAGGGAGTTCTACAGGACCAAGCGATAAGGAGGCTTCGAGATAGGACATGTTCTAGGTGTGATCTCGATGGAAAACTCCACCTCACAACTTGGGGCAAACTAGGAAACTCCTTAGGAAAAACACCAAGGAATTCCTTGACAACATCTATGTGATCGAGAGCAAAAGGTGTGGCATAGAGAATGCTATAGGCTAAAAATTCCCTACAGCCTTGCGTGACAAGCTTTTTTGACTTTAATGGCAGAGATGGTAGACTGTCGATCCTCTCACTTCCTACCCTCAACACACATCCTTCCCTTTACAAGATGTAACAAACTAACCTTTGATTCTTCACAAAACAAAATAGCTTTATACCTCTTTAACCAATCCATCCCTAGGATGACATCAAAAGCGGTCATGTCAAGCAAGGTAAAATACAAGGGAAACATTATCTGAAGATACATAGGTCCATGGTAGGGAGTTTGAGATAAGAAGAGTAGATCCTACCACTAGGGGTTTTAACATCTAAAACATGATCCATATATATTCTAATTCTATCTCTAACATGGAAGTAAACTCAGTTGATATGAATGTATTCGATGAACCAGAATCAAAGAGTGTTTTAACTTGATGCATATTAAGATGTAAGGTACCTTAGATGACTTCATTATCTACTTCATCTTCCTCAGCATTAAGGGAAAACACCCTTCCATTCTGTCTCTCCATGGGTGGTTGTCGGTCATGTCGGTTCTGATTGTTGTTGTTTCTTGGAGGTGGATTCTATCATTGTTGTGGCTGTTGGGTAGGCTACTGAGTAGGCTACAGAGCTGGATCTGGTCCCCGCCCATGCTTGGGGTAGTTAGGTCAAATGTGTCCAACTTGACTGCACTTGTGATAGATGGGTGCAGGTCGATCATCTCTACAGGGTTGACCATTACCGGTAAGGCATCTTCCTGGCAGCTGAGAACGCGGGCACCGGTTGCACTTGTCACGCCCTTAGTTTCCACCAATGTTCTTTCTCTTGTTGTTGTTGTGCCCGAAAGACTAGAATCTGGGGTATGACTCAATCACCAAATCCTTTTCTACCATATGTTGGGAAGTCAACGGAAATTGAGGAACAAGGTTGCGTCCTACGTTGTAGTTTGAACCTTTGAGGAACAAGGTTTATTTTCTTTTGTCTTTAAGGTCCACCGCATAGAGCTCTAGGAAAAGAAAACATTGCATGTACTCAAAGATTCTCATGCTTCCTTGACACAGACTATAAAACTCTACTTCCTTCCTCTTCAGATAAGCATGACAGATATACTTCTCATAGAAACGTTTGAGGAACTCTTCCAATGTCATGCTCGAAGTATCATGGGTACAAGACATACCCGTCCAACAGACCCGTGTTGGCCCATCCAACACATACGTCGTGAAGAAAACCTTTTGGTGAGGAGGACACGCCATGCCCTCTAAGGTACGCTCCAGAGCCTAAACCTAGTCATCATCTTTATCCACCATGTTTGGCTCGCTCTCACCCTTGAAGTATGGGGTTGAATCTTGATGAAGTCCATAGGGGTGAACTCCTTTGTCTTAGCTACAGCAGCTACAACATTGGAAAGTTGTCCCACCAAGGTCGTCGAGAGCAGCTGGCGCAACATGGTCAGCTCTTGCTCAGGGGTTAGAAGAGGTGTACCAACAGGGCCAGTAGGGACTGTCCCAGTGTTTGAGGGAGTCACCAGAGTATCTCGATTGTTGGTGTTGCCATAAGTGGCTCCTGAAGAGGAGTTGTTCATGTTTCCAAACAAATCTTCCTTCCTGAAAAATAAGGGTATATATAAGATAACATGAGTAGACAACAAAGTTTTCTAAGACTACTATTGCCTTTGGGCATACTATTTCAAGCAGTCAGTATCAGCGCATGCCAGGCAAGTATCATATAGATCTGGGAGTCCTCGTAAACCAAGCTAGTGTCATAGAGGAAAATATTTCCAATCCCCAGACCTTGATCCATTCTAGACACCCTTGCTTTCAACTTATGCACTGGTAATTTCCCAAAAGGCTCTGATACCATGTTGTAAAGAGGCAAGATCACCTCCTTACTAAAATTTAAAGGAAATACAGAACATCCACTTTTTTAAGGAAAATAGACATTATGGAATGCATGTATAATAATCAATGTAAATAACCATGTTCCAGATACATGAAAAATGTCAATAGCAATGGAAAGAAACTAAGTTATTACATTGCTTTTTGAACTCAGTTCACTACATGAGTTTCTTTGAAAAGGAAAAACTGAAAATAAACTATGGGATCTAGCAATAAACAACCTAGTCATCCTTGATTGCAAAACTTGAATTTACTACTCCTGAACTTGGTCACCTTGGCCTTATTCAACACAAGCACTTAGAAAAAGGGAAAGAAAATAAGGTATGTGTCAGATAAAATGAACTGGGACAAAAGATAAGAAAACTACATGGAAAAAAGGCTAATATTTTATCATAAGATGAAAATGATCAAAAGTATGAGGCATAAATAAGTAGATGCTTGACATAACAAAAATAGTAAAAACGTTGCATGCATGATTAATATTGACTACCTAAACTATGTAGGGTCGAGGAACCTACCTAACCTCAACCAATAGGTGAGGGAGAGTAACACATTCCAATCACCTAAAAATATTCTATATTGGGGAGAGTAACACATTTCCCTAGGCGAATTTACACATGTCTTATCTATGGGTGGTTGTACAAAAGTACCACTACACAAGTTAAATGGTCTAATAAAATCAACATGCTAAGAACTATGTCAAGTATAAGTATCAAGTAAATAAAGACATGGCAGTGGGGTATAAGACCCAAGAAATAAATAATAAAATAAATTTTGAGGCAAATATAGTAAAGGATTTATCAAAAGAGAAATTAGGGTTTCATAGAAGCCTCATTAGGGAAACTAGGTTAGGGTTTGCAATTATTCCCAACTTAGGTGTAAGGAAAGCACAAACCTTTCTTAATGAGATCCAATTACTTCTCCTTCACTACTTTAATCGATCCCAAAGCCTTATTTCCCTATTTTCAATGTATATCCATGAATTAGAGTTTACACATGTATAAAGGTAAGGAAACCCTAACTTTTGGAATTTTTCAAACAAAACCTTGATCTAGACTTTGAAATTATCACCATTGATCTTATTAGGTTCTCCTGATTAAGAAAACATATAATTTTGTCTACTTTGGGGTTATGAGGTTAAAAGTGCATTTTTGGTGATTTTTATCTATTAAATTCATTTTTAGAAAACACCTTTTGATAAAACTCAAAACCAAGTCTCGAATTTTTTATTCGAAAACTTACATTTTTTTATTCCAAAACATATTTTCTTTTAATTTTTTGATAAAGGAACAAAAAGTTATGATTTTTCCTATTCTAACCAATCAAAGAGTGCCACATCATCAATACAATCCCAAAGAGGGGAAGAGAGAGAAAAGAATGGGCCCGCCTCACTGACATGGCTCAATCAGAGTCGGCCAAGTCAGGGGTCAAAGGTGTGACTTTGACTCGCTCAAAGCAAAGCAAACGGGGGAGAAAAGACAATACTGCCTTCAAGAGGAAAATAAAGGGAAAATGAGAAGGGCAATAGATGGAAAACACATAGGAGATTCATCCCCTTCATTGCGTCACACCATAGATGACGAACAAAAGCTTGATATTTGGGTGAATTCATGAGAGTTGATAGAACTCGCAAGCAAGCACATGAAAAGAAAGAGGGAAGAACCACGAACCTGAAGGGTCAAACAATTTAAATCGAGGTGCCGAGGATAGGGAGAACCACCCACCACAATGCTTGGATCAAAATTCGAACACTGGTAGGCTAATATGCAAACACACGAGCAATTGGAGGATGAGAAGAGTTGCAAGAGGGTTGGGGAAGACTCGGGTATTGATATTTATAGGCAAGGTTGAGTAAAAAAGCGAGAAGCAAGTGGCCCAAACTTGCTTGGAGAGCAAGGTTTGGAGCTTTCTTCATTTCTTCACACAAAAACAAGATTAAGGGATCATTGGATGTGATTCTCTATTTGGAAGCATTTGCAAAAGATTTTGTGTGAATTGACTGAGAATCAAATGAGAAATCAAGAAAACAAAATCCACTTAAAGCTATCTCTATTTCCTGATCGGTGGGATCTAGGTGATGATCCATGAGTCGTTGGATCACAGATCCAACGATCAAGATTGTGTGGGTTAAAGGTCAATGAGTGACATATGAATCAAATTCCCAATCTTATTGGAACATAGTGTATCAATGCATTAATTTCCCTTTTTCTCTCTCCTCATTTGAAGGGGCAAACATGCTCCAAATTAATGAAAATTGACACCTAGCGTATTTTTGATATGAGGAATTTGAATGTGTAATTAGTTTTTCCTTTTGGGAAATTTATTATGTTAAACAAATCAAAACTTAGTTTCTCTTTCCTCCTTCATTAATGGTTATAAGATTCTCCAAATTGAGTGAAAATTCACCCAAAGGCATATTTTAATGTGTAGATCACGAATTTGGCATCAATTGTTACTTTTGGAGTCATTAATGATTTTATTTTGTATTTTTGAGTTATCTCCCATTTTCCCATTCAATTATTACAGTTATACTTATTAGCTTTCCAAAAGTTGTGAAACTTACTACCCAAGAAAACTTGTACTCAAAGAAAACGAATTTGGACTTAGGATTATCTTTTGAGTTTCATTTTTATGATTTTAGACAATTTATTATTATTTTCACTTAATGGGAAAATTATTTCATTTAATGTCACCTTATCTTAGTTTTAGGATTTTCTTTTCTTTTTCTACACAAAAGGCCATAGAAACTTCTAGATCAATTTTATTTCAAAGTAATTCCATTAATAAACTTTTGCTAAGGTATTTGTGCTCAACTCCTTATAAAGTAAAATATTGGGAACAAATGTACACCAAACCTTTATATTTCCACTAATTCAACATGAAGGATAGAAATGAAAGAAAAAACTTTGAAAAAGGGCTAAACTAATATTATACATGGCATTGAGTTTGTTACACCAACTTTCTATTCACTTGGGTAGCACTATTGTCTAACTAGGCATCACTCTCTGCTTGTGATGTCATAAGTTGTTATGGACGTTCACTGTTAACATGATATGGGACATATAGGGTCACATAGATAGGTCTCAACCTGGAATAGGAGTTCAGGTCTCGAATGATATTTGAATTAAGTGCTAAATTATTTAGGCATTTGATTCACGAAATAAATAGGCTGACATCACTGCCAAACTCCCATCTCAAATGTTGAGATGTCCGTATGGAAGTGCCAAACGGACATCTCAAATGTTGAAACAGGCGTTTGGGCATCAGGTCTACTATGAGGTAAATTTGGCTAAGGAATGAATAGACCCAACCAAACTGGCTTGACTTCGGTCACCATATGACCGTCTGGGTGACCGAGATAATCATCTCGCTTGGGTGAGATTGACCATCGGTCAGGGAAGGTTATAGACTTTTCCCTATTCATTTTGCTTGCGCAATACTTGTTACATAAGTAAATCAATGTTTAACATTTATGGGAATTGATTTTCCAAATTTGTGTATAATTGGGATACTATAAAACGAACCTCTTACAGTACAAGACGACCGTTTCGGCTGCTGCAGGTTACAAAGTTTCCATAATTGTTGTGAAAATTCGAGTTCTTCCGGTCCCTTTCACTCCTGCATAGATTGGGCACCTGGACCCAAACCCTGCTTATATATAGAGGGGTATTGGGGATTCCCAGAGCACAACACAAACTATTGAGAAACAATTGCTCTGGCAAACATTGTCCTCTCTTGTTGTGGTAACCAGAGAGCCCAAGCAAGTTCTACCTGACTAGGGAGGGATAACAATGGAAAGAGAAATTGAGATCATTGTCGTGGGAGAGCAAGTCGATGACTAGTACAATGATGGAGAGGAATGACTCCTTCCTAATCATGATAGTAGGATGACATGAGTTCTAGGTGGTATGTGTGGACTACCATAGAGATGAGATGTTGTTGTATGTTGATCGGAGGACAACGTCTGTCAACATTCTATGACAAGAGGAGCTGAAGAGACGACGTTCGTGGTTGCAGTCTCTGGTGTGACCAGGAGGAGTTGTAGCAGTCCTACTTCCTGAGGTGTAGATCAGTGGGCACAACAGTCAGACGAGTCCCATTGCAACAAGGACATGCACAGACACCATCTAAGACAGTGGAACATCAACAATGACAAGGATGTTACTGAACTTGCTCCAGGACTAGGTATATCCTCGAAACCATCCTTCCCACAATATAGTTATTGATGCAATCTATGGATTATGGGGAATACAGTAGATAAAATTTTAAATTATGTTGCCTTCTATGTAGCCATATTTCCCAACAAATAGAAATAGTACAACTTAGATAATGTGCCCATATGTCTTAAGTATAAAATAGTCTAGAAATATATATATATGATCAATATCTAAGAGATAAAAACTAAAACACATAAACATATAGGCTATCTAAGTCCAAAGGGTCATCATAGACATCATCATCAGAAGCTTCAGGCTCATAGTCCTCATCTCCATCTAAAGGTGCAAGAGAGGCAACAACTTCACCTTCATCACCAGATTCACTAGAAAATCCATCATCATCAGAACCATCCTCATATCCATCATCCTCAGATGCCCCCTCATTATCAGAAACAACTTCTTCATCAACCATATTGGGCATCTCCTCATCGGAAGAAGTATCAAAACCACGATTGGGACACATGGCATTCTTCTTGTCCTGTGTCATGCCAAGTTCATGGAACTCCTTGGATTGAGGGAATGTGGGAGAATAAGTGCCAAGGCCTGCAAGTAGGGTATATATGGGGCCAACAAGGAGAGGTAGCACTCCAGGGGTAGGTGTAGGGAGGTCTACTAGCAACATATGGTGTAGAAACAAAAGCAATAGGTGGAGGGGTCGGGTAGAAGTGATTATATGCATAGAAAGCATAATCACCACCTGGGTAGGGTGAGTAGGTAGGGTAGGGATGGGCACATGATAGGTTCATGGTTGACATGATTTGAGAAAGATCCTTATGTATGTGCACTTGAACTTGTAGGTTGTAGGCATGCTGACGCACCATGTAACCCATGTGGGCTTCATTGGATACATGAAACGAGGAACGGGTAGGTTGGGAGTGTGGTGGAGGTGGAGGTTCCTGGGTGGAGGTAGAGTCTCCAAGTGTGGTGGAAGAAGATGTAGGAAAAATGTTTTCTTGAGGGTGGTATCTCTGATGCAAAATCCTTTTCTAGAAGGTTTGTAATGAAAATCATGAAAAAGAGACTTCTCATTCGCAAAGGTGAAGAGACCATAGATCAAGGCTGGGTAGGGAGGCTGGATGCGTCGAGTATTCTTCTAGGAGTCAAAGCAGGTTATGTGGTGGAAAATGTTCTGGCCCACTTGACTCCTATGTTCTTCAAAAGACAAAACATAATTACTGTGGTATTCTCTGCAATGTGATTTTGATTCTTCTTGGGATGAATATTGTAGTTGACTTCCAAAGCAAGTATGAGGTTTTTGAGACCCAGGGAAGAGGATGGGATGGTGGATTTCTTCCTATAGGGTGTCTAAGGCTTCTTCAAAAATTTATGAATGTCAAGGAGAGTAATATCATATTGCTTATAGAAGTCCTCATGGTCAAGAAGGTCAAACTACTCAGGATAGTCTTTCCTCCATGTTCCAGTTACCTCAGTACCATTGAGAAAGATATTCATGGTGTATTATAAGATTGTGAATTTCTTATAAGAAACCATAGAGGTGATAATCACTTGATTATTCAGAGGGGGTACAAGATTGTCAAAATTCCATGATATATTGGCGCAAAATTCATGAACCCCCTTAGTGCTCGTAATGTAATTGTGAAAGCAATGACATCGACACTCAAGGTTTCAAGGTGATGGTTATAAAGAAACTCGACAACCTCATCTATAACCTCGTGTTTACGTGGACTAGGCTCAAACAAGGCACAGAAAGGGAAAGGATTCCAAGGAAGGAGCTCCTTTTACCTATTTAGAGCTTTGTTGGAAATAAAGAAGGTGTCATCGAAGGGAATGAGGCGAGAGTTGGAGGAAGTTGATGGTGATCTAGAAGGTGCGGTCCTCTTTCTTCTATTGGAACACATGGAGGCGAAATGGAGAAGATTGAGAGGCCAAATGCAAGAGAAACATCACCAAAGTCCATCTAACTACCTAGGGCAGATGGGAAAGGGAGATATGTAGGTCAAACTAAAGTTGGCTAGGGCTAGGAGAGGGAAGGTCGAGGTTAGGGTTAAGAGCTTAAGAGAGATAGAGTGAGGATGGGTTGACTTTTCTCTAGTTAAGAGAGAATAGTCATTTGAAACCTACCTAAGATTTGGTCCAGCCAGGCCATCAGTCGAGTTCTGTGAGAAAGATACTCGACTGAATGGCTTTTTACAAAATCCCTCGGCCACCAATCGGTCAAGTTGGTGACTCGACAGACAGAAGTTTTGTCCCAACTTTAGAAATTCTAGTTTCTAGCCATTTGAATGCTAATGAAATTTATTTTTTTGGTCCCTTTTACATTTTAAACATACTTAGGCACATATCACTCATCATTGGGCACTATTTATGTAATGACCACATTTATGCTTAATTGGTAAACTAGGGTTTACCTGAATGATTACATGCTTGATTAGATTGAACATCGTTTAGACTTGATTAATGATAGTAGATCAATTGTGATGTTTCAAACCTAATAAGAAACTCTAACTATGATTTTAGTTTGAAGAATTAGGGTTTGAGAAATGTAAACCCTAATCGGAAAAAATTAGGGTTTTGATAGTACATGAATATGGAATTTGATCAGGATAGCGGTGTGGTAAATGATATTTCATATTTTCTACAAATTTTTTATTTAATTGAATTTTGGATATGATATGGATAACTCAATCATTCATATTGGAGAAATATTTCAGAATATTTGAGTGTTCTTTGAATTTGGTTCTCGGTCGAACTATATTTTGACCAAAATGCTGACAGAGTGCTTTTTAGCAGTGTAGTGTTTTATTTTTAGTTATTTATTGATAACTCCAAATGATCTGAAATTACAATTAGAGATATGAAACTAAATCATAAATAACATGTAAAATTTTCATAATTTTTGGATGCATTTAGACCTTACTAGTAGACGAATCATAGTAATATTTTTATGACAGAAAATTCAGCTGAAATAAGAGAAAGTATAGTGAGGGGTCAATGTGCAATTGACCCAAGCAGCTCAATTTCTCTATATGATCAACCTAACACACAAGGAGTTCTCATGATTCTTGA
Source organism: Alisma plantago-aquatica (assembly GCA_963693085.1). Lineage (NCBI taxonomy): Eukaryota > Viridiplantae > Streptophyta > Magnoliopsida > Alismatales > Alismataceae > Alisma > Alisma plantago-aquatica. The sequence goes on from OY856412.1 coordinate 1,490,543,526, forward strand.
TTCAAATCAGAGAAACAAAATCCTAGAGAGAGAGGGAGAGTTAGGGTTTGAGAGGAGAAATTTATGGAGATGTTGACCTAGGGTTTTGCTGTCCCAGGAATGATGAAATCATGTAAGTTTAGCTTCTTTGGATATAGTTTCATGGTGAATCTTCTATCAGATGTCAAGATTCCGTCCCTCCCCTGGTTGGATTCGAAATCATATCAAATCAAGTCCTTTTCTCACTCTTTCTTCATACTCCCTCATTTTTAGGGTTTCCGAGTTGAAAGGAAGAAGAATTAGGTGAATTGCTAGGGATTTGATATGAGATCAAGATTATCAGGAATGAGATGCATTTTTAAGGTGTTTTCACACCTTAGGGTGAGTGGTAACTTCCTTTAAAATAGTATATTGCACAAAAATTGGTTAAATCATCCATAATCTTTAATTGCTTAGTATGCGACTACAAACCCTGAATTGTGTGTTTGATCTAAGTTGTTGCAAAATGATATGAAATGGATTATTCCTCTGTTTGGATGAATTTCAGATGATAAAATCGTATCATAAATGTATACAATACATCCTAATGAGAATTCCCTAAGTATTCACAAATGTTATAAGATTAAACGAAAATATAGGGAATTTGTCTCTGACTAAAATTGTTGTATAATTAAATAGATAAATTTGTGTATCTGGATTCCCTTGGTTATGAATGATTGTTTATCTAAATTCATAGTACATATATGTTATATATTATCTTGGATTTCATTTTAGGTGAATAGTGTTTGTTTGATATCTCAGTAAAGAGGGTGAAACCCTAGATGTGAGGAAAGTTGGACATTTGTGAATAGATATCGTGAAATCCATTTGAACAGATTTTTTTTGACATGATAGACTTTATTTATTCAATTTTATTTTTGATGCATGTTATCTCAGTGAATGGCATGGAAACCCAAATTCAGCTCAGTTCTAAGGTCTCATACATATATTGATTTTATATGATTTGTTGAAACTATTCTTTATTCAGTGAATGTTTATGTCGCATGAAATCCTTATGAGAGCCATGTGATAAGTGAATGAGGTAAATGAAACCCCAAGGATAGGGTGTTCAATGAATCAAGTATTGTGACATCAATGTTCTCAATATGAGATGTGGTAATGCTTAACAATTCAGTTGTGGTAAATGTTATCAGATGGTCTATGAAACGAATAGTTTACAGGTGCTAATGATGATTATTCATATGTCAAGTAATTAACTCTTATTAGTGTATTAAGAAGTTCAATTGCATGATTTTAGTGTATATGTGTCAAGTTGACATGTATTCAGTTTATTTAAGAACTTTAGTCTGCCTGCATTTATAGTTGTTGATTTCTCAGTAAATTACAATGTTTTAAATATACTTCTATGCCAAGTTTAGAATGATGTACATGTTGCATGTTGTATTATAAACTTCAATTAAATAGACATGGTATCATAGAGATATCAGAGTCAAGTATAAGTAAGAGAAAGGTACAATGTAGAAAGAGCTTTCCAAGAATAATAAAATAATAGACATAGGTGCCCTGAACACCGTAGATTCCCTACAGATGTCTACACTATAGGGAGGAAACGATCCACCCTAGCAGTCACCAGTATATGGGGATTGTATCTCACCCACAAAGCATGCGGGGAGATGAAGCCCTTGAGTAAGTCTCCTAAGAGAAGATAGGTTACCCAACATGAACTGGAGATCCCGGTGGTAACCCAGAGGTACCCACAGAGCATACCAAGATGAGGCCCATAGAGCGTCTCAAACCCTCCGCATGTGTACTCAGCCTAGAAGGAGAGGTCCAATTAAAGGCTAGTGGTTTAGCCCCCTTATTCAGACGTGATGGTTCGAGTCAAGCAGAACCAGATTCAGTTCTAGGCTTAGCTTCCTAAGTTTTAAGCTAAGTCTTGTACGGCGAGATCGTAGTTCACTACAAGTCTTTATATGTAGAGTACACTACATATGATCAGGGCATAAGCTAAAATATGATAATATAAATTTTAAAGAGTTTCTTATAAGTAAGAAAGGCTAAGAAATATTCGAGTACAGTTTCCCAGCAATTATTCTTTATATGTTTCTAAATTATTAGTTCTCTTTGAAATTAATCAAGCGTGCTCATATATTGATTTTCTCTTGTTGATATCTTGAGTATCCAGCCATATTTATGATTGTCAATGATCAATCTCTTTAAAGCTTATTGTTTTATAATTGATATCAGTTGCTCAAAAGTATATCTATAATTATATTACTGCTTTAGATTATTTCTGTGAAGTACCCATTCACTGAGCGAGTAGGCTCACCCCTCTACTCACAATTTTTAGGGATATCACATGGACTTGAAGATATCATTGCATCAGAGTAGATCTGCCACAAGAGTTAAGTCTGAGTATAGTTAAGTTCAGTCAGTCCCTATCACTCTAGGTCCTTGTATAGATGTGAGAGAGTTGTAAATGATGTTTGTATCTTCATTTCCTTAATAAGAGAGAATGCATTTGATTATCATGTCATATGTACATGGAAGTGTGAGAAACAAAATGAATGTATGGATGTAAATCATTAATGTTGAGACCACATTAGAGTAATGAAAGTTTAATTCGCTTGTAAAGTCTGTTTATGTGATTGGATGTGAGAAAACAAAGAGTTTAAAAAATAAGAAAAAGTTAAGGGTGATCTTTGTATTACGTTAAATCCTCAATTTATGCCCTAATCTCATGATTAATGGTAATTGTGAGATCGGGGTGTAACAATTTAGCGATAAAACCATCATTTGTGAAAAATACCCAAAACAAGCAAAAAAATAAGGCAAAAGAACATGAAATTTTAGCACTTTAGCAAGCAAGGGTGATCAAGACATTAGCAAAGCATATAGGATAAATAAAAACTAACTAGAAGGCAGATCAGATTCATCCAAAGCAGTTAGGACCAATTTTGATATAAGAAAATTAAATTTATCTCTAGCTAGAGGTTTGGTAAAAATGTTTGCCAACTAATTTTCTATGTTCACATGCATGACATAAATATCCTTTTTGGCAATGTGATCAAGAAGAAAATGATGATGAGCCTCTATATGCTTGGATCTACTATGCAATATAGGATTATAATATAAATTTATTGCATTAGTATAGTCATAAAAGATAGGAGAAGCATCAAAATAAATGTTAAAGTCTTGGAGCATTTGCTTCATCCATAGAACATGGGTACGACAACTCCCGGATGCAATGTATTCATCCTCAGTAAATGATAGAGCCAGTGTGCTTTGTTTCTTAGAAAATCAAGACACCAAGCATGGTCCTATGAGGAAGCAAGTACCACTTGTTCACTTTCTATCAATCAAATGTCATGTGTAATCAACACCACTATAAACTATAAGAGTAAAGTCCCTTGACTTAGGATACCATAGTCCAAAATTTTGGGTCTTGGTTAAGTACCTTAAAATCTTCTTAACAACTATAAGATGTGATTTCTTGGTATTTGATTGAAAGTGAGCACACAAGCCAACAGTAAACATTATGTCAGGTCTAGAGGAAGTTAAATAAAGTAAACTTCCATTCATACCTCAATAAATCTTCTCATCCACTTTCTCACCTTCTTAATATTTAACAAGTTTGGCGGTGTTTGACATGGGGGTGTCCATCGACTTGGTGTTCTCCATCCCAAAGCGCTTAAGTAGCTCACTTGTGTACTTGCCTTGGTTGATGAAGTTCCCATCTTTAGTTTTCTTGATTTGAAAGTTGAGAAGAAAGTAAGCCGATCCATCATGCTCATCTTGAACTCACTCTGTATAAGATCACTAAACTCCTTGCAAAGATCAAGATTAGTTCTGCCAAAAATGATATCATCAACACCAATGTGAATGGTAAGAAAACTTTTAGAAGTGTGTTTGAGAAACAAGGTAGAATCTACTTTGCCAATGATATAGTCATGATCTAACAAAAACTTCTTTAGTTTCTCATACCAAGCTCGAGGTGCTTGTTTGAGAACATAGAGAGATTTTTCAATAGATAAACATGGTGAGGAAAACTATCATGTTCAAAGCTCATAGGTTGTGCAACAAACATTTCCTCCTCAATTGTACCATTAAAAAATGTACTTTTAACATCCATTTTATATAGAAAGAATTTCTTGAAACTAAAAAAAGCAAGAAACATTGTAATGGACTCAAGTTTATCTACAGGTGCATATCTTTCATCAAAATTTATACCTTATTATTGATTGTAGCCTTGTTCCACTAACCTTGGTTTGTTTGTTACAACCTTGCCACTTTCATCTAGCTTGTTGTGGTAGACCTAATTGATGCCAATGATCTTTATATCACATAGTCTTGGCACTAGAGTCCACACTTTGTTCTTCTTGAATTGCTCTAGTTCTTCCTACATGGCTAGGATCCACTCATCATCCCCAAGAGCTTCTTTGAAATTCTTTGGATCGAGTCATGAGATGAAGGCGTTGTTGGCTTGTTCTTTGTTATAAGCAGCTCGCATCTTCACTCTTGGAAAGGGGTCACCTATGATTATCTCTTCAGGATGATTCTTTGTAAAGCAAGGAGTTAGATGTTTCTTTTCTTTATCTATATCTTCTTCTTGAGAGAACACCTCTTTTCCCTTTTGGGTGATGTTGAGTTCTTTCAGGATAGGAATTACTTCATTTGCAACATCATCATTAACAATATCCTTGGAAAAAGGGGGTTAGTCTCAATAAATTTGACATTAATATATTCTTCTACTTTAGATATATCAACATTAACACTCTATTAGCCTTGCTAGTAGTGCTATGGCCAAGAAAGAAAACATTGTATGATTTCAGATCAAACTTGTCAAAAGAATCTTTCATGTGCAAAACAAAACAAGGACACTCGAAAATGTGAAAATAATCGATAGAAGACTTCCTACCATGCCATAGATTATAGGGGGTTTTCTTTAAAGAGGGATGTGTGAAAACCTAGTTTTGCCTAAAACATGAGGTACTAATAGCTTCGTCCCAAAACTTCTTTGGAGTGTCATACTCTAAAAGCATGGTCCTAGCCATTTCTTGTACTGACACATTCTTCCTCTCTACAATCCCATTTTGTTGAGGTGTTCAAGGTGAAGAAAAGTTATGTGCATATCCAGACTCTTCACAAAAATGCTCAAAAAGATCATTTTCAAATTCTCCCCCATGATCACTACAGATGGAAACAATGCGGCAAGAAGCTTTGTTTTCAACTTGTTTGCAAAAGATAGAGAAAATATAAAGAGTGTCTCTCTTAGAAATGATAGAAAAGGTCCAAGTATATCGAGAGAAATCATCAACATAACAAGACAATACTTGGAACTATGAAGTGATTGAGTTCTCATAGGTCTAAATAGATCAATATGGAGAAGTTCAAGATCTCTCTTGGTGCTAAGGACTCCTTTAGATTTGAAGGAGGACTTGGTTTTCTTTCCTTGTGTACAAGGTTGGCATTCCTCATACTATTCAAAATCCAATTTGGGAAGTCCTTTAAGCGAGTGTTTTTTGCTCAACTTCTTCAATTGATGCATATTTACATGACCTAGCTGACGATGCCAAAGAGAAATATCATTCAAATTGACTATAAGGCATATACTAACAATAGGCTTAATAGAGCAAGCATAATTACATAAAGATTACCATTCCTAGTTCCCTTATATATGACATTGTAAGTGAAGGAATCTAGGAGCAAGCATTCAAAAGAAGTAAATAACACAAGGTAACCATTATAACATAATTGACTAACACTTGTTAAATTGTGATGTTGTCCATCCACAAAGAGAACATTCTTGATACACAAGGATTCACCTACATCACCCTCACCTTTTACCTTACCTTTCTTATTGTCCTTGAAAGTAACTGATCCTCCTTTCTTCTTTGTGAAATTGTTGAAATGGCTTATAGCACCTATCATGTTCTTTGTGTAGCCATTATCAAAAATCCATTTTCCTTTTTCCTATAAGAAAGGAGAATTTTGGTTCCCAACTCAAACTTTGGAACCGAAGTTAGCTTGGGGACCCATTTCATCTTTGGGCTGGTCCCCTTAGGCTTGTAAGGACAATAAGTACAATAATGATCGTCACTTTTGCAATGAGAGCAAATAATTGGGTTCTCAGAGCCAGAAGACTCTCCAATGAAAGAGGAGTTTCCTTACTCTTCTTCTTACCTTTGGCCTTACACTTGCCCATAGGAGCTCCCTCTACAAATCATAAACTACTAGTACCACTTTGTTGGTAGAATGGTCAATGATTTCATTTAGGGATTTTTTGTCTTTGAGGAATTTCTGCAAAGAGGCCCTAAGTCTATGATTGTCATTAGTAAGAGAAATAATAGTAGAAGACAAGCTAGAAATATCATCTCTAGCATGAACAAGGTCCGACTCTAAATAGAGGGCTTTAGTCAAGTAAGAATCCTTTTCAAGAGAGATAGAAGCAACATCATTACTAGGAAAAATAGGTCTAGAATATAAATTATTAACTTGATCAAGTAACCTAGCATTTTCATATTTAAGTAATTGAATTTCTTTTAGATAAACATCTCTTTCATCTCTACGAGCATCACTAATAAGCTTAAGTTCAACATTTTCATTTTTGAGTAACTCAAGATCATTAAGGCACTTTTAGTTGTCTTCCTTAAGAGGTGCAATATTCTTAAGATAGAAACCATTGTCTACTTCAACTCCATTGTATTGGAGATCAAGATCAAGAATTGGCCTTGTAAGGAGTCAATGCTCTCAAGATGAGCTTTCTCATTTTGCTTAAGAATATCAAGTTTAGCATACAGGTCATCAATTATTTTACCCAGCCTCTTCTTTTTAGATTTACATTTGGAATAAGAAGAACATGTAGTGACAAGCATGTCAATAAGAGTTTCTTTAGCTAAATCATGCAAACTTACCTCACTTACCTCACCAATATCTTCACTTGTGGAGTCTGTGAGTGCAAGGTGGCACTCTCCATCTTCACTGGAGCTTGAGCCACTAGAGGATGATCCTTCTCAAGTTGTATGAGTTGTGTCTCTGTGCCTCCTCTCCTTTTTGCCTTTCCTCTTGTAATCACTATTTTTCTTGTACTCTTACTCCTTCTTGGAGCTGCTCTTATGGTGTGAATTTCTAGCATTTAGGACATTCACTCTTGTAGTGTACTTTTTTACCACACTTGTAGCACCTTAGAGTAGATGAAGAAGAGTGCTTTCCTTTGAAGTGATTTTCCTTGGAGAAGTTGGCTTCATGCTCACTGGGGACATCATCTTCACTAAAGGAGGAGGGAGAGGTCCGGCAAGCAAGTTGTTGTTGAAGGATGAGAGCTTCCACTTGAGCTTTGAAGGCATTATCTTTGATCTTACTTGATACTTTTTCTTCTTGTTTTACTTCATGTTCTTTCTTGTCAAGTCTTGGTTCATGAGCTTGAAGATTTCCAATAAGCTCCTCGGATGGAAGATCACCAAGACTTCTTACTTCTTTAGTCGAGGTCACCTTTGACTCCCATCTCTTTGGAAGAGACCTTAGGATCTTTGAGTTGATTGCTCCTCTATCAAAAGTGTGTCCCAATGAAGCTAGGTTTTTGACGATGATGTTGAGTCTTGAATATATTTCGACAACTCCTTCTTTCTTCCCCATCTTGAAGTTCTCTAGGAGGTTGTTCAACATGTAGCTTTCTCATTCACTTGCTTTGTGCCTTCATACATGATGCACAACTTGTCCCATATCTCATAGGCTGCATCCTATGAGGAGATGCAGTTGAACTCAGATTGAGTGAGGACTACATAGAGAATGCTAATTGCTTTGGCATTGAGTGTGCATTATTTAGAGCTGCTTCATCCCAAGTTGATACATCTTTGGTTGGCTCCTTATAGGGTGCAATCATCACTTTCCACATATCAAAGTTCATTCCTTGAATGTAAAATTTCATATACCACTTCCAATAGAGGAAGTTGGTACCGTCGAAGACCTAGGATGAATGAAGAATCCTCCCTCTAGGTTGAGAGAATCAAGTAGGTTCTCACCCATCTTCTTGTCTCGTAGGAGATTAGTTGGAGAAGATCGTTGCTCTGATACCACTTGTTAGATATATGGCTCTAGATGGGGGTGATAGAGCCTCTAAACTTGCAGTAGAATAGTTAGACCTTCAAATTATATCAATTGAAACCAAATGCTAAAACTAAATTTGAGATTCTATCTAAACAAGCATAGCAAGAATGAGAGAAATTGAAAAAAACACTTGGACAAGGTGTTTAGAGTGGTTCGAATCTCCAAACAAGGAGACGATCAGTCCACTACCTAGAGAGGTCACATATAGGACTTTGCAACCTATGTATACTTATATTCCATTATAAGACATGAAAGAAGACCACCTTACATCCAAGGTCTTACCTATCTAAGAGTTAGTCTTCTACCTCACAACAGTTCTTACCTATTCTTGCAAGTAGCTCGATTCCTTCTCCTAGGGCATCTCCTCCTTGCAACAAGTCTTCAACCTAGAGGATTTACCCACCAATCTCCTTGGATCTTCCACCTTGTCCTTCTCCTTCCCTTGGATAAGATCTTCACTCCTTCATCCTTGAAGAAGAACAACAACTCCTCCTTCACTCAGAGAAAATCACTTCAATCTTTTATCTTTGAGAAAAGGAATTGAGAAGTGGAGAGATTGATAGATTTACAAGGTAACAATGAGGTAGCTCACTTACAACATGCCTAATTCACTCATAATCACAAAATGCTTTGTAAATGAGAGAGATAAATGGGGCTCAAAGGGGTTTTGCACACTCGACTATAGCAAGGACCAAGGATAGCATGAATGAGAAACCTTGGAATGAACTTTAAGAGGTCCTATTTATAGATGGGGGTGTTCCTTTGAGTGTGGGATCACTTAAGAATGAAAAATTGTCGTTTTACAACTTGCAATAGATCTATTTTCCTTTCTAACGACTCTTCAATGGTTGGAATCACTTTTTCTGAATTTTCTATACAGCGCATTCAGTCGAGTTTTAATAAAGGTAGCTCGATCGATCCACTATCTGAAAAAGCCAATTTTCAAACTATCGCTTGAGTTTGTCCTTAGGTAACTCGACCGATCAGCCAAAATCAACTTTGGTCAAAAAGTTTGTCGGTCAAATTTTGTGAGTGTACCACTCGACCGATGCAACCATTTCCAAAAATCCATCAAAGATTGGTCGAGATCCATACTCGACCGATTAAGTTATTGTGACAAAATTTCAAAAATGGTTTTTAAGTGATCAAATGAGGGAATTAAGTGTTCCTAATTTTTTCTCATCCTAGTTACAAGTCATATCATTAATACAAATGATCACAAAAATATTCTAAGGTGATTTGGAGTAATTTCTCAAAGTGCACTTTTGCATTGCTTTTGACTTGAACTAAGACAAGCTAGGACTTGGTGTATTTGATCCTTTTCATGCACCTAATTCCTAAAATCAATCTTAAACAAACATATTAGATACATATGAATGGAATGGTTAAGTCATATTCAAAATATAGACAATGTATAACTCTCAAGTCAACAATTCTTTCTTCAGTTCTTGATCTCTCTATGTTGCATATCATTCTGTAATCTCTTCACCTCTAACTCCCTCTCACCCTCCTGATCCTAAAAATCCATGACACACGTCCTAGTTTTCAAAATGTAGAAGCCCTCAATCCTAGTCTAAGTCATTCTCTTCCCCAAGTTATATGTGTCATGTTAAACTCATATGTAACTATTCTCAAACATCACCACACCTTTATAAGAAATTCTCCATAGCCAATTGAATATGTTTCCATCTAAGTCACTGCCACAAACCGAACATATGTTATCGACAAACTCACATTCTACTAGTAGCTCCACCAATTGCTAGTCAATTAAACTCATAATGAGCATCAAATCACTCTCGTTCTTCCCATTCCACAACCAATCAGCCCAAAGCTTCACCCAATTGTTACCTACTCAATATATAACCACCATTCTTTGTTGTGTAACCTCCTCTTTTCCACAATCATTTGTGTTTGGTCTTTCTGGACAAGGAATCATAGACCCTCCTTTGCTTTGACCCCACAAACTCTTCCAAGGTGTTAGATGTCCTTAAAGTCACATTCATTGCATATCTAATTTTCACGCAACTGCCACCATGGACAAGGGTAGTCGTTTGCTCCCGTTCATCCTATGACTCAAGTCAGAGCTCTTTATGGCTGGACAAATATGGAAAAGACCATCATTATGGTTTTGAGAATGTTCAACTATCACATTTTGGTCCTTCCCTTACAGTCAATGTGTGACCTTCACCCTGTCGAGCACCATGGTAGGAGGTGATCTAAGAGATTCAGACCACCATAGGATCCTAGCCTATCTCATCGGGTTCGATGAAGATTGAAGAACTCAAAGTTGATCTTAATTTTCCATACAATTTTTTTAAAGATATTGATCATGTTTTTATATGCCCCCCCCCACATTCTTTGTTTTATATTTGGTATTCAATCAATTGAGATTGTAATTGAGCATTTTTGTCCTCCATTTATTTTATCATGTCATGTCTCCTAGGTCTAATTGGTCTTTTCACATCTATTCTCTCTCGGTAGCGTGCTTGGTTTAGCATAAGTCCTTAGCCATGTGGCTTGTCTAGATTCAACAACCTAAGCATGGTACGACATCCAGAATAAGGTTTTTTGTGTTTCTTTTAATATAATGAATCGATTTTGCTGAATTCTTATTGACTGGAATTTAATTTTGCAAAATGAATTCGTACTACATCCTAAAAATACAAATACATACAATGCTGGAAATGATTTTTGATAAGGAAGTCAAGTTTCTAGTTTACGAACCTTGATTTCAACATATAAACTCTTTAATAATTGAATGATAAAAAATACAATTTAAAACAATGTACTATTATACATATTATATAAATAGTCTTCATTACATGTGTTTAAGGCCGAATAAAAACATATGATTTTTACCTAGGTGTCTATTGCTCTGAGGTAAATGGGCCATGTTATTGGGCATAGTTTTTATGGTTGCTTGGATGATATGTATGATGTATAATTGTTTATCTTACATGGTCAACTAAGTTCATTTCACAACAGTTAAACGATGAGAATTTTCTGAATAACAATTATCTTTTATATGCATTCTTTATGGTTGATGTATTGTCGGTCTTATTATTATTATCTTCATGCATTAATATTAATTGTATAATCATATATGTAATGAATCAATGACTCAAGATTTCATGTTCTTGTTTCAAGAGGGAGAAATTTCAATATGTTGAAAACCATGATTATGTTAAGGTAATGTTAATGTCAGAAATTGAATTGATGTATATTTACATGTTTCTACCAATGAGGGACCTGCAAGTGGTGTTATGGTCTTTCTTACAAATCATGGGCTTCCTATGTGCTGTTAAGTGTGCAAAAAAATAGAAAAGGCATATATCTCTTACTCAATTATTTATTTCATAAAATGCATTCAAGATTGATTAATTAAATATAATGCCAATTTCAAACTAGTCAATTATGTATATGTTCTTGTTTCTTATAAAGTGCATAGTACCATTTATTTAAGTATAATGGTTTCCTTACAGGATTGGGGACATAATGTCCCAAAATTAGGAGCAAGAGAAGGTTGAATAAAATCTCTTCAAGGAGTAGAAGTCACATAGATATGTCTAGTGGGTTGCAATCTAATAGAAGATATTATTACCTAGTATAGTTTCATATTACCTTAGATTAAGTTTATTTAGGTTTGACTTATCTAGTTTTATACTACAAAAACACTTGATGTATCTTTCCCTTTGTACAATGTATGAGTTGTTTCTTATAACAAAGTGTAAGGACCCTGACCTCCGTTTTGGGTCTATCCTGTTTGCTTTGCCTAACCATGGTGTTTAGTTGCTTGTTAATCACTGATGAGTGCATACTCACCATGAAATTCAATTGCCTTTTTGGAACAATTTCATCTCTATTCTACATCTTTTCGTCCTAATATGAAAGATGATGTACAAAACTACTTAGTTGATTCAATAATCAAGGTTTTAACTAAATATCTTTCATTTAATGCAGGAAAATCAAGCAATTCCACCCATACGGTCTCAAGACCATTTGGGTCCTTGCGGTCTCAAGACCGTTTGGGTCCATGCGGTCCCAAGACCGTTTGCTGGAATACACGAAGAACAAATGACGAAACGGGTTGCCAAAGAAAGTCATGCGGTCCCAAGACACTTTGGTCCCATGCGGTCTCAAGACCGTTTGATCCCATGCGGTCCCGAGACCGTTTGGTCCCATGCGGTCCCGAGACCGTTTGGTCCCATGTGGTCCCCAGACCGTTTGGTCCCATGCGGTCCTGAGACCGTTTGGTCCCATGTGGTCCTGAGACCGTTTGACGCAAGCGTAAGGACCGATTGATGAACTGAAGCCGCACGTCCACGCCAAGGCCAAGACTGATCGAAGCAAACCGTTTGGCGCCCAAACGGTCTCCAAACCGTTTGGTGCCCAAACGGTCTCCAAATTGTTTGGCGCCTAAACGGTCCCCAAACCGTTTGGCGCCCAAACGGTCTCCAAAATGTTTGGAGAAGATATTTCCAGCAACTCACCCAAACCGTTTGGGATTAGATCGGAGCCTATAAATAGAGCCCCAGGGTCCTCATTTCGAGGCATTGGATCTGGACGCCAATAGGCTGCCAGAGCACCACCCCGATCAAGTTCCACTCCACCTACTTCTACTGTTGCATCCAAGGAGGCCAAGAAGAGAGGGAAGACGGAGCAAGGAGCACATCTACTTCACCGGGCTGCGTCCACTCTCTGCACCGATATCATGGCGGATCTCTCTTTCTCTCTTTTCCTTCTTGTATCTCGCATCATGAGCGAGTAGTCCTCTTTCATTGGGGTGCGGGGACTAGCCCCGCTGCCCATGCAAACCATGTTCTTTTGTTAAAATTTCCATGGCAATGTACATAATTCTTCACTTTGTTGTTTACCGTTAAGCTTGTGGGTTGGTTATGTGCTTGTTTTCATCTTTGTGCTCCCTATGTTGCGATAACTTCAATGCATGGGTTTGAACATCGTTCAACATGTTTGACTCCCTAACTATAAATAGAAAGGGATTCCTCGAGGTAGTAAGTGTGTGATCCGCGAGGGGACGAGCCATCTAGCCTTCGGTGACGCTTCTGTGCGCCTAACGCCTGTATAGGGGGTTCACAACCTTAGTTGGATTTTGTATCATCTTGTTAAACGTTGATGTTTCCTAGTATGTTACCCTCCTGCTTGCTTATCGGTTAACGTGGCTGACTCCCAAACTAGAAATAGGATGAGATTTCATCGAGGTAGTAAGTGCAGATCCGTGAGGGGACGAGCCATCTAACCTTCGGTGACGTTTCTGTGCGCTTAACGCCCGTATGGGGGGTTCACAACCTCCGTGGATTTCTGTATCTTCAGAGCCGTAAGACATGTGATCCGGATGGCGATGAGAAATTTGATGCCTATGGTGATGCTTACGCGAACCTAACGCCCATATGGGGGGTTCCGCAGTAGCTCTACTTGGGGTGTTATATCTTGCCTGGTTTTTTTACAAAGGAGTATGTTTGTGTGTGTAGCGGTGGTCAAACCCGGTACCATCCCAGCGATTCCATATCATTGATCTAAACCTATCTTTAATTCCGCTTTTACTTTCCTGCAATTAGTTTAAACAACCCAAATCAACCTATTGTTCTAAATATTAGTTTTACTTGAGCTAGATCTAACTGACAAGGATTCTTAAAAATGTTGTCCTTTGGGTTCGATCCTCAACTATACTACGATAAGACTCGTCCGCTTGCGGGTGGTATTATTGCACTTGGTTTTGGTAAAAGCTCGGGGATTTCAACCCCGGGTGAATTTGTTAGTGCATTCAAAAACCACGTCAAATTTTGGCGCCATTGTCGGGGACAACGGAATCAGTCAGTCAAATCTAGTTCTTCTAAGACTAATCTAGGATTTTGCTTTTATTTTGAAACTATCGCTTATCTTCTTGAACTTTATTCTACTTTGTGGATCTCACTTTCAAATCTTTTCAAATTTCAGGTGCTCTTCAACGCTTAGTGCAAGCACCGTTCAGACAGTCCCGGACTCACTGCAAGCTTTGATCCTGAAATAGATAGAACCTTCCATCGCCAGATCAGGGAAAATCAAGCAAGGATGGTGCAAGAAGAAGATGTAGCCCAAAGAGTGGCTCAAGACATCAATGCACAGAGAGAGAGGCTCATGCAAGAAGCTAGAGTTGCGGTTCAACAAGAGATCTTAGCAGCACAAGCAGCAGCACAAGAAGCGGAACTCTAGAAAGATCTTAGAGAGTTCTCTATCCCAAAGGCTGCGAATGTCTATCACCCAGTGCATCCCCCTCCCATCGAAGCTGCCAACTTGGAAATTAGAGCCCATTGGATCACTTTGCTTCAAAACAACCCCTTGTATGGCAAACAAGCGGAGGACAGCCAAGGACATCTTCTAAGATTCATTGACCTCTGTGCTATGACAAAGAACAATGGAGTCTCCGATGATGCCATTCGACTCCGTCTTTTCAAGTACTCTCTTGCCGATAGAGCCATCAGTTGGTACAATTCACTACAGAGTGAAGTACCTATCACCACCTGGGAGCAGCTCCAAAATGCTTTTCTGGAAAAAATCTACCCCCATCTCTTACATATGAAATCAGGGGTCGAATCACAAATTTCACCCAAGCCCCTGGAGAAACTCTTGTTGAAGCTTGGGATAGGTATAAGGAGCTCCTACGTAAATGCCCACACCATGGGATTCCTAAGAATCAACTCATAGAGATCTTCTACAGGGGTGTGGAGGATGATGTAAAGATGTTTCTAGATTCCTCATCTAGAGGAAACTTCATGCGTCAAAGTTACGACAGCGCATGGAGAGTTGTCACCCTGGGAGCAGAAAATCAAGCCAATTGGGGCAGATCTGTAGGTAAAGGAGTCTTAAAGGTAGCCATGGCTGAAGCTATTCCAAAATACAAGTCTATAGCTGAAACTTTGAAGGTTTTAGTCACAAAGCAAGATCACATAGAATCATCCCTTGCTGCGATTGGAAGAGGACATTCTCCCACTAGGAAACAAGAACAGGTTAAGTCCACTTCTTTGTTTTGTAAAGCATGCAAAGGCACTAATCATTCCACATTGTCATGCAATGTTCTCTACGATGTTGTTCTGAGCAATGCTTGTGGACAAGGAGAAAATTGCCAGATGGAAAATCTTAACGCTGTCAACACCATCCCTGGGCAGAACTATTACAATCCGAATCAAAATAGGAATCACCCAGGCTTCCAATATGGAAACCCTTCTGGAGCTATGAACTCACATCAATTCGGCCCCAACAATCAATCAAGAGGTCCACATGGATTCCAATATAATCAACAATAGAACTTTGGGAATCAAGAAAACTTCAAAGGAAACTTTCAGAATAGGAACTACAATAATTATCAGAACAACTCTAAGTATCAGAACCTGAACCAATAGAAAGGTCAAACAGGAACCATCCCTTCTGATGACAATCTATCAACCATTGAAAAGTTGTTGCAAACACAGCAAATGATGATAGCCAATCAACAAGCCCAACAGAAAGCTATTGAAACTCAACTAGCTCAACTTGCTGCTAGCATAAAGCCACCGACTGGAGTCTTTTCCGGCCAATTTGAGAACAACCCGCAATATCCTGAGCAGTTGAAGGTTGTCACCACTAGATCAGGGAAAGATTATTCGGATCCCCCATTGAAGACGCCTATGGTTATCCCTGACGAGGGTGAACCTGTGACGGTCCAAAACTTGACAACACCAGAATCGCAACCGAAGAAAGATAAGACTGAAAAGGAAAGCCCTGAGAAATCTACTGATGAGGAAACTGAAATGCCAGAGCCAGATATTCCTGTGTATAGGCCTCGTGTTCCTTTCCCATCCCGTCTAAGGCAAACCAAGCTTGATACAAGATTTATCAAATTCAAAGAGGCTATGAAGAAACTCCATGTTGATATACCTTTCTTAGATGCTCTTGCTGAGATACCAGCCTGGACCAAGTATCTAAAGTCGCTTCTCACTAAGAAGTACATAACTGAAGAGTATGAAACTGTAAAACTGGCTACGACCACATCGGATATCATACTAAGCAAGATGCCAAAGAAACAGAAAGATCCAGGATCCTTTGGAATTTCATGTCATATTGGTGACTCATCATGCAAAAAAGGATTGGCAGATCTTGGCGCAAGTATTTCTATTATGCCATTCAGTCTATGAAAGAGATTAGGGTTCACAGAGTTGCTTCCAACTACTATGACCATTCAACTTGCGGACAATTCGATAAAAAGACCGTTAGGAATTATCAAAGACATCCCGGTCAAGGTAGGCAAGGACACATATGTTCCATGTGATTTTGTCATTATGGACATAAAAGAAGACACCAGATACCCTCTTATCTTCGGCCGCCCATTCCTCGCCACTGCAAGAGCCCTTATTGATGTCGAAGCGGGAACCTTACTGCTGTGGTTAGGCAAAGAGACTCTGGAATTCAAATTTTTCAAAAGTATGAGAAGACCAAGTATACAGGAAGAAGTCTATCTGATTGATTGTGTTGAGCAAATGTCACAACTGACCCAAGAGTACCACGAGTCATATGATCCCTTGGAAACTACTCTATCTGACCTATTGAATGACGAACCTACTGACTAACGAGCAAAGGATTGCATCGAATCCCCTGCTAAAGAAAATGTTGAAGCTACTTACGAAGAACTAAAGACTACTGGAACCACAGAAGAAACTAGCAAAAAACCAGTACCTCCTGAAATGAAGCCCCTACCTGAAGGGATGAAGTACATGTTTTTAGATGATCTCAAGGCTTGTACAGTGATAATAAATTCTGATTTAACAACTGAATAAGAAGAAAAACTTCTAGAGGAATTAAAGGAAAGAAAGAAAGCCATAGGCTATAAAATGAGCGACCTCGCAGGGGTCAGTCAAGCCTTGTGCATGCATAAGATCCCCATGATGGAAGATCATAAGCCAACCATCG
This sequence comes from Alisma plantago-aquatica, assembly GCA_963693085.1. Taxonomy (NCBI): domain Eukaryota; kingdom Viridiplantae; phylum Streptophyta; class Magnoliopsida; order Alismatales; family Alismataceae; genus Alisma; species Alisma plantago-aquatica. The sequence goes on from OY856412.1 coordinate 1,490,560,551, forward strand.
AGCATCAACAAAAATTGAACCCGAATATGAAGGAAGTGGTCTGTCGCGAGATCATCAAACTTCTCACAGCTGGAATAATATACCCGATATCGGATTCACCATGGGTGAGCCCAGTTCATGTGGTGCCCAAGAAAGGAGGGACAACTGTTATGAGGAACGAAAATAATGAGATCATGCCCACTCGAACAGTCATTGGATGGTGGATGTGTATTAATTATAGAAAATTAAACAAGGCCACTCGGAAAGACCATTTCCCTATGCCCTTCCTAGATCAAGTTTTAGAAAGATTGGCCCATCAAGAATATTTCTATTATCTGAACGGCTACTCTGGATTCTATTAGATTCCCATACATCCTGATGACCAAGAGAAAATGACTTTCACTTGCCCCTTCGGGACATATGCTTTTAAAAGAATGCCATTTGGTCTCTGTAACGCACCCGTAACTTTTCAACGTTGCATGTCTGCAATTTTCGCGTGGCTTACTGAAACTGTTATGGAAGTCTTCATGAATGATTTTTCTGTATACAGAGATTCATTTGATTCTTGTCTAAAGCACCTCTCCATGGTTCTCAAATGTTGTGAAGAAGCACATCTGGTGCTAAATTGGGAGAAATGCCACTTTATGGTAAGGGAAGGCATTGTCCTAGGCCATAGGATTAGCAACAGAGGAATTGAAGTTGACAAAGCCAAGATAGAAGTTATATCCAAATTGGCTATTCCCACAAATGTGAAAGAAGTTCGTGCCTTCCTCGGTCACGTTGGATTCTATAGAAGATTTATACGAGATTTCTCCAAGATAACCAAACCTATGACCAACCTACTTCTAAAAGATGTTGATTTCAATTTCAATGAAGAATGCGTCAAAAGCTTTGATACGCTGAAGAAGGCTCTTACAACTACCCCCATAATTAGATCTCCCGACTGGGACCACCCCTTTGAAATTATGTGTGATTCCAGTGATTACGCTGTGGGTGTTGTCCTAGGGAAATACATAGAGAGGAAACATTATGTGATCTATTATGCATCAAAAACCCTCGACGAAGCTCAAAGGAATTACGCTACTACTGAGAAAGAACTTCTGGCAGTCATCTATGCCTTCGATAAATTCAGATCCTACCTTATTGGTTCGAAGGTCATCGTTTACACAGACCATGATGCTATCTGTTACCTTATGGCAAAGAAGGATGCTAAGCCAAGGCTGATCAGATGGATACTCCTTCTACAAGAATATGACCTGGAGATAAGAGATAAAAAAGGGACGGAGAATGTTGTAGCAGATCACCTCATTCGCATCCACACTCTGGATGCTAAAAAAAATTCCGATAAATGATTCCCTACCGGATGATCAACTAATGAAGGTCTCGGAAGCTATACCATGGTACTCTGATTTCGTAAACTACCTAGCTGCTGGAGTCATTCATCCCTAATGCACCGAAAATGCACTAAAGAAATTTATGCATGATGTGAAGCATTATTATTGGGATGAACCATATCTCTTTAAACTTTTCGCTGACGGGTTGTATAGACGTTGTATCGCCGAAGAAGAAGCCCAATCTATTTTGGAACAATGCCACTCAGGACCTGTAGGTGGGCATATGAGCTCAAAGAAGACTGCTTGGAAAGTTTTGCAATGTGGGTTCTTCTGGACGACATTATCCAAAGATTCTTACGATTTTGTCCTCTCCTGTAATAAATGTCAAAGATCTGGCAACATAACCAAAAGAGACGAGATGCCACTGAACCTATGGCAAGAAGTCGAGATATTCGATGTTTGGGGAGTGGACTATATGGGTCCATTCCCATCTTCTAATGGATTTTCATACATTCTAGTGGCGGTGGACTATGTCTCTAAATGGGTTGAAGACATGCCTACCGTCACTAGTGATTCAAAACCAGTCATCAAATTATTCAAAGATGTTATCTTTCCCCAGTTCGGAGTGCCACGAACTATAATATCTGATGGAGGCTCCCACTTCATTGAAAGAAGCTTTGAAGCTTTACTGAGAAAATATGGTGTCTCGCACAAGGTAGCTTCACCTTATCATCCACAAACTAGTGGACAGGTAGAGGTCTCTAACCGACAACTAAAAGCTATCCTTGAGAAAACCGTCGGACGCAATCGAAAAGACTAGTCAACAAAAATCAACGACACCTTATGGGCCTACCGTACTGCTTATAAAACTCCCCTTGGTACTACACCTTTTCGATTGATATATGGAAAGGCTTGCCACCTGCCATTCAAACTAGAACATAAGGCATGGTGGGCAATTAAACAATTGAACTTCGATATGAAAGAAGCAGGGCAAGCCAGGATTCTGCAACTCAATGAGTTGGATGAACTAAGAATGACGGCCTATGAAAATGTGCGAATTTACAAAGAACGTACAAAGCTCTGTCATGATAGACATCTAAAAAGAAAAGACATACAAATTGGAGACCAAGTTCTAGTTTTCAACTCCAGATTAAAATTGTTCCTAGGGAAACTCCGCTCACGTTGGTGTGGACCTTACATCGTCAAAAGCATCTCTCCACATGGTGCTTTCTCTTTATGGAGTGACAAATCTAGCAAATTTATAGCAAATGGTCACCGCTTGAAAAGATACTTCACGTCAACTGACAAAGGCACAGAAATAATGTTGGAACTCACCAATCCAAAGGACCCACCATGATACCGAATGACTCTGTCGAGCCATCGACATAAAACAAAGGCTCTTGTTGGGAGGCAACCCGATCAATAAATCTGTTTTACTTCTCCTTTCCAAATTTTGTTTATATCCTATAGTTAACTTTTCCTTAAATAAAATTTGCCTTATGAGATAGTTTTCTTTCAGAACACGAGATCGGAGTGGCGCTGATCAGAACGAAATCACTCTTGGCAGTCATACCTGGTGTAACCTTTCCCCTCCATCTTGAATTTAGGGTTTGCTCGGGATGAGCAAATCTCTAAGTTCGGGGTGGAGGGTGGGTGGTACGTACTTCACTTCCACATACACCCTTTTTTTTCATACCCAAGTTGTCGTTATCATAAAACTTTTCAAAATTTTCAAATTTTTGAACAGATACCTGATGAAATTTTGACTCTTGTCAATAAAATGTAACTAACTATCTTGCTATGCATCTTCAATTATAATATCCTCCTTATTCAAAGTGAATCCTCAATAGGACTGATTTTTGAAACTTGTCTTTTTCCTAAAATCATCCTATGAAGCTTATGATTCCTAACATCATAATACTTTTTACAAAATCATAAGTATATGTCAAACTGATAGGGATCAAACACGTCGCACTTCCTAACTGACTAGTGGAACAATGGCTCGGAATCCCCACCGGATCCGCATCAAGTCATTATTTGAGCAGAGTATGACAAAGAGAACAACCCGATTTCAAATTGTAAATCAAGTTGCATTCAGATCTGAACTCTCTTCTACACTTCTTCTATCATCTTCGTACCCCTCCATCCATCAATACCACCAAAATAGCCAAATTTGTGCCAAACCCTAAGTTGGGGGTGGCACGCCACTTCCCCCTTATCCACTTCTTCCATACCCCTTCCAATAAATAGGAGTGTACCACCAAAAATGCAATCTCGAGTCGAATAGAGGAGAGATTTGCAATAAAATATGCCAAAGTGCACACAAAAAGAAATGAAATCTCAAGTCGAATAGAGGAGAGATCTGCAATAAAATATGCCAAAGCGCACACAAAAAAATGCAATAAATGAAATTGCAAAACAAATAAAAATCTCAAGTCAAATAGAGGAGAGATTTACTTCTTCCTTCCATACCACCTTTCACTCCTTTTTCTACCTATTGGCACAATACATGCCCCTACCTTCCCGAAATACACCAGTGTCAGATCGGATGCACATTTGTTGATTCTACGGGTATCTCTGGACTCTTACAAAACTCTTTGACATGCTTGTTGTTGGAAAAAGTGAGGAGGAAGTGATGTTGGAAAATGAACTTAGGAACGAAGCTATGGTAAGATGTGTTTAGTGGTCCCAGGATGTTCAAGTACTAATTCATTCTGAGCAGAAAGAAAACATTTGTGATGTGAAGATGAAGCAATCACACGGATTGAAAGTATTTCATTAGGCAACAGTTTCAGATTTTATGTTACTCGAGGACGAGCAACGTTTAAGTTCAGGGTGTTTTGATGAGTGCATACTCACCATGAAATTAAATTGCCTTTTTGGAACAATTTCATCTCTATTCTACATCTTTTCATCCTAATATGAATCATAATGTACAAAACTACTTAGTTGATTCAATAATCAAGGTTTTAACTAAATATCTTTCATTTAATGTAGGAAAATCAAGCAATTCCACCCATACGGTCTCAAGACCGTTTGGGTCCTTGCGATCTCAAGACCGTTTGGGTCCATGCAGTCCCAAGACCGTTTGCTGGAATACACGAAGAACAAATGACGAAACTGGTTGCCAAAGAAAGCCATGCGGTCCCAAGACCGTTTGGTCCTATGTGGTCTCAAGACCGTTTGGTCCCATGCGGTCCCAAGACCGTTTGGTCCCATGTGGTCCCAAGACCGTTTGGTCCCATGCGGTCTCAAGACCGCTTGGTCCCATGCAGTCCCGAGACCGTTTGGTCCCATGCGGTCCCGAGACTGTTTGGTCCCATGCGGTCCCAAGACCGTTTGACGCGAGCATAAGGACCGATTGATGAACTGAAGCCACACGTCCACGCCAAGGCCAAGACCGATTGAAGCAAGCTGTTTGGCGCCCAAACGGTCTCCAAACCGTTTGGTGCCCAAACGGTCTCCAAACCGTTTGGCGCCCAAACGGTCTCCAAACCGTTTGGAGAAGATATTTCTAGCAACTCACCCAAACCGTTTGGGATCAAATTGGAGCCTATAAATAGACCCCCAGGGTCCTCATTTTGAGGCATCGGATCCGGACGCTGAGAGGCTGCCAGAGCACCACCCCGATCAAGTTCCACTCCACCTACTGCTAGTGTTGCATCCAAGGAGGCCAAGAAGAGAGGGAAGACGGAGCAAGGAGTGCATCTACTTCACCGGGCTGCGTCCACCCTCTGCACCGAGCTCATGGTGGATCTCTCTTTCTCTCTTTTCCTTCTTGTATCTCACATCATGAGCGAGTAGTCCTCTTTCGCTGGGGTGCGGGGACTAGCCCCGCTGCCCATGCAAACCATGTTCTTTTGTTAAACTTTCCATGGCAATGTATATAATTCTTCACTTTGTTGTTTACCGTTAAGCTTGTGGGTTGGTTATGTGCTTGTTTTCATCTTTGTGCTCCCTATGTTGCGATAACTTCAATGCATGGGTTTGAACGTCGTTCAACATGTTTGACTCCCTAACTAGAAATAGAAGGGGATTCCTTGAGGTAGTAAGTGTGTGATCCGCGAGGGGACGAGCCATCTAACCTTCAGTGACGCTTCTGTGCGCCTAACGCCTGTATAGGGGGTTCAGAACCTTAGTTAGATTTTGTATCATATTATTAAACATTGATGTATCCTAGTATGTTACCCTCCTGCTTGCTTATCGGTTAACGCGGTTGACTCCCAAACTAGAAATAGGATGGGATTTCATCGAGCTAGTAAGTGCATGATCCGTGAGGGGACGAGCCATCTAACCTTCGGTGACGCTTCTGTGCACCTAACGCCCGTATGGGGGGTTCACAACCTCCGTGGATTTCTATATCTTCAGAGCCGTAAGACATGTGATCCGGATGGCGACGAGAAATCTGATGCCTATGGTGATGCTTACGCGAACCTAACGCCCATATGGGGGGTTCTGCAACAGCTCTACTTGGGGTGTTATATCTTGCCTGGTTTGTTTATAAAGGAGTATGTTTGTGTGTAGCGGTGGTCAAACCCGGTACCATCCTAGTGATTCCATATCATTGATCTAAACCTATCTTTGATTCCACTTTTACTTTCATGCAATTAGTTTAAACAACCCAAATCAACCTATTGTTCTAAATATTAGTTTTACTTGAGCTAGATCTAACTGACAAGGATTCTTAAAAATGTTGTCATTTGGGTTCGATCCTCAACTATACTGCGATAAGACTCATCCACTTGCGGGTGGTATTATTGCACTTGGTTTTGGTAAAAGCTCGGGGATTTCAGCCCCGAGTGAATTTGTTAGTGCATTCAAAAACCACGCCAATCACCTTTAGTGGTGATTAGGGTTTGTTTGTGCTTTGTTGAGAGTTGGAGGTGCTACTTGCAAATAGCCCAAGTTTAGGGTTGAAGATCAAGATTTTCACCATGAGATATGACTTTCTCTCTCTTTGCTTCCTTTAGAGTTGAGAGGAAGGGCTGGGCTCATTGCTTGAGTTTCCTTGGGCTTTGTTGAGCTCTATTGGGCCTTTTTTAACCTTGTTTGGGCCTTTCCTTGCCTAGTTGAACCTTGTATCAGGAAGGAGGGTTTTGTGTCTCCCATGGGGGTGTCGCCCATGGGGTATATCGGGCATGGAGGTGGAGTGTATCGACCATGGACCATCTTTGACCTCTTGACCTCGTTTGTGTCACCACTAGTGGACACTTAGTTCTTAGTTCTTGCATGTGGAAATAGTCTTGGACATGTATTTAAGGTGAGATAAGGAGGTGGCATTGCCCTTGGACAAGTGTCTCTAGGTGGGCTACACATTGCCTTGTTTTCTCCTCCATCCTCTTCTATATATGCATCTCCTTTCACTTTCTTAGGATCCCTTTTAGATCTTCGTTGCCTTTCTCTTCTTTGGTGCATGATACACCTTCCCTTGGTGTGCTTGGTGGCTGATCCGTTTGGAGGTGTTCTCTTCTTCTTCCTCTAGTTTGGTGGCTGAACCATAGGTGAGTCTTGCTTCCTTGATAAGCATCTCCCCTCTCTTCTTAGCATCCCTCTCTCCTTCTTGCTTGCTCTTCGGCCATGGTGGTTATGAGCTTTGTTCCTTTCCTTGAGGTGGCCGAAGGTGGTGTGCTTTAGAGATAGGAGCTTAAAGCTTAAAGCTTAAAGCTTGGAGCTTTGGAGCTTGAAGAGCTTGCTTAAGGCGGGTTACATAACTCCTAACCCTAACTATTCTACCTTCTTTTATGTTGCATGTTAGTATATGATCATGATCGGCCATGCATGCTATGTTTCTTGCTCTAGCACGTACCTTTAATCTCTTGGAGATAGTGATCATGTTGTTGATGATTTTGTTGTTGGGTATGTACCTTTGGACCTAGTTGGCCGAACCCATAGATGAGGGTTTCCTTTGGGGAAATACCCCTTTCTCTCCTTGGTTTTGAGAAGCGAGTTTGAGCCCTAGTGATATAGGAAATACCCCTCTCTCTTTTGGATGTTGAGAGGTGAGCCTATACTCTAGTTGTTTAAGAAACACCCTTCTCTCACCATGGATTTGAGAGGTGAGCTTTTGGATAAGTGATGATCTAAGTTGAAGTTGATCCTTGATGGTTTCCTGATTTGTGATGGAGGTTGTGCAAATCCCCTCTCTCTTGGTTGTTGAGAGGTGAGCCAACTATCTTGATCAATTAGGGTTTGTTGCTTATGTGCTTGAGGTTGAAGATGACCTTTTGGTGAGGTTTTGAATCCTTGCATGATATAGTGTTGTGGAGAGGTTGCCTGACACCCTCTTGCCTTAAGGTTGGTTTTGGCTGATATGATGAGTTGAGCCCTGATGGCTTGGTGCTGATATGACCCTCTTGATCTTGTTGGTGACCTTGGATGATATGTTTTGACCAAGATGACCTTTTGCCCTAGTAGGTGTGGTCCCCTTGTCCAATATGATACCTGGTTGTGAACTCTATTTGGTTCCTTGGGCGACACAAGTTGGGTTGGTCTTGAGTAGTCGATATGGTGTGGAGTAGTGAACCCTAGTGAGTAACTTAGCATGACCGATAAGGTGTGCTTGACCTTGTTGGGCGATAGGCCTTCAGGTGGCGCCCTGGTATCAGTTGTTGATGTGTGTTGGTTGGGCGATACAGGGTAGAGCTTGGGTGCCACGATGCTGGCTGATATAAGCTTGAGAGTTATGGTAGTCAGTTGCCCAATAGAAACCCTAACCCTAGATTGGCGATAGGGCCATAGCTGATACAGTCAGATGTCTGATACACAGTTGACCTTAGTGCACGATATGTCCTTTGGACCCAGCTGCACGATACACACATGCTTCCATAGTTGCACGACATGAGTTGCCCGATATCATCCTTTGCCCTCAGTTGCACGACACAATCTCAGTGTTGCTGGCCGATATAGTAGCACAAGTGCTTTAGGGTGTGCAACCCTAGATGATAGGCTATAGTGAGGGATGTGACCTCGCCTGACATTCTTTGGATAAGGGTTGGTGCTACCCGTCACTCTTATAGTGAGGAAAGTAGGAACCTTTGGTTAGGGTTATACTTAACCCAAAAATCTTAATTAAATGGATTGTTAACCTTGGACCCGCATTTATGTTAATAATGGGAAATGATGATAGGTCGTGAACCAAGGTATGTTGGGAATCTAAGATTCTGCTACACATGACGAGATGATACACAATTTCGATCCCCAGTATAAGGCATGGTGTACGCTCAATAATAATGAGAATGATATAGCTTGTATTTCATATAATCATGGATGATGTTCTAAACATGATAGCATGATAATCCTGAAGGTTTATGTCTGGTGGCTTATGTTATCTCTCTTAATATGTATACTAACCATGCAGGTGTATTATTTGGATTCATAGACATGTAAGAGCTATGAGGTAAATATGTTTGAATAACACTACATCATGATAATTTTGTTGAAGAGATAACATGCATGACCAGTATGATGAGATAGGTCTGAGGACCTGATAAAGGTTGAGTGCCTAGTTGAGGTGTTATCCTCTTAATGATGAGATAAGGGATTGATATCCCAGGTATTGATGTAAGATGGTGATGATGCCTTGAGAGGCAGTGGTTTTCTATGATGAGGGATTGAGATCCCATGATAATGTGATGATTGCAGTAATAATGTAACTCAATGTTGTTATGCTTATAACTTGGTTATATGGGGCCATACCCGGTAATAGCACGTGTTGTCAAGGTAGCTTACAAGTTAGAGTTGCCGCCAGAGTTGCACATGTTACATCCAGTGTTCCACGTCAGTATGTTGAAGAAAAGTCACCCAGACACAATGACAATGATACAGCCAGTTGAGGTTGAGCTTGATGAAGATATGACCTATGAAGAAGGTCCAGTGATGATCCTTGATAGAAGAGTGAAGAATCTAAAGAGGAAGACATGGTTCTTGTGAAGGTTCTTTGGCATCATCGTGGTGTTGAGGAAGCCACGTGGGATCTTGAGGAAGAGATGAGTAGGAAGTATCCCTCACTTTTCTCTTCGGATTTTGGGGGCAAAATCCCTTTGTAGAGGTTTATGTCTTGTAAGGACCCAGACCTCCATTTTGGGTTTATCATGTTTGCTTTGCCTAACCCTGGTGTTTAGTTGCTTGCTAATCACCTTTAGTGGTGATTAGGGTTTGGTTGTGCTTTGTTGAGAGTTGGATGTGCTACTTGCAAATAGCCCAAGTTTAGGGTTGAAGAGCAAGTTTGTCACCATGAGAGATGACTTTCTCTCTCTTTGCTTCCTCTAGAGTTGAGAGGAAGGGCTGGTCTCGTTGCTTGAGTTTCCTTGGGCTTTGTTGAGCTCTGTTGGGCCTTGTTTTACCATGTTTGGGCCTTTCCTTGCCTAGTTAAACCTTGTATCGGGCAGGAGGGTTTTGTGTTGCCCATGGGGGTATCACCCATGGGGTGTATTGGGCATGGAGGTGGAGTGTATCATCCATGGACATCTTTGACCTCTTGACCTCGTTTGTGTCACCACTAGTGGACACTTGGTGCTTAGTGCTTGCATGTGGAAATAGCCTTGGACATGTGTTTAAGGTGAGATAAGGAGGTGGCATTGCCCTTGGACAAGTGTCTCTAGTTGGGCGACACATTGCCTTATTTTCTCCTCCATCCTCTTCTATATATGCATATACTTTCACTTGCTTAGGATCCCTTTTAGATCTTTGTTGCCTTTCTCTTCTTTGGTGCACGATACACCTTCCCTTTGTGTACTTGGTGGCTGATCCCTTTGGAGGAGTTCTCTTCTTCTTCCTCTAGTTTGGTGGTTGAACCATAGCTGAGTCTTGCTTCCTTGGTAATCATCTCCCCTCTCTCCTTAGCATCCCTCTCTCCTTCTTGCTTGCTCTTTGGCCATGGTGGTTATGAGCTTTGTTCCTTTCCTTGAGGTGGCCGAAGGTGGTGTGCTTTAGAGATAGGAGCTTAAAGCTTATAGCTTGGAGATTTGCAACTTGAAGAGCTTGCTTAAGGCGGGTTACATAACTCCTAACCCTAACTATTCTGCCTTCTTTTATGTTGCATGTTAGTATATGATCATGATCGGCCATGAATGCTATGTTTCTTGCTCTAGCACGTACCTTTAATCTCTTGGAGATAGTGATCATGTTGTTGATGATGTTGTTGTTGGGTATGTACCTTTGGACCTAGTTGGCTGAACCCATAGATGAGGGTTTCCTTTGGGGCAGTACCCCTTTCTCTCCTTGGTTTTGAGAAGTCGGTTTGAGCCCTAGTGATATAGGAAATACCCCTCTCTCTTTTGGCTGTTGAGAGGTGAGCCTATACTCTAGTTGTTAATCAACACCCTTCTCTCACCATGGATTTGAGAGGTGAGATTTTGGATAAGTGATGATTTAAGTTGTAGTTGATCCTTGATGGTAGCTCGATTTGTGATGGAGGTTGTACAAAACCCATCTCTCTTGGTTGTTGAGAGTTGATCAATTAGGGTTTGTAGCTTATGTGCTTGATGTTGAAGACGACCTTTTGGTGAGGTTGTGTATCCTTGCACGATACACTCTTGTGGATAGGTTGCCTGACACCCTCTTGCCTTACGGTTGGTTTTGGCTGATATGATGAGTTCAACCCTGATGGCTTGGTGCCGATATGACCCTCTTGATCTTGTTGGTGACCTTGGGCGATATATTTTGATTGAGATGACCCTTTTCCCTAGTAGTTGTGGTCCCCTTGGCTGATATGATACCTGGTTGTGAACTCTGTTTGGTTCCTTGGGCAACACAAGTTGGGTTGGTCTTGAGTAGTTGATACGGCATGGAGTAGTAAAGCCTAATGAGTAACTTAGCGTGACTGATAAGGTGTGCTTGACCTTGTTGGGTGATAGGCCTTCAGGTGGCACCCTGGTATTGTTTTTTGATGTGTGTTGGTTGGGTGACACAGGGTAGAGCTCGGGTGCCATGCTGCTGGCCGATACAAGCTTGAGCGTTATGGTAGTCAGTTGCCCAATAGAAACCCTAACCCTAGATGGGCGATAGGGCCATAGCTGATACAGTCAGATTTCCGATACACAGCTAACCTTGGTGCACAATATGTCCTTTGGACCCAGCTGCATGATCCACACATGCTTCCATAGGTGCACGACATGAGTTTCCCAATATCATCCTTTGCCCTCAGTTGCACGACACAATCTGTGTTGTTGGCCGATACAGTAGCACAAGTGCTTTAGGGTGTGCAAACCTATCCGATAGGCTATAGTGAGGGATGCGACCTCGCCCGGAGTTCTTTGTATGAGGGTTGGTTCTAACTGTCACTCTTATAGTGAGGAAAGTAGGAACCTTTGGTTAGGGTTATACTTAACCCAAAAATCTTAATTAAATGGATTGTTTACCTTGGACCCGCATCTATGTTAATAATGGGATATGATGATAGGTCGTGAACCAAGGTATGTTGGGAATCTAAGATTATGCTACACATGACGAGATGATACACAATTTCAATCCCTAGTATAGGGCATGGTGTATGATCAATAATAATGAGATTGATATAGCTTGTATTTCATATAATCATGGATGTTTTTCTAAACATGATAGCATGATAATCTCAAAGGTTTATGTCTGGTGGCTTATGTTATCTCTCTTAAGATGTATACTAAACATGCAGGTGTATTATTTGGATTCATAGACAAGTAAGAGCTATGAGGTAAATATATTTGAATAACACTACATTGTGATAATTCTGTTGAAGAGATAACATGCATCACCAGTATGATGAGATAGGTCCGAGGACCTGATAAAGGTTGAGTGCCTAGTTGAGGTGTTATCCTCTTAATGATGAGATAAGGGATTGATATCCCAGGTAATGATGTAAGATGGTGATGATGCCTTGAGAGGCAGTGGTTTTCTATGATGAGGGATTGAGATCTCAGGATAATGTGATGATTGCAGTAATAATGTAACTCAATGTTGTTATGCTTATAACTTGGTTGTCTTTACAATCCCCTTAAAATATATTAAATAATTACAGTGGAATATATCATGTAGTTTGCCCTGGCCATAGATCCATCATCATTAGAATTTGGTGATGGTGAAATAGGTTTATCCTGCAGGATTACCTTGAGTGCATATTGCTGAATATGTGAGGTTTCCTCTAGACTAAGATAGGAGGATTTGAGTACAACTGTGGTTGCAGACTCAGGATATATAAGAGCATGGTGAATAGGCCCATGACTCATCAAGATAGAGCATGAAGGCCTTCATGGCTCAAGAGCATGGTGATCAAGCCCATGGCTCAAAAGTATACTAGCACATGTGTCAAGGTGAGCTAGAGATATGGGTAGCTTGCAGAGCTAACCCAGAGGCTGAGGCCACATAAGCATGAGACTGCGGTCTTGCTTCAGTATTTGTGTACTGACCACAAGAAAGTGAGGTGTTACGACCCCACCTCCCGATAACCCCCAATTAAGGGAGACCGAGAGGTTGAAGCCGCACCCATTAATCTCGGATCAAAGGTTCGACATATAACCATAAACAATTATTAAATTCTAACAGACTATACTGAAAATGGTAATAAAATTTTTCTTTGCATACCTTTTGAAAACTTGGATCTCTAAACTTCTATCCACACTGATACTAATCTATCTAATCCTCCTTTGCACTTTAATTCTCTTTTAGTATCACATGTGCCACTTTACTGTTTGTTCTTTTCTTTGTACCTAAAACGCCGACAAACAAAACGTCGGTCAGCCGTAGCTGGTATGTGGGGGAAACAATAAACATGCAACTATGATAACAATGTAATCATTCAATTACTTATTTAACAACCAATATTACATTTTAGATATAACTCTGCGATCCAAGGGTACCCTATCCTCTGTGTTGTCCCCATTAAACCCCTCATGATCCACCTATAAGTGAACCAGTTTCTAGGGTTGAGTCACATGGCACTACTCGTAAGTAGACCACTCCTTAACTCGGGATTTGCTAAAGAGTCTCTAACTCACGGTAACCTAGACCTTGCTCTAGGATTACCCCTTTTTTAGCCTTTTCAAAGTAATAGAGGTGGATCCGGATCTAGCCAGTTATATATGCACATTTATAGTGATAATCATAGTCACTTTATAGTTGCATGAAATAAATAAACATCCAACAGTTTAGTTGCATTCAATGCGATTAAACATTCGGGAATCCACCGGGAAACTAAAGCGGTTATTCATAATTGTAACCACATACCTGATCCATAGTAACTTGATGTCCATGCATTAACATTCAACACAATTATCAAGCAATCAACAATATCCTGAAAATAATGCATACCATCCAAGTGTCATTGTTTTATTCAAAACATCCTCAAGATCAACTTGGATTCCACCTTATGATTTCTAGGCCAATTTTATGGTTTTATTAGGTTTTTAGCCTTCATTATGCATTTATCACTTTTAATGCTAAAACTATTATCTTTATCCTTTTAGGTCATAACCAAAACATTAAGGCTAATTATCATCTTCAGTTTCTTCCAAGTTGACAAATCATATTTCATTATAGTTCAACTCACATATATGAACCTTATTTATCACTATTTCCACTTTTATACACTAGGAAACACTAATTATCCAAATAATTCACATTAAAGATCTTGGATACTCAATTTATCTTCAAATCATCATATCTCTATTTTATTCTTCGATTTATACAATTAAAACCATTAGAATTCATGTCAACATCAATTAGGATTTCTAATCCCATTAAGGCATATTCATGTACATAGAACCCTAAATTAAACCAACTATATAAAAAGATCATCTTCTTAAATCCTATTTTTACTTTTAATAACAACAGGTTAATATCATCTTGAATTATCCATCTATCATCAAATCTAAGGGTTTTTCCTTAGTTAAATCATTAAAGATGATAACTTTATGTACTTTTCCAATTTCAAGCATATAAACTCTAAATTAGACTAATCATGTGCAAAGTTCTTCCTTTTTGAACTCAATGTTCCTTTTTACATTTAACATATTAATATCAACTCTAAAGATCCATTAAACCCTATTAAACACATTAATCATATCAAAATAGGGTTTCTTAATCTTTAATTCATTAAAAATGATAATTTGCACTACAATTCGAACTATGATCAGATTCAGGCATTAAAACTATTTTTAATGGATTCCTTGCATTTTTCTGATCAAAATACATATATAATTTGTATTGATCTGAGTTACGGTTTACGAGATATGAATTTAGCAAAAGATACCTTTTTGGACCAATCAGAAGCCGCCACGTCACCTCGTTCTTATGCAACTCGCCCAGCTGGTTGAAACATAACCAAATGACTATTTTAGCCCCGCGTAAGTTGATTGTTCAGTAATACCCAGAGGGGTATTCTTGTCCAACGCACCTCCTGTGCTTCTTCCTCCTTGCGACGACCTAGCGATGCCCGCCAGCTGCAATTCGGGGTATCTTCCTCCTCTCCCTCTTGGTCCCTCCAGCACCGGCGCCCACTCTAGTACCTCTGCCACCGTCCGCCCTGCCCGCGGCAGTTTCCAGCTACGGCCGAGGTGGCCGGAGTCGGCCTGGCAGCAGTGCCCATTACAGTCGCGCCTGCAGGCCCGTTGGCCATCTAGAACGGAGATGGAAGCGAGGGGAAGATGCATGGCTACCCGAAACCTTCGAAGTTACATCGTGCCTTCATCACGATCCACCACGGCCGCCAAGTGCCCCCAAAATAGCCCTTTGTTTACTTGGTTAGGGCTTTGACGGAAATAAGAAGAAGAAGGAAGGAGAGGGAAAAAAAAGGATACGTGCAACTCTCTAGAACTCGCCTCTGAGCTCTACCCCTTTTATAGGGGAGGGTTTTCGCACCCTAAGATGTGCATCTATCAAGCTGCAAGGTCTTGTCCCATTAGGAAACCGAATCCTTCTTTAGAAAGCAAGTTTTCTCTCTCTTCTTTATTATTCCTTTGATATCCTTTATCCTTGATATATTAGAATTCGAATTTCTTCTTACTTATTCTCTCTTTTCTTGCTTTTTAATCCATTGACACGAAATTCTATTTCCTTCAATAGAAATTTCATTCTTTTTAACAATATCTCATAATTCATTAATAAGGTATCACATTATCCTTTTATTTTGCAAATTTGGTATTTTCTCTTTCTTTCCTTTTTATTAGGACTCCTTGGATCCCAAAAACTTTATTATTTCGAAATTACTTTTTTAAGGATACTTATTATCCTTCTAGATACATCTAAATGTATTATTTCACATTATCTTGTTTATTTCTCATTAAATTATTTCTTTTTGAGGATTTCTCTTTATTTTCCTCATGGGTATTCCTTTTATCATTAGAAACCTCATGGATACGAATTATCACCAAGAACACTCATTTATGCCTTTTTCCACTCATTTTCCACATTTTATCATCATTTTCAATTTCTTTCTTAATAAAGAAATACCTAATCACCCTTTTCTTTTCTAATTACCTTCTTTTTGCAATCATGGTCTCCTTGGTACCCAAGGAACCCAAGAGGCACGAAATCCTCTTTGGATTTTCCTTCTAGAGGCTTCTATATATTTCTTTTCTCGATAATTCAATTATCCATTTACTATTTGAATTTCCTTGTTATTGGGCCCAATAGCCAATACAGCCCACAAAGCAACCAATCAAAGCTATTGTGAAAGGAATCCATTTATTCAAAACAAATCATATCATTATTTGTTCAATTATCTTTAATATGAGAAATTACATTTCTCACCAATTGTACCCAAAAATTAGGGTTATAACATCCTTCCCCTCTTATAGGAATTTTGTCCTCAAAATTCAAACAAGCAAACAAACAATTCAGGATAAGACTTTTCCATGTCCATCATTGGCCCCTATGTGGCTTTGCCGTACCCATGGCATTTTCAAAGAACCTTTATTATCACATATTCTTTTCTCTGAGTCCTTTCATCCCGGCGTCTATAAACTGCACATGTGACTCAGGCCATTTCAGCCTCCCTTGGGGCTCACTAGGTTCATCGTTCAGCACATGGTCGGGTACCTCACATAGTGCTCTAAATTGGACACATGGAACTCATCACACATTACTTTATCATGAGGGGCAAGGTCAAACTTAACCTTCTCCACCAAACCATATCAAAAGAACCCATGCATCGGGGACTCAGCTCTCTTAGCTATAACTTAGAGGGGTCAGATTTTCATGTCACATTTTCTCCCACAATAACTTGTATGTCAGTCTACTTTGCATCTGCTCACGACTCTCATTGTCTCTAGGCTCCTTTCATCCCTTGCACAATCAAAGTGACTTCATCTACACGT
Organism: Alisma plantago-aquatica; assembly: GCA_963693085.1. Lineage (NCBI taxonomy): Eukaryota > Viridiplantae > Streptophyta > Magnoliopsida > Alismatales > Alismataceae > Alisma > Alisma plantago-aquatica. The sequence goes on from OY856412.1 coordinate 1,490,577,151, forward strand.
ACTGGGGTCCCTTTTTCTAACCATCATGTGGTACTTTTCTAACCATCATGTGGTCCTTTCACCAACATCACCTTACTGAAGTGGTGACCGACACAACCTCCCTTATAGAGCTTCATATAAAACCCGATACTAGCTATGGTGGTCATTGTCACATCTTTCATAGGACAAGAACTATCTCTAGATATCACCCTAAACGAGCACACATGCCCTCATCAGACCCTTTAGTCTGCATCATACTAACCATAGTTAGGGGTGATAAACTATACTAACATAGAGTTCTCAATGTACCTATTTCCACCTTTTGGAAGGGAACCTTTATATCAAACTCAAGAACCTTTGAACTTGCTTTATGGTGTAGTTGAACCATCTCTCTCATGGGTAGTTCAACTAGATCTTTCCCTTGACATAACTCTTCCTTTCTCATATTATCTAGGTAAGGCGACCTACCATAACCCATATTGTATCTCGACCTTCTTTGGCCCAGGGAAGACCTATCACAACATCCATAGTGTTGAGCTCCCATTCTCTCTCAGGGAATCTTTTGTCCTCTATACCAATACACTGGGTTACTGGGGTTCGTCCTTTACCTCCTGGCTTGCATGGTCATAAACTACATGCAACTTTATCTTAAGCATCCAAAGTGCTATCGCCATTTTACCATGGTGTATGGTGATTTCCAATCATGCTTTCCTGTATGTCATTATTCTTCAAGATTAAATCCTCTAAAACCCTAAACCACTCTAGTCAGGGTTTCATCACCTTTTCTTCCAAAGAAGTGCATCTGAGGTTCTACCACCATCTTTTCATTACATCAAGGACTAGACTGGCTAACCAAACCACCCTTAATTTTTCAATGCATCTTATTACATCTGAGTGTTATCCAAACACCTCTCCTTTTAAAACTTTAGGGTTAGCCAAACAACCTCTTCTAACTTCTAGTCAAACAAGTCTTAACCGGAGCATTCATTACCACCTCTCATCCTTAGGTATCAGGTAACATTGAAGACATACACTTCCATGTATTTCACTTATTATATTACCTCAAACTCCATGTCTATCTCTATTATCTCTATTAAGAACACTCTCTGATTTCATCATCATGGTGACCAAACTCAACCTGGTATAACTTGTAAGTTCCATATAGCTCACGATAAAAACATCCTCATAAAGTGACTACCTCATTCCTCTTAGTGTTTATAAACCATCCATGTATCGTTCACTTTACCGGGGTAGATATCTTCTCTATCTCCATTTCTCGTGGCAACGCTCCAACCTACATCATCTCTTATCCTTGGTATATGACATGCATAATGTCCTATCTCTCACCCCCATAACAAGAGGAAATAAGCATTTGGCTGCAGTCCAAATACAGAGTTCTTCCTGTTCCAAGAGTAGAGATGGTACATCCCACCTTGCCAGTACACCTTTAAATATAAGTTGCAACGTGCCACATATGTCTCTTCATCACAAACATCACGATATCAAACTAGTCTTGAACCTGCTGAGGTTTATATCCTTGGTCATCTCCTCTAGGTCTATAGGGTACCGACTCTTTTGGGGTCATCCCTCTTCCCTCATGCATCCAGAGAGTGCCCTACTCATCTGCCCTTTGGGTCCCATGAGTTCATGAAGGTGATCAATCTCCTAACCCATGGCCCTCAAACAATGATAGATGTTACCTCCCAACCCTATGGTCATGTGCAACTGGGGAATTAGGCAACTCCTACCTTCATCGGTCTTATCCCTACCTGACCCTAGGATAGACTTAGGATTCACCATTATAGTACATGTCCACTTAGAACCTTACCCAAGTCTTCATCATCTCTCTTTCTGCATTCATGGTTGGCTCCCATCCTTTCATAGGGATCATGGCAACTTGCCTACCTTGGTCAAGCCCCATATCAGTTACCTCCATGTTAACACATTCATATGCAATTAGAGATGGATATCTATGGGTCTACAGGTTCATTCTCATACCATGTACTTCTCACTTAGCTTCTCAAGATCCTATGAGACTTCTTTAGGTTACCTTAAACCAACAAAACCGATATACACCCTACCAAAGGGGTCCCTCTCCCAGGATGGGAGGAAAACTATCTCTTGACAACAAGGTCAAAAAAACTCTTAGGTCCAGGGTTTACATCCATATGAGCCTACTTAACCCTAGCAAGCTATTAAGGCACCAGGAGATCACTTACTATACCATGCTAGGTCATACTTGTCCTCCTTCCTCGATGTTGGGACGAGATCATACGTTTCTTCATCATCAACCTAGTTATGAGGGGTTCTTCAAACACACCTTTAACTTCAGGGGCTCCTCTTTTCCTCTATTCATGAGGATTACTATGCTTGCTTCTATAGGAACTCAACTTCTCATCATGAGCCTTAAGTACACCACTTCCCCTCTTAGGCCTAGGAACCCTAGGTTCACTTGTAGGTGTCCAACTGCATACTCTATCTCTTAACCACGAACCAAGCATGCAAAAGGCATGACATGCACTTCTTGTCATCCTTCAACTCGAGCAACGCTTAGAGTTGGATCCTCCTTAAGGACAACCAACAAGGTATAAGGCCTCAGAACCTGCTACTAAACCTTTCTAGGTCTAAGGAACTCTTTTTCCTACCTCAGAAGGTAAACACCCATACTTTAGGTACATAGGCACCAGATGCTTCATCTTCTATCTCTAGGGTTTGGTCCCTCTAAAGGCAACCAATATATCATCAACTTTCAGGGATCGATCATGAAGCAATCACTATCATTCATTGTTCAGGGTTTTAGGCTTCCAACCTTCTTGCTGGGTTTCCTATTCTCTCTAGAGCTAACCCCACATCCAACCTCACCATTAGAGGTCCCTTCTTCAAGAAGGATCAACCTCAAAAACATTCTCTACATGGGTGAAGCCTAGGTTCGCACTTATGGTTGCTCAAGATCATCCATAACCCTTTATGCTCCATCATAATTCCTTATCCAGGGTTTCATCCAACTGTCAGCATTATGACGTGCCCTAGGTGCCAGCTATGCCCTACTTGCACAAGCCCATAGGGTTTCTATGGTCCTTCACTAACATCATCATCTAAGGATCTGTCCTTTACCCTAACATGCACGACCCTTCCCAGGGTTGGGTTGTGCTAGGTCACCCATGGATCGTATGGCATCCCAAAGGTATGTCCTTTCAAACACCTGGTCCAACTCATCTCTCTCTAACCTTCACTTAGGGTTAGGGTTAGCATCATCCTCCGAGGATGTGCTAGGTCTCTACTTGAAATGGACATCTTTCTCCAAAACTATCTTATCCTCTAGTCACGAAGGTCTAACCTTAGGTCCCTTCTGAGGACATGACAACTTACATCATACGTCCTAAGCACGTATCTATTATTTATTTTGTGCTTAATCTATTAAGCTTATGTCCATGACATCTTATTTACATGCCTTTCATTAATTTGGTGGAGGATTTCTTAAACCTTATTAACCTTACCCCTACCTCAAGAGGGTGAGGAGAAGAAAGAGAACCCTAATTCTTTATGTCCTTATCAGAATTTTGTGATGAGAAGGGATGAATAAGATGAGAAGTCCTAAAGGTATCTTATTTCGATTCATACCCTAAGACTTTGGCCAGGCGGTCACACGGGTCCGGGAGTCCTCGTATTCTGACTAACGGTGCGGAGGAAAATCTTGCCAGCCCCCGGTCATGATCCCTTTCTAGACACCTCCGTCTTTCGGATACTCCTCTAATAACTCCCTTGGGTTCTATGGAGTTTGTAAAATTTAATAATTATTAATGGTTAACTGAGGAACCCAAGCTCTGATACCAAATGTTACGACCCCACCTCCCGATAACCCCCAATTAAGGGAGACCGAGAGGTTGAAGCCGCACCCATTAATCTTGGATCAAAGGTTCGACATATAACCATAAACAATTATTAAATTCTAACAGACTATACTGAAAATGGTAATAAAAAATTTCTTTGCATACCTTTTGAAAACTTGGATCTCTAAACTTCTATCCACACTGATACTAATCTATCTAATCCTCCTTTGCACTTTAATTCTCTTTTAGTATCACATGTGCCACTTTACTGTTTGTTCTTTTCTTTGTACCTAAAACGCCGACAAACAAAACGTCGGTCAGCCGTAGCTGGTATGTGGGGGAAACAATAAACATGCAACTATGATAACAATGTAATCATTCAATTACTTATTTAACAACCAATATTACATTTTAGATATAACTCCGCGATCCAAGGGTACCCTATCCTCTGTGTTGTCCCCATTAAACCCCTCATGATCCACCTATAAGTGAACCAGTTTCTAGGGTTGAGTCACATGGCACTACTCGTAAGTAGACCACTCCTTAACTCGGGATTTGCTAAAGAGTCTCCAACTCACGGTAACCTAGACCTTGCTCTAGGATTACCCCTTTTTTAGCCTTTTCAAAGTAATAGAGGTGGACCCAGATCTAGCCAGTTATATATGCACATTTATAGTGATAATCATAGTCACTTTATAGTTGCATGAAATAAATAAACATCCAATAGTTTAGTTGCATTCAATGCGATTAAACATTTGGGAATCCACCGGGAAACGAAAGCGGTTATTCATAATCGTAACCACATACCTGATCCATAGTAACTTGATGTCCATGCATTAACATTCAACACAATTATCAAGCAATCAACAATATCCTGAAAATAATGCATACCATCCAAGTGTCATTGTTTTATTCAAAACATCCTCAAGATCAACTTGGATTCCACCTTATGATTTCTAGACCAACTTTAGGGTTTTATTAGGTTTTTAGCCTTCATTATGCATTTATCACTTTTAATGCTAAAACTATTATCTTTATCCTTTTAGGTCATAACCAAAACATTAAGGCTAATTATCATCTTCAGTTTCTTCCAAATTGACAAATCATATTTCATTATAGTTCAACTCACATATATGAACCTTATTTATCACTATTTCCACTTTTATACACTAGGAAACACTAATTATCCAAATAATTCACATTAAAGATCTTAGATACTCAATTTATCTTCAAATCATCATATCTCTATTTTATTCTTCGATTTATACAATTAAAACCATTAGAATTCATGTCAACATCAATTAGGATTTCTAATCTCATTAAGGCATATTCATGTACATAGAACCCTAAATTAAACCAACTATATAAAAAGATCATCTTTTTAAATCCTATTTTTACTTTTATTAAGAACAGGTTAATATCATCTTGAATTATCCGTGTATCATCAAATCTAAGGGTTTTTCCTTAGTTAAATCATTAAAGATGATAACTTTATGTACTTTTCCAATTTCAAGCATATAAACTCTAAATTAGACTAATCATGTGCAAAGTTCTTCCTTTTTGAACTCAATGTTCCTTTTTACATTTAACATATTAATATCAACTCTAAAGATCCATTAAACCCTATTAAACACATTAATCATATCAAAATAGGGTTTCTTAATCTTTAATTCATTAAAAATGATAATTTGCACTACATTTTGAACTATGATCAGATTCAGGTATTAAAACTATTTTTAATGGATTCCTTGCATTTTTCTGATCAAAATACATATATAATTTGTATTGATCCGAGTTACGGTTTACGATATATGAATTTAGCAAAAGATACCTTTTTGGACCAATCAGAAGCCGCCACGTCACCTCGTTCTTATGCAACTCACCCAGGTGGTTGAAACATAACCAAATGACTATTTTAGCCCCACGTAAGTAGATTGTTTAGTAATACACGGAGGGGTATTCTTGTCCAACGCACCTCCTGTGCTTCTTCCTCCTTGCGACGACCTAGCGATGCCCGCCAGCTGTAGTTCGGGGTATCTTCCTCCTCTCCCTCTTGGTCCCTCCAGCACCGGCGCCCACTCCAGTACCTCCGCCACCGTCCACCCTGCCCACGGCAGTCTCCAGCTACGGCCGAGGTGGCCGGAGTCGGCCTGGCAGCAGCGCCCATTACAGCCGCGCCTGCAGGCCCGTTGGCCATCTAGAACGGAGATGGAAGCGAGGGGAAGATGCATGGCTACCCGAAACCTTCGAAGTTACATCGTGCCTTCATCACGATCCACCACGGCCGCCAAGTGCCCCCAAAATAGCCCTTTGTTTGCTTGGTTAGGGCTTTGACGGAAATAAGAAGAAGAAGGAAGGAGAGAGAAGAAAGGATACGTGCAACTCTCTAGAACTCACCTCTGAGCTCTACCCCTTTTATAGGGGAGGGTTTTCGCACCCTAAGATGTGCATATATCAAGCTGCAAGGTCTTGTCTCTTTAGGAAACCAAATCCTTCTTTAGAAAGCAAGTTTTCTCTCTCTTCTTTATTATTCCTTTGATATCCTTTATCCTTGATATATTAGAATTCGAATTTCTTCTTACTTATTCTCTCTTTCCTTGCTTTTTAATCCATTGACACGAAATTCTATTTCCTTCAATAGAAATTTCATTCTTTTTAACAATATCTCATAATTCATTAATAAGGTATCACATTATCCTTTTATTTTGCAAATTTGGTATTTTCTCTTTCTTTCCTTTTTATTAGGACTCCTTGGATCCCAAGAAACTTTATTATTTCGAAATTACTTTTTAAGGATACTTATTATCCTTCTATATACATCTAAATGCATTATTTCACATTATCTTGTTTATTTCTCATTAAATTATTTCTTTTTGAGGATTTCTCTTTATTTCCCTTTTATTTTCCTCATGGGTATTCCTTTTATCATTAGAAACCTCATGGATACGAATTATCACCAAGAACACTCATTTATGCCTTTTTCCACTCATTTTCCACATTTTATCATCATTTTCAATTTCTTTCTTAATAAAGAAATACCTAATCACCCTTTTCTTTTCTAATTACATTCTTTTTGCAATCTTGGTCTCCTTGGTACCCAAGGATCTAAGAGGCACGAAATCCTCTTTGGATTTGCCTTCTAGAGGTTTCTATATATTTCTTTTCTCAAAAATTCAATTATTCATTTACTATTTGAATTTCCTTGTTATTGGGCCCAATAGCCAATACAACCCACAAAGCAACCATTATTTGTTCGACTTCAAAAAAAATATCATTATTTGTTCAATTATCTTTAATATGATAAATTACATTTCTCACCAATTGTACCCAAAAATTAGGGTTATAACATGAGGTCATGGAGTCCGGCTCTCCCTTTGACCTTGTATGGCACCGGATTTGGGATTTGCAACCGAAGGTTGGATTTGAGCAGGGATTTGAGCAGGGAAAGATCACTTCCTCATGGCATAATAAAATGTAATCCAGCCGAATAGCATATATATTGCTTAGAATAAAACATGGAACATTGGTTGAGGCCTTTCTTGTGTAGTTGATCTAGTATACCTTGCAATTTCTTGTACGTTCTTTATGTTTTGTGATAAGTTCTCATAAAGCTTATCTTGTCAATCATGTTCCATAAAGGAAATCTGGATACAGGCCTCATGAATATCTTGGTAAGACTAATGGGAGTAATAGTCTTGCTCAGTATACTACTCTTGTAATCTATTGTATCATATACCTGCTTTATCTGCTTCTGTATTTCTCAGGTTTTATAGTTTTGGCGGGGAGTTATGTTTCTCGTTAGGAATGTGTGTCTCACCCCGCTAGTTTACAACCTTTTTAGGTGATCGCGCTAGTCGTGGTGGTCGTGAGGTTGTGGCTGAGCAGCAAGAAGAGGAGAAGTAGAAGGCAAGAGATGGACATGTTGCTATTTTGGTGTTTTGTAGTAGAGTCCTAGAGTCATCCCTGTACTCTCAAGTCCTCAGAGGTGTTTTGTTGACGTTTCACGATGTATAGATGTTGTACCTTTGTTTATCCTATTGTTGGCCTTACGTGGCCTGTTATGTACATATAAACAAGTGATGAACTCTTGTGCTGGCATGACAGTTGGTTTATCTAGACTGTGGACATATATCAGGCTTGTAATGTATATATAACATGTTTCTTTGCAGGACATGGATGCAAAAGTTCTCTTAAGTATGCTTTCCACAATCGGTTTTATTTAACTCGTGTTTTTGGTAATATGTGGTCTCGCACATTTTCACGTGGCATCTCGTTGTCTGTGTGATGGGGGGGTGTCACAAAAAGCATGGTGCTTATTTCCTTATTTGTAATGTGTATAGTTTTTGTGACATCCCTCTGATCGAGGTACCCAATATTATAGAAAATATGCAGATGCTTCCATCCATGTATGTGTGCTTGAGGAAGTGTTATAGAGAGGGTGGTGATACTGCTTTATTTGGTATCTTCAACATATATTGTGTGAACTTATCTATTTATCAAAATATACTTTTGAATGCTATATCATAAAATAAGTTATTTATAATAAAAAAACATTTCCTACTAATTTTCTTAGACCAAGTGTCATTTCCGTTCAAGGCTACAAAAAATTAACGAAAGTCTTGTGAGTTTGGGTTTGGTGGAACCAACATAGTCTTGGGAAGATCACCAAAAAAGTTAGCACAAGTATTAACTTGAGTGTGACTATACTCTAATGCTATCAAAATCTTATCATTAGAATTGGAAGGGATCCTAGATCCCTTAATCTTTATGACAGGATGGGAGTCTCAATTTACTTGTACATGATTTGCCTCGAAACATCAAGATAATCGAATACAATAATGGAGAAATATATGCAGAAAGACAAGTGGACAGACGTTCAAGCATGAAAATTCAATTAAGCTCAACCCACGTACACCTAAAGTAGCACTGAAAATCTCAAAAAGGATGGAGATGACGGTAACATTGGGAAACATGCTAGTAGAAGCCAAAGGAATGTTGTATGGGAAGCATTTAAAGCCTGAATAAAATGGATATGGGAGGGAAAAAGAAGGAGATGTGATGAAGATAAAAGAAGGACAATTATAAGTATTTTCTAGTTTTCCTAGAATAAATATTTCTATGTATATCTAAGAGAGAGGTTTCTAGTAACACCTTTTATGGGTAAATAAGATAGAAAGGACTACAGTGAAAGAGAGAAAGATGAGAGGGAAACAATGATAAAATGAATCATAAATAGACAAATATGTATGATAATACTTAGTATAAAAGAGTGGTTATCACATATTAGCTTAATAATAATAAAATACAAAAGTTATTTGATAAGAATCATAAATTAATAATAGTATGTACAATTACATATGGTAATACTCGAGGGGATCTGCTATTGATAACACTATTAAATATAAATTCATTATAAGTACTCATAAATAAATGACTAATACACAATATATGTATGATAATACACATAATAAAATTTGGTTCTCATAAATGCAATTGACAACAGTAATATAATTTGTACCCCAATAGAAACTTAAACATAATCAAGTAAAATAATTCACAAAATTATGATAGTACTCATAGATAAGTAATACTCATAATGAAAATTAATTCACATAAATTGGTATAAAATAATAAAAATTCATACAACTCTATAAAAACTACTCATGATTGGATGTAAAAATACAAATAATATGTATGATAGTACCCATAAATAAATAATAGTCACACTAAAAGGTATACGGATAAATTTGCATATAATAATAGCACAAAAGTAACAAAAATAATAACGATATACCCAATATCATAAGAACTCATGTAAATAAATAATATGATAAACAAAATATATATGATAGTATAATTAAATATAATACTCATCACGTCTAAATAATTTATATAAATTTACATAATATATATAGCTTTATAAAAAGTAGTGATATTTAATTCTACAATAAACAAAACATGTAGGATAGTACACATAAATAAACAATACTTATAACAAAAATATAATACAAGCACACAAGTAATAATTATATCATTAACTTTACAAAAGGTACCCATAAATAAATAATAAAATTTGCAAAATATGTTTGACAATACTAAAATGTTTAATAATACTCAGAACAAAAAGAAACTCTTTAAATTAGTAATAATCATATACATCAATTTACAAATTTACCCATAATTGAATAGTACTCATAAAAGATATTGATAAACATAATTTCACATAACAATATCAATTTGTATAATTATCAAATAACCGTTATAAACGATTGATACAATACCAAAATATACATGATAGTAATCAATAATAAATACTACTTCTAGTTAAAAAGTTACACACAAAATAAAAATTGCATAAAATAATAATACACATAACTTTATAAGATGTACTAAAAAAATAACACATTACACAGAATATGTATTATAGCACTTATTAACAAATGTGCTCATAATAAAAGAAGTATCATACGCTTAACACACTATAAGTAAGCATCATCATACTATTATTTACTAATTAATTTTAGAACCAACACACAACCAAGTATATATAAATAAAAATAAAAAATGGAATTAGAGTTTGTCAAATTATGAAGATACTTTATAAAAAGACACATATTCAAAATTTCAAACGAAACCGACAGGTCTATCTCAATGTACTGCTTTCATAGGCATCCGATCTCCCCATATCTATGCTATATAAAACAAGCCATTTTGGATTAGACATGTAATTTTTTTAACATTTTTATAAATTACAAACATGTCCTTTGTATCTATTTTCTTTAAATTACATATTGGTCCCTATCTGTGTACACCACACCTTTATCTTTAATTTTAAAATTATATTTTATATTAAGAGACCATCTATATTATATAAGAAAGTTCGTGGAGGGGGTTGGTTGCAATTTTTCTCTATTACTTTTTAAAATTACATATTGGTCCTTATGTGTACACCACACTTTTTTCTTTAATTTTTTTAATTATATATTATTTTAGGAGAATCGTCTATAATATATAAGAAACTCTACAGAAGGGATTGGATGCAATTTTCTCCATTATTTTTTAAAATTACATATTGGTCCCTGTGTGTATACCACACTTTTGTCTTTAATTTTTTTATTATATATTATATTAGGAGACTCATATATACTAAACAAAAAGGTATGTGGGGGTTGGGTGTAAAAGGGTAAAATCACCCCTTTACTAAAAATTTGAAATATCAAACCTCCATTCCCAACATACTCAAAAGGTATGCTGAAAAGGATGTAAAATTTTCAAATATTTATTTATACGGTATACAAAAGACCATTGAAAAGAAACGAAATAAAGAATAATTGACTATATTTAGTTTCATACAAGATTATACAAGAATACATCATTCTCCCTTTAGGATTTACATCAAGATACACAAACAAGATCTTGATAGAGGGAAGTCTAACTACTACAATCATATCTCCAAAGTAACATCTCCATCAATCAAGTCCAAGCCAAAAGCCAAGATCTTCTTGTCTTATCCATCACCTTGATCAGCACCTGGGTTGTTGGGAAGGCACCCAACAAAAGGGAAAGGAAAAAAAAGTATGCGTCACAAAACTAGTCTAGGATAACAAGTTAAGTAAAGCTAGTAAAAATAGGCTAGTGGTCATCATATGATGAAGACCATAAGAGTGTGAGGCTTCTTTCAATAGATGCTTGCCATAAATAAAGTAAAACAATATAATTGCAGGCATGATTAATATCGACTACTTTAACTAAGTAGGGTTGAAGGTTCGGTAAGTAGGGTTGAGGCACCTACCAGACCTTCAACCAAAATGTGAGGGGAGAACAAGACATTTCTAGTCACCTACACAAATTCTGTGTGTGTGGTGGGGGGAGAATATGATGTTCCCCAGGGCAAATGAACACATGCCCTACTATGGGTGGTTGTACATAAGTACCCCTAATAGCTAGTTAGTCTAATAAAATCATCAAGCTAGAATCAATGCCAACTAATAGCATCATTTAAATAGAACATGGCAGTGGGGTACCAAGACCCAAGAATAATATTCCAAAACTGATTTACGAGGCAAGTATAGCAAAAGATTCAAGAGTATAGGAAATATGGTTTGATATAGCCTCATTAAAGAAAATGTAGTTTAAGGCAAATATCCCCAACTTAAGGTGTAAATGGACATACCTCTTCCGTAGAATCCTAGAAACCACTTTTCAAAACCTTTAAACGAGATCAGGGTCTAGTTGTCCTAATATCATAACTATGTTCATGTATTAGAACTATGTACATTCATTAAAGACTTAAAACCTTAAAGTTACCAACTTTTTCTACAAACCATCGATTTAGGTCCTAAAGCCATCACCATTGTCTTAGTTAGGGTCATCTGATCAAAATACCATATAATTTTAGGTATTTTAGAGATATGGACTTTTAAGAGTTTTTTAGTGATTTTTACTTAATTAATTCATTCCCAAAAACACTTATTTGAAAAACTCAAAACCAGGCATCAAATTTATTTTTATTAAATAGATCTTTTTTTGAGTCTAGAACATGTTTTATTTTTGTTTTTGGACCTAGGAATTAATATATATGAATATTCTAAAATTGACCAATAGGAAAAAGCCAAATAAGCATTTTCATTTAGAAATAAGAGAGAGAGAGGGTGGGTTGGGCCCACTACTTGACCCAATCACTGCAAACTAAGTTAGTGGCCCGCCTCGCTGGCTGGCACCGGTCAAATTCGGGTCAAGGTCGGTCAACCGTGGAAAACAAAAACAAAAAGGCAATAATGCACTCGTGCGAACATAGAGAAAGAAGAGAGAAGTGAGCAGGGTCAGAAGCGTAAAACCATAAGGGGTCATCTCCCCTGCCCCCCCCATCCCCTTGATGCCATGACCATCAGCTCCTTGGCGTGATTTGGGCAAAAATGCTATACATGACCAAACACAAAAGTAAAAGGTGCAAAAGAAAGAACAGAGAGAGATGAACTCAATGATACCTCAAATTAGATCAGAGGCGAAGAGGGGAGAGAGGGTGAACTTCCACAAGTCCATAGGCTTCGACCAGTCATCGGGGGGGTGAAAATGTGATGAAACTAGAAATTTATGGGTGCTTCGAGTTACAAAGACTCCCAGGAAGCCAATGGTAGGGATATTTATATGTAAGAGGTTGTAGGTTGGGTTTTAGAACCCAGGGTGAGAGGGAAGTTTCGGGAGAATTGGGGATTTTTTTATTATTCATCAAAACATAAAAATGTTGGGATAAACTGGTGTGGAATCAAGAGAGGAGTCCAACATGCCAAAAAATTCTCGATTTGGTTGAGTATCCAGAGAGATATCGCAATTTGAAAAATCAAATATCCTCTCCCTGTTTCCTAATCCAAACCGAGGTAGGAGACAAGCTCCCGACAGTCTGATGGATCCTCAGGCTCTCCTAGCTATCAAACTTCGTGCGTAGGAGACCTATTAGGCGTGTGACACTTATTTTTCAGTTGTATTATAATTTGAATAAAGTGATGTATATATTATTTAATGAATTTATCTTTCTTCTTTTGAGGACTCAATCAGTTTCCAAATTTAATAAATATTGACACCCTGGTTAATTTTGAGGTGTAGAACCTGGTTATGGAATTATTTTTGCCTTTTCAAGACTTTTAATGGGTTAAATAATTCAAAACTCATTTTCTCTTTCCTCCTTCATTTATGACTTTAAGATTATCCAAATATGATGAAATTTCACCATGTGTCCAATTAATGTTTTAGATACAATTTTTCCATTAATTGATCATATTTGTGTCATTTACTTAATTAATTCTCAAAATGAAGGTTCTACACACTTTCTCTCTCCTACTCTTCACATTAACCAAATATCATCCAAATTAGTTGAAAACTTGCCCAAAGGCTATTTTTAATATGTAAATCACAAATCTAAGGTTAGTTTCCACTCTTGGAGTCATTTAATATTTTATTTAATATTGTGAAGAAAACTCATCTTTTCTTTTCAAAATAAAAGAGATATATTTATTATTGTACCAAAATTATGAAACTTGGCCTCCAAGCCAAACCAAACCCAAGGAAAATGAATCTCAACTTTTCTTTAACCAATTAATCTTCCTTTGATGAATTTTATCCCATAATCCAATATTACCAATATATCTCATATTAATTAATCACATTAACATGTTTAAAGCAACATTATTCATTCGTTTTTCTCTTCCTTGCTCCATAAGGCTAAGGAATGATCTATAATGAATATATTTTATTAATGTGTCACATGAGTGGTAAATTTTCATATTAGACACTTAATAAAAAATTTACTGAGGTATTTGTGAAGAAACCCCTTTATTGGCATAAAAGGTGAACAAATGTCCTCGAAACCACCATAATATCCACAAATTATATAGAAAGGCCAAGGAGGATAGAAATAAAAGGAGAAGATGGGAAAGAGGGTCAAAAGACAAAATGTCTAGGATTTAGTATATTACATTGGGCGAAATTTTCTCCATGATCTTTTGAAATCACATATTAGTCCATATGTGTGTACATCACAATTCTATTTTTTATTTTTTTTAATTATGTATTGTAGTAGGAGGCTCATCTATACTATATAAGAAACCACATTGGGGGTTGAATGCAATTTTTTCATTATTTTTTAGAATTAGATATTGGTCCATGTGTGTCTACATTACACTTTTGTCTTTAATGTTTTAAATTATATATTATACTGCGAGGTTCATCTATACTATATAAGAAAGCCCCGTAGGGGGTTGGATGTGATTTCTCCATTATTTTTTGAAATCACATATTGGTCCATGTGTGTGTACACCAGACTTTTGTCTTTAGTTTTTTAAAGTATATATTATATTAGGAGGCTCATCTATACTAAATAAGAATGCTCGCGGAGGGGGTTGGATGCAACTTTATCCATTATTTTTTGAAATGACATAATGTCCATGTGCGCACACCTCACTTTTGTCTTTAATTTCTTAAATTATATATCATATTAGGAGACTCATGTATACAATATAAGAAAGCCCCAGAGGGGACTCAATGCATTTTTTCCATCATATTTTGAAATTAAATATTGTTCCATCTTATGTGCACACCACACTTTTATCTTTAATCTTTTAAATTATATATTATATTAGGAGACTCATCAATACTATATAAGAAAGTTTGCGGAGGGGGTTTGATGCAATTTTTTACTTTATTTTTTGAAATTACATAGTGGTTTATGTGTGTGTACATCACACTTTTGTATTTAATTTTCAAAATTATATATTATAGTTGTAGGCTCATATATACTATATAAGAAAGCCCTGGAGGGGGTTGGATGTAATTTTCTCCATTATTTTGAAATTACGTATTGGTCCTTGTGTACACCACACTTTTGTCCTTATTTTTTTAAATTATATATTATATTAAGATGCTCATATATACTATATAAGAAAGCCCGCGGAGGGGGTTGGATGCAATTTTCTCAGTTATTTTTTGAAATTATATATTGGTCCCTCTATGTACCCCACACTTTTGTCTTTAGTTTTTAAAATTATACATATATATATTAGGAGTCTCATCTATACTATTTTTTTTAGGAAAGGTAAAGTCATATATTGATGGCACATCAAGCAAGCGAAACCTGCTTATGTGAAAAACACTTACAGGATGTTTGACAAAGCAACAGAATATAAAAACTAAAAAAAACAAGCTGATGAAAGTAGTGTTTTGATAAAGAGGGGGAGGCACCCCATAACAAGCCCCTTGGAGTTTTTAAAGTTGAAGCGCCTTAGTTGTTAATAATGACCTAAGCCTGAAAGAAGAATCATAGTTGTTGCTGAACTAAACTAACACCAGTCTCGTCATTGACTATTGCTTTGAGATCACAAAGAAAAGCAGCTTCTGATTCTCCTTCCTCAGAGTCTTCCTGTCTCCCATATGCTAGATTACCTGCATTTTGTAAGGATGTGAAGATCGGCATCTATTTGAGTTATAATATTTTTGGCCAATTTTTTATTGTTACTGAAAATTCTATTGTTTCTTTCTTTCCAAAGGTTCTAGCAGACCGTGGTGAAAAGATCACTGCTTTTGAAATTCTTGTAAAGTCTTAATGGTGTTGTTTGGATGGGGAAAGTGGCTTCCTGGAGATCAGGAAGGCAGTTTCTCATTAAGTGTTTGGGTAAAAGTGCACATAAAGAAGATGTGGTCGGCCGAATCACTATTTTTTTCACAAAGTGTACATCTAAAAGGGCCTATGAAACCCTTTTTTGTGATGTTTTCACCTGAAAGAAGTGTGTTGTGTAACAGAAGCCAAAGGAAAGTTTTGTATTTTTGTGGCCATTTCTGTTTCCAAATCTTTGATGATGATGGAGAGATACCTCTGTAGGAGAGGAAGTTGTAGGCAAGTTTAACCGAATATTTTTTTCCCATTTCCAAGTGATGATATTTGAGGTGTTGTTTTCCAAGGAGAGAGTTAGGTGTCTGAATTCATTTTGACTTACCTAGGATAAAATACATCTTTTAAGGGAATTTGACCTATTATTGGTGATTAGTGTAAGAGCTTTATCAATCCTTATGTTGAGGAGATTATTTGGAATAATCCAAGATGGTTTGAGATTGAAGACAGAGTTGTTTTCATACCATGGATCAAACCAAAAGGAGATATTTTTGTGTGAGTGAGGTGGAGTGTTTGTGATTTGTGTAATTGTGTGGATGTTTTTATTGATGAATTTCCAAAGAGGGGAGGCTGTTTTCAGATGGATTTGGTGCTAGGGTGGAGAGTTTTGATAATATTTGTGTTTGATGAGATTGGTCCAGATTTTCTTTTTATTTTGAATCAGACTATCAATGATTTTGGCAACAAGGCAGAGAGTGTGTGTTTCAATATTGATAATACCCCAACCTCCTTGGTCAAGAGGAGCAGAAATAATTTTCCAATTTACTAGATGGTAATGTTTCCCTGGTTTGTCCAGTTTGTGGAAGTTGTTCCAAAGGAAATTTCTCCGAATTTTATCTAGAATGGATTTTGTTTTTGAGGGTAAGGGATTGCCGATCAAGAAGTGGGTAGTTATTGGAGTGATGACACTGTTTAATAGGGTGAGCCTACCTGAGAGGTTGAGGAAGTTATTTGCCCAGTTTGTGAGTTTGGAGTTTATTTTTGATATTATGGGAGTCCAAATAGCATTTGTAATGTTGTATGGGGTGATGGGGAGACCCAGATATTTGATAGGGAAATCTTAGGTCTTGCATTTTAGAAAGTCTTTAAAGTACTCCAAAGAAGTTTGATTTATGTTTACCCCAAAGATGGAATATTTTTGTATATTTATTTTTAGCCCAGAGATATATGAAAACATGACGATGATTCTAAAAATATTTTGAACGGAGGATACATCTGGGGAGGAGAACATGATGGTATCATCTGCAAAATGAATGATATTTTCCTTGCAAACATCGAGAGAGGAGATAAGACCATTTTGTTTGCCCATCTTAATCATGTGAGAGAGGATAGTAGTTATGTCACGGGTTAACAACCTAACTCCACTCTACACCTCAGGCGCCAACATAAGGCGTACAATAGAGTTAAAATTTCCCATCCCTAAGTGGATCAAACACATGAATATATAAATGCACCGAATAAAAATCTTCCATACATAGACCAAATTGTTCATTACATAGGGGCCCGAAGGCATAGGAGTTCTATAGAAGAAACTTAATACATGAGAAACTAATGACAGAATAAAAAGAAACATAATCTAAGAGTCCCATTTAGCTTTAGCATCCCCATGATAGATCTGATTTTTGTGAGCCAGCATATAGACTAGAAATATCATCTTCCTTTCAACATGAGCATCATAAGCAGAAGGTACCTATAAAACATATGTAATTGGTACGCGTCAGCACAATATATAAATATATTGTACTGAGTACGCCTCCGCGTCATTTAATTATACCTCACCATTACACTAGGCAACAGATCAAGGGACAACCAATAATCACTTGGTAATGGAAAGGAAAAACTTATAGTATATCAACAACACACTTATTGCAAGAGGAAAAACAAAAATATTACAACCACAAGAATCACATGTTTTTTCCATTTTCAACCAATATGTGAGTAATTGCTCAATCACATGCACTATTCTACCAAAGAGATCTAGTGATTATTGTACTATTCTGCCAAAGAAATCTAGTACTACTTTGAGGTTCACTATTCTACCAAAGAGGTTTAGTGCTCATTGTACTATTCTACCAAAGAGATTTAGTACTACTGTTCAGGGCACTATTCTACCAAAGAGATTTAGTGTTCATCACATGTCGGTTCAGTTACCTTTAATTCTTGGTAATCATATTCATAACTTTAGGAAAACATGCAACACATATTTCTAAATTAGCAGTTAGATATACTCATAGGATTACTTCATTACATTTATACATTACAAACAAGGAACATAATGACCAAGTGGGAGGTAATGGCATACCTTCTACTCAGAAGTGGGGAGTCCAGAGATGCTCCTCACTGGTACCTTTGATTTCCTGAAATTATTGGATATTTGGTATTTATTAGATATATTGTTCGAATTACACATATTCTAAAGAGTATATATAAAAAGGCCCTTTATGGATTTGGAGTCATGAGAGTTGAGTACGGATCTTAGAGTATGGATTTGAGTCCAAGATTATTATTGTCACATCATAGTAGGTTCATAAAGTCAGAATCGTGGTCTATAGATCATATTAATTTATTATGCACATTTGGTAGGTCAAAATAGGGAAGGGAGTGATAAATAGGTTTTATTGATAATTGAGCCATAATAAAAGGATATAATCATTCCATAATAATATAGATGAAAAAAAGATGATGATCACATGTTTTTAGTGATTTAAACAGGTTCGAGTATTTTCTAAATAATTAATCAAGATATGAACATATTTAGGCATGAGCATTTACTCGAGCCAGATTTAGGGTCAACAGATGTCAAAATCATGATCCTCGTATTTTTATGATTAAAATGGAGTATTTATTTGTATTTTTCCGACACTCCTACTATTTTTAACAAATTTCCCAATATCAGATCATAAACTGAATTTTCGAGATAATAATCGAAAACTAGAAAAATGTGGACCGTTGGATGATCAGATCTAACAGCCAAGATCATGCTTGCATATACCGCAAAAGGTTGAGATGGATATTGGACCGCTTACTTGGCGAGCTGTGATTTGTCCACTTGGATTGACGTGGACTCCCGTGATTGGTCCAGCTAGGCTCGAGCGGATCCCTCCTTCCTCTTGCTCACAGCTTCACAGCAAGTGGCCGACACGATCTCCGGCAAGCTCTCGTTGGAGTCTGGGGCTTCTTCATGCCCAGGTGGAGATCGGGCTAGCTTCGTGGGAGCTCCCCGCAGCTGGACGACCGGTCCTCGGGTCGTGGCTCTCCTGGGATCGCCAGGTCGGCTAGGAGACCGGCAAGCTACACGGCTCGCGGCAGAGGAAGATAGAAGGGGGAGCAGTGGACGATGAAGCTCGGCTTTGAGGTGCCGGTTGGATGGAGCGGAGCTTTGCGGAGCTCGAGGATCAGCCAATGGTGGATGAGGAGGTCAGGAGCAGCCCACCCAGTAGCTCGACGGCGGCGGACAGAGCTAGGAGAAGAAGCTTGAGGTCGATGGTCTTCGAGGCAAAGGGGTGTAGGCAAAGCTTGTGAGGTGGTTAAATAGGCACGAGATCGGGGAAGGAGTGAATGCCCAATTGGGCTCAGCGGTGGTTGGAGAAGGAGTCTCACCGGCGAAGTCGTGTGAGGTGTTGTGGTCATTTTCGGAGGTCGTGTGAGGGGTCAGCGGGTTCGTGGAGGTGAGGTGGAGGCGTTTCCTCAGTCGGTTTGGCACGACGTGGCAGGGAGTGGATCGGCTTGTGTGAGGTAGTTGTAGCCACGATCTCGCAAGTCAACCGGAGGAAGAGGACGACCGGATGGTCGTCCAATCCACCCAGGATCCATGGACGTGCCATCTAATGGTCGCGATTGCTCGGGAGAGGTGACCTACGGATCGTTGACGTCAGCGCCGCGTGACCAAGGAGATAAAAAGGAAAACTTAGGTTAAAATGAATGATATCATGACAATTAATAGACAAACATTAGCCAAAACTTGTAAAAATCATAGAGGGAGCTAGGAATGTCCAAACGACATGAAATTTGTAACATAGCTTCACAACAGCATACCCCACATTGTGGTAAAGTTTGGGATCGAGATTCCTATCTTTGAGTGATAAATTAATCTTTAGGTGAAATAGGGTTTTGAATTAGATTAAAGATTAAGGAACCAAGCATAAAAGAATTAGAAAAGTCACTTTATCACATCCTACTAACCTTAAAAGAAATTTTGTCCTCAAAATCAAACTGGATGAAAGAGGTGAGGAAAACGTTGCTCCATGTCTGCTCGTAGCTCCCAGGTAGCATCTTCTGCACCGTGATGGTTCCACTGTACCTTCACCATCAAGATCTTCTTGTTCCTGAGCTCCTTGACCCTAGAGTCGAGAATCTTTGTAGGTTGTTCTGGATAAGAGAGATTCTCCCACAACTCAAGAGGCTCGTGATTCAGTACATGACTATCATCCTTCACATACTGTTTCAAATTGGATACATGAAAGACATTGTGCATCATGTTGTACTACAGAGGCAGAGCAAGCCGATAAGCACATTCACCAATGCGCTCCAGAACTTCGAAAGGACCCACATATCTCGGACTAAGCTTCCCCTTGTTCTTGGCTATGGCACGGATAGGTCTGATCTTCAAGAATACATAGTCACCATCATTAAACTGTCTGTCTGACCTGTGTGCATCTGCATATGACTTCTGACAATCTTGGGCCCGTTTCAACCTCTGCTTGATCAAGGACACCTTATCAACATATAATTGTAACTCCTCAGACTTTAGCATCTTCCTTTCCCCAACTTCATCCCAATGGAGAGGGGATCTACATGGCCTACCATAGAGAGCTTCATAGGGTGGCATATCAATACTAGATTGATAGCTATTATTGTAAGTGAACTCTGCTAATGGAAGGTAGTAATCCCACGATCCTCCCCAATCTAAGACACATGCTCTTAGAAGGTCTTCTAAGATTTGGATAGTACGTTCTTACTGGCCATCAGTTTGGGGATGATATGTTGTGCTGAAATTCAACTGTGTACCCAGCTCATTCTGCACCTGCTTCAATAAATGTGATGTGAACTTTGGATCTCGATCTGAAACTATTGAAACTGGCACTCCATGCAGTCGTACAATATCCTTTATATATAACTCAGAAAGCTCAGGAACCTTGTTCGTAGTTCTCATAGGTAAGAAATGTGCAGACTTGGTCAACCGGTCTACTATGACCCAAACCGCATCATGACCCTTCCTGGTGCTGGGTAGTCCCACCACGAAATCCATGGTGATATTTTCCCATTTCCATTTGGGAATTGGTAATGGTTGCAATAGACCATCGGGACGTTGGTGCTCGGCCTTAATCTACTGGCAAGTGAGACACTTAGAGATAAACTCAGCGATATCGTTCTTCATACCCCTCCACCAAAAGTGTCTTTACAGGTCCTTATACATCTTAGTAGATCTAGGATGTATGGAATACTCAGACCCATGTGCCTCTTGCAGGATACGCTTCTTAATCTCTGACTCTTCAGGTACCCACATCCTATGCTTGTACCTTAGTCCACTCTCTATACCAACAGATACATGTGTCTGGGGCTTTGCCACAAGAGCTGTCATCTCCTCCAAACTAGGTGTTCTTTTGAGATATCAGGAGTTCAGAAAGAAGACTAGGAATAATATTGATATTCGCCAAAATAATAGAGCTAGATTCTACTTGAGATGACCCAGAAGATGAAGGATCTAGATGCATTGATGCATAAATCGACTTTTTACGACTAAGAGCATCAGCTACAACATTGTCTTTGCCTGGATGATATGCAATCATGAAATCATAATCTTTGAGATACTCCAACCATCTCATCTGTCGAAGATTGAGGTCCTTTTGAGTCAAGAGGTATTTTGGACTTTTGTGGTCCGTGAATATATCAAAAGTAGCATCATACAGATAATGTCTCCAGATTTTGAGAGCATAGACAATGGCAGCTAATTCCAAATCGTGAGTTGGATAATTGACCTCATTATGCAGGCAACAACTTTACCATTTTGCATGAGGACACAACCCAAACCCATTTTAGAAGCATCAGAATATATTACAAAGCCATCATTCCCAGAAGGTAGGGTCAAAACAAGAGCAGAAGTCAAGAGGGATTTCAATTCTTGGAAACTAGCCTCACACTCAGGAGTCCAAACGAATTTGACATCTTTTCTGGTAATTTTAGTCATGGGTATGGCTATTTTACTAAAGTTAAGGATGAAACGAAGGTAATAGCCAGCTAGGCCAAGGAAGCTACGAATTTCAAAAGCATTGGTAGGGGCTTTCCAATCAAGGACAGCTAGAACTTTGGCAGGGTCAACAGAAATTTTCCCACCCGAAATGACATGTCCAAGAAACATGACTTGGTCAATCCAAAATTCACATTTAGATAATTTATCATACAATTTTTGGGCTCTCAAAACATCAAGGACTTTCTGGAGATGTTCACGATGTTGATCAATAGAATTTGAATATATAAGAATATCGTCAATGAAGACCACAACAAAGTTGTCAAGGAATGGCTGGAAGACAGTATTCATCAGATTCATAAACACTCCAGGAGCATTAGTCAAGCCAAACGACATCACCATGAATTCATAATGTCCATATTGAGTTCTGAAAGCTATCTTTGGAATATCACAATCTTTTACTCGTAATTGATGATAACCTGATCTAAGGTCAATCTTGGAGAACACAGTGGCAGTACGAAGCTGGTCAAACAAGTCATCAATTCTTGGGAGGGGATATTTATTTTTAATGGTGGCTTGGTTGATCATGCGATAATCAATACACATTCACATTGACCCATCTTTCTTTTTAATAAAAAGAACAGGAGCACCCCAAGGAGAAGTACTAGGACGTATGAAGCCTTTATCAAGAAGTTCCTCTAGTTGTTTCTTGAGCTCTGCAAGCTCAGCAGGTGCCATCCTATAAGGTTCCTTAGAGACTGGTGCGGTGCCCAATGCTAACTCAATTGAGAACTCAATCTCACGATCTGGAGGCAGCCCTGGAAGCTCCTCAGGAAAAACGTCCGGGTAATCTCTCACCACATCCAAGCTCTCTATAGGTCTCACCTTAGGATCTGGCATGGATACAACAGCAAGATAGGCTCTACATCCTTTGGCTATCAAGGTTTCAGCTTTAAGAGAAGAAATAATCATATTTCGGTTTCTTTCTTTTCTCCAAAAAATAGTCAAAGGTTTAGAATTGGGTGCATAAAAGACTACTTTCTTGCCTCGGCAATCAAGCATAACAAAGTTGGAAAAGAGCCAATCCATCCCCAAAATTAGATCAAAGTCTTCCATATCAAGAAGGATGAAAGCAGATTGAAATTTATGGCCACCAAAAGAAAAAGGCAAGGTTTTGGTTTTTTGAAGAGAAGTATAAATTTTGCCACTGGGAGTTGTCACATCCAAGATATAACCTAGATCATTGATCTCGAACTTGAGCATGGAAGCAAGATTTCTAGATATGAAGGTATGTGTTGATCCTGAATCGAATAGGGCCACAACAGGGTGATCATGGAGACATATCATACCTACATTATGATTTTATATGAGATTATGGTTTTCAAAGATTTATCACAAAAAGAATTATTAACATTATTACCTTCAATTAGACAGTTGTCATTGGCCTTAGCTTCCTCTGCATCAATTGCAAAGACTCAGCCCTGACGATGTTCTGGCTGAGCCTGAGCTATAGGGACAGCTGGTTGAGCAGGTGGAGCTCCAGGTTGATTTGGGAGGGCATTATGATTCTGATTCATCCAATGTGGCGGATTAGGGTAGTTTCCCCTCATGTGTCCCTCTTGTTTGCAATTGAAACAAACAGGTTTATCATACTTGTATCTTCCAGGGTGAATATCCCCACAGTTCATGCATCTGGTAGCATTAGGTGGAGGCCCTCGGAATGGCCCACCTCGGCCTCGGCCTCCCCGGTTTGGTCCTCCTCGGTATGATGGACCCCTATGGTGATTTCCTCCTCCTCTTCTCATGCCATGGCTGTTAGGCTTCTTCTTATCATGCTCCTTTGCCTTGCCCTTGGTGATGGATGCATCGGTTAGACCTAGGTATCCCAAGCTTGGTGTTTTGCTCTTTCCTAAGGTTCTTTCTTGGGTAAGGGCATTGTTGATGGCAGCTTCAAAGGTAGGATGGGTGGAGGTGCAAAGGTGAACTTTTATTTCTTGGTTAAGGCCATCTATGAAGTGTTCAATCTTTTCATCTTCATCAAGGTTGCGAGCATGATGCTCTAGGAGTCTAAAGGCCCTAACATAGTCAGTAACATATAGGTTTCCTTGGGTGAGGTTATTAAACTGCTTCTTCTTCTCCTTCCTAGCTGATATGGGCATGAAACGGTTGGTAAAGATCCCCTTAAACTCCTCCCAACCTATGGGGGCATCTGGAAGTGCTTGTGTATGGTAATAATTTTCCCACCACAACTTCGCGGACCCCCTAAGTTGGTAGGTAGCAAAGGTGACCTTATCTTCCTCAGGACACTTAAGGGCTCTAAAGGCATTTTCAACAGATATGATCCATGCATCAGCTTTATCTAGGACTTCACCTAAGTCTTCTCCATGAAAGGTTTTGGGTTTGAGTTTAAGGAAGTCATTAATGGTGGTTTCATGGTTGGTCCTAGAGGATGAGGCACTATTGATGGTTTCTTTTAGGGCTAGGGCATGCATGCATTCCAACATCACCTTCTTTTATTCTTCCCAATTGCCTACAGCCATGGTCTTACTAGGGCGTGATTGAGATTCATCACCAGAGCCATCACTAGATCTTGTTCTCTTAGACCTAGTTTTTGGAGGCATCTGCAAGTTCGTATAAAAGATAGTTTAGAGATTTATTTGAGATACATCATATTGCAACCAATAAATATTTAGCAATCATGGCATGTATTTTTTCCAATTTTTCATGTCTTTTAGTTGTTCCCATTTCTCCTAATCTACCCACATAATAGAGAGAGTATATCATTGATCATGGTCATGAGAGAGAAAGTAGATGAGAAGCCTAGTGTATATTATTCACTAAATAGGTTGGTTGGGGTAGTCCTTAATTGAGAAAAGGTGAGAGGAAAGATTTTTCTAAGGTAAGGGTGCCCACTTTAACAATAATTGTGTTAGCCAGGCAGATAGCTTGCGGCGGGAACCCTCGCACCGTGAAAATGGATGGGGAGAGTGATTATGTCAGAACCTTCCGTAAGGTACCCTTCTAGACACCTCGGCAATTTACTGCTAAATGTGGGTTACCCTAGGTCTAGGTAAGGCTACTAATTATTTGATACATCTATATTGATTCATGTGCCTGCTCTGATACCATCTGTCATGGGTTAACAACCTAACTCCAATGTACACCTCAGGCGCCAACATAAGGCGTATAATAGAGTTAAAATTGCCCGTCCCTGAGTGGATCAAACACATGAATATATAAATGCACCGAATAAAAAGCTTCCATACATAGACCAAATTGTTCATTACATAGGGGCCCGAAGGCATAGGAGTTCTACAGAAGAAACTTAATACATGAGAAACTAATTACAGAAGAAAAAGAAACATAATCTAAGAGTTCCATTTAGCTTTAGCATCCCCATGATAGATCTAATTTTTGTGAGCCAGCATATAGAGTAGCAATATCATCTTCCTTTCAACATGAGCATCATAAGCAGAAGGTACCTATAAAACATATGTAATTGGTACGCGTCAGCACAATATATAAATATATTGTACTCAGTACGCCTCCGCGTCATTTAATTATACCTCACAATTACACTTGGCAACAGATCAAGGGAAAACCAATAATCACTTGGTAATGGAAAGGAAAAACTTATAGTATATCAACAACACACTTATTGCAAGAGGAAAAACAAAAATATTACAACCACAAGAATCACATGTTTTTGCCATTTTCAACCAATATGTGAGTAATTTCTCAATCACATGCACTATTCTACCAAAGAGATCTAGTGCTTATTGTACTATTCTGCCAAAGTGATCTAGTACTACTTTGAGGTGCACTATTCTACCAAAGAGATTTAGTCCTCATTGTACTATTCTACCAAAGAGATTTAGTACTACTGTTCAGGGCACTGTTCTACCAAAGAGATTTAGTGATCATCACATGTCGGTTCAGTTACCTTTAATTCTTGGTAATCATATTCATAACTTTAGGAAAACATGCAACACATATTTCTAAATTAGCAATTAGATATACTCATAGGATTACTTCATTACATTTATACATTACAAACAAGGAACATAATGACCAAGTGGGAGGTAATGGCGACCTTCTACTCAGAAGTGGGGAGTCCAGAGATGCTCCTCACTGGTACCTTTGATTTCCTGAAATTATTGGAGATTTGGTATTTATTAGATATATTGTTTGAATTACACATATTCTAAAGAGTATATATAAAAAGGCCCTTTATATATTTGGAATCATGAGAGTTGAATACAGATCTTAGAGTATGGATTTGAGTCCAAGATTATTATTGTCACATCAGAGTAGGTTCATAAAGTCAGAAACGTGGTCTATAGATCATATTAATTTATTATGCACATTTGGTAGGTCAAAATAGGGAAAGGAGTGATAAATAGGTTTTATTGATAATTGAGCCATAATAAAAGGATCTGATCATTCCATAATAATATAGATGCAAAAAAGATGATGATCACAGGTTTTTGGTGATTTAAACAGGTTCGAGTATTTTCTAAATAATGAATCAAGATATGAACATATTTAGGCATGATCATTTACTCGAGTCATATTTAGGGTCAACAGATGTCAAAATCATGATCCTCGTATTTTTCTGATCAAAATGGAGTATTTATTTGTATTTTTCCGACACTCCTACTATTTTTAACGAATTTCCCAATATCAGATCATAAACTGAATTTTCGAGTTAATAATTGAAAACTAGAAAAACGTGGACCGTTGGATGATCAGATCCAACGGCCAAGATCACGCTTGCATATACAGCAAAAGGTTGAGATGGATATTGGACCGCTTACTTGGAGAGTTGTGGTTTGTCCACTTGGATCGACGTGGACTCCCGTGATTGGTCCAGCTAGGCTCGAGCGGGTCCCTCCTTCCTCTTGCTCACAGCTTCACAACAGGTGGCCGACACGATCTCCGGTGAGCTCTCGCTGGAGTCTGGGGCTTCTTCATGCACAGGTGGAGATCGGGCTAGCTTCGTGGGAGCTCCCCGCAGCTGGACGGCCGGTCCTCGGGTCGTGGCTCCCCTGGGATCGCCGGGTCGGCTAGGAGACTGGCGAGCTACACGGCTCGCGGCGGAGAAAGATAGAAGGGGGAGCAGTGGATGATGAAGCTCGGCTTTGAGGTGCCAGTTGGATGGAGCGGAGCTTTGCAGAGCTCAAGGATCAGCCGATGGTGGATGAGGAGGTCAAGAGCAGCCCACCCAGTAGCTCGACGGCGGCAGACAGAGCTAGGAGAAGAAGCTTGAGGTCGATGGTCTTCGAGGCTCGCTCTGGGGAAATTGAAGGTTGGAACAAGGCAAAGGGGTGTAGGTGAAGCTTTTGAGGTGGTTAAATAGGCACGAGATCGGGGAAGGAGTGAACGCCCAATTGGGCTCAGCGGTGGTTGGAGAAGGGGTCTCACCGGCGAAGTCGTGTGAGGTGTTGTGGTCGTTTTCGGAGGTCGTGTGAGGGGTCAGCGGGTTTGTGGAGGTGAGGTGGAGGCGTTGCCTCGGTCGGTTTGGCGCGAGGTGGTGGGGAGTGGATCGGCTTGTGCGAGGTGGCTGTAGCCACGATCTCGCGAGTCAACCAGAGGAACAGGACGACCGGCTGGCCGTCCGATCCACCCAGGATCCATGGACGCACCATCTGATGGTCGCGATTGCTCGGGAGAGGTGACCTGCGGATCGCTGACATCAGCGCCGCATGACCAAGGAGATAAAAAGGAAAACTTAGGTTAAAATGAATGATATCGTGACAATTAATAGACAAACATTAGCCAAAACTTGTAAAAATCATAGAGGGAGCTAGGAATGTCCAAACGACATGAAATTTGGACCATAGCTTCACAATAGCATACCCCACATTGTGGTAAAGTTTTGGATCGAGATTCCTATCTTTAAGTGATCAATTAATCTTTAGGTGAAATAGGGTTTTGAATTAGATTAAAGATTAAGGAACCAAGCATAAAAGAATTAGAAAACTCACTTTATCACAAGTTAGGATGATGAAGAGGTAAGGAGAGAGAGGATCCCCTTGTCTAAGTCCATTTGAGTTATGGAAGTAACCAAAGGGAACACCATTGATGATAGTGGAGAAGTGATTTGTTGATATACAAGCATGGATCCAAGAAATCCATCTGTCAGGAAAACCGAAGCCCTTGAGAGTTTTTAAAAGGCATTGCCAGTTTACAAAGTCAAAGGCTTTTTCAAAGTCAAGTTTGACGGCTAGAAGTGGAGATTTATTTTTGTGTCAAAGATGAATCGTTTCATTTACCATTATGAAGGCATCTTGAATGCTTCTGTTTTTTAGGAAAGCAGATTGGTTAAGAGGGATGATGTCTTCCATGAGAGGTTTGATCCTGTTAGCTAAAGTTTTTGCAATGATTTTGTAGGAGGTATTTATGAGGCTGATAGGATGGAAGTGAGAGATGATTTCAGGCTGACTATTTTTTTATCAGGGCTATGAAAGTTTTATTTATGTATTTAATGATATTTTGTGGGTTTGTACTGGTATGGAAAGTAGATAGAAAGGCAAGGAAATCTTTTTTATACTGGTTCCAGTTTGCCAAGTAGAATTCTACATTAAGACCATCAGGTCCGGGGGATTTATTTTTACAAGGTCAGAGATAGCAGATTGTAATTCTTCAAGGGTGAAGGGTTTGATGAGTTCGTGAGGATTTTTTATGTTTTTTTGAAAAATGGTGTTCCATTGTAAGTTAGTGAGACAAATAGGAATGTTATTGTTATTGAAGATATTTTTGAAATGGTTTTTTATGTGTTTTATAATATATTGTTTATGTGGTGTGAGTCTGCCATTTATCATTAGATGGGTTATGGCATTATTTCTAAAGTTTTGATTACAAATTTTGTGAAAAAAAATTGTATTTTTGTCCCCTTCTTTTGCCCAATTGATTTTTGCCCTTTGTCTCCATCTTGTGTCGATACAGTTGTTTATGTGGTCAAGATCTGCTTTTATAGAAAGAACAAGAGCAGGGTCAGATGATGGGTCCTTGTGAACAAAGAGAAACTGATCTTGAAGATTTTTTTGGAGTTCAAATAATTCGTAGGTTTTTTTTTCTTCCATTGTTTTATGTGAGTTTTGATATGTTTTGTGTTGTTTAGGATATGAAGACCAATGTTTGCTATTAGAGGGTTGGCAAGAGTCCAAGCTTCAAGGCAGGATCTGGAGAAGTTTTCGATGGAGAGCCAGCTGTTTTCAAATTTGAAGGGACGAGAGCCCCAAGAGCAAGAAGCAGTATCAAGTATTAGTGGGAAGTGGTCTGAAATGGTTCTATGTGAGATATGAACTGATGAGAGAGGGTGTTTATCTTCCCAAAGGTTTGTACATATGAAATGACCAAGCCTGGGAAAAGTCTGATTTCTAAACCATGTATATAAGGCATTTGAGGGTATAATGTTGATCAGAGAGTGGTTTGTAAGTAGTTGACAGAATTTTTTATCAGCTGTTGACATCAATAAAGTGGAGGGATTTGAATTGTGTCTATCTGAGGTCTGGGTGATCAGATTAAAATCACCACCCAGAACCCAGGGAGACAAGTGATAAGTTGTAAAGAGGTGGTTTAGTTCCTCAAGGAAGAGGGATTTGTTATATCCAGGTTCCCCATAGACACCAGAGAAAGACCAGAGAAAACCATCAGAGAGATTTTTGAAATCAATGGTTATGGAGAAGTTGAGGTAAGAATAGTTTTGTCAGACTAGTGTCTGGTTGTTAAAGCCAACAATGATACCGCCTTTGAAACCCTTGGGAGGTAGTTGGATCCAGTTTGTGATTCTATTACCTCCAATAGTTTTGAGGGAAAAAGGGGTAAGAAAGGGTTTTGTTTCTTGGATGGTAATAAGATCAATATTATTTTTATAAATGTGGGAGCGTATTTTTTCCTCCTATGAAGATTTGCAGCTCCACAAATGTTCCAAGATGAAATTTTCATAATGAAGGGAAAGAAAATTTCAAAAAGGCTAAACAAAAAAACTGAGTTAGGTGCTAGCTTGGTTTCGCCTTTTCTTAGTCCATCCCATGAAGGTTTCAAGGTTGTTTAGAACATTTTGAGCATCATCGTCATCTTCCAGATGAAAACCAACCTTATTTGCAAAAGAAGTGAAACTTTTAATGTTTGACCAAGAAGCTAAATCCTCTATAGTATCTAAATCTTTATTTTTTCCTTGGTAAGATGGAGATGATGATAATGAAGTTGCAGTGGAATCTTTGCTGAAAGAGCAGGGTGAGGGGAGAGTAGAGTTACCTTTCTTTGTTCTGTTGATGATGCTGGAACCTTTAGAGACATTTTGGTTTGGCTGCAAGATCTTTTGAAGGTAGTTGGAGTTGAGCTTCTGCTGAGGGCTCTCCTGCTCCGAACTCTGCAAAGAATTTTCATTCTTGAGCTGAGATGAGGCTTGGTTCATGTTTGTTTGATGATTTTTGTTTGGTGATGGGAAAATTTCCTTCGTAGAGGAAGGAGATGGGAAAGTATTTCTTCTAGGATTGAATTTGTTAGCATGGAGAGAGGGTTCAGGAGATCTGGTTCTTTTTTTATTTGGATGGAGATAGGAGTTTTCAGAGTGGTTTGAGGTTTTCCGTAGCCAAACATGGTTTCGGTCTAAAGAAGCCCTGGAGTGCAAGGTAGGTGTTTTATCTTTATTTGGGGTAAACCAAGATGGCGGATGAGAAGAAAGGTCAGAAAAGGCAGTGCTTTTTATGGTAGGATGTTCAGCTGCGAGTTTTAAATGGTAGATTGACTCACCAATTCTTATATTGATAGATGGCGGAAGAGAGATGGCAGCTTTGACAGAAAAGAGGCAGTAAGCTTTGATGTATTGAGTTGGGTGTAGTGTTTCAGGGCTGATATATTGAAGGGTAGCCCTGATAGAATGAGCAATGCCTCTAAAGATCTCTATCTCCCAGAGATGATGAGGGAGATTTGAAATGGCAACCCAGTCAGAGCCGCCAGCTGGGGCAGGGAAGGAACCAAAATCAGTAGACCATTTTGATAGTCTAGCCATGATAAAGCTCGAACCGCATGGTATGGTGAGCACTTGGTTGAAAAGGTGATTAATCTTTGTTCCTTCTGGGACGGAGTAGATGAGCTGGGTGGGGGAGAAGATTTTTGGTTTGAGGATTGTGTGATTAGGAAGAAGAAGGGCTAAGGCATGGGTGATGTCTAAGACGTTTATAGGGTTGTTGTCCATGTTGTTTTCAACAGAAACAAGGATGCTTCTAAGAGAGAAGACTTTGAGAAAACGCATAGAATTTGCTGGGAGATCTAGGGCAATAGCATATTCCAGGTGATCGGGGACCTTCATGTTTGGTGAGTTAGAAGGATGGTTTTCACAGAGAGTTTTTGAAGAGGTATGTGGAGGAGGGTTTTTTCATTTTGGGTTGTGCTTTGCAGTTGATAGGTTTTTAGTCATGTAAAAGGGTTTAGATATAGGAGGAGATCAGGAGTTTGTGATCGAGCGACAAGGAGGGGTTTCTTCTGCATGTTCAGGCGGGAGATTTGTGAGGCATGCAAAGGAGTTTTTTGAAATGTAATGATGATTGGGGGGATGTGCGTTGTGCCAGAGATCAGAAAAAGCCCTTTTTGGGACAGCGGAACTCCTGTGAAAAGGCGAGATTTTGATCGATCGAGAGTGCATGAAGGAGGAGGGGCGGTTTGGCTGGTTGTTGTCCCAGTTTGGAGGGTGGTGGGCTTTGCAGAACCTTTTTATGTGCCCTATACGACCGCAACCGAAACATGAGAGGCGAGAAAAACATCTGGAAGTTGAGTGGTTGTTCCGGTGGTAGAGAGAACAATACAGAGCTCGAAAATGTCTTTTTTGGGGGACCAGAGTCCAGGTATGGGCGGTGGGGGATTTTTCTAGGGTATCGTTTATGAGAAGTGATGATTTTTCATGGCCCAGGATGGGAAAGGCAGAGTTTAGGCGAGAAATGTCCTTAGGGGTGATATCCCCGATCAGGGTGGATTGAGGAAGAAGGGTTTTATATAAGTTTGTCAGATTTGTCCTGTATTTTTTACCCATATAAGATGGGGTGGAAAAAAGCTTGTACCTTTCGGCGATAGAACCATGTTTTTGATCCAAGGGTGATGTGACATCATCTTCGTCATCCTCTGAACCTGAAGAGATGGAGATAGGCCAGGATTTTTCTCCCATGGGGGGTTGATATTCATCTCTGACAAATAGTTGATCCGCCGAGTTGGATGATGAGGAGCTATCTTGATCATGTTTTTTGTAGAGGTGGGCAAGTTCTAGAGGAGAGTTGTGGACGAAGTCACGAACCCAGACACGGAAGGTGCGATTTTCCATCGGTTGTAAGAAAATTGACCACTCAGGATGAAGTTTAAGTTCATTGCGCATGTCGCTCCAGCCATCCGAAATGAGGAGGAAGGGGTTTTTTTTACCCCATGTTGTTTCGGTAGGGGTCGACCATGTGATCTGCACCTGGAAAGAACGGTGGCCGATATTGATCATGCATGTACCAGGAGAGATGTCATACTTGTGATAGATCCAAGCCCTCGATAAAGGGATGCTCGTTGAAAAGGATGGGTCAGCAAGATGGATTTCGATGTAGGGGAAACGGGAGTTCATGTTGACTGGGGATGATGAAGTTTTTGTGATGTTGCTAAGCAGCAAGGGCTTTTGCTTCTTCAGAGCACGGCGGAAGGTTGTTATCTTGCCATATTTTTTCATGCACGGTGGTTTTATGCATGAGGCGAGGGTGAGAACGCCTCCTATTCTCATGTTGTTATCGGGTCGTTTGATGGGACTTTATTGCTATTTTTCTAGACCAATAGACATGCTGATTTGATCTGGCAGCCAGAGATATTCTAGGGAAGGAGGGTTGTAGCCGGCAGATAGAATGGAAAGAGTGAAAGGAGTAATCAATGATATGTTTTTTGCATGTACCTAGGGCCGTTTAGGATGCACGAGGTGAGATGCAAAGGATGTTGATAATCTCGTAATTTATTACAAACTGCTTTGTAGAGGCCTAAAAACAGGAACAGGGTTTCACCGCCTGAAGTGATGAGAAAGTAGGGATGAAAGCACTTGATCGGAAAAGCCAGGGAGCTGAAAACCGAGGCAGAGGCGAGGATGCTACAAAATCAGTAAAAACGTGAGCAAGCTCGACATGCAAAGAAATTGATCAAGGAACAGACACCACCAACTACCAGGGATGTTCGAGGGATGGAGTAGCCTAAGAAGGGTTATTTTTTGGAACCTGATTTGGGAGATGCCGGCTCTAGAAGAGAGTGGATGATTGTCTCCGCCACCGTTGAGATGGAGCAAGAGGCGGTGGAAGCTCGCCGGGAGGGTAGGAGATGCCCAACAGAGATGACGACGACCCAGAGAAATTTTTTTGAGAGAAGTTGGAGCTTTCTCTCTCTAGCTTACCGTTGCCTCTCCGACAGTCTATTTGTGTGTTGTCTCATCTATACTATATTAGAAAGTCAGTAAAGGGGGTTGGATGGAATTTTCTCATTTTTTTTGAATTTACACGTTGGTCCCTCTGTGTGCACAACACACTTTTGTCTTTAATTTCTTAATTATAAATTATATTAGGAGACTCATCTATACTACATAAGAAAGCCAGTAGAGGGGGTTGGATGGAATTTTCTCCATTATTTCTTTTGAAATTACATATTGGTCCTTATGTGTGTACACCACACTTTTGTTTATAATTTTTTTATTATATATTATATTAGAAGACTCATCTATACTATATAATAAAGTCCACATGGGAGGTTGGATGCAAGTTTCTCCATTATTTTTTGAATTTATATATTGGTCCATGTGTGTATGAGAAGACTTATTGAGATATGTATTGTACATATTTATTGCATCTTCTTTTCTCAAAGTTTAATCTAGAAGTATGTACTCATTGTAGCCTACTAAGGCACTGTGCATAGCACGGGTTTATGCCTAGTTATATGTTATAGCATGGTTCTTATTTTCTTTATTTATCTATAGTTGTTGTTTTTTTGTTGGGGATGTTGTACCGATACGGTCCTGAATGTGATGAAAATGTATTACGGAAGCATAATTGAAAAGCATATAAACCCAAAGAAGAAACACCCGAGTTAACGTGGAAAACTCTCCCCAAAACAAGGAGAAAAAAATCATGAGGCAATACTTGCCAACAAGCACTATATAATTATGATTACAATTCACACTACTTGGATTTAATTACCCCTAAATCCAAGTAGCCCTCCCCACCTGAGAACAAAGATGAAGAAGATAATCACACCCAGTGTGTACAAAACCTCCCTCTTTACTTGATCTCCTCACGAGGTCGTTGTCATTGTTGGGGACGGCTTGATGTCGTTGTGACCGTTGACTGGGTTGGACCGTTGCCGTTATGGTAATATTGTGTCTGTAATTGCCAACCCCTACTTTGCTTCAAGGTAAAAACATTGGCCCTCTCTTATCAACCAAGAGATCTACTCTGTTAGTGCACTCAATGTGTCACCAACTATCAGCCGCTAATTTGCTTCAAGGCAAAGTCATAGACAATCTCTTATTCAACCAAGACAGCTCCTCTAGTTATTCTTGTTCTCTAACTCTTCTACCATAGAAGCCACCAACAAGCAACTGAAGGGATCACACCTTCACCAGTGGAATGTTTAAATGGACTCCCCCAGGGCCTCTAATTATAGACCTCCATGGCATGTGGTTGCAACTACGAATCCTTATCCAACATGAGTCCAACTCCGAGTCCAACTCCATTTTGCACGTAGGGAGCCATCTTCCTTCCCTTTTAGATTTGAATCCTATTAGGATTTGTAGCACAAGCCAACTCCTACTATAGTCCAAATCCAATTGGACATGGACGGGATCCTTTTCCTATGCTAAACAATCTTCCCCTCCGGCCCATGAGAAAAATGTGGTCATAGAGTCATCATTGGGAATGTATGCTGCAGAGCTCTTTACAGAGCTCCAACTTGTCTAGCATCACCACCTTGGTCATCATATCTGAAGCATTCTTCTCAGTATGGTTCTTCTTCAGAGTCAATAACCTCTTATCAATCACATAACAAAGCCAGTGATATCTAACATCAATGTGTTTTGTCTGTAGATGATGCATTGTGCTCTTGCTTAAGTCAATAGCATTATGACTATCACAAAAAATAGTTGGGCCAACCTGATTCATGCCCATCTCTCCCAGAAATCTCACAATCTAGAGTATTTCTTTTCCTTCTTCCACTGGTTCAATGTACTATGCCTTTGTCGTAGAAAGTGCAATACACTTTTGCAACATGGACTGCCAAGATTTGGCTCTTCCTACAAAAGTGAAAACATACCCATAGGTAGACTTCCTGTGATTAATATCACCTGTCATGACAGCATCAACAAAACCCTTCAAAATTGGTTCAAAATCATCAAACATCAAACACGTACTTCTCATGCCTCAAAAGTATCTGAACATCCACTTGACTGCCTCCCAGTGATATTTACCAGGGTTTGAGAGAAATCTTCTCACAACACCAACCGCATGAGCAATGCCAGGATGAGTGTGCACCTTTGTGTACATCAAACTCCCTACATCGGAAGAATAGGGAATCCTAGCCATCTCCTCCTTCTCTACATCAGTAGATGGGTAATGACTTCTTACTTAGCTTGAAATGACCTGATAGTGGAGTACTAATGACTTTGTACTTGCTCATGTTGAACCGCTCCAAAGTCCATTCAACATAGCTCTCTTGTGACGGCCACAACCTATTTTTCTCCGTGTCACGTGTGATTTGCATCCCCAAAATATTTTGTGTTGGTCCCAAATTCTTCATCTCAAAGGCTTTGGAAAGCTCTATCTTCAGTTTCTTCATCAAACGGACATCCTGTCCCACTATCAACATGTCATCCACATAGAGTAGCAGAATAAAAAACTTTCCATTCGGATACCTCCTGATGTAAACACATGGATCTGTACTTGTCTTCTGGTACTCGTGACTCTGCATGAAAGAATCAAACTTCTTGTGCCACTACTTAGGAGTTTCTTCCAAACTATACAAACTCTTCTTTAATCTGTAGACTAAGTGCTCCTTCCCCTTGACCTAAACCCTTCTGGCTGCATCATGTAGATCTCCTCAGCTAGATCACTGTGAATAAATGTCGTGTTCAAATCCATCTGCTAAAGCTCCAGTTCTAGGCTAGAAACCAAGTCTAGAACCAATATAATAGGAGAAAATATCCCATCAAAATCCACCCATGTTCTTTGACCAAAGCCCTTGACAACTAGTTTGACTTTGTATCTAATACCCTTATTGTGTTCATCTCTCTTCATCATGTAGACCCACTTATCCTTTAGTGCTCTCCATCCCTTAGGAAGCACCACAAGCTCATAGGTACCATTCTTCAATAAGGAAGACATCTCCTCCTACATTGCCTAATGCCACTGTGCTTTATCTCTATGAGTTTGTGCCTCATGATAAGTCTATGGATCCCCCTGATTAGTAAGGAGAATATACCGAGATGTCAGATATCTAGATGAAGGATGACAAACTCTGTCAATCACCCTCAACTGCTTCTCTGAGGACTTTGTCTAGTGATGATCTTGCTCCCCTGCCTAAAAGTCTCTGACTGTGAATCTGAATCACTCAATTGTGCATCTGGAACATGAGCACTCTACGTGCTCTCACTTTGCTTCTCGGGGTGATCTTACTGCTCTTCTTCATCATCTAAAGATTGCACCTGTGAAGAAGCTGAAGTATCCTCATACTCATCATCAGAAAAACTATCACCTGATCATACAACCTTTGCATCATCACTCTCAGGCTCTGTAACTATCTGACTCTCACAGAAAGTCACATCTTTGTGTCTTCTCCTGGTCCTTTTTACATGATCCTATAACTTGTAGCCAAACTGATGATCTCCATAGCCAAGAAAGATGCATGGCACCACTTTATCATCCAGTTTTTGTCTCTTTTCCTTTGGAACATGGACACAAGCCTTGCACCCAAATATTCATAGATGAGCATAGGATGCATCCTTACATGTCCATACCTTCTCAATTATTACCAAAACCCAAAGAAACTGATGAAGATTGATTAATCAGATAGAAGGCAGTACTCACTTCCTCGCCCTAGAATGTCTTTAGCAATTTTGTAGTCTTCAACATGCATATAACATTCTCCACTATGGTATGGTTCTTCCTCTCAGCTGTACCATTGTCTTGTGGGTGTTGGGCTCTATCCTTTCATGTCATATTCTGTGTTGCGCATAGTATTCCTGGAACTCTATGGAGGTTTACTCTCATCCATTACCTGAGCAGAGACACTTCAACTTTTTCTCTATCTCCCACTCTATCATCGCATGAAATTTCTAAAAATACTAAAAGACCTAATCATTAGTCTTCAGCAACTAGGCCCACACCTTCCTAGATACATCATCAATGAATGTGACAAAAATACCTATTTCCACCCAGTGAAGCTACCTCAAATAAACCGCAGACATCCAAATGAACTAGCGGCAAAAGTTGTGACCTCCTTTGATCTTATCTTGAAAGAAACACGTCGATGATTTCCTTTCTCACATGTGAACTGAGACCAAGATCCTTGCCATTAGGAATTAATCTCTACTTTGATAAAGCTTCAAGCCTTTCTCGCACATGTGTCCTAGTCATTTGTGCCTTAGATCTATCTAGTGATCCTCAACTGCATATATATGGCCTCCTTTGAGCACCTTAAGTTGGGTCTTATACAATGTGCGACATAATTTGTCCCACACAATAACCAAGGCCCCCTTAGTGATCTTGAATTTTTCACCACTAAAATCAAGATGAAAACCTTCTCCATCAAAGAATGAACCAGATATCAAACTTAGTCACAAATTTGGAACGTGATGAACATCCTTCAGTGTGAGCGTGCAAACAACAATTATTTGAACACAAATGTCTCCAATACCGATAATTTTGGAGAAGTTGGAATTTCCCATGTTCACCCTCTTGCAGTCTCCCCTCCTGTATAAAGTGAAGAATTCTTACTCGGTGAACCATGATAAGAAGCTACAGTATCCACCAGCCACTCAAAATCATCATCCTTAGCATGCAAACACTACTCTTGGACTATTAAGACCACATCGTCGTCATCGTCCCTGTCATCTAAGATTTTCGATGCAGTATTCTTATCGTCATATTGCTTGTCTTTGACTTCAGACCCATGTTTCTTTTTCCAATCCTTGCAATCCCTTTTGAAATGGCCTGTCTTGCCGCAATGGAAGCACCCTCTACTACTCTTCGACTTGGATCTACCATGAGTTTTCTCATGATTTTGGGAGTCACCACGGTTCTTGGATCTTCCACGGTCTCTCACTCTATCAATGCATTTGCTCTCTGTAAAGTGCACCTCTGATCCTTTCTCCTGAGGCTCGTCACTGAGTCTCTTCATTCAGTAGACTGCTCTTCACTTGGTCAAGTGTTAACTTGTCTTCATGTGTAGAATTGCTGACTGTCACTATGAGCGTCTCCCAACTATTAGGTAATGATCCCAGAAGAAGTAGAGCATGGAGTTTATCATCAAGAACCATCTTCATGGATCCTGGTTGATTTATAAGGCTTTGGA
Source organism: Alisma plantago-aquatica (assembly GCA_963693085.1). Classification (NCBI taxonomy): domain Eukaryota; kingdom Viridiplantae; phylum Streptophyta; class Magnoliopsida; order Alismatales; family Alismataceae; genus Alisma; species Alisma plantago-aquatica. The sequence goes on from OY856412.1 coordinate 1,490,615,876, forward strand.
AAATATTCATATACTCAATGATGCTTGTACCGTCCTAGAACTTGAGGTTCACCAACTTTCTAATCAAGAAAGTTTTATTTATGACATTCTTCTGCTCATATAACTTCTTGAGCTTCTTCCACGGATCTTTAGAATTTGTCTCTTCTGAGACATGAAGGAACACGAAAATGTCGAGCCATTTTTTAACTGTTCCAACAGTCTTCCTGTTTAATTTCTTCTAGTCTGCATCAGATATACTCTCTGGCTTTTATCCCTCTATTGGATTGTACAAATCTTTGCAATAGAGAATATCCTCCATCTTGGGTTTCCAAATCTGTCAATTTGTAATTGTCAACTTTATTATCATTGCATCTTCATCCTTTCCCATCTGGACCACTATCAGCATCATGTGCTCTGATACCACTTGTTGGGGATGTTGTACTAATACGGTCCTATATGTGATGAAAACTTATTGTGGAAGCGTTACCGACAAGCGTATAAACCCAAAGAAGAAACACCAAACTTAACGTGGAAAACTCTACCAAAGATAAGGAGAGAAAAACCACGAGGCAATACAGGCCAACAAGTAGTATGTAATTAAGATTACAACTCATACTATCTGGATTTAATTACCCATAAATCTAGGTAGCCCTCCCCACACAAGAATAAAGATGAAGAAGAAGATAATCACACCCAGTGTGTGCAAAACCTCCCTCTTTACTTGATCTCCTCATGAGGCCGTTGTCGTTGCTGAGGACTGCTTGATGTTGTTGTGACCGCTGACTGGGTCGAACCATTGTCGCTATGGCAACACTATGTCTGTAACCGCCAACCGCTACTTTACTTCAAGGTAAAATTGTTGGCCCTCTCTTATCAACCAAGAGAGTTGCTCGGTCGGTGCATCAATGTGTCACTGAGTGTCAGTCGCTACTTCGCTTCAAGGTAAAATTGATGACCCTCTCTTATTCAACCAAAAGAGCTCCTCTAGTTGTTCTTGTTCTCTAACTCTTCTACCATAGAAGGCACCAACAAGCAACTAGAGGGATCACATCTTAACATGCGAAATGTCTTAATGGCCTCCCCCAGGGCCTCTATTTATAGGCCTTCATGGCATGTGGTTGCAACTAGGAATCATTGTCCAATTCTGAGTCCAACTCTATTTTGCATGTAGGGAGCCATCTTCCTTCCCTTTTAGATTCAACTCCTATTAGGATTGGTGACACAAGGCAACTCCTACTCAAGTCCAAATCCAATTGGACATGAGTCGGATCCTTATCCTATCCCAATATCTTTCTACAATTATCTCCATTCGTGATAGATGGCATTTTTAGATCCCCATACTTCTTGCTTAAGCATCAAGTTTTCTCTCGTAGAAGTTAGAAGCATATCGCAGGTCGGGTTTGGGCCTGGATAAAATTGAAAAGTTTCAGTCTGTACTCGTCCCATATAAGAATGTTGAGTTTCAAACCGTTTACGGGTTTGCCCATATAACATCAAATGACCATACCAAATTTTGCTAGATCTAATTCGCTAACATGAAAACTAAATTAGTTTGATATATATTTTGTGATCAACTTTCAAAATAATATATATGTATTTTCCGATCTATGCAGTCAAAATATGTATACCTTAGTTGCATAATCTCCTGTAACAATGAAATGGATATTGAAAGAGCAACAAATTATTTTCTCGTACAAGTGAATGTATGAGACTTAAAAAACAGTGGAATCACAATGTTGTGCCTTTATACTTCCTCATCCTATATGTATATACAATGAAATGGGTGTTGGAAGGACAAAAGAGCATTTGTCTCCCACATGTGGATATATGAGTAAAAGAAGAATGAATAGAATCTACTATGTGGTGAGCCAGTTGCTTCTTTATTTTTCTTTAATGAGCAAATGACATGGCTTTTTCAAGTGTTATTGTGATGTTTTGGATTTTCTAAAACTTAATCTGATATGTTGATGTCTAAATTGAAACCCTCACCTCGGTGAGAATCTCAATTTAAACACCACACACTAGGGTAAGAGGAAGAAAATCAGAGGAAGTCATAAGGAACAGTAGCACATGCACATGAATAATAAAATTAACCATACAACAAGAGCTCATCATTCAACATATAATTACATAATGAATTGTTATAATATTTGATAGTAATATTTGACCCCAACATAGTTGGGATTGAGGCTTAGATGATGATGATGATGATATCGAACAACAAACTTTTATGTATACACATGCTACATCTAGAACATGATCTTAAGATAACAGGTCTACTTGTACATCAGCTCGACATACCACTCTCAACTATCCCAATTCTCCAAGAGCATATGTCCACAATCTAAATAAAAGATTACATGTGGTACAGTCAGCATAATACTCAACAATATTGTATTGAGTACGCCTACGTGTCTTTTTATATACCTCTCATTACTAAGACTTGGCAAATAAGATAAACCTAATACTTGGCAATAATAAACAAATATAAGAAAAGCTTACACTCGAATAAAGATGTTCATTAACAAAAGAAAACACATATTTTAGGCACATTTTCCATTATATCATCCATGCATTTCATACCTGGGAGTTGAATGCATTAAGGCCTTTATGATCTACTACCAATGAGTTGGATCATTTTACAATGTGATCTACTACCAAAGAGTTGGATCACTTCCAAGTACTTTACTACCAAAGAGTTGAAGCACTTTACTTTCCAACACTTTACTACCAAAGAGTTGAAGTGCTTAGATATAATGGAACAGATACATTATATTTCATGTGTTCATAACCATAAATATGGAAAATCAAGCAAGATAGCATACAAGAACAATCATCTCATCTAATATCATATGCCAAGTATTTTACTACACATATAACACAAGCATATTGTATAATAAGCCAAGTAAGAGGTAATGGTGTGCATTGATCAAGATATCCTAATCACCACATTTACTTGGATCATCTATATCATTGGTCAACCCTGGTAAAGATAAGATCATATGTGTCATCATTAGATTCACATCATCTTACATCGCATCTTAACCCTACTCATGACTTATTTTAGGGTTTAGATAATTCATTAGGATATTCCCATCATATTTCTTGTCTCACTATTACTGATCTTATTTTCCAATCATGTTCAAATTAGGGTTCATTAACTTTGAATTATATTTCACATCATTGTGTGCACATATCAACCTTATGTCACATTCATTAATCATATAAGGGTTAGAAACCATGTATGTAAAAGTCATATTCATATAACATGGATTTTGTGTATAAAACTGATCTATGTACATATTATCTTCTAGATTCTAATATGAGCTTACTCTGTAATTTCCAGGTTCTTTAAGCATTTTTCTAATTATTACACATTAATTAGGGTTATTAGCCCCAAATAGCTATGTGAAGCATTTTATGTGATTTCTTGCATGAACATTATGATCACTTACATCAGACAAATTATAAACATGATTGTGGATTTATTGACAAGTTCTCATAATTTTAGGTCATCATTTGACATTTATAATACATGATATGAGTATTTCACAAATTACATGGTATTCTTGATATTAGTGTATAAAAAGTCAGATACCATGGTTCCTTGTTGTTCTACTCATTTTTCTGAGAATTTTGATACCTTATTTGCAATTTTAGGATAACTGAGCTAATAATTTCTATGAATTGTCTAAGATATGTACATTTCTGGGTAATCAAACATTAATTTACCTTTTGTGGCCAATCGGACTCCGCTACGTGGATCCTAGCTTGTCCCATGTGTGTAGCCCACTCCCTCTTGGGTTTGGCTCCTAGACCAGTTGGGTCATGATGAACCAATCTTGGGAGGCTGGTTCTCGGCCTCTGGACCCGGTTCAGGATTATCACTCTACCCACTTTCTCTCCGCTTCGCGAGTCCATGCTTGAGTCTCTATTCTTTCGTAGACCAGTAATCATTGAGATCCGAACTCCAAAGAGCAATAGAAGCAGATATGTGGCTCCTTGGGAAAAACTGAAGGATCCATCAGCTTTGAATGAACCTCCATGATCTCCCCGGCTGCACGATCCTTGGGTTTCGGTTGACGATCTTATTTTCCACGAGATCGTCGTCACCTGGATCTTGTTGTGGTAGAGTGGAAGGGGTTAATATTCTTTGACCATCCCCACTCTAGTTGAAGGCTTCGAAACGGTTCATAGTGCCTCTGTGAACCTCACTACATCGTCCAATCACCTTGAGGAAGCCCCAAGAGTCTGTTCCAGCCTCCGTCTCCTCCGGCGACAAGGAGTTTGGCGACAAACCAAGCTACCATCATAGGTCACAAAAATGCCCACACCCATCTCCTCAAACTTTGAACTTTCTTTACTCATCTCTAGCTCATCGCCTTTGTACCTCCATTTTCTATTCCTTCCTCCTACTTGTAAGTGGCAGTGGAGAAACCATGGACTGGAGGAACCCGCTCTCACTCCCCTCCTAACTAAAACACTCATATGAGGGGTTGGTGTGTTTCTCCCACTATCCCGATTCTAATTTCTCATTTGAAATCATGCCCTCACATATGAACATCCAGCTAGGTAACATGAATTGAAGGCAACTCACATCCAACCCTACTACCCTGACATGTCAGAGGTAGAGGATGACCAATCTATCAGTAGATCAAAATCTAAGGGTCCAGGTCTTTCTAGCCTAAGCACAATCTATGGATCACATAAGTAGACGGTCCCGACCACTAGATTAGCCATGAATAGCCAAGATGTCTCCGTGCAGGCCGCCCAAAACTAAGGGGCACGTGACATTCAAAATGATTCACAACTTAGGCTCTACTTACATAATGTATCAATTATTTGATTGATTTCAAACTTAAATATATCTCTCAAGGAACCTCTAAACTTCTCAAAATTTAACCATAGATTTATCATTATTTCTATCCAATTTTGGCGCCAAGTTATCATCATTTGACCCATAAACTACTAAATCCAAAACAACACATACTTGGGGTATTAATCATGTAATTAGTCATCGAATCACCTTCAATTTATGTCAAACCAATTGGAGTACATTCATATGATCAAAACAGAATTTGGGGACTATCATTATGTCATTATAATATGTAAAATATCAGGAATATTAAAATTCCATTCTATCACATGCTACACACCTTAAAACAAATTTCGTTCTCGAATTTAAGAAAAAATCCAGTCCATCACATCATATACATCTTACAAGAAATTTCATCCTCAAAATTAAACCATTCTCTTAGTCTAAGAAGAGAAACTAAAAGACCTTCAACCACATTTAGGGCATCACTAGGTGCAACATTCCCATAACAACATATCTAGAACATATAAGTATGACTCCTAGGTGATTTTCAAGTATCTTGAATGCACCAACACTCGATACAAGGTTGAAACGAGGATTTAGGAGTCTCAATTATGTCATGGAATCTTTTATATTTAAGATCTACATCCTGATTTCACCCAAACATTAAGATTCAAACATTAACTTGTACATTTTATGAAGGGGTTAATTATAATTAACCAACTTTATCCATCTATATCATATCAAGATGCCATCATCATTACATTGTGCTAGTCAACATATTCTTTAAACACATACATTAACACCTTAGTTAACGAATATCATTAATACGATCTCATTTTAGTTTCTCAAATTAGGTTACAAAATTTATTAGTGACTCTATTAATAGATTCACCAACCACATAATGTTATCATTATTCCATATGGTTAACCATTTATACATTGAGCTCTATTAATCCATTTCTAGGTATTTCATCATGTCATGTCTAAATATCACATTTCGATATTAGATCAAATTCTTACATATATTGTGTCATGGTTGTGCTACACAACTCATACAAAGCGGCATATCCAACATGTATCAAAACAGAATTTGGGGACTATCATTATGTCATTATAATATGTAAAATATCAGGAATATTAAAATCCCATTATATCACAGTTATATACATTGCAAATCAAAGTATAGATGCCACATTTTACTCAGTTGTTAAAATATACATAGCTAAACAACATAAGGTTCCATTTGAATGACACAGTGAAATCAAAACAAAGAAATCAAGTACATCCATCTATGGCAATGATGGTTATCTTAATAGTGTCAATTTACTAATCATGTTGATTGATTATTGATTATCTGTGTTTCTATTGGTTGGATACATACTACATACTGCATCAAGAAATTTGTATATTTTCTTTCGGGACAAACGTAGATGTATACATATGCAATGTATATAAAATCTAATCTGGAAATTCACTTTTTCGGGTCTGGGTTTACCTCAGCCCGTACCCGACCCTAATAAAATATGGGTTTAAATTTTATGATGTAGTAAAATAAAAATCTGAATTGATCAATACTAATAATGATGTCCCCACATAAGAACGGACGCTACAAAAAGCCACCATGAATGATCATTTCTTACATTGCTTATGTAAACAAATGTGTGTGTGTTGATTTCGATGGTAGTAACATACACATAATGTATTGATATGTTCAACAACTAATTCAATGGCAATAAAATAAAAATCTCAATTTTTCAACAAACAAACATTGACATTGAGTCACGGACATACACCATGCAGTTTCTATGGAAATGTACTTTACTAATATTAAATACACATTTGATACATAAATGCATATTGTAAATACAATTTGCACTCAATATTTGTGACAAAATTCCAACATGCTCATGCAATGGGTAAAACACCACATATTAAGATAACATATGTATAGGTCATTGTCGAACTACTCTAAAAGTTTTCTATTCACTTGCACAAAAATAGTGAAGAAACTTTAGACACTTTTTTCACATTAATATTGCCATTCTTTGCCAAAAAGATTGCAAGATACTAGTAATAGAATTCATTGAACATCTGTACACAAATGATCATTTAAAGTGATTAATTCATTGAACAACTGTACACATGGATTAATAAGCATATGACATACCGTCAAATCTAGAAAAAATTGTGAAATAATACCTTGTCCACCTCCGTGAATTAAGTTCTTTACTCGTAGATCTCAAAATTGCAAAACGGGAGCCAACTTCATCCTTCATAATAAAGTAATCATCCATGTTCAGATTCATTTTGTAACTCATGGATATGTGCAATTTGTGGAAGATTAGAGCCTTCTTTCCAATCTCACAGCGTACAAGTACTGAGGAAAATCACTAAATTATAGCACATGGAATGTATAGATGCAAACCTACATTACAAGATGACATTTGTTGGATATAATGGCATTTAGCCATTTATCTACATAGGTTAAGCCGGTGTAGGTGCAACCAATACATAAGCAAGATGAAGAAAAAAAATGAATTTATTCTTTTGTGCAAACTAGGAATAGGACAAGGAAATTGTCTTCCGTTTTCCATCTTCATTTTTGCAAAAAATGATAATTGCTTAATTAATTAACTGATTGTTTAGTTAATACTTTGTGAGTTGAAAATGAACTATTTTATTTCATTATTAATTGGAAAAAAGATGTTTTCTTCTAAATTGGAATTGGACTCCTTGTTAGGCAATTTCCTTCTTAATTAGAAAGGGTCTCCTTATTTTCCTTATTTATTGAAAAGAAACGTTTTCCTTCTTAATTTGAAAGAGCTCCTTATTTTCCTTATTAATTGAAAAAAGACATTTTCCTTCTTGATTGAAAACAGACTCTTCATTTTTCCTTATTAATTAGAAATAGACTCCTTATTTTCCTTTTTATGTGTACAAGAGCAATATTTTGATTAGGGTTGTAAATGGGTACGGGTAGACCCGCGGACCCGCAAATCCGGACCCTTAAAAAACTCATCACGGGTCTAATCTTTTATACCCGCATACCCTTGGACATGTATACCCTTGGACTCGCATATAAGCGGGTCCAATAATGGGTATGCTTGGACCCAGACTCGCTAGACCCGTGTACCTGCTATACATAAGTAACTACTAAAATAATATGTTGTATATATCATACTTTACTAGTGTAATTAATATAATTATTGAGATTATATTCTACTCTAAGGTTGAGACTAGTCATATAACTAAGAATTAGTTATTCTAGTTACAATAACGAACATCATATGTAAACTTAAAATCAAAATGTCTACTAATCTACATTACTTTCTATATAAATTAAATGTTATGATCATGACTACAAATATGTAAACAACTACTCAATTAATTTATATGTATAGAATATAACATTGTTTAATATAACTATTACATGTTAATATACTGTATGATAACAATATCTTGTTGTGTTAAATATATATAACATATTCATTTCTCTTACATAAACAATATGATGTTTTATAGAACCGCTTACCAGCAAACCCGCACCGCATACCCGCTATTATTGTGGGTACGGATATGGTGCAGGTCCAGGTTTGTATTATGCGGGTCTAGAACCGGAACCGGACCCGCTAAATTAGATGGGTATGGGTATGGGTATGGGTATGGGTATGGCCAGACCCGCACCGTACCCGCACCGTTTACACCTCTATTTTTGATCATGTCTTACTAAAAGTATGATGTGGGTGTTGAGAGGGTCATAAATAAATCTTTGATCATTAGTGTTAAATACATAAAAAATATAACAACAGTTGTTGTCATTCACGTGTGATAAAACCCTTGTCCCATAAATTTGTGTTGTCTTTACCCTCACTCTAGGAGTGCCTCATAAAGATTCTTCTCTTGTGCAAATCATATTCGTCCTTCCTTCTATTGAAGACATGTTCTGTTGGGTGGTGTGTAAGGAGTGGGACCCGATAGGGTATCCACTCCCTACTTTTATTTTGAAACATAATAATACAATCCATTCATAATAATATTCCACTAAACTCAATGAGAAATGGTTGCATAATATTTTCCAAAATAACATGGACGTCCAACACAAAAGTGTTTAAGCAGCGGAAGGAAACTGAGTTATTACAATACTTCTAAACAGTCCATAAAAAGTCCATGACAATTTAAAAGATGATAGTCTAGGTAGTAACAACTATCACATCTAGCTAGGGCAACAAACAATGAGCAACCTAGACATCTCAGAACAAGTCCTCGAACTCTACTACCGGTCAACTAGCACCTCCAAGCCCTGATCCAAGTCCTCCTGATCCACAGGATGCTGCTCTCTTGGGTAGTTTTGGGAACACTTAGAAAATATGAAACAAAAGAGTATGCATTAGTTCAACTGGTATATGTACTTAAACAATTATTTTAGGCATTAATAAGGAATTTAAGTACCAAAAGAGGGTTTCCTTTAAGAGATGCTTTATGAAATTAGGTAAGTTCAAAAAAAATCAATTTCAAGAGAATGAGGCATTTATAATTCAGATTTCAATAATTGAGATGTAAAAGGTTTTCTCAATAATAACAATACCACAGTAAAACAAACATAATTTCATGTTGATATATTTAGACTAAGTAGCTAATGTACGACCACGACACCACTGGATCTTTGGTCTAATGGGTGAAAAAGTGCACCATATATATATATATATATATGTATATATATATATATATAAGAGGTGGAAAGGCGCACCCCCATGCAGAAAGGCATGCCCTAATGGTTGTTCTCAAGCACCTTGCAAAAGATATCAAGCTAAATTTCCAACCATGCATAAACAGTTTGCCAAGAAATGGTTTAAGTCATCAAGCATATACTCAATTTTAAACAATAATTTAAGTTGGATTAATGACGCAAGGCAGCAAAATATACATCAAAATCATGATTATTGGAGCATTACATTTCAGAGATTTGAGGATTTAAATCATGGAGCAAAAGTGGGTAATTTAACAAGTAATGCCTCATTTTACTAAGTTTTAGTCAATTTCATGCCCAAAACAAAATAGACAAGAACACATACCTCAATCTAAGTGTCACAAGTCACAAATCCTCCTAACAACAAGTCTCAGGCAATTTCACCACCTAAACATTATATATTCATGCATTAGGGTCATATTTATTTCATTTATCTCCTTAACCCTAAAAATCACCTTACAGAAAATCTCAGAGTCAGACTCTGTAACATATGCCAATAAATCAAGGATATTTTCAGATTTTGAAAACATTTTTATTTGTTTTTTACCGACACACGATCAATTAGTTATGAATTTGTGTAGTTTTATTTCTTTTATTGTTCATTCGATAAAAATAAAATAGAACTGATTCCATTGACCAGTATCCCCTCACATCCAATCACTAATCAATCGGAAGTGACAAGGCATATAGGACATTTGACTCTCGAATAAGAGACTCGCCAAGAAATTAAATGAATGTCTACAAGACAATTTTACCCATGTGAAATGAATTGGACTATCAGAGTCAGGTAGGCAGAAGAGGGTTTTGCTCCCCTGGTTTCTTCGCTGACTCACGCATCGGGAGCCTGAACTGCAGCACCAAAAACTCTGATCAACATCGGTAATCAGTAATCGTGCTCGACGATTCAAATCCCTCTCTAAGTCCCTCACACCAAGCCTGATTTGCCAAGCTAAAGCTCAGGGCTTGTGCTGCACTAGAGCACCAATAACATTACTATGGTCATGACCGATAGTGGTTCTGGTTTTGATGGCAGAACATAGCAACCGAGAGGAGATCAGCGTTGAGACCCATTCGTCAAGATAAGGTGCGGGCAAGCGAACGTCTAATCATGAAAAGGGATCATCTTGGACCTATGAGAACTAGTGGATCAGAGGGAAACTGGGGACAAGGTGAAGGCGGCAATGAGAACTCAGCTGAGTAACCCGACCGCGCAAGAGGAAATATTGCAAACAAGTCATCCAAAGCCACTCCCCAAGGTCTCGCGACCAAGAAGGCATGGACCACTGGGTCCATGGCCCTCTAAGCACTACTACCGATGGAAAGTCCCAACGCCACAAAAATCCCATTTGTCGATACAGCAATTTAGAGCAAACCAAGGTAAAAAAGAGGCGACAGGTAGGAAAGCTGGCAGTTGAAGATCATTACCAAGTGAAGAATTGAGCCGCGGTGGAGTAGGCAATCATGACGACGCCCCGTTCAGCCGCAAGGTAACTCGATCTTGGAAGGCTACCTCCAGCGACTTCTTCTGCAATTGAGTGGTCCCAAGGAAGCAAGGTGGGTCGGCGACGCCACCTGAATCGGCAAGTGAGGGTGAGAGGTCAGGTGGATGCGAGGCCAGGTCTCAAAAATTGCCGATGAGAACAGGGAAATAGGTGTTTCGCACACACTGCATCGACGCCGAAGAACTAGAGCTCAAAAGGCTCGAGGAGAGGAGAGGAATTGGTTGGTGAATAAAACAAAAGGAACCATTAATCACAAGGAGAGAAAATGCTCTTGAATATCTCACATGAGGACGATCGTGAGTCGGGAGATGAAGCGTAAGGTGGGACATGACTCCCCCACGGCTGGATCGCCATCGTACATCTGAGACCTAGCGCTACAGTGTGTGACATCCGGCTCAGTTAGACTATAGGGAAATCAATTGGCCCGTCAAAAATAACGCACATCAAGTGCATTTACATACTCTAACTTAGTTGAAATTAATGTATCTCTCTCCATTCAATTTTCTGTGAAAGCAAACCCCAAATGAGCTAAAATTTCGTATGGTGGCTGATAAAGGCATGTTGAACTTGATTATGACCTCAAATTTTCCCTTTTTAGATCGGATTGGGTGAGATTTAATTATTTGATTCTTAAGTATAATTAGTATACAACTATCACCCCCATAGTAAAATTCACAAACTCAAAATCCGAAATTACTCATATTTTTTTGCTAACTCATCTAAGAACTTTCTAGAATGTCTGTCATGTGGAATAACTTTCAATAAGTGTATTTATGCTATGCTTTTCATTTATATACTAAATCATTTACTTATTTTTTTTCATGCAAAGGGTTTAATATCTAGGATATAATCCATAACTCTAGCAAAACTTCTACTATGGTATGGTTCTAAAAGGAAAGTGTAAAAAGGAAAAGAGAGAATCAAGATTTTACCTAAAGTTGGGTATGTTACACCACACCACCCCTTAAAAGAGATTGTGTCCACAAAATCACAAGCAAAAAGAGAGGGGTGAGCATGTAGCATCTCATCTCTAAGTTCTCAAGTAGTTTCTTCAAGTCTGTGATACTTCCATATAACCTTCATGAGCTCAATTTCCTTGCTTTTTAGCTTCTTGACTCTGGAGTCCAAGATCTTTGTTGGGAACTCCTCATATGACAAATCCTCTCACAACTCTATAGGCTAAGATACCATATTGTAAGGAGTGTGACCTCATAGGGGATCCAACCCGCTACTTTTGTTTTGAAACATAATAATACAACCCATTCATAATAATATTCCAGAAAATTCAACAAGAAAGGGTTGAATAATATTTTCCAAAATAACATGGACATTCAACTTTGACCCCACATTAGGATAGATTTCCTTTTTTAGTATCACTAAAGAACATTTTCATTTAGAAATGAATTTGTCATGGATGAATGTAATAATGTAGACCCACATAGACACATATCATCATCGTTGCAGGTGTTGACAAAAAAGAAGATGAATTTTGTAGAAATTCAGGAAGACACAGCATGTCTTTATTTGAACATGCTGTGCCCATCACTCAGATGGGTGATTAAACAAAAACTCAAGAACACACAACGTGTTCAATTTTAGACATGGTGTGTACAACCACAGAAGACAACTTCTAGGAAATCACACAACGTGTTTTTAATCAAACACATTGTGTCCTCTAGTTCATTCCAAAACAATATATTTTTCTAGAAAAACACATGTCGTGTCTTTATTTGCACACGCCATGTCATTATCAGGTTGAGAGTATTATGTATACATCTGGAATTGTACATGGCGTATTTTAAATCAGACATGACATGTACCAAAGTTCATTCATATGCCTCATTTCTCTGGAGAAACACGTGTGGTGTCTTTATTTGTACACGATGTGTTGTTATCAGTTTGGAAACTTCAATCTTGGCTATTGGAAAGTTACATGGCGTGCTTTAAATGGAACATGTCGTGTCCTCTCCAGTCAATGCAATCTCAAAAGGAGCATGTAATTTGTACATAGAAACACGTTGTGTCTTGAAAAAGACACGCTGTATCTTAACACGAGAGGTTGGGTTTCTAATCTCTAGTAGCCTCTCTCACTTTCATTCACAATCAGCCGTGTTCAAAAGCCACATGTGAATCTTCTCCATCCACGTGTGACTTCACCACCTCTGATCAACGATACAAGTAGCTCCGCCCACACAAGCCACTCCGCCCATACGAGCAACTCCACCATCGTAGAAAGTCGCCATCGTGATTCCACCGCCACTTCAAGCCCCTTCTTTGCCTCAACAAAGCAAAGCAATTCCCTCGCCGCCTCCGTCGAGCTCTACTTCATCACTGGTGAAAGGAGACACGTCGTGAGCAGTCGTAGTCATACCATGCAAGATCCATCTTCCTCAACCTTTGGATGCCCCAAATCTCCAGGTACATGTTGTATCCTCCTCAAGACAAGTCGTGTCCTTCCCTTAGTTTTTCAAGACTTCTTTAAGAAGACATGTTGTTTCCGTAATTAGACACGCTGTGTCCCGGGTTGTATCAGCAATTTCTCAGCAATAATGGCCCCGATCAAGAAAGGATCAAAACGCAAGCATGAAGCAAGCTCCTCTTCAACCCCGACCTACATCTCCACCACCCAGTTTAGAGTGACTGCAGAGGAAGACCCCACATACCAATTCCTTATTTTTCGTAGGGTCCTACCTACTCATTTTGCTTCTGATCAAACCATGGGAGCCTTGCGATTCAAGGATGAAGTCAAAGAGCATCTGAAGGAGCTGGGTCTCAAGTGCAGCTGTTGCACGGTGAGAAACACTTACCCTCACCTTATTTATGAGTTTCTTACTATCCTAAAGGCCGAGGAGGACCTAAAGAACCCACTCCTTAATAGCTGAAAGATTTTTTTGCAGATTCACTAATTGTTAGGTCTAGTCATTCAAGTTCCATTTAGTGTTGCCTAGTTGATTGTTTCATTCAATGTGTTACTACCCTTGTTGAACTTTTTTTTTCCTTCTTGGATGTCTAAGTTGAAATCAAGGATATGAATATAAACCTTATGATTATGGTTGGTTTGACCTTGTTTACATATTTCATTTCATTTGATCTATGCATGAGCTTGGTGATTCCTTCAATTATGTTTCTATGCTCTTTTTGCTTGAGGACAAGCAATAGTTCAAGCTTAGGTGGATTTGATGTGCGCATTTTATATCTACTTTTTGCACATCTTTGCACACAAAATTCATTTCATTCTTCCTTCCATTTAACCTCTAATCATACTTCATTTGCAATATTTTAATTATTTTAATTGTTGCATGATGTTGATCACACATACACATAGAAAATGACAAATGAAGATAATTCAACCAAAATTTGACCTTAGTTGGATTCCCCATTGATTTGTAGTTGATTTATAGTTGATCTTGAAGAAACAACACGAGACATGTCATGTATTCTTTTAGACACGATGTGTAACTTTCCAGGAAGGGCTCGCAAAGCAAAATACATTTTGTGTGTTATTTAACACACAAACGTGTAAGTTTCCATAGGCATTCATCCCCAAACTACATAGTAGAAGACATGACGTTTCGTCATAAAGACACAGTGTGTCCTCGTGTTCAAAGGCCAACTTCAACTTTCTACCAACGCACATGGGCGTGTGTTTATTAGCACACGACATGTACCATCCACCCCAGGTCGACTCCAGATGTAGATACACGAAGTTTCTTTGTCAGAACACGTTGTGTCTTATAGAAAGAAGCAGCTCAAATCCCAGTTACACTATGACACATAGTGTGTCTTCACAAAGACATGCATGTCTTTATCAGTTTTTTGCAGATTTTAAAAGCAACCGCCCCTCATTTTAAAAATAAGTGCAGCCACTTGGGGCAGTTATCAGTTATCACTCATCATTTGGAGTATATTTTGATGAGAGAGAGTTGCAGAGAAAAGGAGAAGTGAATTTGGAGAAGAAGATGAGGTTTCTTGAGAGAGAACCCTCATTTATTTATCATCTTTGGTCTCTTGTCCTCTAAGGGTGTAGCAGAGCTTCTCTACTTTAGCCAAGATTCTCATAGGGAAGATAGCTCAAGTTGGAGCTTCCACAAGGGTGGAACTTATTTCTCAAGATGAAGTTTTACTCCTTCCACTTCATTTTTGGTTACTCTTGTACTTTTATTCTCCCTGGTCACGAAAACACTGAAATTTTTGTAATGTGCTTGATCTTCTTCATCATGTACGAGTAGTCCCCTTGTTCTTGGGTATTGGAGAGTAGCTCCCATGCTATGACTCATGTGAACTCACAATTTATATCATATGCTAGTTAATTTACTTCTTTATGAGTTCCTATGGCATTTTATTGCTTGTATGCTTGGTTGGACACCTTTTATACATGTTTTCTACTTCTTTATGCTATCTGGGCGAATGTATGAAGGCGTAGGGAGTAGATCTCATGGCAACATGTTCTTGACCACAAGAGTGGTTGGAAGATGTTGAGGGAACAAAGTTGTGTTTGGATCTAAGAATAGGCACGAGAGTGCTATGTGAAGATGAGAACCATCTCATGTCACCAGGAGGTGCATGATGACGACAACCTCCTTGAAGATTAATGGCATGCTTTAATTTCATAGTTGCAGATGATGTGGTAGTATGGTAGTGAAATAATATGTCATGGACATTCTAAAATCTGATATTAACCTTTAAAGTTAAGCTTTTGTTATTACTTATCTTTTAGTTAATTACAATCAAACTCAATTGTTGTAATCCAACTTAGATTGTTGAAAACTAGTTCTTTTGCACCTAGCTATCCTAAATCTCTACAGATCTACCTCAACTACAATAGATCCTGTATACTTGCGGGTAGTTGACGAGTTGAGACATGTAAGAATTAAAATTCATTTGCCTTAGACAGTCAACAGAAGGAGGTTGTAATCCACCCTTAGCACCGCCATAGAATGCAACCATTCTATGGTAAAATATTTTTTCATATATAGATGTGCTTTGTGGTCTCATAAAGTTGGGTATCTTGTCCATATCGGGTGGTAGAAAATGAGTATGATGTGAAGGTGAGGCAATCACATGGGTTGAAAGTATTCATTTGATGATTGTTTCTAATTTTCTATTACTCTGAAACGAGCAACGTTTAAATCGGGGGTTATTTGATGGATGTGTATTCATCCTAGTTTTAGTTGCAATTTTAATTTAGATTTACACTCAATTACCTCATTTTATGTTAGAGATACATTGCATTTAGGATTTCTTATTTTTATTATAATTTATGCAATTTTGATCCAAATTCTTGGTTTTCTTGGAAGCTCGGACTTCATTATATTGAGGAGAGTGTAGGAGATAGTGGTCCCACTACTGATGGGTGACCTGCACTCCAACCTAACAACCCTCCAATGACTGTGTGAACTCAACCATGTCAATGGCTGACCTCTGATGGGTGACCCACACCAAGCTAAAAAAAACTCCTACATCCCCACACTGATCAAAATATTGGGTGTCACAAAACCCTTTGTCTACCTCTTACTGTCGACATTTGTATCCATGTTGGATGATACTCAAATTCCAGCTAGGAAGGTGGAAGATTCCAAATCATAGTCCCAACTATAAATTCGAGGCCACTACCATCGAGAAGAGGATCCACCCAATATGCTACCAAGATGACATTTTTGCTCCATAGAATCCCCCTCCTGCTCCCAATGACCCCTTCGGTGGTTGCCTCCAGTAGTCTACCAACTGACAAGATCCCAACCTAGCCAAGACTCCAAGATCCAGACTCTAAAAGAAGCTAGGGTATTAATTGATTCCTATTAAACTCTTGATGAGAATTTTTGATAAATGTTTTCTGGGGTGATAGATGTTTGATCTCTAGATAACACGATAGCGAGCTTAGAGTGGTGTTTGTTTCTGTTTTAATCCTAACACTGATAGGGGGATGCTCCTGGTCTAAACATATGCATTTCTATAACTAATATGATGTAGTGAGAGAGTTAATGATAGGTAGAAATAGTCTAAACCAATTCCACCCTAGTGTCCCCATGCGTAGATCAATATAGACTTTTATTCAACAATATATTATGTGCAATCCTTATGTAATAAAAATAACCATATTTATGTTAAATAGTAGTTCTTATTTGGTTTTATATTGATCCAATAATTATCAAAAATATTATCCTTTGGGTTCGATCTTAAACTATACTATGATAATATGTTTGCAAGTGGTGATTATTGTACATAGTTTGGGTAAAAACTTAGATACTTTTTTCTAAGTGAACTTACCTATATAATAACACACACATCACAATGTCGATGAGGCTTTCACGACATTCCTTTCTTCTCAGGATAGTGGACCAACAAAGGAGTTATACACGGTCCTCTTATTTTTACCAAGAGGAAGTATGGGAGTTGGGACAATTAGAGATAGGCCATCAAAGAGGTCATGCTAAGAACAACCCATATGATGCGTCCTAAAGACACAATAATTCATAAGCATTGCCCTCAAGCTCTGGACTTTGCATCTTCAATCTTGTATCATATTATTCTTTGATCTATATTAGCATCATTATTTTGTTACTTATCGTGTTCAAAATATGATTAATTGTTCTTATTATATAGTGGTTAATTAGATCTAGTATTTCAATTCTTGCATTTGTGATATGGACTTTAAAATGTTGCTATCACTTGATGATGTTGTTTCCCTTAGACGTGATCATATTTTCTGGTAGCACTTTCATCACTGAGAAAAGGAAATAAAAATATATATATCCTTAGTTTATCCTCTTCCAAGACCTGCCTACCTTGTACCCTTGATAGGTGTAGGTTGCCTGGAGCCAATATTGAGGGTCACATACATTTGTTATAAAAGTTCAATAACCAATGGTCAACTAGTTTTTGTCTCTCCAAGCCTCATACCCAAGTTCACCACTACAGAACCCCATGTATACATATTGGCTATCTTTATCCTGATGCCAATGTCTTCTTCCAGTCTCTTGTCTCTAGAAACATTAATGCATAAAACGATACAACATAGGAACCAATATGAAAATCAACCCCAAATTGATACGAGTAGTTGAGAAATAAAAGATAAAAATATATGTTTGATGTTGATTGCAGTGATGTGTGAGCTTGAAACCAGTTTGATATTAAAAAAGGAAAGGGAGAGGTGGATATATAGAATACCAACTTAGTCTTATTATTGTGATTAGTTAACAAGGCAACCAAAATGAAGATATATGGAACCATATGCTTTTATAGATTTTTTCGATGTTTAGCATACTCGTTGCGATCGTCTAGGAAGCAATAAAATCTAGTTAAGAACCATAGACAAGTTGTGATCAATTTTGATAGATATAAGATTCTCGTATGACATATTCATTCCTTTCATTGTGACATTTTTGCATTGTCTGAGTCTGGTGCTTGACGAATGTTGATTGAGTTCAAATGCTTTATCAAAGGACTTCTTTAAGTTTAGTGATGGGGCTTCTTTGATTTTAGACATCTTGTCTTGCTTCCCATACCTATTCTTAATTTCCTGGGATTTAACTAAAGATGTCACCAGAGGTATCTATCTCTAACAAGTTATAGATATTGGTCTAGAGGGACTTAACCATACTAGAGACACACTTTGTTATTTATTATTTTTTTCTAGAAGTACTATGGACATGGGAGAGTGTTATATTCTATTGTTATAGACTCCCACATCTCAAGTTCATAGATTTTTTTTTCTTTTTATTTGTGTTGTTTAATATTTTATTTAATGTTATATTTCCTTTTCTTTTGCGTATAAAATGAACTCTTGGAGTTTTATTTTTTGTAGTTTGGAGTTTTCAAAGTGCAAAATTAACAATAAAAAGACATCTTAATCAGGTCTTAAATCGCCTATCAAACGCGAAAATCGTACCGCTGGTTAGTCATGAGAGAAGACCGACCTTTATGAATATAAAATGTATGAGTTTTCATCATGAGGTGTGTTCTACTGTGATTAATGGACTGAGGAACGAGATTGACATAGCCTTTTTGTCTCCACAGAGCCTAAGTATGAGAGCTAGATGTTTTTTTAGTTGTACCCATCATGTTTCTCTTTTTGTATTGATATATGAAAATATCTCCAAATTACGAGAAGAAAACAAGAAAGAAGCTACTGTAACTCTGTACAAATATCATCTATATGGATAATACTACTCCAAACCCTAACAATACTAGAAGCAAAATTGTTAAAGATTCTATGTTTCATCTCTTCCTAGATATGAAAAAGGGTTGAGCAAGCCAAGAGATTTCCAGGACCGCCAAAACTGTTGAGATCATCATCTTTAATAGGAAAAACTCCATACTCCAGGCTGAACCTTCTCCACAAGTTAGCGGCAAACAAGCATTCATAAAAGATATGAAACTTAGACTCCTCTTCATCACCACAGAGATAACATATCGATGCTAAGGAGTAACCAAATCTTTTTAACACATCCTGAGTAACCAAACAGTTCAAGAAAAACTTCTAAAGGAAAAAAGAAAACTTCCTGGGCAGATGTTTTGGACCAAATCCACCAACCCCAAGTAACCACATGAGATTTCCTTTTGCAAACATCCCACAAATCTCTTCTAGTGATAGATTTCTTACCTTGGAATAAGATTTTATCCTCCCTATATTAGAGTCAAGAGGATACAAACTCTCTAGGAAATCCTGAGCATGCCCAAAACCCCTTACTCCTGGGAATTTCCAAGAATTTGAACTCACATAGGAGCTAACTTTGGACTGCAAACCTCCTTTTATTCATAACACCAACTAATGATCAACATGATCAAGAAGCTTAGATTTGTTAGGACACCATAGGTCCATCCATAATAACAGGAAGTTCCCTTTTCCAACTTTCATATCAACAAGAGATAACAGAAAGCCTCTCTTACACAGAAGCCCTCTCCACATCCATGAATAAGAATCTTTAATAGTAACTGTCCATACAGAGGAATCCAAAATGTATCTTTCATGAGTCCATTTCACCCTGAGAGTATTCTTATTAGTGGCAACATTCTATAGATTCTTAATCAATCCAGATTGTATCCAATCTTAAATATGTCGAATACCTAGACCCCCTTCCCTTCTGGGTCTACAAATATCATCCCAAGAGATAGAATGCAACTTTCTTGTATCATAAGAAATCTCACCCCAAATAAATATTCTCATGATCTTGTCTAATTCATTTGTAACAATTACTAGAAGGGGAAAAGCCACAGTCCAAAACATATGATAGGAAGCACAGGTAGAGATAGTGAGCTCAACCCTTCTAACCATAGAAAGAAGATGAGTTTTTCAAGAAGAGTTGGATTTTATTACAGTTCAACTTAAGAGCAGAGAGACTTTCAAAAGTATGAAGAACACATAACATGTTACTATAATTCTTCTCATCAACTTTTAGGAAGATCTTGAGGTCATCAACAAACACTAAATGAGAAACATGAGAATCCTTAGAAGCCTAGATAGGGGTAATATTCACTCTTCTTAACATGATAATCAATCAACATGGAATGACCCTGCATTGCACTTACAAAGAGATAAGGAGATAATGGGTCACCTTGCCTAACTCCATTATAAGTTGAAAAGGATCTAGAAGAGGGTTATTAATAAAAATTTGGGTCAATGCAGGGGAGAAACAAGTTGTCACCCAATCAATCCAACATTGAGGGAAACCCATCCTATGAAGCATCATAAGGATGATATTACGATTAACTGAATCAAATGCTTTAGATAAATCATCCTTCACACAAAACCTAGAAGAGCCTTGAGCATTGTGAAATGTACTTAAGATCTCATTGGCCAAAAGAACAACATCACCTATGCTTCTTCCTTTTACAAAATTAGTTTGGTTTAAACAAATAATGTCATGCATCACATTACTCAACCTGTTAGCCATAATTTTAGTGATCACCTTATGTAGGATATTGCATAAAGAAATAGGTCTGAAGTCTTTAACATTAGAAGCATCCCGAACTTTAGGAACCAGAATAATGAAGGATCTATTACACTCTCCCAAGAGCTTGGACCTGCAGAATTTTTTTGGGATCTCTTTTATGATATCCTCTCCAACAATGTCCCAAGTTTTATTAAAAAACATGGTGTTGAAGCCATCGGGTCCTGTGGATTTGTACACATCGAGACCTTTAAATGCATCCTCAATCTCCTCAAAAGAAACCGGCAGTCTCAATAATTTGAATTGATTGTCAGAAATTTTGGGTAAAGACCAAGCATCATTCCACTGGCTATCACAACAAATAGAAAAATTAAAAACATCCTCTTAATAGCTAGTAATATGATCAGAAATAATATATTTGTTAGAGTAAAAGGAGCCATCAATCTCCAGGTTATATATCGTGTTTCTTAGTCTTCTTGTCTTAAGAGAAGAGTAAAAGAACTTAGTATTCCAATCACCTTCATTCAACCACTTCACCCTATAATTTTGATGAAAGTAAGATTCCTCGGCCTTAATAGCCTCAACAAAATTCAATCTAATAGAGCTAACCTCAGCCTACAATAAAACATTACTAGGATATCTGTTTGCCCAATTTTGAAAAAAAAAATGAGCCTCTGCTTCCAATCTAGATGCTCTAGAAGAGAAGTTTTCAACTTTGTCCTTGTTCCACTTAATTAGAGCCATCTTAATAGCATTAAGCTTTCTATAAACCCTATACATAGGAGCTGCAGATACATCAACATTCCACACATCCTTAACAATATCCATAAAGCCCTCACTAGAGACCCATGAATTAATGAAACACAAAGGACCACTGAATCTCTTCTTACTTTGAAGGCGGAGGATCAGAATCTTATGATCACTTACTAAGTTAGAGATAACTTCCCCCAACACAGTAGGATAGGAATTCAGGAATTTTAAGTTCCCAAACATACAATCAATATTTGAAAAGGTACTCACTCCGTGCTTGCTTTTTCTATCCCAGGTAAAGAAAGGCCCTTTCCCAGGGATCTCATACAACTCAGTGTCACAAACATCATCATTAAAACCCTCCATACTCATCACAGAAGGAGGCCTTTTACCCATCTTCTCAAATGAATGCCTAGCAACATAAAAGTATCCTAGAACACACCAATCATCATATGTCAAGGAAAAAATATTACAAAGAACATTACATGAGGAATACCTTTCGCTATCGTCATTGGATCCATACATATCTATCAGATGGAATATGTCGTCTCCACAAGAAACGAGACAATGAATAAACTGCTCATTATTTGAAATCTTGTTAATAGAAATACCAAGGTCTTCCCAAAGGATAATGATCCTAGTGTAATTATAGTTAATCAGAATTATCAAGAAAATGAGCACCACTCCATAAGAAGTTAACATCAATAGAGAGGTTATTTTTAGAGAATCTTGAGTCTAACATAATAACAATATCAACATTAAGCCTCCCAATTTATTCATGGATACCCATAGTTCTATTATGTGTCCCTCCTACGTTCCAGGAAACAATAGGAAAAGGCCTAACCATTATTAAAGGTAGAGTCCTTGTTGAAATTCAATTCAGTCTCACTGACTTCATCCATTCCTGAATCAATCAAGGAAATCTTGTTCTAAGTGATTTGAATGTTCAAGCTTGCACCAACACTCTTAAAGAAGTGTCTAGGAGGATATCTCGATTTCTTAGAAATCCATCTTCCACTCTCAAGAGTCACAGGCACCGGGCTATTGACTAAGCTGATCACCATGTCACCCACAAAAGACGTTGAAGGATTAGGAGTGATATGAATATGTGATGTCTGACTAGTAACCATTTGAGGCATTTGATCGTGCACATTAGCTTCATCCGTAGGACAATCATAGAACGTATAATCCGCATTACCAATCTTCTCTTTTCCTTTCTGCTGAAGAGTCTGAGCAGGGGGAACAATTTTTGTGCATTCTCCTTGCCCATGTCCAAAAATGCCACAGAGGAAACCACTCATAAACCAATTTAACATAGTCTTCCACTCCATCATAACTAGATAAGTTTACTTCAAAAGGGAAGGACGAGGACGCCAAAATCAACACCTGAATCCTGGAAAACTCCAATCTCTTCAATTCTTTGGTAGGCTTATTGTCACACCCCGATCTCACATTAACCTCAAAATCACGAGATTAAGGCGCGAAGGAGGGATTACGCACAAACCAAACCATTCATAACTTTTTAAAACATTTTTAAAGACATTAAAAGTTAACCTGATTTATGTTGTAAACTAAATCTAAACAAACTGCGGAAGCATTTTTATTAAAACTGATTAGCAATATACAGAAAGTCTACAACATATTACATTGTTCGAGATAAAATAAATCATAACAGTTAATTTACATCTTTATACACATTCTCTCTCACCCACACCTTGTCCCAAAGATCGAGGGGAAAGGACTAAGAGACCTCTAACTACTATCTACATATTCCTTTTACAGACTAAGAATTAGGATGAAAGGATCCTTCAGATTCCTGCTGCTGATGATGACCTGAAAATGTTTGAGTAGAGGAATGAGCCTACTCGCTCAGTGAATAGCATTTCACTTAGCTATCACTAAACAACTCATCAGGTTTATAAATTGAAATAAAACATAAATACAGTACTAAATAGGACAGTTCTAATAACATAACAGATTTGCAGAATATAATCACATTTCCATGCAATAACAGATAATTTGAACAGATAAACAGATATAAAGAAATAGCACAAAAGTTCGAATACTTTAATTTACTGTGATCCTATATGAGTACCAATTTATATTATTATTATGCCCTAATCATATGCAGTGTACCCTGCATATAAAGATCCGTAGCGAACTACGATCCCACCGTACAAGACTTAGCGACACACCCGCGAAATGCTAAGTCTGACGCCAGCCCTGCTCTGCCACAGGACCCCAGGCTCTCCGGCCTGACTCATAGGCTCTACGGCCTCAAGGCATTACTCTGAGTGCTCTAGACTCCTCCTCTAACCTGAGTACACAGCCGGAGAGTCTCACAGGGTTACCTCCATGACACAAGCACGGATAATGTTGCAATAACCCCCATTTTTTTTTCTCCAGTGCCACCGTGACACAAGCACGCGTTGTTGTTGGACACTGCCTCTCTATCCTCGTGTCTCCATGACACAAGCACGGATAATGTTGCAACACAAGTTTCACCCCTAAGAAGCAGATCTGTCAAAGGGGTTCTACGGTGTTAGGGCACCTAAGTCTATTAACTGATTAACATATAAATACTTTAAAACAAGAATATCGCATTCCATACTTACTGCACATTCTGAACATTACTTGAAACACATATATAACATTTGTCATCCTTAAACATGATTCAGTATCATTTATCCAGTTTACATGCTAAACATCCATTTTAAATCAACAAACACATTGCAACCATAATACAGGAAATTTCATTATTTTCATTAAGCATATTATGTATTTCAAGTTCCAATGAATCTAACATACTCTATTGTATGTACTACACTGTTTAGAAGTTATACCAACTGATACAGAAACAATTAAGCATTTAGATTGAGTTAAATAATGATTTCTGAATGAACTACTACTCACCCACTTCGGAGTGTTCATATACACTGAAATCGTCCACAAACACGCCTAATTCTGCTTTTCTGCAACTTTGCACCCCGTGCAACTGATTTGCACCCCGTGCAATCTGGGCAGAAACACTTCTGTTCTGTTTTTCTGCAACTTTGCACCCCGTGCAACTGATCTGCACCCCGTGCACTGATCTGCACCCCGTGCACTGATCTGCACCCCGTGCAATCTGGGCAGAAATACTTCTGTTCTGTTTTTCTGCAACTTTGCACCCCGTGCAACTGATCTGCACCCCGTGCACTGATCTGCACCCCGTGCAACTGATCTGCACGCCGTGCAAACCTGTGCAGAAACAGAAATCCCCGACATCAGCTTTTCTGTAACTTTGCACGTCGTGCAACTCGCGCAGAAACGGAAATCCCCGAGGAAAAAGGTGGATTCAGGGTCGATTCGCGGGAAATCTCCGCACGAAATACCTTGGGAACTTCAAGACGACCTAGCAGCAACCCGTAGACGTTGCTTTTCACGTCTTTGGCCGCTCTTAGCACCTCCTTAGCCGGCTCCTATCTTGGTCGGGCAGCAGGAACGGGGAAGAAGAAAGGGAAGGGGAAGAAGGTGAAGTGGCTGGCTGATTCGGCTGGAGAAGATGAGGAATCGAAGAAGAATGGAGAAGGAGGGGCTTGATTGCCCAGCTTTCTCCTCTAGCTCGCTCTCTCCCTCCCTCTCCCTTTCTCTGTTTTTCTCAAGCAGCAACTGAAGGAATGAACGTATCGTTCATTCAAGGTCGGCTAACAAAGCTAATAAAGGAAAAACTAAAGAAAGGATAAGGAAGGGCGCCCAGGGGGCCGGATGCAAATTACCCAAGAACTTTCAGAAATTACATATAGGTCCCTGCTTGCTAAAAAGCTCATATCTTTTTACTCTTAGGTCGGTTTCGCGTGATTTCTCTGGCAACGGATCAAGCACAAACTTGTCCTCAACCCTCAGGACAAGAGAACAAGCTAATGATACATTAACACTAGTTCAAAGCTCAAAACACTATTAACAAAAGCAAGTACTCATCTCAACATAACTAGTTCAATTATGCACTAACCAAGGTACTTACTGGTAAAACGAAATGTGGGTCATAACAATCTCCCTCCCTTATAAGAATTTCGTCCCGAAATTCCTAAAAGAGAAAAGGAAACTTGTTACACATCTCTGATTCAAGCTCCCATGTAGCTTCCTCTATATTGTGATTCCTCCACAAAACTTTCACTAAAGATAACTCGCGATTCTTAAACTTCTTGATTCGGTGATCAACTATCTGCACTGGTCCTCCCACGTAGGACACATCTGTCCTAAGTTGCGCCGGTTCTAGATCTAAAATCTTTTCTGTACCGGGATGACACTTCTTCAGCATAGACACATGAAACACATCATGAAGATTTGCCAACTCAGACGGCAAATCCAACCTGTAGGCTACAGGTCCAATCCTCTCAACGATAGGATATGGGCCCATATACCTAGGAGTCAACTTACCCCTCTTGCCAAACCTTAGCACTCCCTTCCACGGTGAAATCTTCAGATAAACCTCATCACCAACCTCAAACTCAAGAGGTCGACGTTGTCTCTCTGCATAACTTTTCTGTCTGTCCTGTGCAGCTTTCAACTGTTCCCTGATCACAGATATCTTCTCTGTAGTTATATCGACTATCTCAGGTCCAAGAATTTATTTATCACTAACCTAGTACCAACAAACTGGTGATCTACACTTTCTGCCATATAGAGCTTCATATGGGGCCATTCCAAGACTAGAATGGTAGCTGTTGTTATATCCAAACTCCATCAGGATTAAGTGTTCTTCCCAGTTACCTCTGAACTGTAGATAACATGCTCTCAGCATGTCTTCAAGAGTCTGAATGGTCCTCTCAGATTGACCATCAGTCTGCTGGTGAAAAGCTGTACTGAACCTCAGCCTTGTGCCCAACGCACGATGTAACTGATCCCAAAACCTGGATGTGAACTTAGGGTCTCTGTCAGAAATAATGGAAACTGGAATACCGTGCAATCTGATTACCTCATCTACATATATCTTGGCCAGCTTCGGAACATCAAAGGTTGACTTGACAGGAAGAAAGTGAGCAGACTTAGTTAGTCTATCCACAATCACCCATATCGAGTCTGAACCTCTAGACGTCCTGGGTAAACCTACCACAAAATTCATCGTGATGTGTTCCCATTTCCATTCAGGTATAGGAAGCGACTGTAAAGTACCAGCATGTTTCTGATGCTCAGCCTTAACCTGCTGACACACTCCACATCTAGCCACGTACTCAGCCACATCTCTTTTCATACCAGACCACCAGTACAGCTCTCTGAGATTCTTGTACATTTTCGTGTTACCAGGATGCATAGTATACATAGAAGCATGCGCGTCTTCAAGAATCTGCTCTTTCAGCTCACTGTTCCCAGGTACACACAACCTGTCATGAAGATACAACACACCGTCGTCAGAAAACCTGAATTCTGTCCTTTTACCTTCCGACATATCCTGCATAACCTGCCACAACTCGTCATCATTCTGTTGCAACTCCTTAATCTGATCATAGAAAGTAGGTTTGATCTGCATATGAGCATTCAACCCACTCTGTCCAGTCACATTCAAGTCTAAGTTCAACTTTCGCATATCTACAAGCAAGTCTCTCTTGAAACATGCCATAGAAAATGCATGTGCAATTGAACTTGACTTTCTACTCAAGGCATCTGCTACAACATTTGCTTTACCAGGATGGTAATCGATTGTCACCTCATAATCTTTAATCAGCTCAAGCCATCTGCGATGTCTCAGATTCAAATCCTTCTGAGTGAAGATATACTTCAGGCTCTTATGATCCGTAAACACCTTACATGTCTCACCATACAGATAGTGACACCATGTCTTAAGAGCATGAACTATAGCAGCCAATTCCAGATCATGAGTAGGGTAATTCTCTTCATTCTTCTTAAGCTCTCTAGATGCGTAAGCCACAACTTTGCCTTCCTGCATCAGCACACAGCCCAGACCTCTCCTGGAAGCGTCGCAGAACACGGTATAACCTTTATCTGCCTCAGGCAACACTAACACTGGCGCTGAAGTCAATTTCTTCTTCAAAATCTGAAAACTCTTCTTGCAGTTATCAGACCAAACAAACGGTGCATTCTTCCTCGTCAGGCTTGTCAAAGGTGATGCTAACACACTGAAGTTCTGTATAAACCTTCTGTAATAACATGCTAATCCCAAGAAACTTCTGATCTCAGTAGGAGTCTTAGGCTATTCCCACTGAAGCACGGAATCAACTTTCTTAGGATCAACGCTAACTCCATCTCTCGAAATAACATGTCCAAGAAATGCTACCTCAGCCAACCAGAACTCACACTTGCTAAACTTAGCATACAGTTGGTGTTGCCTCAACAACTGCAACACTACTCTCAGGTGTTGCTCATGATGTATATCATCTCTGGAGTAGATCAGAATATCATCTATAAAGACTACAATAAACTGATCTAGGAACAATTTGAAAATCCGATTCATCATATCCATAAAGGTTGCTGGGGCATTGGTCAGCCCAAACGACATGACCAGAAACTCATAATGCCCATACCTGGTTCTGAAAGCTGTTTTGGAAATATCAGAAGCCTTTACTCTAAGCTGATGGTATCCAGATCTCAAATCTATTTTAGAGAAAACCGTTGCTCCACGCAACTGATCAAACAGATCGTCTATTCTCGGCAAAGGATACTTGTTCTTAATAGTGATCTTGTTCAGTTGCCTGTAATCTATACAGAGACGCATAGAACCATCCTTATTTTTAACAAACAGCACTGGAGCACCCCACGACGAAGAACTGGGTCTGATGAAACCCTTATCCAGCAATTCCTGCAACTGCACCTTGAGTTCCTTTAACTCTGCAGGTGCCATTCTATAGGCTGGCAGTGCTACTGGATGACTACCTGGATATACCTGAATCTCAAAATCCAGGTCTCTGACAGGAGGTAAGCCTCGCAAATCTTCTGGAAAAACATCAGAAAACTCACAAACCACGGGCACATCATAAACACTGGCGGTGCTCTTCTCTGCTCTAGTGTCAACCACATGAGCAAGGAACGCTTCACATCCTTTCTGTAGCATCTTATCAGCTACAGCAACTGATACTATGCACGTAGGCAGAACTTTCCTGTCTCCAGTAAAGACACAAGAAAATTCACTTAGTTGAAAGATAGCTTCCTTCTTCCAACAATCGAGTTGCACTCGATATGTCTCAAGACAATCCATACCCAAGATGACTTGAAAAGTATTGACATCCAAGGGTATGAGATTAGCAGCAAAGGTGTAACCTCCAAAATATAACAAACATCCGGGACAGAACTCAGTCAGAACCATTGGTTCACCTAGTGGAACTCTCAACACTAACTCATCTACCAAATCTTGAGTTAACAAATTAAATTCACCAACTAAAGAACGTCGTATGAAAGAGTGAGTAGCACCCAGATCTATCAAAACTGAAACTGGTATACTATTAAACAAAAGCATTTCTCCTGTAACGACTTGTGAAGAGATTATACCTTCCTGAGGTGTCAAAGAGAAGAAACGTGCTGAAGCTCTCCCTCTGACACGATGTCCTTTCTGACCACTTCTGCCACTGGGCACTCCACCACCTCTGGAACCAGAAGCCACAGAAGAACTTGGAACATCATAGTACTGAGGTTGGAAAGCTTGTGATGCTGCTTGATGAAGCTGAGGACATTCCCTTTTGAGGTGTCCAACTTGTCCACAGACATAACAACTTGGACTCCAACACTGACCAGAATGTGGTTTTCCACATTTGTCACATGGCGGTATCCCTTGTCCCTGGGGACCTGTCACTGACATTGACGACCTAGAAGACTGTCCACTAGCGGCAGTGCCCCATCTCCCTGGGTTGTATCCCCCTCTGCCTCTAGAAGAAGCAACATCCTCAGGTCTCTGTCTACTAAAACAGCTAAAGCCACGTCCGAGTTTAGAAAAGAAACCTCTACCTCCACCTCTATATCCACTACGGGAGTGTCCTCTACTGAAATCTGCAGACCTCTTCTTAGACTCAGGCACCCTGTCAGCATTCACAGATTCCTCAACCTGTCTAGCAGCCTCAACAAACTCACCAAAGTTCTCTCTGTTCCTCCTACTAGTAGCAGAAACTGTATGCCGAATCTCTGGCCTTAGCCCTTCTTGAAACCTTCTGCATCTTTCTATGTTGTCGGGAACAAGTTGCGGACAGAAGTTTGCTAACCGGGTGAAAAGCGCTTCATACTCAGTAACTAACATGTTCCCCTGCTTAATGTTCTGTAACTGCCTGATTTTCTCATTAAGGAAGGTAGGTGGATAAAACTTAAGATGGAACTCTTCAGAGAAATCCTTCCAAGAAAGCTCTGTACCTCTCCTCTTTTCCTCCACACTATGCCACCACAACTCTGCATCGCCTGTCAAAAGATAAACTGTGTGATTAATCTTCTTCTCTTCTGGAAGCTCCATCAAGAGAAAGACCTTCTCTATCTGTCTCCACCACTCATCTGCCTCCGCAGGATCTGTAGTACCACTGAATTCTGTACCACCAAGCTTCTTTACAAGCTCATAAGATCGCATCAGATCCTTACTGCTGGTAGAAGTAGAAGCTCGCCTATCAGCTTTGTACTTCTCCCTGGTCTCCAGAAACATCTTATACATACGAGATGCTTCATCTACGTAGTCACCACCACCTGGACCCAAGTACAGAGGATCAGGGCCAACATGACTCTCGGCCTGGTCATCATGATCATAACCTCTTCCTGCCATCTGCAATGATATAACAGAATATTTCCTGTTAGAAAACTACAGATAGAAGGAAGGCACCTAAACCTTAATCCTATTGGTCTCTTATCGTCCCCTGAACTGGACTTAGAGTATTCATATACTCAACCTATGCTCTGATACCAAGATGTCACACCCCGATCTCACATTAACCTCAAAATCACGAGATTAGGGCGCGACGGAGGGATTACGCACAAACCAAACCATTCATAACTTTTTAAAACATTTTTAAAGACATTAAAAGTTAACCTGATTTATGCTGTAAACTAAATCTAAACAAACTGCGGAAGCATTTTTATTAAAACTGATTAGCAATATACAGAAAGTCTACAACATATTACATTGTTCGAGATAAAATAAAGCATAACAGTTAATTTACATCTTTATAAACATTCTCTCTCACCCACACCTTGTCCCAAAGATCGAGGGGAAAGGACTAAGAGACCTCTAACTACTATCTACATATTCCTTTTACAGACTAAGCATTAGGATGAAAGGATCCTTCAGATTCCTGCTGCTGATGATGACCTGAAAATGTTTGAGTAGAGGAATGAGCATACTCGCTCAGTGAATAACATTTCACTTAGCTATCACTAAACAACTCATTAGGTTTATAAATTGAAATAAAACATAAATACAGTACTAAGCAGGGCAGTTCTAATAACATAACAGATTTACAGAATATAATCACATTTCCATGCAATAACAGATAATTTGAACAGATAAACAGATATAAAGAAATAGCACAAAAGTTTGAATACTTTAATTTACTATGATCTTATATGAGTACCAATTTATATTATTATTATGCCCTAATCATATGCAGTGTACCCTGCATATAAAGATCCGTAGCGAACTACGATCCCACCGTACAAGACTTAGCGACACACCCGCGAAATGCTAAGTCTGACGCCAGCCCTGCTCTGCCACAGGACCCCAGGCTCTCCGTCCTAACTCATAGGCTCTACGGCCTCAAGGCACTACTCTGAGTGCTCTAGACTCCTCCTATAACCTGAGTACACAGGCGGAGAGTCTCACGGGGTTACCTCCATGACATAAGCACGAATAATGTTGCAATAACCCCCATTTTTTTTTCTCCAGTGCCACCGTGACACAAGCACGCGTTGTTGTTGGACACTGCCTCTCTATCCTCGTGTCTCCATGACACAAGCACGGATAATGTTGCAACACGAGTTTCACCTCTAAGAAGCAGATTTGTCAAAGGGGTTCTACGGTGTTAGGGCACCTAAGTCTATTAACTGATTAACATATAAATACTTTAAAACAAGAATATCACATTCCATACTTACTGCACATTCTGAACATTACTTGAAACACAGATATAACATTTGTCATCCTTAAACATGATTCAGTATCATTTATCCAGTTTACATGCTAAACATCCATTTTAAATCAACAAACACATTGCAACCATAATACAGGAAATTTCATCATTTTCATTAAGCATATTACGTATTTCAAGTTCCAATGAATCTAACATACTCTATTGTATGTACTACACTGTTTAGAAGTTATACCAACTGATACAGAAACAATTAAGCATTTAGATTGAGTTAAATAATGATTTCTGAATGAACTACTACTCACCCACTTCGGAGTGTTCGTATACACTGAAATCGTCCACAAACACGCCTAATTCTACTTTTCTGCAACTTTGCACCCCGTGCAATCTGTGCAGAAACACTTCTATTCTATTTTTCTGCAACTTTGCACCCCGTGCAACTGATCTGCACCCCGTGCAACTGATCTGCACCCCGTGCAATCTGGGCAGAAACACTTCTGTTCTGTTTTTCCTGCAACTTTGCACCCCGTGCAACTGATCTGCACCCCGTGCACTGATCTGCACCCCGTGCAACTGATCTGCACGCCGTGCAACTGATCTGCACGCCGTGCAAACCTGTGCAGAAACAGAAATCCCCGACATCAGCTTTTCTGTAACTTTGCACGCCGTGCAAACTGATTTGCACGACGTGCAACCTGTGCAGAAACGGAAATCCCCGAGGAAAAAGGTGGATTCGGGGTCGATTCGCGGGAAATCTCCGCACGAAATACCTTGGGAACTTCAAGACGACCTAGCAGCAACCCGTAGACGTTGTTTTTCACGTCTTTGGCCGCTTTTAGCACCTCCTTGGCCGGCTCCTATCTTGGCCGGGCAGCATGAACGGGGAAGAAGAAAGGGAAGGGGAAGAAGGTGAAGTGGCTGGCTGATTCGGCTGGAGAAGATGAGGAATCGAAGAAGAACGGAGAAGGAGGGGCTTGATTGCCCAGCTTTTTCCTCTAGCTCGCTCTCTCCCTCCCTCTCCCTTTCTCTGTTTTTCTCAAGCGGCAACTGAAGGAATGAACGTATCGTTCATTCAAGGTCGGCTATCAAAGCTAATAAAGGAAAAACTAAAGAAAGGATAAGGAAGGGCGCCCAGGGGGGCGTATGCAAATTACCCAAGAACTTTCAGAAATTACATATAGGTCCCTACTTGCTAAAAAGCTCATATCTTTATACTCTTAGGTCGGTTTCGCGTGATTTCTCTGGCAACGGATCAAGCACAAACTTGTCCTCAACCTCAGGACAAGAGAACAAGCTAATGATACATTAACACTAGTTCAAAGCTCAAAACACTATTAACAAAAGCAAGTACTCATGTCAACATAACTAGTTCAATTATGCACTAACCAAGGTACTTACTGGTAAAATGAAATGTGGGTCATAACAATCTCCCTCCCTTATAAGAATTTCGTCCCGAAATTCCTAAAAGAGAAAAGGAAACTTGTTACGCATCTCTGATTCAAGCTCCCACGTAGCTTCCTGTATATTGTGATTCCTCCACAAAACTTTCACTAAAGATAACTCACGATTCTTAAGCTTCTTGATTCGGTGATCAACTATCTACACTGGTCCTTCCACGTAGGACACATCTGTCCTAAGCTGCGCCGGTTCTAGATCTAAAATCTTTTCTGTACCGGGATGACACTTCTTCAGCATAGACACATGAAACACATCATGAAGATTTGCCAACTCAGACGGCAAATCCAACCTGTAGGCTACAGGTCCAATCCTCTCAACGATAGGATATGGGCCCATATACCTAGGAGTCAACTTACCCCTCTTGCCAAACCTTAGCACTCCCTTCCACGATGAAATATTCAGATAAACCTCGTCACCAACCTCAAACTCAAGAGGTCGACGTCGCATCTCTGCATAACTTTTCTGTCTGTCCTGTGCAGCTTTCAACTGTTCCCTGATCACAGATATCTTCTCTGTAGTTATATCGACTATCTCAGGTCCAAGAATTTCTTTATCACTAACCTCATACCAACAAACTGGTGATCTACACTTCCTGCCATATAGAGCTTCATATGGGGCCATTCCAAGACTAGAATGGTAGTTGTTGTTATACCCAAACTCCATCAGGATTAAGTGTTCTTCCCAGTTACCTCTGAACTGCAGAACGCATGCTCTCAGCATGTCTTTAAGAGTCTGAATGGTCCTCTCAGATTGACCATCAGTCTGCGGGTGAAAAGTTGTACTGAACCTCAGCCTTGTGCCCAACGCACGATGTAACTGATCCCAAAACCTGGATGTGAACTTAGGGTCTCTGTCAGAAATAATGGAAACTGGAATACCGTGCAATCTGATTACCTCATCTACATATATCTTGGCCAGCTTCGGAACATCAAAGGTTGACTTGACAGGAAGAAAGTGAGCAGACTTAGTTAGTCTATCCACAATCACCCATATCAAGTCCGAACCTCTAGACGTCCTGGGTAAACCTACCACAAAATTCATCGTGATGTGTTCCCATTTCCATTCAGGTATAGGAAGCGACTGTAAAGTACCAGCATGTTTCTGATGCTCAGCCTTAACCTGCTGACACACTCCACATCTAGCCACGTACTCAGCCACATCTCTTTTCATACCAGACCATCAGTACAGCTCTCTGAGATTCCTGTACATTTTCGTGTTACCAGGATGCATAGCATACATAGAAGCATGCGCTTCTTCAAGAATCTGCTCTTTCAGCTCACTGTTCCCAGGTACACACAACCTGTCATGAAGATACAACACACCGTCGTCAGAAAACCTGAATTCTGTCCTTTTACCTTCCAACATATCCTGCATAACCTGCCACAACTCGTCATCATTCTGTTGCAACTCCTTAATCTGATCATAGAAAGTAGGTTTGACCTGTATATGAGCAATCAACCCACTCTGTCCAGTCACATTCAAGTCTAAGTTCAACTTTCGCATATCTACAAGCAAGTCTCTCTTGAAACATGCCATAGAAAATGCATGTGCAGTTGAACTTGACTTTCTACTCAAGGCATCTGCTACAACATTTGCTTTACCAGGATGGTAATCGATTGTCACCTCATAATCTTTAATCAGCTCAAGCCATCTGCGCTGTCTCAGATTCAAATCCTTCTGAGTGAAGATATACTTCAGGCTCTTATGATCCGTAAACACCTTACATGTCTCACCATACAGATAGTGACGCCATGTCTTAAGAGCATGAACTATAGCAGCCAATTCCAGATCATGAGTAGGGTAATTCTCTTCATTTTTCTTAAGCTGTCTAGATGCGTAAGCCACAACTTTGCCTTCCTGCATCAGCACACAGCCCAGACCTCTCCTGGAAGCATCGCAGAACATGGTATAACCTTTATCTGCCTCAGGCAACACTAACACTGGCGCTGAAGTCAATTTCTTCTTCAAAATCTGAAATCTCTTCTCGCAGTTATCAGACCAAACAAACGGTGCATTCTTCCTCGTCAGGCTTGTCAAAGGTGATGCTAACACACTGAAGTTCTGTATAAACCTTCTGTAATAACATGCTAATCCCAAGAAACTTCTGATCTCAGTAGGAGTCTTAGGCTGTTCCCACTGAAGCACGGAATCAACTTTCTTAGGATCAACGCTAACTCCATCTCTCGAAATAACATGTCTAAGAAATGCTACCTCAGCCAACCAGAACTCACACTTGCTAAACTTAGCATACAGTTAGTGTTGCCTCAACAACTGCAACACTACTCTCAGGTGTTGCTCATGTTGTACATCATCTCTGGAGTAGATCAGAATATCATCTATAAAGACTACAATAAACTGATCTAGGAACGGTTTGAAAATCCGATTCATCATATCCATAAAGGCTGCTGGGGCATTGGTCAGCCCAAACGACATGACCAGAAACTCATAATGCCCATACCTGGTTCTGAAAGCTGTTTTGGAAATATCAGAAGCCTTTACTCTAAGCTGATGGTATCCAGATCTCAAATCTATTTTAGAGAAAACCGTTGCTCCACGCAACTGATCAAACAGATCGTCTATTCTCGGCAAAGGATACTTGTTCTTAATAGTGATCTTGTTTAGTTGCCTGTAATCTATACAGAGACGCATAGAACCATCCTTCTTTTTAACAAACAGCACTGGAGCACCCCACGACGAAGAACTGGGTCTGATGAAACCCTTATCCAGCAATTCCTGCAACTGCACCTTGAGTTCCTTTAACTCTGCAGGTGCCATTCTATAGGCTGGCAGTGCTACTGGATGACTACCTGGATATACCTGAATCTCAAAATCCAGGTCTCTGACAGGAGGTAAGCCTGGCAAATCTTCTGGAAAAACATCAGAAAACTCACAAACCATGGGCACATCATAAACACTGGCGGTGCTCTTCTCTGCTCTAGTGTCAACCACATGAGAAAGGAATGCTTCACATCCTTTCTGTAGCATCTTATCAGCTATAGCTGCTGATACTATGCACGTAGGCAGAACTTTCCTGTCTCTAGTAAAGACACAAGAAAATTCACTTAGTTGAAAGATAGCTTCCTTCTTCCAACAATCGAGTTGCACTCGATATGTCTCAAGACAATCCATACTCAAGATGACTTGAAAAGTATTGACATCCAAGGGTATGAGATTAGCAGGAAAGGTGTAACCTACAAAAGATAACAAACATCCGGGACAGAACTCAGTCAGAACCATTGGTTCACCTAGTGGAACTCTCAACACTAACTCATCTACCAAATCTTGAGTTAACAAATTAAATTCACCAACTAAAGAACGTCGTATGAAAGAGTGAGTAGCACCCATATCTATCAAAACTGAAACTGGTATACTATTAAACAAAAGCATTTCTCCTGTAACGACTTGTGAAGAGATTATGCCTTCCTGAGGTGTCAAAGAGAAGAAACGTGCTGAAGCTCTCCCTCTGACACGCTGTCCTTTCTGACCACTTCTGCCACTGGGCACTCCACCACCTCTAGAACCAGATGCCACAGAAGAACTTGGAACATCATGGTACTGAGGTTGGAAAGCTTGTGATGCTGCTTGATGAAGCTGAGGACATTCCCTTTTGAGGTGTCCAACTTGTCCACAGACATAACAACTTGGACTCCAACACTGACCAGAATGTGGTTTTCCACATTTGTCACATGGCGGTATCCCTTGTCCCTGGGGACCTGTCACTGACATTGACGACCCAGAAGACTGTCCACTAGCGGCACTGCCCCATCTCCCTGGGTTGTATCCCCCTCTGCCTCTAGAAGAAGCAACATCCTCAGGTCTCTGTCTACTAAAACAGCTAAAGCCACGTCCGAGTTTAGAAAAGAAACCTCTACCTCCACCTCTATATCCACTACGGGAGTGTCCTCTACTGAAATCTGCAGACCTCTTCTTAGACTCAGGCACCCTGTCAGCATTCACAGATTCCTCAACCTGTCTAGCAGCCTCAACAAACTCACCAAAGTTCTCTCTGTTCCTCCTACTAGTAGCAGAAACTGTATGCCGAATCTCTGGCCTTAGCCCTTCTTGAAACCTTCTGCATCTTTCTATGTTGTCGGGAACAAGTTGCGGACAGAAGTTCGCTAACCGGGTGAAAATCGCTTCATACTCAGTAACTGACATGTTCCCCTGCTTAATGTTCTGTAACTGTCTGATTTTCTCATTAAGGAAGGTAGGTGGATAAAACTTAAGATGGAACTCTTCAGAGAAATCCTGCCAAGAAAGCTCTGTACCTCTCCTCTTTTCCTCCACACTATGCCACCACAGCTCTGCATCGCCTGTCAAAAGATAAACTGCGTGATTAATCTTCTTCTCTTCTGGAAGCTCCATCAAGAGAAAGACCTTCTCTATCTGTCTCCACCACTCATCTGCCTCCGCAGGATCTATAGTACCACTGAATTCTGTACCACCAAGCTTCTTTACAAGCTCATAAGATCGCATCAGATCCTTACTGCTGGTAGAAGTAGAAGCTCGCCTATCAGCTTTGTACTTCTCCCTGGTCTCAAGAAACATCTTATACATACGAGATGCTTCATCTACGTGGTCACCACCACCTGGACCCAAGTACAGAGGATCAGGGCCAACATGACTCTCGGCCTGGTCATCATGATCATAACCTCTTCGTGCCATCTGTAATGATATAACAGAATATTTCCTGTTAGAAAACTACAGATAGAAGGAAGGCACCTAAACCTTAATCCTATTGGTCTCTTATCATCCCCTGACCTGGACTTAGAGTATTCATATACTCAACCTATGCTCTGATACCAAGATGTCACACCCCGATCTCACATTAACCTCAAAATCACGAGATTAGGGCGCGACAGAGGGATTACGCACAAACCAAACCATTCATAACTTTTTAAAACATTTTTAAAGACATCAAAAGTTAACCTGATTTATGCTGTAAACTAAATCTAAACAAACTACGGAAGCATTTTTATTAAAACTGATTAGCAATATATAGAAAGTCTACAACATATTACATTGTTCGAGATAAAATAAAGCATAATAGTTAATTTACATCTTTATAAACATTCTCTTTCACCCACACCTTGTCCCAAAGATCGAGGGGAAAGGACTAAGAGACCTCTAACTACTATCTACATATTCCTTTTACAGACTAAGCATTAGGATGAAAGGATCCTTCAGATTCCTGCTGCTGATGATGACCTGAAAATGTTTGAGTAGAGGAATGAGCCTACTCGCTCAGTGAATAGCATTTCACTTAGCTATCACTAAACAACTCATCAGGTTTATAAATTGAAATAAAACATAAATACAGTACTAAGCAGGGCAGTTCTAATAACATAACAGATTTACAGAATATAATCACATTTCCATGCAATAACAGATAATTTGAACAGATAAACAGATATAAAGAAATAGCACAAAAGTTCGAATACTTTAATTTACTGTGATCCTATATGAGTACCAATTTATATTATTATTATGCCCTAATCAT
Source organism: Alisma plantago-aquatica (assembly GCA_963693085.1). Classification (NCBI taxonomy): domain Eukaryota; kingdom Viridiplantae; phylum Streptophyta; class Magnoliopsida; order Alismatales; family Alismataceae; genus Alisma; species Alisma plantago-aquatica. The sequence goes on from OY856412.1 coordinate 1,490,654,567, forward strand.
ATGCAGTGTACCCTGCATATAAAGATCCGTAACGAACTACGATCCCACCGTACAAGACTTAGCGACACACCCGTGAAATGCTAAGTCTGACGCCAGCCCTGCTCTGCCACAGGACCCCAGGCTCTCCGGCCTGACTCATAGGCTCTACGGCCTCAAGGCACTACTCTGAGTGCTGTAGACTCCTCCTCTAACCTGAGTACACAGGCGGAGAGTCTCACGGGGTTACCTCCATGACACAAGCACGGATAATGTTGCAATAACCCCCATTTTTTTTTCTCCAGTGCCACCGTGACACAAGCACGCGTTGTTGTTGGACACTGCCTCTCTATCCTCGTGTCTCCATGACACAAGCACAGATAATGTTGCAACACGAGTTTCACCCCTAAGAAGCAGATCTGTCAAAGGGGTTCTACGGTGTTAGGGCACCTAAGTCTATTAACTGATTAACATATAAATACTTTAAAACAGGAATATCACATTCCATACTTACTGCACATTCTGAACATTACTTGAAACACATATATAACATTTGTCATCCTTAAACATGATTCAGTATCATTTATCCAGTTTACATGCTAAACATCCATTTTAAATCAACAAACACATTGGAACCATAATACAGGAAATTTCATCATTTTTATTAAGCATATTACGTATTTCAAGTTCTAATGAATCTAACATACTCTATTGTATGCACTACACTGTTTAGAAGTTATACCAACAGAAACAGAAGCAATTAAGCATTTAGATTGAGTGAAATAATGATTTCTGAATGAACTACTACTCACCCACTTCGGAGTGTTCGTATACACTGAAATCGTCCACAAACACACCTAATTCTGCTTTTCTGCAACTTTGCACCCCGTGCAACTGATTTGCACCCCGTGCAATCTGGGCAGAAACACTTCTGTTCTGTTTTTCTGCAACTTTGCACCCCGTGCAACTGATCTGCACCCCGTGCAACTGATCTGCACCCCGTGCAATCTGGGCAGAAATACTTCTGTTCTGTTTTTCTGCAACTTTGCACCCCGTGCAACTGATCTGCACCCCGTGCACTGATCTGCACCCCGTGCAACTGATCTGCACGCCGTGCAAACCTGTGCAGAAACAGAAATCCCCGACATTAGCTTTTCTGTAATTTTGCACGCCGTGCAAACTGATTTGTACGCCGTGCAACCTGCGCAGAAACGGAAATCCCCGAGGAAAAAGGTGGATTCGGGGTCGATTCGCGGGAAATCTCCGCACGAAATACTTTGGGAACTTCAAGATGACCTAGCAGCAACCCGTAGACGTTGCTTTTCACGTCTTTGGCCGCTCCTAGCACCTCCTTGGCTGGCTCCTATCTTGGCCGGGCAGCAGGAACGGGGAAGAAGAAAGGGAAGGGGAAGAAGGTGAAGTGGCTGGATGATTCGGCTGGAGAAGATGAGGAATCGAAGAAGAACGGAGAAGAAGGGGCTTGATTGCCCAGCTTTCTCCTCTAGCTCACTCTCTCCCTCCCTCTCCCTTTCTCTATTTTTCTGAAGCGGCAACTGAAGGAATGAACGTATCGTTCATTCAAGGTCGGCTAACAAAGCTAATAAAGGAAAAACTAAAGAAAGGATAAGGAAGGGCGCCCAGGGGGCCGGATGCAAATTACCCAAGAACTTTCAGAAATTACATATAGGTCCCTGCTTGCTAAAAAGCTCATATCTTTTTACTCTTAGGTCGGTTTCGCGTGATTTCTCTGGCAACGGATCAAGCACAAACTTGTCCTCAACCTCAGGACAAGAGAACAAGCTAATGATACATTAACACTAGTTCAAAGCTCAAAACACTATTAACAAAAGCAAGTACTCATCTCAACATAACTAGTTCAATTATGCACTAACCACGGTACTTACTGGTAAAATGAAATGTGGGTCATAACACTTATATTCTCTAAGAGGTGCACCAATGAAGCTCCCAATAATACTGAAATGTCTTCATCCTAGAGCTCCAACGACAAGTCATGAATACGAACATAGATCGACACCTCAGAAAGCTTCAATTTCTCCAAAGGCTCCCTCCTTTGCCACTTCTTTAGTAACAGAGGCTTCCCAGTGACAAGCCGTGGTCCCTGTTCTAAAGAAGTGCACATGTTGTCTGGATATGTAAATCTGATTATGAAGAAGTCATTCTCATGGGACAAGATCTCAAAACCCGCTTTCGGCTTCCAAAGCTTTGTGAGATTATGATTAAGAGTGAGACAGTGGGGCTTCAGACCAATGACATAACCAACAATTGTATTCTCCCATTTCTTTAGATTCCTTTCCGCAATAGTACTCAGATACTGGATAACTCCATCTTTCAAGACAACAGGACACTGCTTCAGAGAGGAGTTCTCCAAATCTCCCGAACCATTACAGTTTCAGACCATTTTCTTCAATTCAGTCACAACCTGGGCTTTCTGTTGCCATTGATTCCTTGGAGGTACCAGACGTTTGGCTTGAGGTCTAGGTAATCCAGATCGGCCAGCATTCACAACGCCGCCATCCCCATCGCCAGGGCGCGAGACCGGAGCGGAGGCCATCGATGCTTTCCAGAGCTAGATGTTTAAATCTTGGAGATACACCATTGGAGAGCTCATGTTAAGAACGATAAAAATCTGTCCCGAAGACAATGTTTTACAAGCCCCACCCTCAAACTCTGGACTTTGCATCTTCTATCTTGTGTCATGTTTTTTTCTAACATACATTAGCATCATGATCTGGTTGCTTACTCTATTCAAAATCTAATAATTGTTTTTATAATTGAGCAATTTCAAGACATGATGTATAATGGTTAACTAGATCTACTACTCCTGCATGCTTGATATGGATGCTTTCACTTGACGATGTTGTTTCCTTAGACATGACTGCACTTCTAGTCTGCACTTTCTCCACACTGGAAATAGGAAAATAGAAAGTTAAGTTTCCTTAGTTTATCCTCTTCCAAGGCGTGCCTACCTTGTACCCTTGATAGGCGTAGGTAGTTTATAATCTGATCTTAAGGGTCACACATTGTATTTTGCAATCGGCGGTCAACTACTTTCTACTTCCCCAAGCCTCGTACCCAAGCTCAGCTCTAGAGAACCCCATGTGTTTGTTTTTAGCTATCTGTATCCTCATGTCAACAACTTTATCCAGTCTAACGTGCCTAGCAACATTAATTCATAAAGCGATACAACATAGAAACTAACTGGGACATGAGAGAACGAAAGGAGGAGGCGGGCCTATATAACACCAACTGAAGTGTCGTTGTGATGATTAGTTAACTGCGCAACTGGTCTCGTTGTTGTGATTAGTTAACAGAGCAGACCTTTGGTCAACTAGATTAAGGGCAAGACCATCATTAGGCCCAAAAAAGATTAATTTTGATGATGTGATTAGTTTAACAGGTGAACGGAAAATATCTTCCAAGCATGTTGTCATATCTTTGCTCTTGGTAGTTCTTTGCTTGTAGTGCCCACTCTGTGTAGAAAATGCTTTCGGAGTATGCCACCAATCGGCCCGCTTGGCCCATGAGATGCCATCCTTTACTGGATCCTTCTACCCCAACTCAACACAACTCGACGATTCGAGGCCCATGCTGCGATTACAGGGTGCGTGAAGGGAGAGTGAAGAAAAAGAAAACGCCCCATTCTTTCTTCCCTCCACAATTCCCGCGCCCCTGCTGTTCCGGCAACGAACACCATCTCCACCGCCACCCCAACCTGCATTCCCGTTTCTCCGCATCCTCCCTCCGTCTGTGCAACCCGCCGCCGTCAGATTCCTTCCCGCCATCAGGTGCGCCATCCTCGTCCCCTCTGCATTTCCCGAACCCGTCCCGTTTAAATTGCCATGCATGACGCCGATCAAATATCTTCCGTGTCGGTTTTTCTATAGTTCCTCATTCAGAAGAAACGCGCTTCATCAGTCCAGCACCTGACTCCCGAGGCTTCCGCAAGGTTCTAAGAGCAATGGAGGTAATCCCGCGAGACTCTGTGGTTTAGTCCCCCGCCCCCCCTGCACGCGTTCTCTAGGGTATGGTTTGTGTCCGCTGTGCCTGTGTTGTTCTGATGTAGTGGTAACACGCCAGTATGAGCACTACTTCAGGTTCGTTACGCAGCGGGGGGAATTTGGGTTATAAATGTGGGTATTAGATTGGGGAAGGGGAGAGAGTGTGATTGGATTAGATCGTCGCAATCTCTGGAATAAACTAGGCAGGTAATTCTTTCATGATTTTGAGGCAAGGTGCTTTGACTGGTGTATGAAGATTCAAGCTAAATCGTAAAGGAATCACCGACTGTCTGTGTGAGTGGATCATAGAACTGGAAGCTCTACTTGCCAAAAAATCTCCATCAATGTATCTGATTGTTGAATAACACTTCTGCTCTTTCACTCCTCAGACGAACCAATCACGTACTGTAGTTCTTACTTCACAAGTCATGACCTGCAGTCTTTCCCTTTTTTTAAAAAACTTTTACTGAAGCCCTGCCTCCAGACCTGGAGTCCTGCATTTGGTAACGACATTATTTTGGACCTTACAGGGTCCCATGGGCCCCTATCGCAGAGGAAGCCGCATAAACAGGAGTGGCAAGTACAGAGGGCGCCAAGTCTCTGCAAGTCTAACGGAACAGAAGATGCTGGAGATTAAGGAAGCATTTGATCTGTTCGACACTGACGCATCTGGTATGTGTATGCTGTTTTGATTCTTATTTTGACCCGTCTATTCTAATTATGCATTTCCTTTTGCGAAACATGTAGTTGAGCTTCAAATTTGTTACACAGGAACTATCGACAGCAGAGAAATGAACGTCGCCATGAGGTATTCCGAGTCTGTCCACGAACATCTCTTTACTTGAAGGTTGTCCTCGTGTCCTAACTACACTCTAACCAGGCCAAACCCATGATGTGCAGGGCGCTAGGGTTTGAGATGACTGAAGAGGTAAATTTTTGTTTTATTTATTATCATGTTTCTGTTTAGGAACAATACAATTTGGAATTTGTGTATGTGCTCAAATTTGTAGATCATGCAGTTTTGGCTGATAGCTAAAAGATGTAATCATTTAAGAAAAATGTGGAATTGCTGCCAGAGTTTTCCACAAGCATGTTTCTTACTTTCTGCCTACAGCCTACCTGAAACTTTTATCTACTTTCGGAAAGAAGATGTTAGATGGCTACAATGTTTTGGCATGGCTTAGTCCTTGACTGATAGCTAAAAGATACATTCATTGTGAACTAAGCTAACCCCTATTAGTTGGGAGTTTGCGCTGAATCAGTTTAGTTCCATTATTGGTTATCTGTGGATGTAGTGGGTGGGGAGACTCTTACAAATAGTTAACTCGCGGCCTCTTCAAGGCAGTTATGTATCATGTTGCAGTGGTTTTGTCCAACTTTCTCTTTCTCTTTTGTCTTTGTTTTATGCCTGCATCCTTTTGATGCTTTTTAAATGCTATTAGATGACGACTTCGACAAGAACAACAAAAACCTAATCTTTTGCCCCGACCGTCTCGAAATTACCTATATGGATCCTTTTCCATTTCAGCTTAAATGGTATACATTCTTCAGTGAGTTGACCACACACACCCTTCTTTGTCAGCTACCTAATGTTGTTTTGACTCTACTTCTCATTTCAGCTTAAACGGTGTATAGATTCTTCAGTGAGTTCACCACACCCTTCTCCACCGCTGGCTTAGTGACTTGACCCTCGGATTGAAGACTTGGTCTGGTTTTACTATATTTATTTTCTCCTTGCATGCCACATATTAAAATCTCCTCCCCCCAAACTAGATATTCCAAAATTAGAATATTCACATGTTAGGTTATTTATAACTTGCGTAGTGCGTTGCAAAACAATTAATTTATGCTGTTTGTATGTTCTACGTTTCATAATTCACAACGTCATGCTTTCAAATTAGTTGATTATATACACATACACGTACACATACACATAGACATACACATACACATACACGTACACGTACACGTACACGTACACGTACACATACACATAGACATACACATACACATACACATACACATACACATTCACATAGACATACGCATACGCATACGCATACGCATTCGCATACACATTCACATTCACATTCACATTCACATTCACATTCACATGCACATGCGCAACGCTCACACGTCATCTAAGCGACTAAGCCTCATTCCCAACCATGTGGGGCCAACTATATTCACCTCTTCCATTGAGCTCTATCATGGATCATATTCTCATTAAGATGTCAAGAATTTAAATTCTATCCTTATAATCTCTCCCCAATTTAATTTAGGCCTTCTTCCTACTCTTACTATGATCAACTCAACATTACATTGAATTGATGCATTTTGCAGACTAGTTTGCACATTCATTCCATTTGAGGCGACTCTCCAGATTCACAACACATCACTCTAATCCTTACAGTTCTTTCATTGCATTGCATTCATTCCCGTCTAACATGGCTGGATATATAGCTTTTTATAAAAAAACTTCATTCAGAGAGACATTTTCTACTCACAAACTATTCATATGCATTCCTCCATCCATTTCATGCATCTCTTGTGCTCTTGTGACAAAAATCATCTTGAATGCTATACATACAAATAAAACCCAAGTAGCAAAAACTCACCAAATTTTGAACACCCACCACCATCCAACTTGGCACTATCACTCACAATAGTAGATTGGTAGGTATTGTAATGCATATGCCCTATTTTTCTTCTACTGATAATTCATTCGATTCCATTGTGTTTCTCCAAAATTCATAGTTGGAGTTTAAATTTCCTTTTTTTGTCATTCGACATAATATCGTTAGAAATAACATAAACCAAGAGATAACATGTTTTGTCAACTCATCCATAACAAGGATGAACATAGTCGATCCTTGTTGTACCCAAATTGTAGTCAAAAATATTGAGGTCTCTCGCATGGAGTCCCAACACTGGTAATTGAGCTATTATACGTGTCTTTAACCAAATCAACACACTGCATTGGGAAACCCTTTTCCCTCAAAATCCACCAAATCACGCCCCTCACTACTAAATTATAAGCTTTTTCAAATCAATGAAATCCATATGGCGGTCTCCTTTGTTTTCTCTGTATTTCTCCATAAGCCTCCTTATAACAAAAGTAACATCTGTTGTGGATCTTTTAAGCATGAAACCATATTGGTTGTCTGATATATGCGTTATAAATGTTGGTCTTTTCTCAATCATCTCCAAACATTCATACACATCAACTTGATACCTCTATTGTTTGTGCAACTTTGAACATATCCCTTGTTCCTATAGATGGGAACTATGACACTCTTTTTTCCATTTATTTGGCATTATATTTGTCCTCATATCTTATTAGAAAAATTCGTCAAAGTTCATATACACACATATCTATACATATATAGACATCCACAAATTTAACGTATATATATGTATATATAAGTACATAATTGTTTTGTATATATAGTATATTATATATATGATGTCATGTTGACATCACATGGTCAGCCATGTTGACCCGGAGACCGTAGATGTGGGAGCTTTACAGTGTCAAGGTCTAGTATGAAAACCCAGTATAGTTGTCCGTGTGAGGATCTATGTATAATCGTCCCCTAGTAATCTCTGAATAGATACATGATTGTATTGGTGGATTAGATTACCTAACTTCTTCCCATGAATTTCATTTTTCAGTCTAGATAAGAACACTCGTGCGTTTACATTCTAATAGCTTTGTCTCTAATACAATTAACATTAAATATCTCCTAGAGAACTCATGTTCAACGACTTATACAGTTCTATCAATGTATCATATAGAGAATATGAACATTTGCAAGAATTCCCACTATGCATGTCTGGACTCTACTTGTGTCGCACATGAAGGTGCTTCAATGCCTCATGATTAGATTGACACACAAGGAGGTTTGGTTGAAAATAGTGGCTACAAAGCTTCAATACTTCACAATGGAATAAAGTTCCTTGTCATAGGTTGTAGTTTAATATGGATCTGATTTCTCACTAGAATAGGCGATGAGGCACTTTTTCACACCAATCTTTCTCGAATTGCTACTCTTGCATAACGTTCACCCTCAAATAATTTTAAAAATTTAGCAAACATAAGCACAAACACCTTGGAAAGCTTATTTTTTATTTCTCCAAATACCCTTTGAGCAACAATAGGTGAACAACAACATGATTGAGCTAAAGTCTATAACAATTCTTTTGTAGAACTGTATAGATGTGGTCTTTTGGGATCCCCATACTTTACCTTAATAGAGAAAAAGGCATTAAAAGCCCATCTTCTTTTATTTAAGGGTAAGGCTTAATGTTATAAGTCCTAAGGGGGATCTAGAGCAATATGCAGTTGAATGGAAAATAATGATGAGAGCCATCTCAGTCTATGACTAGCATCATGAATGTACATGTCCAAGTACAAGACGCTCAAGGCATATACAAAATCTACTTGCAAAATGATGAAGCTACTATGTAGGCCCATTGGCGCTTGTCCATCTCATTGAAGATCCCTTAGCAGTGCAGTTGAAAAAGATCTTTCTCGAACTTCTCTTGCTTATTCATCTTAGACTCAATAATTAATAGTAGCACCAAACAAAATAAAAACAATAGGGATCAACAAATGTTGGTATATACAATTGGAATAAAACAAGAAATAGGCAATGCGTTAAAGATTCAATAGAAGAGTTATGTAAAAAATCGATTAGGAGGAACGATTACAGAAAATAAGAATTATGGGCCAATGCTCCAAAATATGAGGAATGCAATAAGCTCATAAGGCAACTGATAGAATAAAAACTCTTAAGTGAAATTCTTTTAACAAGTGCATTGAATAACAATCATAAATAGCAACATGAAAATAGCCCTGTGCATAAACATTAAGGGAAACAAGCCTTATTAAAACAATAATGCAACAAGAGCAAGAAACAATAAAGTCCTAAAAGGGTGATAGGTGGGCTTTTTTGAAAGCCCTTGAGCAATCAACTACATAATAGTGCCAACTTGTTGGTGGACTTACAGAAAAGTAGTCTATATATATATATATATATATATATAGAGAGAGAGAGAGAGAGAGAGTCAGGCTAGAATACACTCGAGTGTATTCGGAGTAGAATACACTCAAGTAGTTTTTCATGATGCAATATTTTTTTTCAAAAATCTAATCCGTTGATCTTCTTAAACATGTTGTGAATAGCTCATATGCAAAATTTGAGCACATTTGGACATTTATAGGTCATGTTATAAAGACCGCAAAAATTATGCATTTCAAATTAGTTTCGCGCGTCGATTTTGTTGCCCTTGGATGAGTGACTTACACTCATCCAAATGGGCTCAAAATTTGTATGTAGCCTAGTTATAGTATGACAGTGAAGATCAATGGTTTACATTTTGCAAAAAATAATCTTGATATGCAAACACACTTGAGTGTATTCGTGCGATCTGTACACTCGAGTGTATTCTAGCCTGACTCTCTCTCTCTCTATATATATATATATATGCTTTTTGTTGTTTATGCTTTAGACTTATCTTTGTCCTTTGCTTTTTCTTTTATCCCATATTTCCTATTTCTGTTTTCGACCTACTCTCCTATCTTATAAAAGAGAGGCCTTATAATTGTTTTAGACACATTAAATAAACATTGCTTTATTTCACATGGTATTAGATGGTTACAATCCACCCTAGTCTCTCCACCCTTTCCCCTCCCATCCTAACCCTATGCTTTCCTCCATACCCACCCCTCCTTTCCTCTCCTATTCATTGCCGCCCACCCCCTCCTTTCCTCTCCTACTCACTGCCGCCCACCCCCTCCATCCTCTGCCTGCCGTCACACACCCCCTCTCCCTCCCCGTCGCTGCCACACCCCTCCCTTTCCCTGCATGTCACCCCTTCCCCCTTTCCTACTACCCGCCGCTGATCGCACCCCCTTGCCACCGTCGTCATAAGGCCTCCTCCTACCGTCGTAATTCCCCCTTTTTGCTGCCAGCCAACCCCTTCCTCCTAGCGGCACCCCTACAACCGCCACCTCCTCCTTCCGTCCCTCTAAGTCCCTCCATCTTTCTCTCCACCTTCATTTATTTCTCCTAAATCCTTCCACAAATAGCTCGTTGACATGTCAGGTGGCACTTTTCGTCTTTTGCCCACACATGGTGAATTAAAATCTCATCGTGGCATAGGTTCCTCTTTCCTATTTCTACTGCCCCTATGTGGGTTCATATGATCCAGCGATCCGGATCATCTGCTGCTACTAGTGCGTTGCATCACACAACCTCTTTCTACGTTTTGCCACACCGTAACCCATGGTGTCTGTTGATCCTCCCAGGTCGTTATGTGCTACAACTGTAAAATTAGATGGCTCAAACTACCATCTATGTTCAGCTTCTTTTGAACTTTATATAAAAGCCCATGGGAGGTATTCTCATCTCACTTCTGCTACACAACACCTCCATCCAAAACGGCTGATGAAAAAGCCAAACAAGCCCATGCTCAGTGGACTAAAGACAATTCGTGTGTGATGACATGAATGGTTAACATCGCCCAACTGAAGATCAGTCAATGTCTCCTTTGCCATAAGACGGCTAAGGCCATGTGGGATCAACTCTCATATGTGTACTCTCACCAGAATAACACGAAAAAGGCGTTCAAGATCTTTAAGAATCTCGCCAGAAAAGAATATCAACTGATGGCTATGTGGAGGATTATTACAAATAATGTCTGGCTCTCTGGGATGAATACGAGGTTTATCATCCTCTGTCTTTTGATATTAAAGAGGTTCAGTGACTGAGCAATGAACTTTAGTTAGTTCAATTTTCATTGGGCTACCCAATACTTTTTTGGAGTGGTGGATTAGATTTTATCTAGCGATCCCTTGCCTACTGTAAGGGATGTACTCAAGAGAGTCCAATGACTTCCCTCCATGTCATCCTTACCCTCTGCATCGCCTGACAATTCTGCCCTTGCGGTTTGTCCTGACCCTGGCTGAGGTCGTGGCTAGGGACGCAGTCGAGGCCGAGGTCGTTCTTGTAGAGGTCCTAGATGTGGTCCTCTATGTGGATTTGGACGTGGACAATCTCCTTCAGGACACATTCCATAACTTCTGTGGTCACACCAACCACACTGAAGATCGTTGCTGAGCTAAATATGGTGAACCCACATGGGCAAACCAAGTTACCACTGACATTTCTGAAGATCTTATAAAAGAGAGGCCTTGTAATTGTTTTAGACACATTAAATAAACATTGCTTTATTTCACATGGTATTAGATGGTTACGATCCACCCTAGTCTCTCCACCCTTTCCCCTCCCACCCTAACCCTATGCTTTCCTCCATACCCACCCCTCCTTTCCTCTCCTACTCATTGCCGCCCACCCCCTCCTTTCCTCTCCCCTACTCATTTCCGCCCACCCCCTCCATCCTCTGCCTGCCGCCGCACACCCCCTCTCCCTCCCCGTCGCTGCCACACCCCTCCCTTTCCCTGCCGGTCATCCCTTCCCCCTTTCCTACTGCCCGCCGCTGCTCGCACCCCTGCCACCGTCATCATAAGGCCCCCTCCTCCTACCGTCGTAATTCCCCCCTTTTGCTGCCAGCCAACCCCTTCCTCCTAGCGTCACCCCTACAACCGCCACCTCCTCCTTCCGTCCCTCTAAGTCCCTCCATCTTTCTCTCCACCTTCATTTATTTCTCCTAAATCCTTCCACAAATAGCTCGTTGACATGTCAGGTGACACTTTTCGTCTTCTGCCCACACATGGTGAATTAAAATCTCATCGTGGCGTAGGTTCCTCTTTCCTATTTCTACTGCCCCTATGTGGGTTCATCTGATCCAGCGATCCAGATCATCTGCTGCTACTAGTGCGTTGCATCACACTACCTCTTTCTACGTTTTGCCACACCGTAACCCATGGTGTCTGTTGATCCTCCCAGGTCGTTATGTGCTACGACTGTAAAATTAGATGGCTCAAACTACCATTTATGTTCGGCTTCTTTTGAACTTTATATAAAAGCCCATGGGAGGTATTCTCATCTCACTTCTGCTACCCAACACCTCCATCCGAAATGGCCTATGAAAAAGCCAAACAAGCCCATGCTTAGTGGACTAAAGACAATTCGTGTGTGATGACATGGATGGTTAACATCGCCCAACTGAAGATCAGTCAACGTCTCCTTTGCTACAAGACGGCTAAGGCCATGTGGGATCAACTCTCAGATGTGTACTCTCACCAGAATAACACAAAAAAGGTGTTCAAGATCTTCAAGAATCTCGCCAGAAAAGAATATCAACTGATGGCTATGTGGAGGATTATTACAAATAATGTCTGGCTCTCTGGGATGAATACGAGGTTTATCATCCTTTGTCTTTTGATATTAATGAGGTTCAGTGACTGAGCAAAGAACTTTTATTAGTTCAATTTTTGTTGGACTACCTAATACTTTTTTGGAGTGGTTGATTAGATTTTATCTAGCGATCCCTTGCCTACTGTAAGGGATGTACTCAAGAGAGTCCAATGACTTCCATCCATGTCATCCTTACCCTTTGCATCGCCTGACAATTCTGCCCTTGCGGTTCGTCCTGACCCTGGCCGAGGTCGTGGCTAGGGACGTAGTCGAGGCCAAGGTCGTTCTTGTAGAGGTCCTGGATGTGGTCCTCTATGTGGATTTGGACGTGGACAATCTCCTTCAGGACACATTCCATAACTTCTGTGGTCATACCAACCACACTGAAGATCGTTGTTGAGCTAAATATGGTGAACCCACATGGGTAAACCAAGTTACCACTGACATTTCTGAAGATCCATACACTACTTCCTCCTATTCTACCCTACCCACTGTTGAGTGGATCCACTTTGAGTTTGAGAAACTCCTTCAAGAACAACCGCCTTCGCAAACTGCTAACCAAGACGAAGGCTCTTTTGTATTACTTTCTTCTTCTGCCACTTATAGTAAAAGTAATAGTTCATTGATTCCGGTACATCTGCTCATATTTGGTTGATTTGACTTATGCATTGACCTAACTAAAACAACTAAAGTTCCAAGAGTTACAATGGCTGATAGAACTCAGATTCCTGTGCAAGGCATTGAGAACATTTCTCTATCTCATGATTTCATGTGAAGAGCCGTAGCCTCTTTCGAGAGGCGAAGAATAGCTATCTTTCAGAAAGAAGAAGAGCAACAAACCTCTCTAGTACTACCAGACCTGAGGCGGAAAATGGATTTACCAGAACGAATCAATAGGAGGGTGAAAGTGGCTTTGTCCTTAGCTGATAGTAGGTGATAGAAAGTTCACCACTGGCTACTGTACTTTTATCGGAGGAAATCTGGTCACGTCGCGTAATAAGAAACATATTGTTGTTGCTCGGTCTAGTGCTAAAGCTGAGTATAGAGCCATAACTCATACTACATGTGAACTAATGTGGGTCCAAGAGCTTAAATAATTTGATATAGATCAAGATGTTGCTATGTTTTGCGACAACAAAGCCTCTATTTTTATTGCTCGCAATCTGACCTTTCACGGTGCACCAAAAACATAGTGGATTGTCACTTTGTCCGGGAATCTGTTATGTTAGGTCACATTTCCACTCCTCGGACAGAAGATCAAATTGCTGATATCTTCACAAAGCCACTTTTGAAATCTCGACCTGCTACTCTGGCAGACAAGCTGAGCATGCACGACATCTATGCTCTAGCTTGAGGGGGAATATTGATATATATGCTTTATGTTGTTTATGTTTTAGACTTATTTGTCTTTTTTTTTTTTTTGGTCGGTCAAAAAACGTTACTATAATACCAAAAACTTTGGGCACGAAGTACCCCATACAGCAAAGCTGAAACCTGAAAACTATGGGCACGCAGTACCCCAAACAAAAAAACTAAACCCCTGATCCCAACAAAGAGAGTGCATTATATTTCTCTTTCTTTTATCCCGTATCTATTGTTTATTTTTTACCTACTCTCTTATCCTATCAAAGAGAGTGCATTATAACTTTTTTAGACACGTCAAATTAACATTGCTTTATTCACACAGTCCATTCCAAATTAGTTATTAGCTTGATTATCTAATATTAGCAAGAGCAAGTATTTTTACAAGAAAACAGTCCTTGTCAAATCAACTCGTCCATCAATAGAGTTGTATCATGCTAGTTTTACCACATTCAGTTTCCCAAGTTGTAATGGAGATGGAATAGGCCATGTTTAGTCATTGTTAAGATTGAACATAGAATCTAGATGCAAACAATTACTAGCATCAAGTACAATTACATTAAAGTCATTAGTTTTAGATTTGAAATGCTTTGAGGATCAAGAATACCCAAATCGGTGTTTACATGCCAAAGATGCAAGAATTCTAGTATAGTATTGGCTTCATCAAGTACTACTAAGAGAGATCATCATAAAAATATGATCCGGGTAGTCAGATCATGCAAACAAGCAATGAAGAGCATTAATTCATCAATATAAAGTCGAGGGTCTACGTGTTTCAATTTAGGGTTTTGAGTCCAATTAGGGTAAAACATGGAAGAAACATGCAATTTAAATCAAGATAATTCTAAAATACTAAAGGCTATTTCTTATTGAGTGAATAAAACAAATACATGACTCTCTCTTTTATAAGACAAGAGAGTGAGACATAGAGTAGAGCTAGGCAATATGGGATAAAAGTACAAGAGGCTACAAAGATAAAAGCCAAAATACACTAAGTAAGAAACAACACAACATAGTAAAATGTATATACTAATACTCCCCCTCAAGTTGGAGCATAGATATCAATCATGCCCAGCTTGTCAATCAGAGCAGTAAATCGAGTCTTCGGAAGAATCTTGGTGAAGATATCTGCAACTTGATCGGAAGTATGTGTATAAGGTGTAGATATTTGACCAGATAAGACAACTTCTCGTACAAAATGACAGTCAACTTCGATGTGCTTAGTACGTTCATGAAATGTAGGATTACTCGCAATAAAGATAGCAACCTTGTTGTCACAATACATAGGAATAGAATTGGAATGAGAGATACCAAAATCTTTCATAAGGCCACGGACCCAGAAGAGTTCACAGGTAGTATGAGCCATGGCTCGATATTCTGCTTCAGCACTAGAACGAGCAACAACTGTTTGTTTCTTGCTGCGCCAAGTAACCAAGTTACCACCTACAAACGTGCAGTAACCAGAAGTAGATCGGCGATCTATTTTACTCCTAGCGTAGTCAGAGTCAGAATACCCAACAAGGTTACAATGGCCAAGTTTCTTATACAGAAGACCTTTCCCAGGAGAACTTTTTAGATATTTTAAAATATGGCAGACAACATCCCAATGACATTGTCTTGGCTTATCGAGATAACTGCTAACAAGCCCAACTGCAGATGTGATATCAACTCGAGTGATAGTAAGGTAAATAAGCTTCCCGACCATGCGACGATACTGATGATGATCAGGATAAGGAGGAGATGTCTCGTCATCCCAATTAGTGTTCGGGTCCAACGGGGTACTGGTAGGCTTAGCTCCAAGAAAACCTGTTTCAGATAGAAGATCCAGAACATATTTGCGCTGAGATAAGCACATACCAGAAGATGACCGAGACACTTCATTTCCAAGAAAGTATCGCAGTGTACCTAAATCTTTAGTGACAAAATGAGTTTCCAAGTAGCATTTAGTAGCCTGAATGCCTACAAGGTCACTCCTAGATAATATAATGTCATCAACATAAACAATTAAGATAACAAGCCCAGAGGACGTGTGTTTGATAAATACAAAATGATCAGACTGAGAACGCCGAAATTGAAATTTTGAAGAATAGAGCTCAAGTTATCAAACTAGGCACGGGGGCTTTGCTTCAGTCTGTAAATTGCTTTGCGCAGACGACAAACTTTGGAGGACTCCCCCTGAAGCACAAAACCAGGAGGTTGTTCCATGTATACCTCCTCATGCAGATCACCATATAGAAAAGCATTCTTGACATCGAGCTGAAACAAAGGCCAGTCAGAATTAACCGTCACAAAAATAAGTACACGAACCGAGTTCAGTCGGGCAACAGGTGAGAAGGTCTCAAAGTAATCCACGCCATATGTATGAGTATAGCCTTTGGCAACAAGACGAGCTTTGAGACGTTCAATAGTCCCATCAGGATGATATTTGATCGTAAAGACCCATCGACAGCCAACCAGAGAACAACCAGTAGGAGGATCAACTAACTGTCAAGTGTTGCGTTCAGTAAGAGCCTGCATTTTAGATTCCATGGCCTGACGCCAAGCTGGATGCTTAAGAGCCTGAGAAGCATTCTGAGGAATAGATACATCAGAAAGAGCAGATGTGAAATTTGCAAAATTAGTCCCCAAGTGATCAGTGGTACATAAATTCCCAATGGGGTGTTGTGTACAAGTCCGAGTACCTTTGCGTAAGCTGATAGGTATATCTAAGTCAGAAAATACCTGGGATGGAGGTGGATCTTCCATCGAGGATGAAGGATCTGGATGGGCCATGGAGGGAGTTAGAGCCTTCGGTCTTCTTTGATAAACCTTCAGTGGAGGAGCAGCAACGGGACTGGTATCCGATGAATTAGAAGCATTTATCAGCGGTAAAGGTGTATCCACAAATAAATCCGATGTTAAGGCAGATCCAGTAGAAGAATAAAACGACATATGTTCAAAGAAGACGGCATCAGTTGAGACCAACCACTTCTTTCCAACCGGGTCATAGCAGCGGTACCCCTTTTGAGTCCTAGAGTACCCTAAGAAGACACACTTGAAGGCTCGGGGATCAAGTTTAGTTAATCCAGGACGCATATTTTTAACAAAGCAGGTGCTTCCAAAAATTCGAGTGGGGACAGAAAACAACAGAGCATCAGGATATATAATTTGATATGGAACTTGATTGCCAAGAACAGAAGATGGCATGCGATTGATAAGATAGCATGCAGTAGAAATAGCTTCAGGCCAAAAACAGTGGGGAACGTGGTAGTGAAACAGAAGAGTGCGAGCAACTTCAAGAAGATGCCGATTTTTGCGTTCGGCAACTCCATTCTGTTGCGAAGTATAAGCGCATGAGGTTTGGTGAATAGTACCCAGTTTGCGACAAAAAGAACTGACTGAGGCTTGCATGAATTCAAGGGCATTGTCAGTGAGAAAGATTTTTATAGGTTTACTAAACTGGGTACGTATTTCAGAAAAAAAGGCAGTAATAGTATCAAGAATTTTGGACCGATCTTTTAACAGGAATATCCAGGTGGTTCTAGAGAAATCATCAATAAAACTCATAAAATATCGGAAACCAGAGACACTGGGAACAGAACATGGACCCCAAATATCAGCATGCACTATATCAAAAAGCTGTTTTGAGCCAATACATAATTTTTTTGAAGAAGTAGACCTAGTCTGTTTGCCTAACTGGCAAGTTTCACAATGAAAAACAAGATAAAAAATAGCAGGTAGAATGTGCTTCAATTTGGCCGCCGACGGATGTCCCAACCGATAGTGCCATTGGATGCCCGTCACAGAAGAAGTCAGAAGCGCATCAATCCTTGGTACATCTAGGTAGTATAAGCCGTCTGGTCCCTCATGGCCCGAACCAATCTTCGTACTCGTACGCAGATCCTGAAAGATAACTCCATCCGGGTCAAATGTTACAAAACAACGCAGGCTCTTAACAGTCCTACTGACAGGTAATAAATTAATTGGAAATTTAGGAACATATAATGCAGAGCGCAAAGGTAGGCGGCCAGAAGTACAAATATTGCCAAAACCATATATAGGTGTTTGTGAACCATCAACTAGAGTAACAGGAGGAATAGCAGTAGTTTTATTGAAAGTGGATAACAAGGTAGGATTGCCAGTAATGTGGGAGGTCGCACCGGAGTCAATCACCCAAGTGTTTTTACCAGACTGGGTTAGGAGAGCAGTACTGCCATCAGTGGAAGTCTCTGTAGATGAGGCCAAACACGCTTGAAGCAGTTTCTCAAATTCCGATCTGATCCAATCGACAGATGGTAGAGCAGAAGAGGAGGCAGTAGTGTCAGGCTGCTCAGATGTGACTTGATTTGCCCACGCAGATTTCCCATGTTTGATCCAACAACAATCTTCATTATGATTAGTCCGTTTGCAGAAGGTGCAGTAGCGTTGTTCAATAGCATCAGCAGTAGAGGAGGAGGACCCCCGTCCTGGACCAGTGGAGGATCGTCCACGACCGCGTCCTCGACTGCGACCACATCCACGGAAGGAGTCACCAGTCCTAACAAGGAGGGCTGTCCCGTCAGAAGTATCAGGAAGTGCTTGAGAGACAGAGGGAAGGCGTTGCACACGCTTCAGAACATCGCGTAGGGTAGGAAGAGGATCACTAGAAAGGATTTGATCGACTACCCCCGCAAAGGACGACAGCATGCTAGCAAGAAACTGGACTAACTGTAACTCATTGCGCTGGCGCTGGATCTCTGTAAATTCTGATGATAGGGGGTGATAGACCTCAAACTCTTCCCAGAGTGCAGAGCATTGATTATAGTAGTCCTCCACAGAATCAGTAGTCGAGTACTCCAGTTTGGCCAAGTTTTTGAAGATCTCGAACACCTTCTTCGGATTCTGCTGGTGAGAATACACATGGGAAAGCTGATCCCACATCTCCTTGGCTGTCTTCAGGCGGAGCAAAGACTGGCTGATTTTGGGCTCTGCACTATTGACCAGCCAAGTCATGACGCCATAATCTTCTTTAGACCAAAGATCATAGGCCTGTTTCGTCTTGTCATCAACATATGTAGCAGGAATCGCTGGACCTTTGGTAGACAGATGCGAGAAGCGTCCTTGAGCCTTGACGTAGAGTTCAAAGGAGGCTGCCCATAAGTGATAGTTGGAGCCTGCCAGTTTGACAGTGGTGACGCACAAGTTGCGGGGAACGTCTGAGGTCGCCATGACGAAAGCAGGCAGCGTGAACCAAGGGTGCATGCAGCCGTAGGAAGCAGAAGGTTGACGTAGCAGTCAACAGAAGCATACCACAACAGAACCCCAATACATGGGCAGATCTAAAGGCATAAGATAGGAGATCCAAGCATCGGATCTTAAGAACCCACGTAGGGGCAGCAAGGAATATAGAAGAACCTATGCCAACATGGAGGAAAAATTACTCCACCATGAGGCGTAAGCAGGCAGAGAGCAGAACTGAGTTTACGTCTTCAACGTGCCAGAATTGGAAAGTATCCGAAGCTGTCCGGAGATCAACGAGAAGAGGATGGGTGGATGGGGCGGTCAACGGGATGGGATAGGGATAAGGGATGAAGAAGGTGATGACGGAGAGTTAGGAAGGTGGTGGTGGGCTGTGGAGAAGAGGGTGGAGGCGACAGGTGGAGAGATGGGTGGCGGTGACAGGTAGAGAGGGGCAGGAGGAGGCGGCAAACTGGTGGAAGGGGTGGAAAAGGTGAGGGAGGTGAGGGCTGGTGGGGTAGAGGGGCTGAGGAGGTGAGGGTGGCGGCGACATGGGCTCAGGAAGCCGGCGGAAGCAACATCAGGAGAAGGGAGGGCCGGCGGCAGCAGCAGTAGGAGAAGGGGGGGGGGGAGGGGCGGCGACAACAGTAAAAGAAAAAAAGAAAAAAGGAGGGGGGGTGGCGGCTAGGGTTAAGTGTGCATGGTGTTAGAGTTTAGGAGGGAGGGGTTTAGGGAGGATCGGGAGGCTCTGATACCATCTAAAATACTAAAGGCTATTTCTTATTGAATGAATAAAACAAGTACACGACTCTCTCTTTATAAGACAAGAGAGTGAGACATAGAGTAGAGCTAGGCAATATGGGATAAAAGTACAAGAGGCTACAAAGATAAAAGCCAAAATACACTAAGAAACAACACAACACAGTAAAATATATATACTAATATTAATCATACAAGGGATTCCCGTAGGTCATAATTTTGAAAACGGTGCAAAAAGGGCACCACTTAGAATATATGCGTTATGTGGTCGTGGGAATATATGTGATTTTGGATTTTTTAATAAATGAATTAGATATAAGCATAAAATACATATCAAGCATATTCAATTACATATATGCAAATGTACAATTACAACTACATATATAAATGTAGACATGTATTCATATATTTATAATATGTTTATATTTGTAATCTGTGTCTATATATGCACACACACACACACACACACCCACCCACCCACGCACGCACGCACACATGTATGTGGTGTACATATAAATCTATGGAATATATGTGGAGATGTGTCTTTATAAAAAGTTATATGGAAATGCATTCCTATAATATATATAGGTATGTATATAGAATGAAATGTATACATGTAAATATAGAAATACACATATTTTAATGTGCACATATCGATAAACAAAAGACACATGTATATGTCGAGGTTTGTGTGGTTATTGGGAGCAAGGGATTACCCCCTATTGTTGTTCCTATATGTGGGTGTGGGTGCATATTTAGTTTGAATATAATTAAATAGCTTATGTAAAATATATACATATATATGTTGATTTCATTAAGCTACTTCATATATCACGCATATGTCTCTTATGTCGCCGCATATGGACTATCCCCATTTTATTTCCTCCTACCATTACAAAATTTTAAAATTTTGATCCACAATTCTTCTACATTATTTTTAATTTATAACATTATTCACATTGTGTTATGAACATCTAACTTTTATTGGCAGTGTATTAACTAAAAACTGAGTTACTTCCAAATTTTGATAATTTTTTGATTCATAAATTGGGGAGTCAATCATTGATGTAATTGATCAAGTGGGGTTGCAAGATGCTTTTGACTGCCCCAATTGAGCCGAGTTGGCGAAGGTTGCTGGAAGCACTCACCAATACTCATAGAAGAGGTCAAGGATTGTCTAGAAGATTGGAGGATGTTCTGGGTTAAACGTGTTTTCTCTATGACTCGTCACCATTTGAGAATGCTTGAGGGGTGGGTAAATATTTTAGGTTAACTCCTTTTGTCCTTGCAACAAAGTGTGGGAAAGAAGTCTTAGAGGAATTTGAGGGGTTTTTAATTTGTTTGAGATAGGGGTGAAGTAGGGGTTTATTTGGCATAGAATTTGACAAGGAAACCAATCGTGAAGTATCGGAGAACAAGCCAAGAAATTATAATGGATCACACATATTACTCGGAGGCTAGCGAAAAGGATTAGCTGGAGGAATGGGATTATAGTCCCAGTCCGGTTGAGCAGCTAAAAGGAGTTGACCATCAATTCTATGGCCTGCAAATATCCAAGTTGAGAAACTTTAGGAATCTCAAAGAGGAAATCATGTGGCTTGGGTTGGGAATCCAACGGTTCCGAAGAATTGTTGTCGAAAATTCGACGTTCATAGTTTTAAATCTGTATTGAAAAAGTTTCTTCCCTGTTTGCATTTCCTACTCATGTAAACTCCAATTTCCACCAAACTATAGAACAAGGTACCTTTAGCTATATATTCATCAAAAAGATATTATTTGTTCATTTTTGTGATGTGATAGGTCAACAATATATTTGAAAATTCATGTAGCTAAATCTATTATCCTATTTGCCGTCCTAATTGTCTCCTCAAAATCTTGTTAACCTTCTTCCTTGGTTTTGCAACCCCTTTCCCACTATTTAAGGTCATAAACCAACTAGGCTCAAGCACGCTATGAAATAAAGTAAAAATGATTCTTTTTAGCAAAATTAGCATATCTAACCTAGAATTGAGTGTGTTCTAAGAAGAAAGAAAACCCTTTAAAACTCACATCTATAACCTTTCTTGGACTAGACCAGCTAGAAAGGACCTCTATCTTGGAAGGAGCTGCTTGCCTTTCATCTATCATGACACTGTAGCCTAGAAATGTAATTAAATTGAATTTCTAGCTTCCCAGAGTTAATGTCCCATAGCTTCTCCATATCTCTTGTAGAAGTTGCTCTTCTTCTTTGTTCCTACTATAGACACATGTGTCATCTAGATAGACGACCACATATTTTCTCTAGAAACCTTGATGCTCCTTTGATCGACCTTGTGAAAGTACTTCACCGGTTGCAGAAGCTAAGTAGCATACCTAGCCCCTCATAATATCCCTGCTTTGACAGTCTTCCATTTATTGCTTCTGTGATCGTAGCCTTTTAATCTACATTGGAGAAGAGTTGTAAACCATGCAAGTCATGCATAAGCTTTGACAAGGAAAAATAATACTTGATAATAATCTTTTTGACGATCCAACAATTAATCCATACTCCATGTGGCATCTTCATTTGGTACCCAGTAGTATGGGAACAATAAAATGGCTAGAATTTTCCCTGAGTTCCCCTTTGTATCATGTCCTCTTGTAGTTGGCTTTCTATAGACTCCTCAATAATGCATTAAAAGGAATGCTTGTTCGGAAAAACTTTTCCATGTACGTGGTTGATCTAGTGCTAAATCTCTTGCATAGAAGCCAAACCAGGTGGTGGCTCCTTTTGGAATACGTTTGCATATACGTTTCATAGAAGAGGTAGCAAAGGGTCAATTCCTTGGTGCTTATCCTGTTGTTGCTTGTACACGTCCGATCCATATTCTTCCTTCATCTCCTTAAAGATCCTTCTCAATCTCACTGATGCAAATGTATTAAGATATATATATTTATATAGAGCTGTCGTATTCTTATTATTCCTATTTTATCTTTTACTTAAGTCTCATGTAACATGGGCCTAAGTATAATAGGCCCATTAGGGATTTTGTGTGGTTCTCTGTACTGCCTCCTCCTATTTATAGGAGAGGGGCTTCCCTTTTCTAAGATACAATAAGATGGCTGTTTTCAACATGGTAACATGCATGACGTATAACCTTCTCAGGAGTCTCTCCACGCCATGCCGCACCGCCATCTCTCCTCCCTTCCTTCTCTATCATCTCCTCTCTCTTCTCCACCGCTGCTACCCACACCTAGGGGGATCTACTGTCTCCTCTAGCCCTATCCTCTTCTCCAATGAAAGGATCTTGGGACATGGCCTGCGGTCTTTTTGACAATCTTATGCCCTGAAGACGGTTGTTTGGAAACTTGTACGCCTCTCTTTTCATGGTTGTCCAGGACCACCTATTGTAGGGCTTTACCTACTTCTCTATTGATACAATTGGATGTCTCCAACATATCTCTCAGTCTTTTGGGTGATCCACAACTTTCCCATCCTATTCTGGGTCATATTTTACCTTAATCTGCCTTACATGACCTGTCCTTGATTTGACACAACGTGCCATTGTTACCTGCTATGACGAATCTACTACCGCAATACTATGGCCTGTCAGAAATTGATACGACATGTCTCTGACTTGGTAAACCTGTTGTTGCACATTCAACACAACGTGTCATAATTTGACACGGCGTGTCACTACCTCACTCATTCTACTGTCACGCGATTCAACATGACGTGTTGATCCAAGACACAACGTGTCATCCCAATTAGTTGTGAAGAAAATTTACGTGCCATGTAGGTTCAGGACACGACGTGTCTTATCTCTGCTAATCTTTTATTCCTTGTTTTGGTATATTATGGTTTCATCTTCTTCTACCACTGAGGTACCTGAGACACACTCCAAGTGTGTAACATCTGTAAAGTTTAATGGCTCTGGTTATATTCTATGGGCACACTCCTCTCAAATTTATGCACACTCTTTGGGAGCTGGAGTACCTTACTGATCCACCTCCATCTAAAGAAGAGACGTTTGAAAAGTAAAAGACAGAGTATAAGAAATGGGCTGAACATGGCTCTCTGGTTCTCTCTTGGATTCTAAATAGTTGTGAATCACATGTCTCCTCTAATCTTCTCTTGACCGATACAACCAAGGAGACATGGGAATTGCTCAGGTGTATTCTAGCAAAGGAAATGCATCTCAAGTATTTGATCTGTACAAATGTCTACATTCTCCAAAACTAGATGATAGCTCATCTTTCCTTAATATTTTGACAACTTTAAAGGAATCTGGGGTAAACTCAAACTTCATCATCCCTTGTGATCTTACCTTTACAAACTGTAGAAGAAACAAGAAGTGCATCTATGTTAGTTTTTGGCATCCCTACCTCCCAGTTATGAAGTTGTTCGCCGATAAATTCTTGCATCTGAACCCTTGGCAATGTTAGACGATGTCCATCTCTGACTATCTCGCTTTGTGTCTTCTACTATTGTAGAGGAGCCTGCTACCCTTGTTGTTGCTGGACTAGGGCGCGGTAATCCAGGTCGTGGCCGGACAAAGGTCTCAACAATAGTGGGAGAGGGTCCTCTTCTTCCCAATCTCGATTCCGTAATTTCTCCAAGTGCACTAATCAAAATGAAGATAATGCCAAAAAAAGTATAGGAAACCAGAATGGGCCAATCAGGTGTCAACTATTGATGCTGATGGAGAATCTACATCTGCCTCTAGTGGTACCAATCATCAGAACTTAACACTCAATTCTTATGACCTTGACAAGTTGATCAAGGCTGCTTTTGTTTCTACTATTACACCTCAAGCAAATATTGCCCAACACTCGGGTGACCCTTCATGAATTCAAGCTTCTTCCTTTTCATAAAAGATGATTTGATTATTGATTCGGGTGCTACAAACCATATGACTGGTAATAAGAATCTTTTTACTAACCTGGAGAAATCTACATGTCATCCTCATGTGCGTCTAGCAGATGGATACACTTCTCGGAGCATTAGGAGAGATGTGAATAGCAATCTTCTTAAATCTATTTTATTTGTGCCCAAATTTCCTTTACACTTGATGTCTGCTAGTAAAATTATCAAGACTTTAAACCACAATGTAACCTTCTTTCCTTACACTGTCTCTATGCACAATCTCAGGATGAAGACAATTGGTGGGGGATATGAAGGTGGAGATGGTTTGTATTACTTGCATACCTCGTCAACCTCTCCTACTACTAAGTTGTGACCTAGTCCACCTTTCTTCATCAATGTCACTTGAGGCTTGGTCATCCTTCTACTGCTAAGTTGAAGTCTTTATTTCCCAATTTTTCGTCTGACAGTTTTACATGTCAGTCTTGTCAGCTTATAAAACATCATCAATCTGTGTTTCCTCCTCGTATTGACAACAAGAGTCCAAGTTTTTGTTATTTAGTTCGCTCTGATGTCTGGGGACCATCGTATTGGTATTCGCACTGGGGTGCGATATTTTGTAACCTTTATTGATGACTAGTCTCATGCCACTTGGCTTTATTTGATCAAGGATCGGTCCGAAATTTTAGATGTTTTTCTCCAATTTTCTGCTACTGCTAAGTTTGTTCGCGCTAATAATGCTTCTGAATATGTACAACATGGTTTTCAAAAGATTTGTATCTCATAGGGGGTTGTCCATCAAACTTCTTGTCCTTATAGCCTACAACCATGTGGCGTTGCTGAAAGGAAAAACAAGCTCTCCTTGATGTAGTTTGCACACTACAAATTAATGAATGTCCCAAAGTTTTATTGGGCATATGCCATCATTTTAGCGATTACCCCATCAATTAGATGCCTTCATCTGTTTTACAAAATAAAATTCCCCATCAATTTCTGTACCATCATGAATTAATCTTTGCTCTACCACCAAATTTTTTTGGTTGCCTGTGCTTTATTCACAATCACCAACTTGGGCGTGATATCTGTCCCCACATGCTTTCAGATGTTGTTTCCTCAGTTACTCTCACACACAAAAGGGGTATAAATGTGTTGATCCTGTTGCACATCGTGTGTATGTCAGTGCGGATGTCACCTTTTTGGAAGATACATCTTTCATTTCTATTGTGCCCATTCCTGATCCTACTATATCTACTACCTCGCCAACAATTAAGTCCTCCCATGTTCTATAGGTGTATGAGCGGAGGAGACAACAAACTCTGCCTGAGGTATCCCCTGCTATGGCCTCTTCCGAGGCTGATGATCCACCACAAGTCAATGTGAATACCATTGATTCCATTACAACTTCTGATTCTAACATTCCTATTGCATTATGGAAAGCACAACGGTTTGGCACCAAAAATTATATTTCTCAACATGTTTCTACAGCTCATATGAATTTTTCCATGCCTCAGTTTACTATTGCTTTATCTATAATTTCTATCCCAAAGAATGTTCAGGAGGCACTGCTACACTCTGGGTGGAAACAAGCTATGGATGAGGGATGGATGTTCTTCAATCCTGTAGGACATGAGACCTTGTTGATCTCCCTACATGTAGCAATCCTATCGGCTGTTGCTGGATTTTTCTGTAAAATGTTTGCCTGATGGGCAGTCTAGCATCTAAAGGCCAGACTTGTTGCTAAGGGATACACATATGAATTCAGGGTTGATTACTTCAAAACCTTTGCTCCTTTTGCTCATCTTAACTCTGTACTCATTCTTATTTCTATTTGCTGTAAATCAAGGATGGCACTTATATCAGTCGGATGTCAAGAACACTTTTCTGTATGGAGACTTGCATGAGACTGTTTATATGTCACAACCTCCAGGTTATGTTTCTCAAGGGGAGTATTTTGCAAAAGCCTACCTTATTAAGAAAGCTATTTATGGCCTCAAGTAGAGTCCTCGAGCATGGTTTGATAAGTTATCTCTTATACTGCACAAATTTGATTTCACACGGTTTCAGTGTGACCATTCTGTGTTTATCAAAACCACTACTTCTGGTATTATTATGTCATTGTTTACGTGGATGACATCATCTTGTCTAGTAGTGATGACATATGGATCACTACTACAAATAAATGTCTTTTGAAGCATTTTGTAACCAAAGACCTTGGGCATCTATGGTATTTCCTTGGCATTGAGGTAGCACACAACAAGGATGGAGTATCTTTTTCTCTAAGGAAGTATACTCTAGACTTACTGATTGAAATCAGGATGTTGGGTTGTCGACCTACAATCTCTCCTATGGACCAAGCAAATGATCAATGGGCAGAATATACTCAGCCCTTAGAAGATAAATTTAGCTATAAGTGTCTGGTTGGTAAACTTTTATATCTCACAATTACCAGGCCAGATGTATGCTTTGCTATTGGGGTTCTTAGCCACTTTATGGATTGCCCTAGGCAGTGTCATTGGGAGGCAGCATGTCGAAACTGAGATATTTGAAGAACGCACCTCGACAAGGACTATTTTATAAAAGGAATAGGCACCTCAATGTTACTGGATTTTTTGATGTTGATTATGCAGGGTGTAAGTCTGACAGGAGATCTTCCTCTGGTTACTGTACCTTTGTTGGAGGCAATTTGGTTACTTGGCGAAGTAAGAAACAAAATATGTTGCCAAATCAGTGCTAAATCTTAGTATGGTGCATTGGCACGTACTACCTGTGAGCTGTTATGGATCAATTCTGTTGACTTTGGGTTTCCTATCACTTATGCTATCCCTGTGTTGTAAAGATCATGCTGCTACCTTCATGCTAGTACCTGTCTTCCTTGAAAGGACCAAGCATATTGAGGTGGACTGCCATTTTCTCTGCGATGTACTGTACAGGAGATGAGAGAGGAGGGAATGACGAGTATAGTTGAGGTGTCTGAACTTTGCACCTCAACTCTTCTCCTCATCCTCCTCTTCTCATCAAACGCATAGCAAAAACCACCAAGTTCCTACCAGAACAAAATATGTATCCAACTTCTTCTGGTGGATTACCTTCTACCTAACCTGCCAGTCTTCCAAGAAGGATAGGAATAAATTAATGGAAATATATCTCGCTCGTCTCGATGGAGAAGAATGTTGATGCTTGCTTGGTGACTCTTAAACCCTATCTTTGTTTGGATATTGCAAGGAAGATATTAGAGGATGAGCACAAATGGTCACATTTTTTAGCTTTTCCAACTGTAATGTTGAAGCAAAATATTTGTAACTACCTTTGTCTATGGTCAAGTTAGGTATTTTTTTCCTCCAAATTTACATTGGGATTGGAAAACCTGTCCAAATTTACATTGGGATTAGAAGACCTGCTCAGGTTGTTCCATTTATGACTTGGGTTGGATCTGGAGAGCTCATTAGAGAATTAAGGATTCTTCTGTGTGAGGCTGTATTTGCAGTTGCTCACAGTGGAATCCTCCAAGGTCTGGAAGTAGCTTGGGGATGTGGACGTGGACGACATCTAGCACCTTGTCTAAAATATCGTCTTTGTGTGCCTGCATCTCAATAATCACGGTGTCGATATGTTAAATCGCTGACGTTGACGTTGCTGCAAGATTCACTACCCTTTGGGCATGTTCAATCTTTTATGACCTTGGCAGCAGAATGATAGTGGCATGAGAAGGAGAGGTGTCTACCAACAACTATGAAGAGGTGAGTAGCAGAGACTGTGGAGATGGCTAGTTTCTCTGGAGCATGTGCACCTTTGGTGTTACCATCACAATTGCTGTGCTGCTTCTCAGCAGGCAATGGCAAGGGGTTCAGTCTAATTCTCGTGGCAGGTGGCTGCAACCGGAGCCAATTATGGTTATTGAGTAAAAAAAAGGAAGAAAATAGGAGAGGAGTGATCGAGAGGTAAAGGGTGCGAGAGCGTCAAGTGAATGGTTGTAAGCTGTGTGCATGTTCTGCCACAATTGCTCAGTTAGAATTCTGACTTCTAAAACAGTCATCTTCTCTCTCTTTTCTCCAAAATAGCCTAAGATTTTTCCTTAAATACCAAATTTGTCCTTAGTTTCGTCTATCAATTTATTCTAACTGAATCCCTTACAAGCATTTTTTAAGGAATCATCTCACGTTAGTCCTTCTCACAGGTTGTCATTGGATGATATCTCAATTTAGCAAAAGTTAATCCAAATTTCCTCACATAACTAAGGCTTGACTTTAATTTTTCTGATTTAGGTTTAAAATCTTATTTGTGCTTTAGGATGAGATATTCTTAATAGAAATTTAATTCATAAAAAATCCATCTTATTGCACTAACATAGAACATATTTATTTTTTTGATCCCGTAATTCATATTAAAACAGTGTCCTGCTTCTATGCACTAATGCAGTTCTGAAATTTTTATTTTTAACTTTCTGCACTAGGCATGAATGAATGATACGTGAAGAAGCGTTAAACCATGCCAATAAGCTATGATTATTACAAACATTGCATAATTCTCATAATTATTTGTTTTTGTTGTAATACAGGAAATTGACCAGATGATTGCTGATGTAGATAGAGATGGCAGCGGCGCAATTGATTTTGAGGAATTTATGCACATGATGACTGCAAAAATTGGAGAAAGGGACACCAAAGTTGAATTGGATAAAGCCTTTGGAATAATTGACCAAGATAAGAACGTGAGATATCTATAATGCTTCTGCTGTTAATTGTACATTCCATTATATGCTCTACTTTTCCAACATTATAGGGTAAGATCTCAGCAAATGACATCATGCGGACTGCAAAAGAACTAGGTGAGAGTTTTACATCTGAAGAGATCAGGCAGATGATTAAAGAAGCAGATCATGATGGTAAGAGATTTACTTGTATCAAATATGTGTACCTGTTAATAAGCCTTTGATAAAATCTAGATCAAAGTCATCGAACATATTGTCCTAAGTCAAGTTAGATGTCTAGAGAAGAATTCACAATAGAACAATATATATTCAAAAATCATATACAATATTAACCATAGCATGGTTCAAAGAATTACATTTTTAACACAAAAAAAACAAACTTTTTACCATAAAATAAAGCAATCAACCTCTCGTTCCACAAAATCAAGGACCAAATAAGTTTCTGCACGATCAGAGTGTAATTAAGTAATCATATTGTGGACATGCTTTGAAAATGCTGATTTATCTGGTGATGTTTGTCATTCTTTTTGACCCTGAAAAGTTCAATATATCTGGCATACATTTGAACATCTTCCTAAATGGTCCAGTCAAATGAATGAGGATACTCCATTTTACTGTATAGATATGTTGTACAAAGACTCATCTAGATATGTTTAGGTTTAAATGCAGGACTTTATTTTTGAATGAACGAGGATGACGCTCCATTTTATTGTATCAAATATACTTTACAAGTATCAGCCAGATATATTCATGTTTATACGTACGCCTTCTTCATACTGGAAAGGTTTGTTTGTAGGTATGTATTAGCATTTTTTATAGTACTGCTATAGATTTACTATGTATATATGGTGTGCTGGGTTTTGAGAGAGAATCAGGCCATAAATATATATGGTGCAACTTTTATTATGTATAATTCTGAATAGTTCTTTGCCCGTGGGCCCCAATCTTGGTTGGCCGTCTTGAGGGCTTTCTCCTCCAAGAGGCCTTCTCTGTCTCTATCTCCATCTTCCATCTCCTCCATTTCCAGACTTGATCCTTCCCCAAGAGCTGTTACTGGTTCTTCAATGGTACTCCAGCCAGCTTTCCGCAATGATTGTCTTGTCTAGGTGCCTAGTCCATCTTCAGCCTCCCGTAAGTCACACTGCCATCAGGTCCAACAGTCGAGTTCCTCCCCTTAACCTTCTCTCCCACACGGATTCAACAGAAAGGCCACACATCATGGAAATGATCTTTATCCGTCTTAAGCCACCACAGCTAGCAGCCCAGGGTTGCCGATTGCTCACCACCAAGTCATTCTATAATCCTTGTTAGTGGCAAGTCCATCTGAAGCTTGTGGCGCCAGCAAGTCTAGCCACTGCAGTCCCATATGTCTCTGTTTGGCTTGTTCAAGCTGAGTGTGTAATTCAATCGGCGTGTATCTGTATGTCATGCCATCCCATGGCCTGATAATAGCATGGCATGTTGTGTACCATGGTGTCTGTATTGAGAAAGACACATCTTGTATGTGTGGAAAGTTGGCATAGATCGTTAGCTACTCTTATCTGCTGAAGGGCTGGTTATTTAGATGCTTATCTACTCTTATCTACTGATCCATTTAGAGATATAGATGCCAAACGAGATACGGTGAAAAGTTGATACCTTAGCCAGGACTTTGGGAAAATGTGATCCCTATTACTAATCATCAGCTTGCTAAGAACTCCTTTATTTAGGCCGAGGACCCTGTCTTTTATCAATCTAGGCTGCATTGTCTCTTTGTCTGTCCTTTATGACATTTGTGTCAGTTGTATCATCTAGTTATTGTGACAATTTATTCTTGTACACGGTCCCCATCAAAATCTACACGATTAATGGTTTCAAACCCATTTGTGTTAATCATGTTGGAGATTGTCTACAAACTATTCCCCCAATAACTATGTGCTACACCTATGTCCCAATGTCATTATTTGTCATTTCATCAATGACACTCAAACTGTGCCTTCCTTTCCAAATTAAGCCTTTGCCTTATCTTGGATGTATTGGCTCATGTTAGCATTTGTCAGTTGTTACCTTTTTGTGTCCTTTGTGACATTTGTGTGTCAGCTGTAGCATGTAGTTGTTGTGAAAATTTATTCTTGTACACAATACCCATCAGAATCAACACGATTAATGGTTTCGAATTCATTTTTGTTGAATTTGTTGGTAATTGTTTGCAAATTATTCCTCCAATAACTATGCTATACGGGTCCCAAATGCCATAAGTTTTCATTTGATCCAAGGCAGTCAATCGTGCCTTTCTCTCCATTTGCAATTAAGCCTTTGTCTTATCTAGCATGTATGGGCTCCTAGGAAGCATGAACACTGACACAACCACAGATTCAGACATGGACACAAACACGAACACAGGACACAAGACATGTTGACTTTAAAAAAACAGGACACTGACACAGTGCCAGAGACGACAAAAAATTATACATGTATATGTACATAAATTTTATGTATAAGCGCACAAAAAAGCACAGTCAAACACAAAGATCATCTCTTCCACGCTATATTCAATTACAAATTTGCATTCAAACACATTGCATACATCATGAAATCAAGCGATCAAAGACATACCACCAAACAAACCTGCAATGTAATGACAATGATAGTCAAACTAATAGACAATTTATTCAAAAATTACAATATGAGTCAAACACCACATGATTGAACTCACAATAATATATTTTGCAGATCAAGATTTTGTACAGTAAAAAAATAGTGGTGGTGGTGGACAAAAAAGAAGAGGAGGTATGTTGTTTATTTGTAGAAGAGGAGAGTGAAAAGTGATGGAGGTGGAGGATGCAGAAGATGAGGAGGGGTAAGAGGAGACTATTAGTGGTAGTGGTGGTGGAGAAATAGAAAATAGGTATTGGAGGTGGAGGAAGAAGAGGAGAGGGGAAGAAATCTGTTGTCATGTGCAGAATATAGGAGGGCAAAAAAAAAAAAGTCATTGTAGTGGAGGAGGAAAATGTTTGTGGTGGTAAATATATAATGCATATTTGAAAGGGAAGGAAGAAGAGGGTGGGGAGGATTTACAAGCCAGAGAGAAAAGAAGAAGAGGAAGGGAAGAAATGGATAGGAAAAAGGGGAGAAGAGGGGGGGGGGGTAGGAGCTACCTCTTGTTGTGGTTTTGTCTCTTGGTGGAGAGGAGAATGCATCACTGCTATTGGTGACAAATAGGGCGTTTCCCCTTCTTAATTAGTGTTGGGTCATGTCTTCTTTGTGCCCAAGCCATGTCCATGATGAGTCCAACTCCTAATAAAAAAATCAGGGACTTGTGACACACATGGGATGTGCCCACCGCGTGTCCACATATGTCCATAGTGTGTCAAAGTTGGAAACGTGTTAGATGCGGACACGACAACCTCCGAAAAGTGTCCATGCTTCCTGGATTGGCTCTTGTTAGCAGCCATCAGCTGTTAATTTTTTTTGTCTTATCTAGGATGTATTGGCTAATGAAGCTTGACATCTCCTTCTAAGGTTGGTGTTTGAGATGTTCATTTTCTTCCTCCATTGTTTGCCTTCAACTGAATTCACTACCTTCCTAAAATATTATTAGGGTTGTCCTGTATTCATTTCTACAAATGCAATGGACATTTTGTATAACTTGCATGTGAAGTAGTCTCAAATTTTGAGAAGTGACCCTCTCATCAAGAATCATTCTTTTGGCATGTATAAATTTTTGGGATTCCAAAGAGTTTGACCGTTGATGACAGAGTCACCTCTTGGGTACAATCGAATTTACTACCTTGCCAGTGTTCTTAGGGTCTGGTATGGCTCCAATTGAATTTATTGAGTGGTCTATATAGTCTTGTTTTATCCTACCACCTTCCTAGCATGTAGTTTTTTTGCCAATTCTGAATCCTTGTTGTTTCAATCCTTCCCAATCTTTTGTTATTCATTTCGCAAGTCCTAGCAAATTTGAGGTCAATAATCTAAGGTAAACACTGCATGTGATGTTCTTCCGTGTTATGTGGTTTTGTTTTTCCTTATCTATATTTTGTTATTTGTCTTCGTTTCTATGACCCCCATCCATTTTGAGTGTTTTGGATTGCATACAAGCTTGTGATTATTTGTTCATTTGTGGGATGTGACTTTTTTCATTATCTGTTCTTGATTATTTGAATTCCTTGGTATGATTCCCATCCATGTTCAGTGTTTTCGAATTACGTACTATCTTGGTATTTGCTTTGTCCATACATATGAGGTCCTGATTAGCAGTCAATTATCTCATTTAATTATGCACATATGTCAATATACAACTTTAGTTACTAGGTGGGTAGGATCTAGTTTAGGTCACTTATGAGATTGGTTTTACTTTGGGTAACATATGTAGTAATCTACTTCAAAATTTGGTTGTTGGGATGTTGGAAATGAATTTACTAACTTCCCACTGTGCTTTTATGGTTGTCTACGGCTCCAACTGAATATATCATGTGGTCCTATTTCAGCTTCCTTACATGCAGTTTTCAGGACATATTTGAATCCTTGTTACTGTTTCACTGCTTTCCAATCTCCTACATGTCTATCACTCCCCCAAGTACGAGATCTGTCTTAACCAATTTGAGGTCAAAATTGCCCCTACTATTCAACTATATTATGTGATTGTTTTTCAGGTTCTCTGTTTTTGATATTTATCTTCATTTCTATGATTCCTATCCATGTTTGGTGTTTTTGGGTTAGATAATAGCAATGGGTTTCTATTTCATTCATCATCTGGGGCCTAATTAGCAATCAATAATGTCATTCTAATCTCTCGATATCAAATGTAGTTGTTGTTGTGATTCTGTTCAGGTTAATTTGGTAGCCCCAAAAGGTACAATTTTGGGTTTTACTACATGATCAGAAACCCAAATGTTCAGATGTGTTATTGAATATTTGTTCTGTTGTCTGTTTTTTGTTTGTTTATCATCCTTTGTATGATTCCCATCCACTTTAACTTTTGAGTGTTTTTGTATTACATACCATCTTGTATTTTATGTTGTTCTTCCATATGACGCCTTAATTAGCTGTCAATTATCTCAATCAAGCCTTTCAATATCATATATTGTTGGTGCTATTGATTTCATTAAAATTGTTAAAATTATTGTTATTTAGTTTATTATGTCATATAGGCCTAATTGTCTTGGCCCATTAGGGTTAAGTTTGCTTCCTTTTTTCTTGTCTCCTTTCCTATATATAGGGGTGTGTGCCATCTAGCAATAAGAAATATGCCATTAGCCTACCATCTTAATTTTTTCACATGGTACTAGAGCATCAGTCCTAAACTAGGAGGAAGCAGAGAGGGCCTCCTCCTACGTGCGATTGATGTCTCTTGCCAGTAAAAAGATTAGATTTTTATGAAAGAACAAGAGAAGAGACAACCATGGGCCGGAATGATGCTTGGCGGACGGCAAGCATCATTCCGGCGCATGGTTGTCTCTTCTCTTGTTCTTTCATAAAAATCTAATCTTTTTACTAGCTCTCCATCCTGGCTATCATCACCTATGTTTATTTGGCTCCCCCAAGTTGTCTAGTTTTACCCGGTCCTCTCCGTCTCCAGCTTCTCTATGGTGTTTATCTCATCTAGAAAAAAAGGAACAATAGCCGTGCGGATCATCCCCACGGAATCCAGTTCTTGGCTTGTGACTACTTGAATTATTGTTTAAAGGAGAAAAAAAAACTAAAGAAAGGCTGGTGATACCAGGTTCCACGTTCTCTATCTCTGCCGCGTACATTATCCCCCCGCTAACCTAGCGCTCGGTCCCTACTCACTGCTTCATGCCCGGTTAACATAGGCACATGGACTGGAGCTCATGTTTTCATTATGGTGGGTGACAAACTCACGGACTAGAGGTGCTTGGAAGTTACACATGCAAATCAGATTAATCAGATGAAGATGAAGGGAACCACAAATGACGAGAAAGTAGATTGTGCATCTTGTCAACTCCCATCTTATTTTGTCATTGATATTTTTTTATCAATGCCCTGACTTGTATATTCAGCGACGCATGACTCGTCAATGCCAATGGAAAAGCGGAAGATGGATACCAGCTGCCCTTCCAAATCAAGGACTAGATGGGTGGCTTCTTCAACTCTCTCCATTGGCGGAGGCCACAATGCCAATTGTGATGCAGCTATCCTATGTTGGGAAATACGGGCACAGAGAAAGGCAGCGAAAACAAAAATTTTATCTTATTCGTATTTCCCATAACAGTAAGATCGCGTCAACTACTATGAAATAGGAAAAATGGTTTCACGAGTTTATACCTGGTCCTGGAGCAAGTCCAGCGACTACAACTCGTTGTAGTGCAACTATCTTCTAGTTGCTCTTGGATGGTGTTTGTACAGCTCCTGGTCTTCACCACAGACCTTAGACTCGAGTGGCGTCTGCAACAACTCCTGGTCTCGCCACAGACTGCAGACTGACGTTGTCCTCCTAGCGGTAGACAACAATCTCCTCGTCTCTAGAGAAGTCCACACGGACCAACTAGAACTCATGTCGTTCTAGTAGATCAAATAGGAAGGAGTTGTCCCTCCCGTTATTGTACTAGTCACCAACTTGCTCTCCCACAATTGTTTCTCCCTTGCTAGACCTCCCTTTAGCGGGTAGGACTTGCTCGAGCTCTCTATTGGTTACCACAACCAGAGAGGACAACAATTGTTAGAGGCAATTGAGTTGTGTTCTAGGAAGCCCCCAGTACCCCTCTATTTATAGGAGGGGTTAGGGTCTGGGTTCCCAATTTGTGTGGAAGTAGAAGGGACCGGAAGATCATGAATTTTTGCCACCTGCAAATCCCAAAATGGTCGGTTCACACGCGAGCCTATCGGTTCGCGGCCCGAATCGGTCGTTTCGCCTGTTTCCTAATCACATGAATTTGGGAAAATCATTTCCAATTAATGTTAAACATTAATTTTTGTACCAATCGAATTGAACAAGTGAAACGATCAACTTTTTCTCACAAATTTGGGAAAGCTACTAGAACCTTTAAGGTGAACCGGTCATCTCACCCATTCCGAGCCGATCGGTTCAGCCAGTGAGCCGATCGGTTGGTGCCTAATTCGTGCATAACTCAGCCAATTCAATTTTAATCAACTCGACACTCCATAGGCCGCCTCAACACTTAAGCCGATCGATTGGCAGTCTAGTCAGCTGATTTATTGTTTGAATTCAATACACAAACACTTTGGTAATCAATCCAATCATCATTCATGATAAAACTCCTCTTCTAGATGATTTCCTATGTGGGTGACCCTATAGGTCCCATATCATGTTGGCAGTGAATGTCCATAACTAATGTCATCACAAGCAAAGTGTTGTGCCTAGTCTTACATCAATGCAACCCAAGTGAATGGAAAGTTGGAGAACAACTTCAACCTACAATCTGTGCAAGGTGTTGCAACGATTGTATAATTCCTTTGTCTCTGATATCCAGAATGAACTCGAGGATGGAATCATCATCCTCTCAACGTTCAATCCATGTTCCTTGAACCAAGAGCAGACTGTCTGAAATATACGTGATCTCAATATCATATATTGATTCACATGTGCATGTGCATGCGTTTCTCAGTCTCGCTTATCAAGTGGCCATGATATCAAAGTCCAGTAGGACTGTAGGAGGGACAAATCCCATCTACATCACTCACAGACAGTCCCAATGTGTCACAGCTATCCAATCATCACCTTTATGGCAATCCTTATTTCAGGGGTGCGTTTGGTGATGTCAAAATATATCAAATGACATGTGATAAGTGTAGTGACTTCAGGTCTAAGAATCACAATCACCACCTTTCACTATGAGAGATGAATATGACCACCAACGATGGTTTCCATGTATCACTCTCAAGGTGGGTCTGTTCGATACCCTATTTCATAACATGTATCTGTGTGCTTGGTTTGATATACCATATCATGACTAATGAGATTCTGTCATCAACCCACACTCTAGTCTTGTGTGTTACTGGTGTCTATCAGCCTTTCACAGTAACAACCGACTAGGGACATAATAAGAATGTACTTACTCTTAGCATTTGTATGATCTCATTGTTCAAGTCACGTACTTGAAGACATACGTCATTGAGTATTATCATTCTGTAGACATTCATTATGTTTCCTCATTATCTCATAACCGAGTGAAACAGAACAAATTGGAAGCTTGCCTTTATGACTATTATTAATAAAATCATTTGTGTTATATACCATATTAATCAGCATATAATTTGGCTCTCTGGGCATACCTTACCAACATCCTATTGTTGAATGAGTCTGCAAGACTAAAGGTTGCGATGTTGATCCTCTCATGTTAATCAAACCATCCCTTTTCCAGCGAAAGATATTTTATGATTAAAAATACACAAATTAATGTCACAATGGTTTCTTCTTAACAACATCCTTTTCTACTATGATGTGGCCCCAAAAGGCGTATACATTCCAACAGGTGACAACATTGTTAGTCGTTACGAAAAGACGTTCCTCCCTTAAATTTTATGACAACCCCTATGCACAATACGCTACTGCTAATCAAATCTTTAATCGAATCTATTATTCGACCTATCGCGCAAACATCCATTCATTTTTATATCCGGATCTGTCTAATTGGATCACATACCACATTGACTCGTGTTAGCGGTTATTTATACAACATATTTGTAAACAAAAGACCCCGCACTAGTTTATAAAGCACCAAAAAAGGGGCTTAGTACTTATTTTTTCTCTCTTCCTCTCCGTTGGAAAATCCCTCCCCTACCACCCCTCATGTGCATCAATTTCCACGTGCTTGGGGTATTGTTCTCACCAACTACTCGATCGTAATTGGTGTGCGGGATGAATAGAGGAGAGAGAGTATGAGAGAGATAATATATGTATCAGTCCAAGCTACTCTAATCTCCATGGAGCTTCTTGTTCTTCAGCACACCCATCTTTCGGATGTATTTGTGGCGTTTCATTCACACTAAGCATCGTGCTTCCAGTGCATCATTGGTGTATCTATTTTCCAATGAGACTGTGTTTCTCCGTGTTCGTGCCATGATATGCATGTAGGTTGGCTATCTATGCTTCATTCTAGTTAGCTATGACTTTCATGCGTTGAAGGATCTCAACTGCAGCATAGACACCAAGCTTTTCGCATACACCGCATTATGTACGTCAAGACATAGCTTGCTGTGCCTATACCAACCTCTTGTCCCTCTAGTGTTCATGATGTTTCAGTTGATCGTTCTCGCTACATTCTCATGAAAAGGATGGTTGCTTCTTCACGTGAGACTTCTCAGAAGCTTGTCCTTTTCTAGCCTACAAATTATGTATCTGCAAGGCTGATGTTTCATCCAGATTTCATCTGCACCGAGCTATTTTAGTTATGTCTTATAAACGAAATTGGGAAAAAAAATCTACTAATATTAGATATAAATCCAAAAGGAACTCAGATTCCGAGCTGCATCTTTTGACATGGCTCTACTGTTGATCAATTTGGATTTTGCTTTGATGGTCCCCTTCATTCCTATCAAGCCCCCAAGGTTCATGTGTCAAATTTATGGAACTAGTATGGCAGTCATCACCACCTTGTGCAGTTCGTGTTCGTGCCACATTATGCACGTTTGTGGTCTTCTGCGCTAATTCTAGTTGGCTACACTTCTCAGACAAATTGATGATACATTTATTGCTACATCAACATTGTGCCTCTACATTCGTTTGGCTATTCAACCTTCCGAAAAGGTTATAAGTGTTTTTGTCCAAGCCACCACACATGTATGCCTCAAGACTCACAACCAATGTTACCTTCTATGAATATGATATTTTGTTTTCCACACCTTCGTCATCACCTTCTCCTCAAAACAAATTTGTCAAGTTAGATTTGGCTGATTCAGAGGAGTCTATACTGCTGGAGTCCCCTCCCACTGATCCTCCCACTGATCATCTTATTGAACCATTGGAGCCTAACATTCATCCTGAAGTAAATTCGATCCCAGAGTTTTCCAATGTCTATCACCACGCCCTAAGAAGAATCCCCAACTCCATGACCTAATTCAGCCATCCAATTCTAAGGATTCAACATGCCTTGTGGTGCAAGGTATACATTCATGCACTATCCTCCATTCCATTTCTCTTACTTGCTATCTTTCCAAACTTTCTCACAATGTTAAAAAACATCCCCAACATTTAGACTCCATTCCAATCCCAATTAAATACCAGGAGGCTCTTAAAGTTGCGATGCTTGAAGAAATGATAACTTTGCATGGGAATGGAACCTGGGATCTTGTCTCGCCGCCCATAGACAAGAACGTCATAAGCTGCCGCTAGATCTTTTCTGTCAAATTCAATTATGATGGATCCATTAAATGTCTCAAAGCCCGCCTGATTGCCAAAGGCTTCACCCAGACATATGGCGTGGACTTCTTTGAGACTTTTTTGCCAGTCACTCATATTGCCTCAGTCCGACTTGTTATCTCCTTGGCAACACAACAAGATTGGCCTTTATACCAGCTTGACATTAAAATGTCTTCCACCATGGTCAACTAAAGGAGGAAGTCTATATACAACAACCATTGGGATTTACTATTGAGGGCGAGTCTTCTCACGCCTGTCGCCTCAAATACTCCCTGTATAGCCTCAAGCAACTGCCTTGAGCATGGTTCAACAAACTGAGTGGCATCCTTGCC
Organism: Alisma plantago-aquatica; assembly: GCA_963693085.1. Lineage (NCBI taxonomy): Eukaryota > Viridiplantae > Streptophyta > Magnoliopsida > Alismatales > Alismataceae > Alisma > Alisma plantago-aquatica. The sequence continues at coordinate 1,490,694,389 of OY856412.1, forward strand.
TCTCTAGGTTTCTCGATCCTCAAGTGACTACAGTCTCTTTTTCTAAAAAACTACATCCCGAAGCATCATTCTAGATGTATATGTTGATGATATCATCATTACTGGTAGTGACACTAGGAATTTCAGCCTTGAAGGAATCTCTCAAATTACATTTTCACTCCAAGGACCCGGAATAATTTTGCTACTTGCTGGGAATTAAAGTTTTACATTATAAAACAAGTGGTCCTAGATCTCTTTGTTGATTCATGAATGCTTGACTCCAAGCTTGTCTCCTCTTCAATGGACCACCAATAGGGAGTCCTTCCATGATCCTGAACAATATCGATGCACGGTTGAGAAACTGATTTATCTCACCATCACTCGTCCAAACATTGCCTTTGTAGTTAGTGTGGTTAGTCAACACACGGCTAAGCCTCTTAGCGGTCTCAGGAGCCAAGAATAGAGGATTCTACGATATCTGAAAGGTGCACTAGGACATATCTTCTATATAAAAAGCCTTTTTCTCCAGACATTTCCCTAACCTGCTATGCTATTATCGATAGGCCCAGGATGCCAATGGAAGAAGATCCACATCTAGCTACTTTGTTCTCTTGGAAAATCGTTGCATCTTTTGGCGAAGTAAGCAACATTCAGTGATTGTCCACTCTAATACTGAAGCAGAATATCAGGCCTATGACCTATGCTTGCTGTAAGATCCAATCGGTGGCATCAATTTTTCATGAAATTGGCATTTCTATATCCTCTATAGCCATCCTTAAATGTGATAATCAAGCTACGATCCATATAGCAAACAAACTTGTGTTTCATGAGCACACCAAACACATGGAGGTTGACTGCCACTTCGTACAAATCTGATCTGTGCCATGAAGATCATCGTACCATATGTAAAGATTGGAGAAAACATTGTCGTTATCTTCACCAAGCCACTTCCACCTTCCTCTTTCAACTACATGTCTAGCAAGTTGGGAATACATGACGTATGTCTCCAGCTTGAGAGGGAGTGTTAGTATAATAAGCAATTCTTTATATGCTTTATTAGGACTGGGAAATGTGGTTCCGCAATGCAACGTTTAGAGAGGCCATAGGCCTTCTCCCTTTTTATTAATAAGAGAAACTGGATAATTTACATAGAGGTCCAGCAGGATATAGAAATTACAAAATAGAATAAATATGAAATATATTAACACTCCCCCTCAAGCTGGAGTGTACACATCGTGTAGACCCAGCTTGTTGCAAAAACTCTGGAAAGTTGCTGGACTCAATGGCTTCGTAAGAACATCTACAAGTTGATCTTCAGACTTGATATGTGGATTCACAACAATTCCATTCTTGATCTAGTCTCTGATAAAGTGGCAGTCAACTTCAATGTGCTTAGTACGATCATGGAAGACTGGATTCTTAGCAATGTAAATGGCCGCTTGATTGTCACATCTGAGTTCTATAGGAGACAAAACAAGAATCTTTAATTTAGAAAGTACAGATTGAACCCACTGCAACTCACAACATGCATGTGCCATTGCTCTATACTCAGCTTCCGTGCTAAATCTTGCCACAACATTTTGCTTTTTGCTTTTCCAGGTAATAAGATGATTCCCTAGAAATGTGCAATATCCAGACGTAGACCTCTTGTCATTCAGATTACCAGCCCAATCTGCATCTACATAACTAGTAAGAGACAGTGTATATATAGGAGTCTTCGGCCTATAATAGGTGATTCCCTTACCAGGTGCACCTTTCAGATATCTCAGAATACGACAGACAAATCTCCAATGAGACTGTTTTGGAGAGCTCATATGCTGACTCACTACTCCTACATCAAAAGAAATGTCAGGACGTGTGACTGTCAAATATATCAATTTTCCCACAATTTTCCTATAATATCCTGGATCTGGATAATTAGTATCACCAGTCATCTCCTTCACATGATAGTCTATAGGAGTAGACACAGGCTTGGACTCACTCATACCAGTTTCTTGTAGTAAATCCAACACATTTTCTCTAAGACAAATTGGTACCTGCATGAGATCTAAGTACTTCAATGCCCAGAAAATATCTCAGTTTCCCAGATCCTTTGTGTGAAAGTGCCCCTGCAAGCCCGCTTTCACACGAGATATGCCTGTGGAATCACTACCAGTGATAACAATATCATCAACATACACAACAATAATAATAGATCCACCAGAAGAAGTAGAATAAAATAAAGAGTGATCAGTAGCAGAACGAGAAAAACCCATCTTTAACACAACATCACTGAACTTGTCAAACCAAGCTCTAGGAGATTGTTTCAATCCATGGATGGATTTCTTCAGTCTACACACCTTCTGACACCCCCCCCGAGCAACAAAACCAGGTGGTTGCTCCATGTACACCTCCTCTTGTAGATCACCATGAAGAAAGGCATTCTTGACATCGAGCTGAAATAGAGGCCAGTCAAATGTAGTAGCCAGAGAAATAAGAATACACACAGAATTCAGACGAGCCACTGATGAAAAGGTCTCAAAGAAATCAACCCCATATGTCTGAGTGTACCCCTTTTCCACCAGTCTAGCTTTCAATCTCTCTACAGAACCATCTGGATTATGTTTTACTGTAAATACCCATCTGCATCCCACAACATTTTTATCTGGAGGTAAGTCAACAAGTTTAGGTGTTGTTCTGCAACAGAGCAGACATTTCAACATGCATAGCCTGTTTCCAGCCAATATCCTTCATAGCATCAAGATGATTTCTTGGAATGACCACATAATCAATCCCAAGAGTAAATGAGCGAGCCTGCTGAGATAACTTGGACAAACAAAACACGTTTGTAATAGGATGTCGAATAGTACAGGAACGGGTACTTTTGCGAACATCAATGGGAACATCAAGGTCAGATGGTTCTTCAGGAATCCCTTGAGTAGAGGAAGATCGGGAGGGCTCAGAGACTGGAGTCGCTACCTCCTCTGGATCTTGTCTGCCTTGTCTGCTATAAACATGTGAATATTGTTGAATTGGTGGACCATCTGCTGGCTGCTCTTCCTGAATTATAGTATAGTCAGGAATGATAGGTGGCACTCTCTCACTCTGATGTGGTGGTGGCACTCTCTCACTAGCATCTGATGGTGGCACTCTCTCACATAATTGCTCCCCCTTACTGGAAACACTAGAGAAATATGGAGTGGATTCATGAAAAGTCACATCTCTAGATACAAACATGCGACAAAGACTTGGACAATAACACTGTACCCTTTGCTAGTATTGGAGTACCCAAGAAAGAGAGTCCTAATTGACCTAGGAGATAATTTATTAGCCTTAGGATCAAAATTGTGGACAAAAGAAGTACAACCAAACACTCTAAGAGGAACAAGGAAAGGTTGATCCTTGGGACATAGGACAGAGAAAGGAGTACGTCCTTGAAGCACAGAAGAAGGTTGCCTGTTGATAAGAAAACAAGCAGTAAGAAGGGCGTCAGACCAAAAACGCTTAGGAACATTAGATTGAAACATGATTGTCCTGCTAATATCAAGGAGATGACGATTTTTCCTCTCTGCTACCCCATTCTGCTGAGGGGTGTGGACAGGATGTACGATGTATCATCCCAACTGAACTATAAAAATCGGCCATAGCATTTTGAACATACTCCAAGGCATTATCAGATTGAAGAACTTTAATATTGCAATCAAATTGAACTTTTATTTCCTGATGAAAATGTTTGACAATAGATAGCACAGACTCTCGATTTTTTAACAAATAAATCCAAGTCATACGCGAGAAGTCATCCATAAAAGAGATAAAATAACGAAAACCATTATAACTATGGTCTTTTACAGGACCCCAAACATCACTATGAACCAACTCAAAAGGACATGACACCCGTTTATTGACACGACCGAGATAAGACATTCTATGATGTTTCCCCAGTTGATAGGACTAACACTCTAGAGATGATACTTGAGACAATTTTGGTTCTAACTTTCTTAGGCTCTCTAATGAAGGCTGTCCATATCGGTAGTGCCACAGTAAGGGAGAGCCACTCAACAGGATAGCTGGAGCAGGAGCAGACACTTGGTGAGGCAGACTGTCACCATGGAAGAGGTAGAGATCACCTTTCCTAGGCCCCCCACCAATCGTCCTCATACTCTTGAGATCCTGTAATACAAAACAAGCTCCAAAAGTTACCGTACATTTCACAGTATCAATCAACTTAGAAACAGACAGAAGATTAAAAGGAAAAGCAGGCACATAATGTACGGATTTAAGATCAATTCCAGGAGTCAGAGAAACAGATCCACTGGCTAACACTCTCCTCACTGAACCATCTGCTATTGTTATAGATTTGTGAGGAATATGTGAGTCAATAGAGTGAAGAAGTCTCCTCATACCTGTCATATGCTATGACGCTCCAGAGTCAACGACCCATGATGAAGTAGAACCAGAAGCCAATAAAGAGGTAGCCTGATTACCAGTGGTGGACGCCAAGTTGGCTGAAGATGATGATACCAAGCTCAGATGCTGAGTAGCCAGAATAAATCTATCATATTCCTCCTTGGTGAGTGTAATGCCAGAAGGACCAGAACTCGAAGTAGGAGGCTCATTAGACTCAGTAGTGGTAGCATAGTTTGCTGCTCCCACAGGTGGTGCAGCAGGTCGACCATGCTTCTTCCAACATTTTTCAACTATGTGTCCAGGTTTGTCACAGAAAGTGCACTTAGGAGGAGTTCCACGTCCTCGGCCCATACATGTCTGTCCTCCTCTCACTGCAGCAGCTACAGAAGCATGAGAATCTCCCTGAGATGAGATTACAGTAGGATCAACAGGTTCAAAATTTGCTTGTAAAATCCTTGAATAGGCCTCTTCCAACCTGGGAAGTTTATCAGAAGCTAAGATAACACTGCGGGCTGAATTGCACGAAGAACTCAGACCAGACAAGAATTTTGTTGTAATCAAGTCATCTCTGTCTTTGATTTGCTCCTGGACAGTTACTGGATGGTAGAAACTCAGCTCTTGTGCAATACCTTGAATCACTCCAAAGTATTCTTCTAAAGGTCTGTCTCCTTGTCGTTCTGCAAACAGGCGATCATATATCATGAACTGACGAAGTGCATTATTCTCTTGAGAATAATGTTTCTTCACTGCATCCCAGATCTCTTTGGCGGTAGTATAGAACATGAACCTCGAGGCAATCCCAGGTTCCATGCTCCCCCACAACCAGGTCTTCACCAGACTGTTGTGATGCTTCCATTCGACATAGCCTTTGTCAGTAAGTGCAGGAGGATCAGAATCAACGTGTCTCGCCTTGTCGCGTGACTCCAATACAGTATGGACAACATTCATCCAATAGAGATAATTCTTCCCGTTTAGCTTGATGGAGGGGATAGGAGACATCTCACTGTAGATGGTAGATGCCTTGGTGTCCTCCATGATTTGACGAGAAGAAGAGTGACGGATTGATACACGTCACAAGAAGATAGAGTGACAGATTGATACACGTCACAAGAAGATATGGGTGACGGGGAGATACACGTCACGTCACACGATCAGATGCGTATCTGACGCATCCACAACCCCCAACTGAAATTCCCTAATCATACATGGAGGAGATGTGATTAGGAATTTCTTACGTACCGACGGACCCTCCGGTTTGGGATTTAGAAATCCGTTGGATCAACCGAAGGACCCGACGATCCAGAGATAGAAGAGAAGGGGTGTGGACGACGGTTATGGCGCCTGGCCCGGGAGACGGCTGCTTCGCCCGCTTTGGGCCGGCGGCTGGGAAAGGCTGATGACGTGCTCTGTTCACGCAGGAATTACTGTTCACTCAGCAGTATTGTTCATCGCCGGAGTTACTGTTCACGGCTGGCGGCCGACCGACCGGCGGCGGCGCTGGTTTGTGACGGTTGGGTAGGGTTAGGTTAGGAACCTTGCTCTGATACCATGTGAAATGTGGTGCCGCAATGCAACGTTTAGAGAGCCCATAGGCCTTCTCCCTTTTTATTAATAAGAGAAACTGTATAATTTACATAGAGGTCCAACAAGATATAGAAATTACAAAATAGAATAAATATGAAATATATTAACAAGGACTAATGGCCCTCTCCTCCTTAAGCCCATTAGCATCAGTCTACTTTCTCATCTTGTGTTTAGCATTTACATTGTACCTTGAGTCAAGTCTATATATAGGATTCATTATACTCCTTTTACTGTCAATAAGATTGCTCCACAAGTTAATGACACCTAGCAATGCCCAACTACATGCTTTGTTACATGCTACCATCAAGATGGTGTAAATTGCTATTCAGAAATGTTATTTTTCTTGCAAACACCTCTGACAGGTTAAAACCACACTACAAAATTACTTATTTAGTTTCAAATGTTGAATATGTCGTGAGATGGTATATACACATATACATTATTAGGGTCAGATAGGTGATAATCTGTGAGTTCTTGGGAAAAAACAACTGTAAGTAGCACATGTAAACTATCCCTGATAGACCTGGTCCTCAACATTCTTGTGTAGGCTGAAATGTTCTGTTAGGTTGAATTTGAAATGATTGTAGCATCAACTACTGCCATATGTATGGATTGATTGATTACTGGTAGAAAGAAGGCATAAAAGCATAATGCTATCTCTAGCTATTTGACTACTGACAGATGCTTTTTTCTGATTTGCTTTTGTGAACAAATAATTAGGGTGCTGCAATGCAATGTGTGTGAGAGGAGCAATATGCTACCTCTCATTTTATGATAACTCAACAGAGAAATTTATATAAGAGTGCAACAGTAAAGATAAATGACATAATGAAATATAAAAAATATAAAACATCTAATATTAACATCCTCCTCAAGCTGGAGTGTACACATCATGTATGCCCAACTTGCAACTGAGACTCTGAAACATTGCTGGACCCAACGGCTTTGTAAGAACATCAACAAGTTGGTCTTCGAATCTGACATGAGGAGTCACCACTTTCCCAAACTTGATTTGATCTATGATAAAATGACAATCAACTTCTATATATTTAGTGCGTTCATGGAAAATTGGATTTTTGGCAATACATATAGCTGCTTGATTATCACATCTGAGCTCTACAGGAGATATTACAGGAATTGCAATTCCAAAAGCACGCATTAGAGTCATTGGACCCACGGTAACTCGCAACAAGCATGAGCCATTGCTCTGTACTCAACTTCCGTGCTAGAACGAGCCATAACATTTTGCTTCTTGCTCTTCTAGGTGATAAGATGATTTTCTAGAAAAGTACAATACCTACATGTAGACCTCCTGTTATTCAGATTACCAGCCCAATTTGCATCTGCATAGCCAGTAAGAACTATAGTAGATGGAGGAGTTTTAGGTCTATAGTATGTGATCCCTTTGAGCTCCTTTCAGATACCTCAGAATGCGACCGACTGCTGTCCAATGTGAGTGCTTTGGTGAGCTCATATGCTGACTCACCACTCCTACTGCAAATGAAATGGCAGGACGAGTCACTGTCAAATATATCAGTTTACCAACGATCTTCCTATAATACCCCAGATTTGAATAATCAGTATCATCAACATTTTCTTTTACATGATAGTCCATAGGAGTAGACACAGGCTTGGACGCACTCATCCCTGTTTCATGAAGTAGATCCAGTACATATTTTCTTTGAGACAAATTAGTACCTGTATGAGAGCGAAGTACTTCAATGCCTAGAAAATATCTCAATTTCTCTAGACCTTTCGTATGAAAGTGCTTCTGCAATCCATCCTTTACTTTGGATATGCCTACAGAGTCACTACCAGTGATAACAATATCATCAACATGTACAACAAGAATAACAGATCCAACAGAGGAACTAGAATAGAATAAGGAATGATCAGTCACAGAACGTGAGAAGCCCATTTGTAACACAATAAAACTGAACTTGTCAAACCAAGCTCGAGGAGACTGCTTCAACCGATAAATGGCTTTCTTCAGCCTACACACCTTCTGACACTCCCCCTGAGCAACAAATCTAGGAGGTTGCTCCATGTATACTTCTTCCCATAGATCACCGTGTAGGAAGACATTTTTGACATCGAGTCGAAAAAGTGGCCAGTCCAAGATGGTAGCCAGAGAGATAAGAATCCTTACAGAATTAAGACGAGCCACAGGTGAGGTCTCAAAGAAATCAACACCATATGTCTGAGTGTATCCTTTCGCCACCAATCTAGCTTTCAATCTCTCTACAGAACCATCTGGATTATGCTTGACAGTGAATACCCATCTGCACCCCACAACATTCTTATCTCCAGGTAAATCAGTAATCTCCCAAGTTTCATTCTGAATAAGTGCAGAATTTCAGAATTCATAGCATGTTGCCAACCAACATCCTTCATAGCATCAACATGGCTCTTTGGAATTTTCACAGATTCAATTCCAAGAGTAAAAGAACGAGCCTGTTTAAATAAATTGGACTAACAACAAACATTCACAATAGGATGTAGAATGGTACAAGTATGAATACCTTTACGGGAAACAATGAGAATATTGAGATCAGATGGATCTTTAAGATTCTCTTGAGCAGAGGAAGATGGGGGAGGCTCATCGACTGGAGTCACTACCTCATCATGATCTGGTCTTCTTTGTCTGTGATAAACCTGAGAATATTGTTGAATTAAAGGATCATTACAAGATGGTTCTTTCTCAGAAATGGTAGGTGGCACTCTCTCACTATATTGTGGTGGAAACACTCCCTCACTGATTGGTGATGGTGGCACTTCCTCACTTTCACACAATTGCTCCCATTACTGGGAACACTAGAGAAATATGGAGTGGACTCGTGGAAAGTGACATCCCTAGACACAAACATATGACGAAGACCGAGACAATAACACTTGTAACCCTTGATGGTGCTGGAGTATCCAAGAAAGAGGTTCTTAATAGACCTGGGAGACAATTTGTCAGCTTTAGGATCAAAATTATGAACAAAGGAGGTACAACCAAACACCCTAAGAGGAACAAGGAAAGGCTCATCATTAGGACACAAAACAGAAGAATATTGTCTATTAATAAGAAAACAGGCAGTCAGTAAAGCATTTGACCAAAATCTCTTAGGAACATTGGATTGGAACATGATCGTCCTGGTAATATCAAGAAGACGTCGATTCTTCCTTTCAACTACCCCATTCTGTTGGGGGGTATGAGGACAGGATGTACGATGTACCATTCCAACAGAACTACAAAAATCAGCAATAGCATTTTGAACATATTCCAAAGCATTATCATACTGGAGAATTTTAATATTACAATCAAATTAAGCCTTAATTTCTTGATGAAAATGTTTGAAAATGGACAACACAAACTCTCAACTCTTCAACAAATAGATCCATGTCATATGAGAAAAATCATCAACGAAAGAAATAGAATATAAGAAACCATTATAACTGCTTTCTTTTACAGGACCCTAGACATCACTGTGAATTAAATCAAATGGACGAAGGGCCCTTTGATTGACACACTCGGGTAAGACATCCTATGATGTTTTTCAAATTGACAGGTTTGACATTCTAAAGAGGTGTGATAAATTTGGTTCTAATTTTCGCAGACTCTCCAGAGAAGGATGACCATATCTGTAGTGCCACAGTAAGGGAGAGCCGCTCAACAGGATAGCAGGTGTCGGAGTAGTAGATACTTGACGAGGCAAACTTGCACCGTGAAAGAGGTAGAGATCACCTTTCCTAGTCCCCCACCAATCGTCCTCATACTCTTGAGATCATGTAATACAAAACAAGAAGGGCCAAACGTCATTGTACATTTCACAGTATCAATTGATTTTGCAACAGAGAGAAGATTGAATGGAAATTCAGGCACATAATGTATAGATCTAAGGTCAATCTTAGGGGTAAGAGAAACATATCCACTGGCTAATACTTTCTCCACAGATCCATCAGCTAAAGTCACCGACTGATGTGGAATATATGAGTGAATGGAGTGAAGCAGTTTCCTCATACTAGTCATATGTTGAGAAGCTCCAGAATCAACCATCTAGGAAGGAGAAATACTGGAAGCCAGTAAAGATAAAGTTGGATTACTAGTAGAAGAGGCCAAGTGAACCAAGGAAGATGCTCCCATGTTTAGATTCTGAGTGGCCAGAATAAATGTATCATATTCTTCCTTGGTGAGAGTGATCCCAGGGGCTCTAGAAGTAGATGCAACAGTAGTAGTAGTAGTAGCAGAATGTTCAAATGACTCATTGCCTCCAGAAAAGTGGGCTATCCCAACAGGTGGCGCAACTAGTCTTCCATTTTTCTTCCAACACTTCTCAACCGTATGTCCTGGACGACAACAGAAGGTGCATTTGGGTTTGGTGGACCCTCCCCGTCCAACACCTCTACGTCCTCTAACTGCAACAGTAATGGAGGCTTAAGACTCACCAAAGGAAGGAGTCACAGTTTTTTGTACATGTTCAAAGTTGGGATTGTATAATCCTGGAGTAGGCTTCCTCCAAGCTAGGAAGTTTATTAACAGCCAGTATAACACTCCGTCCAGAACTAAAAGAAGAACTCAGCCCAGATAAGAATTTGGCAGTAATCAGGTCATCTCTATCTTTGATCTGCTCTTGAATAGTAACAGGATGATAAAAACTCAGTTCTTGGGCAATAGACTGAATTGTCCCAAAATATTCCTCCAATGATCTGTCTCTCTGTCGCTCTGCAAAGAGGCGATCATATATCATGAATTGATGCAGGGCATTCTCCTCTTGAGAGTAGTGCTTCTTAATAACATCCCAGATCTCCTTTGCCGTGGAGTAGAACATGAATCTAGTAGCAATACCAGGCTCCATACTATTCTACAATCGTGTTTTTACCAGGCTGTTGCTACTCTTCCACTTTGCATATCCCTTGTCAGTGGCGGTTGGAGGATCATAATCCACATGCTTTGCCTTATCTCTGGATTCTAGTACTGTGTGGACAACATTCATCCATAACAAGAAAATTCTTCACATTCAGTTTGATAGAAGGAATAGGTGACACCAATGTTTTAAAAAGCGGTATGTGTTATGCGTGCGGAGAGGTCACCTAGAGTATATGCGGTATGCGGGAGTATATGCGGGAGTATATGCGTTTTTGATTTTTTTTAATATAATTTAATTCTTATATATATAATTATGAATTAATCACACAATTACATATTAATTTGTATAATTACATATTAGGACCCTAAAACTTGAAATTTGTTCACATTTCTAGAATGCATTCTAAAATCATTTAAGCATAAACGCCATCAATTAAATACTAAATCAACAATCTAACTAATACATGTAAAAGATCTAATTGTATTCACTAAATAACAACTAGCAGCTTACAGTAAGTAAAACATGACCAAATCAGTAACAGAGGAGGTGAAGAAGGAAATATGGAGAAAAGGAATCATGAGAATGATTCCTGCGGAAATGGAAGAAGAGGGGAGGGGAAAAGAAACTGTATCAGCAACATTAAGAAAAAATAAAAAAACATCAGCATCTCTTCTCTGCCTGTGGAAATGGAAGAAGAGGGGAGGGGGAATCGACCAAAAAAAACCACTGCTTATGAAGCAGTGACAAGGAAGATGCAAGGAAGAGGACGAAGATGTGAGTGGGGGGGGGAATCGACCAAAAGAAAAGACACGGACAGAGGGAGGGAGCAGTGTCCAGGGAGAGGAAGAAAATGATATTGCAAAAAAAAATGCAGCGTCAGGAGGAGGAAGATGTAATGAGGATGAAGATTTAATGAGGGATATACGAGGAAGAAGTACCTGCAGGCTTTGGTAGAACCTTCCGTCGGTCACAAGCAGAGGATGCCGCCATAAGGGAGCCGCCGCCGGTCACGAGGAGAGGATGTCGCTGCCGGTGGCTCTGTGTAGACTTGTTGCCGCTGCTTCCGGAGAGAGAGTGTCGGCCGCTGGAGTGAGAGAGAGCATCGGAGGAGTGGACTGAGATCGTTGCAGCCTTGTCCTAGTCTCCGCTCAATCGCTGCTTTGAGAATGTGGGGGTCGCGACTTGTCGGGGTCGGGGGGAGTGTGAGTCGCGCTGGGTGACTGGGTCAAGGAGTGGGGTTTACAGGTCCAAGGTTTTAGTTGAAAAAAAAATCTCAATGAAAAAGCGTTGCTTAAATGGCCGCATAAGCGGCTGTGCGGACGACTAAGCGAACGGGGTCCGCATTGCACTCTGTTTTAAGTTAAATGGCCAAGACACATGACCGCTCCGAGTATGCGGCCGCTTATGCGCCCGCACCGGGCGCTTTTTGAAACACTGGGTGACACCTTGTTGTAGATCTAGAAGTTGTGGCTAATTGTCTTATTATTGAGATGATTAAAAACAGAGTACATGGTTCTCTTTTATAAGACAAGAGAAAGGCACATGGTTTAGATATAACCCATGTGGGATAAAACAAGACATAGGAATAACAAAGAAAAGAGAAAAATAGACTAAGTAAAAAAGCAGGAAAGTATATATACTAATACTCCCCCTCAAGCTGGAGCGTAGATGTCTAGCATGCCCAGCTTGGATGTCATAGCAGTGAACCTCGTCTTTGGTAGAATCTTTGTGAAGATGTTAGCCACCTGATCAGATGTATGAATGTAGGGAGTAGAGATTTGTCCCGATAGAACAGCTTCACGAACGAAATGACAATCCACCTCAATGTGCTTGGTCCGCTCATGGAAAGTAGGATTACTAGCAATGAAGGTAGCTGCTTTGTTGTCACAATACATTGGAATAGGAGACAAATCAGAAACGCCAAAGTCCTTCAGCAAGCTCCTAATCCAGAACAGTTCACAGATAGTGTGTGCCATGGCACGATACTCAGCTTCAGCACTAGAGCGAGCAACTACAGACTGCTTCTTGCTTCGCCAAGTGACAAGGTTACCTCCCACAAAGGTATAGTAGCCAGAAGTAGAGCGACAGTCAACCTTGCTGCCAGCATAATCAGAGTCAGAATAGCCAAGGAGTTTGCAATGCCCATGTTTCTTGTAAAGCAGGCCTTTTCCAGGAGAACTTTTCAGATATTTCAGAATATGGCAGACAACATCCCAATGGCATTGTCGAGGTTTATCCAAGTAGCGACTAACCAGCCCAACCGCAGCAGTAATATCAGCCCGTGTAACAGTAAGATAAATGAGTTTACCAACCATTCTTCGATACTGCTGATTGTCAGGATAAGCAGGAGAATCCTCATCATCCCAGTCGGTGTTTGGATCCAGAGGTGTGCTAGCAGGTTTAGCACCTAGAAGACCAGTTTCAGATAGGAGGTCCAGAACATACTTCCGCTGAGATAAGCAGAGACCAGAAGAAGACCGGGACACCTCTATCCCAAGAAAATACCGTAGCGAGCCGAGATCCTTGGTGACAAAGTGTTTCTCCAGATAGCACTTTGTTGACTGAATACCAGCAAGATCACTTCCGGAAAGAATAATGTCGTCAACATAAACAATAAGGATAACAATACCCGCAGAAGTATTTTTCACAAAAACAAAATGATCAGACTGGGAGCGCCGGAAAGAAAATTTCTGAAGAATATTGCTGAGCTTGTCAAACCAAGCTCTGGGGCTCTGTTTCAAGCCATAAATAGCCTTTTTCAGCCTGCAGACTTTAGAAGACTCCCCCTGACACACAAAACCGGGGGGTTGTGACATGTATACTTCTTCATGAAGGTCACCATACAGGAAAGCATTCTTTACATCAAGCTGATACAGAGGCCAGTCAGAATTTATAGCAACAGAAATCAGAATTCTCACAGAGTTCAAGCGCGCTACTGGAGAAAACGTCTCGAAGTAGTCAACTCCATAGGTCTGTGTATACCCTTTTGCCACAAGTCTCGCCTTAAGCCGTTCAACAGTACCGTCTGGCTGGTATTTGACAGTGAAGACCCATCGTCAACCAACTGGAGAGCAGGCAGCAGGTGGATCAACAAGGGTCCATGCATTATGTTCTGTAAGGGCCTTCATCTCTTCTTCCATAGCCTGACGCCATGCAGGATGTCTAAGAGCCTGAGCAACATTGTTAGGTACAGATATAGCAGAAAGAGCCGCAGTGAAGTTAGCAAAATTAGCACCCAGATTAGCAGTAGAGCAGAAATTCCCAATCGGATGCATAGTGCACGTTCTTGTCCCTTTCCTCAAACTAATAGGAATATCAAGATCAGAAAATACCTGCGGAGGTGTTTGATCTGGCACAGAGGAAGAGGACGATGGAGAGGCCATAGAGGGAGCTGTCGGCTTCGGTCTTCTGTGATAAACTTTCAGAGGTGGCTTTTCAATCGGAGCATCAGAATTATCAGGGAAATCATCCACCACAGGTAAAGGCGTGTCTACTAGTAAATCCGAAGTGAGCGCAGAACCAGCCGAAGAATAGAAAGGCATATGCTCAAAAAATACCACATCCGCAGATACAAACCACTTTTTAGAAATAGGATCATAGCATCGGTACCCCTTTTGAGTGCGAGAGTACCCTAGGAAAATACACTTAGTCGCTCTAGGATCCAATTTAGTAAGGCCTGGCCGAAGATTCTTAACAAAACATGTGCTCCCAAATATGCGAGGCGGGACAGAAAAAAGAGATGCATCGGGAAACAGAATCTGAAAAGGAATCTGATTGCCGAGCACAGAGGATGGCATGCGGTTAATAAGATAACAAGCAGTGGCTATCGCCTCGGGCCAAAAAACCTGGGGAACATGGTAGTGAAAAAGAAGGGTACGAGCAACTTCGAGAAGATGGCGATTCTTGCGTTCAGCGACACCGTTTTGTTGTGGGGTATAAGCACAGGAAGTTTGGTGGATGGTGCCCTGACGACGACAAAAGGAGCTAACAGAGGCTTGCATGAATTCCAATGCATTATCAGTGCGAAAAATTTTGATAGGCTTAGCAAATTGAGTGTGGATCTCAGCAAAAAATTCAGTAATTTTTTCAAATAGCCATGTTGTTCTAGAAAAATCATTAATGAAGCTCAGAAAATATTTAAAACCAGAAGTGCTTGCCACAGAACATGGACCCCAAACGTCAGTATGTATAATATCAAAAGGTGCTTTAGAACTGATACAAATTTTTTTGGAAAAGGTAGCACGAGTTTGCTTGCCAAGCTGACATGTCTCACAATGAAAATCAGAACTAACTATATCTGGTAACATGACTTTTAACTTCGCAACAGAAGGATGTCCCAATCTATAATGCCACTGGATGTCTGCCACGGATGATGTCAAATATGCAGCTGTCTTTGGCTCGTCCAAGTAGTAGAGTCCATCCGGTCCCTCATGGCCTGAACCAATCGTCATCCTCGTGCGCAGATCCTGAAACAAAACACCATCCGGATCAAACGTAATTGAGCAACGAAGGCTCTTCACAGTTTTACTGACAGAGAGTAAATTAATAGGAAATTTCGGGACATAAAGCGTGGAGCGCAGAGGCAGACTACCAGTAGAGCAAATATCACCAATGCCAGTAACAGGTGATTTGGAACCATCAACTAAAGTAACAGGAGGTATAAAAGAAGTCTTGTGCAGTTTAGAAAATAAATCAGGATTGCCAGATATATGAGAAGTCGCACCAGAGTCAATCACCCAGGAATTTTTACCAGTCGTAGTCAGAAGTGCGGCACTAGGGAGGGTGCAAGGTGGCGACGGCAGACCAAGGGTGGCGGCGGCGGCTGCTGCTGTGCGGCGCAGCAGGGAGGAAAGGGGAAGGGTGGCGGCTAGGGTAGGTGGGAGGGAAAAAAAAGGATTAGGGTTAGGGAGGACCGGGAGGATCTGATACCATCTAGAAGTTGTGGCTAATTGTCTTATTATTGAGATGATTAAAAACAGAGTACAGGGTTCTCTTTTATAAGACAAGAGAAAGGCACATGGTTTAGATACAACCCATGTGGGATAAAACAAGACATAGGAATAACAAAGAAAAGAGAAAAATAGACTAAGTAAAAAAGCAGGAAAGTCTATATACTAATAGTAGACAACATGAGCTTTATTGTCCTCCATTATTTAGCTGTGATAAGGAGACGGAGACAGAGAGATACACGTCCCGTAGGTGAAAGATGTAACGGAAAGATACGTGTCACGTTGAGAAAGGGAGTGACAAAGAGATACATGTCAACCGAACAAAGACAAGATGATACGTTTCCGACGCATCAACAGCCTCCAAGCATATATTTCCTAATCACACATGGAGATGTGATTAGGAAATTTCTATGTAGACACAGACTGCTCGGTCTGGACTTTTAGAAATCTGTAGCATAGATGCAAAGTTGCCCGCTCCTTCCGACCAAAAATCTGACCTTGGGCAACCTCCCACTGCCTGAAGGAGGGCTGCCCGGAGACTGCTGGCCTGCTACCCGGCGATGGCGCCCCGCCCGGCGGCGGCCTGCTGCCCGGCGCGACTTGCTACCCGCCAGCGAGCTGCTGCCGGCGGCGACGTGCTGTTGGTGGCGGCTCGCTGCTGTTGGCGGCTTCTTGCCCTTGTTAGGGTTAGGGTCGGCTACGCTTCCCTTTGATCGGGAGGCTCTGATACCATGCGAACAAATAATTAGGGTGTTGCAATGCAGCGTGTGTGAGAGGAGCAATATGCTACCTCTCTTTTTATAATAACTTGTTAATATATGTCTTTACTTATTGTCATGTTATTTTACTTTTCTATTTGGACCTACATGTAATTGTTCCACTAGTATATATATCAGGGTACACACATTGTGTAACCCTACGCTTCCTCAATTTGTTTTGTCTCATGGTACCATAGTAGGTTTAGATCCGGAGAGCCGTCTCTCCTTCTCTTCCTCCCTCCCTCTCTTTCTTTCTCTCCCCCCCTCCCGCACCGCCCCTCCGGCCGACCCCAGCGCCAGCCGCAGCAGCGCCGCCGCCGGCCAGCCCTAGTTCGGGTGCCGCTGCCGGTGCTACTCACCGCCGTTTGCTTCCGTGGCATGATTTGCTCATAACCACTCTTCGATCCGTCGGTTCCCGGACACTGGTCTGGACGGATCCGCTTTCTGCCTGCCTATGTAGGCCCTTTGAGCCACCGTGTTTTCTACTGCGCCTCGGCGTACCCCGTATGTAACTGGTCTGTCTAGTCTCTCCATTGTGCCTACTGCCGCCTAGCTGAGGAACTAGGCGGTCGTGTTCTGCCTGTGCCTGCTTGTTCTTCTCACCGTCGGTGATTGGTGATCTGCCTGTCATGGCCTCTTCCCATGAGGATCTACGTTATCATGTTACTACTGTGAAGCTGGATGGGCAAAACTACCAGCACTGGGTCTGCTCTATGCAGATCTATGTTAAATCCCAAGGGAAACTATCTCATTTGACGCGTGATCCGCCTCCTGTGCCTGCTACCAATGCCGACTCGAAGGATGTCAAAGCGTATGATGACTGGGTCAAAGATGATTTTACTGTGATGACCTGGATTCTTAATAGCAGTGAGACAAAAACCAGTGTCACCTTACTATATCTTCCTACAACAAAGCAGATGTGGGATCAACTTGTACTTACTCTCACAGCCAGAATCCGAAGAAAGTCTTTGATATCAACAAGCAACTGAGCCGTCTACACTTCTCGCGATCTAATCTTACTGACTATTTTTCTTCCCTTAAGGGGCTTTGAGGAGAATTGGAGGCCTACCATCCCTTGTCTACTGACTTGGCTACCATGCAACGTCAACACCAGGAGTTGCAGGTAGTTCAGTTCCTATGTGGGTTACCTGAATCATATGCTGGGGTTGTGGATCAAATCCTTGCCAGTGATCCACTACCTACTCTACAGAGTGTCTTTCAGCGTCTACAACGACTGCCGTCATCCTCATCTGAGTCGCCTTCTGAGACTGGCGATACCACTGCTCTTGCTGCTATGTCAGGCCGTGGTCGTGGCCATGGACGTGGTCATTCTCATGAAACTCGTCCTCCTCTTGGTGCTGGGAGGGGGAGGAGTTCTTCTGGACATGGAGCACCCTCTGGTCCTCCAAATGCTGCTCGCCCTCAGACTGGTCAACGGTTCTGTAGCTTCTGTGGCCGGTCTAACCATATTGAAGAAAAATGCTGGGAGAAATATGGAAAGCCTACCTGGGCTAATGCAGCTTCTGATGCCCATGCTACCACAGAAATAGTGTCACAACCTGCTGCTACTGATGCATCCAGTTCTAGTATTGCTGACTTCATCCGTTATGAGGTGGAGCGTCTACTGCTCGAGCGTACTGGGTCATCCTCTGGAGCTGCTTCTGGAGCTCATGCTGCTATATATTCTGGTTGTGATTCTGCTTTCATCAGTGCCCCCTCGCCTAGTACTGGTAATAAAAAATGGGTGATTGATTCGGGTGCATCGTCTCATATATATGGAAATCGGTCTTTGTTTAAAACCTTATCTAGACCGGTCTCTAATTCTTCTGTTATGCTTGTGGATGGCTCCAAGACTGCTGTAGCTGGGATTGGAGACATAATCTCTCAATTTTTTTTAAAATATGCTATATATGTTTCTCAATTTCCACTGAACTTATTATCTGTTAGCAAAATTGTACGTAGCTTGAACTGCAATCTCACATTCATTCCTGGTACTTGTACTTTTCAGGACCTTCGCACGAGGATGAAGATTGGTGGGGGGCATGAAGGACCTGATGGCCTATATTATCTGGATGAATTGAAAAAGACTGACAACTTGGCGCTAGCTTCAACTCTATCTTCATCAGTTTCAGCTGTGCAGTGGCACTACAAACTTGGACACCCATCTTCTGAAAAATTAAAGCATGTTATCTCCGGTGTAGGAACGCACAGTTTTCAGTGTGAGTCGTGTCAGTTAGGGAAACAGTCCAGAACTGTCTTTCCTAAACGGTCCCAGATTAGCAGTAAAATATTTTTGATCTTGTTCATTCAGATGTATGGGGTCCGTGTCATGTGCCAAGTTTGTCTGACAATAAATACTTTATTCTATTTATTGATGATTTTCTCGTGCCACCTGGTTGTTTATGTTGAAAAATCGGTCTCAAGTGCTATCTACAATAAAATTCTTTTTTGCTGAAATAAAAACTCAATATTCTGTGCCTATTAAAATTCTGAGAACCGATAATGCTTTGGAGTTTGTTCATAAAGAAGTTGGATTGTTTTGTCGATTTGTGGGTACTATTCATCAGACATCATGTGCCTATACGCCTCAACAAAATGAAGTTGCAAAAAAAAAGAATAGGCATTTACTTGAGGTTGCTAGAACTATAATATTGCATTCTAATGTACCTAGGCATTTTTGGCCAGAAGCTATCCTAACTGCCTGTTTTCTGATTAATAGAATGCCGTCTTCTGTTATTGGCAACAAGATTCCTGTTCAGGTTCTACAACCTAATATAACTCTGTTTTCTGTACCTCCACGGATATTTGGTTCTACTTGCTTTGTGCGGTTACTTGGACAAAACTATGATAAATTATCTCCTAGAGCAGAAAAATGTATTTTCTTGGGTTATTCTCGTACTCAAAAAGGGTATCGATGCTATAGTGCTACTGCGAAAAAATGGTTTACGAGTAGTGATGTAGCCTTTTTTGAGGATACACCTTTTTATTCTGCTAAAGGAGATACCCTAGATTTTGATATTATGACAGCACCATTTCCTATCACAACTGATTGCACTTCTGATACTTCATCTGCTGAAACTACTACTCCTCCACTTATTGTGTATAAACGTAGGAACATGTCCCAACCTGCTCAAGATCCCCCCATACCGCACCAATCTTCTCCTCAAGAAGGTCCTACTACTGAGGTACATTCTGACTTAGATCTTCCTATTGCTCTCAGAAAAGGCACTCGTTCTTGTACTTCTCATAATATTGCTAATCATGTTTCTACGACACACCTGGGTATTCATGCTAGTAACTTTGTGGCTGCTCTATCTGCTATTGTTGTTCCTAAGATTGTCCATGATGCCTTACAAAGCTCAGCCTGGATGACTGCCATGAAAGAAGAGATGACTGCTCTTACTGATAGAGGAACTTGGGAGCTGGTGGATCCACCTCCTGAGTGCAAACCTGTTGGCTGCAGATGGGTCTATGCTGTAAAGTATCAACCTGATGGAACAGTGGAATGTTTGAAGGCACGACTGGTTGCAAAAGGGTATACTCAAACTTATGGAATTGACTATTTTGAGACGTTTTCACCTGTTGCTAGACTTAACTCTGTCAAAGTTCTTCTTTCTGTTGCTATTAACTTAAATTGGCCTCTTATTCAACTGGATGTTAAAAATGTCTTCCTGTATGGGGATCTTCGAGAAGAGGTTTATATGGAGCAACCTCCTGGGTTTGTTTGTCAGGGGGAGTCACATAAAGTTTGTAGGTTAAAAAAATCTATTTATGGACTCAAACAGAGTCCTCGGGCATGGTTTGATAAGTTGAGTAAAATCCTGACTGCTTTTGGTTTTCTGAGGTCACAGGTTGATCATTCAGTCTTTACAAAAAAGACTTCTTCTGGTATTTTCATTCTGATTGTTTATGTTGATGATATTGTTCTATCTGGGAGTGATTATTCTGAGATTCAGGCTACTAAGACACACTTGTGCAAACATTTTGCTACTAAAGATCTGGGGAGGCTAAGATATTTTCTGGGCATTAAGGTATCTAGGACTTCTAATGCTCTTGTTTTATCTCAGAGGAAGTATGTTCTTGACCTGTTACAGGAGACTGGGATGCTTGGTGCACGTCCTGCTGATACTCCTTTGGATCCCAATATTAATTGGGATGATGATTCTTCTCCTATGTTTCCATACAGTAAAAAATATAGGAGATTGATTGGTAAGCTGATTTATCTGACTGTTACTAGAGCCGATAATTCTCTGTTGTTGGTCTTCTTAGCAAGTACCTGGATAAGCCTAGACAGTGTCACTGGGATGCTCTCTGTAATATTCTGAGATATCTTAAGAAATTACCTGGTAAAGGCCTCTATTATAGAAAGCATGGACACTGTTCTCTGGAAGGCTACTCTGATTCTGATTATGCTGGAAGTAAGATTGACAGAAAATCTACTTCAGGCTACTGTACTTATGTTGGAGGTAATCTGGTCACTTGGAGAAGTAAAAAGCAAAATGTTGTTGCCGGATCTAGTGTTGAAGCTGAATACAGGGCGATGGCCCACACTGCTTGTGAGCTCCTATGGGTACAATCTCTTTTGAAAGACTTCGGGGTTGAGTCTTTTGCTGCTATCCCTATGCACTGTGACAATCAAGCTGCTATCTTCATTGCTAATAATCCTGTATATCATGAGCGCACAAAGCATATTGAGGTCGATTGTCATTTCATTCGAGAGACTATCTTATCTGGCAAGATCTGCACTCCGTTCACTCGCTCAAAAGATCAAGTTGTTGATATGTTCACAAAGCTGCTGGCCAAGAAACATTTCAACTCCCTTGTGGACAAGTTGGGCATGATTGATATCTATGCTCCAACTTGAGGGGGAGTGTTAATATATGTCTTTACTTACTGTCTTGTTATTTTACTTTTCTATTTGGACCTACATGTAATTGTTCCACTAGTATATATATCAGGGTACACACATTGTGTAACCCTACGCTTCCTGAATTTGTTTTGTCTCATAACTCAACTGAGAAATTTACATAAAAGGCCAGCAGTAAAGATAAATAACATAATAAAATATTAAAAATATAAAACAACTAATATTAACAACTTTCTTGTATCTAATATCAGTCATACTCCATTTTCTTTTTGTTTGTCTTGACAATTGATGGAGCAGTCAATGCTGATGGGTTCTTCATGGTGATGAAGAGAACATATTTTTAGGAAAACATTGATTAATAACAACTTACCAAATGAATTTGGCTAGTCACGGTTGCCCAATATTTTGGCCGATCTGTCAGTTCCTCTGTTGACTTTACAATATGTATGTTCTTTTGTTGACTTCTTTTCTTTGGAGTGTGATTGATACCTGTAAGCAATGCTTATATATATAAAGGGGTCCGATTTCCTGATCTTTCTTCTAGATTTTTCATACTTTGATCTCCACTGTTGTGTATATTTTTTGGTGTATGTAATAAATGCATTTACTTCCATGAACTTACTCAAGTTTCATAAATATTCTGTTCCTCGTACCGTGGCTGATATTTTTACCCCCTGTTCTTGTTTATGTGGAGTCTGATTTTCCTCACATTCTTCTTTAACTTTTTTATGCTTCAATCTGTACGCTTTGGTATCTACATGATGCAATTACTTTCATGACCAAAGGCAAGTCTACTAAAGTGACTGAGCCAATGCCTGACAATAAGCAGACACCAGCTCTTTGTACTTTGGTTTCATCCTTGAGGTAATGATCAGTAGAAGTAACCAAAACGATGCAGGAAGGTGGGAAGCTATTAGGGTAGTTACTACACCCTTATCATTGCCCCACCGGGGGTCTGCTTGCCTAGGAGGATCACTGTTCTGTCCTGCTTCAAAGAATACATTCTTCATTCCAGTGAAGCCCAGGGATGATTTGTATAACCTGGTAGAGGGAGATGACTTACTGTACTTGTCAGCCCACTTTGTGGCCCCATGAAGGAGCATATGACAGTATGTGACTAATGCTTGGCTGGCATTTTGGCGAATTTTCAAGCTACCCAGACTTGCATTCGGAATTCACAATTGGATTAAAAATCAACATTCAGCAGTTGTAGAGTCACAGTGTCACTAGGCACTTGGTTCTTTTGATCAGTTTGTGCGATCTTGAACTAGTAAGATCGGGTGCCAGTTGGGGACACGAGTTGCCCAAAGACTCAGGGTTGGTGGTTATTTGATGAAAAATCAGACATGTTAGTTCACGACTCATTTGAGTGAGGTGCTTCTTGCTTACAACCAGTGAATTAAAAAACGGCCGCCTGGCCGCTTGAGCGGCCGCTTAAGCGGGCAGCAAAGCCCATCCGCCTAATATCGCCCTTAAGCGCCCGCTTGAGCGGGTTTTCAAAAAATGCCCGATTTTTTCCCGTTGCAACCGCTTTTTGCCCACTTTTTGAAAAAAATGCTGCTGTAAGCATGTAATGTTAATTAATTATATAATCCAAGTAGTATTGAGTATAATATATGAAGCTCGTATACATTAAATGTTCTATGATATACCTAGTCCTACTCTAGAATGCAAACTTTGTATGTAAGCTGTATATAATAGGGTACTGCTGTAATATATCCAAGTAAATATCATATTACTCTATTATACTTCTAATGGTTTTACTGATTTTATTGATATTCTTGCAGATTTCGTTCATTAGTAATTGATACTACTGGTTAGTATTACTGATTTCCTTAGAAATATATTTTTTATATACACATACATGTAATTTTGTATATAAATATATAAGAGTTTAAGCATCTGCTTTTTCAAAAATCGCCCGCTTAAGCGCCCGCCTGCCGCTTGGGCGGCTACAAGGTCCCGTCTGCACGCCTCCCGCTTCCCGTTTTTTAATACATTGCTTACAACCAAGTGATAACCACTGTAGGTGAAAGGTAGTGCCGTGATGTAATCAGGCATAAATATGATAACATGCTAATACCTATGGTAGCAATTTTGGAGGAATATTATTAAATGCTTGAAAGTGAAATGACAAGGGCACTTACTGCTATACTAGAAACTACAAAAGACCATGATGCACATCAGGTCAAGAGAAGATGAAAGCCGTGGTACAGAATTAACATAGTTGGCTACTTGGGTGTCCATTTGATAGCAGGAGTACACCCTCCAAGACCTCCTCTGATCGCCATTACCTTTTGTATAGGCAAGTCGATTGTGGGGGCAGGGGAATGTGATGATGGTGGTTGTCAGTAAATATTAAGGTGGCCCGCACTGCAGTTGCAGCTAATGGTTTATCAATAAAAATATCATATTATATCATTAGCTATTGCTTTTGCCAATGCTGCTGTAATGTTAAGTAGGCACTGCAGGAGATTAGCACATTGCTCCATGTAATTGTAATATGAAAACTGACCGCAACACTTTACACACCATTGAAGTGTCTAAAGGCTTGTGAAAGTCTACAAACTATTCAAAACTACTAACTAGTTAACTGTAATAGTGTTATAATAGGGTTATATATATAAAGCTGTTTTGCTTTATACCAGCCTATGGTTTGAAAAAAAGTATTCTCCTTGGTTATGGATATGTATCATAACTAATAATTCCATATGATTTTCCATCCAAACAGTCATTTGAATGTCCCGTGTGTCTCCTAAGCAAGGGCTTATGAGATTAGTCTGCCCCCCCCCCCCCCACACACCAAAACACAACAAAAAAAACCATGTCACACAAAATATTACCTAACCTCTAATGCATAATTTTTTAAGAGCATGGGGACTTGGGGAGCTTCCCAATCACTTCTATAATAGGTCATTTTCACCTCCACCATTAAACTTTATGAAGGCCGCTTCCACATATAGAATACATAACCCTTGCTGGCATGACTTTTTTTGAAACCAGTATGTGACAAATTAAAGAAAGTAATACAAAAAGGACGTTTTTGTCTATATACATCCATATACTCTCATAACTATTGTTGTAGGAAGTATATATCTACAATACACTAATTAATCTTATTAGTATATATATTTTATTGTGCTTCTTACTTAGTGTATTTTAGCTTTTATCTTTGTAGCCTCTTGTACTTTTATCCCATATTGCCTAGCTCAACTCTATGTCTCACTCTCTTGTCTTATAAAAGAGAGAGTCATGTACTTGTTTTATTCACTCAATAAGAAATAGCCTTTAGTATTTTAGATGGTATCACAACCTCCTGATCCTCCCTAAACCCTAACAATATGCCCACTTAACCCTAGCTGCCACCCCCTTTTCTTTCTTTCTTTTTCTTTGCTGCTGCCCCCCCCCCCCCCCCTTTCCCCTGCTGCCGCCGCCGCCCCCCCTACTGCTGCCGCCGCCCTCCTCAGCCCATGCCGCCGCCCTCACCTCCTCCTGCCCCCTTTTCTGCTGCCGCCACCCATCTCTCCACCTGTCGCATCCACCCTCTTCTCCACAGCCCACCACCACCTTCCTAACTCTCCGTCATCACCACCTTCTTCATCCCTTATTCCTATCCCATCCTGTTGACTGCCCCATCCACCCATCCTCTTCTCGTTGGTCTCCGGATAGCTTCAGACACTTTCTAGTTCTGGCACGTTGAAGATGTAAACTCAATTCTTGTTACACCCGATCTCACAATTTCCACTAATCATGAGATTATGGCATAAATTGAGGATTTAACGTAATACAAAGATCATCCTTAACTTTTTCTTCTCTTTCAAAACTCTTTGTTTTCTCGCATTGAACCACATAAACCAACTTTACAAGGGAATCTAAACATTGATTTCTCTAATCTGATTTCAACAGTAAAAATGCATGTATGAACATTCATTATGTTCCTCATACTTTTAAGCACATAAGACTTGCTGATTCGCACATATTGCTAAAAGAGGAATAATGTTATACATCATCATTTACAACTCTCTCTTATTTCTTTACAAGGACCTAGAGTGACAAGGACCGACTGAACTTAACTATACTCAGACTTAACTCTTGTGGCAGATCTACTCTGATGCAATGATATCTTCTTCAAGTCCATGTGATTTCCCTAAAAATTGTGAGTAGAGGGGTGAGCCTACTCGCTCAGTGAATGAGTACTTCAAAGAAACAGTCTAAAGTACTGATATAATTACAGATATACTTTTGAGCAATTGATATCAATTATAACAACAGTAAGTTTTAAAGAGTCTAATAATTGACAATCATAAATATGGCAGGATACTCTAAATATCTATAAGAGTGAATCAATATATGAAATGCTTGATTGATCATAAAGAGAACTAATAATTCAGAAACGTACAAAGAATAATTGAATAATTGTATACACTTGTTTGACCTCTCATTCATTTTATTATGCCCTGATCATATGCAATGTACTCTACATATGAAGACTCGTAGTGCACTACGATCACACCATACAAGACTTAGCGGACACACCCAGGAAATGCTAAGTCTGACTACTCTCTTGGTCTGCAACAGGGAAATGGCTCTCTGGCCTAAATTGGACTCCTCTAACCTGAGCACACAAGCGGAGAGTCAAGCCACCTCTTGGATTTTCTGTACTCTAGTGCCACCAGGACTTCTGGTTGATGTTGGACACTGCAAACTATAATTTAAGGAGACTTCCACTAGGGCTTCGTCCCCCGTGCCACCTGATAGCACGTTCCGACCCCCGTATACTGGACGCTGCCAGGGTTAGGTCGTTTCACCCCTAAGGCGCAGACCTCACATAGGGGTTCTACGGTGTTCATGGCTCCTAAGTCTATTATTTTATTATTCCTAGAAAGCTCTTTCTACATTGTACACTTCTCTTACTTGTACTTGACTCTGGTATCTCTATGGTGTCGCGTCTACTTATTTGAAGTTATAATACAACATGTATATCATTCTAAACTTGGCAGAGCAGTATATTCAAAACACTGTAATATACTGAGTAATCAACATACTATACATGCAGGCAGACTAAAATTCTTAAATAAACAGATTTCATGTCCACTTGGCACATACACACTAGAATCGTGCATATCAACCCAAATCTTGAGTTGTGCATCTCATAACTCAATTAAGAGTTAATTACTTATCATGACAAGAATTATTAATAAAAACTGTGAACATTGATATCACAATACTTGATTCATTGAACACCCTACCCTTAGGGTTTCATTTAATCACCACAAATGCTACAAAGAAAGGTGTAATACATCTATCACGTACTTTTCAAATCTTTAAAACACATGATACCTGAGATCTCAATCCCTTATCACATTACTGGGAATTCTCACCCCTTCACATCATTATCATAATTACTGGATTTGGGTATTCAAACCCTTAGATCATCACATAGCATTGTTACCTCAGTAACATGTAACCATTACCTCTAGGTCCTTAGACCAAGGTATTCATTTCACTGGTTGTACAAGTATTCTCATGGCTCACAAGGCCATCACACATCTTGTCACCTCTCACTAGGCAACAACTTATTCCCATGGCTCCTATAAAGATTTTATGCGACATAAACATTCACTGAATAAAGACTACTATCAACAATTCATATAAAATCAATATATGTATGAAACCTTGGAACTGAGCTGAATTTGGGTTTCCATGCCATTCACTGGGATATCATGCATCAATAATAACATTGAATAAATAAATTCTATCATGTCAAGAAAATCCCTTCAAATGGATTTCACGATATCTATTCGCAAATATCTAACTTTCCTCGCATCTAGGGTTTCACCCTCTTCACTGAGATACCAAACAAACACTACTCACTTTAAACGAAATCCAAGATAGTATCTGACATATATGTACTATGAATTTTAGATAAACAATCATTCAAAACCAAGGGGATCTAGATAAGCAACTTTCTCTATTTACTTATACAACAAATTTCAGTCATAGACAAATTCCCTATATTTCAGTTTACTCTTATAACCTCTACGAATACTTAGGGAATTCTCATTAGAATGCATTGTATACATTTCTAATATGATTTTATCATCTGAAATTCATTCAAACAAAGGAAGAATCCATTTCATATCATTTTGCAACAACTTAGAACAAATAGACAATTCAGGGTTTGTAGTCGCATACTAAGCAATTAAAGATTATGGTTGATTTAACCAAGTTTCGTGCAATATACTGTTTAAAGGAAGTTCCCACTCACCCTAAGGTGTGAAAACACCTTAAAAACATATCCCATATCTGAAAATCTCGAATCCATATCAAATCCCTAGCAATTCACCCATTTCTTCTTCCTTTCAACTCGGAAACCCTAAAAATGAGGGATTATGAAGAAAGAGTGAGAAAAGGGGAAGTTTTGATACCATTTTGGATCAAATAAGAGGAGGGACGGAATTTTGACATGTGAGAGAAGATTCACCATGAAACTATATCCAAAGAAGCTAAACTTACATGATTTCATCATTCCTCGGACCTCAAAACCCTAGGTCAGCATCTCCATCAATTTCTCCTCTCAAACCCTAACTCTCTCTCTAAGATTTCGTTTCTCTGGATTGAATCACGAATTATGAGAGCTCCTTGTGTGTTAGGTTGACCATATAGAGCAATTGAGCTGCTTGGGTCAATTGCACTTTGACCCCTTACTATACTTTTTCTTATTTCAGCAAATTTTTTCTGTCATAAAAAGGTTTCTGTAAATTTGTCTATTTCAGAGATCAAACCTCCTCCAAAAATTATGATAATTTAGCATGTTGTGTATAATTGAGTTACAAAGCTTCAGTTAAAATTTGAGATCACTCCAAGCTTCCATTAAATAATAAAAAATCGAATAGTGCATTGCTATCTAGAATTCTGCAAAAATGTTAGTTCCTGTAATTCGTCTACTGATAAGGTCTAAACGCATCCAAAATTTATGAAAATTTTACATGTTGTTTATGATTGAGTTTCAGATCTCCAGTTAAAATTTCAGATCATTTGGATTTACCAATAAATAATTAAAAATCAAACAATATACTGCTGAACAACATTCTGTCAGCATGGTCGGTTGAAATATATCTCGACTGAGAATGCCTTTTAAAGAACATCCAAAAATTCTGAAATTTTTCACTGAAATGCACGATTGAGTTATACATATTATATCCAAATTTCAATTAAATAAAAAATTTGTAGAAAATATGAAAAATCATTTACCACACTGCTATCCTGATTAAATTCCATACTCATGTACCATAAAAATCCTAATTTCAGCCAACTAGGGTTTATATTTCTCAAACCCTAATTTCTCAAACAAAAGAACACTTAACGTTCTTATTAGGTTTAAAACATCATAATTGAATTATCATCATTAATTAGATTTAAGCAATGATCAATCCAATTAAGCATATAATCATCCAGGTAAACCCTAGTTTACCAATTAAGCTCAGATGCGGTCATAACAGTTCTGCTCACTTCCTGCCTACGCCTCATGGAGTAATTTTTCCTCCATGTTGGTGTAGGTTCTATATTCCTTGCTGCCCCTACGTGGGTTCCTGAGATCCGATGCTTGGATCTCCTATCTTCTGCCTCTAGATCTGCCCATGTATTGGGCTTCTGCTGCTATCTGTCTCTGTTGACTGCTACGTCAACCTTTGACTTGCTACTGCTGCATGCGCCCTTGGTTCACGCTGCCTGCTTTCGTCATGGCGACCTCAGACATTCCCCGCAACTTGTGCGTCACCACTTTCAAACTAGATGGCTCCAACTATCACTTATGGGCAGCCTCCTTTGAACTCTACATCAAGGCTCAATGACGCTTCTCGCATCTGTCTACCAAAGGTCCAGCGACTCCTGCTACAGATGTTGATGACAAGACAAAACAAGTCTACGATCTTTGGTCTAAAGAATATTATGGCGTCATGAACTGGTTGGTCAATAGTGCAGAGCCCAAAATCACCCAGTCTTTGCTCCGCCTGAAGACGGCCAAGAAAATGTGGGATCGGCTTTCCCACGTGTATTCTCACCAGCGAAATCCGAAGGTGTTCGAGATCTTCAAAAACTTGGCCAAATTGGAGTACTCAGCTACTAATTCTGTGGAGGACTACTATAATCAATGCTCTGCGCTCTGAATGAGCTTGAGGTCTATCACCCCCTATCATCAGATATTACTGAGATCCAGCGCCAGTGCAATGAGTTACAGTTAGTCCAGTTTCTTGCTAGCATGCCGTCGTCCTTTGCGGGGGTAGTCGATCAAATCCTTTCTAGTGATCCTCTTCCTACCCTACGCGATGTTCTGAAGCGTGTGCAGCGCCTTCCCTCTGTCTCTCAAGCACTTCCTGATATTTCTGACGGGACAACCCTCATTGTTAGGACTGGTGACTCCTTCCGTGGATGTGGTCGCGGTCGAGGACGCGGTCGTGGACGATCCTCCACTGGTCCAGGACGGGGGTCCTCCTCTACTGTTGATGCTACTGAACAACGCTATTGCACCTTCTGCAAACGGACTAATCATAATGAAGACCGTTGTTGGATCAAACATGGGAAATCTGCGCGGGCAAATCAAGTCACATCTGAGCATGCTGACACTACTGCCTCCTCTTCTGCTGACTGGATCAGATCAGAATTTGAGAAACTGCTTTAAGCACGTTTGGCCTCATCTACAGAGACTTCCACTGATGGCAGTACTACTCTCCTAACCCAGTCTGGTAAAAACACTTGGGTGATTGACTCCGGTGCGACCTCCCACATTACTGGCAATCCTACCTTGTTATCCACTTTGCATAAAACTACTGCTATTCCTCCTGTTACTCTAGTTGATGGTTCACAAACGCCTGTATTTGGTTTTGGCAATATCTGTACTTCTGGCCGCCTACCTTTGCGCTCTGCATTATATGTTCCTAAATTTCCAATTAATTTATTACTTGTCAGTAGGACTGTTAAGAGCCTGCGTTGTTCTGTAACATTTGACCCAGATGATGTTATCTTTCAGGATCTGCGTACGAGTACGAAGATTGGTTCGGGCCATGAGGGACCAGACGGCTTATACTACCTAGATGTACCAAGGATTGATGCGCTTCTAACTTCTTATGTGACGGGCATCCAATGGCACTATCGGTTGGGACATCCGTCGGCGGCCAAATTGAAGCACATTCTACTTGCTATTTCTGATCTTGTTTTTCATTGTGAAACTTGCCAGTTAGGCAAACATACTAGGTCTACTTTTTCAAAAAAATTATGTATTGGTTCAAAACATCTTTTTGATATAGTGCATGCTGATATTTGGGGTCCATTGTCTGTTCCCAGTGTCTCTAGTTTCTGGTATTTTATGAGTTTTATTGATGATTTCTCTAGAACCACCAGGATATTCCTGTTAAAAGATTGGTCTAACATTCTTGATATTACTGCCTTTTTTTTTCTTCTGAAATACGTACCCAATTTAGTAAACCTATAAAAATCTTTCGCACTGACAATGCCCTTGAATTCATGCAAGCCTCAGTCAGTTCTTTTTGTCGCAAACTGGTACTATTCACTAAACCTCATGTGCTTATACTCCGCAACAGAATGGAGTTGCCGAATGTAAATATCGACATCTTCTTGAAGTTGCTCACACTCTTCTGTTTCACTACCATGTTCCCCACTATTTTTGGCCTGAAGCTATTTCTACTGCATGCTATCTTATCAATCGCATGCCATCTTCTGTTCTTGGCAATCAAGTTCCATATCAAATTCTATATCCTAATGCTCCGTTGTTTTCTGTCCCCTCTCAGATTTTTGGAAGCACCTGCTTTGTTAAAAATCTGCGTCCTGGATTAACTAAACTTGATCCCCGAGCCATCAAGTGTGTCTTCTTAGGGTACTCTAGGACTCAAAAAGGGTACCGCTGCTATGACCCGGTTTGAAAGAAGTGGTTGGTCTCAGCTGATGTCGTCTTCTTTGAACATATGTCATTTTATTCTTCTGCTGGTTCTGCCTTAACATCGGCTCTCATTCCAATTCGATTCCTATGTACTTTGACAACAAGGCTGCTATCTTTATTGCAAGTAATCCTACATTTCATGAACGTACTAAGCACATCGAAGTTGACTGTCACTTTGTACGAGAAGCTGTCTTATCTGGTCAAATATCTACGCCTTATACACATACTTCCGATCAAGTTGCATATATCTTCACCAAGATTCTTCCGAAGACTCGATTCACTGCTCTGATTGACAAGCTGGGCATGATTGATATCTATGCTTCAGCTTGAGGGGGAGTATTAGTATATATATTTTATTGTGCTTCTTACTTAGTGTATTTTGGCTTTTGTCTTTGTAGTCTCTTGTACTTTTATCCCATATTGCCTAGCCCTACTCTATGTCTCACTCTCTTGTCTTATAAAAGAGAGAGTCATGTACTTGTTTTATTCACTCAATAAGAAATAGCCTTTAGTATTTTAGAAATCTAATACCTATACCTAAAAAATAATATTAAGTGATCAGATACTTGTTTTTTAGAGTGTTCTAAGATTCTTCAATACGTAGTCCTTGCTAAGGGCATTTATTTATGTAGATATGTGGTGAGTTATTATTGTTGCATAGAACATGTCACACCGTCAGTCAGATGGTAAGTTCAAACACAATATAGGGGGCTCACTGAGTCAATAAGATTGTATGAACGACTCTTGGGTGGGTGGGTGGGGGGGGGGGGGGTTAATTTGTGTAAGGTCTGCTACCTCGGAGCCTTCTTCTCCCCTGCCCCTGGCTGAAGATGTGATGTGTGTCTGAAGGTCGTTTTCCTTTGTAATCCTCCTCAGATATAAAACAGTTGCAGAAAACTCTCTTTTTACCGTTTTGGTGGAAAACATAATTATAAAATGTTTCTGTTATGTGTGCCACCCATATCTCGAATAAGGAATGAAAACCTTTATGCAGCAGAACACCCCCTCCCCAACTGACACACACCTTTTTTTTGTTAAGTTTGCCTAATGACAAAAAAGAGAAGGCAGGCACCCGAAGTAAAAAGGACTCCACCAGGAAAAAGCCAATTCCTGGGAGGTGATTGTAGGATGTCTGAAGATTTAGACCTGGATGCCACCATTCATGCACATGTCACCGTTGGCGAATATGAAAGGACTGCCTAGCAATACCCAGCCTAATGTCTTGTCATGTGCCACTGTGAACACAATGTAATTCTATTCTGTTCCGTAATATTATTTTGTTGTGTTCTCCTCTTAGAAGCTATAATTGTACTAGGAAATCACTTAGGTTGCTAATGCTGAATATCTTGTCATATGGTATATACATGGAGGCATTATGAGGGCCAGAAGGTGAATTTGTGGCTATAGTATTTCTTTTCCTGGGAAAAAACACTGTAAATTGTACATGTGATGTCGTGCTGACAGAGAGCCCGTTCCCCAGGACTATTGTGTAGGCTGATATGTTCTATTATATCGAAATTTAAATGATAGTAACATCGGCAGCAGCTTTGTATATACATTAACCGATTGCTGGCCGCAAGAAGGCACCAGAAGCATTCTGTTTTCTCAGCTATTTGACTACCAAGAGCACTTTCCCATTTGATTTCTTGTAGCTAATGTCAGTCATACTCTACTTCGTTTTGTTTGGCTTCACAGGTGATGGAGAGGTCAATGCTGATGAGTTCTTCAGGATGATGAAGAGAACCTCTTTTGGGAATCATTAACTGATAAGTAACACGTTAAGTAGGCTACTTTTTGTTGCCCACAATTTTGGTCGATCTGTCCGTTATGATCATGGTCGGCGCAATGTGTACATTCTTTTCTTTGTCTTCTGTCCTCGGGAGTGTGATTAATACGTGTAGATCTGTGCCCATGTGTTTGAAGGGATCTGATTTCCAGAACTTTCTCTAGATCTTATGTACTTTGATCTTCACTCTTTTGTACACTCCTGTATATATAATGCATTTACTTCCATGAACTTAAGTTTCATAAAATATTTTTGTTTGGGTGGTGCCTCAGTACTGTGGTTAATATCGTTACTTTGCCCCAAAGAAGGGGTCGATTTTTTGAACTTTATTATAGATCTTTCATACTCTCTACATGATGCAATTATTTTTCATGACCGTACTCTAGTTTCTTGACTGAGTCAATGCCTGATAGAAAGTAGAAACCAGCTCTGTGCTCATTGTTCCACCCTTGAGGGAAAGCCGAGTAGAAGCTGGTGAAATTGCTGGAAGGCAGGAAGCTATCAGTGTAGTTACTACAGCCTGATCATATCCCCATTGAAGGTCTACTTGCCCAGGAGGATTATTGTCCTATCCTGCTCCAAAG
The DNA here is from genome assembly GCA_963693085.1 of Alisma plantago-aquatica. Lineage (NCBI taxonomy): Eukaryota > Viridiplantae > Streptophyta > Magnoliopsida > Alismatales > Alismataceae > Alisma > Alisma plantago-aquatica. Next base: position 1,490,728,090 of record OY856412.1, read on the forward strand.
AATGGAGGGTGACTTGCTGTTTACTGGCCAGCCCACTACATGCCCACAAGCAGTATATGGCGATGTAATCGTTTGGTGGCTTTTCAAGCTACTGAGACTTGCAATGGAAACTTGTTATTGGATGGCATATCAAAATCGAAGCAGTGGTAGACTCACAATGCCAGTTGGCATATGTGCTGTTAATTTCTTTGTGTGATTCTTGAACGAGTAATGACGGCATCAGTTGGGGACACGAGTTGCTCAAAAGATTGAAAGGGTTGGTAGATATCAATCAGATATGGAAGCTTGTTTTCTTGCTTACGACTAAGGTGGCTACCCAACATAAATGAAAGGTGCGGCACTGACAATGCAGCAATGCAGTGTTTACGGGGTTCTAGGTGTCTTACAATCGTCCGGTGCTTTGTTTGGTGTTATGAGTGGTGGGAGGTTTATGTTAAGTTTTCGAACCAGAGAATACCCGGGTTCTTGCGGAATAACAAGATCGAGAACGAAGAGAGCAATCACGCAACCAAAGGATACAAGATTTACGTGGTTCGATTGGGATGATCTAGTGAAATTTCTACTATTTCAGAGAAGAGAGTATAAGAGGAGTGTTCTCAAAAGAGGAAGTATATACCTTGGGCTACGGCGGCGGCCGTCTCAATACAGAATACAAGATGATGCTAAAACTATAAATATGACGCATACACTTATATATGTAGAACTGTAATCGGATTCCTATTCGGATATGGAATTTAGGCATTAATCAGGTCGGCAAAAATCTATTTAATTTTGGTCCAAATCTACAATCAGATGAACACAATTTTTTGAGAGAAAACAATTTACTTTGCATAGCGGATTGGAGGATGAATTGATCGTCTACTTCTACATTATATTATTATTGAATGCACGAACCTGGAATTGCAGTGTACTGCCAGTGTGTGTTTTCTGCAGTGAGGATGTTGGTGGTTGACTTCTATGATTTTAAAACTAACAAGCATGATTGCAAGTTGATGGAATAATTGAGGAGTGTGCTGTCTAATGAATAAGATGCTCTTCTAGGTGGAAGGTCAGGCTGTAATGTGACGAGGTTGGCGATTTGAGGTTGTTGCTTTAAATTATAACGCTGACATTTTGTTTTTGGTGGCATCTAGAACGAGGTGCTGGGGGAGCGTTCTGATACTTCCAGACAAGGTTGGAGACTTTTGACTGCTGCGGATGTTATTAAATGCTTGAAAGGGAAATGGCCCGTGCATTGCTGTAGTACCACTATCTAATAAAGACTATTCTGTGTTTAGGCCACAAGAGAAGATGAAGTCGATGGTACATAATACAAACCCAGTTGGCTATTTGTGCGTTCAGTTGCTGCATTTGATAGCAGGAGCATCGCCTTCAAGACCTCGAATCATTATCTGCAAAAGCACGTGCACTGCAATTTTAGGAAGTAGTTTATAATTTCCTAAGTATATATATTAATAACATTAGCCGGCAAGGAAGTAGTTTATAATTTCCGAAGTATATATATTAATAACATTAGCTGGCAGACGAGTGACACGGTAGCATGTGGGCTTGGTAGAGTATACTCGGGCTGCAATCTTAATTTGATTGTATAAAATTATACCGAATAACATTTTACAATCTGGTTACACTAAAATAAAAAACCCTTATTGCAAAGCAAAAGTGTCCATAACACTTTGTAATCCATGACGAATGCTTCTTAACGTCTTTTTTATGAAATATTTCATTCCTAAGTAAAAGTATGATCGGATTTTTAATTAAAAGAATTTTTGTAAGGAAATAGTCTTCGAGTAAGACTATGAAGACGACATGCTCGCCTCTAAACATAATCCTCCCTCAACAATGCAAAGAAGAGGGAAAATATAAATATTGAGAAAATGAAAGTTGTATCATCAACTAAAATAATGTCAGAATTAGTTGAAAGACATCTGAAGAGATACATATCCTTCAAAATGATTGTTGACTTAGAAGTTATACATTGTCTATATTTTGATAATTACTTAACCATTCTATTCATATGTATCTAATATGTGCATTCAAGATTGATTTCAGGTGTTAGGTACATGAAAAGGATCAAATTGCTCAAGCCTTAATTTGCTCAAGTTCAAGTCAAAAGCAATACAAGTGTGCTTTTTAGGAAATCCATGTAATAACCTTAGAATATTTTTGTAATCACTTGTATTGATGATATGACTTGTAACTAAGATGAGAAAATTGATTGGGACACTTAGAACCAAGTTTTAATCACTTTTGATGTATTTTAGAAAATTGATCACAAGCAGTCAATCGGTTGAGTTACAATCTCGACCGATCCACTTGATCAATTCTCTGAAGAGTGCATCGGTCGAGTTGTGCACTCACAAAACTCGACCGATCGGGTTACTGACCAAATACAACTTTCATTGGTCGGTCGAGTTTCCTCAGGACAAACTCGATCGATGGTTTGAAATTTGGGTTTGTCTTTCACCCAATCGGTCGAGTTACCATTATTGAATCTCGACCGAATGTACAGTACGGAAAATGCAGAAAAAGTGATTCTAACCGTCAGTGACTTGTTTGGGTGAAAATAGATCTGTTGCCTTGTGCAAAAATGACTATAATTTGACCCTAAGTATTCCCCAACTCAAAGGGGCACCCTCAATTATAAATAGGACCACTTGGAGTTCATTCCAATGTTGCTCATTCCATATATGCTTGGTTCTTGCTTAGTTGAGAGTGTTGTACACCTTTGAGCCCCTTTGTTTCTCTACCTTCAAGTCAAATCTGTGAGTATGAGTGAGTTAAGATCTGTTGTAAGAGAGCTATCTCTTGTATCCATGTAAAGCTCTCCACCTCCATCTTCCTAACCCCTTTCCTATTGATGAAAAGGCTGAAGATCTTCTCTGAGTGAAGGAGAAGGAGTTGTTGTTCTTCAAGGTTGAAGAAAACATGGCGTTTTAGATCTCCAAGTGAAGGAGATAGGCAAGGTGGACGTTCAAGAAGGATAGGTAATTCCTTGAAGGCCAAAGACTTGAACAAGGAGTGGGTAAGTCCTTGTTGAAGGCTGAAGACTCCATGGTTCAAGTGGGTAAGTTCCTTCGATAGGTTGAAGATCCTTGCTTGAGGTATTAAGTCCTTGGATGAATGTGGTTTTGTCTTGTAATCTTATGATGGAATATAAGAGTATCAAGATTGCAAAGTCCTAGAGATTAACCACTTCTAGGTAGTGGACTGACTCACTTCTAGTTTGAAGTGTGGAACCACTCTAAACCACTTTGTCCAAGTGCATGCTCTTCCTTGTCTCTCATCCTTGCTATGCTTGTTAGTTAGGATCTCAAATTGGCTGTATGTTTAAGTTTCTCTACTTAATATAATTTGGTGGTCTAATTCGTCTTGTGAGATTTGTGAAGCTCTATTCACCCCCCCTCTAGAGCCCTTGATCTAACAAGTGATATCAGAGGAGGTCTTCTCCAAACTACTTCTACAAGTAGGAGAAGATGGGCGATTTAGCACTTGGATCTCTCAACTTGGAGGGAAGCTTCTCCATGCGACCTCCGGTCTTCGACGACACCAACTTCCTTTATTAGAAGAGAAGAATGTAGTTATATCTCCAAGGAGTAAGCTATGAGATGTGGAAGGTGGTGCATCTAAAGTATGAAGATCTAAAAGGGGAAATCTCCACATGGACGGAAGCCCAGATGAGGCAAGCTCAGCTCAATGCCAAAGCCGTGAGCATCATCTATATAGCCCTCACCCCATCTGAGTTCAACCAGATCTCCTCTTGGGACACCGCACATGAAATTTGGAACAAACTATGTGTCACCTATGAAGGAACGGAGCAAGTAAAGGAAGCCAAGATCTACATGCTTGGTGGTCTACTTGAGAACTTCAAGGATGAAAGAGTGGTGGACATGTACACAAGGCTTAATGTGATCATCAATGGGTTGACAACCCTTGGTAGTGTGATGGACAAAGGCACAATCAACTCCAAGATCTTGAGATCTCTTCCAAAGAGATGGGATCCCAATGTTACATCCATTGAAGAAGTGTACAAGCTTAGTGAATTGTCAACCGAGGAGCTGGTTGGCAACCTTCAAGCCCATGAACTAAGGCTTGATAAGCAAGAAGAGGAAGAAAAGAGAGAAGAGAAGGAGTCCAAGAAGATCAAGGACACAACCTTCAAAGATCAAATTGAAGAGATGGTTCGACAACAACAACTTGCTCTTAAGTCCCCCACTCCTTCCTCAAGTGAAGATGAAGGCCCAAATGAGCATGAAGCTAATTACTCCAAGGGCAAACACTTCAAGGGGAAGCCTTCTTCATCAACTCCTAGATGCTATGAATGTGGCCGAAAATGCCATTACAAGAGTGATTGCCCAAAGGCCAAGAAGAGCCACCATAAGAGCAGCCACAAGAAGGAAAAGGAGTACAAGAGAGAAGGCAAATACAAGAAAAAGGAGAAGAAAGAAAGAAGAAGCAAAGATGCAGGTCATGCAGCTTGGGAGGAGTCTTCCTCAAGTTCTTCTAGCTCCGAAGATGGAGAATGCCACCTTGATCTCATGGCCTCTACAAGTGAAGATGTAGTTGAGGTAAGTGAGGTAAGTGAAGTCAATTTGCATGAGTTGTCAAAGGAAACTCTTATTGATATGCTTAATGCTTTTCGGTCATCTTTTACTAAATGCAAAGCTAAAAAGAAAAGGTTAGGAAAGATAATAGACGATCTTTATGCTAAAATTGATATTCTTGATCAAAATGAAAAGTTGCACCTTGATAGCATAGATTCCTTGCAAGGGCAATTTCTTGACCTTGAGCTCCAATACAATGGAGTAGAGGTTGAGAATGATGTCTACCTTAAGACCATTGCTGCTCTTAAGGAACATAACCAAAGATGTCAAGATGAGATAGATGTTCTTAAAGCTAAAAATGTAGAACTTAATCTCATTGATGAAGCTAGGAAGTAAGAAACTCATACTTATCAAAAGGAAATTATTTTTCTTAAATCTAAAAATGTTAAGTTGCTTGCTCAAGTTAATGATTTATCATCTAGACCTATTTTGTAAAGTAATGAGGCAGCTAGCACTGCTTTAGAACGTGATTCTTTTCATACTAAAGCCCTTTGTTTAGACGACCTATTGCATGCTGAAGATGATCTTGCTAGTTTATCTTCTATTGTCATTAACCTTAGTGATAATAATGCTAAGTTAAGAGATTTTTTGTAAAAGTTTCTTATGGGAAAGAAATCCCTTAATGTTGTCCTAGACCACTGTATCAAACAAACTAGTACTAATGGTTTAGGATATGATGGGACTAATGTTACAACCCCAATTTTGGGTTCATTTGCTGAGAAATGTAATTTATCATATTAAGGATAAATGAACAAATAATGATGTCTTTTGATTGAATGCATGAATTTCGTTACAATAGCTTTGATGATTGCTTTGTGGGCTTTATTGGCTATTGGGCCCAATAACAAGGAAATTCAATTAGTAAATGAATAATTAAGATTTTGAGAAAAGAAAGGTGTGGAAACCTCCAGAAGACAAAAGAATATAATCCAAGGTTGGATTTCGTGCCTCTTAGGTTCCTTGGATCCCAAGGAGTCCAAAGTTGCATAGAGAATGCAATAAGAAAAGGAAAGACCAATTAAGTATTTCCTTATAAAGAAAGAAATTGAAAATAATGATAAATGTGGAAAATAAGTGAAAAGAGGTGTAATTGAGTTTTCCTTGGTGGAATTTCGTATCCCAAGGATTCATAATGTTAAAAAGGAATACCAATGAGGAAAATAAAAGAGAAATAAAGAGAAAACCCCAAAAGGAGATATTTAATAAAGAAATGAGTGAGATAATACAAATAAAGGGATAAATAAGAAAATAGATAAGTGAAAGGCTATGGAATATTCCCAAGATGGGATCCCAAGCCATTAAGGTTCCTTGAGGATCAAGGAATTCAAAATAATAATTTAATGGCAAAGAAAGAGGGAATACCAAATTAATTGGCTTAATTTATAATGATAACTTGCTTATGAAGAAAACACCCTTTTCCTTTGGAATTTGGGTCTCTAATTTGGTACAATGGTAGATGACGTCGACCCAAAGCTTCCTTTAAAATTTTGTGGAAAAAGGATAAATGATTAAAGAGTTGTGATTTTTAGAAGTTTCCTAAAGTGCAAGGGATAACTTTAAATGTCACGATATATCTGGGATTAAATCCTAATTTCCGTTTTTGAGCACTCATCCGCGATCATTGGACCTATGATCCACGGCCTGGGATGAATCTCGATCTCACGAGGACTGAGGATACAAAGACCAGGTTGCGATGAGATTGATCGATGTTTTTTGTGAGTTTGGGACCAACTGCGGAGTTTTGGAGGAGTCCATTGACTCCGGGAGATCGAGCTGACCTGATCCACCCCAAGTTTTTGGGGGTTTCTTCGCGTATGGGAGAAGTCCTCAATTTATAGAAGACTCGATGAGTTCCCTATATATAGGGGAAGCACAAGGCATCATAGGGGAGGTCCTCATCGGTTCCCACGCAACCAAGGCACGAAACCAAGCACACCGGTACCCTCAATTTGGGATGTCGTCAATGAATTCACACCCTTCTTCTTCTCTCTGTTGCCGGCGGAGGACCTGGTGGTTCTCTCAGATCGATGCATCACTGCCCAAATTGGACCTACCATCAAGTTCGACGGCGAGATCCGGAGCTAGAGACTCCCTTCCCGGCTGCGGAGGAGGCCTGACGCAAAGAGTCAACCCTCTCGTTGACCCAGCCGAGAAGCAGCTCGCGAGCCTGAGTCGTGAGGTTGAACAAGGTAAGGGGTAAAAGACCCCTTTGCCCTCGCGCTTACATTAGCCAGGTAAGGGCATTCTCGCCCAATCCTTTACTTTCCATCATCAGCTAAGCACGCGCAACATGAGCCGTCGGATCTCGCATGGTCCAGTGGACCACGGATCTAGCGGTTGGTGTTTTTCTAAAAATAGTAAATAAATCCAGAAAAATGAATTATTTTGCAAAAATCATAACTTCTTCTATGAAGCTCAGATGGGAAAAGTTAATACATGAAAAATGATCATAAAAATACAAGGAATGCATTAAAAATGGTTTGGGGTATCTAAATCTGCATATTTTTGTAAAAGTGTATATTTTGATGGGAAAAGTGTTAATTTGTAATTAGAAAACCCTAATTGTTAACCAAAGATGGGTTTAATCTTGCAAATAGATTAATTCTAGCATGGTTTACTTGATTAATGTTAAATATGGTTTTTAACTTGTTTTGATGATAGAATTGCAAGGTTTAGGGTTTTTAAACTAATGTGATGGTTAATATGCTTAGAAACCCTAAATAGGAGAAAAAGGAAAGAAAAGCATCTATAAATCCAAAATTAGGGTTTTGAGTTGCAAAAGTACGATCTTAAAATCTGTTGTGATAAATAAGATGAGATAATTAGAGTTTGATGGAAATTTTGATAAAAGTAAAGTAAAAGAGGTAAAAAGGAAGTAAAACCCTAATTATAGTCAAACCCTAAAAAGGGCTAGTAACCCTAGGGCGATTAGGCCAATTAGACTTTGGATACCATGATTCATGATAGAGAATATTGGATGTATATTTTAGGATTGAATTGTGTGCTTGCTTGCTTGATTCTGGAATTACTTGCTTGATTGGATTATTCCTGCACCTGAGTCTGCCCGACAGGTATGTGGTTAATTATGAATAACCGCCTTAGTTTCCCGAGGATTTTCCGGATGGTTAATCGCATTGAATGCAAATTATCAGTTTGGATGTTCATACTTGCAAACTATAAAGTCACTATGAATATCACATTAATAATAGAAGTAAGGATTCTCGCACTTACATGCCACCCTGATGGATGATGCCAAAGGTCAGGCCCAGATGGGTAGACCAATGGACACCTTGAGTGGTGACCCCAGGCACCAAGTTTGGCAATGAGAAGGTGGCCTATGATATTGCATGACTAGTGGGCACCATGAGTGGTGACCCCCAGGCACCAAGCTCGGGATTGAGAAGGTGGCCTTAAGTCATTGGCAAAGGAAACCCTAAGGTGGGTATGCCAGGGTTAGGGCAAAAGCGGTGGAGAATGTCATACTGAAAAGTGTAAATTGGCTTGTTAATTAACTTGATTGTGATAATTAGATTGTTATCCTTATGTGCAAACTTTTGGTTGCTCCCACATATCAGTATATTTCGATATACTGACCGACGTTTTGTTTGTCGGCGTTTTAGGAACAACAATTAAAAGAACAAACAGTAAAGTGACACGTTGTGGAAATAAGAGATAAAGTGCAAGGAGGATTAGATAGAATAATTCAAGCTCTGGTTAGATAGATTTCCAAAGTTTTCAAAGGTAAGTAAAGTTTTAATTTTATACCAAATTCCAGTTAGTTAGTAGAATTTCATAATTATTATTGATTATTTGTCGAACCTTTGATCCTGTTAATTGAATAACGGCTCTGTCCTTCGGGTCTCCCTTAATTGGGGGTTACCGGGAGGCGGGGTCATTAAAATTGGTATCATAGCATAGGTTCCTCACTTAATCTTTGATAATTATTAAATTTTACAAATTCTATAGAATCCAAGGGAGTTATTAGAGGATTATCCGAAAAACAGTGGTGTCTAGAAAAGGATAACGATCGGGGGCTGTCAATATTTTCCTCCGCACCGCTAGTCGGAATACGAGGACTCCCGGATCTGTGTGACTGCCTGGCCAAAGTCTTAGGGTATGATTCGAAATAAGATACCTTTAGGACTCTCTCATCTTGATTCATCCCTTCTCAACTCAAATTCTATTAAGGACCTTAATGATTAGGGTTTCCTCTCTTCTCCTCACCCTCTTGAGGTATGGGTAAGGTTGATAAGGATTAATGAATCCTCCACCAAATTAATAAAAAGCATGTAAATAAGATGCCATGGACATAAGCTTAATAGAATAGATACATGCTTAGGTCGTATGACACGAGTTGTCATTGCCCTCAGGAGAGACATGAGGATAGACCTCCTTGGCAGGAGGATGAGTAGAGAGAATTGGTCTTGGAGGTAGAGACCTCCATTAAAAGTAGAGATCTAGCACATCATTAGAGGATGATGTTAACCCTAACCCTAAGTGAAGGTTAGAGAGAGAGATGACATGATGAGTTAGATGTCATGGTTGACCGGGTGTTTGGTCAGACATGCCTTGGGATCACCATACGAGCCATGAGGGGTTGGATAACTTGGTACTTTTGGTGACCCAATCTTGGAGAGGGTCGTGCATGTTTGAGAGAAAGATAGCTCCTTCATGGATGAGGTTAGAGAAGAACCTATAGAAACCTTATGGGCTGTTGCAAGTAGGATATAGCTTGCACCCAGAATACATCAATAGTACGAGCAGTGAGTTTAAACTGTGGGCAGAAGGACAAGGTGGATGCTTATGTGATAAAAATAAAGAGCTAAGGATAATCTTGAGCCAAACATGAGTTGAGCAAAGGCTTCACCCAGGTAGGGATATGCTTGTGAGCTTGATCCATCTTCATGGAGAAAGGACCTCTGATAGTGAGACGGTTTGTAGGGTTAGCTCTAGAGAGAGAGAGAAAGCATAACCCCAACAAGAAGGTTGGAAGCTTAGCTTCTAAGACATGAGGAATAGTGGGGAGTCAAGGATGATACAACCTAAGTGGATGTTAGTGGTTGCCCTATGCTTGATACCTGGAAGTGGATGATATCTTGGTGTCCTTTAGAGGAACCAAACCCTAAAGAGAGGATGATGCTTCTGGTACCTATGTGCCTATGGTATAAGTGGTTACCTACTGAGATGAGACAAAGAGTGCCTTAGACCCTGAGGAGGTTTAAGTAACCAGTTGTGAGGCATTATACCTAGTTGGTTGCCCTTGAGGAGGAGTCCACTCTGAAGTGCTACCTATATAAAAAGATCATGGAAGTACATGACATACCTTGGACATGCTTGATTCATGGTTAAGAGATTGAGCATGCAGTTGAACGCCCAAAAAGTGAACCTAGGGTTCCTAGGCCTAAGAGGGGAAGTGGCATACCTAATGCTCGTGACGAGGATGGAGTTCTGTAGTTTCAAGCATGGTACTCTTCATGAATAGAGGAAAAAGGAAACCCCTTAAGTTTAAAGTATGTTTGAGGAACCCCTCCTAGATAAGATGATGACGTAGGGAGATATGATCTTGATCCATGTTGAGGAATGAAAACAAGTATGATCTAACATGGCTTAGTAGATGGTATGCTTGTGCCTTAGTAGCTTGCTAGGGTTAAGCATGCTCATGTGGATGTAAACCCTAAGGACGGTTGTGACCTTGTTTTCAAGAGTTGTAGTTCCTCCCATCCTGGGAGAGGGACCCTTTGGTAGGGTGTATACCAGTTTTGTTGGTTTTAAGGTAACCTAAAGAGGTTTCATAGGACCTTGAGAAGCTAAGTGAAAAGTACATAGTATGAGAATGAACCTGTAAGACCCATATATAACCATCTCTATGTACATGTGGATGTGTTACCATGGAGGTAACTGGTATGGGGCTTGACCAAGGTAGGCAGGTTGCCATGACCCCTATGAAGGGATGAAAGTTAGTCATGGATGTAGAGAGAGATGATGAAGGATTGGGTAAGGTTCTAAGTTGAACATGTACTATAATGGAATCCTAAGTCTATCCTAGGGTCAGGTAGGGATAAGACCGATGGAAGAAGGAGTTGCCTAATTCCCTAGTTGCACATGACCATAGGGTCGGGAGGTAATAGCTATCATTGTCTGAGAGCCATGGGTTAGGAGATTGATCACCTTCATGAACTCATGGGACCCAAAGGGAAGATGAGTAGGGCACTCTCTGGATGCATAAGGGAAGAGGGATGACTCCAAAAGTGTCGGCATCCTATAGACCTAGAGGATAAGGATTGTGTGGTGACCCAAGTAGGTTCAAAACCCGTTTCCATGGAAGTAACATTGATATTGAATCATAAGTTGCACGTTCTAACTTAGGTTTGAAGGTGTCTTGGCAAGGTGGGATGTACCATCTCTATTCTTGGAACTGGAAGAACTCTGTATTTGGACTACAACCAAATGCTTATTTCCTCTTGTTATGAGAGTAAGAGATAGGACAGTACACATGCCATATACCAAGGATAAAGATGATGTAAGTTGGAACATTGCTACAAGGTATGAGGATAGAGATGATAACATACCCTTGTGGAGTGAATGATACATGGATGGTGTACAAACACCAAGAAGTATTAAGGTAGTCATCTTGTGAGGATGTTGTCACATGAGTTATACATAACTTGCATGTGATACAAGGTTGAGTTGGATAACCAAGAGGATAAGCTCAGAGTTTCTTGATGAAGCCAAATTTAGAGTTTGAGATGAGATGATAAGTATAATACATGGAGGTGTATGTTACCTAATACCTAAGGATGATAAGTGGTGATGAATGCTCTGGTTGAGATATAGTTGCCTAGTTTAGCTGGAAGCTAGAAGAAGTTGAGGTTGTTAGGCTAACCTTAAGTTGAGAAAAAGAGGTAAGTTTAGCTAACACTCAGATGTATCAATAGTGGTTAATCAAGTAGATGATTGTTTGGTTAGCCAGACTAGTCCGTTATATAATGAAAGGATGGTTGTCGAACCTCAGATGTACTTCTTTGGAAAGGAAAGTGACGAAACCCTATTGAGAGTGGTTTTGGATTTCTAAGGTATCGATCTTGAGGAATCATGACATACAGGAGATCATGATTTTAAGATCACCAAACACTGTGATACTGCAAGGATAATAAGTGATAGTATCACTCTGGTTACTTGATGTGAAGTTGCATGTAGCATGTGGCCATGCGAGCCAAGGGTGAAGGAAGAACACCATTAACCCAGTGCTTTGACTTAGAGGTTAAAGAATCCCCGAAAGGGAATGGATTTCATCCACTATGAATGTTGTGGTAAGTCTCCCCTTGACCAAGGAAGGTCAAGATGCAATATGGGTTATGATAGACCGCCTTACCTAGATAACACGAGAAAGAAAGAACACTGTCAAGGGACAGATTCTGTTGAACTACATAAGAGAGAGAGATGGTTCAACTACACCAGGATGCGAGTTCAAAAGTTCTTGAGTATGACTTAAAGGTTCACTTCCATGAGGTGGAAGTAGATACATGAAGAACTCAATGATAGTATAGTTTATCACCCCTAACTAATGGTTAGTGTGATCCAGACTAGAGGGTCTGATGAGAGCAAGTGTGCTTGTTTAGGGTGATACAAAGAGACAGTTCTTAAGATGTGATGTTAACCACCATAGCCTTTATCGGGATGTAAGAAGTTCTATTAGGAGGTTGTGTCGGTCACCACTTCATTATGATGATGTTGGTGAAGGAGGCCTCGCGAAGGTCAGAAAAGAACCACAGTGTGTGCAGATGAAGTCACTTTGATCGTGCAATGGCTAAGAGAGAGCCCAGTGGTGACATGAGTCGCGAGTTGATGCAAAGCAGACTGACATGCAGTTCACTGTGGGAGAATATGTGATGTGAAAACCCGACCCCTCTAAGCTACAGCTAAGAAAGCTGAGTCCCCGATATATGGGTCCATTTGAGATGGATTGGTGGAGATGGTTGTGTTTAGCCTTGCCCCTCAGGATAAAATGATGTGTAATGTGTTCCATGAGTCCGATCTAGAGCACTATGTGAGATACCCAAGCCATGTGCTAAGCCCTGAACATATTCAACTTTTTGAGAGGCTGAAAAGTCCTGAGTCACCTATGAGGGTACGATATACCAAGGTAAGAAAGAACTCAGATGGAAGAATATGAGATGATGAAGGTTCTTGGAAAGCACCATGGAAAGGGTGAAGCCACATGCGAGCCCTGATGGACGTATGAAAAGCTTATCCTGAACTGTTTGTTTGCTTGATGGAATTTTGAGGGAAACATTCTTATAAGAGGGGAAGGATGTTACAACCCCAATTTTGGGTTCATTTGCTGATAAATGTAATTTCTCATATTAAGGATAAATGAACAAATAATGATGTCTTTTGATTGAATGCATGAATTTCGTTACAATAGCTTTGATGATTGCTTTGTGGGCTTTATTGGCTATTGGGCCCAATAATAAGGAAATTCAATTAGTAAATGAATAATTAAGTTTTTGAGAAAAGAAAGGTGTGGAAACATCAAGAAGACAAAAGAATATAACCAAGGTTGGATTTCGTGCCTCTTAGGTTCCTTGGGTCCCAAGGAGCCCAAAGTTGCATAGAGAATGCAATAAGAAAAGGAAAGACAATTAAGTATTTCCTTATTAAGAAAGAAATTGAAAATAATGATAGATGTGGAAAATAAGTGAAAAGAGGTGTAATTGAGTTTTCCTTGGTGGAATTTCGTATCCCAAGGATTCATAATGTTAAAAAGGAATACCAATGAGGAAAATAAAAGAGAAATAAAGAGAAAACCCCAAAAGGAGATATTTAATAAAGAAATGAGTGAGATAATACAAATAAAGGGATAAATAAGAAAATAGATAAGTGAAAGGCTATGGAATATTCCCAAGATGGGATTCTGAGCCATTAAGGTTCCTTGAGGATCAAGGAATTCAAAATAATAATTTAATGGCAAAGAAAGAGGGAATACCAAATTAATTGTCTTAATTTATAATGATAACTTGCTTATGAAGAAAACACCCTTTTCCTTTGGAATTTGGGTCTCTAATTTGGTACAATGGTAGATGATGTCGACCCAAAGCTTCCTTTAAAATTTTGTGGAAAAAGGATAAAGGATTAAAGAGTTGTGATTTTTAGAAGTTTCCTAAAGTGCAAGGGACAACTTTAAATGTCACGATATATATGGGATTAAATCCTAATTTCCGTTTTTGAGCACTCATCCGCGATCGTTGGACCTATGATCCACGACCTGGGATGAATCTTGATCTCACGAGGACTGAGGATACAGAGACCAGGTTGTGATGAGATTGATCAATGTTTTTTTGTGAATTTGGGACCAGCTGTGGAATTTTGGAGGAGTCCATTGACTCCGAGAGATCGAGCCGACCTGATCCACCCCAAGTTTTTGGGGGTTTCTTCGCGTATGGGAGAAGTCCTCAATTTACAGAAGACTCGATGAGTTCACTATATATAGGGGAAGTGCAAGGCACCATAGGGGAGGTCCTCATCGGTTCCCACACAACCAAGGCACGAAACCAAGCACACTGGTACCCTTAATTTGGGACGCCGTCAATGAATTCACACCCTTCTTCTTCTTCTCTCTGTTGCCGGCGGAGGACCTGGTGGTTCTCTCAGATCGATGCATCACTGCCCAAATTGAACCTACCACCAAGTTCGGCGGCGAGATCTGGAGCTAGAGACTCCCTTCCCGGCTGCGCAGGAGGCCTGACGCCGAGAGTCAACCCTCTCGTTGACCCGACCGAGAAGCAGCTCGCGAGCCTGAGTCGTGAGGTTGAAGAAGGTAAGGGGTAAAAGACCCCTTTGCCCTCGCGCTTACATTAGCCAGGTAAGGGCATTCTCACCCAATCCTTTACTTTCCATCATCAGCTAAGCGCGCGCAGCATGAGCCGTTGGATCTCGCATGGTCCAGTGGACCACGGATCTAGTGGCTGGTGTTTTTCTAAAAAGAGTAAATACATAAAAAAAATGAATTATTTTGCAAAAATCATAACTTCTGCTATGAAGCTCGGATGGGAAAAGTTAATACATGAAAAATGATCAGAAAAATAAAAGGAATGCATTAAAAATGGTTTGGGTATCTAAATCTGTATATTTTTGTAAAAGTGTATATTTTGATGGGAAAAGTGTTAATTTGTAATTAGAAAACCCTAATTGTTAACCAAAGATGGTTTTAATCTTGCAAATAGATTAATTCTAGCATGGTTTACTTGATTAATGTTAAATATGGTTTTTAACTTGTTTTGATGATAGAATTGCAAGGTTTAGGGTTTTTAAACTAATGTGATGGTTAATATGCTTAGAAACCCTAAATAGGAGAAAAAGGAAAGAAAAGCATCTATAAATCCAAAATTAGGGTTTTGAGTTGCAAAAGTATGATCTTAGAATCTGTTGTGATAAATAAGATGAGATAATTAGGGTTTGATGGATATTTTGATAAAAGTAAAGTAAAAGAGGCAAAAAGGAAGTAAAATCCTAATTATAGTCAAAACCCTAAAAAGGGCTAGTAACCCTAGGGCGATTAGGCCAATTAGACTTTGGATACCATGATCCATGATAGAGAATATTGGATGTATATTTCAGGATTGAATTGTGTGCTTGCTTGCTTGATTCTGGAATTACTTGCTTGATTGGATTATTCCTGCACCTGAGTCTGCCCGACAGGTATGTGGTTAATTATGAATAACCGCCTTAGTTTCCCGAGGATTTTCCGGATGGTTAATCACATTGAATGCAAATTATCAGTTTGGATGTTCATACTTGCAAACTATAAAGTCACTATGAATATCACATTAATAATAGAAGTATGGATTTCCACACTTACATGCCACCCTGATGGATGATTCCAAAGGTCAGGCCCAGATGGGTAGACCAATGGTCACCTTGAGTGGTGACCCCAGGCACCAAGCTCGGGAATGAGAAGGTGGCCTATGATATTGCATGACTAGTGGGCACCATGAGTGGTGACCCCCATGCACCAAGCTCGGGATTGAGAAGGTGGCCTTAAGTCATTGGCAAAGGAAACCCTAAGGTGGGTATGCCAGGGTTAGGGCAAAAGCGGTGGAGAATGTCATACTGAAAAGTGTAAATTGGCTTGTTAATTAACTTGATTGTGATAATTAGATTGTTATCCTTATGTGCAAACTTTTGGGTGCTCCCACATACCAGTATATTTCGATACACTGACCGACGTTTTGTTTTTCGGCGTTTTAGGAACAACAATTGAAAGAACAAACAGTAAAGTGACACGTTGTGGAAATAAGAGATAAAGTGCAAGGAGGATTAGATAGAATAATTCAAGCTCTGGTTAGATAGATTTCCAAAGTTTTCAAAGGTAAGTAAAGTTTTAATTTTATACCAAATTCCAGTTAGTTAGTAGAATTTCATAATTATTATTGATTATTTGTCGAACCTTTGATCCTGTTAATTGAATAACGGCTCTGTCCTTCGGGTCTCCCTTAATTGGGGGTTACCGGGAGGCGGGGTCGTTACAACTACTCTTAAGGATTAAGAACAAGAATGAGAATAAGGGTAAGAAGAAGAGTGTAGAACCTCCTATCTTCCATGGAGAGACTTCCGGCTCTAAGAACCCAATGGTATGTGTTCATTGTAAATGTGATGATCATTACTCTACTTATTGTCCTTACAAGCCAAAGGGGACCAACCCAAAGATGAAATGGGTCCCCAAGATAACCCCGGATCCCAAAGTTTGAGTTGGGTACCGACATCCTTCTTTCATGCAGGTTAAAAGAAGGTGGATTGTTGATAGTGACTGCTCCAAACATATGACAGGTGAAATCGGCCATTTCAACAAATTCATGAAAAAGAAAGGAGGATTGGTGACCTTCGGGGACAACAAAAATGGTAAGGTGATAGGCGAGGGTGATGTAGGCAATGAGTTAAGTATTAAAAATGTTTTGCTTGTTGATGGCCTACATCACAATTTGATAAGTGTAAGCCAACTTTGTGATAATGGTTACCTTGTTCTATTTACTTCTTTAAAATGTTTGCTTCTAGATTCCCTCACTTACAATGTCATATATAAGGGAACTAGAAATGGTAATCTTTATGTTATTGTGCTTGATGCTCTAAATCCCGTACTTGATAGATGCTTGGTTGTGGATAAAAATGATATTTCTCTTTGGCATAGCCATTTGGGTCATGTGAATATGCATCAAATGAAGAAATTGAGCAAAAAGGAATTGGTTTGGGGACTTCCTAAATTGGATTTTGATAAGGATGAGGAATGCCAACCTTGTATACAAGGCAAGCAAACCAAGTCCTCCTTCAAATCCAAAGGAGTTCTTAGTACCAAAAGAGCTCTTGAGCTTCTTCATATTGATCTATTCGGACCTATGAGAACTCAAACGCTTTGTGGTTCCAAGTATTGTCTTGTGATTGTCGATGATTTCTCTCGCTATACTTGGACATTCTTTCTCGTTACTAAAAGTGATACTCTAGATGTTTTCTCGAGCTTTTGTAAATGAGTTGAAAATGAAGCTTCTTGTCAGATGGTTTCTATCTGTAGTGACCATGGGGGAGAGTTTGAAAATGATCTTTTTGAGCATTTTTGTGAAAAATATGGTTACTCGCACAATTTCTCTTCTCCTCATACACCTCAACAAAATGGGGTAGTAGAGAGAAAAAATAGGTTGCTATAGGAGATGTCTAGGACCATGCTTCTAGAATATGACATTCCTAAGAAGTTTTGGGCTGAAGTCGTTAGCACCTCTTGCTTTGTGCAGAACCGAGTTTTCACACATCCTTCTTTGAAGAAAACCCCCTATGAGTTATGGCATGGTATAAATCCATCCATCGATTTCTTTCACATTTTTGGATGTCCTTGTTTTGCTTTAAACACGAAGGATTCTCTCGACAAGTTTGATCCAAAATTGTACAAAGCTTTCTTCCTAGGCTATAACACTACAAGCAGAGCTTATAGAGTTTTCAATATTGAACTGTCTAAAATTGAAGAATCTATTAATGTCAAGTTTATTGAATCTAACCCTGCCATTGGAAAGAATATTGTTGATAATGATGTTGCAGATGACTTGATTCCTATCTTGAAAAACCTCGACGTTGACAACAAAGGTAAGCAGGTGGTTGAATCAGAAGATGAAGAGAAGAAGGATCCCACTCCTCGCTTTGCAAAGAATCATCCCAAAGAGCTAATCATTGGCAACCCATTCAAGAGAGTGAAGACACGAGCTGCCTACAACAAAGAACAAGCAGACAGTGCCTTCATCTCACAGCTGGAGCCAAAGAACATCAAGGAAGCTCTTGGAGATGATGAGTGGATCCTAGCCATGCATGAGGAACTAGAGCAATTCGAGAAGAATCGTGTGTGGACTCTAGTGCCAAGACCAAGTGACAAAAAATCATTGGCACCAAGTGGGTCTACCACAACAAGCTTGATGAAAATGGCAAGGTGGTAAGGAACAAAGAAAGGTTAGTGGCACAAGGCTACAATCTTCAAGAAGGTATTGATTTTGATGAAACTTATGCTCTTGTTGCTAGACTTGAATATATTAGAATGCTATTTGCCTTTGCTAGTTATAAATTTTTTTTGCTATATCAAATGGATGTTAAAAGTGCATTTTTGAATGGTACAATCGAGGAGGAAGTATTTGTTGGTCAACCTCTGGGCTTTGAAAATGACAAGCTACCTAATCATGTCTATTTGCTAAAAAAAGCTCTCTATGGACTCAAACAAGCACCTCGAGCTTGGTATGAGAAATTAAAGAACTTTTTGTTAGACAATGGCTATGTCATGGGCAAAGTCGATTCTAGTCTATTTCTAAAACACACTTCTAGCAATTTTCTTATCGTTCAAATTTATATTGATGATATCATTTTTGGCGGGACTAATCTTGATCTTTGTAAGGACTTTAGTTCTCTTATGCAGAGTGAGTTTGAGATGAGCATGATGGGTGAGTTGACTTTCTTCCTCGACTTCCAAATCAAGCAAACCAAAGATGAAAACTTCATCAACTAAGTATAACAATGAACTACTCAAACACTTTGGAATGGAAAACATAAAGCCGATGGACACACCCAAGTCCAACACCGCCAAACTTGATAGAGATGAAGAAGGTGAGAAGGTAGATGAGAAGCTCTATAGAGGTATGATTGGAAGTTTACTTTGTTTAACTGCCTCTAGACCTGATATTATGTTTAGTGTTGGCTTGTGTGCTCGCTTTCAATCAAATCCTAGGAAATCACATCTTATTGTTGTTAAGAAGATTTTGAGGTACTTAGCCAAAACTCAAAATTTTTAACTATGGTATCCTAAGTCAAGGGACTTTACTCTTATAGCATATAATGATGCAGATTACGCAGGCTGTTTGGTTGATAGAAAGTGCACAAGTGACACTTGCTTCCTTCTAGGACCATGGTTGGTGTCTTGGTTTTCTAAGAAACAGAGCACTGTGACATTATCAACTACCGAGGCTGAGTACATTGTATCCAGGATTTGTTTTGCCCAGGCCCTATGGATGAAGCAAATGCTCCAAGACTTTAACATACATTTTGATGCTTCTCCTATCTATTGTGATAATACTAGTGCAATCAATCTTTTTTATAATCCTATATTGCATAGTAGAGCTAAACATATAGAGGTTCGTCATCATTTTCTTCATGATCACATTGCCAAAAAGGATATTTATATCACATATGTGGACAAGGAAAATCAGTTGGCTGACATTTTCAGTAAACCTCTAGCTAGAGAGCAATTTAATTTTATTAGATCTAAACTGCTCATTATTGCTTCAGATTATATTGACATGTTATCTTGCTAGTTGCTTTTATCCTATATGTCTTGCTCATGCTTTACTCACCTTGTTTGCCTAAAATTTGCTTAATTTTCTTGTTGATATGCTTAGTTTCACTTGTTTTTGGGGATTTCTCGAATTTCTTGGTTTTATCGCTAAATAGTACCCAATGATGAGTGATATGTGCCTAAGTATGTTCAATATACATAATAGACTCAAAAAATGAATTTAATTAGCATTCATATGGCTAGAAATTAAGTTTGATGGTGGCTTCCCATAGGAGAAAGAGACCCGCCCCTAACAATGCTCCATTGTCTTCTTTGTCTAACTGCTTGATTGCCTTTGATGAAACCTCGTTTGTCTCAATAGAAGTTGTAAATAGGTATAAGGACCTTCTTGCTAGGAGTCCTTTCCCTTTTAGAGCTTTGTTTGAGCCTAGCCCTAGGCGTCAAGTGGTCATAGACCAAGTAGCTAAGTTGTTATCCGTCCATCACCTCTCTGCCCTGGCTGTCGAGCGTGACTGCTTTCATAATTTAATGACAAGCACAAAAGTAGTTCATGAATTCTACGCTAACTTGCGTTGGAATTACGACACCCTTGTACCCCCGCTGAATACTCAAGTGATCCTGACTTCCATGATCGTCGGGAAGCATTTTCAAATCTCTAAGGATATTTTAAATGTCTTCTTTTCTAGAGATAATGAGAATGACTCTTGGCGCAAGGATTACATCGAGTATTTCAATCTTTTGGATCATAAAGGTTTCTACAAGCAGAATGAGCTTACTCTCCCTGACATTCATCGCTACATGAAGAAACCTGATGTCCCATACAAGAGGAAGAGCACCCTACCCTCCTCCTCCCTCGATCTCAGGAAGCGTATCTTAGCCCTAGTGATCAACTGTAACATCCATCTGAAGAAAAATCAAACGGATATTGCATAGAACACCACAGTCTTAATGTACTGCATCCTTGAGAATATCAGAGTCAAATGGTCAAGATACATTCTCCATCAAATGACCTATTTTGATTTCGGTAAGAACACTCGAGGCACCCATCCACCCTATCATGCCCTGATTTGTGGTTTGTTTCAGTTTGCTACTAAGAAATCACTCTTCTCTGACTATCATTACAAGCTATCCAGAAAGGGTGTGTGTATCAATGAAACCATGATTCAGAAGTCCATGCCTATTTTTTGCCTCTACCACACTTGGTGCTTCACCCTCAGCCTCTGTCTCTACAACCCCTGCCTCCTCTGCCCGAGCTCCACCTCTTCAGCCACCTCGACCTAGTCGTGCTTCATTTCGTGTATCCAATGAAACCCTTATGGGCTACATGATGCACCAACAAACATACAACCAACAGGTCCAGGAGCACCTGCATCAGGATCTATGTTCAATCATGTCTACCATGAACATATCATGTGCACACCCCTACCCCCACCTACCAGCCTTTCCTCGGTAGTGATTATGCTTCTTATGCATACAATCATTACTACCCTACCCCCGAGCCTTCCGCTGTTGCTCCTCCACCCTTTGCTGCTAGTGGTTCTGCTCCCTCCTATCTGTCGTTGCCTGCTGGCCCCTTGACCACCCTGCTTGCCAGCCTTAGTGATTTTGCTCCATCATTTCCTCAGGCCAATGAGCTCTACAGTCTTGGTATGACTTGGGATGAGAAGAATACTCATTGGCCCAGTCGTGGTTTTGGTCCTCCTATAAACGAGGAGATGCCTGACCAGGCTGATGCTGAGACTCCTGATGATGACAATGGTGATGGTGAGGATGCTTCAGATGATGGTAATGGTTCTAGTGCTGATTCTGGTGATGAAGGAACTACATCTGCACCTTCAGATGGAGATGAGGACTACGAGCCTGGAGCTGATGGTGATGATGATGACATGGACATAGATAGTCTAGATATCTAGATTGTTTCTTAGTTTTTAGTCTAGAATGCTGATCATATATATCTTTCTAGGCTGTTTTGTATTAGAAACATGTGGGCACATTATCTGAGATGTACTATTTTTATCTTCAGTTTTTCATCGCTTCTTGTTTGTAGCTGATTTTATGAGAACATGCTTCTAAATTTTAATCTATATTATGTGCACTCTAGCTCTTTGCTATGATATATCTTATGAGTTGATGCCATACTTCACCATATTTTGATTATGACTGAGATTGTATGTTTCTTTCGTCTCTGGTTGACATATGGTATGAGATTGCATGTATGATCATCTGTTGGATTGTGTTTGGAGAAGACCAGGTTGTTTGCTCTTCTACCCCCCTACTTTTTGATAATGTCAAAAAGGGGAGAGAAGTTCAATGTCTTGAAACTCAATCATATTGTTATTCTTTGTCATACTGCTATTTATTGCTTATGAGATCTTTTTCTTGTTCATTTAATGTTTTATCATGTGACCTACAAAGGACCATATAGTACTTGTATGTTATAATTGCTTTGTGTAGATAGACTAACTATGCAGGTTAAAGTAAGCATAGATCTAGGGGGAGCAATCCACATTGTTCAAATCTTGAATCCCCCTAATTCACAAGGCAAAGGTATAATTTCTATATCCTTTTTAATATGTTTGAGGAATGGTTTGTCATTGTCAAAAAGGTGGAGAATGTTGACCTAGATGTTATACATTGTCCATATTTTTATAATGACTTAACCATTCCATTCATATGTATCTAATATGTGTATTCAAGATTGATTTCAGGTGTTAGGTACATGAAAAGGATCAAATTGCTCAAGCCCTAATTTGCTCAAGTTCAAGTCAAAAACTATATAAGTGTGCTTTTTAGGAAATCCATGTAAATGACCTTAGAAGATTTTTGTAATCACTTGTATTGATGATATAACTTGTAACTAAGATGAGAAAATTGATTGGGACACTTAGAACCAAGTTTTAATCACTTTTGATGTACTTTAGAAAATTGATCACAGGCAGTCAATCGGTCGAGTTACAATCTCGACCGATCTACTTGATCAATTCTCTGAAGAGTGCATCGGTCGAGTTGCGCACTCACAGAATTTGACCGATCAGGTTACTGGCCAAATGCAACTTTCATTGGTCGGTCGAGTTTCCTCAGGACAAACTCGACCGATGCTTTGAAATTTGGGTTTTTCTTTTACCCAATCAGCTGAGTTACCTTTATTGAATCTCGACCGAATGTACTATACGGAAAACATGGAAAAAGTGATTCTAACCGTTGGTGACTTGTTTGGGAAGAAATAGATTTGTTTCCTTATGCAAAAATGGCTATAATTCGACCCTAAGTGTTCCCCAACTCAAAGGGGCACCCTCAGTTATAAATAGGACCACTTGGAGTTCATTCCAAGGTTGCTCATTCCATATATGCTTGGCTCTTGCTTAGTTGAGAGTGTTGCACACCTTTGAGCCCCTTTGTCTCTCTACATTCAAGTCAAATATGTGAGTATGAGTGAGTTAGGATCTGTTGTAAGAGAGATATCTCTTATATCCATGTAAAGCTCTCCACCTCCATCTTCCTACTGCCTTTCCTATTGAAGAAAAGGCTGAAGATCTTCTCCGAGTGAAGGAGAAGGAGTTGTTGTTCTTCAAGGTTGAAGAAAGTATGGTGTTCCAGATCTCCAAGTGAAGGAGATAGGAAAGGCGGGCGTTCAAGAAGGATAGGTAATTCCTTGAAGACCAAAGACTTGAACAAGGAGTGGGTAAGTCCTTGTTGAAGGCTGAAGACTCCATGGTTCAAGTGGGTAAGTTCCTTCGGTAGGTTGAAGATCCTTGCTTGAGGTATTAAGTCCTTGGATGAATGTGGTTTTGTCTTGTAATCTTATGATGGAATATAAGAGTATCAAGATTGCAAAGTCCTAGAGATTAACCACCTCTAGGTAGTGGACTGACTCACTTCTAGTTTGAAGTGTGGAACCACTCTAAACCACTTTGTCCAAGTGCATGCTCTTCCTTGTCTCTCATCCTTGCTATGCTTGCTAGTTAGGATCTCAAATTGGCTATGTTTAAGTGTCTGCACTTAACATAATTTGGTGGTCTAATTCGTCTTGTGAGATTTGTGAAGCTCTATGCACCCCCCTCTAGAGCCCTTGATCCAACAACGATGACCTCTCATGAAAAATAAATAATATACTAAATAAATACCTTCTTGAAGGATACTTCCACATCCTCATTTTACAATGGAAAATTAAACATACAATGAAAAAAAACTTTTACAAACAAGAAGGGTAATTGTTGTTTCATAACTATAGAGACACATACACAAAAAGAAATTTATAAATTTTCAATTAAAAACTAAAAAAATAATCACTTTATCTGAATGGAATAAATATGAAAATCTTAAAGTCCGAAGATGGTTTAATTTTCCATCAATTACACAATGTAATAAGAATTAGGATAATTTTATTTTATGTTTTGTCATAAGAAGACATTTTGCACAAGACGAATCAATCGATTCGTGAGAAGAACCGATCGACTGGAGGACTGAGGAGGATAGACAAAAGGATGATGAATTGATCAACTGGTGTCCCAACTAATCGGTTGGAGATGTCCAGACACTACTGGGACCTAAGAACCAGAAGACCACTTTAGGAGAGCAACCGGATGACCAAGAGGCGAGCCGACTGGTACAAGAGTTGAACCGATCAACCCATACTGGTTCAAGCACATATCTTCATCTATAACAGGTTGCATATGATGATGACCTTAGGTGGTAGTAACTCCTTGTGACTCTAAGGAATTCCAATAGTATGGCCATTACCATAGCTTGTGTGTTTTATATTGCATGGTTTTGTTGTGGTCATAGCATGTATATGATACATAGTATTAGTATGTGGTGATTGAATATGTATATCTATTTATATATCAAATCCCTCAATACAATATTAAGTCTTAGATGCTTTCCATTAACAACACACATGAAAAGCTTGATCAACTAAGCGAGGGAACCCCAAGGGTGGTGTGTTGTCTATCTCATGGAAGTGTGATGGTAATAATGTGGGCCTGCCAAGTGGGGAACTTTATTATCCTGTTAGCTTTTTGGGTCAGGATTAACTGTGTGTCCTCAATGAGACTAAGCACAAGAGACATGCAGATGACTATGGCAAAGAGTTGCGCATATCATCTATCCAAGAATTGCATATGATGCAATTGGCAAAAGTTATGGATGACAGCGTTGGCCGGATAATAATTGAATTATTTTGGATCTTGGCTCACTAGAAGATTGTAAGCTGCAATATTTTGAATTGATACATGAGGGTGATCAATTTGAATAAAATAGTGAGAGTGATAATTAATTAAATGCCTAATTAATATCATTAACTTATCAAATCAAACAAATAAAAAATGTTTTGAAAAGTAGCAATATTTCTTTGTAGAATGTAATAAAAAACACTATTGTGATCAATCCTTGAGTAGGACAAACTAAAAGAGATATACTTCAACATATTGTTTAGGATTTTGAGAAGCGTTCTCACCAATCAGTGAAATTTGTATGTCCTTAAAAACCAGAGCCAGAGGAACCCACTATTGACCTAAGTGTTACACATTGTCCATATTTTGATAATGACTTACTATTCCATTAATATGTATCTACTATGTTTGTTTGAGATTGATTTCAGGCATTAGATACATGAAAAAGATCAAATCTATCAAGCCCTAACTTTTTCTAGTTCAAGTTAAAAGCAATGCAAATGCACTTTTGTGAAAATCACTCCAAATGGCTTTATATGATTTTTGTAATCATTTTATTGATGATATGACTGGTAACTAAGATGAGAAAAATCAAGAATCCTTAATTTGAATGTTTGATTACTCAAAGAGAAATTTCCAAAATTCATTACAGGTTGTTTGTCGGTCGAGATTCAAACTCGACCGATTCCTTGATGGATTTTGAGAATTCTTTGGTTCGGTTGAGTTTGCCACTCACAGAATTTGATCGATCCTTGCACACAACAAACCTGATTTCAAGCAATCGGTTGAGTTGCATATAGGACAAACTCGATCGATGCTTCAAATTGGCTTCGCAACATAGTGCAATCAGTTGAGTTACCTTTATAAAAACTCAACCGAATGCACTGTACGGAATGTAAAAAAAATGATTCTAGCCGTTGGGGAGTTGCAAAACTCAAAATCATATCCGTTGCGACCCTCAAAATAGATAGAAACATTCCTAAGTGTTCCTACCCTCTAGTGGACACCCTCAGCTATAAATAGGACCTCTTGGAGTTCATTCCAAGGTTTCTCCTTCATGCTATTCAAGCTCCTTACTATATTCGAGTACATCTAATCCACTTGAGCCCTTTTCTCTCTCTTGATTACACTTCAATTCATCATTATGAGTGAGATAGGATCTGTGAGAGAGAGCTACTTCATTGTATGATTATAAAGCTCTCAAATCTTCTCTTTTCCCAACCCCTTTTTCCAAGATCAAGTTGGTGAAAGCTTCTCCACATGAAGGAGAAGGTACAAGCATCTTCAAGTTGTAGAAGGAGCAAAAAACTTCTCCCAGTGAAGGAGGAGGACAAGGCTGAAGATCCGGGAGTGGAGTGGGTAAATCCTTTGAGGCGGAAAACTCATTGCAAAGAGGATATCTCCTTAGCGAAGGTGTCCAACTACTTGCAAGAGTGTGTAAGACCTTGGTGAGGTAGAAGACACTAGCTCCGGATAGGTAAGACCTTGGTTGTAAGGTTATTGGCTCCCTTGATCTCAAAGGGAAGATGGGTGCCCTTATCCTAGAAAAGGAAGGTCAATTGTATGTCTTATAATGGAATATAAGTTACATAGGTTGCAAAATCCTAGGGCTTGACCTCTCTAGGCAGTGGACTGACTCTCTCCTAGTTTGTAGAGTGGAACCACTCTAAGTAGCTTATTCAAGTGCTTGTTTCAATCTCTCTCATCCTTTCTATGTATATTTATATTGTCATCAAATTTACTATTTGCAATTGTGCCTAGTTGAAGTAACTTGAAGGTCTAACAAATTTTGTGCAAATGTTTTTAGCTCGATTCACCCCCCTCTAGAGACCTTTGATCGAACAAGTGGTATTAGAGCCACAGTCTTCTCCAACACATCTCCCATGAGACAAGAATATGGGAAACTTACTTGGGTCCTTCAACCTAGAGGGAGGCTTCTCCATGAGACCCCTGACCTTCTACGACACAAATTTCCTCTAGTGGAAACAATAGATGCAATTCTACCTTCAAGGAATGAACTTGGACATGTGGAAGGTGATGATTCTTCCATACAAGTAGCCAGAGGATTATGTAGCTACTTGGGATGAAGCTACACTCAAGAAGGTGTAGGTGAATGCCAAGGCGATAATCATCATCTATGATGCCCTCACTCCCTCTAAGTTCAACTGGATCTCATCTTGGGACACAACCCATGAAATTCAGAAGAAGTTGTGTGTTACTTATGAAGGCACACAACAAGTCAAAGAGTCAAAGATCTACATGCTCAAAGGAATGCTTGAAAACTTCAAGATGGACAAGAAGGAAAGAGTGGATAAGATGTACACAAGGCTCAACACCAACATCAATGGGCTTGCTACTTTGGGCCACACTTTGGATAAAGGAACTATCAACTCCAAGATCCTAAGGTCTCTTCCCAAGATATGAGAACCCAAGGTGACTTCCATTGAAGAAGTTAGAAGTCTTGGTGACTTAGACACCGAGGAGCTCATTGGCAACCTTCAAGCTCACGAGCCAAGGCTAGACAAGCAAGAATAACATGACAAGAAACATGAGAAGGAATCAAAGAAGATCAAAGACAATGCCTTCAAAGATCAAGTGGAGGCAATGATTATCCAACAAAAACTTCCTTGCCGGTCCTCTCCTCCCTCCTCAATTGAAGATGATGGCCCTAGTGATCATGAAGTAAAATAATCCAAGGGCAAGCACTTCAAGGGAAGGTCTACCTCATCTTCTACTCTTGGATGTTATGAATGTGGTCAAAAGGGACACTACAAGAATGAATGCCCCAAGGCAAAGAAAGCCTACCACAAGAGCAACCACAAAAAGAAGGATGACTACAATAAGGAAGGCAAGTACAAGAGGACGGACAAGAAGGATAAAAGGTGCAAGGATGCAACTCATGCGACTTGGGAGGAATCCTCTTCAATTGATTCAAGCTCCAATGAAGGTGAATGCCATCTTGCACTTATGGCCGCTACAAGTGAAGACATTGGTGAGATAAGTGAGGTAAGCTTTCATGAGTAATCCAAAGAAACTCTTATTGATAAGTTGAATTCTTCCCGTTCCTCTTATTTTGAATGCAAGTATAAAAATAAGAGGTTAGGGAAGATCATAGATGATTTGTAAGCTAAAATAGATATTCTTGATCAAAATGAGAAGTTGCATCTTGATGGCATTGATTCTTTGTAAGGGAAGTTTCTTGACCTTGAGTTCTAATACAATGGAGTTGAAGTAGAGAATGACATCTACCTTAACAACATAAATAATCTTAAGGAAGAAAACCAAGCCCTAGTGGATGAGCTTGCTTTACTTAAAATTGAAAATTATGATCTTAAGATTGCTTGTGATGCTACTAAGGATGAAAATAGAATTTATCTTGATGAGCTTGTTATACCTAGAACTATGCTAGATCACTTTCTCATTATCTTTCTTCTAGACCTTTATTGTCTAGTCATGAAATTGCTAGTCTTACTTTAGAAAAAGAGTCTTATCTCACCAAAGCCATCTGTTTGGAGGCCGGCTTATTCATGCACAAGATGATCTTGCTAGCTTATCTTCTACTATCATTACTCTCATTGATGATAATCACAAACTAAGAGCTTCCTTGTAGAAATTCCTCAAAGGGAAAAAGTCCCTCAATGATGTTCTAGATCACTCTATTAAACAAGTTGGTACTAGTGGTTTGGGATATGTAGGGGGAGATCCAAAGAGAAAAAAGAAAGGGCAAGGGTAAGAAAAAGATAAAGGGACCTCCTATGTTCCATGGAGAGTCTTTTGGCTCTAAGAACCCTATGATTTGTGTGCATTGCAAGAGTGATGGTCATTACTCTACTTATTGTCCTTATAGAGACAAGGGGACCAACCCAAAGATGAAATGGGTTTCCAAGCCAACACCGGATCCCAAGGTTTGAATTGGGCATTGAAAGCTTCCTTTCTTATATGTAAAAGGAAAATGGATTGTTGATAGTGGTTGCTCAAAGCATATGACAGGTGAAATCAGCCACTTCAACCAATTCACAAAGAAGAAAGGAGGATCATTGACATTTGGTGACAACAATAAGGGTAAGGTGATAGGTGAGGGTGATTTAGGTGATTCCCTATGCAGCAAGAATGTACTTCTTGTGGATGGACTACATCACAATTTAAAGTGTTATTCAAATATGTGATAATGGTTATCTTGTTCTTTTTGCCTCACTTGAATGCTTGCTTCTATATTCCCTCTCCTTCAATGTTATATATACAGAAACTAGAAATGGTAATCTCTATATTATTATGCTTGAATCTATTAAGCCTATTGTTGGTAGATGCTTTATTGCCAATTCAAATGATATTTCTTTGTGACACCGTAGGCTTGGTCATGTAAATATGCATCAATTAAAGAAGTAGAACAAAAAGGATTTGGTAAAGGGACTTCCTAAATTGGATTTTGAAAAGGATGAGGAATGTCAACCTTTTACCCAAGGAAAGAAAACCAAGTCCTCCTTAAAATCCAAAGGAGTCCTTAGCACCAAAAGATTTCTTGAGCTTATTCACATTGATCTATTTTGACCAATGTGTATGCAATCACTTTGTGGTAGCAAGTACTATCTTGTGATTGTTGATGATTTTTCTCGATATACTTGTACTTTCTTTCTTGTTTCAAAAAGTGATACTCTTGATGTTTTCTCAAACTTTTTCAAACGAGTTGAAAACGAACCTTCTTACCAGATTGTCTCTATGCGTAGTGATCATGGGGGAGAATTTGAAAATGACTTGTTTGAACGGTTTTGCGAGGAATCTGTCTATGCACATAACTTTTCTTCACCTCAAACACTTCAACAAAATGGGGTTGTAGAGAGAAAGAATAGGTCACTTATGAAAGCACTGACGTTCTATGCACAAGGCTCCTAGATGATGGGTATAGAAAAGGTCAACAATCTCTTTGATAACATCCTTTGTTTAGAGAGGAGGCTAAAACAAGGCTATAAAAGGAAAGGGTTTTCTAGGAAGGAGCTCCTTGTAGCGATTAAGAGCTCCGTATGAGATAAAAGAAGTGTCATCAATGGAAATTAGGCAAGGGTTAGCTGAGGACGAGGGTACATCACCTGTCTTATCTCTCTTTCTTTGATTAGATTCCATGTGAATGGATTGGAGAAGCAAACAACTGCCAAAATGAAAGAGAACCGCACAAACAGGTCATCTAACCACCTAGAAGGGTGAGAGAGAGACTAGGTTTAGGTAAGGGAGAGGATGGT
This sequence comes from Alisma plantago-aquatica, assembly GCA_963693085.1. Classification (NCBI taxonomy): domain Eukaryota; kingdom Viridiplantae; phylum Streptophyta; class Magnoliopsida; order Alismatales; family Alismataceae; genus Alisma; species Alisma plantago-aquatica. Next base: position 1,490,757,908 of record OY856412.1, read on the forward strand.
CACACCTAGGGTTGAGTTCAAGAGGGGCTATAGCTTAGGAATCAATTGACTTTTCTCTAGTTGAGAGGGAGAAATGTTGGCCAAACCCTATTTTAATTTTCGTCTAACCTGAAAATCGATCAAGTTTGTCCCAGGAAAACTCGACCAATCAAGAGAAAAACCCTTGACCTTGGCTTGGGATCGATTGAGTTGGCAACTCGACCGACGGTTAGCCTGTCAAAAACATAAAATATAAGATTCTAGAATCTAGGGTGCTAAGCAATTTTATTTCTTTATGCTATTATGCATTTTAGACATATTAAGGGACATTTCACTCATCATAGGGTACTATTTTGTGGTAAAACAAGTGTTTGTAAAAAATACCCAATACGAGCAAAACAAGGCAAGAAACAAGATAACCATAGCACATGTCAAGCAAGAGGTGATCAATTCTAAGCAAGAAACATATAAACAAGATTACCACTAGCTAGAAGGCATGTCATTATCATCAAGATCAATTATAAGAAGCTTTGATGTAATAAAAGCAAATTGTTCTCTAGCTAGAGGTTTTGTGAAAATGCATGCTATCTCGATTCTCTGTATCCACATGCGTGATATAAATATCCTTTTTGACAATGTGCTCACTAAGAAAGTGATGACAAATCTCTATATGTTTAGCCCTACTATGCAATATAGGATTATATGACAAGTTAATTGCACTAGTATTATCACAAAAGATATGAGAAGCATTAAAATAAATGTTAAAGTCTTGGAGATTTTACTTCATCCATAGGACTTGGGCAAAAAAACTTCCAACTGCAATGCATTCAGCCTTGTTAGTTGAAAGAGCCACAATGCTTTGTTTCTTAAAGAACCAAGAAACTAGGCAAGGTCCTAGGAAGAAGCAACTGCCACTTGTGCACTTTCTATCAATCAAGCATCCTGTATAATCCGCATCACTATAAGTAGTAAGAGTAAGTTCCCTTGACTTGGGATATCGTAGTCCAACATTTGGGGTTTTGGCTAGATACCTCAAAACCTCTAAACTGATATAAGATATGATTTCCTAGGACTTGATTGAAAGTGAGAAAACAAGCCAACACTAAACATTATGTTAGGCCTTGAGGTAGTTAAATAAAGTAAACATCCAATCATACCTCTATAGAGCTTCTCATATACCTTTTCACCTTCTTCATCTCTATCAAGCTTGGTAGTGTTTGACATGCGGGTGTCCATCAACTTGGTGTTCTCCATCCAAAAAAGTTTGAGTAGATGACTTGTGTATTTTCCTTGGTTGATGAAGTTTCCTTTTTTAGTTTGCTTGATTTGGAAGCCAATGAAGAAAGTGAGTTCCCCCATCATTCTCATCAGAAATTCACTTTGCATAAGATCACTAAACTCCTTGCAAAGATCAAGATTAGTTCCGCCAAAAATGATATCATCAACATAAATTTGAATGATAAGAAAATTGTTAGAAGTGTGCTTTAGAAACAAGGTAGAATCTACTTTGTCCATGATATAGCCATTATCTAATGAAAAGTACTCTAGTTTCTCATACCAATCTCAAGGTTCTTGTTTGAGACCATAGAGAGCTTTTTGCAACAAATAAACATGGTTAGGCAAGTTATCATGTTCAAATCTCGGGGGTTGTGCAACATACACTTCCTCCTCAATTGTACCTTTAAAAAATGCACTTTTAACATCCATTTGATAAAGAAGAAAGTTCTTGTGACTAGAAAAGGCAAGCAACGTCCTAATTGACTCAAGTCTAGCTACATGTTCATATGTTTCATCGAAATCTATACCTTCTTAATGATTGTAGCCTTGAGCAACTAACCTTGCTTTGTTCCTTACCACTTTGCCATTTTCATCCAACTTGTTGTGGTATACCCATTTGGTACCACTGATCTTTTTGTCACTTGGTCCTGGCACAAGAGTCCACACTTTATTTCTTTTGAACTGCTCTAATTCTTCTTCCATATCTAGGATCCATTCATCATCCTTGAGATCTTCTTTGACATCTTTTGGCTGCATTTGAGAGATGAAGGCACTTTCTTCTTGTTCTTTGTTGAGTGCAGCCTGCATCTTCACCCTTTCAAGGGTTTCCTATCATTATCTCCTTTGGATAATTCTTTGCAAAGCGGGGAGTTTTATCCTTCTTTTCTTCATTCTTCGCTTCTTCATCAACTAACACCTCTTTTTCCTTTATCTCCAATGTTGAGCTCTTTTAGGAGAGGAATCACCTCACCTGCAAGATCATCATTTGACACAATATATTTGCAGACAGAGGGGTTAGTCTCAATAAATCTAACATTCATAGATTCTTCTACTTTACACAGTTCTATATTATATACTATATATGCCTTGTCGGTAGTGCTATAGCCAAGAAAGAAAGCCCTGTAAGACTTCGGATCAAACTTGTCAAGAGAATCGTTTGTGTTTAAAACAATACATGGACAACCAAAAATATGAAAGAAATAAATCGAAGGCTTTCTACCATGTCATAGCTCATAGGGGGTTTTTTTAAGAGAAGGATGAGTAAAAACCCAGTTCTGCACGAAGAATGAGGTACTAGTAGCTTTGGTCCAAAACTTCTTTGGAGTATCATACTCTAGAAGCATGGTCCTATCCATTTTCCATAGTGACCTATTCTTCTTCTCTATAACCCCATTTTGTTGAGGTGTTTGAGGTGAAGAGAAATTATTTGCATAGACAAATTCCTCACAAAAGCATTCAAACAAATCATTTTCAAATTCTCCCCCATGATCATTGCAGATAGAAGCAAACTGGAAAGAAGCTTCATTTTCAATCCATTTGCAAAAAGTTGAGAAAACATCTAGAGTATCACTTTTTGAAATAAAAAAGAAGGTCCAAGTAAAGCGTGAGAAGTCACCGACAATCACCAAACAATAGTTGCTACCATGAAGTGATTGCGTAGGCACTGGCCTAAATAGATCAATGTGAAGAAGCTCAAGGACTCTTTTGGGGCTAAGTACTCCTTTGGATCATAAGGAGGGCTTGGTTTTCTTTCCTTGGGAGCAAGGTTGGCATTCCACATCCTTTTCAAAATCCAATTTGGAAGTCCTTTGACCAAATCCTTTTTTTTCAACTTCTTCATTTAATGCATATATACATGGCCAAGCCTATGGTGCCATAAAGAAATATCATTCGAATTGGCAACAAGACATCTACCAACATTAGGCTATAGATTCAAGCATGGTGATATAAAGATTACCATTTCTAGTTCCCTTATATATGACATTGTAGGAGAGGGAATCTAGAAGCAAGCATTCTATAGAAGTAAAAAATACAAGGTAACTATTATCATAAAATTGATTAATACTTATTAAATTGTGATGTAGGCCATCCACAAGAAGCACATTTTTGATACAAACTGAATTTCCCACATCACCCTCACCTATTACCTCACCCTTGTTGTTATCTCCAAAAGTCACCGATCCACCTTTCTTCTTTGTGAATTGCTTGAAGAGGTTGATTTCACCAGTCATGTCTTTAGAACATCCACTATCAACAATTTATTGGTCTTTAACCTATAAGAAAGAAAGATAATCGGTGCCCAATTCAAAATTTGGGATCTAAGGTTAGCTTGGGAACCCACTTCATATTTGGGTTGGTCCCCTTCTCCCTTTAAGGATAATAAGTAGAATAATGATCATCACTCTTACAATGAGAGAAAACCATAGGGTTCTTTGATCTAGATGACTCCCCATGGAAAGTTGGAGGTTCCTTGCTCTTCTTCTTACCTTTGTCTTTACATTTTCCTTTTAGAGCACCCTCATATCCAAGATCACTCTTACCACTATGTTTGGTGGAGTGATCTAAGACTTCATTAAGGGACTTCTTCCCTTTGAGGAAGGTTTGCAAGGTAGCTCTCAACTTATGATTATCATCGATAAGAGTGATAACCATAGAAGACAAACTAATATCATCATTAGCATGAAGTAGGTCGGCCTCAAGACAGAGGGCTTTAGTCAAATATGAATCTTTTTCAAGAGTAATAGAAGCAACATCTTTGCTAGGAAAAATAGGTATAGAAGATAAATCATTTACTTGAGCAAGTAACCTAGAATTTTTAGGTTTAACATATTGAATCTCTTTAAGATAAAAATCTCTCTCATCTCTATGAGCATCACTAATAAGCTTAAGTTCAATATTTTCAGGCTTAAGTAACTCAAGATCATCAAGGCAATTTTTGGTCTCTTCCTTAAGACTAGTGATATTCTTAAGGTCGATCCCATTCTCAACTTCAACCCCATATTATTGGAGTTCAAGATCAAGAAATTGGCCTTTCAAAGAATCAATGCTCTCAAGATGAACTTTCTCATTTTGATCAAGGATGTCAATTTTAGCATAAAGATCATCAATAATCTTACCAACCTCTTCTTCTTAGATTTACATTTAGAATAAGAAGATCGGGTAACATGAAGCATTTCAATAAGAGTTTCTTTGGATAACTCATGCAAACTTACCTCACATATGTCTTCACTTGTGGAGGCCATGAGTGCAAGATGACATTCACCTTCATCGGAGTTTGAGTTGCTTGAAGATGAGTCCTCCCAAGCTACATGAGCTACATCCTTGCTTATTTTCCCCTTCTTATACTTCCTCTTGTATTTGACTTCCTTCTTGTAGTCATCCTTCTTCTTGTGGCTGCTCTTGTGGTGGATCTTCTTGGCCTTTGGGCATTCATTCTTGTAATACCCCTTTTGTCCACATTCATAGCACCTAGGAGTTGAGGATGAGGAAGGCTTTCCTTTGAAGTGCTTGCCCTTGGATTAGTTGGCTTCATGATCACTAGGGCCATCATCTTCACTTGAGGAGGTAGGAGAGGACCTACAAGCAAGTTGTTGTCGAAGGATCATTGTCTCAACTTGAGCTTTGAAGACATTGTCTTTAATCTTCTTTGACTCATTCTCTTCTTGATTTTCATCTTCCTCTTGCTTGCCTAGACTTTGCTCATGGGCTTGGAGGTTGCCAATGAGATCCTATGTGGTTGTCTCCAAGGCTTCTCACTTCTTCAATTAAAGTCACCTTGGGTTCCCATCTCTTGGGAAGGGACCTAAATATCTTGGAGTTGATTGCCCCTTTATCCAAAGGTTATCCCAAACCTGCAAGTCCATTGAGTATGGTGTTGAGCCTTGAATATATGTCTGCCACTCTTTCCTTCTTGCCTATCTTGAAGTTCTCAAGCATCCCATTGAGAATGTAGATCTTAGACTCCTTGACTTGCTGTGTGCCTTCATATGTGATGCACAACTTGTTCCAAATCCCATGGGTTGTGTCCCAAGATGAGATCTGGTTGAACTCAGAAGGTGTGAGGGCGGCATAGATGATGGTAACCACCTCGGCATTGAGTTGGGCCTTCTTGAATGTGTCTTCATCCCAAGTGGTTACATATGAATGGAATGGTTAAGTCATTATTAAAATATAGACAATGTATAACACTTAGGTCAACAATTATCACATCTAAACATGTTAGAATGCAAGTTAATTCCCTCAATATGCATATTTCTGTAAAATGCACTTATGGATGTTCTTTGTATGTTTTTTAGGAACTTGGTCCACATATGGATGGATGAGTGAGATAGAGGGGTCTAAAGAAGACCCCAAAGTTTCTCCAACCTACCCTTGGTGGTCAAGGATCAACCCAAGAAAATAAGTCCACAAATTTCCTAGAATGAAGCTCAAAATGCTACTGAAGACCCCAACACAGTCGTGGTGCCAAGGAACGAACGTGCTCAACAATGTCAAAATCATAGCAACACCTCAGGTCTTGACAAACTACAACAACTCCATCAGAACGACTGTGCTAGCCAACACGGTCGTGCTAAGGAGCCACCAAAATGGTCATGTTATCCAGCATGGTCGTGCTGCCGAAGACCATAATGAGCATGTTGAAGAGAACGACCTCCACTCCATCTTACCCATCACATCTGTGCTACCCAACACAACCATTATCTACCACCACAGGCATGCTAACCACCACCCACCATGTCCATGCTGCCCAGCACGGCCGTGCTACCACCTAAAACTGAACTTTCCTATGCTAGATTTCCAATACGACCCCCACTTACCCTAGTGCTTTCACCACCACCTATATATACATGGGTGGCAGACACAACAATAGGTTCCCCACTCCTTAGATACTCCCTAGCATTCATTACTCCCCTCCTTACATTCATGACCTTCACCTACCTCCGACCTTCCATTTCCTCTCCGTTTCCACTCAAAAACCCTAGTTTTCTAGGGTTTTCCACCATAATCCCCTATTTCTCATGCCATTTCCATCTTTGGAGGGAGGTGCTTCATTCTACAACATCTAGGAGGTGAAGGTGAAGAATCTTCCATGATCTTCTTAGTCATCTACCTCTTTCTTCTCTCCCTTTTTCTCTTTTGTTTAGTTATGAGTAGATAAGCCCTTTGTGGTGGGTTGTTTGGAGCAAAAATGATACTTTTTGATACCATGTTGGGGGAATATAATTTGTAAACTTTATGATTTCATTTTATGATGGTTGCTTGCTACTTATATCTAATTTTCCATTCCTCTACTTGTGGTTTGTGTCCAAGAATATGAAGTTCTTGTGATCGTATGCTTGAAGCCACCTAAGTCTAGGAAAAGATAGAATATGTGGGGCTATTTTGGGAGTTTCTCATAGGTCCAACTAGCAGATACCTATCTAAAATCCCATCTTTCCCTATATATAGCCCTTATCCTACCCGTAGGTGTGTGATCTAAGTAGCTAGTATAGGGTTTATTGGTGAAATTGCCTAGGAGTTTGCTAAAATCTAGGTGGTGAGTAACGTGGGGTGCAATATTCTCACCTCTACTCCCCAATTCTACCTTTGGCTCCAATTACACTAAGCAATCCTATCCTAGAAACCTATATTAGTCAAATCCTATTGAAATCTCACTTATACCTTAGACGAACTAATAGTGTAGGGTGATTTCCTAGCATTTGACTAGTTGTTTGGTTTAGCAATCTAAAATGAATGATTATGGTTGCTTGTTCTATCTTCCCCCAATTGAAATCTTAGCGTCATTCCCAAACAGACCACCTATCTTTATCATTTCTAAAATCCATCTTGTTAATTTAGCTTGTTCATACTAATTAGTTTCTTTATTTTAATTTCCTGCTAGTCTATTGCTTTGTTCTTGCTAGTTAGGTTTTGCCTGAGTAGTTATTGCTATTTTGAGCTTGCTAGAGTAGATCTTGCTATTTAGTTGTAATCTAGGTCATTGATTGCTCTGGTGCTTAACTTGCTTCATTAATGTAAATTAGTTGTAGTTCCTTGCTTTTGCTTAGATAGTTGCCATGCTTTGTTAGTTAGATTTAACTTGTGTAAGGTTAACTTAGGGTTTCAGATAGTCTAGTTTACTTCCTTGTCTTTAATTGCTTGAAGTATTAGTTTAATCAATCAAAACCACCAACAAACCCTAAAAACCCTACACTTCATATTAGGAACATAGATCACACTAACCTACCTCTAGTTCCCCCTCTCTCCCTGTGGATCAACCCTTCTCTTGCCACTTTCCTATACTACAACATGACCCCGTGTGCTTGCGGGTGAAGTGTGAATAGTCTAAGTGAGTGTGTTAGACTAGACATCATTATAAATTTTGAAACATCTGTGTGTGTTTGTCTTAGTCCCTTGGTTTCATCTAGTCACCATTTAGTTAATTAGTGTGTGACCTTGGGTGAAATGCACCAAGCTTTGTGGTGTCGTTGCTGGGGAGTAGAGGCACTCGACATAGCTTGTTAGTGTAGCTTATCCTTTCCTACTACCCTCACCATTGCTATTCTTTATTCTTTGCTTACTTTTGCATACTTGCCTTCTAACTTAGCTCTTGTTGTTTCTTTATGTATTGTGTAGGTGATAGTTGTGCATGCATGGTAGACATTCGACCTCTACTGCCTTGGTTCCCTTTGACCCCAAGATAGGTAGAATAAGATGCCAGAAACGCCGCAAACAACACTAAGAATCTGAAATGGAACACCCATATGCCCTACTTGGGGATGTTCCTCAAGAACCTCATGGGGATGCTCAACCACAACCCAACCACCCCCTCCATGAGTACTTCACTCTTGGGAACTACACCTCCCCAATTGCCACCCTTGTTGAACAAATGTCGGGTCAACAATTCTCCATCCCACCAGCCCTTCTTAGACTCCTACCCACTTTCTATGGGATGGAGAATGAGAATCCATACCAACACATTGATGCTTTCCTGAAGACTTGTTCCACATTCTGCATGCCCGCCGCCACCGATGACTCCATAATAAGGACCCTTTTTCCTTTCTCCCTCAAAGAAAAAGCTAAGGATTGGTACATGTCCAAGCTCAAGCTAGTGACCAAGATGGCGGTAAAGAACGAATTCTTGAAGAAGTTCTACCCAATCTCCAAGCTAACTCAGATGAGGAGATGCATTAAATCCTTCACACAAAGGAAAAATGAAACTTTTCATGAAGCCTGGGAAAGATTTTTAAAGCTCCTACAAGGCTTCCTGCACCACGAAGCCCCTCTAGAAGCTAGTGTTGTCGTTCTACACTGGACTTGTTAAGTTGAGCCAGAATATTGTTAATTCTTCATGCAGCGGGACATTCATGGATAGACCTCCGGAAGAGTCTTTGCCACTCTTTTTCCATCTCACTAAAAACTCGCTCCACAGAGCTTCAAGAAAGGTAGATCACCTAGATAGGAACTAGGTTCCCCCTCCTCCTCCTACAGCTCCAATCAAAGATGACACCAATCCTCAAATGATGAAAATACTGGATGATATGATAAACTTGATGAGGAAGCAAGTGGGAGGATCTTATAGCCAATCCACCAACTCCGTGGAGGCTATTTCCGATGAAGTTCAAGCCCTAAATCCTTTGGAAATCAAAACAACCAAGGGCCCATGTCCAATACCTATACACCAGAGTGGAGAAATCATCCAAACTTTTCATGGGAACAACAAGGTGATGAGAGACAAGGGCAGCCAAGGAAACATCAAGGCCCTAGGTACAGTTCAAAGTTTGAAGATGAGGTGCCTGGGAGGCTAAGAAGCCTAGATGAAGTGAAGAAAGATGTATCTTCTCGTGGGAAGACAAGCAGCCGCCTTGAACAAAGATTGATCAAATTTCCCTCTCACTTGCCCACCATGAGGAGGGAATACTCTCGTCCCAACCCATGTCTAATCCTAACAATGACATTGATTCCATTGGCACTCCTCAAGGTGTGTACCTCCCTCCACCAAGCCAAGTACCCACACTTCAACAATACGAAGGACCGCCTAACCCATATGCTCCCCCACCTCCACAACTTCCATTCAACTATCAATACACTCCACCTCCCCCACAAGACTACCAACAACCTATCCACCCCCTCCCAACAACCACAACAACCCACTTTCATTCTCCAAAACCCAAACACCCCTCACCAAAGACCACCACCACCACCATCATCATCTTCACGAGCTCCCCCTTCTTCCCTTAAGCAAGTGAATATGGTGTCATTCATATGGGAGAAAACCGATGTTGGGGAATTCATGGGAAGGGAGGATGAAGTGACCAAGGTTCATGAAGAAGAACCACTTCTGAAGAAGTCTTGTGGAGAAGACAAGATAATAAAAGGTCATGTTGTTCCATTCTTGCTTGAGAGTGCCAACTGCATCAAAAAAATTTCTGCACCATCGAAGAATCCATAAAGTGCCCCACCTTTTGTTGAGAAGATGACTCCCAATATTTCATCTTTGCTGGGGTATGCACCCCCACTTGTTCTATCCTTGTTTGAAAAAGAATAATCTACTACCCCACCATTTTATGAAAGTGCCATGAGTACCCAAAGTTTCTCCATCCCACCCATTTTGAAAGAGATAAGGCATGATATGCCATTCTATGAGGAGTCAATGACAACCCAAGCTCCACCCCATGAGACAAGAATTTCCATCATACCATCCCAAGGTCCACAACTTTCTGCCAAACGCGTTGATACCAGTGGGAGATTTTTAGATGATGCCTTAGAAGAACTATCCACCAAAGTTAGACATAGTTATGCTTGGAGATTCCTAGAGTCCTCAAAACAAAGGACGGTAGGCATCCAAACATTCTTTTCTTTGGTTAAGGATGTTTGCACTGGAAGAAGGAAAGTGGTACTGATGCCACCCAAAGAAATCATAGCTACGAAACATGTGAACTTGATCATGGGATGTGGGTTTATAGAGAAAAGGGATGACCCAGGAACCCCTCTTATTACTTGCTACATTAATCACTGACCTGTTGAGTGTGCTCTCCTAGATCTAGGCTCAGTTGTGAGCTTCATACCATTTTACATCTACCTACAGTTGGGATTAAGAAAATCGAAACCAATAGATTGTGTCGTAATATTGGGGGATGGATCTAGGAGAACGCCTATGGGCATGCTGAAATATTTCATATTGGCATTAGATCAAAGGGTAAACATTTCCTTTCCAATTGGTTTTCTTATCATGGACATCGACCTAATGGAGGAGAAGATTACATTATCTTGGGAAGACCCTTCTTGTCCACACTTGGTGCCAAAATCAACGTGCATGCATGCACTTTGACAATCACTTATGGAAGGATGAAGATGTAGTTCTTTATGTTCACTGAGGAAGAAAGACACAAGTTGGCTGAAGAGGATCTAGGCACCAGTCTAGACTACTATGATCCCCTAGAACAGTGGAGGGCAAGTCCTTATTTCCAATCAATGTACACTCAATGGGATGAAGGCCATGTCGTCAGAGCTCTAGAAAGGGTTACTTTAGAGGATGAAGGAGACATCTAGTGTGTGAACACTTGATGAAGTAAAAGCAACAAGCTCGGTTTAAGGCTCTAAATTTAGTGCTAGTGGGAGGCAACCCATGTGGTTTGAGATTCTCAAACCTTATTGTTTTGTTATACTTTTGTTTTTCCATGAAATACACACACACCATACATGATAGTTTTGTTGTTTGTGAATCATGTTAGAGCAGGTATGATGGATAAAAGATGTAGCATGAAAGAGCTAACAAAAGGGAAGATCATAATTGAAAATAAGATCGTAGGACATTGAAGAAGCTACAAGAAGAAGTCAGGAACGGTCATGCTCCGCATCACGACCGTGTTGCTTGCAAGCCAGAATGGTCGTGTTTCTCAACATAGACGTGGTGGCCTGCCCTGCTCACCTAATGATATGTTGATATATCCCCTCACTAGGCGGTGGTCCTCCATGACTCCATACCATTTACCCTACTATTCTAAACATCTATTTCATGCTAAGGACATCATGATTTAAAAATTTAGGGTGGTAGGGTGGTAAGCCCTTTTTTGCCTCATTTTTTCTAATAGTACTCATTCTACATTTTTACAAGATGATCAAACAATTTGACTAACTTTCATACTTGTCTATTTTGACCCTGTGTGTTTTGTTTGCATTCATGCATACATGTAGTTGTTTTTGTGCATTTTGTGTAATTTTTCAAAAAAAAAGCTCTTTTTACCATTATATTGCATGCATTGCATCTTCATGTAGATTTTGGTAATTTTTGTGTGTTTTAGTTAGGATTTTCTTGATTTATGTTATCTTTTCCCTAAAACTAGGTTTGGATGTGATTGAGCACAATTGGCACCATTTTGGCCAATTTTACCCAAATTTGGAACTCCTTGTCCAAAAGCATGTTTCAACTTAAATCTCCAATTTTTGAACTAAACGTTGTTGATCTTTGACAAATGCATGCCATATCTTTAGAGTTTATTGCTAAATGGTCTTGACTATTGACTTTTTACATGTGCGTCACCTCTCTTGTGTTTGTGACTATTTTGGTTGAATTATGAATTGATCAAGTTATGAACACTCAGGACCTATGGAATCACATGATAAAAATATGAATATCATTTTGTTCAATTATGTGGTGTGGTATTAATTGATGAAGTGTTGGATTAGTTTTCATGCAGGAGATTTTGTTTTGAGAGCCACACTAGTGACCCATCTTCGACCCAACTCTTCTTTCATCATCTTCATACCCCTCTAGCTCATGAAAGGATGCATAAGTGTACATATTTAGTCTTGGCCACCTCAAAAAGTTTGGGGCATCCATATCTACACCCCCCTCTTCACTGTCTCCACCATAGGCCCTATCTACACCAAGGGCAAAACAAAAAGAAAAGAAGAAAAGAAAAAGAAAAAAGAAAATAAAAGATGCTCCTATTTAAGAGAATCTAAATAAAGAAAAGATGAATGATAAAGTACTCCAATCTCTTACCGCAATCCTTTCTTCCATTTTCATACCCATTGAGTTAGGAAACATCAAACCTAGCTCACTTCTCCCTTTTTCCACAGCCACGTGGGTCACTTTGTAGGGTTTGAAGCATAAGATTGAATGCATGAAAGTGAAGCAACACTCCTAGTCATCATTGATTAATGCCATCATGAAACGGTTTACCTAGAATTACATGAAGGACATATGGAAAGCTTGTGTGTTTTGTGCTCTTTATTCAAAGTTTGTATGCTTCGTTCTCTTTTCATGATTGGATTGTGAAAGTGGATAGGAGAGAGGTGGAACACATGCACTTAGTCACTTTAAGACCATTTAGTCAATAATCATCTTTTGCAATGCATTTATCATTCTTGTTTGATTGAAAGAAACTTGGAGCATACTTGAGGACAAGTATGTTTTAAGTTTGGGGTGGTGATGCAACCTTGTTTTAGGGCTTCATCTTGTGTCTTTTTGCATTATTATCACATCTAAACATATTAGAATGCAAGTTAATTCCCTCATGATGCTTCAGTTGATGCAAACCACTCAGGAGAACAACTCCCTCCCTTCCCTGATGCACTTCAGAAACCATCCACTGAGAAAAGGAAGAAGAAGCACACCGAGGACATCATGGAGACTTTAAAATAAGTGAGGATTAACATTCCCTTGCTTGATTCCATCACGCAAATTCCATCTTGTACAAAGTTTTTGAAAAAAGTGTGTACTTTTAAGAGGAGGACGATAGGAAGAACACTGAGGAGAGTCAAGCTCACTAAGCCAGTGAGCTCTATTTTTGCAACACTCCATGCCACAAATGAGAAAAGATCCTGGTGCACCCATCATCTCTTGTTATATTGGAACTCACTGTATAGACCAAGCACTTCTTTACTTGGGGTCTAGCTTGAATCTGATGCCTATGATGTGTATGCCGAATTGAATTTGGGAAGTTTGCAACCGGCTCATAGCACCTTGTAAATGGATGATCGTTTTGTAAAGATGCCTCGAGGGCGAGTTGATGATGTGCTGGTGAATCTTGATGATGAGACCTCTGCCTTCTTTCCTATTAACTTTATTGGGTTGGATATGGAAAAAGACTCAAGAAATGTGCCTATTATCTTGGGGAGACCCTTCCTGGCTACAGTCGATGCAGTGATTCATGTGAGGACCAGGACCATGTATGTGACCTTCATGCAGATGAAGACCCGATTGAAAATTTTCAAGTCTTAGGATAAGGCCAAGGTGATAGGTACTACAAAGGAAGATTTTTATCTTATGGAGTGTCTTGAAGAGATTGTAGAGGAATGCCTACCTGCATGGATCCATACTACCACTCAGGGTAGAGATCTAGAGCCCATTGTGGAGTTCCTCGATGATGATGATGAGGATGAGGAAGATGAGCTGGCCTTAGTGGCTGTAAGTGAGTACCTCCCATCCATTTATGAATCTTTGAAGAACTCCCTTGAAGACCCTCCAGTCCTTGAGCTAAAGTTGCTTCCTGAAGGCTTGAAGTATGCTTTTCTAGGTTCGAATGACTCCCTTTTGGTGATCATCTCTTCTGTCCTATCTCCCTAGCAGGAATATGCTCTTATTGTCATTCTGAAGAGAAATATTCAGGCCATAGGATAGCCCATTGCTGATTTGAGGGGTGTTGACCCCTCCATTTGTGTTCATAGAATATATCTTGAGGATGATGTAAGGCAGTCACGACAAATGCAAGGAATATTGAATTTGAAACCAAAAGAGGTTGTGACACAAGAAGTGGTGAAGCTGCTAGATGCTGGGATTTTATATCCCATTTCTGATAGTCTGTGGGTGAGTCCCATCCAGGTTGTGCCGAAGAAGGGTGGGATCACTATAGCTGAGAATCAAGACGGAGAGTTAGTGCCCGTGAGGGAACAATTCAAGTGGAGAATGTGCATGAACTACAGAATGCTGAATGAAAAGACAAAGAAAGACCATTTCCCTCTCCCATTCATTGATTAAATCTTGGAGAGACTAGCAGGACAAAGCTTCTATTGTTTTCTTGATGGTTATTCAGGGTACTTTTAGGTGGTAGTTCACCCATCTGATCAGGAAAAGGACACATTCATTTGTCAAAGTGGTACTTTTCCTTACAGAAAGATGACATTTGGATTGTGCGATGCTCCGTCTACATTTCAAAGATGTCTTACATCTATCTTCCCTGACATGTTTGATTCATCTCTTGAGGTCTTTATGGATGATTATTCAGTATTTGTCAAGACATTTGATGATTGTTTGCTCCATCTTGTAGCTGTACTTGAAAGATGTGTCAAGGTTTGTTTGGTGTTATCTTGGGAATAGAGTCATTTCATGGTTCCCGAAGGTATTGTTCTGGGTCATCGAGTTTTAAAGGCCGACGATAAAGTTGATAAGGCCAAAGTGGGCCTCATTTCTACTCTTACCATCCCTTCCACCGTAGGACATGTCCGCTCTTTCTTAGGACATGCATGTTTCTATTTCCAGTTTATCAAGGACTTCAACAAAATCTCTTGACTGTTATGCCACTTGCTAGAAAAGGAAGTGGAATTAAACGTTGATTACAAGTGCGTTGAATCCTTCAAACACTTGAAGCATAAGTTAGTTTCTTCTCCTATTATGCAACCCCCAAAATTTTCTTTGTCGTTTTAAATCATGACTGACGCTTTGGATATGACAGTGGGGGCTATGCTGGTCCAAAAGATTGGCTGGATTCCACATGCCATATACTATGCAAGTTAAACCCTTGATGAAGCCCAAAGGAACTACACCGCCATGGAAAAATAATTTTTTCCATAATATTTTCTCTTGACAAGTTCACCCTTACATTTTACAAAATAAGGTCATTGTCTACACCGACCATTCAGCTTTAAAGTATCTCATGGCTAAGAAAGATTCAAAGCCCCAGTCGATCCATTGGATCCTTTTACTCTAAGAGTTTGACCTAGAGATTTTTGACAAGAAGGGATTTGAAAATTCTACAACCGACCATCTTTCCCGCAATGAGGCACCATATGATGATGTAAAGCAAATCAAGGAGACAATTCCACATGAGCAACTCTTTTTACTCAACTCGACCCAAAGGTCGTGATACAAGCACATAGCCAACTTATTGGCTAGTGGGGGGATACCAAGCACTAAGATAAAGGAGGAGAGCAAGAGATTGCTTACCATGGTAAAAAAATTATATGTGGGATGATCCCCATCTTTTCAAGTATTGCTCTGATCATCTCATAAGAAGATGTGTCCCTGACATTGAACAACAAGAGATTCTCTCCATGTGCCACTTCGACATATGTAGAGGACATTTTGGTGGAAAATGTACAACTACTAAAGTTATCCAAAGTGGTTTCTATTGGCCGACGTTGTTTAAGGATTCTAATGAATATTACAAGATTTGCTTGAAGTGCCAAAAGGTGGGCACTATCTCAAAAAGGGACATGATGCATTTATCACCCACTCTAGTAGTTGAGTTGTTTGATGTTTGGGGGATTGACGTTATGGGTATGTTTCCTCCCTCTTTCAGATATATGTGCATCTTGGTGGTAGTTTATTATGTTTCCAAGTGGATTGAAGCAGTTGCTATAGGGACTAATGATCACAAGGTAATATGTGATTTTATCAAATCTAACATCTTCAACCAATTTAGTGTGCCAAGGGAAATGCTTAGTGATGGCTTAAGCCATTTCATGCATAGAAGGGTTGCTAAAAAGAAATGGTGTGAATCATCGTGTGGCTACTCCTTATCACCCTCAAACTAGTGGTCAAGTTGAGTTAGTCAATCGGGAGATAAAGCTCATTCTTAAGAAGACGGTGAGACCGGACTGCAAGGATTGGTCTCTATGCCACAATGAAGCTTTATGGGCGTATAGGACAACATTAAAAGCCCAGATTGGCACCACACCATTTAAACTTGTGTGTGGTAAGAGCTTCCATCTACTAGTGGAAATGCAACTCAAGTACTTTGGGCTTTGAAGTCTATGGACATGAATTTTGACACTATCAGAGTGAAAAGGAAATTATAGCTCCATGAATTGGAGGAGATGGGGCATGAATCATATGAGATGTCAAAAAGCTACAAGGAGAGGACCAAGTTCTTGTATGACAAGCTAATCAAGAAGAAAAACTTTGAGCCTGGACATTGGGTATGGTTGTACAATTATAGGATGAAGTTCTTTCCCATAAAACTGAGGTATAGATGGGAATGCCCTTATCTAGTCAAGCATGTATATCCATCTAAAGCCATAGTGATATGTGAGAAGGAAGGAGCAAAAGAGTTCACGGTCAATGGATAAAAGTTGTTGTTGATGTCGGATCGGATAAGGAAAATCAAAGTTTTGACATTGTAATGCTAGTTGAGGAAGACCCGATTGATGAAGAGATGTGCTTGAATACAAGTGAGAGAGATATATACTTCAAAGACGCTTTAAAGATTTGAAGGGAATGAAAGAATCAAGAATCAATAATCCTGACTGAAGGCGTAAACTTTAGCGCTAGTGGTAGGCAACCCACCGTGTTTTGGAAACTTTTGCACCCAAACTTCACTTTTTAATACTTTTGTTTTGTTTTTACACAATTCCAAAAAATAGAAACACACTTGTGTTTAACAATTTTTCTTTAGTTTTGATGATGAGACTGGTGAAATATGTGAAAGTTTGAGAAATAGGGTGAATTTTAGTGAAAAGTTTTGATAAAATATCAAGTGGGTTGAATTTGTTGATTGATTTATGAATGATTGAGCAATTTGAGAATTTTGAAGATTTTTCAACTTAGAAGTACCAGCACAGCCGTGCTGGTACGGAACGGTCGAGCTAGCACAATTGTTTTTATAGGGAAAACTTGAGTTTTGGGCTCAGTCAACATGAGCGTTTTGAACAACATGACAAGTTACCTGAGTTTTCACTCCACAACACGACCCCACCTCATTTGCTCAACACAGAACAACCATTTCACGACTAGGGTGACTAGAGTGTACCTCCTTCTTCCCCAAATCGACCTCCCCTTGCTCGCAAACTTCAGATTCAATCTCCCCTCACCCTCCATTCGTCTTCCCTTACCTCCAACTCCTTCCTCCACTCTCCAATAACCTCCATTTCGCCATCTCCAAGGAGATTTCACACCAACCTACCCAAGGTGTGAAAACCCCAGTTGTTCCTTTGATTCCTACATTTCTTGTTGCAAGGATGAAGAGTACGGGCAAGGCAATCAAGAAAGGGATAAAGTATGCTCACCGAAGGCAAAAGTCATACCAAATGGGCCTATAACATCACCCCATCGTCACACAACCCTACGTCATTGTACAACTTGATTTCTCAATCTCTTCAAAGGTCAACATCTATGAGTGTCTGATAACACTCTATTTTACGTACTTTTTGTATATATTTTACACCACTTTTAGTATATTGTTTGTTAGCTTTTCACATAATTTTTCTATCTTTTTAACTAAAGCCTCATTTACATGGTTTCAGATATATTCACAATCCAGATCGCAGATCAAGACCGTGACCGCGGTCCACTTATACCTCAACCGTGATCGTGGTTCTAGAGTTCCCTAGAGATCGTGATCATCAGACAACAAGGAGGGATTGCAGCTAGCTTATAGACTGCGGTCATCGCTCAACCGCGACCTCGTGGATGGTCACGATCAGAACATGCGCCTCAAGGATAGACCAGTGGTCGCAGTGTGGTTACAAGTCACGATCAAGAAGGACCACGGTTGTAATGCCCGAGCCCACTTCCCTAGGGCTTTAGTAGAGTTTCAGGAACAACAAATGGCCCCACAGACCACCACTAGCCTTAACTGCACACTTTTTCCTCACTCACGCACAAGTAGGGGTCAACTTCCTGATTGGTGACCCATCCTAATACTACTCCAAGCTGAGCACACTTAACTATGGAGTTCTTTAGTGATGGGCTCTCGGAAAAGGAGGTGCACCTTAGTGATATGGGTAGTCCAATCATCATTTTTAAGATCATCTTATCCAAGGCCTCAAATCCTGGGACATTACAATCTCCCCCACTTAGACTCTTGACGTCCTCATCAAGGATCAACTATAAGGCCTCATAATCATTCCTCATTTCAGTTTTGACCTAAATGGCCCATGTACACTCAGCTCCCGATCACGGCTACCAATGCAAGGGCAGCTCCATCAACTCAGATAGCCCTTTCCAACATGTTTAGACAGTACCAGTACATGGGCGGCTCCATCAACTTGGATAGCCATTTTCAACATGCGTGGACCACACGGCTCAAAGACTGACATGGCACAGGCCCATGTGGGCCCCACCTACTGGAGGGGAATTGGATCTGATACCATTTGTAATGCCCGGGCCCACTACCCTAGGGCTCTAGTAGAGTTTCAAGAATGATGAATGGCCCCACAGACAACCACTAGCCTTAACTGGGCACTTTTTCCTCACTCACACGCAAGTCGGGGTCAACTTCCCAACTGGTCACCCATCCTAATACTACTCCAAGCTGAACATGCTTAACTATGGAGTTCTTTAGTGATGGGATCCCGAAAAAGGAGGTGCACCTTGGTGATATGGGTAGTCCAATCATTCCTTTTAAGATAATCTTATCCAAGGCCTCAAATCCTGGGACGTTACAACGGTCAACTTGGAAACCACGATCACTGATGAGCTCTTGCAAATCGTGACCGAGCGGAAAGACCTTGACCTTGACCGCCCAGATGCAACCCATAAGCAGACCTCAACCGCGGTTATCACCAGGCCGCGACCAAGCTCAACCGCGGTGAAAGATGAATAAAGCACAAACCGCGACCGTGGTCTCACCCTCACTTAACAAAGACCGCGACCGCGGTCCAGGCTTAAGTCGGTGGAATGTGCCTATAAATAGCACACCCGCCTGTCTTGTCAAATCATCATATCAGATATCAGATCCCGTGGACCACAAAGTGCTGCTACGTTCCAGATTTGTACCAAACCATCCCATCCATCAGTCTTGGATCTCCAAAGGTGGAAGTTGAGGAGAGATAAGATTGAAGACCTTCGAGAGAAGAAGACCGTCCACACCATCCGCGTTATAGATCCAGATCTGAAGAAATATTGTGTCGTATCCCGTCTCTTCCTTTCTAGATCTATCATTCCATTCTACTGTACTTCCCTCCTCTCTTCATATGCATCTCATGGATCTATCTTTCTGTAACACCATTATGTTGTCCGCAAGTATGAGAGGCTAAACACCTTAACTTGGGTTGGGAGTAGCCACTAAGGCTCTCCCAACATGTATATTGTCTCTTTCTGTTGAATATACATATTCTTATCAAGATTATTTCCATGCACCTATTTTAACGCTTCACTTGTATGATTAGCTACCATCTTGTGATGTTCGATTGTTGATATATCGAGAGAGTAATATTGTTTTTATCATGTGTCATGGAGTAGTATGAATGCACAAGAGTGTTGGAATGCTAAGGCTTTAAAACCATATGTTCTGTTGCGTGGTTTATGTGTGGTCATCTCGAGAGAGAGGCTACCCTTAGACTAAGATCTTTCCTCATCTTAAGAAATAATGGAATAGACGCTTTTGGTGGTTGCTTGTAATCTTGATAAGAGTGTGCGAGAGAGAGAGAGATGATGTGGCATGTTGGTGAGATGCTTTAGTAGGTGAACCCCAACCCAGGTTTCCTCCGATATACTTGTTTCATCTTATTTCTTTTGTTTCTTTTGTTCTTGTTGTTCTTGTTTCTTTTGAACTACTTTAGTTTGCATCCTACCGTTCCTTAGGGAACACCTTTTATATACCATCTTCGGATGGAGTATACGAGTGCTAGACTTCGTGCGCTTAACGTTGCCAACATTGTCCCTGTGTTCGACCCCGATCGCTACATCAGACCCATTTATTGTTGCGGGGGCCTAAGAGTCAGGTTATCTCTTTAAAAGTCTGACTACTCTGAATCCACTCCTTTTGGACGTGCGATTTAGGCTGGTCAACTTTTTGACGTCGTTGCCGGGGACAAGGCAAAATGGCACTGTTAAGAACACGATTCTGCTTACTATACTCCCGTGCCTCAAGCTTAGCAATAAGCTTGACAACACAATTACTTTAAGGTTGCTAACCTGAGTTTGTGTAGAATAGTTCGTTTGGACCATTTCAATTTTCTAACTTGATTGTACAATCTATTCAGGCACCCAGAAAGAAGCAACTTGATTGACTTTACTCCTTTTTTACATGCCGCCTCACGTGGACGTTACCCTCTCAGGAGATGAGCAGAACGCGAGGAATGAACACCACCCACCTCCACCAGGAACGGATGAAGATAGAGATGGCCGTTACGATGACGGTCATCAGTATGAAGAATGAGAAGTAGAGCGAGAAGAGCAACATGAAGATGATCGTCGTGAGGAAGATTATCACTATGAGGAACGTCGTCATTGCCGTAGGCACAGAAGAAACCATAATAATCATGAGCGCAACCGCAGGGACATCGATAGCGAGGACGATGAGGAAGGGAAGACCCTTCGTGAGTTGGCAGCAACAAGAAAGCCAACGAGTCAATATGTCTGATCGTTGTACCGAACTTCAACGTAGAAAACTTTGAACTAAAACCAGCAGTCATATCTATGATTCAGAACAAGCCTTTCCATGGGAATCCAAGAGAGAATCTGTACCACCATCTTGATGCTTTCAAGAACATATGTGATATCATTAAGATGAGGGGTGTCCCATAAGAAGTGATTTAATACAAGGTTTTCAACTTCTCCTTGGAAGATAAGGCTCTCTCCTGGTATCTGAATCTCCCCTACCGGTCTATAGATGGGTGGAGACCCCTTGCAGATTCCTTTGTCACCAAGTTTTATCCTACTAAGAGGACCATCTGTAACATGCAGAAGATTACATCTTTTGCACAAAAGCCATGGGAAAACCTGCATGAGGCATGGGAATGATATCAAGAATACCTGAGAGACTTCCCACACCACAACTATCATAAGGGGTTCCTTGTAACCACCTTCTATAATGGGCTGATGCACACGGAGAGGACTTCTCTGAATGTTGTCGCAGGTAGTGACTTCTTGGGGAAAAAGCCAAATAGAACTATGCAGATTATAGAGAACATGGCTTCACTCCAAGCAGGAGTTGACTACGAAAGGAATGATAGAAGCACGTCAAAGAAGATTGGTTCTGAAGGGCAATCCATGGAAGCCAAAGCTTTAGAAACTATAATCGCCCAAATCCAGAAAATAGCAAATGATGTTAAACAGTTGAAGGACACTAGAGGCAAGGGAAAGAGGCACACCTAGAAGGTGATGAAGTGTGTCACCTATGGTGAAGGAGGACACGGAGTTGATAACTGCATTTACACTAGACCTGAAGAAAGTGAAGACAGTGAAAGCAAAGAAGAGTCTATGCATAATGTTTCCTATGCCAACTTTAAAAGACCAGATCACCCTAGTTTCAGCTATGGAAACAAGGATGTGGATGAGAATTCACATCAATTGGGGAATTCACAAAAGCCTCCACCAAGATTTGAGAAGAGAAGTGGACGCTAACTTTAAAAGACCAGATCACCCTAGTTTCAGCTATGGAAACAAGGATGTGGATGAGAATTCACATCAACTGGGGAATTCACAAAAGCCTCCACCATGATTTGAGAAGAGAAGCGGACAAGCATCGTACACTCGAAAAACCAATTACCAGGCGAACAAGAATAACTACTCAGCGCAAGGTAGGAACCAAACTCATCAAGCAGCAGGACCAAGTCAAGGCCAAGGTCAAGGATAGGGTCAGGAAAAAGATAACGGCCAACCTGACTTAGTAACTCAACTGTTCAATTTCGCCAATATGCAAGCTACTATGAATGATCAGCTAACACAAAGTGCCCTAGCTAACTCTGGCATCCTGACTACGATGCAAGTCCAGATGGAAGATATGCAGACGCATCAGTGCCAGATAGACCAACAGCTCACGCAGTTGGCTGAGCTAGTAAAGAACCCCTCAGGAAAAATCTCGTCAAACACCGAGACTGCAAAAATAGCAACCCTCCAATCAGGGAGGACGTTGATCAATTTTGGAACAGAAATGACAAAGAAGAAGAAAAAGTTGAGGAACCACAACAGGAGAAGGAAGTTTCTTTTGAGAAGTCTGTTGACAGGGAGAAGCATGCTGAAGGAAGCTGTGAGAAAAGTGGAGAAGCTAGGGATCCCGATCATGTAGAAGAAATATTTATGAAGAAAAGCCCATATGCACTGAGGATCCCATTTCCATACAAGTTTATCAAGCCCCACCTGAAGAAGAGATATGAAAAGTTTATGGAGGTTGTAAAGAAACTGCATATAGATGTCCCATTTCTAGATGCTTTGGAAGAGATGCCGACTTACACTAAGTTTTTCAAGGATCTCATAACGAAGAGAAGAAGGGAAAATCACGTTGAAATTGTACACCTAGCAAATATTTCCAGTGCATTTGTTCAGGCTGAACTACCTACCAAGAAGAAAGACCCAGGGGCCTTTAACATTCCCTTTTGTGTTGGAGACAATATCGAAAGAAAGGGACTGGCAGATTTGGGTGCCAGCATGAGCCTGATGCCCCTAAGCCTTACACAAAGTCTGGGATTGACTGACATGGTCAAGACAAGTATGAGAGTTGAACTAACTGATCACACTTTCAAGACACCAGTGGGTATAGTGGAAGACATTCCAATCCATGTGGGACGGTTCTTCATACCCCGTGATATTGTCGTAATAGATACTGTAGAGGACCCTAAGTGTCCGATAATCTTTGGATGACCTTTTCTAGCCACTGGAAGAGCCCTGATAGATGTCGTAGAAGGCGTTATAACCCTCCGTGTTGGGAGTGACCACATTGACTTCAAAGTGAAGGATGCTATGAAAGGGCCAACTCTTTCCGAGTCAGTCTACTTCATGGATAGCTAGAACCAGTATTGTGAAGAAATTCAAGAAGAGAAAGTCATTGTGGACCCTCTAATGAGAGCCATGAATAACCTGAATCCTTTGACAGAAGACCCTGAAGTGGTCGAAATTCTAGACTACCTTAACCAAGGTGAAGAGAGTCTTAGTGATGAAGAAGAGGTAATATAAATAGTAATGTACACTTCTTTGGAACCATCAACCAAAGAGTCAAAAACTCTAAAGCCAAAGCTAGAACTAAAGCCATTACCGGAAGGGCTGAAGTACGAGTTCCTAGATGACGAAGGGAGGAACCCAGTCATCATCAATGCTAACCTCACCAAAGAACAACATGAAAGATTGCTGGAAGAATTGAAGGAGCACAGAGGAGCAATTGGATATTCCGTAAAGGACATCAAGGGACTAAACTCGACCCTGTGCATGCATAAAATTAACCTAGAAGAATCGACGAGACCTTTGGTACAACCCCAAAGGAAATTAAACCAAATGTTGAAGGAAGTTGTCAAGAATGAGATATTAAAACTATGTGATGCGGGAATCATCTACCCAATAGGCGATAGCAATTGGGTAAGCCTCATTCATGTAGTACCCAAGAAATGTGGAATGACTGTGGTGAAGGGAGATAATGGGGATGAAGTCACCATGAGAACGGTCACAGGTTGGTGAATGTGCATTGACTATATAAAGCTAAATCGGCAACAAAGAAAGACCACTTCCCCTTACCATTTATTGATCAAGTCCTAGAAAGACTTGCCCACCATGATTACTTCTATTTTTAGATGGCTATTCCGGATTTTATCAAGTCCCAATCCACCCCGATGATTAGGAAAAGATGACGTTCACATGCATCTATGGAACATACACCTTTAGATGGATGCCTTTCGACCTATGCAAAGCTCCAGCAACGTTCCAGCGTTGCATGATTTCCATATTCTCGGAATTTCTAGAAGACATAGTCAAAGTATTTATGGATGACTTCTCAGTCTATGGAACTGACTTCGACGCCTACCTGAGAAATTTATCTTTAGTTTTGCAATGATGCGAGTAGAAGAATCTCGTTCTGAACTGGGAAAAATGCCACTTTATGGTTCAAAGTGGCATTGTCCTAGGACATAAGATCTCCAAGAAAGGTATTGAGGTGGATCTTAGCAAGATCGAGGCCATCTCCAAACTCCCGCCACCAAAGTCTATGACAGGAGTGAGGAGTTTCTTAGGTCATGCTGGGTATTACAGAAGATTCATCAAAGACTTCTCAAAAATATTAAAGCTACTTTCAAATCTGCTGATTAAAGACACGTTTT
Source organism: Alisma plantago-aquatica (assembly GCA_963693085.1). Taxonomy (NCBI): domain Eukaryota; kingdom Viridiplantae; phylum Streptophyta; class Magnoliopsida; order Alismatales; family Alismataceae; genus Alisma; species Alisma plantago-aquatica. The sequence continues at coordinate 1,490,782,334 of OY856412.1, forward strand.
TTGAGTTCGATGATAAGTGTTTAAAAGCTTTCGAGACCCTAAAAGAGGCAGTGACCTCTGCACCAATTCTGCAGGATCTAGACTGGGAGATACTGTTTGAAATAATGTGCGACGCAAGCGACTATGCCGTAGGTGCAGTCCTGGGACAGAAGAAAGATCAAAAGCACCACGTCATATGTCATGCCATCCGAATGTTAGACGAAGCCCAAGTGAATTACACCACCACAGAAAAAGAGATGTTGGTAATTGTTTTCGCATTTGACAAATTTAGATCATATCTTATAGGGGCCAAGGTAAAGGTCTATACTGACTATGAGGCCATACACTGTCTGATGCAAAAAAAGGACACAAAGCTAAGATTGCTGAGGTGGGCCCTACTATTACAAGAATTTGATCACGAAATAGTTGATAAGAAAGGAAAAGAAAATGTGGTCGCAGACCACTTGTCAAGAATAGTTTGTGGTGAAGAGAATCAGTTGCCCGTAAATGACAACTATGCTGATGAAGCCATGTTAATGGCTCAGTCTGACGAGCCAAGTCTGTTGTGGTTTGTAGAAATTTGTAACTATCTGGCTTGTGGTTAGCTGCCACCGGATATAACATACAACCAGAAAAAGAAGCTCTTTTCCGATGTCAAAAACTATTATTGGGATGACCCACTGCTATTTAAGAAATGTTCTGATAATTTGTATAGAAGATGTATACCAAAGGAGGAAGTCCACTGATCTTGAGAGAATGCCACTCTTCACCATATGGAGGGCATCATAGTGAGGAAATAATAGATGCAAAACTGCTTTAGTCTGGGTTTTACTGGCCCTCCATGTTCAAAGACGCAACGTCTTTTGTCAAAGCTTGCAAGGAATGCCAACTTACCGGCAATATCACTAAAAGGAGTGAGATGCCTATGGTCGACTAGGTAGAAGTAGAAATCTTTGATGTTTGGGGGATAGACTACATGGGTCCTTTCCCATCGTAAAAAGGTTATCAGAACATTTTAGTGGTTGTTGACTATGTGTAGAAATGGGTAGAGGCCGTAGTGACCCAAACTTGCGATTCGAAATCTGTGATCAAGCTATTCGAGAAAACCATCTTTCCATGCTTTGGAGTGCCTTGCACTGTCATAAGCGATGGGGGATCACATTTTGGAGACAAGCATTTTGAAATGCTATTAAAGAAGTACGGGGTAAAGCACAAAGTTTCTACACCCTATCACCCTCAAACCTTGGGACAAGTAGAGGTAAACAAATTATAGAAAAGACGGTTAGCCGCACTCGAAAGGACTGGTCCATGAAGCTAAACGATGCTCTCTGGGCCTATAGAACTTCTTATAAGATACCTATAGGCACGACGCCATATAGATTAATCTATGGCAAGTCTTGCCATTTACCTTTGGAGCTCGAACAAAAGGTCCTTTGGGCGATCAAGTTTCTGAATATGAACCTAGAAAAGGTAGGACAGAAAATATTTCTACAGTTACAAGAGCTCGAGGAGCTGAGGTTACATGCCTATGAAAACGCGAGGATCTACAAACAAAGGACTAAGGTGTGGCATGATGCCCACCTAAAGAACAATGATGTTTGTGAAGGAGACAAAGTACTTCTCTTTAATTCTAGCATTAGGCTTTTCCCCGGAAAGCTTAGAACAAGATGGTCAGGACCTTTCTCTGTGGTAAAGATCTACCCATCAGGAATGATGGAAATCCAAGGAGAGAAAATTGGAATTTTCAAGGTTAATGGCCACAGGGTAAAAATATTTTACGAAGATGAGGCCTTTGTGCAAAGATCTGAGGTCAATTTGGAGGAACCAGGTCAGCCAAATGAGAGAAGGAATGAAGAGTTGCCACACCCAACTGTAGGGCCCAAGGAGTGAAGATTTATGAAGTCTAGCTAAGAGACTTTAAAGCAAGCGCTTTTTGGGAGGCAACCCAAATTGTTTACTTTTTCTTAAGCCTTATTTTCTCTTCCCTTTGTGTTTTTAGTTTTCTCCCCTTTTTAGTATATACATATCCATCTTCTTTTGTGTAGTTGATGAGTTACCTAAGGAAACACCCTTTGTTTTGATCTGATCGTGGTCTGGACTGCGGTCGCAGTATAGCACTTGCATCACGTAAGACTGCAACCCGCGATACACGCTACCAGGAACCTCGACCGCGACCCGAGGTCATCTTTGATTCAGTAGAGAACTGTGACCTCGGTTGTGCTTCATAGCATACCACGATCGTGGTTGTTTCTTATGATCGCCATGACCGCGGTCCCCCCCTTGATTGTTTGGTCGCGGTTACGTTAGTATATATGTCCTTAAACCCTCGTCTCTTAGACTCTTTTCACTCCTAGCTTTGTCGAGTTTAAGATAAACCCTAACTACCGCTCTGACCGCAATCGACGACCTGCCGCCGCAGCGAGGTTGATTGCCACACCCACCATGTTCGATCCCACCATTGCAACCATAAAAAAGGTAACAGGAAAACCCCTTTTGCACTTCTAAATCAATGAATCATCTTGTCACCTCCAATTTAATCCATCAGTTGAACTAATTCTTTTCATTTTTCGACGGCCATAAGTCGCACCGTTAACAAATTGCTCAGGTTTCCCTTTTACCCTAACTGCCTTATGGCGTCATTTGCAATTAACAATTATAACCCTAAAAACATTAATAATGGACAACTGCCCGCTGGCGTAGCAAATAGTAGATGAACGGATAGAGATAGGAATCAGAATAGTTGGAAGAAGAAAGACCATGGCTCGCGGTCATCACCTCTACAACCACGACTGTGGTGTGCTCGTAAACCCTAACCAAGCTACAATGTGCACTCCAACTACTAGTTCCACTGTAGGTCGCGGTGTAGGAGAGCACTACTCAAGGTCGTGGTCCACTGAACCGCGACCTAACCATAACAAGAAAGAAGACCGTGACCGTGCCCATGACCGTGACCGTGGTTCCTAATTAGTAAACTGCGACTGCGGTCCTTACTCAGGAAATCGCGACCGCGATCCCTTGTCATTACACTGCAACCACGATCTCTTTCAGAAACCGCGACCGTAGTGTCATATGAGTTACCAACAAAATCACAACTATGGTCTCTATGCACACTCTTGAACATGACATTTAATAATTTACTGAACACCTACCCTGTGTAAGAAATACCTTCCCCAGATAATTGCAATAATGGTAATTTTGCTAAAATCAACTAGATAATAATTTATTGAAACCATGCAGAATGTCTTCTTCAGAGAACAGTGACTCCATCTTCAAGAAGGCAACATCCCTAAAGGAGTTGGAGAAGATAGTGGAGAGTTTAACAACAACACTCAAGAGGTATACTTCTCTCACAGAGGCCAAATGAGTTGAGGTGCAACTAAGGTTAGAACAGTACCAAAGAATATTGGGGAACATGACAACGGAGGACTATACTCACAAAACAGAACCAACTGAGCAGACAGAGACCTCCGAGTATCAACCTGGGGAGTCAGAGAGACAAATCCAGGGGAAGAAGAGAAAGGATGCACCAAAGGGGTTCAGAGCAGCAGAAAGATAAAACTACTAGGTGCTGAGAAACCAAGGGAATAAAAGACAAGCAAAGCCAAGGAAGTCATAGGGGAGACATTTGTACAATCTGGAGAACCCCTATTCGTGCCCAAGAACATCGTGCACTAGTCTACCTACGAATGGATGTACCAAAATAAGGAGTTCTTCCCTACCCGTTACCTGGACGTAGAAGATTTCAAAAAGATGGGTATCTATAATAGGACGATAAAATTCCTAAAAGGTGCAAACTGACGCACCTTATGCACACCAGAGGTGAAATCCTATAAGAAGATAACCACAGAGTTCCTATCTTCACTTAAGAAGGTTGTTATCGGTAGAAAAACACAAAAGGCAGGAGGTGGAGATTATCAGCTGCAAGTAAGGCTAAGGGGCGAGACTCACATAGTCATGGAGGCAAGGCTGAATAGAATATTCACCGAGACAGAGGAAGAAGCCCAAGCCTGCTCCTCCACCCCAAGCGAGAAAGAAATCGTCACCTATGAAAGCGATGAAATGTGGGAAGAGCTAACTGGGGAGGACAAGCACAGTTCAAAGAACTCCAAGGCCTTGCTAATTACATCGTGCTTTATCCACACAATGCAGAAAATCACCGCCCACATGATTCATGTGAGGTCAGAAATAAGAACAATTAGCAAGGGAGATCTGTTCCTGATCTGGTCAATGATAAATAGGAAGCCAGTTAATATCGAGAAGATACTAATCGACCATTTATCAGTATCAGTAGGCGGGGACACAGAGGAATTATGTGTACTGCATGGGTGGCCAGATAACAAAAATTGCCAAATACCTAATGGATGAAGGAGATGTCCAAAAGTATAAAGAAATGGAGGGACAATAAAGAATAGACATCAAGTCCCTAATCAACATGGGTATTCTGGCGTAGAAGGGGGAGAAATTGTACTTCAAGCAGAACGGGTCAAAAAGACTACTCCCCCTTCCATAAATGGCGTTCTATGACGCCCACAAGTTGCGGCCAACACATGATGACATCGAAAAGATGTGCTCTGGGGCACTGCAAGCCAACACGAATACAGATCTAGTAAGTACATCTAGAGAAAGCAGTGCCCCAGCTGAATTAGAAAAGAGGAAGAGCACGGAGCCGCGGAAGAAGTTAGAAGTAGAGAAAAAGAAGACAGCAGAACCAACTGCACCGCTAACAAAAATGCCAATAGTTGCAGTGCAATTGGCCCTCATGGTTCCAACTACTGAAACACCAGTGGAAATTCCAGAACCCACACATTTCGAACCACACAAAGAAGCAACTACTGTGGAGGCAGAGGTGGAGAAAGATAAGACTGCAGCAGCCGACCCACAATATGACAATGAGTTGGAGGCAGATCCAGAAGGACAAGGCTCTCAGGCCATACCAGATACATGAATCAGTGGAGCAGAGGTGGACCCACTAGACAAGCCAAAGGAGAAAGAACAAGGTCCACCACTACCGCCTCCACAACCTAAGGTGCTAAGCTCGCCAACAACGTGCATGGAGCATCAGCTGCACCAGCACGCACCTTCCTTCGGAGGTGCTCAAGGTATAAGGTTTAATGCAATGTGGGAACACATGCATCAAACCAATACAATAAATACCACCATTTCTTCTTCTCTATCTGTATTAACGACGTAGGTACAAGTCCTTGATGAAAGGATAAAAGTACTCCCTGACTTCCTCCAAGAAGTTGTAAACAATCAATGGATGATGATGGGAATGCTAAATAAAATGAAAGACGAAATGGAAGACCTGCAGAAGGAGATGCATGCCATTCGAGCCGACAATGAGCACATGTGTCGGGGCTATGACGTGGCTATGGCTAACCTCAAATAAGAGCATCAATGACTAGAAGAAGACCGCCGGAAGCTCAAGAAGGAACGCGAAGAATTCGAGAACTGAAGGAAGAAAAAGAATATCAATCACTCAGCAAGCCCAACGCACTCCTCAGCCAGCGCCTCCAGCCATGACGACAACGATGATGACAATGTGGGAGGAACATGCATGGGAGTGGGCACACCAAAAGTAGGGAGTGCCAACACAAAGGCGACACCTACAGCTGAACCAAAAAGAAACCAGCCACCACAGTGGTTGAGCTCCCACAACGAAAATCAAATGAAGAAAAATGCAACATCGTCAACGGGGCTCGACCTCAATTGCAACCCAGAAGAAGGCCAAGACGAAGTTGTTGAAGACGGTGGGAATCTAGAAGAGCTTCAACTCTCCCCGCCTGCACATACAATGATGCTAGAACAGCAGGTTGTTACTGCTCATCATGAAGAGGTGGTCACCGAACTCAGCACAGCAGGAGCGGCAGAGCTCGAAAAAATGCTAGCTGAGTTGGGGGTCGGACTCAAGGAGAGAAGCGAGTTCATCCTATTCTAACCACATCATAAGCATAGTGACTATCTCTATGATGGGAAGATGGAGGCAACCCTAGAAATGATGGCGGATGCCAAACTAGGGCAAACTTCTGAGGAGAGCAATGTCAAAGACAACATAGCTGCTGAAGCTTCCTCAGAAGTAGCTGAACATGAAACCACCACACAACCATCGCACAAGGTGACCGAACAAGTGGCCAAGGCCATGCCGACAATAGATGAAGGTTCGACACCTTTGACGTAGGAAACAACATCCGACGATGAGGATGGTAGGTTGGCAACCTTCTTCACAGATGAGCCCGCCAAGGAGCGGATTGCACCGGTTAAAGTAGAAACACTGGGTGCAGCTCCCCCTCTGCCTTGCAAGATGAAAGATATGTACATGACTGCGATATCACAGATCACATGTTGAGACGTCCACATCTTGGCAGATGTCCTCAGCGACGATCTACCCGGGTCAGACATACTATATAACAACAAGGGTAGACGTCTGTCCAGAGACCACTTTCGGGGAATATTCATGAAGAAGGCACGGGTACATAAAAGACTATTCAAGGTACTCTATGCCACCCTCCTGGAAGAATTCCTGCACCTGGACAAGCTGCAACCGGTTTTCAACGGGACAACACATCTAGCCAGCCTCCTCTACAATGAAGACTACAAGGCAGTAGATGTATCTGAACTAAAGGCAGCAGTCCGACGGAAGGAAAATAAGAGATGTGGTGTTGCCTATAAAGAATATAAAGCATTGGGCATTGATAGTCGTTGATCTATATGAGCAGAAAACGACGGTGCTCAATTGTTGTGCAGCCTAACTGGATAGCACCTCGCTAGTTTACAAGAGGAAGGATTCCAGAGATGCCTTAAAGATACAGTTACGCCTACAACGAGCAATTAAGGATGCAAACAACAAGTTTCAAGGGTCCTGGAAGCTCTTTTCCATTAATAAGAAAGTCCCCTAAGAAGAGGTTGGTTCGGGGGATTGCGCCTTCATATTATTATGCATGATGGAGTCCATCAACAAGGGCATCCCCCTGGAGGATTTAGACAATGAAGACTTGTAAGGACTGTGGGGTATGTACGCTATGGGGGTCATCTATGATCGCCGATTCTTCAATGATCCAGTGATGCCTACAGCATATGTACCCCATAGGCTTCACATGGAAATCCCCCTACCTAAAAAGGTCTCTTGGAGGGAGCAGCTAAAGACCATGTGGGTTGATCCAACTAAACCATCCAGGGTTGCGACATGGAAAGAAGGTTGGCATGAAAGCTCTGGAGAAGCTGCAAAACACACGTCAGATGAAGAACCAAAGAAGCCTCCAGTAACAGAAGCACCTGAAGAGCATCCTACCATGGAACAACCTGAGGAGGGAGAGGTCAACAAAGAAGACATGTTCGATGTAGGTCTAGATGGACCGGCAGGAGAAATTACATCTTTGTTCAAGAACTTTGACATATGGAGCTGCCCCAGTCTGTCCTTAGAAGAACTGACAATAATGATGAGTTCCTTGAAAGAAGATGCTTCACCGGGAGATGTCATCTTCGAAAGAGATGGCATTTGTGTGCTAAAAGATGACCTCCACGAAATGCCGAAAATAGGAGGATACCTTTCAGTAAGCACAATGTCAGCCTACCAAATGCTCCTAGGAGACGACATGCCAAATGCCCACATGGCATACTTTTTGCTGGTAGATGACATCCTTAAAGAAAAAAGATTAGGAGAAAAGGAGCGTCTACAAAAATGCATGGCGACATCCCCACCAGACTACATCTTCCTACCAATTCTTCACAACAATCATTGGACCTTACTGGCTGTCAATATCATCAAATGGTCTACAGTCCTCTACAACAGCTCGAACGCAGCCTATGCTCTTAATAAGAAGTACAATATGACAACAACAAAGACCCCAACGGAACAAAAGGCAAACACATGCGCCGATGCAATTGTCGGCATGATAAGACATCATTGCAGAGGGTACAACCCTACGGCAGGCAAGAACTTCAAGAAGACACAGTACTGTCACAAGAGCCCCCAGCAGGTGCCCCTATCAAATGATTGTGGCTTCTTCTGCCTAGCCTGGATGGTGGCCTTAGCCACTACTGACTTCAAGGTGGAGAACATGCAATATGAACAATACCACATGCTACGAGGAGTTTACGCAAGTAAACTTCTTGACTCCAAATGGGCCTCCATCAGCAACAACAAAAACAAATAAAGAAAGCCTGTTTATACATCTCACTCAAATTTTGACACCCCGAGATGTGGTGCAGCATAAGTTTGGGGGAGGAGTCATAAATGGGCTACAAAGGTACATTTACCATATTTTTAATTTTTACCTCTAAAAATTCCTCAAATTTTTTGAAATTTTGAAATTTTGCTTAAACCACCTCTTAAATTAAAAAAAAAGCTCGCCTCCTCTTTTGCTAAATTTTTTGATTGTAGTGTTTCAGCCCTCTTAGAGAGAAATACATGAGCAACATATACATGTATATACGAGTAAAACAACAGTCATAGCAATACTGCTCTACCTCATTATTGCAATAAAACGTTGTAAATGTAACAATCTTAACTCATGAAACCCTCAGAGACTAGAGAACTTCACCTAGTCATACTCCTGACCAACCACCCTCACCTGATGCTTTTGACCAGAAAATCTTTATCTCCATAGAAAGGGAAACAACTGTCCTCTTCAAAGCATATCTAAAAGAGGCTTGGCCACCTAGAAAACCAAGCAAAATTCCCCAAACCCAAGCCTGAAAGGAGAGGTAAAAAAAGCCAAAAAGAAATAAAGAAAAAGATATGAGAGTTGTGCCCAAAAAGATGTCAAAAGTTTCCACACGGCCGGTATATTGATGCACTCGTGAATGCAGATATGTCGTGCTCGTAAGTGGAATCTTGAAGCCAAGCTTACACACCTCCAATCCTGAATGAAAACTTACAAAACCACGTGACTTAAAGTCAGAAGCCCAAAAAGGGCAACATTGTTCTTACAACATTTGTGGGTGAGGAGTTCAGGAGGAAGAGGAACACATCTAAAGCCTTAAGCCTACCCAAACACATAAGCATAGAGCCAACTAAAAAATAAAGAATTGGTGTGAAAACTACCCCTCGAAAAAGATATTGCATTAGTACGATCATTACCTAAGGGAAGGGGTGATAAGTTGAGAAGGAGGAGCCTTTTACAATTGAAGGTAATGGAAGGAAAATGAAGTTATGAAACTCTAGTTGAGGGGGAAGAATGAGACCTAAGGGTTTGAAAGCATGCAACAATAGTCTTGATGAAAGAATGAGATATTTCATTCATGTTATAATTTTGTCTTCTAAGATTGTTCATTCTCTCTCTGAGTTCTCAAACCTACACTTAGCCTGAGGACAGACTTGATTATAAGTTTGGGGGAGTTGATAAAACTCTATTTTACGTACTTTCTATATACATTTTACACCACTTTTAGTATATCTTTTGTTAGCTTTTCACATAATTTTTCTATCTTTTTAACTAAAGCCTCACTTACATGGTTTTAGGTATATTCACAATCCAGATCGCGGGTCAAGACCGTAACCACAGTCCACTTATACCTCAACTGCGATCGCGGTTCCAGAATTCCCTAGAGATTGTGATCATCAGATAACAAGGAGGAATCACGGCTAGCTTATAGACTGCGGTCATTGCTCAACCGCGACCTCATGGATGGTCGCGATCAGAACATGCGCCTCAAGGATAGACCAGTGGTCACGGTGTGGTTACAAGCCGCGATCAAGAAGGACCATGGTTATCTTGGAAACCGCGGTCACTGATGAGCTCTTGCAAACCACGACCGAGCGGAAAGACCTCGACCTCGACCACCCGGATGTAACCCACAAGCAGACCTCAACCGTGGTTATCACCAGGCTGCAACCAAGCTCAACTGCGGTGAAAGATGAATAAAGCACAGACCGTGATCGCGGTCTCACCCTCACTTAACCAAGACCACGACCGAGGTCTAGGCTTAAGTCGGTGGAATGTGCCTATAAATAACACACACCCCTGTCTTGTCAAATCATCATATCAGAGATTAGATCTTGAGGACCACGAAGTGCTGCTGCATTCCAGATTTGTCCCAAACCATCCCATCCATCAGTCTTGGATCTCTAAAGGTGGAAGCTGAGGAGAGAGGAGATTGAAGACCCCTTCGAGAGAGAAGAAGACTGTCTAAAGAAGTATTGTATCATATCACGTCTCTTCCTTTCTAGATCTATCATTCCATCCTGATGTACTTCCCTCCTCTCTTCGTAGGCATCTCATGGATCTATCTTTCTGTAACGTCGTTATGTTGTCTACAAGCATGAGCAGATAAACACCTTAACTTGGTTTGGGAGTAGCCACTAAGGCTCTCCCAACATGTATATTGTCTCTTTCTATTGAATATACATATTCTTATCAAGATTATCTCCATGCACCAGTTTTAACGCTTCACTTGTATGATTAGCTACCATCTTGTGATGTTTGATTGTTGATATCTCGAGAGAGTAATATCGCTTTTATCATGTGTCATGGAGTAATATGAATGCACGAGATTGTTGGAATGCTAAGGCTCTAAAACCATATGTTCTGTTGGGAGGTTTACATGTGGTCATCTTGAGAGAGAGGCTACCCTTAGACTAAGATCTTTCCTCATCTTGAGAAAGAATGAAATAGACGCTTTTGGTGGTTGCTTGTAATCTTGGTAAGAGTGTGCGAGAGAGAGATGATGTTTCATGTTGGTGATATACTTTAGTAGGTGAACCCCAACCTGGGTTTCCTCCCATATACTTGTTTCATCTTATTTCTTTTGTTTCTTTTGTTCTTATTGTTCTTGTTTCTTTTGAACTACTTTAGTTTGTGTGCTATCGTTCTTTGGGGAACACCTTTTATATACCATCTTCGGCTGGAGTATACGAGTGCTAGACTCCATGCACTTAACACTGCCAACCTTGTCCATGTGTTTGACCCCGATCGCTACATCAGACCCTATTTATCGTTGTGGGGGCCTGAAAGTTAGGTTATCTTTTAAAAGTCTGACTACTCTGAATACACTCCTTTTGGACATGCGGTTTAGGTCGGTCACTGTCTCCCATCTCCGATCCTCCTCAAGCCACCACACCTTGGACCAAGCTACAACAACCCCCGAGAAGAGGAGGAAGAAGAAGAATAATTAGAGTACATTGTTGATTCCATGGAAGTTGATGCGTCGACTCGAGAAAGAAGAGCAGAGAAAATGGTTGTTGCGTTGTCTTCACACCTGCCTACATGACCTGCTCCGACACAACATTATACCTCATCAGCTCATCTACATGCCACCTAAGAACTGGCTCGACGTCGGTTTTTGATTGAAGAAGAAGACATCAAGGCACCCATTGAGATGGTGCCCTTAAACTTGGACACAAGTTCAGGGTCACATACCTATGAGGACGAGGAGGCAGATGATACTGAGAGTGAGGAGATGGAAGATGAGCCTGTGGATTTCTTATCCAAGCTGGAGGAGGATAGAATGAAGTGGGTGGGAAAGCAACCCGAGGGAGACGCATATGGAAGAGTCACTTCAAGAAGAGTGTTTGTGAGACCTCTCTGTGCCAAGTTCATGACAAGAAGAGTGATCCATACAAGATATGCATGTGTGCATACCATGCAAGCTTTAGGGATTATCAGCTATGTCAAGAGCTACTTGGAGGGTATTGGGGTGTATAAGCTGCTGACTGAGGTCGGGGAGGCCTATATGGAAATAACCCAAGAGTTCTTTGGCTCTCTAGAGAAGGTACAATACCAAGGCAAGAATGTCATCTGCTTCAGGCTTAAGGACTCCATACATGTATTAAAGTCTTCCCATCTCAACAAAATTCTAGCATCAACAACAGAGATGGCGTAGAAATTCAATGAGGGCAGGTTTGATAAAAGTTGAAAATGCAACTACTCTAAGATGTGGGAAACATTCACTGACCAAGACACCTTCACAGTAGGAAAATAAAAAATAAGCAAAATTTTCAACCCCGCTTTGAGGTACACTCAGAAGGTCCTAGCCAATACTGTCTTTGGTCTATATGATAACCAAGACTGCTGCTCCCAAAAGGATTTATTTGTGATAACTACAATGATGAGTGTTGACTTTGTGAACCTTAGAGCAATGATGATTGACCACCTAAAAGCAATTCCTCCAAAAAGAAAAAATCCTTTCATTATGGGAGGGATTGTGACAACCATAGCCAAGGTCTTAGACTGTGATTATAAAGTCCTAACAAAGGTGGAGAGGATTGAGTTTGTTCATTTGAACTATATTGAAAGGTCCCAAATGATCTCCCTCAGAGACAAAAATATCATCTACAACATAAACCCCGGGTACCCTGGAGTCACTTTAGAACTGCCATATCATGAAGTGTTGCTCACCAAAGATATACAACCAATAAAAGATCTCCCAAAAGTAGTTTTAGATTAGGGAAAGCAATGACCTAGGGAAAGCGGTAGAGAATGTGTAGTTCAATTACCTAAAAGGGAGGGAGAGATAGATATATGGGAGAAGCAACACATTCTTGAGCAGCCCTGTCGTACGAGACATAGATATAAGGTTTTGATGTGCAACCACCTCCAACAAATGCAAATGACATGTTAGTCATTCATGTACAGTTGGAGGTGATACAAAAAACACAATAGTCCATGTGGTTGGATCAACAACAAATGCATATCAGATCAACCACATGTACCAATATCAGTATGATCAGGTGCAGAGAAATCCCCAATGGGAGGAGGATTTTTGGGGATCCCTTTCTGGATATCAGAAGACATACCTGCCTCCACATGAGGACTACTAGGGCAACTAATACCAACACCCACCTCCACAGGTTGGACCACCACAGATCCACCACCACCGGAGTAGTGGCATCTACCTTATCATTCCTAAGCTTTAGTTTCATGATGAGGACAATATGATTCAAAAGTTTGGGGGTGGAAGGGCGGTATGCCCTATTTCCTCAACTTATTTTGTTTATGCATATCTCACATGATATTTGATTGATTGACACCACCATATCTAGCATACATCTCCTTTTACTTGCATTCATGCATACATGTAGTTATTTTTTGAGTAATTTTTTTAAAAAATTGTTCTTTTTACCATTCCATCTCATGCATTGTATCTTCATGTAGTTGTTGGTAATTTTTGTGTGTTTTAGTTATAATTTGCTTTCTTTATGTTATCTTTTCCCTAAAACTAAGTTTGGATGTGATTGATTGCAATTGGTACCATTTTGGCCAATTTTTCCCAAATTTCAAACTCCTTATCCAAAAGCATGTTTCAAATAAAATCTCCAATTATTGAACTAAAAGTTGGATCTTTGACAAATGCATGCCATATTCTTAGAGTTTATTGATAATGGTCTTGATTGTTGAATTTTTACATGTTCACCAGAAACTAATTGAAAACTCAGATTTAACTATTATAATTTTCCTAGTTGACAAATTTCATATAAACTGAAACTTTTTTTATCCATCAAATAAATTAGGGAATAAAATACAATTTGAAATACTTATTATGTTAAAATTTAATCAATGTATTACAATTTCCTAAGGTTTCATTTTAGGTATTGTTACATGCTCTTTCCTTGTGCTTGATCCAACACAAGCCAATCATGGGATGTCCGGTCATGATCTGACAGTCCAAGACCTATCTCCTACCTTGAGTAGGAGGCATCTGTGTTGCACATAGTGCACATCCCAACCATGAATCTTCTTTTACCTCTTTTTGTCTTATTTACTCAACCAAAATCCATGATATTTCCTCCTACACCTTCCTTGTGTGATTTTACACCTAAAAAGAATTAACCCAGACCATATTTTTCCTTATTTTGTGATTTTCTTAATTTCTCCTTTAAGATTCTTGAATAATTTACCCACAAAAGCCCCAATACCTAAATCTATAAATATTCAACCATCCTTTGACATCTATTGTTCCTAGTAAGATCTTCCTATAACATGAATTGAGTCCAAGTCTTAGCCTTGCCTTTGTCAAATTAGCCTTCATCTCATAGAAAAACTCCTCGATAACTCCCACTACTATAGTTCAAAAGAACCTAGGGCAAGCTTCGTAGGCCCCCTATTTTGGTTTTCGACGAGTTGTTTTGGCCTAAATATGTTCTCTCTTTTTTCTCCAAATTTTTCCATGGTTGTAGACCTATTTCTTGTAGCCATGGCGTGTTAGCAGGGGAGAAGGAGACATGCATATGGCAAATTTCGCTTCTAGCCTTGTTTCAATCACATGGGCCATATCATCTTCTCTACTTTTTTTTTGGCAAGGCTTCATGCGCGTGGGTTTCATGGTAGTGCCCCTCTCACGGTCTAAAGTATTGAATCTCATACAACGGTATACAATATTTTTGCAATAATTTTTTTATTTAAAATCAATAAAATTAGCAGTCTTGTAAATTTCATAAATAGTTTTAGAAATATCAAAAAAATACATAAAAATATGTTTTAAAATCCTAAAAATGAGATATTTCATCTAGTATTTTTCCTCAAATGAATTATTTAAAGAGTCGATATTTGCAATTGTTTAAATAAATTTAATTAAGGACATTAATTAATCAAATCCAATAACTTTAAATACAATGTATGAATATCAAATAAATATTTTTTAGAATTCGAAAAATGACATCAATTTATTGGTAGCTTTTTAGGGGCTGAATTCAAAGTTTTATGAATTTTTTTTAGGGTTTGAATAGTTGAATGTATATAATGGAAACCCTAATACATATTTAATGCATCTAGGTTTAGCGAATCTTTGACTCTGACCTTAGTGGCAATTTGAGTACTTAGGTTTTCAACAAAGGTATGTTGCACTCCCGAATCATTTGGAGCAATTGATCTAATTTCCTTCTCTTGACGCATGTTGCATCCCTTCTTGCTTTTATTGAGAAATCACCCATGTTTTCTCTCTCTTGGTCCTTTGGGACATATTACCCTATATATACTTATCTGTATTTTTATATGTTGAGTCATGGGACTGGTTGTATTCTGAATTGATCCTGTGATCTTCTTAACTTGCTGGATATGCTAGTTGGGCTCTATAGATATACCTTGATCATCCTTTTTTCTATTAAACCCTAAATTGTTAATATGAACTATTTTTCCAAATTTTGTGGTGGATGTTTCATATTATCCATATGTGTCATGGATATCTAAATATATCTATTTTGTGACTAAACTTTAACTTGCCTCTACATTATTTCATGCTTCTTAATTCAATAGTATTAGAATTGTATTAAAAGCTTTAGATTTTGAGGTTAAGTTCCCATGTTTTATTTTTGGATGGAGATTATTTGTCCCATACTCAGTTATGTGCGCACTTTTATATATTTGGGATTTGGTTCTGGGCCAATCTCTTTCACTTTTTAGGGCTATATACCCTAATCACCATTGTTTATTTATATTTCACTAGTACTGAGTTTATCTCTTTTTCATGCTAAACTGTAGATTATTTTGATGGATTGTGTGCTCTAATATGTTTGGTGCTTACGTGGTACATGTTGATGTATTTGGTTAAATGAAAAGTGTATGTTTGTCCACCTTAAATTGTTTTTCTATGATACCCAATTGGATGTTCTACTTCCATCTTTGTTGAAAGCCTTGATAAGTGTATTATTGTACTTTTCCCTAATACCGCTCAATCCCTTTTTATATGCACATACAATTTCTATGTTGACAAGTTCCACTTTGTATCTTTTTGTGGGGTATGCTTTCAACCCCTTAGGTGAAGGACATGGGGGACTCATCATGGGGACTAGAACTTCACATAGTGGTGATGATTTTTGCAAGATTGACTTGAAGTATTTTAAACTTCCCTCTACTTAGATATTGAAGTTGTTACTTTCATATAAAAACTGAATTGGGAGATTGTCATGTAATGTTGTAAATTATAAGTAGTCGTTACATATTATTTGTCTACTATACTTTGGTCTTTGTGATATCCATTTATGAAAGATTAAATAAAATCTATTCATCCATTGTGAAAATTTGGTGTGTTTTTCTATGGATGATGACTCTTATTTAATTTAGTAGGGAATGTATCCCCTCTTGGGTCCCACTCCTTACAGATCCCTTCCAATAGTTGTCTAGCCCACATGGGTGTGTGACAACCCAATATGGATATGTGTGATCTAGGAATGAGGAAAGGGCTATCCACTAAGGCAAGATGGAGCTACCCTTGCATTGGTAGTCGTAAATGAGATATAGATGTACAAGTGCCATTGCAGGCATTTGAAATGGGGAAGAGATTATGATCATATAATGGAGCCTTGAGGAGGCCGCTAGGAGGATAAGTGTGGGAGATAGTAGCATCACATGATATTGGGCCTCAAATAAAGTGATATCAAACGAAATGATTGCATAACCCATATTTAACAAGGTGTATTTAATTTTCAGATATCCCATCAATAGGTTCTCTATAATTAAGTTTTCTCATAGTAGAGTAGTAGTAGTGTGTGTGGCCTTCCAGGTTGTTTGCTTGGATTGTGCATGGACAAGGACAAAGCATGAAATGGGGGCTAGTGTTGGTCTATGGGGCCAATCCATGTTCCCAAAACTCTATTAGAGAACTGGCTTGTGGATCTCAGTGTTTCATGTAGTTAATGGAAATCATAAAAATATTAGAATAATTCTTGAATTATCACAAATTACATAATTTTCAAATATACAAGTAAAACCAAAAATATCTTTTAAACTTTTGAGTGAATTGAGGAAATAAAGCAATAAGAGAAATAAAATATGCATGATTGATATATGAATGACACCAGTCAAGAACATTTCAAGAAAGATTGGGAATATTGCTTGCCCTCAAGAAATGATCATAAAAACAAAGTTAACCAAAACTCCTTCATCATTCCAATTCAATACAAATATAGACCAGTTTAAATTATCCAACTATCTAATGGATTGCTTATCCAAATAAGCATTCCCTCTGAGACCTGAAAGATGCTAAGATTTTTTGAAAAAATGAATCATCCTTTGCATCCTTCAAAATCCCTTGTTCTCTAAGATTTATCTTTGAACAAGGTTCCCTATAGACTCCCCTCTTCTAAATACTCCTCAACTTAGAACACATATGTCTATCCTTCTCATGTTTGGAAAATAGAGTATTAATCCTAAGTCAAATATAATATTAAAATAGAGTTTGGTATAAGTGTTAGTGAAACCAAGGGCTTGTCTAAAATATATGCGGAAGTTATCAACTTGTTTGAGGACTACATATATTGTGGTTGTCATGTAAGTTAAGGTTGCTAGATGTAACCCCAACATCTGCACGAATCGGTCATATCTTCCTTTTCTCTTGGCAAGTTCAAGTAAACTACCAAAAAGGCAATATGAACTTTAATTAGAACTTATGGAGTGCCTCATATAAAGAAAAAACGTATACGTTTTTTTAATTTCCATGGCTTCTGCCTCGTTTTGTTTGTCAACACTGAACAATATACCGTTTCAGTATAATAGAGGGTTTTATGTGAGTATACCCAGTCTTAGCTAAAGTTTGAAAATACTATACGTAAATGGATAGTTGTATTTCCTCCCAATTTTTGGGTCCATGCTTGTTTATAAAAAATGTCCTTACTAAATAATCATTGTGTCGGATTTCGAAAAATAGATTAAGGCCTATAAGATATTTGTGTCATGTACAGAAAAGTGTATAACCACAGCATACATGGTAGAAGTATTATACTACTTAGGTGTTAAGATTTACTATGTGAAGTTCAATTATTATGAGATTTTTGCTTTGATATTTGAACTTCGTCTTTGTCAATAGTGTACTCAAACGTTTAACTAATTCTTGAATGAATGGGGCTTATAGTCTTCAAGTGATTATGTTATGTACGCAAAAAGCAATGCTCGATTATTATGAGATTTTCTTGCTTTGATAATGCGGGGTAGGCACCATGACACATTGTAATATCTCTTAATTTGCCTACAACTATAATGTTCAGTCTCTATCAATTTATGGGTCCTCAGGAGAGTTTCTCTCTCTTTAGGTTTCCAAATATGTACTGTGGTAAGTTGTTATCATATTAAGGGTGTGTGTGGAAAAGACTGAATCTGAGTTCATCTGAAATTTGGCTTGTTTATGTGTCAACTAGACATATTTTGTCTCTAGTTTGGGTGTTTTGAATTGAAATTAAGGTTGTCGTTACTCTCATTGCAATCGTCTAATCTGAGCTAGTAGAATCCTGCCTATGGATTAGGATTTTGTTCCAGGCGGGGTCCGCCTATTTATGCAATGCGGACTTGTCTATTTAAAAAAATGTTCAACTTGTCAATTCCTATCTAAATAGGTTAATTTGATTACAAATAGGGTTTTGAAAATTATATACCTTTGTTTCTAAAAGTAGAATACTCGGATAGCCAGGTCTTGATCTATAGCCGAAAAGGCCCTACGAGATTTTATACTTGTGTGTATATCCTTGAATGTGAAGAATGAGTTGGTTGTATCTTTCTTTATTACAAAATCACATTTCGAAAAATAAATAAATAGAACCCAAATCATAACAAATCAAATATGGTAGTAGGATTGAAGGGTTTATGTGTTTTTCCCTAACGTGGGGCCTATTTGGCTATAGATTCAGATCTGGTTTCCAGGGCTATTTGGCAATAGATTTGGATCTGACTATTCGAGAAACGCTACCCTCTGAAACATGAGTAACATTTTTAAAATCATGTTTTTTTCATAACAAATGAATCTAAATCCGGATAAAAATTGCTAAAACTTGATATAAAAACAAACCCTCTTTACATAAAAGAGAAAGAGTAGCATCTAAATATCGAAGTAGTGGTAGAATATCCGGATATGAGAATTCCACTTGTAATCTAGTTTGACCCGGTATACAGCTCCTAACATCTACTCCAAGTAAGTCGGATACGCAAAAGGGCATAGTAGATCAAATTTCAACTCGGTTTGTGTGTATTTAAATAAAACCCATTAGAGTCTGTTTTTCATTAATATATGATGTGAGCTGACTGCATTTTAGTGTTGTTCGTGTATTAAGACACTAGAGTTGAAGCTGAAGTGACGGGTCGTTAGTCTAGTTTTTCTAGTCCTATTATTTTTGGAGAAATGATATATAGAATAGAAATTAAACTAAAAATGGGACCATGTTTGTCATTATCTATGCATAACAAAAAAATGGCTACTTTCCTCCTCTATTTTTGTTGTTATGCATAAATAATGACAAAAGTTGTCTCATTTCTGATCTAGTTACTAGTATGTGTAGTAAACTTTTTTTTTTAGTTTGGAGAGTTAATCATGATATGTTTCTTTGTTGATGTAATGTAATATTCTGATTGAAACCAACTTGGGAGCAATTTGTCTATCAAACAGGGATTAAGCCATATACAAACTATAAATGTCCCATCAATCGCATTGAGTTAATTCCAAGCGTTCAACTGCAATCCGTTGCATGACACTGAACTCGTATTCGACTTGGATCAATGTCAATTTTTTGTCAATAATTGTGATGATTTGACTGCAATGTGACTGCATTCCGGTCTTATACAAATTTGGCAATATATGAGTCCACACTGGATTGACGAGTCCCTAGTTCAATTTCTTCAATTCTCCTATTTTTTTGAATTGGAAAGTTCAATTAGAATTGACACTGCGAGTGACATAATATTCTAACCAAAATCGAATTGATTACAAACATAGATTTATCCCACTTAAATTAAGATGTTCTATTAACAACCCAAGCATGTCAACCTCCAGGTGTTGCCATACGGAACTTATGGTGTATGTGAGATCCGGCCGTGGTCTGGGAAGGAAGGATTCGTAGAAAGCCAGGCGAACCAGTACGACCTACATAGTCGGTACCTACCTACCTGCCCTGCGTGTGCGGCTGCTTGATCTCCGGCTACGCCGGCGTCGGGCTTGGGCCGGCCGATGGGTGTCCAGAAATGGTGGGGCAGCAAGGCCTGCTTTATTGTGCCGCAGCCCCGAAGGGTGCGAGACAAACCACTGACCGGTGGGTGGGATTGTCACCGTGGAAAGTATGGACAGCGGGAACGTCGTCCGTCTAGGAAAAAGTTTTGGTCAAGCATATATATAATTGGATGAATCCGTAAATGTTGTATAATATGTAAATAAATTTATTTTACTTATAATTTTTTAAATGTGATGAATTTTTTGACGAAATAAAAATCATCGGATTCGTTATAAAAAATGCATTCCAACAAGACTAATATTGGTATATTTTTAACAAAAAATATATAAAAATAATATGAATAGGTGATTCTGGGTGTCAATGAACCATTTTGGACATCAATTAACTATCTTTGGGTGTTATTAGCCATTTATGGGCGTCAATAAATTATTATTGGGCGTAAAATATCCTTATATCCTATTTAATGCGTACAACCATATTTGGGCGTCATTAAGTTATTCTTAGGTGTCAAACAAATCTATTTGGACATCACTTTTATATTTTTGGGTGTCAATGATCTCTTTTGGGCATCACTTAACTATTTTTGGATGTCAATAGTCATCTATGGGCGTCGTTATACTTATGGGTGTCAATGAACCATTTTGCGCGCTATTAGGTGGTTCTTAGGTGTCAAATAAACCTATTTGGGCGTTGTTATGTTGTTTTGGTTGTCAATACTTTATTTAGACGTCGTCTTAATACTTCTGAGTGTTAATGAACCTTTTTGGGCGTCAATTAATTATTTTTGGGTATCAATAACCATTTATGGACGTCATAGCATCCAAAAAGGCTAAACAGCGCCCAAAATTGTTAAATAGCGCCAAAAAATTGTTAAAAATCTTAAGTGTCGTATAAACCTATTTGGGTATCGTTGTATTATTTTTCGTTGTCAATACCTTATTTGAGTGTCATCTTTACACTTCTAGGTGTCAATGAACCGTTTTGAGTGTCAATTAACCATTTTTTAGTGTCAATAGTCATTTATGGGCGCCCTTATGTTGTTTTTGAATGTGAATTACCTTAAGTATTTGGTTGTCAATTACCTTAGATGTGATATAGCACGTACAATATTTACTTAGGCGCCATTTTTATACATTAAATGACAATGAACTATTTCTAGGCGTTCATGAACCATCTTTGGGTGTCAATTAACATATATATATCATTTTTCTATTTTTTTTCTCAGAAATATGTCAACATTAGACTTGTTAGATTGTATTTTTCGTAACGAATCCAACGGTTTTTGTTTCATTAAAAAAATTCATTACGATTCAAAAATTATAAGCGAAATAAATTTATTTGTCTATTGCATAATTAAAAAAAACATCCAGTCACCATCTGCCACGTGGCAGCGGTTTGGGGACTGATTTGGGGCTGATTTCAGCTGCACGTGAGGGGCGCGCGTGAGCGTGAAAAAAGTTTAACTCGTCCTTCAAGAAAGAGAGAGGGTTTCGTCATCGTCTCCTCTAGTCCACCCCTAATCTGTCTAATCATCTCACATCACTCGCGGTCCACCAGGTACTAGAAGTATCTTAAGCAACCGGGAAATGCTAGGCGGACAAGTTTTGGAATCCGAAACTAAACCCGAAGCAATCCCCACCACATGTTACAAGGTATTACAAATAAAAGACATTATTTTATTTGGTATACCTTGTAACATGTGGTTGAGATTGTTTGGAGTTTCGTTTTGAGTTGCAATACGGGTCTCATCGCAAACCTCCAACCAATAAACACCGCACCTCACGTCCTGCAACTCCAATGGATCACATGACAATCACATTTGACACGGTCGCCCACGGTTTTGAGCATTAAGTTGACTCACCCCACTCCCCTCCCAAGTTGGGGATGATCATTGGGCCAGTTAATTGACAGTACTCACTTCTCTTCCTCCTTCTTCTCCACTTGCCAAAGCAAGCCGGTACATCTCGTTATGGCCTTGAATGAATGCAATGCAGAGACCAGCCAATAACTGGCAGGGTACTACTCACTAGCTAGCTCTCTATCAGCTAGTTGCAGACTCTAGCAAGACTGGTACCATTTCAGCACCTAGGACTGCTACTAGAGTATGGACCAATGAACGATCGAGCAAGGTGGTGTAACGAAAGGATCCTAAGTTCATCCTCTTTGAAGGCTTCCTCCGCTCCCTTTCTGTGAATGTACGCCGTGTGTCGGTTGTATCTCCCCGCTGCAGGCTAGCTGATCTTATCAGCTGCGGCCGCCACAAGCCCACAACCTCAGCAGGATGACCTACACCACTCTCCAGGAGTGGTGCCAGAGGGGGGCCAATATACTACAAATAAGATTGATTAGTCAAGTATACAAACACTGACTTGAGAAGTGAAGTGACGGTTACGATTTGCTGAATGCACTGAACGGGCAGAACACTTGTTGGGGATATACCTTGTCAATACCACTCAATTTGAAAATTTATGTAAATTTGTTACACCGACCAATTTGCTACTGCAGAATGGTGATTGCGGTCCAAGAAGCTTACTAAGGGAAAGGATGAGCATTACGCCGCTGCAACTAGCCAAGCAAACTGTATCATTTTGTATTATGTTAAAGATTTGGATCGCCTCTGCAAGAAACGCCAACCAATACCTTCTCTTTCAAACCCAGAGAAACGTAGAACCCCATATCACCATCTAGCAGTCGTCAAAGCCGTTGATCCATCGTCACTGCAATCATTATCATTGTATTTATGGTGGCACCGCGTACAATTCAGTAGCTGCGACAGCAAATCATCCCATTTGTTCCAGAACCCTACCCACAATCATTAAGGCACTGTTTCACCAGCTTGATATCCCCACTACTGCCACTAGACATATGGTAGGGCTTCCCACTGGGCCCCGACTGCTTCATCGACCGTGTTCCTTCAGTAAGGGTTCGACTAGAGGAGATGCACGGCTGGACTGACTCTTCTAGAAGGTAGTTTGAAGACAAGGATAAAGAAAAAGTGTTCATCTGGTCGCTTGGGTCGCCTAGCAGTCGGTCGGCCATGGCATCCAAATTATGGGGGAGGGGGACACCTATCCTATAGGAGGCCTCCTATAAAAATATAGAACAATGGTGAGAAACCAATGAGAATTCATTATAGTATAAAAAAATTCATTTTAAGTTGAAAAATAATGTCTCTCTCTATTATTTTCTTATGAGTTGGATTTTAAGTGTTAATGCTGCATACATTCTTGTTAGTTTTCAACATTTAAATGAATTCTTTAATACTATAAAAATTCTGATTGTTCTCCTACTAATTTTCTATAGGAGACATCTTGTAGAATAAGCGTCCGTATAGGATGCCTCCTATACTACCAAATTTAGGGTGGGGGAGGGAGTAGTGCGAGTACGACATATGATGGTCTAGGACCTACTTGGATCTAACCTTGGACAAAATGGCATGGTTTTACATTTGTTTTAAATCCCAATCACTTAGGTAGTGGTGTTAACACCAGAATAACCGCCAAGATCAGTAAACGAACCAATGTTCGATCAGTAAAGCAAACCTACCCTAAAGCCAATTAAAGGATTTTAAAATATTGTCAAATTTCCCAAAAAGACTTAAATTAAATTAAAAAAACTACACGTTATGGCCGGTCCATGGCCCATTGGTAAATTATTAAGGATTAGTTTGGTTGGTTATATTCAAGTGTACTTTCGTAAGTTTGCAATAAATTTTGATTTTATCATTTGACTACACTCTAGACCCTCAACACAACTTCAATTGGAATCTTTAAAGTTACATAAAGTAAACTAATGCATTGCTGGTTTTCAAAATCGATGGGTACAATATTAAACACAACTACCTCGGAATTAAGAGACCTGTAAATCTGTAAACTAATGAATCGCTGGTTTACAAAATCCAGAGCAGTCCAAAATAATTTCTAAACTGGAAAATGACTTGTGATAATGATCATTATGGTAAAAGAAATAATCGTCTCTATCAATACAAATACCTTCTGGTACCAAATATGAGCCTATGGATTATTCAAGATAAAAGTACAATTCTACGAATAAACTATTCAACTTGTGAATTACAAAAACGGTAAATCATACCATTTCGCCAACCCAAGCCATGACGCCGGACAATACCAATTTCAAGAGTGCAAAGCTTAATTACACCTTATTTTGTTTATGGAATATACATGTAGAACCTAACGTGTTATAGACAAATTGGCCAAATCAATGTCAATTCACGTATCATGTTTGTGTGGCATTTATGTGTTGAGTTAGGTAACGAAATATGAATCAATAACGTAATTACTAAATATAGCCATAATAGATTGGGTGATTCTTCAAAATACAATTCAACACGGGTGTTTTTGTTATATTTCAAGAATTGACAAACAATAATTTCACCTTATTAATAACTACGGTGTGACATCATTTGGTTGCAACGAATTATGAATAAAAATATTGTTCAAAACTTTTGGGTATGGAAGACAAAAAAATAAAAAGAAAACATTTGGCTTTTAAGCAATAACGTTTTTTTTTTTGTCGGTAAAAACTCAAAGCAATAACGTTTTATTTACATTATTGTTTTAATTTATACAATACAAACGAAGGGAAGCCACACTTAGTACGTAATGTGTTTAAGTTGTTATGGCAAACTCGTAACCTACTACAAATAAACCTACAATTGGATAGGTCGAAGCATTATATACCAACCATGGTCATTTCCACATGGAATCTGTGCAATTTGAGCCCCCGTGAAACTCACTATTAAGAAATTATTGGGAGAAAGTTGTTGTTGTAAGTCCTAACATGACTAATTTGTAATGCACTAGGTTATGATTAGTTCCCTCCTATCAGATGTTCATACTTAAATCATATCTCCGACACCTAGATTATGTTTCTGAACCCTTAACCATATCAATATTGAAATTACCCTTAAATCTCTTCAAGAATGCAACTCAATATGTCAAAAAGGAGGGAGACATTGACAAAAATTGCATGATTAAGATATGAATCACATCTTGAGAAACACTTCAAGATTGGGAATATTTCTTGCCCTCAAGAAATAGTCATAAAAACAAAGTTCACCAAAACTCCCTTCATCATCCCAGTACAACACAAATCAAGACAAAAAAAATGTCCAATATACAATTAATTGCTTCTCCAGATAATCATTCTGTCTCAAACACACCGCATAGGTGCTAAGATTTTGGGAAACAAATGAATCCTCTATTGGGAAATGCGGGCACAGAGTAAGGCAGAAAAAATAAAATTTTTATCTATTTTTTTTCCTAGAACAGCAAGATCGCGTCAGCTACTATGAAATGAGAATGATGGTTCAACGAGTTTATACCTAGTCTTGGAGCAAGTCCATAGACTACAACTTTTTGCAGTGAAACTATCTTCTAGTTTCTCTTGGACAGTGTCTGTGCAACTCCTAATGCTCACCACAGACAACAAACTCTAATTGGGTCTGTAGTGGCTCATGCGGTCTCGTCACGGACTGCAGGCTGACGACGTCCTTCTAGCAACGGGCAAAGGTCACTATAATACCCCTGACCTTGGTTATGGCTTAACCCTAAGAGTTTTTCTTAAGTAAGTTACTTAAAAATTGATTCTAATCTTTCAAAAAAGTAATTAAGGTATCTTGTGAAGTTTATTGTCAAGTTTGAGCTTAATTGCAAACTAAGTGTGTGCAGTATTGATAATCTAAGTGAAATGTGCAATTTGCCCAAGATGAGGGGTTACATTGCAATATATCACATATTAAATGTGTTCTAAGTGTTTTAATATCATAAGAGAGAGAATGATGCTAAGTGGTGACTTGTGGAAAACCTAAATCCCAAGTTATAACTTGTTTTAAACAATGTCTGTACTATGTGCACCAATTTTTGCACAATTTGTAATGTACCTAATATATGGGGTTGAAATGCAAAATTACCACCTCTAGAGTGTCCCTACTCCCTCTATATATCTTTTAGAGGAAAGAGAAATATGTAGACGTTATGTTTGAGTCATCCTTGAATGATGATACTCTTGGAGATAAGTAGACCAAGGAAAAGTTAAAGGAAAAAGTATTATATGTGTTGTATCGAGTTGTGGACATGATATAGGAGTCCTATCGGTCAAGGAGCCATAATAGAAGTCTCCTATCGGTTTGTTGAGCCTTGGAAAAGGCCATGATGGGAAAAGCACCTCAAGGAGGTGGTCCTTGATGAGTTGAAAACCCCTTGGATAAAGTGTATCGGGTTGTCTTGTTGATGAGATAAAGATGAGGAAACTTATCCAACAAGATAAAGGAGGACCAATATATCTCCCCTAGCTTATCCTCAAAGACTCTTGTATAGCAAGATATGTATGTGTGCATGCATGGCCACGTGTCAACCATACATGGCCACGTGTCATCTAGTAGCATGAGGTGAAGACACCTCTTATATGCTTTATCTCATGAACTCAAGTATATATACTTCACCTTCCACCAACTTGTGGAAGTTTTACGACCCCACAACCATCTCCCTTGGAGATATTGTGCAAATCCCATTAGGTATCGTGCATATTAGCTCAAGGAGCAAGGAGAGCTCGAGCACCAAGCTCAAGGCAAGACTTTGGTCATCTTCAACCTTGATTGAAGTAGGATATTGGGTTATAGATATTCCTTCCTTTCCTTCTTCACCAAGTTCTTAACTACGGTGATTTCTTATATATGGAGGAGTTTTGAACGAGCCTTGGACCTTGAAGAAGTTCATCTTAAACCTTAGGAATGTAAATCTTTGGAGCTTGGAGCTTTAAAGTTGTTCACAAGATGGGTTATATAACTTGAACCCAATCATGTTATTATTTACCACTTAACTTGTTACACTAGATGATCACTTTCAATTCTGAGTTTTTATTTAATATTTAATGAATCCATGAGTTCTAAGAACTGCCTAGACCTGTAATTCATAAACTAGAACAAGTTAGAAAGAAGGTATAGAGCTTGAAGAAGATGGTATCACTTTATAAAGTGATATCGGGTTCAAGCATACAAGCAAGTACCTCTAACCCGATATGGTTATGTACATACAACCTTAAGCATGATATGTTTAAGAGTTTAGATCTCCTTGCACGATATGGAGATGAAGTTTGTATCTTGTATCACGATATGGTGTTAACCATATACCTATTTCATGATAGGAAGTCAAGTATAGACTCCATGCACGATATAGGGTCAAGTGTATACTTGTAAGTCGATATGAAACCCTAGTTTGGGTGACCCGATATGAGTAAGGATAGCAAGTACTCCTTGCACGATATGATCATGTAGTACACGATATCTTGAAGCACACATCTGGTCCATGATATGATTGATTGAGTATACACCTATGCATGATATAAGATATGGATTCATATACAGGGTATAACCCAATATGGTTGAAATACCTCAACCCGATATGAAACCCAAGATGGGGATTAACCCAATATGTGGATAGATGTTAGCTCATACACTACATGAGATATGTTTTATGAACAAGATACCCACTTACCTCTCTTAAATACGATACAAGTCTAGAACTATGCCTCTTACACGATATAGAGGTAGTAAGCACTCTAATCAACATAGAGTTGGAAACCCAAGGCAATGGGTAAACTGATATGAGTAGTGAATGATACCACATGTATGATATGATTGATATTCCTTGGATGATGGGAATAGCACCTGCTTCTACCTTATGAACGATATGAGGTCTAACCCATGCCTCATGCATGATATGGTCTATTCTACCTTATATGATGGATAACCCTAGATGATGGATTGAAATCTGATATCCATATCCTTTGAGTAATAGATTGTGATAAGGGAACTCAATTAAGACGCCTAGTTTTTCATGTAAACTATAAGATAGGGTTGATCCTTGAAGGTATACATAGGTTGTGAGCCTAAGGGTTTACCTAACATGGTAACCCGATATGTTAACCGACAAGGAGATCCAATATGATAATCTTGGATGAGAAACTGATGTGGTATCTTATATATACCACTTAAATGATACATGATGAAGTATATACTTTATGCCCAATATGGTGCACATCTTGTGCATGATATGAAACCAAGCACATAGCTTATACCCGATATGGGGTCAAGCAACTAGCTCATACCCGATACAAAGCTAATTTGAGATGATAACATCTAAGTGATAGTCCATTTGATATGGGTACGCAATATGATGATTAGGGGATGCACCCTAAAACATGACATGGTGATATGGTTATACTCCATGCCCGATATAGATACACTGCATGTAATAAGAATGTATCTTAAATCATAATATGTTAACATATTCACATCTTGATATCCAATAGGGTGGAGATACTTCAATCATATGTGATTGATTGAGTGGCATATGTTGCATATGTGTTAATTGAAAAGTAAAAGATGATGAGAATTGTTAATAATGAACTAATGTTCCTCAAGAGGAGGATTGAACCAAAGATATGATGTAATCAATACCTTAGTGAGGATGAGAAAGAATCTCATACATTGTGTTGATAATCATTTGATGATAAATAATGAGAACAGATAAGTATGATTGCATACTTATGATATCAATATATGCTCCTAGATGTGTGGAGCAATGAATTAGGGTTTGAATTGGTATTATGAACTTGAAACCCTATTCGGCCACAAAAAGAAACCCTAATTCTAATAATGGGAAGGTTGTACTTCTCTTGTTGAATAATCTTTGTGAAGTATGCTAAATACTTATATAATAAGTATAATGTTTATGTGGCCTGATGACCTAAAAGATATTGTTGCCTAGTAAGAGGTGACAAGATGTTTGATAAGCTATGTGAATAGTTGTTACCTAGTGAGAGGTGACAAGATGTTTAATGGGCCTTATGAGCCATGTGAATAATTGTTTCCTAGTGAGAGGTGACAAGATGCTTAATCAAACTATGTGAGCTATGTGAAATATTTGTACAACAAGTAAAATGAATACCTTGGTCTGAGGACCTAGAGGTAATAGTTACCTGTTACAGAGGTAACAATGCTATGTGGTGATCTAGGGGTTTGAATACCCAGATCCAATAATCATGATGATGATGATGTGAAGGGATGAGAATTTTCCAGTAATATGATAAGGGATTGAAATCCCAAGTATTATGTATCTAAATGTGTTCTAAAGATTACAAAAGTACTTGAAAGATGTATTACACTGTAGCATTGGTTTATGATTAATGCTTATAAGATATTGTAATACACTTAATTAAACAAGTTAAATACTATCATGTAGTTTCCCAGACCATAGATCCATTTAGTATCAGCATGTGCTGAATGGTGAAATGAGTTTTACTCGGTATGTATATTTTTGAATATGTGATCATTGAATGAGGGTGCTCAGTGGACTCGCCAAATACACCAAGTTGCTCAGTGGTCTTCCTGATAAAATAATCCAGGAAAGCTAAGTGGTCTTTTCACAAAGAGAGTACATGACACGACAGTAACTCTATATTGAAGATGTCGATGTACCCCATCATAGCTAATTACAACTGGCACAAGATCTCATGCTAAATCTAAGTGGTCTCATACTGATCGAGATAAGTGAGGTCTTGACAGCCGGCTCTGCTATTGACCTTGTATGGTACCGATTTTGGCTTACTAGTGGTCGGTTGGAGGATGAACAGTATAACTCATCTCCTTTGGGTATAAGTGTGATTGTAAAATATGTTCAGTTGTGTAGCATATTGTTTAAGGATCGAATATGGAAAACGTTGTTTGATGTGTGATTTAGTTATACATCTTAGCTTGATAGATGTTATTTATGTTTCTTTACATTACTTGTAAAGTAGATAGATGGTTTATTACTCTACCATGGGTAGATGCATCATTTTCATTAAGTAAAGATATTACTTTGTTCTGTTCATACAATGAATAATCTTGCATGTATATATAAAAGAACCTCTGCTCAATTTTATAATGTTTATCTGTGGTAATAATATGGTCGGCGGAGAGTTATATCTCTCATTGGGACAATTGTCTCACCCTTTGGGATCCAAAATTTTTAGGTGGATGTGCACAAGGTGGTGGAGACCTATTTGCAGAGGAGGAACAACAGCTAGGGTAGTAGTAACAGCTCAGGTTGAGTGTACTATCCTTCATGTCTTGTAGATAGAAGTTCTATGTGTCGTCTATGTACTCTCAAGTCCTTGGAGTTAGTTTGTAATGGTTTCATGAACAATCTGAGGATTTTGGCTTGTATGCCTTAAGGTTTTATGTTGCATTTATATATGTGTTGATAGAGCAACTGCTATATGTTATCCTCGAGATGAGAAGAAATAGTGTTGTACAATGCAAATTATGATATATATATATATATATATATATATATATATATATGTTTTGGATCTTTCAGTAAGAGTTTTATGGAAGAGGGTCTCCTTGCAAATGGTTTTAAATTTTAGTGATTTTTGTTAATTCACTATTTATTATTATTCTGCATTAATTAGTAATGATTTAGATGTCAGTTTGATGGCAGTCGTTACAAGTTTGGTATCAGATCTTAAGGTTCGCTGAGTCTATAGAGACATAGGACTAAGGTGTTGAGTCTATTCTAGTGTCCTCCAGTATACCTTGTACTGACTTCTACTTATGCGGAAGAAAGGGTGAAGTTTAAAAAAATGAGTGGAGAATACGAGGAACACGTTGCTAAGAGCAATATTGTTGCACCAGGAGAGGGTGCAAGGGATTAGGCAAGAGAAGAATGAGTGTCTGATAATTCCCATCTTGACCCAATCAGGATAGAGAATCCTATTTTTATGCTCTTGTTGGGCAGGTTCAGACAACAGTGATGCATATAGTAGACTGGATACTAGCATTATAACCTAGGTTACCAATCTTCAATGCAGAAACTTTGGAGTCTGAAAGGGTTCCTGAATGACATAGTCATGTTGGAATAGTAGAAAATGTGGGAAGAGTTAACATATGATGAGAAATTAGACTCTGCCATAAGTACAGACATATAGTACATCTATAATGGCAGTGCCCAAGGAGGGGCAATAAGCTGAGAATTATGGAAAAGTCTTTACAACTCTAGATACATTTGCCTAGTTGTTCTAAAAAGCCAAAGTTTTTGGTGCCACCAGCGTAATAAATGCCTAGTGCATCGGGGTAGTAGTCACTAAGTAAAGGCAAAGGTCCTAACTTTCCACCTGTAAGAACTCCTGACTTAGCTTCTACATCGGCAATAAGACCGATAAGATCATGGTACAAGAATGATACATGATATAAATAAGGACATGTCAAGCATACTAAACTCGTTTGTTCAAAAAGAAGGGAGGAAATGACCCAACCGTTGAGGCAGAGTCAACAAGACTCTCAAAGAAAATGATCTAGCAGTGGCATACGAGGACGTAGACAGACATCCCGAGCAGGTCCATCAACACCAAACAACAAAACACAAAGTTGGAATCAGGCAGCAACAAGATTCTATGAAAAGAATCAGCCTGAGACAGTAAACAATCCACGAGTTGAGACATGTCAGATGAAATAGTGTCATTCTAATATGTTGTTTAGGACTGTCAATGGGTAAGGGTAAACCCGTTTACCCTTTACCCATACCTTGTAGGGGAAGGGTAAGGGTAAAGGATTTTCTTACCCTTTACCTGCCTACCCGCTACCCTCTAACCCGCTACCTTAGTGGGTAAGGGTAAGGGTAATCCATTACCCATACCCTCTAACCTGCTACCCATCAATATTTATGTATAATATATTGAATGTATGGTCATATGTTGTTTGAATCTATGTAATATTTAATTTTATTGGGTCATCATTTTAAATAATACATGATATTCTTTTCTACTTCTTATATAGTTAACTTGGTTGTGTATGCAACACAGTTTTGGAGGTGCAAGACACATGTATATATGTAGTCTATGTTCCATTAAATTATTTGTGGTGTAAGGCAAACATGTATATAATAACAAGATTTAATCTTTAATGTATCATTTAATACATATGTGAGGTAGTGTTATCTATTTTATTTGTGCTTTATTTTTTTGGATGCTACAACATTTTAGAGGGTATAAGATATGCATGTTTCTAAGAATAACTCTCTATGACATATTGTCCTTTAATATCATTTTAATGTAGAAGTCTTAATATACTAGGAATAATTTATTTTTTCACACACCAATGTTAGGGTACTATCATTTGTACATGCATTCAATACAACAATTGTAGAATACTACTTAGAAACATTTT
Organism: Alisma plantago-aquatica; assembly: GCA_963693085.1. Lineage (NCBI taxonomy): Eukaryota > Viridiplantae > Streptophyta > Magnoliopsida > Alismatales > Alismataceae > Alisma > Alisma plantago-aquatica. The sequence goes on from OY856412.1 coordinate 1,490,814,403, forward strand.
GGATATTTAAAATCCATTATGGAACATCTTGATTTTCACTCAAATAAATGAATGTACTAGCTAGACCATTATTGTTAATATTACCACAAATTTGAAGATGACATAAATTCCCCACTTAACCCTTACCCTCCCCATTTACCCTGTAGGTAAGAGGGTAAGGGTAAGGGGAGGGTAAGGATATTGGTGGAGTGGGGAATTACCCATACCCTTACCCGCCAGACTTGGTGGGTAAGGGTAAGGGTAAGACCTTACCCTCTCCATACCCTCCCCATTGACATCCCTAATGTCGTTTCATGATTCTATTTGTTAAAAATAAGAAAAGAAGTTGTTATTGAGCTTCCTTTGACTACTCCTATGAGGACATAAGGAAGATGAGGACTTACATTTTGCTCAGTAATATTTTAAAAGCTTTATAATTTCTTTTATCTGTGTGAAAGAGGATAAGGTATAGAAGTGATGCCTGGAGAAAATCCAGGGATGCTAAGTCCTATGTTTTTGATGATATGAAAAGTAAGAAATATGATAGTAAACAAAGTGCATACCACCTAATATTAGTACTTGTATACCCTGACCAGGTATTCAACTATTGAAGATAAAGTCGGTATGGAACTCTTAAATTGTTACCTTTCTGATTACTCTAATCAAGTAGTCATTCTGAGACAATCTAGTGAGCATAACTAAATAGGGATTGCTAAGTGGAATTTCCCAACTAAATAGGGATTGCTAAGTGGATTTTCCCAACTAAATAGGGGTTGCTAAGTGGACTTCCCCAACTAAATAGGGATTTCTAAGTGGACTTTCCCAACTAAACAGGGATTGCTAAGTGGACTTTCCCAACTAAACAGGGATTGCTAAGTGGACTTTCCCAACTAAATAGGGATTGCTAAGTGGACTTCCCCAACTAAATAGGGATTGCTAAGTGGACTTTCCCAACTAAATAGGGATTGCTAAGTGGACTTCCCCAACTAAATAGGGATTTCTAAGTGGACTTTCCCAACTAAATAGAGATTGCTAAGTGGACTTTCCCAACTAAATAGGGGTTGCTAAGTGGACTTCCCCAACTATATAGGGATTGCTAAGTGGACTTTCCCAACTAAACAGGGATTGCTAAGTGGACTTTCCCAACTAAATAGGGGTTGCTAAGTGGACTTCCCCAACTAAATAGGGATTGCTAAGTGGACTTTTCCAACTAAACAGGGATTGCTAAGTGGACTTTCCCAACTAAACAAGGATTGCTAAGTGGACTTCCCCAACTAAATAGGGATTGCTAAGTGGACTTTCCCAACTAAACATGGATTGCTAAATGGACTTTCCCAACTAAATAGGGATTTCTAAGTGGACTTCCTCAACTAAATACATGTATCCTCTTTGATGAACAACCTTGGGTAATGATGAGGTGATAAAAGGAATATGTTCCTTTATGTTCTTTCCCTTCAGGGACATGACAATCAAGTGAGTCTTATGACACCTGATGTGCATAAAATAAAAGTGCCCTATTGATGGATACTTAGAAAAGTATCGGTTCGTCTTGGACTTTAGTTCCAAGATAAAGATGTGTGTAATATATAATGTCCCAAGATAAAATAAAGATCCTTTTATATGTTTGACTTTGGCATTAACAATATAGAACGATGGAAATGATGAGGATGTAATGTGTTTTCGACGCATATGAAAGACGTCAAGGTAAGAAATTATGGTATCCAAGATGTGCTAAGTAGTATGGGAAAGTGAGAATATGACTCATGATAAGATGAAAAATGTTTGGGTATCTAGAAGGATCAACCTTGAGATAATTCTAGTATGGAAATCATATGTTAGGGGTTTATGCTCTTCATAAACATAACATTAATAAGGATGTATTAATCGAAGGAACAATTATAGAATCGTTTTAAGAAGAAGCTTATCAAGCTAAAAAAATATATTTCTTTAGAGTATCCCTATCTAGATCTATTGAGGCAATTTATTCATAACATCTAGAGGTATCTATGAGAATAGGTTCTTCTTTAATAAGTAACCTTTTTGAATGACAATAGAATGTATAATTAGAAAAATAGTTGATACAAATCATAAGAAAGTATTGTATTTTTTCAACAAATATGAGTAGTACTAAAGATGTATGATATGACATGTAGTCCCAAGTGAGTAACAAAATGTAACCCTGATCTCTCCTTAAAAGTAAATTGCTAAGCTAAGTGAGGAGTATGTAAGACTCCCTAGAATCAAGAATCTTATCACATAAAAGGATGTGAGTCTATAAGGTTTGATACCTCAATTTTTCAAAGTATGAATAGTGCTTCTCTAACTTAGAAATGTCACTTGGCACAGAGTTGACTCCGCAGTCAGTAATAGATAGGACAACTGAGTATGTATCATGTATGATAGATCTTATGATGATCTTTTATAAAAGGGATTTGTGCTAGTCAAAGTTCTTTAGAATCTCTATGACATCAAGATGTTATATGGAAACTTGATGGTATGATGCATGAACGACAACTGTCTTCCTTCATCTGGGATTTCGGGGTCAGGGCTTATAATTGTAATACCCCTGACCTGGGTTATGGTTTAACCCTAAGAGTTTCGCTTAAGTAAGTTACTTACAAACTAATTCTAATCTTTCAAAAAGTAATTAAGGTATCTTATGGAGTTTATTGTCAAGTTTGAGCTTAATTGCAAACTAAGTGTGTGCATTATTGATAGTCTGAGTAAAATGTGCAATTTGCCCAAGATGAGGGGTTACATTGCAATATGTCACATGTTAAATGTGTTCTAAGTGTTTTAAAATCATAAGAGAGATAATTATGCTAAGTGGTGACTTTTGGAAAGCCTAAATCCCAAGTTATAACTAGTTTCAAACAATGCTACTACTATGTGCACCATTTTTGGCACAACTTGTAATTTACCTAATATATGGGGTTGAAAGGCAAAATTATCACCTCTAGAGTGTCCCAATTCCCTCTGTGTATCTTTTAGAGGAAATAGAAAGATGGGGACGTTATTTTTTATTCATCCTTGAATGATGATACTCTTGGAGATAAGTAGACCAAGGAAAAGTTAAAGGAAAAAGTATTATATGTGTTGTATCAAGTTGTGGACTTGATATAGGAGTCCTATCGGTCAAGGAGCCGTAATAGAAGTCTCTTATCGGGTTTTTGAGCCTTGGAAAAGGCCATGATGGGAAAATCTCATCAAGGAGGTGGTCCTTGACGAGTTGCAAACCCCTTGGATAAAGTGTATCGGGTTGTCTTGCTGATGAGATAAAGATGAGAAAATGTATCCAACAAGATAAAGGAGGACCGAGATATCTCCCCTAGCTTATCCTCAAAGACTCTTGTATAGAAATATATGTATGTGTGCATGCATGGCCACATGTCAACCATGCATGGCCACGTGTCATCTAGTATCATGAGGTGAAGACACCTCTTATATGCTTTATCTCATGAACTTAAGTATATATACTTCACCTTCCACCAAATTGTGGAAGTTTTACGAACCCCAAAACCATCTCCCTTGGAGATATTGTGCAAATCCCATTAATTATCGTGCAAAGTAGCTCAAGGAGCAAGGAGAGCTCAAGCACCAAGCTCAAGGTAAGGCTTTGGTCATCTTCAACCTTGATTGAAGTAGGATATCAGCTTATAGATATTCTTTCCTTTCCTTCTTCACCAAGTGCTTAACTATGGTGATTTATTGTATATGGAGGAGTTTTGAATGAGACTTGGACCTTGAAGAAGTTCATCTTAAACCTTAGGAATGTAAAGATTTGGAGATTGGAGCTTTGAAGTTGTTCACAAGGCGGGTTATATAACTTGAACCCAATCATGTTATTATTTACCACTTAACTTGTTACACTAGATGATCACTTTCAATTCTAAGTTTTTATTTAATATTTGATGAATCCATGAGTTCTAAGAACTTCCTAGACCTGTTATTCATAAACTGGAACAAGTTAGAAGGGAGGTCTAGAGCTTGAAGAAGATGGTATCACTTTATAAAGTGATATCGGGTTCAAGCATACAAGCAAGTACCTCTAACCCGATATGGTTATGTACATACAACCTTAAGCACGATATGTTTAAGAGTTTAGATCTCCTTGCACAATATGGAGATGAAATTTATATCTTGGATCACGGTATGGTGTTAACCATATACATGTTGCATCATAGGAAGTCAAGTATAGACTCCATGCACGATATAGGGTCAAGTGTATATTTGTAAGTCAATATAAAACCCTAGTTTGGTTGACCCGATATGAGTAAGGATAGCAAGTACTCCTTGCACGATATGATCATGTAGTACACGATATCTTGAAGCACAAATCTGGTGCATGATATGATTGACTGAGTATACACATATGCATGATATAAGATATGGATTCATATACAGGGTATAAACCGATATGTGGTTGAAATACCTCAACCCGATATGAAACCCAAGATGGGGATTAACTCGATATGGGGATAGATGTTAGCTCATACACGACATGAGCTATGTTTTATGAATAAGATACCCACTTACCTCTCTTACACATGATACAAGTCTAGAACTATGCCTCTTACATGATATAGAGGTAGTAAGCACTCTGATCAAAACCGATATGAGTAGTGAATGATACCACATGTATGATATGATTGATATTCCTTGGATGATGGGAATAGCACCTACTTATACCTTATGAATGATATGAGGTCTAACCCATGCCTCATGCATGATATGGCCTATTCTACCTTATATGATGGATAACCCTAGACGATGGATTGAAATCTGATATCCCTATCCTTTGAGTAATAGATTGTGATAAGGGAACTCAATTAAGACACCTAGTTTGTCATGTAAACTATAAGATAGGGTTGATCATTGAAGGTATACAGAGGTTGTGAGCCTAAGGGTTTACCTAACATGGTAACCCGATATGTTAACCGACATGGAGATCCAATATGATAATCTTGGATGAGAAACTGATGTGGTATCTTGTATATACCACTTAAACGATACTTGATGAGGCATATACTCTATGCCTGATATGGTGCACATCTTGTGCATGATATGAAACCAAGAACATAGATTATACCTGATATGGGGTCAAGAAACTATCTCATACCTGATACAAAGCTAATTTGAGATGATAAGATCTAAGTGATCGTCCATCTGATTTGGGTACACAATATGATGATTAGGGGATACACCCTAAAACATGACATGGTGATATATTTATACTCCATGCCCAATATGGATACACTGCATGGAATAAGAATGTATCTTAAAGCATAATATGTTAACATATACACATCTTGATATCCAATAGGGTGGAGATACTTCAATCATATGCGATTGATTGAGTGACATATGTTGCATATGTGTTAATTGAAAAGTAAAAGATGATGTGAATTGTTAATAATGAACTAATGTTCCTTAAGAGGAGGATTGAACCAAAGATATGATGTAATCAATAGCTTAGTGAGGATGAGAAAGAATCTCATACCTTGTGTTGATAATCATTTAATGATAAATAATGAGAACAAGTAAGTAGGATTGCATACTTATGATATCAATATATGCACCTAGATGTGTGGAGCAATGAATTAGGGTTTGAATTGGTATTATGAACTTGAAACCCTATTCGGCCACAAAGAGAAACCCTAACTCTAATAAAGGGAAGGTTGTACTTCTCTTGTTGAATAATCTTTGTGAAGTATGCTAAATACTTATATAATAAGTATAATGTTTATGTTGTCTGATGACCTAAAAGATATTGTTGCCTAGTGAGAGGTGACAAGATGTTCGATAAGCTATGTGAATAGTTGTTACCTAGTGAGAGGTGACAAGATGTTTAATGGGCCTTGTGAGCCATGTGAATAATTGTTGCCTAGTGAGAGGTGACAAGATGCTTAATCAAACTATGTGAGCTATGAATATTTGTACAACAAGTAAAATGAATACCTTGGTCTGAGGACCTAGAAGTAATAGTTACCTATTATAGAGGTAACAATGCTATGTGGTGATCTAGGGGTTTGAATACCCAGATCCAATAATCATGATGATGATGATGTGAAGGTATGAGAATTTTCTAGTAATATGATAAGGGACTGAAATCCCAAGTGTTATGTATCTAAATGTGTTCTAAAGATTAGAAAATTACTTGATAGATGTATTACATTGTAGCATTAGTTTATGATTAATGCTTAAAGATATTGTAATGCACTTAATTAAATAAGTTAAATATTATCATGTAGTTGCCCAAACCATAGATTCATTCAGTATCAGCATGTGCTAAATGGTGAAATGAGTTTTACTCGGTATGCATATTTTTGAATATGTGATCATTGAATGAGGGTGCTCAGTGGACTCGCCAAATACACCAAGTTTCTCAGTGGTCTTCCTGATAAAATAATTCAGGAAAGCTAAGTGGTCTTTTCCCAAAGAGAGTACATGACACGACAATAACTCTATAGTGAAGATGGCGCTATACCCCGTCATAGCTAATTACAATTGGCACAAGATGTCATGCTAAAGCTAAATGGTCTCATTTTGACCGAGACAGGTGAGGTCTTGACTGTCGGCTCTGCCATTTACCTTGTATGGTACCGATTTCGGCTTATTAGTGGTCGGTTGGAGGATGAACGGTATAATTCATCTCCTCTGGGCATAAGTGTGATTGTAAAATATGTTCAGTCGTGTAGCATATTGTTTAAGGATTGAATATGTAAATCATTGTTTGATGCACGATTCAGTTATACATCTTAGCTTGATATATGTTATTTATGTTTCTTTACATTCCTTGTAAAGTAGATAGATAGTTTATTACTCTACCATGGGTAGATGCATCATTTTCCTTAAGTAAAGAGATTACTTTGTTCTATTCATATAATGAATAATCTTGCCTATTTATATAAAAGAACCTTTGTTCAGTTTTATAATGTTTATCTGTGGTAATAATATGGTCGGAGGAGAGTTATATCTCTTACTGGGACAATTGTCTCACCCTGTGAGATCCACAATTTTTAGGTGGACGTGCACGAGGCGGTGGAGACCTATTTGCAGAGGAAGAACAACAGCTGGGGAAGCAATAATAGCTCAGGTTGAGTGTACTGTCCATCATGTCTTGTAGATAGAAGTCCTATGTGGCGTCTCTATACTCTCAGGTCCTTAGAGTCAGTTCGTAATGGTTTCATGAACAATATGGGGATTTTGGCTTGTATGCCTCAAGGCTTTATGTTGCTTCAGTATATGTATTGATAGATCAACTATTATATGTTATCCTCGAGATGAGAAAAAATAGTGTTGTACAATGCGAATTATGATATATATATATATATACCTTTGTAGAATTTGTTTTTAATTTGCAAGTTGTAACTTGATTGATGCTAAAATCCACGCAATTGTCTTATTTAATAAAGTAAAACTCTAATCATGTAGGTGTCATGTGCCATAAGATCCATTCCAATGTCATCCTTAGTATTGGATGGTGAAATGAGTCATTCCTATGGGAAACTCGGAGAACATATTTTTGAATATGCAACAGTGCAAGTCGAGTATCTCCTTGTATACATAATTACAAGTTGTGTGAGACAACTATGTGTGATCTTCTCTCCTTGTGATATGGATGGCCATGAGTGAGCCAATCCTTCTTTTTAGAATGGCCATGTGTGAGCTTGTTCTTCTAGAGTTGTTACCTGCAAGTTGGGATAGGTGTTATTATATATGGATGGCCATGCACGAGTAAATCCTTCAGCTTGACTATATATCATTGTTGCAGTTGATTGATATGTCTTTGTGGTGTTTTCTCTTGTGTTGACCAAGATGTGGTGGGGAGGTCGTTGATTCCGTCTCTTCCATTGACCTTGCATGGAACCAATTTTGACTTAGCAGTGGTCGGTTGGACTTGGGTGGTACGACTCAAATCCTCAGGGCAATAATAAACGACGTAACACAGTTGTTTAGTATATTTTGCTTAGGGTAAAATGTGAATATCATTGGTTCAACCCTTTGCCTTATCTTTGTAATGATTTCTTGAGTTTAAATGTGGTAAGAGAAATCAAATGTTATATATGTTGTTCATATTCCTTTTTATAGATGTAACTGTTCTACTCCTCAGTGGGAACTGTCTGGTTTTTCCTAATCTGCTTTATCTGCTGGATACATATCATTTATATTTTATGTACCTTCTTATTTATATGTGCTTTAATAGACGTCAACGGAGAGTTATGTCTCTCGGTGGGACCTTTGGTCTCACCCCGTGGGTTTCCACATCCTTTAGGTGGTCGTGTACGAAGAGGAAGATCATGTAGTTGAGGAAGAGCAGGAACAAGAGAAGTAGCTGATAAGGTTGGATGTGATGCTAGTCATTTGGTGATAGAGTCCTAGATGTCATCCCTATACACTCAGGTCTTTGGGGGTTGTTCTCGATGCATTTTGTGGTTATGTTATCGACACAAAGTTTTTGGCTTGTGAGCCATGCATGTAAGATATGGCATGTGTATATGTATATATGTGAAATAGGTACCTCATGTAACATGTTGATGATAGGAATGATAGTGTACGATGTTGCAAGCCCTTGTGATATAATATATGATGCATGTGGCAGGCTTGTGGACTTATATGCGATAAGTTTTTTCTTATGGTGCTTTTGCTAAATCAATTTTAATTTCTTTTGTTTTCTAGTAATCTGCATGTTTATAATTAATTTCGTGATTTGGTTTAGAGTAATCTCATTTTTGGTGTGTCGGGGTGTCACATGTTAGACAAAAGTTTGAACAATTCTGCATGAAACCTAATGGATCTATTAGTGAAATGTATGCAAGGTTTTCTTCTATTGTTAACAGATTGAGTTCTTTGGGTAAGTATACAAGTGATGAAGATCAAGTGTCCAAGATTCTTAGATACTTGCCTCCAAATTACAAGCCAAAGGTGACAGCCATTGAAGAAGCCAATGATCTTACCACATTGAAGATGGAGCAACTCATCGGCAATCTAGAGACTCATGAAGTTACTCTT